>OY729850.1:18210704-19697494 GCA_951394115.2 Drosophila phalerata
AGTGCGAGTAATAATAATAATGCAATTAGTGCAAATAATGCAAATAATAATAATAATAATAATTGTAATGAGAAATGCAATGTGAATGTGAATGTGTCCAGTGCTGATAACAGTGTCAAAGTAATCAATGTGAATGCATCTACCCCACGCACTTTCACCTCAACCGAATGTCAAACCGATGATCTTACCAACAGCAACAACAACAACAACATCAGCAACAGCAATTCCTCCCAGCAACAGCAGCAACTGCAACAGCAACAGTTGCGCACACGCGAGCAACGTCGACGGGAACGTCGTGAACGGCGACAACAGCAACATCAACAGCAGCAACAGTTGCCACCGCATCATCCGCGGCGATTGCACGTGGAGCGTCATTCGCCGCCGTTGCATCCACCTCCCCACTTGCACCATCCGCATCCTCATCCACATCCGGCTGCTTTGGGCCTGGCGCGCGCCTTGTTGCCCGACATCCTGCACAGCCATTACCCGCCGCCCTACAGTGCCCTCCCAGCAGGAGCACCACCCCCGCTGCCTCCTCCGCCGCAGGCAGCACCACCGCTGCCACCGCTGCCTCCACTGCCACCGCCACCGCCACCGCAAGCGCCAGTGCCAATGCCAATGCTAACGCCAGTGATATCAACGGTTCCCCTTCCAGGCGCCACTCCGCTGATGAGTGATGGACGCTTCACGTTGCCGCTTCCCATCATGCGCAGGTGAGTTCCAATTCCAATGCCCCCTTCCACTGGCAATTCCAATTTCCAGTTGCTGTAACTCTTCGCTGTAACGTTCGCTGTCCGTCAGCTTCATCTTGTGCCTCAACTCTCACCTCTGGCATCATCGATCACTCCAATCCCCATTTCCATTTCCATTTCCATTCAAGCGCTCCTTTGTCTCAGCTTTCGTGTTTCGTGTTTATACCCTGTACAGTGTACACGTCCATTAAAAGCTAGTTTAATTTGTTAAAAAATCAGCGCAACAAGTTTCAGGAATGCAATTACTTGTTTCTTTTGAGTTATTAGTATTACAGGGTGAATTCTGCTTCTTCAGAGAATTTTAAGACATTTTACTCTGTTAAATGTTAAATGTACATTCATTTTAATAAAATGAACAATACTGATGGCAGTCTTAGGCCATATCTATTTGTAGATTCAAATAAAAAATATTGTCAAATTTTTATTTTCAACTAGTCTATCGAAAATGAACACTGTTATCATAATCAATACTTTGTGTTGTAGAGTAGGTCAAATTTTAATGGAGAAATTGATCCACTCTAATGTGTAGTACTTTAAAAATAATAATTTCTCTTTTTGAATGAATTGTTCTAACTAAGAGAATTTATTTGTATATTTTTTAAAGTCTTAGGCGAATATAAATATAATTTTTCCTGGTATATTCCATATGTAAAATCTCCCTTTTAAGTTACTTGAATAGTTGCAGGGTATTCGCTCATTCGAACTCTTGCCAACTTTTCAATTCTCACTTAATCATGTTTCATGTTTGCTTTTGGTTTTGCCTTAGCTTTTCATCGTCTTCTTCTTTAGACTGATGTTGTTGTTGTGCATGTCTATTTCGACATTTTCTATTACCGCACATCGCTTTTTTTTTTTTGTATTTTTTTGTTTTTTTGCCGTTTGCCTTTGCTTCTGCCTTTGCCGTTTGCCGGCTCGGCCATGTGTCTTCCTGTTTCGTGTTAGACGTTGACTGAGACTGAGACTTCGACTGAGGTTGGGACCAAGAGAGGGTAGAGATAGACATTATAATGATGGTAATTTTGATGTCAGTAACAAATTTCTTGCTTGATTTGACGCTCGAGAAACCGAACCAAACCGAAACCGAAAACTGAACCTAGTCAAAAGCCTAGACAACACGACCCGAACCCGAATCCGAACCCACAACCAAACCCAAAAACAACCCATTCTGACCTGAACTAAGACAAACTTCTTGGTGTTAAAATTAATTTCTTAGGTTGACAGCAATTCCAAGAAATTTGAAGTGAAAATATATAAAATAACAAGAGCTCTAATTTAAAGTTGATGTTAAGAGTTCGTTGTAATTATTTCTATGAGTCTTACGATGAATTTTTGTTTAGCTTTTTTCTGTTTCTGTCTTTGTTTCTGTTCCATAACTCATTTTGGTTATAATGAGTTTTGCGTTATCTGTAATTGCAGATCTTAAATCACAGTTTTGCTCAGGTACAAAAAAGCGTGTATGTGCCTTTTGTTCAAGCTGAAACAGAGAAAGAGAGAGAGAGAGAGAGAGATAGAGATACTTACTATATATGGTTTTAGTAATTTTCCCACGCATTTGTACAAGTATTACTATAAATATTTATGTCTATAGTTGCGCCAGAACCAAGGAACCAGTTTTTCTCATGACTGCACAAAAATTATTATTGTGTATCTGTATCTGTATCTGTTCGCCATTGTATCTGGATGTGCGCTATCTTTCCAACAGCTGGACTCGAAAAAACATCTCCTATTATATACTTATGTATTTATATATTTATAAAGCACGGTTTGGAGCATTTGACATTTGACGATGACAACGACGATGGCAATTTCCAGTTGAGTCAAGAGTAAATCGTGTTTCAGAATTTTAATTGTGTTTTATCTATTGTATAATTGCAAAAACTATGTCAAGTTAAATTGTTTGGGTTATTGTTTAAGCTTTAAAGCAAATTAGTCTTGACTCGTAGCTGTTGTACTTCCTATAATTATTGTGGTTCTCGTTGTTATGTCAAAGTTTTGAGGCGTGTTCAGCTTTGAATATTGCATATTTAGAAGTTAAACTGAATCTTTGAATCTGTGAATATAAAGAAGTATTTTTGCTTGAAGTACTTTGTTTTTAAGTTGTAAATAAATGCTTTTCAGCTTTTTTATAAAAGGAATACTAATTTACATGAATCAAGCAACTTCCTGTTTATTTTCTTTGAGATAAAGTTATTATGACTGCAGTTCGCTTTAATCAACACATAAACATGACCCAGACTCCAACTCTAGAGTTAACCTAAAAACAAAAGAAGTAAAACTCTTATCTAGCATTTTTTTAATTGACTTCTTCAGCCTCTTTATAGCACGCCCCCTTCTATCCGCCCCATATTCCGTGGCATTCTCAATCTCAGCCAACACATTGAACAATTCAAAACGGATTCGTGTCTTTTATCTGCAATTTCAGCACCTTCAACCTTCGCCCCAATTTAACACACTCTTACACAATATGTGATTTTGTTTATCGTATCTTTGGCTTTTACTTACTTTTATTTGGTTGCAAAAAGCAAAAAAAAAAAAAAAAAACAAAAAAAAAGGTGTAAAAAGCGAAAGTTTCTTCAGGAGTTGAGGGGGCATTGTATAGTTAAAGGGCTGTCGATTGGGGGACGACTGGCTGAGCGTGCATAATCTTTAAATCATTAAATAACAACAACAACATCAAGAAATTACAACAGTCCCAAAATGAAAAATGAAAACAGCACTGGCAACAACATCAACAGCAGCAGCAGCAGCAACAACATTGAGAGTAACAACGACAACAAATAATAATAAAAATAAAAACAGCAAGCAATAAAAAGGAAACGTGATGCTGAACTCACGTTGCACGGCAAAACCGACAGACAGAGACGACATATAAATATAAATCGTTGTAATCATTTCTTGTTTCTTCTTCATTTCATTTTTGTTTCTTTTTTCCTTTCATAGGATTTAATTTTATATTTTGTAGCATGCGAAACAAAAGAGCTAAGAAAACAGCGTGCCCAGTAATAAAATCACTTTAGCAGATACAGATAAAGATACTAATACAGCTAAAGATGCACACACAGATACAGATACAGCTACAGATACAGCTACAAATACTAAGACTCAGTTTGAGTTTTGAGTTTTGAGTTGACGCGTGAGTCTCAGCGTGCAAGTTTTCGGCTACTTTCACTTTCGCATTTGTATCTGTATCTGTATCTGTTTCTGTATTTGAATCTTAAGCTGAAAACTGAAGTGCTTGAGCCAAGTTATCATAACTTTGGCTTGCACACACACACATACACACATGCAGTCGTAAATCTAAAATGTAATTCAGTTAAGATCATTAGACGCGTGTATTTCATATTAATTATGGCACTTAAACTAATTACGAGCTGCGTTGATTTGTGAGGCATTGAGGCGGCTGACACTGAAAACTGAATCTGACAACGGCGACAACAACAACACTAACGATATAAACCGGTTTTTAAAGCGAGTGTCAAATTGCGAGTCCAAAGACCCAAAAAAAAAAAATTTGCATACGGCATAAGAAAAGTGCAAAAGTATCTGCAAGATACGCGCCTGAAATCGATGGATGATTCAGCGTTCAAAATGCAAAAGCTAAAAGCCAGCTAAAGCAACTGAAAACCAGATTTCACTCGAGCCAACAACAACAGCAACAACAACATCAGCAAACAACAACAACGGAAAACAAGCCAAGTTTCAAGTTGCAGAACACGCTGCCTTTTTGCCTCAAACTGAACTCTGAGCAGCACCTCGATCTCTGGCTGTGTGTGTGTGTGTATCTGTGTATATATATATAGTTTTTTTTTTTTTTTGGTTACTTGCAACATTTGGTGGCACGCATCTCCTGGCTGCCTGACATAGATTTTGGTCTAGTTCTCTAGCCAGATCAGAGATTTACAGTTGTGGCATAGAGATGAGATGCAGCCTGCCACCAATTGAGTGATTGTCGTATACTTTGTGGCATATTATGTGGCATAAAATCAGAGTCAGAGCCAATGCTTCAACAGCTAAACACAACTGACAACTGACCAAACAACTTTCCAGTTTTTTTATTTTTTTTTCCATTTTGGTTTAGGCCGTCCTGTTGCCTTCGAGTTGGCTTGGAGGCAATGTCTGGAGTGCACCGCCCGCTCTTTTACTGATTTGGCGGTGTTGGCTTTATTTATTTTTATAAGAGCGCAAACACAACACACACACACACATACAACACACCACAGCAGCCACAACAACGACAACAACAACAACAGTGGTCGCAGCAGTAGAAGCAGTAGAAAAAGAGCGGCTAAATAACTTGTCGGCTTTGGCACTAGAGAAGCAGAACCGCATCCATAAGATACTCAGATACAAAAAAAAAAACAAAACCAAAAAAGATACGAAACGAAACGAGACGAGACGAGAACTTGACAAAAGTCAATAAAGCCAATAAAGTAAAATTGTTGCTGCCTCTGTCCAAGTGCAGACGACAATTACAATAACAACAGCAACAACGACTACATTGTAGAGAAGACATTTCGGTTGGTCCCACATGCCACAGTGGTTTAAAATACCAAATAAATAATCTTATTGCAGTGAATAATGTTGAAAGTTATCGAGAAGTTTCAGTTAATTTTATTGTAAGACAGTAATTCACAATCTGTAACATTTCTACCATTTTTCTAATTCTTTGTTTGATTCTTTTCTTACTGTTTTTCTTGTAGATAATGTCATTGTATCTGCTAGAAGCCTGAAACGTGATTTTATACTTAAATCTTGTATCAAATTCGTTTAATACTAAAATCTGACACGTTTCATTACTTGTATTTTTTTAAATCCGCTGTTGATACTCAGTGAATTTGGATTATATTTTATTTATAGTTTAAGCAAATGTCATAAGAAATGCAAAGCTAATAAACGCCTCTAATCTGAAATTCTAAAATTTTCTTAAAAATACTATAGTTAAATTTCACTGCGTTTGTGAATAGCTTGTTATATTTTAGACACCTAAGATAATAAATAATTTCTTAAATTTTAATAATAATTTTAAAATCTATCGATGGGTTTAATGTAATTTTTTTTAGTTATTGATTTTTCCTATTTGTCAACGATGAATATCAGACTGCGGATCTTTCAGCCAGTGTCATTGCTACTCCACTTTATTTTCTTTCAAGACTTTAGATACATTTCTGAATATGTTTCTAGTACATGTGAATAATCATTCATGCTGAAATATTACCGCATTTGATATTAACTTCAACCACTGTGCTTGGTCTGCACTAAGCAGAAAACCAAATTGCGGTTGTCTGTTGCGGTGGCTGCAGTCTTTGTTGTTGTAGCTGCTGCTGTTGTTGTTGAGTAAAGTTTGTTTGTATAGAAAATGCATTCGGGCCAAGTTGCAATGAGCCGGCAAAATGCAGCAGCAAATAGAAAAGGCGACCCAAAACAAGTTGCCAACAAATCTAAGAGCGAGAGAGAGAGAGAGAGAGAGACAAAGTCAGAGATAAGAGTGAATGAGATAGAGTTAAAGGGAAATTGGATTGCCTGGGGATAGAATTGGGCAAAAGGGCAGATTCCCAACTCTCTTGACAAACTGTTGCTGTGCCAATCTCAGGTTTATTAAATTGTCACCCCAGTTGGAAATTCGATTTACATTTGGATTTCTGTTTCGGCCATTAACTGTCGAATGGCACACAAACCCAAATACAGATAGAAATCCCACCCAAGCCCACAGTCTAAAGCCGAAAGATGTCATTATCTGTTCTGTGGCTAAGAAACTTGTTTGTTTTTGCCTTAATTGTGACCGTGCAATTAACGTTTTGGATTGTGCCAAAAATGCTTTAATAAGTTTCTTAACTGCTTTGGCACTGGCCTTGAGCGCTGAGAAAATTATCGCCCAGACAAAACTCGAGAGTTTTTAGAGACTTGGCAGCCTCTTTCTCTTTTGGCTTTTAGCCGTTGGCTTGCCACTCGGTTTGGGCCATTACAGTTCAATGCCATTTGGGTAAGAGAACAAAGCCAAAAGCTTAAGTCTAACCGGCTCATTGTAAATTCAGGCATCAGACATTTCCACACAAAAGCCGCTCGCAAACAAATGAGAATTATTATTATTTTTATTTTTATTTTTATTTTTTCTTTTCATTATTATTATATTATGTTGGTGTTGTTGTATTTGTTGTTTCTGAAATACAATAGGACCCTGCCCAGTCCTATTCAGAGCCCATTCCTAAGAGCAGATGAGCATCATTTGAAAATAGGTATATAAATAAATAAATATGCGAATGCAAATAAACAATAAACAATACGCTTATATGCAGGCTGCCACTCCCCTTTCGCTTTGATTTACCTCTCACTCTTTGTCTCTCTCTCTCTCTATCGGTTACTTTTCATTTATTTTTATTTTCATTTGGAATTTTATTTTATTTTACTTTTTTTTGCGGCTATTGCGGCTGCGGTTTTAAACAAAAGTCCATAATTTATGTTATGGCTAAGCATTCGAGACTGTTTGTTGTACATTGAACAGTTTGTTGCCATTCTTCTTGCCACTCTTTTTGCTGTAGTTGTTGTTGTTATTCTCCATATTGCTGTTGCTGTTTACCCTCACTTTTTTTCTGGTTTTATGTTGTGGCTTTGCATTTGTGCATTCAACTGAACTCAAAACGGGGCGTGTGGCATTGGCAGCATTTGGTGGCATGGTCAAAGGGGCAAAGAGGCGGGTCGGGGGCGGGGTCAGTCCGCTGACTTGCGAATATTGGATAAATTATATACAAAAATTGACTTGAAACTGCATTCAATATTTGCCAAAAGCATTTGCTGTAATTAATTTTAACAAGCTCTAAAATATTGAATCAATATATGTAGTTTCAACTATCAATTTTTATAAATATTAGTAAGCTATTTGTTTACGTTTTAATGCTCTGTTTAAGAGTCTGAGGCCATTTACCATAGTTCAGTAAAATTTTGCCTTTGAGATTTGTATTAAACTTGTATAAACTCTGTTTCAAAATATAGAATGATATGCAATAATTAATGTCAAAAACCAGTTTATAATACTTGTTTAGAATTCCCTAATCAAAATTGTTCAATTATTTTACTAAACTTTATTTGCATCTATTCTCGATAAAATAAGGCTAATAATAAGCACCTAATAGCAAATTCACATGATTTCGTTGAACTTGCAAATCACAAAAGTCAAGTGAAAACCGGATCAAGTCGCTTTTTTACAATTTCGTCACGAAATGTGTAAAGTAAAAGTTAATGATTAATATTCTTGATCAGGTTGTCAGTCTTTTGATCTCTAAATTACTATGCAAAAATATATATATAGAGAGATCTCGATGAAACTAACAATGTCATAGTGATAAATGGTTATATAGTATTACATTGTTGGGCAATATTAATAGTTTATCGTACTTATTTCTGAAGAGAAATAAAATGGAGCAATGTGGCAACCACTTGACCCGCATTGCGACGCTGTGGCACAATTACGACCACTAATTTATTTGATTCATTTGAATGTGGGTGTCGAGCTGTATTCACGCATTTCACTTTAATACAAAATTGAGTTGTTAAACTGGCAAAAAGAGAAAAAAAATTGAATAAAAGAAGTGGAAATTTATAAATGCACATAACTGTTTTATAGCTGGTTGAATAAAACAAATTTCCGAGGAACTGAAAATAATTAAGACTCATTTGCTTTGATTTTTGTTGTTAAATAAATTTGTTTGAATATTCGTAGATTGCATTTTTAATGCACATTAATCAGTTTTTGGACTTAAACTCTTGACTCTTTCATAATGGGTTTTGATTACGGGGTTTTAAATGAATTTCGGCTCACAATAAAGTCTCCGATCTCCGGTCCGAGTCTGGCATGAGGTAATACGAGAAATATTGGCGAACCAGTTTTGTTTCTGTTTCTGTTTTTGTTTCCTTTTGTAGTTGCCACATTTTGGGGTGAAAGTTTTCTGTTTGCATTGATTTGTATCTAAATAATCTGTTGGTTTATGGTCAGTAGGTGGGCATTATTTGAATTTGATTTGATTAGTTTTAAGAAATGAGTGAAAACATAACAAACCAAGTAGACAAATCGAATTCACTCTGAAGAAATTGTAAAGAATTGTGTAAATATGGCCTTTCAATTATTATGAAATTGGACTTGGAAACAATTCGACAGCAGGTAAAACCATAAATTTTCTTAATTAAATTGATTTTAAATTAAAGTCTCAGAAATGATTTTCAACATCTAATATTTTCTTTTGGTTTTTATTATTAGATTAAAGTCAGAGTTATTTGTTTTAAGTTGTTTTGCCTTTTTGAACTAAATCTGGCAGTGTGGTTTAACTTCAATTAACGTGGCCAACGGTAAATATGTAGCATTTGTTGTTAAATATTTAAATCCAATACCAAATTGCCATATAATATGCGCAATTGTAATGAGGAGAACGAAACGAAATGGAGAACGGCCCAAAAGCGCATTTTAATGGCAACATTTTAGCTTAAACAGTGTAACATTTACCAAAAAAACCAATTGCCAGCAAAGTGCAGTCAGAGCCAGATTCAGATTCAGAGTCAGAGTCAGAGTGAGAATTGAAAACCATAGCAAACCATGGAAACCCCTAGACTGGAGCTGAGAGCTGGCTTCGAGTCAGAGTTGAATCCTCTTCTCACTTCTCTCTCTCTCTACACCGCACCGCACTGCACTGTGTCAACTGTCAACCGCAAAATGCGCGAAAAAACAACAACAAAAACAACCAGAAAAAACAACGAAATCAACTGGCAACAACCAGGGGGGGAAATTGTGGGTTAAAGGGAGTTGGAAGGGGGAGTTGTTAGCTTGTATGTGAACTCTTTGCAGTGATTTCAATTTAAAGTGCAATGAGTTTTTTTCCTACTTGTTTTTGGCCATCAAAGTTGTTGCAAAAGCTTATTTGTACGCTGTCTGGTGTCTGCAAATCTGTTTGGCACACAGATACAAGCACCGATACTCCACCCCACTCCACTTCCTTGCCTATAACCCCTCACAGAGGGAAGGCTCTACAAGAAGAACAACAACAATCGGAACTCGTGTTATTGTAGAACTTTGATAAGCTGGCAATTCGCACAGAAACAAACGCCAAAGCGCACATTTATTTTACGAATTAATTAAAACATTAGCAACAAAATTTAAAAGTATATGAGAGGTATCCTTGTATCCTTCGTGTATACCACGTATTTCTCGTATTTTGTATAATCCATGAAGCAAATGAAATGCAAAATTTATTGCTTCTTTTGCTGTTGTTCTTCCCTCATTCCCTTAGCTTGTTTTTGTTTGTGTTTTCATAAAATTTTACGTGTACATTGCTCATAATTACCACTACACACATGGCACAGCTGCACACACACAAGCACACACATACACTTGCACACACAGCGACAGGAATCTGAAACAACAACTGAAACTGAAAGAGCAACATAAACAGAGACAGTAACAGTTACAGTTACAGTTACAGTTACCCAGTTACATTTGTCTTTTCGGCGCACCACGCGGCGTATGCGCAATATTCAATACCCTGCTGTTAAATGTAAGTAAATATGGGGTATTTTGAAAGATTCTAACAGACTTCTTGAGTAGACTTTTTAAGTGATCTAAATCATAATGAAACTATGTTGTCAAGGCTTTAACTAATTGGGAATTTTAGACAGTAATGCAAAATAAGTATCAGAAACTTTCAACTCTCTTAAATGTGATCAGTTGATGCCGTCAATTGACTATAGCATATTTCACAGTCGAGCATGCTCACCCTTTGAATTCTTAGTCGCTTTTTATTGTCATAAAGGATTTTGAATGCGTTGGGTTTCAGCTGACGTTATTGTTGTTGCTGCTTCGGGGATTGCACGATTGGTTGGGAAAGGAGTGGAAGGAGGTGGTGTGGGGGGAGGAGGGTCTTTTGAGCGGTTTATCCTGTCACGCTGCTGTCATAAACAGCAGCCGGGCGTCAAATAATTGCTGCCAAATTTGTTAGTCTTTCCACTAGTCACCTCCCATTCCTCCCACACACTCTTCACCCTCGCGACGCTCCTCATCTCTCCGGCCGTTCAACTATAAATGTCAAGAAAGGGTTCGCGTTCGCACAATGGGTTATAATTAGAGAGTGCACGAGCCAAAGCCAAAGCCAAATCCAAGTGCCACTTTCATAAGCCCGGCTAACTAATGGAAACTGTTGTTGCCTGGCAAAAATAAGTATAAAATACGAAATACGAAATTTGAAATTTATAATACGAAAAACAAAAAACAAAAGTTAGGAGCGCATTGTAAAAATGAGAAACGACGGCCGGCAACCGCACAAAACAAAGGGCGGTAATTTGAAGCAGCTGGGAAGCAGCTCAGCAACAACAACAGCAGCAGAAACAACAACAACAGCAGCAGCAGCAAAGTTGACGTTGACGGCAAAACTAAAGTCAAAACAAATAATTTGCTATAATAACTAAGAGCGTAGAGCAAAATCAGTTGAAAAATAAAAGAAGCAACAGCCAAAGTAATAGACAAGTGGAAGTGAAACAAAGAAAAGCCAAAACCAAACAACAACAACAGCAACAGCAACAGCAACAACATCATTTACAACTCTCAGCTCAGCCGCATAGAAACTTTCTCCTTCTATTTTTTTTTTCCAGAGATCTCGCCAGCTAAACGTCGTCATCTTCAGCGTCAGTGACGCTCCACATTGTTGTTGTCGTCTGGAGAGTGTGTGTGTGTGTGTACTTGGGTGTCTCAGTTGGTTTTGTATACTTTACAAGTTAAGGAGCTAGTAGTCTCTGTCTCTGAATCCCAACCACAAGACTATTAAACGCACACTTGCGTAGAGTTTTCACACCCGCCATTTTCAGTTTCCACTCAAGGCGAGCCACAAACGCCGTAAACACTTTTTAGTTTTCAGTTTTTTGCATTTTATGCAAAGCAAGTTTTTTGCAAATCTCGCACAGCTGCGGTTAGAGCCCTCCCCAATTGCAATTCATTGCCAGCAGCTGGTTTCAGCCTTGGCTTTTAGCCTCATCTCTACACAGAGAAAAATCCAAGAATCGGGAATAAAATCAGTCTATTTTTTTTATTTGGCACGCAGCGAATAATTTAATCATTCAGGCTCTGAAGTATAAGTTCTTTTTTGCCGCTACCTTATATTTAAAATTCATTCGTACTCTGTCTTAATTTAACAATTAAATCCTGAATCTAAAATGATATTAGTTTTCTGTGTAGTCCCAACGTCCTGCAATGAGAAACGAGTCCGCAAGTAACAGAATCACCCGCATGTCTCGGCTCATAATTTTTCGTTACGCTTATCGACAAACTGCAATCAGCATATAATTTACAGATCCCCCGTCTCTCCGTCTTCCCGTCTTCCCGCTATCCGCACTTTACCCGATCCACGTCCGAAGTAAGATTATGCCATGTGCTTGGACACCCTCATGTCGAGGCCTGCATCTCATGGCCCTGACCATATACCATATACTATGTCTACTTTGCTCAAACTCATTCCTCATTTAACGCTAAAAACCATAGCAACGATAAGGCTCTGAAAATGGTCATATTACGATAGGCCAACCCTGGTTCAGGGAGAGAAGAGCAGAGTTGAGTTTGTGAAGTGAGTCTGGGAGTTACTTTCAGTGTGTCATTGTGATGGAAAAAATACTGAAATAAGGGACACAGGAAATTATGCGTAATGAAGTAAGCAATGGTTGTATGCCTATCTCTCTTTCAATGTGTGTGTGTGTATGTGTGTTTGTGTGTGTGTCCTTATCACTGTGTGTTGTGTTGTGTTGTGTGGAAATTGCTTGTTGCTGTCACTGTTGCCATGACTCGACTGGACCTTCTGCTTCTTCATCTGCTTGTTTAGCTTGGGTAGTTTTTATTCGCTTCGTTTCCGCGTCAATTTCCTTTAATGTGCTGTGGCGTGATGTCCCTTAGCACACACACACTCTCACACAAACACTCACACACACACATATGTGTTGCGAGTGTGCTATCTCTATATAACTCTCAATCAGTTTTGCGTTTTATGCGCACTTTTATGACTTGTGTTTTGTTGTTCTTTGCGGTGGTGGCTGGCACTGTATTTTATCTGCGTAATTGAGTTCGTTTGCACATTAGCAACATCCACAACAAACTACAACAAACAACAAGCAACAACAATAATGGCAAATGGCAAAATTTGAATTGTGGGCATAGTTTGGTAATGGGGCGTTGGTAATTGCCCAGCCATGTGTTATAAATGTACAGGGAGAATTCACTTGAAAGATGACAACAGCTTTCGATAAGTAAAATGTATATAAATGTCAGCAGAAATGGCTTTAAAAACTTGTACTTTATTACATATTTAATATTAGTTTTCTCTCCCAAATAAATCGAAAGGAAAATTAATCTCAAATACACACTTAATTGAAACAGAAAATTGCAAAACAATAGGGATAATATATATAATTTATTTAAGAAATAATTTAGGATTATAAAGTAAATTCCCATAACTTCGTTTATTTTCTGAATTAAATCGAGTTGAATAATATCATACTTAAGCACATCGTTCATTAAGCTGAAAATTGTTATTATTATTGAAATTATATTGAAATTGTTTCAATTTTTCTGTTTTTCTCATTTCAGGTATGTTCATGTCGATGTGTGTGTGTTTGTGTGTGTCTATAATTAGGAATCAACATTAATGCACTGACATTTAATGATCTCGGGCATATGCCAATCTCAGGTATTTATGAGTAAGCCATTTGCAGTTGAGTGTGATGAAAGCCATTTTCGTTGCCAAACGCATTTAACGACAGCAGCAACAACAATATAAAATTATAATAATAATATAATAATTATGGGAGTATAATAAACTTATATGTAGAAGGGCGTTGTTGCCCCGTTTTGATGATGATGTGAGAGGGTCCATTCATTTTGAATTGTCCCAGTTCGAGGCCCCATTTTAATGAGTAATTTGTGAGCTCTGCATTTATATGTAATAAAAAATAATGTCGGATGCGGCAAGAGCTTAAAACCAATTTACTGATAGCCGGCCAATACTTGGCCAATAAAAACAGGAAAATGTGAAAAACGAGAAATAAAGCGAAAAACTAATTGCAATTTTCGCACTCGACATTCACCGAGAGATAAGTGAGAAATATGGGACCAAAATGGCCCAATGGCTGAATTGCGTGCTAAAAACACTTACAAGTACGAGTTAGATCTTTTTGGCCAGGTTAAGAGCAGACAGCGGTTGAGCAGACAGTTTAGCTGAGTCACGAATTGGCCACAATTTGACTTCTCTTTTAGCCCAATGCAGCAAAAATGAAACCAAGTCAGCCACAGAGGCATTTCAATCAGCTCGCAAACTCGCTGCTTAGCAACGTGCCATGACTAAATTGTTGGTACTGATGATGGTACCAAAATAACTCGATAGTCACTCGACCAGAGACCAGAGACTAGAGACTAGAGACTGGAGACCATACTCAATAGCCAATAGTCACAATCCATTGTGCATTGTGCAAAATTAGCCACATTTATGAGCATGAACGAAAAGCATTTCTAAGCCTGAACCCAAGTCGAAACGTGTGAACGTGAACTGGTAATCGATGAGCATTGGGAATGAGAATTGGACATGGCTTGGACTCTGACTCTGACTGCGACTGCGACTCCGATTCCGATTCCGTCTCTGGCCAAAATGTTGCTTGCTTTTTGGTACGTGCACAAGGTCAAGTTGTTTATGGACAAGCACTTGATATTCGATATCATCGACACTCCATGTCGTGGCCAAAACCAAATAACCATTTTGGCCACATTTCAGCTCTTTCTACCTCTTTGTCCGCTTGGGTTTTCTTTCCATTTCCTTTGTGCCGATTTATGAATATGTATGAATTTTGCTGATGAAGTGCTCTGAAAAGTGCATGGCTATTGAATTTATTTGATTTTGAATTTATTGTCTGAACGTTTCATTTCCCCCTCCCTCCCTCCCTCCCCTCCTCCCACTCTTTTCCTTTGTCGATCTACTTTGTTCCGTTATTACGATATTGCAACTTGGCGGTTGCTGCAAGTCGTTAACGCTAACGATTTTATACTCCTTCAAATTGATTTCGTGCTTGTTGAAGTTGAGATATCAGTAAAAAAGTCAATATTTAAATAAAGTTTCAAATACAATATTTAAGATTTTAGTTGTTTTTGTATTTAAGTTATTGAGAGGTTTCTTATTAAATTTGTAATTACTGATATTTAGAGAATGAGAGAGAGAGAATTATAGAACAAAGTGGGAAATGTTTTTACTGATCATGCTTTAAACATATTCTCAGATTTCAATAGCTTATCTCTGTATTACTTTTTTATCAGTCAGACTGTATATATTTAAATTCGATTTTTCATATCATATATCTTGAGAACGTAATTTTATCAGTTCAAATAAGCAAACGAATCAAGTTCTGAATTCAAGTATCATACATTCGGTAGCTCCATTAGATTATGTATTTCCTGTTAATTTAAAACGCTTTCAATTTACCTTCCGGCACCAACTTCGCTTTCTTTTTGTGAGAAAATTGAATTCGCGAGATTTGAAATTGTTGCAAACTGTTTTTTTTTTTATTTTTGCGGTGTGATTTGAAATGCTTGCCACACTGTGAATAAGTATGGGCTGAATATTGGAACTATATGCTGATGATTCTCGAAAGCAAAAGTTATGCAGCTCTTCTGTCTGCTAAACTCCCCTCTTCTACCTTACTCTACCTCCGTTTAAGCCCATCATTTGTTGTGTTTGCTTTGCTTTTTGGCCTGTTGTTTTCGCCTTCACTTTCCATTTTAGATATTTGCAAATTTGCATTTTGCTGTTATTGAATATGTATGACATACTATAATAATATACAGAAAAAAAGCAGACACACAACAACTACAAAAACAATAGGAACAACAACAATATGCTCACATTTGTCCCACGTATTTCATTTAATTTCTGTCGTGTATTTCATTTCAATCGGCTTTTGCTTTTCATTTGGCGCGACTTTCGCGCACCAAAATTCCAATTTGCATATGGAGGGCACCTCCGTTGCCAGGGCTGGGCGACTATGGCAACTATGTGGCGCCCCCTAGCGATGAGAACGAGAGCAGGAGTCTATCGGGCGATTCCTAAGCGTTTGCCATCAAATTAATGCGCCCAAAAAAGTCGGGGACAAAAATTGAAAATAAAACGCGCACAGATTGAAAAGTGAGCGGCAAATGAAACGTGTCCTGTGCCTGGGATTGTGCCTCGTCCTGTGCCAGGATCTGAGACGTGACCTAGCTATAAAGTTGGCGCAGGTGGACAACGACAGTCACTGCTGAAAATACACCTACACAGTGGGCATTGGCAAATGTTTAATAGAAAAATTATGCACTGATTTGTATTTGGTCTTAATCTTTTTTTTCCCTCCTCCCTCCCTCTATCTGACATTCCATTATTTTGTTTTTGGCTGTGTCATTTTCATGGCTGGCTGACTGGCGCTTATGCAAATCGCGCCACAGGAGCTGCAGGACAGGCGAAAAGGACAAACCGTGGCAAGTTCCGAGACGAAGAAATCGCAATCGAAATAAATTGCCAAAGTGTCGTCTGCACTGCGATGTGATGCGATGCGATGCGGATGGATGAGAAGAGGGCGTGGGCATGGGGGCGTGGACGTGGGCGTGGGCGTGGGCATGTGGGCGTTGTCGGGTCAGGACGGCTATCGATGGCAGCAATTTCCGGCAGCCAAAGAAAGAGAGGAAATGCCAACCAAAATGTCCCGTTACATGGCACGACGCCTGCTCCTCCTGCTCTCTGTCTCCCATCCCTCTGTTTTCCTTTTCCTTTTCCACTCCTCGCACTCGAGTGTCGTAAAAACAAACGCCAAATCCGCCGCATCAAATTGGCTAAAACAAATAAAAAAAAATGTATACAAAAAACCGAGACGAGAATAAACTCAATTGGAAGCCACCGTGCAGCACTCGAGAACAAATCCAAGTCGAACGATTTCAGCTCGTTCCTTTTTCTTTTTTTTTTTTTTTTGTTGGCTTACGCATAACATTTGCAGTTAGTGGCAGAGTCACGCTGCCACGCCTCCAAAACTACTAAAGCACTTTTAGAACAATGACGGCTGCAAACTTTATGCTTCTCTCCCTGCAATACCTCCACTCTTCATCTTCGTCTTCCACTTCCACTTCAACTCCCCAACTCTCGACTCTACAGGAGTCTAAGTCAAGTATCTCGATCCCCACGCACCGTTCGATTTGTCAACGATTTCAAATGGGTTGCATTTTTATTGGCAAAGCGCTGGAATTTCATTTTATTGGCCATTTTGGGTGACCTTCCAAGCTGAGTCTTGGCTGCCATCTGAATACTTCAGATACCCTAGAAAAATGCGTATGCAAGGTATACTCGAATACCATTTGAAAATGAATAATTAAACAAACATTGAAACATTTAAGATGGTTTCTCTATCGAAACTATAATCTATATAATAATTATAATGGGTATATTAGATTAATAGATCTCATCTTATATTTAACATCAGTAGTTGGAGTTTAAATTTGTAATCAGACCATTCCTTCAGTATCTACTGAGTATCTTCGAGTCGATTCATATCTGAATTCCAACGAATTTTCATCTTGTTCTTGGCGAACAAATTCCGCAGTAAATTGCGCTTGCCAACCAAGTTTTTGCATAATTTGAATTGTTCGTTGTTATTGGTTTTGTGTGTTGAGTTTTCTCAGTTTTTCACAATTTTCTGGCGCTTTGGTGTATTGCAAATTCAATTTGTGGAAGTCAACCGTCGCCATTCTCTAGTTGCAGTGCTGATTCTGAATCTGAATCTAAATTGAATTATTTGGTTTAATTGGCGGCCCAACAAGAGCTAGAGAAAGAGAGTGATGAAGAGAGACAGATAGAGATAGAGAGGCTGGAGAGTCGACCCATAAGTGGCTGCCACAATGATAAATGAGGCCCAAGTACCGCAAATTGCTGTGGCAGCTCCTCAAGATCTCGGCTCTCTCAATGCAACTCCACAAATGGGGTTAATGGGCTCGACTTGGACTCAAGACTCGATGTCGGACTGAAAGCGAATGCATTTAGCTGCAATTACATAGCAAATATCAAAATATACTTGCACAAAAGCTTTTCCTTTGTGGATTTTCTTTTTGCGTGTCGTGCAATTAATTTTGCCAACACTCTTAAGACTCTTTTATAACCACAGTCCTGCTGTTTACTGCGTTTTCCTGTCATTAAGTCTCCTCGACTTCAACTGATAAATGTCTGTAAATATGGCAACTACTGCCTCAGAGCGCACTTTCACACCCGGACAGACACCCAGACAGACAGACAGATAGACACCCTTCCCTTTGTCTCCATTTGACGACCATCTGTGAGTGTTTCACACTTCATGAAATCCCATGCCACAATTCAGCAGGTGTCATAAACATAATTCACGACAACCACATAACTAATTTAATAATTACTTAAACACAGGGTCAAAACTATACAACTTGCTGCCTTGTGGCGAAATTCTTGACTAAACTTTATATTAAGCAAGACTGGTTAAAAACAAAGTTAAAACAGGCCTAAATAATGGTTTGCATTTAGTTTAGACACCGAATTGACCTAGAGAACTATGTTACTATCTTTTACGATGAAATAAAATAGGAAATTGAATTGACACAAGATTCTGTTAAAGAATTTCTAAAAACTATATAGTACAGTGTAGTACATCATCAGTTAAGGATTAGTCACTGGACATATTCGTAAATCGTGAATTCATTGGCCTTTGTCTTCTGTTTGTGTGATATATCTCGATATATTTCGATGCTGTCGGACTTATAAAGGCAATCGACACCTTTACCAATGCCATAAAGTACTCAAATGAAGTCGAGTCAGACTGCTGATTCACGAATACTCATACATATGATTAAGAACAGCATGCAGTCAGTTTATGACCATTTCAGATCATTTCAGCTGCTGAATTTCTCAACCCAAAACATATAAAGCCACATCCGAAATACATAGATGTTGAAATCATTTCAAGTGTGACAAGTTCTTTGTTTTTAAATATTAGTAAATTATGGCTTTTGGAGTGCCGCACACACTGGTGCACATAATTTGTGGCACAAGTATTTTAAGCATGCCCCAAAAGAGAATGCCACACAAAATCCATTTGGTGCTAAATTAAATCATTTGAAGATGCCATCGTCGCGATATTAAAAGCGCATAGAATCCAAGTGAAATCACTGTGTGGCTGTAACTGTGACAGCGGATTGATAGGGGGAAGGATTGTGGGGGGGGGGGGGCTGGGAGACAGAGTCTATGACTGTGGAACGATCCAGCGAAAAGAAAAACAAAGGCAAAAGCGACAGCGACAGCAACAACAAATTGAAATGACCTACATAATGGCCAAGAGCGACAACAAACGCAACAACGCAATGTTTGTTGTTGTTGTTGTTGTTGTTGCTGGCATGATTATTGTTATTGTTGCCCATCATAGAGTGATGCGAGAGAAACGACAACGACAACGACAACAACTGCATGAATGAATGAACCAAGCTCATCATGAGCTAACGAGCAATTTAAGAATTTAATTTATATACACACATAGATACAGATATACACAGATACATAGATACAGCGTCAGCGACAGCTACAGCTACAGCTACAAAACGGGGCGATCCATGACTGCTGACTGCCACTGTCGTTGCTTGCAACATGACAGCGACCAGCAGCAACAGCAGCAACTACAGCCTTTGGAGCCTAATGACGCAGCCACTTAAGCGCGTTTCGGGTTGTCTCTGTATGTGTGTGTGTCCGTATATATGTGTGTGTGTGTGTGTGTGTGTGTGTATGTGTGTGCGCGCCACATTGGCTGCGGTTCTTTCGTATGCTGACTGCGTCTGCGGTAGCTGCTGCTGCTGCTGTCGTTGCTGTTGCTGCTGTTGCTGCTGTCGCATTGGCAACATGTAAAAGTAATTGCCAACCCGGATGCTTGGCAGCCAAGCCAACGTTGCCATCACAATCATGACTGTGCCACATGAAAGCCAGAAATTAGAAACGGATCTGAAATTAGAAATGCCTCAAACTCGAATGCAGCTCTTCAGTTCACGTTGTTGCTGTTGTTGTTGCTGTCGCAATTCTCCATTCCTGGTCACGATGTTTGGCACTTGCTCCTGCCATAATCGTGTGTGGGTGACACGTATATATATATATACAATACATATACATATAAATCTGTACTATATATAGATGTTTTAAGTATACATATTATGCCAGCTGGCTGCAGCCTTCGAGTCTGCAGTGCCACAGTTTACACTTGGCATGCTGCCCTATAAACGCCAATATAAATTCCCCTCTTCCCCCCCCCCCCCTGCTTTATATTTGCTTTGCTTTTATTTTCTTCTATACATGTGTGTGTGTGTGTGGGTGTGTGAGAGTGTGGGCGGCATTTGTTGGCAGTGCAATGATTGCGTTTTATGCATTCAAAAATTGGCAATAAACGCGTTCTCGCTGCTGGCAAACTTTGTCCGCAGTTATAGCCCCGTTTGCCATCGATGGACAGCACCAACAACAACAACAACAAGAATTACAACTACAACAAAAGCAACAACTTTGCCATATAATCTTTTACGCGCACATTAAGCTCACTTACGAGCGAGTTCACGACAATGCCCAGAAAGATAGCAAGACAATGTTCCAGAGTTGGCCAACAACGAGGCAACGAGACTCTGCGGCACCTTGTGACATAGACAGGCCAACTGAAAACTGAAAACTGGCAACTGGCAACTTGCAACTCTCAGCCTGCAACTTCAAACTGGCAACTGTTAAACTTGCAAATGACAGCAGCTGAAAGTAGTCGTAACGCTTTGGATTACACTTTGTTTATATGGGCTAAGAATATAAACTTCTTCTCTTCTTAAGAAGATAAAAAACTTTTAGCCAGATTAAGTAATTTTTAAAAACTAAGAGCTTTTATTTTGATGAAGAGAAGCTTTAAATTAAAGTTTTGTTATTAATCTAAGCTACAAGTTTAAGTAATTAAACAAACTTAAAGCTCATTTATATAATTGTCAGAAAAGAGCCAAAATTATGAAACTGTTTTACTTATTGAACAAGAAAAAATACCATTTATAATAATAATACTTACAAAAAAAACCCTTTAAAATAAATGTTTAAAAATTGATTGAAAGCTTGACGATTAAGAGATTATCTTTTTTAGGACCAATAACTTTAAAGCTTAGATAAAAAACTATAGAATGATTTTTTGAAATTGAGATAGGTAAAGTTCGAAGTGTCAATTCATTCAACTACTTTAAATAATATAAAAATAAATAGTTTCGAACTTAACGAACTAGATTTGTATCCATGCTAGATTAAGTGCAAGTTTCAGCTAGTGTCATTTAGCAAAATAGTATTTAGCACAACAGCAAGCAACTCGACAAGTCAACTTTGTATTGTCGGTCCGACTGACTGTCCATCTGACTGCGACTGCGACTGCGACTGGGACTGGGGCATATCAAAGTCGTGTTCGTGTGTTACGCCCACCGGCACTTTAATATAAACTGTGAGGCGTGAAGGCGCTGAAGACAGCCGACTGCAATTTAAACTGAACTAAACTGAACTGAACTGAACTGAACTGAACTATGCTAAGGAAAACTAAACTCGACTCTCGTCTTTGGCGTCAGTCAAGCGTCAAAGCGTTTTCTGTTAAGTCAGGAAAACGTTGCCCAAGTTCGGAACACACTCTCTGCACTCCGTTGCAAGTCTTCGCTTCAAGTTGAGTCTTCGTCTTGAGTCTTCAGTTAGTAGGTCAGAAGTTTCTGTGGCTATGTGTGAAATTGTTACTTTTACTCTAATATTTTAGCTGCTCTTTAAGTACACAAAAGTCAACGTGACTTTGTCTCTTCAGCTTGGATATTTTATAGTCGTCTGTGTGCTTTCATTTTTATGTGTGCAACAGCAACAACAACTACAAATACAGCAACAATAGAAGTAGCGATTTTAATGCTGGGTGAATGTCATGTTCTGAGACTCAAATGCTGCTCCCACTTCCCCCCAGGCAAAAGCTACTGGTTTTCATTTTATGTTAACCCACACAGAGCCAAAGAACCAAAACCAGACAGAAGCACAGAGACAGAGAGAGAGAGAGAGAGAGAGATAGAGACAATGACAAAGATAGACGTACGAGTATACTTATAAGAAGTCTGGACAGATACTTACTTACATTTACAGACTTCAACAGACATGTTCGGATATTATTCACTCTCTCTCATTCTCTAACTCCTTCGCTCTCTCTCTCTCACTCTTTCTGGCCTTTTGATGAAAATTCTTTGAAGTTCTTAAAGCTGTCGCAGTGTCATGAAATTTAATAGAACACCTGAGCTCAGATCTCTTCTTTATGCGTTGCAACTTTGCTGAGGTTTATGTGCTCTTTCAATACAAAAGATTTTATATAAGAAAAGAAGGAAACGCAGCTGAATTCATGAGCTATAAAAGAGTTATACAAATAACTTTAAGTTCTCTTGATGTTAATTCTATTAAATTATAAATAATCTAAGCAGCTGCTACATCTAAAAATGATTTTTTGTGTGGACTTTAAAACAGAATTAAAGGTCTAAATTCGCTTAGCTCCGGGTATAATTCGGAAACAAAAATCAAGGTGTCTTAATTTCATGCCAAATAACAAAGCCTACAACAAAACAATAAAGAAACTGAAAAAAATAACAAACTCCATTACAAATCAGAATTGCGGTAAAGTTAAAAAGCGCTCTGTAATTATGCTTTCGGTTTTTGGGGTTTATTCGGGTTTGCTGGGGGGAAGTTCGGGGTGTGTTAAGAGGGGATTGATTGAAAGTTGAAAATGGCTTTTTGGGCTTTGCGCTTGAGTATAAGCGCCCACTTACATTTAGTGGAGCAATCTAATGCTAAACCCAACTCAGTTCAGCTCAGTTCAACGGAGTCCACTCGGAACTGACTCGGGGTCTGGCTTTGGGTTTGGGTTCGAGCAAATAAAAAGGCGAAATAGAAAACGCTTTGTCAGCGGAGCCAAAAATTCGAAACTCAAACTAAAATTGTACTCGTATTCATTTATCCAACCATCCAACCATCCATCCATCCATTCATCTGTTTGGGCAGCTCTTGTGAAAAATCATTATTTAATTTGCTATTTTCCATGCTTTTTATTCTCGCCATTCGTCTTCTTGTATTGCTTTTGTTGTTGCCAAAGAAAATGTGCCAATGTTATTATCTTTAGATGCTTAGCAATATTTGCACTAATTATAAGCACCGACTAAAGTTATATATCTATTTTTATTTGGACTCTCGATTGCCTCATTTATTCATTTGAATTATGCAACACTCCCAGAGTAAAAGAGAGAGAAAGAAAGAAAAAAGGTAGAGGTAGATAGAGAAGAGTGGAAAATAGCTAGAAAAAGGCAAATAAATAAAATATTTATGTTAATTTATTTAATTCAAAATTCGCTTTCATTGTGCGAATTCATTTTTTCTTTATTTAATTAGTGTCTGTTTGCACCTCAATGCAGTCTACAATGCCACGCCCCTGCCCCAGCTGCCGCCTTTTTTTTTTGCGTTTCGTGTGCTCGGCAAACTTTTCATTTCTGTTTTCCGTTTTTTTCACTTGGCCACTTTTGTTTTTAGACGTGTTAATTATGCGCCAGTTGCTGATTTCTTTAGGCGATTTCAGTCGAAATGCAGTCTAAACAGACTTTGCTCCGGTTCAGCAATTTTTTTGTCGACTGCAGAAAAAAAATCAACATTTTCCAGACTCGTTATACAATATATTTTTTTTGATATTTCTTTATGTGAATGTATGTCATTCTCTTTGAAATATCTCATCAATTACAATCTAAGCAATTAAAGTTAAAGAAAATTCCAGACCTTTCAAACAATTGTCGCCTTGCAATTTATTATTATATTCAAATGTTTGAAATATTTAAGAAAACCTTATAAAATACGATTCCATTTAGTTAGGAAATCTGGACTTGAAGAGAAATTTTCCGACTCAGAGCTGTTTGAAATATTTCAATATTTGTGTCATTCTCTTTGATGTGGCAGTTTCATCAATTACTCTGCATGTTGCCATATTCCACAGCTTCAGTTGCTTTCCTTTGCCCTTTGCCCTATTCCCCGCTAAGTCACAAGTTCTAAGTACTCGCAGTACTTTTTTGTTGTGTTGCTGAATGATTTCTGAGTTGAATTGTAAAGAGAATTCAAATTGCAGAGCCCCCATGTCGAGGTGGCAACGACCTCCCAGACACCGACAACAACAAAGAAACCGCTGGCAAGCTGGCAACGTGTGGCACTCTCTGGTCTCTGCGTGTTGCACCAACAAGAACAACAGGATGATTGATTAACGTCAAATTAGCATCACAGCAAGCAAGAGCATCGAATTACAATACTTTAAGATATAGATACAGATACATATAGACTGCAAATGAGGCTGAACTAAATGCAGCACACCTGAAATTCAAGATTCAATTAAATGGGGTGGTGGATCAGGGAAGGGGGAGACTATTGCTAATTGCAGGTGAAACTTGCATTCGGTAATCAATTTATCAGCTAATTGCGCAGTTGTTGTTTGCCATATAAACACATTGAAATATCGAGTATATAATTGTACTTATATGACTAGAAGCTACTTATAAACGAGTCTACTATTCGTCTGTCAGTTTGTCTGTCTCAAAGTAGTTCAGGGGCATCTTAATAAACAAGTATATCACAAAAAAGGCAGCTAAGAGAAGCAGCAAACTGACAGTAAGTCAGCCAGTCAGTTAGTCAATCATTGAGTCAATCACTCAATCAGCATTAACATTAACGGCCGGCTGCATTTTAATTTATAATTAATTAATTGCAATTTGTAATTTGCCAACATTGACACAGTTTTCGCGCCGTTCAATGTAAAAAGTATAAATAAAATGAAACTTTCCATTTTGCTGCAACAGTTTTTCATTTAAATGATGGCTTTTCCGGCTGTCAGCGTCACATTCACAAGAGACTGCACAATTTTCAATTGATTAAGCAATTTCATAGTTTGCCCAACAACAACAACAACAACAATAAAAGCGAATGCCAAAGCTGTTGTTAACTTCATTTCGATAAGTACTTTTTCAAAAGATTGATTAAAATTTCGTTCCACTCTCAGTAAAACTGCCTTCAAGTTTTGGGGAGGGTCGTAAAGCCCGTCCATAAATTTCCAGCAGTTGCCCCTCTGCAATTAGCCAAAGTTATATATACCATACACTTTCGAGTATTAAGATTTTAAGAGCTTGCACTAATCAGAGCTCCAAATAGCCGAGCACAGTTTGCATCAATTTCGTTTTATTCATTTCATTTATTGCGGAAATCCCCATAAGATCTCAAAACACGATTTACTGCTTAGCGAAAAACTTAATTATTGCAAAAAAAATAAAACTCAAATTCAACACCTTTTAAATGGAAAAACTAATGAAACTCTAATTAAACTTTTAATTTAACTAGCAAATATATGAGCAAATGTTTAACTGAAATTGAAAAGTTAGATTAACAAATTTAGATAAGCATTTCGTTAAGTGCCAATGACACTTGCTACAAGTGCAAAATTTTATATATACTTAGAGTGGTACAAATGTATTTACAAATATATTTGATATACACAATTCTCTTAAGGAAATTAAAACTATGTAAATAACAAGGAACATATAGAAATAAGGAAAGCTCTTGGTTACAACACTTGATTCAAAAGTGAATTATGTTCATGATCTATGCTTAATTAATTTCAGGAATATATTCTTTTATATTTCAAATTAGTTAAAGATATTATTAGTATACAGATTATTCATTTAAATATTTATAACCGCATTTGGGCTTAAATATCTGAGACTGAGACCCATTAAACTTCATTTGTTCTGTTCTTCTTCTTTCGTTTCGCCTATTTCTTTCATTTCTTTTTCTCTTTTTTTGTTGCTCGATTTACCTTTTGGTTTGCCATTTTGCGTACTCATTTCCGCCGTGGTCTGTGCGATAGATGAATGCGATGCGCTAAAAAGATCTTATTTATCATGACATGACATGACAGCTGATGAAACATTAATGCCGCGGCCCCTGAACTTTCCAACTCCCAACTTGGAACCTCCTCGTGGTGTCACAGTTGTGTCAGTGACAGCTCACATGGCTTACAGATAGATCAAATTGCCAGCAGGGTGAGGCCTCAGGTAGCACCCTTTCCCATTGACAGAGTGGAAGAGATGAAGAGACAGGGAGAGAGAGAGAGAGAGAGAGAGAGTTGTGTACACTTAATGGCGCATCATAAAAATCCTCAAAATCCTCAGGCGACAACATCAAATTATTAAACATAAATTTCCGGCCATAGCCGGTTTTCCTTTTTATGCACGTAATTTTCCAACAATTTATCATTCGGCTGCTTAAATTGCTTCGATGACACAAAAGTGGGCAACGTCCCATTGGATTCGGGGGTTTGAGTTTCGGTTCAAGTCTTCTTCCTATTGAAGTTGAGGTTGGGGATGGGGAGTTGAAGCAGAGACGCAGCTGCTCGCCTATAAATATTTCGGCGTCTAATTGTTTGGCAAGCCCGGAGCTCAGAGAGTGTGCTCCTTATCCCCTTGACTACCCCCTAAAGGGGTTGTCAACACACACAAGAGTCTGTGGCCATAAAGAAAATGCTGCTTGTGTCCGTATCCTTAAACGAGTCTGTTTCCCTCTTCCTCTCTAATTCTCTCGTGTCTATAGCTTCGTCTCCGCCTCTGTCTATATCTGCGTCCTAATGAATTTACGCACACACGTCGTCTCTGTCGTCATCCTTGTACTGTGGGACATATGCAAATTTAAACAGTGAAATATTATAGCTGATAAATAATACTATTTAACGGCAAAGTTAAATATTATAATGAGAAGAAATGATTTACTTTCGTCATAAAATGTATTATTTCACTTATTTGATAATTTTCCAACATTATTTATAATCCTCTTAGAGCTTACTTACTACTGCAGCAGTTACAAACTATTTAATTTACTTATAAACAAGAAAACATAATTATAAAACCTATAATTTGAACTTTGAACTTTAGTATCACTTTAAGAACTTATCTTGCAAGGTCAGCATTATCATATAATTCCTAACAAATAAACTACAATTTTTTAATTCTGAGAAATTTTGGAATTCATTTAAGATGTGATAATATCAGAGACTTCTTAATTGCTTTGAGACTTAAGTATGATCTATTTTCTTTGAATGAGTTTCTGATCGCTGCATTGTCCGACTGTCCCACTGTGCATTGTCGTCGTCTTTTAGTGCTGTTCCTGCAGCGTCTGCGTCTCATAAATTGTCCTTGCTCCTTTTTTGTGTGTTGGCTGGCAAATGCGCAAAATATTCTACGTTGTTGGCCATCCGCATTCACATCCTCCAAGTTCAGTTTCAGTTTCAGCTTTCAGCTCCATCTTCAGTTCAACCTCATACTCATTTTCATTCTCAACCTCATCCTGGTTCTCCTTCAATTTCTATTTCTGTTTCTCAGTCGCATCGTCATCATCTGGTCGTCTGGTCGTCTGCCTGCCTGTTTTATTGTGTGTTCGGTGCGCAAATTTTGGTCTTTCAGCTCATAAATCAAAAACATTACAACAATTGCAATGTCGCACACTCGCTGCGCTTTTGTTGCCTTTTCGCCTTGCCACTGCCAATTTGCACGCGCCACGAAACAAAACAGCTGCCAGTCCTGTTGGTCCTGTTGGTCTTGTTGTTCCTGTTGCCTGCTCTGCTCTGCTGCTTGGTTGCTCCTGGCAAGTGTCCTTGCTGCCCACCTGCTTCTGGCCAAGCGAGACGAGCCGAAACTATTCTCATTTCTGTTGAAAATTTTTGCACAAAAATGTTGCCAGCTGCAGCCGAAAACTAACAAAAGAATTGTTTATTCTTTTCAGATCCCCCTCGGAGCGTTCCGGAAAAGGTTGTTGTGGCCAATGGTTTGCTGGACCGCCGCTGCGCGCCCTCATTGCTGTTGTCGCGCTGGGGGGCGTGGCATGCGCCCTCGGCGGAGCTGCTTTGGGCGCCACAGGCCTCGCTGGGCCACCAAACTCCCATCTGACGGCGGCTCTCCTAATGATTGGTAAGTAAAGAGTATTCCACAATCGTATGCAATTGCAAATATACATATTACATAATAATTAAGTATGAGTGTGACTGTGTGTGTGTGTACTCATTCACATGTGGGCAAAAGTCGAACAATTGATGAGGCCACAAAAATGACATTAAAACGTCGAGTGGAGTCGAGTCGCGTCGTGTTGTGTCGCCTTTTCACGATGTTTACACAAGTCGCACATTTGTTGCCATTACTTGTATGTGAATTTGTAGTTATTGTTATTGCTATTGTCTGTTTGGCTCATACAACAATTTCTACAATTATAACAGCCTTTGTTGCTGTTATTGGGTTTTTCTGTTGCCCTTTTGGAGGGAGGAGGGACGGGGGGAGTCTTCTGCCTGACCCAGTTCGGAGAACAAACAAATTTGTAAAGACACAAAATGTGTCAATATTGTCAGAGCATTTAGTTCCGGTTACGAGTTTTATCAGCTATATAAAAGGAGTACATATATATATATAGACCGATAGATAGTAAATATCTTTGTTGACTTGCTGTGGGTGTAGTCGATTCATTTAGACGAATCACTTGGATTATTATATAAACACAAACTGATGCCAAAAATGTGTCAAGTTTGCTGAGAAACATTTTACACTGGGTGGACTTCAATGACACTAGCTGACTCTAAAGACTATAAGGTGAACATTAACGCATTAAATAACTACTTAAATTACTTGATTACGTGATTGTAATCTATAGAATTTAGAAATGGTTTATTCTCCTTATTAAATTTCGCAAATCTAAACTACAAACTTATATGTGCTTCTGAGATTAACATCTGAACTGATAGAAAATAATATTAATCGAATAAACAACTCTGGGTTTAATAGAATATTTAATAAGTTGACTACAATAAGAATATATTTGAAATCAATCAAGAGAATTTTAGACCGAATTTAGTTCGATTAAATGCTGAGAATATTTTAGAAATGATTTATTTTATATACAGAAAGCTTTAGTCCAAGTTAGAAGCTTACATGTGCAAGTTTAATATGCGTACTGATAGGGAAGAATATTTATCAAATAAACAGCACTATGTTTAATCGAATAATTTATTAGTTGACTAGCATAAGAATATATTTGAAATCAATCTTTAGATTTGCAGACCGAATTTAATTCGATTAAATGCTGAGAATATTTTGCAAACACTTCTGGTATAATTTGTCACGAGTTACAAAACTTCATTCATGAGTCATTCATTTGATTCTCTTTCGCTTTCTGCGCAATGTTCAGCCAGCAGCTGTCGAGTCATTCGAAAACTCACGTAACTCCACAAATACTAGTACAGAGAGGCCAAGTGCACACACGACCAGCTCAAGTTCCGTCTTTGAGTCTGTGATGGGGACTTAGTTTGGGTTTAAGTTTGGGGTCTGGGGTCTGGGGTCTGGGGTCTGGGCATTACTTATGTATACGACGCTCTAATCAATTGCCGGTCGCATTAAGTTGGGGCACTCGAAGCGTGACATTGCGCCATTTTCTGGCGGCAATTACCCAAAAATTGTTGAGTTGTAACACTGAGTTTTACATAATTTAATGGCAATCAAGTCAGAGTCGCAGCTGAGACAGAGCTGAGACGCAGTTGAGGTACGACTATGCATATGTCGCTTATTTATAATGGACGTCTTCGACTCCGACTCCGACTTGTCGTCAACGTGCTCATAATAAACGCACAAATTGCAGTTGTTTCTCATTTCTCTCATCATTTTCATTTTCATTTTCGGAGCGTAAATTGCTCATGAAAATGAGCAAGAAAACGACGACAATTTTCGCTAATAAAATTGTAGCTAGCTTTATTGTTGGCTTTAATCAGCTGCCGGGCAGTTGGAGGCAGCTTGAGGTAGTTTGAGGTAGCTGACTTGGGTCTAGGGGGTCTCAGATGATGACACGCTCCAGTGCCACTGCCACTGCCACTGCCACAGCTACTGGCCGTGCCACATGCAGCTGTCAGTTGTCAAAAGGAAAGCACTGACCTGCCTGGCGAAAGTGAAAGTGGATGCTGAGACCAAAACTAAGACTGACTCGGGGTCGCTACAACCGAGCCTCCAATTGCTTTAAGTGGGCTGGTAATTGCTCGCCACGCCCACACAACGTTTGACGTCTAATTAAATTTTACAGCACAATCCCAATGGCAAATAGCAAGTAGCAAATGATTGGGCGGGCATTTTAAAATTGTTTTTGCTTTGGTTTTTTGACTCTACTCTAACATTGTCTCTCTCTCTCTCTCGCTCTCTATCTCTTTTTTGCTCTGTCTTTGCAGGCGTTGGCGTTGTGCTGGTGACTGTAAGCGGTGCAGCCTGGCGGATGACAGCACCTGGTGGTCAAAGCTGCCTCGGACTCGGCACCAGCGTCGATTTGGCCCGCTGCGGACGTCGGCCCTGCACCCGAGGCGGAGGTGCACCCCACGGTCTGCTCTATCCGGAGTTTCAACACCGCCCACCGCCTCCCTCCTACCAGGCCAGCATGCAGGAGTATCGTCTGAGGTGGGTAGAGAAACTCCTATGCGAATACTGTTTGTAGCTGTAGAGCAACAGGAGAATAGGGGAGAGTATGACGCATAAGTTGAGTGTGTGTGTGTGTATGGTGTGTGTGTGTGTGTGTGGAAAGTTGAAAGGACGCACGACAACTGCGGACATGCTCGGCTAACCACATCCGCTCGCATGTCCTTGCGCAATTAATGGCATTATGTAATTATGCACTGCCTGAAAATGCTATTTTTACTCTTATCCACTGCCTTTTCAATAAAGTATATTTACTTACAGAAAGTGCATGAACAGTTTGAATTTTGTTTATTTATCAGTTAGAATCAGAGTAGCTTACAACTAGATTATTTTATTTAGTACTGAAGACAAATAAATAATTTAACAGTCACCAGTCAGAAACTATTGGTTTTTCATTTGTTAAAAAAAGTTTGACTCAATGGATCTTATTATTATTTATTTCGCATTTAAATTTGTTCCAACAACCAGTAAAAAGTAATAATTATTTTAAGAAATATACAGACAAAACTTTGCTGATAGATTTGAAAGAACTTGAAATTTGTATTTGAACGAAATCTCGAATTTTTCAGGAACATCAACATTTGTTCGTTTGTTTTTAAAAGTAATTGCTCTGAATTTAAGGATTTATCAGTCTCCAGTTGTTTAAATACAGCTTCTACAGTTTTTGTTAACTAAATTTATAGTTAAATTATAATTAATTTGCACCCAGCCAGACTTATAAATTCAGCATATGAATATGAATAGTTGGCAGCACTACAATTAGAGCCTCATTAAAGTCATCATCATCTGGTAGTTAACTTTAATTATAATTATTCAATGAGCATGAGAAAAGGGCCTTTGCATAAATTAGTGAAGTGAACATTAGATATGGAATTTCATTTGGGGATTATCTTTTTGGCTACAGCCATTGTGTGTTGTCAGCATATCATCATTATTATACTCCTTTCTCAGCTCTTATTTATAAAAGTTGCCAGTCACATTTGTTAGGGTATCAGGCTGTCGTTTTTATGTAGAATTTGCAGATATTTTCTACTTTTTCACTCTCATTGCCTGTCGCATGGCATTAACAACTACAACAACAACAATCATAATAATTACAACACCATTTTCTCTCTCTCTTGTTTTTGTTGCAGACTTTTGCTTTTGGACCGCGATCGTCAGAATGGAGTTGTGCGTGGAAATTCGCCACCGCCCACATATCGATCTCATGCCGGCAGTCTGCTGAGGTAAGTGTTCACTTCCGTTACTGCTACTTTCCGTCCCACTCCCTTCGGCGGACAGCTTTGAATTTTCCCCGACTTCCTCTCGTGAGTTATTTGTAAAGTTTGGCGCTGCAACCACAAAATGTTTACAACGCACAGTTCGAGGTTGGAATGAAAATGAGGAGCTTAAGGAGGAGGGGATGAAGGTGGGAATGCCGAGCTATTTGAGGGTTGCAGCATCAGCATCAGCTGAAGTGTTGGGGGTTTGGCTTTGTGCGGTTTTTGGTTTTTGGGGGTGTTAACATTGACACATCTCTTGGGGTTGCCCCACAAACTTTTGGCAATTTTTAATGTGCCAACAACCAAAAACTTTAGACGCCTGTCAATGCTTTTATTTGTTTTTGTATTCATTTTTCCTATTATATATATATTTTTTTATAAATTATTTTGGTTGATTTCAATTTGTGGGGAAGGCGTCAGAGAGGAATTTGCAACTTAATTGAATTGAGCACCAAGCGAGTACTTCAAACAGTCGCCCAAATGGCAAACAATTTAAATACGCAACAATCCGATTGTCGGCCACTCAAGTGCCAGGAGACAGGACAGCCATCCTACCATCCAGGCTTCCACACAGGACATTGTACAGAGGACATTGTACGGACAAGGAGCAAATTGAAACAATTGAAATGACAACGAAACGAGGCGCCACAGTAATCACAATTGAGTGGGAGTTTTTCCTTCTCCTCCTACTTCCACTCCTACTCCTACTCCTACTCCTACTCCTCTCGTCTTTATGTGTTTTAGTGTGGCAGGACACTGGGTGATGGGAGAGTCGGGATAATTGCCGCTTTGATCGCATAATGGCTGCTAATTAGAAAAGTTTACTTTTTATTGCGTTACAAAAATATTGAGTTGCGACTGTAAATTTCCGCTCTGCTAAATACGCAAAATACTCAAATACTCAAAGCCTGGGTACTCATGAATGTATTCACCAAACACCAAACAAATGCAAATTTATGGCAAATTAATTTGCTTGTAATGACACACAAGGCCACATGCACTTAAATATTTATGCCATATAATGGAAGTGAAATGAAAAGCCAACAACAAATGAAACCACAACACCAAACACCAGAAAACAACAACAATAACAATAACAACAACAGCGTTTGCTGTCCAGAAGAAGCGTATAGAAGTGGAAAACAATTGAAAATGCTGTAGGCATCATCATGCTCGACTTTGAGATAAACACAAATTTCCACACATTTTCACACATTTTCTTTTATTTTCCTTAATTTTACTTGGGACAGCTGCGAAAAGTGAAAAGAAAATTTCAACAGCCGCTAAGAAGTATGCTGTGTTTATTGTTGCGGGAATTGTTGAATAAACTGAGCTTAAGTGCAATTTAATGTTTGCCTGCTGAGCGTGCTGCATACCCGATGTAAGCTTAGCCTAGGGTGTCGAAAGTGACGGAGAAGAATGTCAGAAAAGCAAAAACTTATGCAAAGTGTGCGGCAAAGAATCACAGCATACTTTTAGGCAGATCTCGTATTTGTCTGCGTGTGTGCGTGTGTGTGTGTGTGTGTGTGGATGTGTGTGTGAAATGGCATATTCAAATGATGTAAGAACTAACAAAGAAATCTGTGAAATTTTGCAAAATATTCACACGCACACACTTGAAGAGACTTTCTGTTGCATAACAAGCAGGCGTGTGTTGAAAGGCAATCTGCGAAAGGCAGGCCAGGACCAGGATTAAAGCCAGCCAGCCAGGACATTGAGAGAGAAACAACGATGGCGTTGCGAAGCTGTTAGCCAAGTCAATTAAACAAACAAAGACGAGGCCCAAGTGCCTTGTGCCGAGTGCCTGCGAAAATTGCCTATTATGCCAGACAGAGATATAAACAGAGAAAGAGAGAGTTAGAAATAGAGAGAGAGAGAGAGAGAGAAGGAGTTGATAAAATGCCTCTTCTATTTCCTGTTTCCTTTTGCATTGAATCTTTGTCGGGAACAATTAAATGCAATTTTACATACTTCAAATTGCTTTATACAATTTTGAAATTTGAAATTTGAATTTTTGCATCTGAAAATCTGCAACCTACGAACTTGCAATTTGCCAAGTCCATAAGTTCATGTGTTTGTCTCTGTGTGTGTCTATGTCTGTGTGTGTGTGAACTTTGTTGTTGGCTCTGTTGACTGAAGTGTGAAGTCTGTAGAATTTGCTTGCAGTTAGACAGTCAGTCAGCCAGTCAGTCTGAATGGCAACAATTGCCCAAGCGCCTTTTGTTATTTAAATTGACAAAGCCGAATGCAGTCAAAACAGATTCACCAACCTACAAGATACATATAGACATATAGATACAAGATCCACAATCGTAGATACATAGATAGTTGGCTGGGTATGCAAATTTGTGCATTGACTTTGTCTCATGTCAGCCACAGTACAAATAACACAACATTCACTTGATGTTCATCTCAATCCTATATCAATCTTTGTCTTCTTCATCTTCTTCTTGCAGGGCACCGTTAACCACCTTGCGCTCGGGCATAGGCGGTGGCGGTGGCGGGGGAGGTGGCACCATCAGCAGCAGCATGGGCGGCTCGGAGTACAGTCTGCCGCCGAGTTATCGCTCTAGGAATGCCACCCCTGCCTCCCTCACGCTAAACAGCGAACGGACCATAGAGACGGCGCCTTCGGGTCGCCTGTTGGCCAATGAGGACCTGCCGGAGCCATCAGCGGAGCAATTGCCCGACTACAGTGCACTGCAGTCGAATACATTGCTTACCTCGGCCATTGTCGAAATCGAGTCGCGGAATCGCAGTCACGATAACTCTGCCAAGAGTCCAGCGACAACAACAACAACAACGACAACGACAAAGGCCAAAGACCTGGTGACCATTGTGACCATATCGCAGGCCAACAGCAGCAGTGGAAACGGTCTGAACGGGCAGCCAGGTGGAAGGGCGCAGACACAGGTGCCAGCTCAATTACCTGGACAGGCCAGTGCACTCGATCAGATCGATATACTGGCCCATTTGTAGCACCCCTGCCTGTGCTCGGAGAAAACCGAGGCTGCAATCATGCGGAAAACATGGCGCACACCCTGCGAAAAGTCCCAGCAGTTTTCCAATGCTCAGTTTTCTTCTTCTATATTTTTTTTTTGTTTGTTACTCTTAAACACTCGTTAACCCAAAGGTATTTATTTGTACGATACGAAAACTAAAACTCTGCTCCTACTTGAATATATATATATAAATATATACAATACGAGTACATATATATCTAGATATAACTCTGTATCTATTCATAAGCCGCATTTAGATAGTAAGATATGTTTGTTGTACTTGAATGTGTTGAATTTATTTTTGTAAGCATAAGAAATGCGCTACGTATCTATTACGAACTATTATTAACATACGAGTATTAAAATATTCCAAAAAAGAAAAATCGAAAAAAACAAAAAAACAGAAAAGTTAGGTGGAATGAAAAGCGCAGAAAACCCCTGGAATTCTGATTTGTAAATAACAACTTCTAATGCATTTTTAGCATGCGTTAAGTGTAGATTCTCCCCATCCCAAAACAAACCCAAATCTCTCATATACATATAATACTATATGTATATGTATATATAAATATAAATGTGAACTCTGTGTAAATTCGCAACGGAACGCTACGGTGACAAATTTTGCGCGCATTTTCGAATAACGAATCAAACGGAAACTGAAACTGATTTCTGAATGCGTTTCAAACAAAATAAATGAATAGATAAAAAAAATGTAGAAAGAAAAAACAAACAGACCTTTTTCGATTTTCGCTTTCGAACCAAGTCCACTAAAATATGCAGAGTTAATATCTTCGGTAGCAACCGAAAATATTTGGTTGATATTTGCGGAATTGATGCGAAAGTGGAACTCGGAATGGGCATGTGAAAACTAATTACGAATAAATTGGAGCTGCATACGCAAATGCGATGCGTGTGTTATCATTATGTAATACTGATACGGATACAGATCGTGCATAAGTACAATACAGAATATAAAAATAAAAAAAAACAAAAGTATATATATATGTATATAGAATTACTTAAAACTAACTTAAAGTCCTCTGTGTAAAGTGCAAGGCTAAATAAACTAAAAAGCAAACATCTGCAAAAATGTAATGTTGAAAAATGCTACGAAAACCGCAAATTGTTTTTTCTTTCCGCCTGCCAGCGTTCAGCAACAAAAGGGCGTAACCTCCAATCACACCCACAACATACTAACACACACACGTACTCACACACACCCACATACTCGTAGTCGCATATCCTGCTTAATCTAGCGTGAATTTGTATTGGCCGAAAGGCCTTGGTAGTCGAAGGCACAGTAAGTGGTCCAGCGATTAACACCCCCGGCACCGCAAAAATGTGGAGCGAACACAAAAATTGACACCTTATTTCATTGGCCAGAAGACTGAGAGGCTTGCGATGGAAGGGGACGAGAAAATCGGGGAAAATGGCATGAAAAGTGCCTGCAACGAACAGTTTGTATATCGCTACGAAAAATGCCAAATGAAAACAACAAAAATTGGTTGAGCATGAAATTGCTCTTGGCTGTCGAAATGGTGCGTGTGTGTGGTGACTGAGTGTGTGCGTGTGTGTGTGTACTCTTAGCAGTAAAGCAAAAGCTGTTGCATACTTTTCGGCTGTCAACGAAATACGTGAGGGCAGCTAACCGGAAGCTTTAAACGATTATGACATTAGGTTCTCCGCATCAACTACACATTTTCAGTTCTTGTGTTCAACTCTAGAATTGTGTGAGCTTCCTCTAAACAAAAATTATGATGTCTAATACAATCCAAATCAAGTAAACAGAGTGACGAAATAATAAGACATATGTATTCCTTAGAATGGTTTGCTTTTTTAATATCTATCTCAATCTCAATCCCAATCCCAAATAAATAAAGGCATTTAAACGCGAAAAAGATTTCGAAATTTATTGATCTGTTGATTTGGTGCAAAGTACAATCAATTACAGATTTCTCTTGATTAAGGTTTACAACATAAAATTTAAAGTATCATTTAAATTAAATTTGTAGCTTAATAATTTACGATTCCAACGAATTGATTTTTAGTGAATTTAATAGTTTGATAAAGCATTTCATAAATTTTTACTGCTGACAACCAGATTCCCTTAGCAATGACTACGTTCCGATTAGGTGCGGATGCGGATGCGAATGCGGATACGGATTCGGTTAATGTTGGATTATTTAGGCGATTTGAAATCCTTTCGCGCGGTTTGTTAGTTGGTTTGTCAACAGCATCGGTTTCACACTTCAACTAAATAACTTTTGTGAAAATACATATAATAATAATAATAAGTAGTAATAAGTAATAGGTGTATTGAGTGTGTGTGTTGCTTGTATATAACTCGGTTAAATGATATGATGAATAAATAATATAATCGTAAGTAGATTCACAGACACAATTAAATATATGTCGTTCTGTGTTCTGTATTCTCCGTTTTTTTTTGCTATTGTAGCTTCATCGATTTCGTGTCGTTTAGTAGTTTTCTGTTTTCTTTTGTTTGTGTGTTTGTGTTCCACTCATTCATTTAAAATTAGGATAACATTTGTGTGCACAATTCAAAATAAAATTAAAATATATAAAATAAACAAAGGGAGGTTCTATTAATTGATAATTGCAATAAGTATGTAATTAGCTATGCGATTTCATTAGTTAAAGATGTTCGCTTAAGAACTGTTAATCGCTGTCTCTATATTGATTTCTGATTTGAATTGTTGTTGTTAGTGTGCGTAATCCCTGAAGTCCATGGTCGAGCCATATAAGATCGATTCTGATCTGTGGTGCCCTTAGCGCGCATGGTTCTTGCAGAAGGGACGACCGCCCTTGTTGTAGAAGCTCTGACCCTCCAGGTTTTGCTTGCAGAACTGTCAAAAGGTAAAGGCTTTAGCAAAGATTCATTATGAATGGAGTGAGTGTACTCACAGTGCAGTTGAAGCATTGGCTATGATAGTTGTGGTTAAGTGCCTCGACCCATCTATCGCCGGCCTCCACGGGGAAGCCGCAAGCGTAGCACTTTGTGGTGAAGAGCTCATTCCAATCAGCCTCGCAATACGCATTGCCATCCTCTAGGAAGAAGGGCGTGTTGCCAAAGACCTTGCCACACTGGCCACAAGTGAAGCACTCGGGATGGAAGTGCTTGCCAATGGCATTCAGGCAATCACCCTGAAAAATAGATAATATATATTAAAAACTATCTAAGGAATGGAATACAATTGACTACCTTGATCTTGCCAGCGCACTTGCTGCAGGTGGGCGCCAGATACTTTTCGAAGCAATACTCGCAGTAGAGATCGCCTTTTTCCTCAACGAAGCCGATGTCCTGCAATGGGCGACGACAGTTGCCGTTCACGCAAATGAAGTGATCCGGGCACCAGATGCGACCCAGAGCCGTGATGAAGGGTCCTCTGCAAAAGTCAAAGCAGCAGCAGAGTAAGTATTACATTTTTGAGGAGAATAGTAAACAACAAGTTGAAACGTGAACAAAGGCAGGCGATAGGAATTGAGAGAAGGAGGTGCAGGCAGGCTACTTACGAGGTGATCTCCTTGTTGCACTGACAGCAAATCGGACGCTTACCATCCTTGAGCAACTGACTTACGGCCTTCTCGTTCTCCTCGGACATTGGACCTTGGACATTGGCTTGGGGACCCAAGGCCTTGACACATACACTAAAGCTGGGCGTGTTTGTCTGACTATTGTTGCTGATCGTATGGTTATTGTTGTTATTGTTATTACTGTTGTTGTTGTTACTGTTGTTGTCAGCTGGAGAAGTCTGTTTGGACTCGATGTAGGAGCGACGATCCGCTCGTGTGGCATGTGTGGCACCTGTGCGTCTCAGATTGTTCCTGAATGCCACAGGCTCAGGTGCCTGTTGCTCTGTCGTCACCTTGCCACTATCACAAATATCAAGGATTTTGCTCATCGGATGCTGAGGGGGCAGCTCCGCTTGCAACGTCTGTTCCACACGTGCCACCTGCGGCATAGCTTGTTGTTTCTGCTGTTGCAGTGGCTTTGGCGGCTGCTGCTTCTGTTGTTGCAACGACGGTACTGCCACAACCGTCTGCAAAGCCACCGGTTGTGTGGGATCAATGTTCTTGAAGTCTTCCAGATCCAAGCGCTTTCGCACAATCATCGGACTCTTGGAGAGATTGGAGCTGCTGTTGCTGCGCAGACTCAATGTGCTGCCAGCATGCGAGGGCGTGGCACTTCCATTCCCAGCCAGACGTGCCTCCAGCATATTGGATATGATCTTACCCGCCTCCTGCATAAAGGCATTTGTCTGCTCGCCCATATTGATGCGACCAATGGACTCGGCCAACATGGCTGTGGCATCTGTATCTGCATCCGTAGTTGCACTTGAAGTTGCAGTTGCATCTGTGTTCGATTCGATGTCAGTTGTCTTTTGGGGGCGTGGCAGCGTGGCGGTTTGATTAGCATGCAAGTTAATAGGCTTGGCAAGGGGAGCTGCAAACAGAATAAACATTGGGGGCGTTTAACACAAAGAACATGCAAGGGACTAAGGCAGGATTAAGTTAGTCAAAGATCAAGGATCAAGGATCACACAGGAAGAATACTGCATTGTTGATCTGACACAATGTCTTATTAAATATGCATCTTAATACTAAGTTAATTAACCTCGAAAAAAGATAAAATAACAATTCTCTTCTCTTTTTAACACTAAGTTAATTCAGTTAACAGGAGGAAACAAACAACAACAGGAATCGTTAACTTATTGGGTGCTTTGCTCTTCACCTGATCTGCACGTTGCAACTGTTGCACAAGGGGATGCGTACGCCGGGTCCGGCAGCCTTGTTGAGAATGCCGCGTCCACGCTTCGGAGCCGATGTGGCACCAAAGGCGCCGCTCTTGCCTCCAGGACCTGTGGAATCATCAACATTTGAGTTTAGATCGCTTAAACTTGGCGGAAATACAGCTGGAGCAGGCGTTGTGGGCGTGCCAGCGGCTGCTGCCTTTGGCTTTGATGGAGCTGCGATTGAAGCAATATTGGTGTTAGCCAAGTTAGCCAGCTTAGCTGCAGCTGCTGCTGTAGCTGTAGCTGTAGCTGCATTATAGCCATTGCCAGGTCCTGTGCTCCTGAATTGCGCACAGGCTTGATTATTAGTCGTGGTATTAATAGCAGAAGCTTTGGTTAGACTGGCTTGCGCCGACCTTGATGCTGATGTTGATGATGTTAACGATGATGATGCTATTGCAGATGTTGCTGATGTTAGCGATGAGCTTGCGACATTCGTGTAGGCGCTTTGAGTGCGCAATTGTTGCTGAGATGCGGACACCGCCGCAGTTGTTGACTTGTTGCTCAAAGAGAAGGCGGACTTTTGTTGCTGCTGCTGCTGCTGCTGGAGGAATCCTGGAGGAGGTCCTAGCAGCTTATTCGTTGTGGGAGCAGCTCCACAGATGGGAGTAACCGCTTCAGCTGTCGACGTATTCAAAGGAAACTTGCTGTCAAAGGTTGGCGAACGAAGTTGAGGAAAGTTGCCCTCTCCCAAAGTAGAAGCTCTGGCGCTAATGGCCTGAGACTGACTTGTCAGGCTGCTAATTTCCTGCTCCAATCCGGACAAACGGCGAGCCTGATTGGCCACAAAGCCTGTGCGTCCATAAGACTGACGTCGCTCCGTAGATTCAGATTGTCCCTGTGACTGCTGGGACTGCTGTGATTGCTGTGACTGCTGTGACTGCTGTGACTGCTGTGACTGCAACTGGGACTGCTGTGACTGCGATTGCGATTGCATCTGTGACTGAGTCTTGGAACCCGTGCGTATCTCAATGGTCTTGGCACTCTGAGTACGCTCGAATTCCTCAGTCACCTTGCGCCTGCGTTCGATCTGCATGTTGCCAATCTGGGTCTTGGTCTGGCTCTCCAGCTGCGCCTGTTTCTGCTGCTGCAACATCGATGATTGCTCCCGTTGCTGCACACTGAGATTGCCAATTTGACGCTCCGTCAGCGTCTCCGGCTGCTGTGTGTAACTTTGGCTGCCCGACTGCGAGCTGAGCTCTGAGTGCGCCAACAGTTGACCCTGATAGCTCTGGCCAGTGGTTATGGAGCCCGCCTGTAGGCGTGGTCCAGACACTGACAGCAGATTCGACTCCGGCTCCTTCATGCGAGGTGCCCGAATGGCTGCCAGTGGATTTGGCGGCGGTCCTGGTGCCGGGGAGCGAGCACGATCCGGAAATGGAGAGGCAGCTCCTTGATCATAGGCACGGGCATGCGTGGCCGAGCACTCTTCGAAGCAGAGCTTCTCGGGTGTCTGATAGAAGGGTATGATTGGAGCCGGCTTGTTGATCATCGACGTGAAGGATGGTGTGTAGGGACGCGTGGGCGTCTGCGATTGATCTGGTCGCTCGAACTCATCTAGTGATTGAAAAGCCATCGTTACTGGACCCGAACGATCCTCAATAATGATCGGCACCGACGGCTGCACCGCTGGCTTCCCATGGCCCACGGATGCGATCGAGCCTCGGGCAGCCGTAGGTGCAGACGCTGTCCCGTTACCCCCGCAAACGGAAGCGGAAGCGGAAACCTTTGCAATGGGTCTATGTACAGTGTCGGCCTTGGGAGCATCCACGAAGGCAAGTGGAACATTGTCGCGCAGCTCTTGTGGCTCCGGAGTGCGAATGGGACTCTGGGTGGGCAGCACTGTCCAATTGCGCTGATACTTTGGTATGGCATCGGCCTTGTGGAGGCCGGATTGTACGGCTTTGCCCTTGAGATGGCTGAGCGGGGAAGGAGGCGGGAATAGGACCTCAGAGTGTTCGAGTTCCTCGGCGGTCTCCTCGATCAGCTCGTGGGCATCAATTTTGGATGCGGTAGTAATAGCAGTATTTACAGCTGTCAAGTTGGAGGCGACATTCGAGACTGAAAAGGAGGAGCGGCTGCTCGGCATCTGGACCTGGGATGGGGCGACGTTAGCTGAGCTGTTGATGTTCGTGCTTTTGGTGGACTGTTGGACTGTGGAAGAGCAGTTAGAGGAAGCAGTCGCATTGGAAGCGGTAACAAGCGAGTTCGAGTTAAGCGAGTTAGTTTCTGTGTATTGTTGTTGTTGTTGATGTTGATGTTGTAGTTGTGGTTGTTGTTGTTGTTGTTGTGTCTGCAGCTCCTCTTCCTTTTTGTGATAGAAGTCGAGTCGCTTCTGATTGCGTTGTTGCGCCTTGCAGTACTTCTGGTACTCAAGATCGCCCTGATCTTTGGACAGGGATGCAATGGAGGCACGTGGCGTATTTGTGACTGTGTTCGAGGTGGAGGAGGAGGAAAGCGGTTCACGAGACGGCTGGAATGCTTGCATTGCCGCAAAAGCCGACGACTTGCGACGCTGCTGTGGATCCGTTGTAAAGTATTCCACAGATTCCGGTGGTTGCGGCTTGATGCCCAGCTCCTCCTCGTGATCCAGTACCTGAAATTCATACTTTTTCAATTCCAGTTGCTTTTGCTCCTCATCAATGCGTTGCGTTGCATTCTCGGGATTCAAAGGGGTATAGCCGCGATCGGGGGCTGTGCAGAGAGCATCACACATGGTCAGATGCTCCTTGGGAGTGGGCAGGTCTATCAAATGAATGGGCACGTCCCGATCGAAGTGACCCTCGAAGGGACGCTCAGGTGCTGTGGTCAGGGCACTCACAAACGGACTCTTGGGACGGTAATCTTCACGCAGGTAGGGCTTCATCTCCATAGGCGGTGGCAAATAGGGCACTGTCTCCTCGGGAAGGGGCACACCCTCTGCGGCAGGTGGTGCGAAGCGCATCTCGAACTCTGGGGCCGTTGCCATGGCCTTCGAAAGACGACTGCCAAGTGGCGGAGACTCGCGTAGGAGCTCATAGGCATAGGTATCAGCAGGAGCAACTGGAGGAGGAGCAGCTACTACAGCAGGAGCTGCAGGAGCTACAGGAGCTGGAGGAGCTGGAGGGACAGTGGCTGCAGCCTCCTCAGCGGCAGCTGCTGCCGCTTCAAAGTCATCATCACAGGGCCTGGGGAACGGGCACTCGACCAAATGGAAGGGCACATCCGGAGCTGTGGTCAGCACACGAATCATGGGATTTATCCACTCCTTGGGACTGGGATTGGGTATCTTGGAGGGCGCTGGACGCTGACGCACCGGCGCAATTTCAAACTTTATCTCGGGCGTAGCCTGAAACATGCGTTCGCTTTCGAGGATCTGGCAACGCTGCTCGATGATGAGCCCTTCGTGATCATCAACGTGATCGTGATCTTCTGCCCATTCTGTCACCTCTGCAGCTGCAGTCGCTCCCTGCTCAGCCTCAGCGGCCGACTCAGGTATCGTCTCGAGCTCAGTGTGCAACTGCGGCAGTTCCTTGATCTCGGGCTCATCGTTGAATGCCACATGGCGGGCAGGAGGCGGGGGAGCAGGTGTTGTTGCTGGTACTGGACTGGGTGTCACCTCCCTTACCATATCGATGAGCTTGTAGGTGCTAAGTGGTGCTGAGAGCGAGTCTACACACTCCTGGGCACTTCGCCTGCCCGATGCATATTCCTGCACATCCTGGGCACTGCCATAATCCACTTGATAGTCCAACTCCGAGCCGGATTGCTCGTAAGCCTGCTGCATCTGATATGCCTGCAACTGTGCCGCATACATGCGCTGATATTCCTCCGATGTGGTTGTTGTCGTCGTCGATGTGGAGGTGTAGCTATCCGAACTTGATTCCTGCTCCTGAACTTGCAACTGCTGCGTCCGTTGGTTGCTCAACTGTGGTGCTGAATAGCTCTGCCATTGAGGAGCTGCCTGCTGAGTGGACAGCGCTTCATGATCCTGCTGCCCAATCGGCTGTGGATCGAGTCGCGAGGTGGCACTACCCGGTGGCAGCGGAGGCACCTCCTGAACGGGATTTGCCACCACCACATGCTGTGTCTCAGGCGGTGCTATATACAGTGGTGCAGCTGTTGGAGCCGCATGACCCTCGTCTTGTGGTGGTGGCCACGTGAAACTCGTGCCATGGGTTCGACGACTTGCTGCCATGGCAACCTCCACGTCCATCTCGAAGCACTCCTCCTCAAACTGCGGCTGCAAGCCTTCATCCTCCAATTCTGGAGAGGTGTCATTCGCGTTTTGTGTGTCGATTGTTGTTTTTGTTCGGTTGGGTTAGTTTTTGTATGCGGATCAACGATTTGCATTTGGGGGGTTAAAGGGCAAATATAAGAGCAGAAAGAAATAAAAGTCATACGCTTGTTAGTCGTTGGCACTTGGCAAAGCGGCGTCGAAGACGAGGGCGAAGGTCAAACTCGGTGCTAAGGCGAAGGCGAAGGCGGAACAAAGCGGAGCGGAGCGGAACAAAGAGGAGCGGAGCGGAGCGAATGTCAGAAGGCGGCGCAAACAACAACAAAACTAAGCAGGGCTTAAACTAACTACAGATGGCAGACCTTTATTAAACAGTTGCAACAAGTCGAAAGTCCGGCTTGCAACTCATGAAAATCTACCACAGGAACAACAAAACCATTCTCAATTAGTGTAAATCTAAATAGTCGACTTAATGAGTGTGAGTAAATGTGTGTACAAGGTTGTGTTGTATTTTAAGTACAGCAATTACAAATTGGCAACTGTAACCGGTGGCGTTTAAGAAATCATTTAATGTATACTATATAATCCTGTCAAGTTAAACAAACCATACACTTATTTTTAAAAATCTATAAATATTAAATTTGAAAAATGCCAAAAACTGAAACTATGTTATTTTTCGCTTGAGCAACATTGCGTATGCGCAACAAATTAAATGAGAATAAATTGACAAGCAAAAAAATTGCGTTATAAAACAAATAAACAAAATATTACTTGCAATGCTTGCAGTAATAAAAGAATAAATATATATAATAAAAATAAATAGAATAAATAGACTGAATGCCAGAACGTTTTATGCGTCGTCGTGCGACAGGCAAATACATTTTTCATTCCTTATTTTCCGAGTCATTTTCATGGCGCAACAATAAACAGGCTCGCACACACACACACACACACACACTCCCACATATATGGCCAGCCATTGTCTCTCTCTCTCTTTCTGTCTGGATGTGTGTAAGTGTATGTGTTCTAGACACGCATGTGTACATGTATTCACTTCCATTTTTTATGAAGGCGGCCCACGTTTGTGCCAGGCCAAAATGGCGACGACAGGTAGTCATTGGTTTTTATTATGCATAATTTCATATTGGCTGTAATTTTGCAGAAATTGAAAATGGCAGAAGCACACACACATAGACACAGTCGGTATGAGTATGCGTACGAAACAAAAGACAATTTGTTGGTTGGCACACAAAAAAGTAATAAAGAAGAAAAGAAATTCGAAATAAAATTATAGCAAAAATGTTGTCATATCAAAAGAAAGAAAAGAAAAACAAAGAAAAAATGTTGCCAACAGACAGAAACAATAACAGAGAGTTCTGGGCCATATTTCGAGTATGAGTACGAGTAATAAAAGGTCCCAAAAAAAAGTTTCGATTGTATGGGCCAAAGGCATGCAAAGTTTTGTGCGATGAAAGACGAATTCATATTTAGAATGCCTTTGCTGACAGCTCAATTAGTATATAGTAAATATATATAGATAGACAGATATACATATGCTTGTATGTATTTGCATATACTCATATGGTATACACTTGAAATATCAGTAAGTTTTGTGAGCGGTTAGGCTAAAGCATTTAGCGCAAGTACATAAAATATTTATGCAGAAATATAATATTTAATTAGGATATTTGATTATTTAAAAGTTTATTATTGGCACACAGTTGTGCAATTTATTCAGAATTTATTGAAATATATAATTTATACGTTTCCTGTTAATGTTTTGAACAAACTTAAGAGAATTATGTTAGAATTGTATAAATATGATTTTGTTTATCATTGCGAAACACATCCAAATAATTCACCAGTTTTGCCAAAAACTTTGCACGCCCTTTTGTAATTGTTGTGTTTAGTGTGATTTTAACATTGAGTTTTGCTAATAGGTATATTGGTAACCGTAACCTAAAAGTAGCCAAAAAGAAACCAGAAATGTTGATCAAAAATTGAAATAGTTTTGTTCATGTTAGAGTAGGAATAAATAAGAGCTAAGTGAGAGAACGTATCCTGATCGGGAGCATACTATAAGTAGACAAATGTAGGAGCAGGACAATAGTTTTATTATACAAAATGCATACGATAAATCACAATGGAGCAAGTCCTGCTAAAAGGAATTCAAGGCATTTGATGCATGGACGCCAGGCACGCTTTCAATCTGACAGACAAGAAGGGACAAGAAGGCAGAAGGAAGAGGCAACACAAGGAGCACACAGGATGTCAGCCTGTTTGGATAATAATGACTGGTAATTTATCTGCCTTCGTTTACATTGTTCTGCGTGTGTGTCTGTGTCTGTGTGTGTGTGTGTGTGTGTGTGTCTTGGTTGTGCGTGCGTGTCGGTATGTGTGTAACACAAACATTTGTTTGCCAGCATACTTTTTGTGCTTTGTGTCCCTTCCCTCTCCTCACTGCCACAAGCTCCTGCTTTCTGCCTTGTTGTGGGATTTGCCAACTGGATTTGTTTTTATGTATTCAGCGGCTTTAACGCACTTTTGTTTGCAAGTCTCGCCTGGCGGCATGCCGCCAAAAAAAACCAACCGAAATTCCCTTTATTCTCCTCCATCTCAAAATAACTTAACTGATGGTTGCGGTTGTGCGTGATTCTGGCTTTGATTAGGAGATTGATTTTGAATTCCTGATTCCGGATTTCTGATGGGGCAAAAGGGTCCCATGATGAGTACTTGTGGCAGATGCTTTGATTAATGAGCGGGTCCAAGGACCAGCAGGGGAGTGAGAGGAATTGGCATTCAATAATTGCATTTTTAATTGCATATATAAACTAGGGGGCTCCGCCCCCTGCTCGCTTCGCTCGCCAACCCCCCGCTCGCTTCGCTCGCGGTGCTACAGTCGAGCATACTCGACTGTCGGAGACCCCGTACTTACTATGGAAATAGAAAAGACTACAAAAATTAAAATAATAATTTGGCCGCTTGTTGCTGTTGCAGAGCGTTGTAATACATTTTCGACTACTTTTTTCAATGACAGCTATATGATATAGTTGTCCGATTTGATCCAACATCAGTCATGATATATAAAACCAAGCATACTGTAATAGTTTAGTTAAGATATCTCATAAAACAAAAAAGTTTTTCATACTAAGACTTGATTTTCGCACGATCGGTCTAATGGCAGCTATATGATATAGTGGTCCGATTTAAGCCAACTTCGGACAGGCAATATAAAACCAAGTTATTTGCATACTGTATTAGATTGGTTGAGATATCTCATAAAACAAAAAAGTTTTTCATACTAAAACTTGATTTTCGACCGATTGTTCCTATGGGCGCTATATGATATAGTGGTTCGATTTGAACCAACTTTGGACAGGATATATAAAACTAAATCTTATGCATATTGTATCAGTTTGGTTGAGATATCTCATAAAACAAAAAAGTTTTTCTTACTAAAACTTGATTTTCGACCGATTGTTCCTATGGGCGCTATATGATATAGTGGTCCGATTTGAACCAACTTTCGACAGGATATATAAAACTAAATCTTATGCATATTGTAGTAGTTTGGTTGAAATATCTCATAAAACAAACAAGTTTTTCATACTAAAACTTGATTTTCGACCGATTGTTCCTATGGGCGCTATATGATATAGTGGTCCGATTTGAACCAACTTTGGACAGGATATATAAAACTAAATCTTATGCATATTGTATCAGTTTGGTTGAGATATCGCATAAAACAAAAAAGTTTTTCATACTAAAACTTGATTTTCGACCGATTGTTCCTATGGGCGCTATATGATATAGTGGTCCGATCCAAAAAAGAAATGGACTTAGTATGTCTGCAATGTAGAGGAACCTACATACTAAGTTTGGTGTCACTAACTTTTAAATTGTTCTAATAATTTGGATATGAAATTTTTGTTTTCGATTTGTGGGCGATAAAGGGGGCGTGGCCAAATTTTGAAACAAACTTGATCTGCTTGCAATATAGGCGAACCTACATACCAAGTTTGGTGGCTCTAGCATTTAAACTGCTCTTTTAATATAGATATGAAATTTTCTATGTCGATTTTTGGGCGGTAAAGGGGGCGTGGCCGAATTCTGAAACAAACTTGATCTGCTTGCAATATAGAGGAACCTACATACCAATTTTGGGGTCTCTAGCATTTAAACTGCTCTTTTAATATGGATATGAAATTTTCTATGTCGATTTTTGGGCGGTAAAGAGGGCGTGGCCGATTTCTGAAACAAACTTGATCTGCTTGCAATATAGACAAAGCTACATACCAAATTTGGTGTCTTTAGCTCTTATAGTCTCTGAGATCTAGGTGTTCATACAGACGTCAGGACGTCAGGACGTCAGGACAGCAGGACGTCAGGACGTCAGGACAGACGGACAGACGGACATTGCTATATCGACTCGGCTATTGATGCTGATCAAGAATATATATACTTTATGGGGTCTGCCACGCCTCCTTCTGCCTGTTACGCACATTTTCGTTAAAACAAACCCAATAGACCCCTGTACTTTTTTTAAGTACGGGGTCTAAAAATTGGCTCATAAATTGTATTGTTACCCCGTTCGGCAATTCGGTTATTCGGTTATTCTTTCTTTTGGTTCGCCATATTTGCTGTTAATTCATTTCCTTTATGTTGGCCAACAAGGCTCGCTCGTAATTGATATACAAACATACACACATGCACATATATGTGTATATATATATATATATGTATATGCACACAAGTATTGTTATATACAAATATGTGTATATAAAGAAAAATGGTTAAAACTGGTGTGAATCGCATTCAACATTCAACTTGTAGCACAAGCAGCGGTACAGTGAGCGCTAGAGTTATGCGCACTCGGAGAAAAGGGAAAAGTAAAATGGTGTCTGGCTTTTGCTTAATTTGTGTTATTGTATCGCAAGTGTTTGCATAATTCTTGCACTCAGTGTGTGCGTTTATTTCCCTCGCTGCCGATATTTGCCTTGCGTTTAAAGTGCACGGTCTCCAAAAGGAGCGCAGCAGGTGCGGCGACCGCAGAGATTGCAACGTTGCAACGTTGCAACGCCGAACCGAATACATTTTATAACATTTATTTTACTCCCCACGAATTGCCTGTGTGTGTGTGTGTGTGTATGTGTGTGTTTGCCTGTGAGTACATGAATTGTTTCGTTGCGTTGGCATTACGTATACGCAACGTTCGTTTGGTTGAGTTCTGGTTTCGGTATTCGGTTTTCAGATTGGGGTTTTATGTTTGGGTCCCGGGTTGGGTTTGGCTTTCATTGCCATGCGATGTGCCGGAAGCGTGTGGCAATGCCAACTGCAACACTGCAACACTGCAACACTGCCACACTGCAGCAGCAATCGCACAGCAGCAATCGCAATGGCAATCGCAATTCGCAATCACATTGGCATTGAAAACCTTCCCCCACATTTACCCCCAACCCCGCGGCAACCAATCGACCGGCAACAGCAACAACAATTGGGTTGTCATTGCTGCTGTTGCTGTCGGTTTTAATTTCCCGTCTGGCCGCATTATAGCCGTAACTTATTTAAAATGCTTCTACCTATCATCAATTGCTCTTGTCAACGAAATGTTTTTCTCTATTCCTTTTTTTTTGGGAATGCATTTTTGTGTTATTAACTCGATTAAATGACTTTCAACATGTGCTACCAGTTGCAGTTGCAGTTGCAGTTGCATTTGTGCTATATAGATTGATGAGAGTGTGTAGCCTTAAAGCAACAACAAAGTTTGTGTCAAAATCAACTCAAATAACTCGAAATTTAACTTGGTTAAAGAATAACAACAACTACGCGTTGCAAATTGCTGCTGCTGCTGCTGCTAATGATGTTGCTGCTGTTGCATGTGCATGTGCAACATTTGCTACTTTTCTTGGGGTTTACCTCGGTTATAGTTGTTGTTGTTGTTGTCATTGTAGGACTGAGACTGAGGGTTAAAGTTAGCAGGCAGGGTTGCATATTTATTGCTCGATCCAATTGGGTATGAGTTTCTATATTGTTGCTTTTGTTGCTGCTGCTGTTGTTGTTGGTATTGTTGTTGCTGTTGTTGGTGATGGTGGTGTTGTTGTTGCTGTTGTTGTTTTATGTTGAAGCTATTGTACCTCTGCACATTACGACCTAAACACACATATATTTACATTTACATTTACATTTATATATACAGCAAAATAATTATTTTTGCAATCTTTCCCTTTGCATCTTTCCAAATATTTGGTGGTAATTAGTTAATTTAGTAAGCGGCAAGTTGAAGTTTTAAGTGGCAGAGTTGTTGTTAGTAGATTTCTTCTTTAAATTATATTGCAAATTTATTAAAATAAAAAATTGTTGTTGATATCATTTTTAAACTTAACAAACAGATAAAGTATATAAATTAATACTAGAGTTGTATGGACAAGTGGACAAGCGGAGTGGCAACTCTGGCCGCTCTGTCCCCCTCCCACTCAAAACAACAAAAACAAGCAGCTAAACTTGCAGAATATCACGCTCTCTCATAGTTAAGTAAAAAGTATCTTAGGTATCATTTGTATCTGTAGCTGTATCTGTAGCTGTATCTGTCACTGTATCTGTATCTGGACTAAACCCATTCACCTTCTGACAGAGACAGATACTCATCGTCAGCCGTCTTACCTTGTTGGCCAACATTGGAACGTGGCAATGTGGCATAGGCATTGCCAGCAGGTCTTGGCGACTGCTGCTGCTGTTGTGGCGGATACGAGACCGGCACCGGTGACTTGGGCGCTGCCGCTGGCGGCTGAGAGGCGCCATAGGGACGTGCGTAGCCCTGGTTGACCTACAGATGCAGAAGATACAGAAATTGCTGGATTATTTTAATATCTTATACTGCAACTCGGAGTTCAACAATGAACAATGAACAAAGAAAACATGCAGCTGGCTGCTAGCTTAAAGCTGAGTAGCTAAGTAGGATGAAAGAGAAGGGCAGGGATAGAGGGGAGTGGGGAATTACTTACCCGATAGTTGGCGCCGACACCCTTACCAGGCGGCTGCACGCTACGTATCACATTTCCGGTCAAGGTGACATACTCGAAGGGTTGATCCGCCGAGGAGGAAACATTCGCTGATGTCTGCATGGACGGAACTGTGCACGCAACGTTGTCGCCGACGTTGTTGTTGTAGTTGCTGTTGTTGTTGTTGTTGTTGTAGTTGCTGTTGTTGATGTTAATTTGACCGTAAATGGCTGATGATTGCTCATCCGCCACGTTGGCTGACATTATTTCAGACTGTGCCTGAACTTGCTTAATGTTATCAACTGCTGTTGCTGTTGTTGATGGTATTGGTGTTGTTGTTGTTGTTGTTGCTTGTGCCTGATGTGAATTAAATTTCAATTGATTAGCAAGTGTTGCCGTCAACGCCGCCACATGTGGCTGTTGTTGCACAGTGCTTGCTGTTGTTGCAAATTGCTTGGCCGTATTGTTGTGTCTGTTTGCTGTTGTTGTTGTGATGGTGGTGTTTGTGTTGTTGTTGCTGCTGCTGTTGTTGTTGTGGTGGGTTGGGTGTTGAAGCTTATTGGAATACTGCTTCAGCAGTTGATTATACGCATTATGGTTCTTATTCTGCGTGTTCATGTCATTCTCATTTTGTGTGGATCTCGACAGTGTTGCTGCTGCTGCTGCTGTTGTTGTTGCTGTTGCTGCTGACGATGATGATGATGATGGTGGTGGCGGTGGTGGTGGTGTTGGTGGCGGGGTTGATGAAGCTGCCAGCATTGTGTAATTATCAACCTGACTCGACACAACGCCCACATCCAGCGATGTGCAGGAGCCAGAGGTTTGACGTGAATGCATCGGCGAGTGTTCCATGTCCAGGGATAATGTGGATGCACTGGATGCCACCAGGCTGGGACTCAATGCAGCGCTGCCTCCCACACCCGACGACGACGAACCGCTCGAAATTGATGAGAGGCTGCTGTTTGTGCGTGTATGTTTACTGCTCGCCTGTTGCAGTTGCTGCTGTTGTTGCTGTGGCACTGAGGTTGAGGCTGAGGTTTTTGTCTGGTTTTGGGGCAACAGCAGCAGCTCCTCGGTCTCGTATTGCAACAGCTGTGTGGGTGATGGTGGCGGTGGCAGGGGCAATTCTGTTGCCAGATCGGGCTCAGGCATTGGCTCGGACTAATGTGTTAATACACGAACGCGTGTTAATGGGCAGAACGAGCGGGCAGGCGAGCGTCACGGACGTGAACAACAACACGTGAACAGAAGGAGGCAGGCAACAGGAGGAGGCATGTAAATTGATGCACAGTTAATAAAGGCAGTTAATTAAAATGCAGAGCGAAAATGTGCGTGTGTATTGTGTTGTGCTTTAAAATGTGTTCAAGTATTCGCATTGCAAACCGAGTGTCAACCCATGTGTCGTATGAGCAATGTGGCAATGCATAAGTGCACTAAAAATAGCTAATAGGTCAAGGTCAATTCGCTGGCTAAAGCTAGCTCCTCCCTCCCCTTAAAAAGAAATGCATATTAAAATGTAATTTAATCCATAAGGTATTCCAATCTGTGGCAGTTTATCACGCGTTATGCAACACTTTAAATTCGAAGAACTTTTCTCTAATGAATTTCAACTTTTTCAACTGACACTTTAAAGTAAATGACAAATCCCTTCGTTTTTGGACACTTCGTTGGGAGTTTTTCTTCGTTTATTTTTCACAATTCTTTCGAGAACTGACTGACTTATTCGATTTAGCGAATTTATGAACTGCAATTCGCAATTCGCAGTAACCACGATGGCTGCGTGCCGCGGACACGAGTTGAAGACGCAAACTAAACGCAAATTTGCTAAATATTCCACTGCGGTGTCTCTGACTGTTGCAGCTGTGTGTTTTTTATAGCCCTAGCACAAAAACAAAACACACGAGAAAATGTAAAAAAAAACCGCTTGGCATAAGTATATTTAGCATTTAGCCATTTAGCAATTTAGCAGCCATTGCACATTTCATAGAAATGCGCTGGCCGTAGCCAGAACAAATAAAAACGAAAAAAAAACAAACAAAAATGAGAAACTTTGGCTGCAATTGCAACTGGCAATTGTTGCTTGCCAATCGACAATCTCACAGCAGCAACAGAAACAGTTGCAGTTGCAGTTGCGATGAGATAAATACTTAAGATGAACCCTCAAATGCTCAAAATTACTACAACCGCATTTACTTGGCTTTCTATTTATAATTCTTTCGATTCGTGGGTGAGAATCGCAGCCCTAATTTCACTTGACAATGCTGTGAGTGCTGTTGTGCCACTTTGGCAATACGTTTTTAGCCACGTTTATGACACGATAGTAGGTAATTCTGAAAATTATACTCGTATGTCTATGAAGTGTATCATTTAGCCTTTCGGGTAAAATAATATAGACGCTTTCTGAAGCTAAGATGAGTAGAAAAAAACACGATGGAATGAACAGAAAGGATCGCAGTAAATTTAGAATAGTTTTCATAATATGAAAAAGCTAAATATGAAAGTGTACAAATTGAAATAACGAAACTGGGAATATGATAAAACACCAAAGTGTTAAGAAATATGGGGCAAGAGGAGGACTCAAAAATTTAATTTAGACTAGGGACTGTAATCATTATAAGTCTTAATATACAAATTAGAACATAATCATTATTTTAGATTTTTATTATTTTATTTATGCTTACTTTCGAAAATAAATAATCATTATTTTATGAGTAATTTAATAATTTGAAGATGTTTGTAAAATTGCAGCGAAAAGATACGCTCTTTTAAAGATATCAGAAGAGAATAATTTTTTACAGTGTTTACCTATTCATTTATAACAAGAACCTGAACAGTGTAAATGAATTGTTAAATTGTACTTTGAATTGGAAGAAAACTAAATGCAATGCTCAATTGAACAGATTGAATAGAATTGAACACATTTTAAAGACTGCACAAAAACAAAAGTGTAAATAACAAGAGCAATAATAATTCGTAATAACAATAATTGCATGCATATAAGAAACAATGAAATTATCAAACACACACACACACACACATACAGAGAAGTGAAAAAAGAACAATAACACACAAATGCATCAACTTTAGCATTCTGTCGTTTTATATCGCTTTTGGCCAAAATGAGAAAAGTAAGCAAAGAGAAAGAAGCGTCTCTGGTTGTAAAATGTTTAAAGTTTATTTTCTTAACATATTTTCTTCATGTTCTACTATTTTTCTTTGGTGCTTGCCTTGAAAGTTTTCTGCATTACATTGCATTTTTCTTTTGGCCAGATGATTTTTAGCATTTTAGCATATGGATGTCTGCCCCAAGCGAATTTTGTTATGAAATTTATGCAAACATTTTGCCAGCAATATGATAAAATTGATTGTAAAAACATGAAGAAGAAGAAGAGGGGGAGGAAAGAAGAAGCAGCAGCAGCAGAAAGTGACTTCAGGTGCAAGGTTTTTTGGTAAAGAGGGTTACCAAATTGTGTTGCTTGTGTTTCTCTCTTTCTTTTCTTGCATCATTTTATACTTGACTCAAGCCATTTTCTTTGTGCATTTGTGTGTGTGTGCGTATCAGTCTCTATGTGTGTGTGTGTGTATGTCTGACAAGATTGTTTTAACACGGCAAGGCACAGAGAACAGTTAACAAGTTGTTGGTACTTACCGGTGCCGGAGTGGGCGTGGAGTTGCCATTGGAGTAGCCATTGCTGCCATAGCCATGAGAGCTCAAGGCCGATGAGATGGTGTTGGCACTCAACTTGGTGTTGCTGCAAAAATGGTGAAAATGTTCAAATTAACAAATATTGAAGTGCAATTTAATTGTCTATGCTTTACAAATTGGTCAACTGTTGGCCCTGTTACTGTTACTATTACTGTTACTGTTGGCCTTGTTAGTTCCGTTGCCAGAGCCCTTTAATTAAGTGCGATTTGTTCATTTGGCCAAAATTCAAATAAAATCAAAGCTAGACAACTTAAACAAATCCCAATGCAAATTGGCCATGCACCATCGCTTCTGTCAACCGCATGTAATGTTTTTTTTTTTGTGTCGCATTGCCCCCAAAAACGTTGTCACATAGATATACGGATATATATAGATGTATAGATATAGATATATATGTCTCTTGTATATGCCGTTTGTCTGCAATTTCATTTAATAAAAATTTGGCGTTTCCATTGCCGTTGCTGACACGTCAGCAATCAGTTGTCAGTTTGCATGTCCACAGCAGATGCAAAAAGTGCCATTCAATCGGAATTGCGAGCTGGGAACTGAAAGCTGAAAACTGAAAACTGAAAACTGAAAAATGGGAACTGCATACTGGGCACAGAGAAAGCAAATAATACCACAGATTCCTCCAACTCTCCCCCTCTCTTTCTCTCTTTTGCTTTCTTCCGCCCGCCAAAATGTCAAACGTGTTTTGGCATATTCAAAAATATGCATTTATTTATATTGCATTTTCATATTCATATGCCATCGTATTCACATTCATATTCATATTCATACTCATATTCTGACCAATTGGGCTTATAACTGCAACCCACAACAACAACAACACCAAAATATTCAAAATAGTCTGTCGAAAAGTATTCGCCTCCCAGCTTAACTTTTTGAAAAGTTTCCTTTACGAGTATTTATATGCTATATTTTAATAATTTACAGGGTATTTATAGGTAGTGACTTACGGCTTAATAGGCACGGGCACATACCCTTCGGTGCCAGCTGGCGGATGCTGTTGGGCAGCCTGCTTAGCGTGGATGTCGCAGTACAGCTTGTTGTTGAAGTTGTAGTAGCCCTGGTTCTTCAGGGATGTGCCGCAAGTGGCGCACTTGAAGCACTCCACGTGCAGGTTCTTATCCTTGATGCGCACAAAGACGCCACTAAAGAGAGATGGCAACAAAAATTAATTATAAACAAAGTGTAACCAGAGTTGTTGTCAAAAGCTCTTCAAAAATCAGTGGAAATTAAATTTATTAATAAAAATTAAACAATTTTTATAATTTGTATAATTTTTGAAAAGCTTTTGAATATACTTTTGGTTTAGCCGAACAATCGATAAGCGATTGTGGTACTGTGTATGTACATTAAGGGTTATCGATGATGAATGCAAGTAATTTAAATAACGCCCGTTAGTTGTTCATCTTAAAGCACGTACCGTTAGTCATTGATGTACAAATAAATGACATATAAATAATATCAAATAAAATACAAAATGTAAAAGCTATAATGTATTATCGAATTAAGCTCATGAGTCGTCAATGGCAGCCAATTAAATTGGCATACAAATTAATACAAATGATGATGATATTCCCATGATGCATCCACCTGGACGACAGCAGGATTTCGGGAATTCAGGAGGGGTAAGTGGAAGGAGCAAGCTGCTCTGCTCGACTCTGTTCTGATCTGGTTGCAGTCGCAGGTGTTGGAGGCGTCTGCATAATAATGTGGACTGCATAAATTTAAACAATTGACTTCGAAATAAAAGCAAATTAAAATGCGTGCACACACACACTCACACACACACGCAGACACACAGAGTGAGATATATACACACACACAGAGGAGCAGACGAGCATGAATTATCATTGAACATGGAACAAATCCTTACACAATGCCCACGCCGCACAATTGACATGCCGGATGTCCGCTGGCGGACAATGTACGCACACCATCATTGCCAACGGCGGGCAATGCCGCATCCATTTCCGCCTTGTAGCCGGGTCCCTGCAGTGCCGGGCATATGGGCATAACAATGTTGCGTGGATCAGGTTGCTGTTCCGTCTCCTGCTGCACCTGCACCTGCTCCTGTTGAGGCTTTGCAACCGGCAGACTGGGCCTGTGAGTTGCCAAAGGCGCCAACGTATTTTGCTGCAAATTGGTGCCGATACGTTCGTCCTGCGACTGGAACTGACTGTGTGGCAGCGGCGTGCGTCGCTCATTGCCACCAATTGCATGACTCTGCGTCCAGTAGAAATTGGCCGGGCTATGCGGCTCTGCAGCATTGTTGTGGTTGTTGACAGCGACAGCACAAAAGTTCAATCAGTTTACAAAGCCTTTGACAAGAATTTTTGCAATTTATGTGTAGTAGCCCTGGACACCCAGGATAACTCAATGTCTGTACAAGTCCAACTCTAACTGCATCCCTAAATAAACTGCTTAAACCCCATGAAGCAAGTTTAAAGTCTCGGACTGTTAGTGTCACTGTTACTGTAACTGTTACTGTGACTGTTACTGTTAGCGTTCACTTTTAGTGTTAATGTGAATGTTATGGTTATTGTTGTTAATGTACATACACAAATGCAAAGTTTCTGGTTTACTTGTTAATGTTTTAATGTTTTAATGGCTACGACATTCTGTGGCCCACTTACGTAATGAGACGTTCGCATTCAGTGCAAATGTTTTGGCCAGTTGGCAGTCCGCCGGTGCTTGGGGGCTTTGGTGTATTGACAGGCGCACTAACATGACGAGTGGCGTTGTTGTTGTTATTCAATTGTTGTTGTGGTTGTTGTTGTTGGGGATAGTGTTGGTGTTGTTGTTGGTGTTGTTGCTGATGTTGGTGTTGATGTTGCTGCTGTTGATGGTATTGCTGTTGCTGATGCTGTTGCTGATGCTGATGTTGCTGTTGTTGGGGTGCATCATGCTCATAGTTGTTGTTGTTGTTGTTGAATGCTTTTAAAAGTGTTTGATGAGCAGCCATTTTGTATTGGTTGTTGTGGTTTTTTGTTGTTTTTTGTTGGTTGGTGTGTGGTTGTATATAACGTATGAAAAAGAGTTGAAATACAAACATGAGTTAGACACACGAGTAGAGAGAAAATGGATTGCAGGCACAAAGAATTAAGAATTCTTCAATAAATAAAAAAAAAGAAACATGAAAAACATTTTAAAACTAAACAAATTTTAATTAAACTAAAATCCAATTTTAATCAACAGTCTGAAATAAATCTATTGTATTTATTTTATTTTTATTTTTTTGCCAGACGAAAAGTCTATGCTGCAATAACTAACCATAATACTTTAGCTACTAACTATAAATAATTTACTTGATGATCAAAATTGAGGGAAACAAAAATAAAGAAATGACTGGAAAATGTGTGCAAGTTTTATGAATATTAAATATTTTGTGTGGGCTGCATTAGAAATTTGTTTTAAGATAGAGAAAACGAAAGTCCATTTCTTTGTTTTTGTCTAAGCGTTGTACACATTGTGCAAAATTGAAATAAAAATAAAGCAAAAATAAAAGAACACAAAAAAATATTAAATACATTAGATACAAATAGAAATAAAAAGGGAATATTGGAAAAAATACACAAAATGTTAAGGGCTGGTCTCCATATGTTTCCCCATCTGTTGTAAATGCTACACGTAACATAAAAAAAAACCACATTTCAAGGTCTCTAGTTTGTATTTTAAAAAAGTCGCTGCGGTAATGTGGCTGCTTATTTATAAAACAAAGGCCAAAAGACACAAAAGAGCGCAGCGCAACTCAGTTTGGCAGTCTGTCTCACTCGATGGCGACACCGCAACACGGCAACGTGGCGTATGCGTAATATTACACCCCCCAAGGAACCCATGTGTTTAACCTGCCGCTAGCTAATCTGCCAAATTGTCGCTGACAAATGGATTGACACCCTCATTGAGAATGAGAAGCAGGCGGGCCAGCTCATAGTTGGGTTCATTACCTGGTGTCGACTGTCCAGTCTCCTCCTCGCGCAGGAACTTCAGCACCTCCGAGCGGTCGGCTTGGTATTCCTTTTCGTTCTTCTTGAAGTTAACGCTGCAAGCAATAAGAGAGACGGGGAAAGAGCATGAGATAGAGATAGAGATATATATAGATATAGAGAAAGGTAAAGATAGAGCGACCAATTTAGTAGTTAACACACATTTTTTCATTGCATACTTTTAGATGCGAGCACACAAAGTACACGGCGCGCAAAAGTATGCTCTGAAAAATGAGTGCAGCTAAACATTGTTGCGCATACGACGCGTTGGCCGCAGCCACAACGAGGCACAACGAGAGAAGCAAACAAGAGAAAAAAAAAACAAGGAAACAAAAAATATCCCCTAAAGAAATTAAGTGCAAGTCCCACGCGTGCGTTTGTAAAAAACTCGACAACTGGCAAAACATTGAGAACACTTGGCGGACAGCTCTTGGAGGAGGGGAACAGGCTCGACTCGCTATCATTTGGCGGAATTGCACTCAGCTTTAGACGCTTAGACGGCCCTGTGGTCGTTCGTGCAGACGCCTTTACTTATATTTTTTTTTAGTTACTTTCAAGCCATAAAAGAAACCGAAACAGAAATAGAAATGAAAACAAGAAAAACAAATTTTAAAGTAAAAGTTTTGCGGCATTCGACTGTCACGGCACAGTACGAGAATTCCAGACAGTTGTTGTTGTTGTTTTTGCCACATTCTTTTGTGGGGCATTTCAACTTCGAAATGAGGTTTGCAAGTCGCACAAGGACATTCCAGCAGGTGACTTATGTAAGACATTGTTTCTGTTTTGCACAGAGACTAGATGGGATCAGCTGACAAATTGCCAGAGCTGATAACTCCCTCTTGTTAGGGCAACTACAATTCGTTAATCAAATCGCAATTGATGCTTTCTAGTCTTAGGGTTTTATATATAGAGAATGGAATTGGATAACTTACCCGAGCACACCGCCAGCCAGAACCTCCGCCTGGGCGGAAAGTGTTTCCGCAATGGATTCATCGCTGTAAATGCCAACCGGGGTGTTGTATTGTTTATTGACGATGCTCTTCACGCCGCCATCGCCGCCGCCGTTGGCCTGGCCAAAAGTAAACAGCGATAGATATGAGAATAAATGATAATATAAATAGAATATGCGCCAGAAGATTCATATAAAATCAATTTCTGCTCTTTGGGCGCTGTCGCATTATTATTATTATACAAATTCATAACAATAAAATGTACGCAAATGTATTCATATCACACACACAGACATTGATATTATTATGCATGGCACATGTGTATTTGTGTGTGTGTGTGTGTGTGTGGGAGAGTGTGAGTATTGTGTTTTGGGTATTTGTGTTGTGAGCCCTTTTGCACATTAATTCTTGCCAGCATATAATCCTAGCACTCATATTCATTACTCATTCTGACACTTTTCAAAACTACGCACAAACAGTCAGACAGACAGACAGACAGACGGACAGATAGATGAACGGACAGACTGACAGCTGGGACGAATAGACAGACATCGTATAAATGCAAATGTTGTCAACTCATAGAAAACAGACAAGTTTCGGCCCCATTCTCATATAGAAATGAAATGAATGAATGTGAATATCAACAGACAACAACAATAAAACCAACACACACCACACACACCACACACACACATACATCTCTACACAGATGGTGTCATCAGAGCAGCTTCGGCTTCTACTTCAGCTCTTTTCCCAGAAGACTAACTATCAACATCATTGGTCATCAGCACGTCAGTTGTTGTTGTGGCTTTGGGAGGTGTAGGTGTGTGTGGTTGTGTGTGTGTGTGGGGGTGGGAAGGAGTGTTAAGGGAGGAGAATACTAATGCCAGCTGGTAAATGGTTTACTCAAATTTTCAACATTTTAAGTTTTGGTCAACCAGTCGAGAGTTTATGAATTTTATAAATGATTGTAGCTGCCCACAAATGTATGCAACACTTTTTGACATCCCATCTGTGTGTGTGTGTGTGTGTGTGATTGCAAATTAGTGAACTTACAAATGGACGCGCCGAGTTGTTGTAGCCACAGCCAATGTGCTGGCTATCCGGTTGATGGTGAGCCAGAGAAGTTTTCGTCACTGTCTGCAAATAGGGTGAGTTGGCCTGGGGCACATTGCCAGTGGGCGTCACATGTGGACGCCAGGTGGAGCCACCACTAAGCCAGTTCAAGACAGAGAGAGAGAGAGAGAATATATCATAATGTTGTGCTCGACAATGGACAATGGGGATTTACTTACCGCTGCACTGTAATGACAAAATTATTGCCAGAGCGCACCACAACATCCTGGGCATCCTTGTGACGAAAATTGAAGACATCAACGTCGTTGATCTTGATGACAGCATCGCCGGGCTGCAGGCCAGCCTGCTCGGAAAGACTGCCAGCATTGACCTGAAATCGAAGTAGAACCAAAAACAAGTTAGTACATATTAATGTTAATCCTAGTCTTACATCTAATGCTGCCAATTGGCAGCTGTATTTCACACACACAAATCAAGCGCTGAAAATGGCCTAAACGCTTGAAAAGGCCAGAACTGGCAGTCAAGCCAAAGCCAAAGTAAATGAATTTATTATGTGCAGTCTGCAAGAATTATGAAGACCCAATCTCAAATCGCATGCGAAATTATCCACTGGCCGCATTTCGGACACGCTTCTTGTATTTTTATTATTTATTTATCCCCTCCGCTCTTGGCTAACAAGCAAGTTTTTGTTTATAGGCGTTGTTTTTTTGTGTATTTGGTGTGTGTGTTGTTTTCATTTATTTATTTGCAGCCGCGTCTGCTGGGAAATTGTGCGCGCGGAAAAAGCCATAAATTTGTCGACGATTAAAATCGTAAAAGTTCCAACAGACGCTGCATTCTGTTTCCATTTCTCATACATGTGCATTAAAAAATATAGTGCAATGCGAGGAAGATTTCAGAGGAGCAATAGAGAGGGAAGTACTAAACTAACATTATTCGCGCGAAGTCAGATAAAAAAATTAAATAAATAAAAAAATATCTAAACAGAAATTCATTTGTTAATCTTTAAGTCGTTTAATTATGTAAAGCCAAAGAAAAAATAATTCTCAAGAATTATTTATATTTATATTACAATCTACAAATAGATTGTAGAAATGTTTGCATAACTTTAGTCCAAATAGTCAAATCCTGTTTAAATCTCACTTTGCTCAGATGTGAAACCACAAATGCTAAGCACAATCTCCTGTTGCACTTGGCTTGTATCTAGGCTCGACTCGTGCCGCGTGCCTCGTGCCTCATACCCCATTCGTGCCACGGCTCAGGTGTGCGTCCCTTCCACCAAAATTATACGCGCGTTGCACGTATCCACTTTGGCAAATTGTCTGTTTATCAGACTGCCAGCCCAGTCAGTCGACTTTCCGTCTGTCCAACCGTCCATCCGCTCGTCTGCCTGTCTGTCTATATGTCTATCTGGATGTTGTCGACTGCGCCTGTTTTATATTTACACAAAACGGCGACGCTTTGCAAAAACACAAACTAGCACACACATATGCACATATACATAGTCACACACACACACACACATGTATTGAGGCCTGCATAAATATTTCATTGGCGTGTTCGCCAAGCGAGACACCTAAATTTTGTAATATTTACAAAGTTGCTAAAAATGTGGCGCCCCAAAAACCAAAGCCAAAAACCTGAACCCCAAAACGAGCCCCTACCACACTGAAAACCCAACTCGAACCTGAACCTGAACCAGAATCAACCGAGCGACCAAACGACCAAAAGACAGAACGACAGCCCAAAATTCAAGTAAAATCGCGCGTGCTCTTGTTGCTGTTGCTTTGCTGTTGACATGTTCATTTTCTTGTTACATTTTGTTCTTGTTGTCGCTGCTGTTATTGTTGTTATTGTTGTAGTTGTTATTGTTGTAGTTGTCGACTGTCGAAAATTGAAATTGGTCGTGCGGAGGTGTTCCAGGCAGGCGACAAATAATGCTACAACGTACAGAATCAAAGTATGCGCCGTCTCGCAATTTGTTTTTATTGATTTCGTACAAGTTTTTGCAATACCCTCTAACAAAGATTTTATAACGGGTAGTCTATACTCATTATGTCATTTTAGTAATATAAAGGATTTAATTTATACTTAAATAATTTTCTATTGGTTACAGATTTCTTTAATTCGATGATAAACATATGTAATATATATTTGCTTATCAATACTTGAGTTGTTCTCCTTTTTATGTTTCTATGTTTTCGAAAATATAAGCTTAAATTTACACCAAATTTATCTGCTTTAATTTATAGGGAATTTCGAACTGGGATCACATTTTTTTATTAACCGGCAAATTGCATGTCAGAGAAGTGTGCTTGGGTTAGTGTCAGTATGTGAGTGTGTGGCATTGGGATATTGACATTTGGACAGTTTTATGAGTACCTGCGATCAACATCAACCGTCCACAATGTCCCCCCATCCTCCTCACTCCGCAATGTTTGCTCGCCTGTCTGGCCAGGCTCTGTCTGTGGTGCTATGCTGTCTCTATTCTCTACAATTCTCTTCTATTCTATGCTATTCCAATTGGTGGTGCTCTGTGGTGCGCTTGTTAGACATTTGTCAGCTTTATAGCATTTGTGGTTGGCCGCCAATTGACAAGGCATTTGCTTTGAATGACTTATGAATGTGTTCGTGGTCGAAAGTCGCCAGTCGACCGTGGACAGTGATTCGTTAAAACTTTGCAAAAACAGTCAAATGCAGGACAACTGAATTTACATAAAATTTGGACCAAACAAGTCGAGCTTTACTATATGTAAGTTGTGTCCCTGTGCAGCTGGTGTGCCATATTCTACAGTCATGTCTCCATTCTGCCCTCCATGTGGTCTTTCCATCTGGAGGCCAGCGAGGACATTAATGTTGCCTCCGAGCACATTACATGTGTAGCAACGCTCGGGCAAATGATGATTTATACTGGCCAACTCAGACTACCAAAGCTGTCAGCTTTCAACTCCAGCTCCAACTTACAGCTGCTGATAAGTATGAAAAACATTCGCCCCGAATGTGAATGTGCATTTTCATTTTCATTTTCGTTTTCATTTAGCAGCAAATGTTGTAAAAATATTTTAAATGCATTACCTTAGCACTTACTTGTCGGCAGAATATTTGGAATTATAAATATTCATATAAATTTAGAGTGCGATTATATAGAATGTGTGTGAATTCTAGTTCTTAGCTTAACTTGGCTTACAAAAATGCGCATTACTCGTATTTCAGTCACATTTTCATTTTATGGCATCTCAAGTGCTCCACTTATTTGCCAGGCACTCGAAAAATGTGTCCTGCTAAAGGAAGTGACTTCACTCGTAAATCCATACAGCAAATTAATTTTAATGGGCTGACCAAAACGCTCGTAATCAAGTCAAGTAAGAGCTGAGCTCAAATCCATTCAAGTGCATTCAAATTGAATTTCAGTTAGGTACAACAACAACAACAACAACAACGATAACAACGATAACAACGACTATCGAATGCACTTGCTGTGTAAACTTAATCTACGGTCAAGAGACACGCCCATTTTTGCCTATTTCACACACTTGCCTAATTCGAACATATCCTTTAACACTCTTCGGGTTGCATGCAACAAGGTAGAACAAAAGCCAAACCAAGTGGCATAAACTATGCACTCAACAGAAAGAGATGCACGCACATTTTGCAGCCAGTAAACCACACACACACACACTCACACACTCACACACACACACACACACATTCATAGTGCATGGAGTATGCAAAATATTTATGTTGATAAATCAAGTTTGCTTTTGTGGATTAGGTGTATCTAAAATAAATTGAATTTGTGGCGTAAATTTATCCCAAACAAAAGACAGGCCTACAACCAGAGACAGAGACAAAGACAGAGACAGATAGAGATAGAGAGGCAGAGAGATAGACAGAAGTTGTTGCCAAGTTGTTGGCCAAGTTATGAAGTTGTTTAATTGAAAATAAATCAGTTTAAAGGCAACATAACATGAGAGACCACAACTCCATATGCCAACCAGCCAACAACAACAACTACAACAACAACAACATTTTCGACATACACTGAAATTGTTTATCTTTAGTTTCTTCTACCCCCTCTCCCATCGCCTTACTCATCGTAGATTTGTGCTATAAAAAACAGAAACCAAATACCGAATAGTCGGCAAACAAATGCGAAATGCTCGTAAGTAGAACGAACAACGCTCAAGAGCTCTGAATGTTGTGCTACGAGCTCAGACCTCAGATAAAAAAATATAAAAACATACAAATAAGAACGAACTCGTAGAAAATACTGCGGAAATGCAGCACAAATACAATGAATCTCAATGTATATGAATATGCATGGCCATCACTCATACGCCCCATGCACCAATGGCTCTGCATTCCCTGTTACTCCCTCTCTCGCTGTCTCTCTCTCTCTCACCATCTCTCCGTTGTACTTTCTTTGTCTGTTGTTGCCAACTCTAAATCACCCAAAATCCGCTGCGGTTTCTGCCACAACAAATGGCGACCGCAGCACTTGACCAAACTGCTGCAAAACTGGGCAACAGCAGCTGAAAAATTGTTGCAGATGAAGAGCAAAAGTACTTGCCTGCCTCTTCAGTTTCCCCTCACGCTTCTGCCACTCTTTTAATGTCTATAAAACTCTGCTGGCAAACCAAAAACAATCAAATGCAGCGAACTGTTAATGCAGCAAAGTAAACACAATGTTTGCCAGTTCTTCCTTTTGGTTACTAGTATACATGTTGCCAGTTAGCTAAATCATCAACTGCACTTCTTAACAAACTAAGTTGCATTGAAAGTGAGTGCTTTAGTGAATTCTAGTATTCAGATTTAATTTTCTCAGCCAATCGAACCCCTTTGAGCCAATTCCCTTACAGCTGACCGCAAGGCGTGTTCCGCGTTACAAAACTTATTTATTTATTGGCCAAAAGGAAGGGGCAAGAGAGGCAAGAAGAAAACAGCAGCAGTCAGTGAGCAAAGTTCAATTCTACATCAACAACAGCAACAACATAGACGACAACATTTCGGAGCACGCAAACTGTCGGCAACATTTATAAATTATGATTGCAATCAACGTGGCACAAAGCGCTCCGGACTCTGTGTGGCAGGACAAGTTGCTTTTATTTATTCTGTCTCTTCCTCTCTCTCTCTCTTTTATTTTTTGGTGAAATGACAGACGCAGTTACACACACACACACACATTGCAATAAACGTGGCAATTTATATAAATGTTGCATATTCATAGCAAGTAATGGAAAAACTTTGCACAATGAAATTATTGTGGCCAATGCCAACGGAAATTTGTGCGCAACTAATGAATGAAAGCCCAGGACATGGACATGGACATGGACATGCCCCACGATTGTGTGCGCCATGTGGCAGGCTGTCATGTGAATAGTAAATGCGATTCCAAATGCCGCCAGCGGTCATCCTATGCACACTGCACTGCGTGGGCAGCTTTTGTGTTGTCCAGATGAGAGGGGAGAGAGTAGCAGAAACTGCAGCAACAGCAGCTCATTTATCTCCTCGCATTATCAACCCGGGAACCCGGGGATTGGGAACTGGGAACAAGCGCGCATGTGTGGCACACTCATATTTCGCACGACAGCAGCGGCAACACCTTTTTTTCTTGGCTCAAACTTGCATACGAATGCACTCATGAATAACTATTTGCAAGATGCTGATAAATGACAATTGCCCGAGGCGTTGGCTGCAAACTGATCGCTGCCACATAGCGGACAGACAGATTTGTGAGTAGTTGTTGCGAAAATCGAATGCATTACTTCATGCACTGAGCGAAAAATTGCATGCAAAGATAGTAATATGAGAAAAGTGGTGAAGACAGACAGTTCAACTTTATTTATAGCTTGCTGTATGAACAACTGAAGTAGAAATGCTATACATTACTCTGTGCACTGAGAGAAATAGTTCTTATGGTAAAGAAAAATTAATATTTAATAAGTCTGAGTAATTTCTTCTTAATAATAGCAATACCGAAACATAGAGTTAAACATAATTGTAGGTATGCATTATGTGTGTTGTACACTTGGAGAAATTCTATTTATTGTTAACAAATTAATATAATCTTAATAATCACCATACAGAAACAAAGAGTTAAACATAATTGTTGGAATGCAGTACGTGAGTATGTAAATTGTACACTTGGAGAAATACTACATATTATTTCTAAATTTAGATAAAAAATTATATTGAAATTCGCTATCATTAGTTGAACTCAAAATAAAGTATAATTAATTCACACCAAAGATAACATTAAATAAGATAGTTAATTCAAAAAATACTCCCTGCTAAGCTCAGTGTACTTGCCATAGAGAAACTTTAAAGCAATTGCTGAGGCGTTTAATTTAGTTGAAACTGTTTTGGAATTGGAATTGCGATTAGTTAGTCTCTCGTGTTCAGCATTTGCAAGTTGAGTTGAGTTGAGATGAGTTGAGTTTCAATAAATGTCACATGTCTCGGCGCATTAAATTTTGTTGATTAAACCGAGTCGAGGTCGTGTCAAGGAATCGCATTCTGGCACATGACACAGCCAGATCCAGAGCCAGAACCAGAACCAGGGGTATTAGGTAGGGTGGCAGGCACTCAACCAGGGCCTCAGGCAGGTGTGTGAGAGTGGCAGAAGGGTTCATTAGGTAAAATGGCTGTGACACAGGATACCAGCAGGATATGGGTTAATAAGACACAAGACGCGCTAAAGTGACAACCGTCACAGTGAACCTCCTCCCACTTCGCCCTCCCACTCAACAGCTGCCCCCAAAAGTGTTTCAGCATCTTGTGCGTGTCGCGTTGAAAGTCATTAGCGTTGCTGCCTCTGCTGCTGCGGGGTGTTAGTTGCCCCGGGGGGTGGCAGCTTGTAAATATTGCCCAAGCGCCTCGCTGACTGCAAAAATACAGACAAAACACACACACACACACACACACGCACACACATACAGAGACATAGCTAAACAATTCACTAGAGAGAGATAGCAGCTGTGCGGCAAGTGAAGGGAGGTGAGAGAAGTGAGTCAACAACAGGCAACTGCCGCAACGCAAACAAGATTAATTAAGGAATGTAAATTTCGTCAAATTACGCGCCATTGTTTGTGTGTGTGTGTTGTTGTGTGTGTCAGTATCTCTGTGTGTATGTGTGTGTGCTGTCTGCTCTGAAAGGATGTTGAGATTTTTTCCATTAACAACATCATCAATGGGGCACGGCACAGGGTTGTCAGTGTTTTTGAATGGTTTGCCCTCGCGGACAAGGTCGATTTCGGTCCGTCGAAAAGGTCGAACGGGTGAAAGGTGTACAGCGGTTTTTTTTTTTAGGGGAATTAGACGGATTTCAACAGCCAGCTAGTGTAGAGCACCTTTCTATTTCTCCCCTCTCCTCTCTGCTACCCACAACCTTTTTCAATTTCACTCGTCAGTCGCATCGTCACTCTTAGGGTTGCCCAACAATTTTTAATTAGTGTCGTCTTCGTTGCCGTTGACGTTGTCGTTGCTGCTGACGCTGACGCTGACGTTGACGTCGACTGCGGTTTGCCATAGAACCCATGTGCCCCATTTACCCTTTGTGTATTGTGTCAAAAGCATGCATAAATTATAATTCATATTTTTATTTTCTAATGAAGCAAGAGAAGAAGAAGATTCCATTGCTTCAACCCAAGGAACACCCAGGGGAAGAGCAGAATGATATGAGAGGACTATTTATATTTATTAAGATTACTACAGAATGATCCATATGAATATGGAATGGCAAGAAATTAATGAACTGGAATACCAATTGAGAATTGCAGAATGTGTTCCAAACTTTTTAATGCTCTCCACTATCTAAACTCCTTTTTTAATTTTAATTACCCAAACATTTTATGAGCAATATTTAATTTTCATTATTAAAAAATTTAAATTAATATTTATTTAATTGTGATTATTCGAAACTTGTAACTTTTGCATCAGTAAAATATTTATGTCGATAATTAAATGTTGATATTTATTATGTAAACAAATAAATTACTTAATTAACAAACAAATATAATAAATAAATAAATGCTCTACAGATGGAACCTGCAGTCATAGTTTAGATTAAGGGGTTTTCACAAAATTTAATTGCTGGAAAATAACACGTTTCATGTTTGTTGAATTTTCCTGATATTGCAACACATGTGAGCTGCTTGATTCACAGAATTAGATAATTAGTTGGCAGCGTGAAGGGTGTGGGAAATACTATAAACCAAAGTGCAAGAAGTTGGACAAACTAAAGCAATTAGAGTCGGGAAAATGTGCTGTCTACCTGCGCATCTGAGTTTTTCCAGACAGCACACAAATGGACACACTCCCAGTTGAGACATGTGGTTCATTGTTTACTCGAAACATTTGCGTGCCCAGAGGAGTGGAAAACCAGAGACCGAGGAGTGGAAAACCAGAGACAGGCATGAATCCATCCGTTCGACGCAGTCGTTGTGTTGTACGTGTCGAAATGTGAATCCCGGCAACAAAGTATCTGGTATCTGGTATCTGCAACTTGCAACAACATATGCAAGTGCTGCATCTGCAGCGTATTTTGTATCTGCAACTAATGTCTGGCTGAATGTTTTGTTTGTTTGTCGGATTTAGTATGTCAGTGGGCTTGGAATTGGGTCAGCCCGAGGTTCTCGGAGCTAAAATAAACTTTAGTTCGACGCAGCGCAGCAGGAAATGTCGGTTGCATGCCACTTCCCCTTGCTGCCAGCCTCTCTACCATTTTTGTTTGATGTTTGATTTAATTTAGTGCAGCAACGAGTTGCAACAGCTTCATTAGTTCATATATGTATGTTTTGTAAATACTCGTATTTATATGGCAAAGATGGACTGGCAAACCGAGAATTATTACACACCAGCAGCAGCGGTGGCAGCGGTGGCAGCATCTGCACCACCAACTATAGCAACACCACCTCCATTAAGCGATCCATCAATCAGCGGGCAGCGTGTAAACGAAATTCTGACAGCCATGAAATCGTGTAAACGCAATCTCAGCTGCAGTCTCACAGTCTCTCAAAGCCAAAGACCAAGCCGGTTTCAGTGTCCATCTGTCTGTCTGTCTGTCTGTCTCTCTGTCTGCCTGTTATCTGAGGGTGGCAGACAGGCTGACATGAATGATGGCTCTCAAATTACATTAAATGGAATTTCAATTGAGGCAAAGACAAGCAAAACCTCCTTCGCTCATGCGAACGCTGACAAGACAATACCTCGCAACAGGAACATATATACAGATACAGATAAAGATACAGATATTTACAGAAACAGAAACAGCAACAGAAACTGTAAATGGCATTTACATGTTCGCTGTCATAAGCCAATAGGCTCCCCTACCTCCCAGTTCCCATCTTCCTTCACTCATCTCCTCAATTCCTCATCTCTTTAATGAATCAGCAAGCATCATTTTCTGCAATGATGGGCTTCTTTGCCAAGTCTACCCTTACCACACATTGCCAAATCCAAACCCATTGCACTTATCCAGAGCTGCAATCAGACAAATGCAATTAGGATTTGGCGACGCTTTCGTGTTGCGAATTCGAAGCAAAAATTGCAAGCGGCATTTTCACTTGGACTTTGTCTCTCCTTGTCATTGGGGACAGTGACAGAGACAGAGACAGAGACAGAGACATTGTCCCATTGTCAAACGAGGACTCTAGGGACTCCACATGAAAGACAACGAATCCGCTGACGTTGGCAATACGAATGGCCATGTTGCTGCCAAAACCGATCGGCAACAATGCATGGCTATAATAAAATTTGCTTTGCTAAGCAACTGAATGTGGCATCAACACATTCAATAACTGATTGGTTAACTTGCATCACAAAAGCAGCGACTTTCAACGGGATACAAAACTCCAAACAGAACTTTATCTAAACTTCAATTGAAACCTATTAATGTTATCTATGGAAATTATTGTGCAACATCATTTTCTCTAACTTGGTCTTATGTTTTTACTGAAAACAAATTAATATAGTTTTTTATTGATGCCAAAATTATATAAATTTAAATATTCTTTTGATTAAATGCAGATTTCCTCCATTTCCTTTTGTGTCTAATTAATTAAATCAAAATAAATATCTTGCAATTTTAATTTAATTTGTAAACTGATCGACTATTTCTAATGATAGTTTGCTGCAGTATAGTTGGTAGGGTATTCCTTTATTTTATATTCTTTTAATTTCTCTACTTACTCTGCTTACTCCAAACAGCTCTCAATTAAATATTTAAGTTGAAGAAATGCAATTTCAATTAGCGCCACAGCATTTAGCCATTAACGTTGAGCACGAGATTTGTGCCAATTGCAAAATACGTTATAAAGAAGCATAGCAACAAGAGCAAGAACAAGAACAAGAACAAGAAGTAGAAGTACGAGATGAAGAAGAGCAGCAACAATGGCATCAACAATGTTGGCCAAGAATCGGACACCCGCGCTGTTCACTCACTCAAAATCATTACGTGATTAAGGTTGCCATTACGGCGGACAGCAAAAATAGAAAACTAGAGCATGGCACGCAGACAGCGGCAGCTGAAGTAGTCCGAAGAGGGGGGGTGGTGGAAGGGGTAAGTGGAAGAGTAAGAGCAATGTGGAAAGCAGCAGCTGAGCAACAACGACCGCAATTGCGCTGTTTTGGGTTTTGATAGAAATACAAAAAATAAAAGCGGCAAATAGAAATAAATAAATCAGCTCGACAAAATAAAATACTACATATAAATTGAGTTGCATTAAAAAAAATAAAAGACAACGGAAAACACTTCGTTTGCCATACAAAACAATTAAAATGAAAAACCGTAAGTACTTTAATTCCAAACCAAAGCCGTAGTCTCAGATACGAATCCAAATCCAAGTAGGACAAATTCAAATACGAAGTTTGCTTTCGAAATTATTTGGAAATTGTGGAAAATTTGTATGCAATGCTGATGATGTTGTTGTTGTTGTTGTTGTTGTTGTTGTTGTACCGCACGAGCGCACAAAATGGTTTCGAAAACAAATTTGCCGATCTAATTAAAAGCTAAATTGTGAGCATTAAACGTTGACTCCACCATTGAGAAGGACTACGTTCCACTTAGCCCCTCCCCCCCCCCCCCCACTCCTCGGTCTCTCTGTCTCTTTCTGACCCTATCATTTAGTGGATAGCTGGGAAAATACAGTGAAAAGCATTTAAGTTGCACACTCGCACACTCAGCGCTATTTTCTTGCCCAACCTTTCAACAAGTTGGCAACCAATGCAATTTACAACAGCCACAGGATGCAGGATGCAGGATGCAGGCCGCAGGCTGCAGGACTCGCAAGGACGGACCCATTACTGGGGCACTAGAAGTAAGGAAACGAATACGTAAAAAAACGACAGAGAGAGAGAGAGGGGGGAAAATAAAAGTATGCCAAGCCCACGCGCTGACCATCAATGAATGAACGAGTTGTGAACCAAGTGGAAATGTGAAAATGTGCGGATGGCAAATTGTAAATTAATTGATGAAAGCAACGTTTAGGATAGACAGAGACACAGAGAGACAAATAACGAATGAGACAGAGTCGCTGACAGAGGCACAGACAGAAAAAGAGATAGAGACAGAGACAGAGAAAGAGATCCTGGCTAAAAGGCAGCTGCTGTTTCCATTTGCTAACCACAATATTTGAACTGCATTTGGCATCTTTCAACTGCAACTCGAACTAGAACTTGTTCACTTTTTCATGCCACACACACACACACACACACACACACACACACATAGAGACAACACACACATATATATACCTATATACGTCTCACGTATCGTTTCCTATGCCAGGCTATCCTGACAAATTGCTGGTAGCAAGATTAATGTTGTGCATTATCTTTCCTCATTTGTCGATTGTCAATGCAACTCGGACCGGACAACACGGCCAACTCGGCAACTTGTGGCAGGGAACGGAACGTGGGCGGTACCTTTACATTGCATCTACCTTTTTCACTTTACCTTTACCTTTACCCTCCCCTTCCACAATACCCTTGTATCTCTCTCTACTCTGTCGCTGGCATTGTCATTGTTCTGTGATTTTCCATTCTCTATCATTGACATTTTTCAATTTGATGAGCGCACTCAAGGCTGCACTGCGGATTGTCCTCTTTTTTTTATGGCAAATGACATGGCAAGGTAATTTCACTTTACTCTCTTTTATTTTTACCTCTTCTTTATATTAACGAGTGCATATGAATCATTAAAGAACCTTGAATAGTCTACAAAGAAGTACGGAATTCGATTCTGTTTAAAGGGCAACAGCAATTTCAATATTGTTCAACTGTTCAGAGATCATAAAAACTGTGGACTATTGACTGTTGACATCGTTGAATGCTACCAATTAGCAATCCCATTGTCCTTTGCAGCTGGCTGTTGCCCAAAAAACAATATGCTCAGTGGGCCAAAAACAACTGTTGGCTAAATCTAAATCCATGCGACCAACAACAACAACAACAAAAAAAAAAGAATGAAAATAACCAAAAACTGAAATGAAAACATTTGGAATTTGCCATGGACTTAGCCATCGTGTTCGAGCTGCCAACTTTAGCAGAAGGAGCAAACACAATGGCCAGGCATCAGGACGGAGTTGAGGGCCGGGTTCGGGTTCGGATTCGAGTCCAACTCTGGACTCTAGCTCCATTATGTGTGGATGGAATTTTTAGGTCTAAATCCTGTCGGGTCATAAAAAGTGCTTATTACATTATCACCTCAAGCGTGGCTGAGCTCCGGCTGTATGGCAACAGCCACGCCCCCCTCACACACACAGACACACACATGATGTCTGCCTGCTCTTCGATAGTCTCAATTGACTCACTCTTCTCTCCCACTCTATCTCTCTTTATTTTACTTTCTTTTTTTTTTTTTTTTTTTGGTTGGACTTTTGGCTTAGGCTTTATTATGGGCCTGGCAGCTGCTGCTGCGTTTTTCAATTTACGCTTTTTAGGCCTTTGGGCCCTCTCCGAAGTGGCATACACCTGAGCCCTGAGCCTTGAGCCGATTTGGCTTGTTGCTCCGTCATCATCATCGGCTATTGGCAAATGTTTGTGGCGCAAAAATGCGAAAAATGTGTAAATTTTTCGTTGATGGTTTTCTTCTTTTTTTTATTCCTGTTTTCAGTTTCAGCTTCAGCTTCACTTTTTAGCTTTCTTTTTTACAACGCTGCTGATCCGCTTTGGCGTCGAGTTCATTCAATTTGGATTAAGTCGTTCGTGTTGATTAACGAAATTGACTTTTTTTCGGGAAGACTCTGTCGGTGGGTGGATGGGAAGGAAAGGGAAGGGAAGGAAAGGGAAGGGAAACGCTGTCAAAATCGATTGACGTCTGTTGTAAAAATGAAACCCAAAAAGGCAGCACAGTCTGTAAACAATTTAGAAGGCAATGCCAAAAGACATTTTGCTAAATATTCAATCAATTTGAAATGCATGCGACTGAGGCCAATACAATAAATCACAAAATATAAAAATACAACAACAACAAATGTCTCAATTTCCGGCGTAACAAAATATGCGTCATAACAATAAAAATGCGCCAAGCCCCAAAAACAACAAAAATAGCAACAACAACAAACAACAACAACAGCTAAAGGCAACTGCTGCTGTTGCCACGTTTTGCTAAATAACGCAAATAAACAAGACAGGCGACAGGCCATAATATATCATGGCCCAAAGGCGCTTGACGACAACGACGACAACGACAACGCCAAGGACACAAACAGGACCAAGACGGGGAGACGAAGAAGCGATAAAGATATGATGATATGAAGAGGGAAAGCAAGAGGATGACATGGACGCATAATGACTGTCAAGGGGGAAGCGAATCCGTCGACGGTCGTCTGTCTGAGTTAACTGGGAATCAATGACATATCGTTATAACTAATACGTGCCCGCTGGTCCGACAAAATGCCATAAAATAAGTGAAAATAAAATAAATATACGAATAATAATGATGATAATACATATAGAACATGCTACACGCTGCATGCAACACGAGTGTGTGCCACATGCCGCATGTGAGTATACAACACAATAAAAACTGTATCATTGACTCGGACCAATAGGCCAATTTATTTAAACGCAATAAAACTATCAGACAGAAGAGAGCATTATCATGAAAAGCTTTTAAAGTGCATTAAAGATTGACTAAATTGAAAATTGGAGAACTTTAAGCTAGATTAAAGAAATAATAAACTAAAAAAAAAGATGCAACCCTTTTTTGTGGCACAAAGTGTCATTTGGGCAGCACTTCAATTGTCCGCTAATTGGCCGGCAAACTAATTTGCTAGCTTAATCCTTTAGCCAGTGTCCTGTACGTTCGCAAAGTAAAAGCCGAAAACCAAGGCAAACAAGTTGCAACAGACAAACAACAGCTGTAAGTTTCCTGTCCGCATAAAGTTTCCTGTCCAGCCCCATCCTGTCCGGTCGGAAGGACTCCACGACAGGCTGGACAGGTTTGGGGCTCAGGGTCAAGCACACGCTAAGGCACTAAAAGCTCTGCCTTTGCCGGACACTGGCTCAAAGCCGGATATCCACATAATGCCCCACAGGAGTTGCTATCAACTCCAACGCCGTAACTTGAGCTCATAATTTATTTCGATTACGCCGCAGCACGCAATTTGCGCTGAAAATATCCTTTAAGCGCACCGCACGCAGCAACACGCCACACACACACTATCACACACACACACACAGAGAGAGACGCACACACACAGATGTGGAGACTCACTTGCATTGAGATAAGCGTGCGCACAATTTCCGTTTCCGCTTAGTTACCGTTGTTAGCCACGTTTCCTAGGCAGCAGAAATCCACTAAGCAACAATTAAATCAGCGTAGAAATCAGAAAATGTGATGAGATCAATTAAAAGAAAATAGGAATTTCCATTTGCTGCAAATTTTTAGAGACTCAAGCTCAAATTATGAACTTAAACGAAGCCTAAGGAACAGGAGTGAAGATTGGAAATCTATATGAAATTAAACATAGAGAGAGCTAAGAAATATATTTTAGCAATAGGCTAAATTGTATTTAAAATAATAATAAGATCAATAAAATTTTGGTTTATGTATATTGATATAAGTAAACATATCCTGTATCACTGCATTCAATTTCAAAACCATTTAAGTCATATATTATAAAAAATAGAATGTTCGAGTAAGAATTAGGATAATATCAGAAAAGGGATTACAAATCATAGAAAAAATGTCTAAAATCTATTTCCCAACTATCAAAATCTAGAATAACCCACAGACCACTTATAGAACTTGATTGAAAAATGTATAACAAAGCAAACAAACGACTGCAATCTATTTGAAAGCAATCAAAATTTATAATGGACCGCATAAAGAACTTAAAATAAGTATATTCCCATGTTGATGGTTTTGTAACAATTCCAAAAACCAAAGTCGGCTTGTTTCTTATGAAGAGTGTGAAGCATTCTTTGGACATGACTCATGGAGGCTTCCCTTGAACATTTGTATCAATTTTGATTGGAAAACAAAGAAAGAGAAGCAGAAATTGAAACTGAATCATGCCTCAGGTAGAAAGAAGCAGAGGTCAACAGCAACAACAACAACGAACACAATTTGAACAACTTGAGCAACATTTGTAGCCTGCTGCCATTAGCTGACTAATGTTGAGCTCAGTTGAGCAGCAGTGGGAACTGTCTTGTCTTGACGGTTTGGCTATGGGGTCTTGGCCAAGTTAAGCGCTTTAACGTTTACAAAACGTTTGCAGTTTGCAGGTTTTCGGTGTGCGCATTTTACGCTTAGAACTTATAAATATTTATGGCACACATAATGCAGCGAGTTAAGGTTGAGTTGAGCTTGGCCAATAATTTTGCCAGCCAACTCTTTTCCAGTTCCCTATTCCCATTCCCTCTTCCCACTCCCCTATTCTCATCTTCATCCTTCCAAGTTGCTATCAGCGCTCGTAATTCAAGCGTGCAGCTGAACGAATGTGTGTGTGTGCGAGTGTGTGTGCGAGTGTGTGTGCGAGTGTGTGTATTTTGGGTTCAGTGAAGCAAGCATTTTCAGCTGAGGGATTTATGTGCACTGACATGCAACTTAAAAGCAGGGACAACAAACGGTTGCAGATAGCGAAGAAAGGCGAAAGCCAAAGGAGCTAAAGCAGCAAAAGGAGCAAAAAAAAAAAATGAAAAGAAACCAAACAAACTGAAGGAGCAGAAGGAACCACAGCAGCTAACTGCGTTACAGGATATTTCCTTATGTGCAAGTGCAGCAGGCAGTCGCACAACAATTGAGAAAAATATGCCAAGCACAAGGATTAGGCGAACACACACCAAAATTTATGTGACTTTTGCATGTGGGCCAGGACTCGTCCAGGACAATGCCAACAGGCATTAGTACTATTTCCGGCCCAGGCCACAAAATATTCAATAATATATTAAAGATACAGAGGCTTGGATAGAGGAAGGAGAAAGGAGGAACAGAGATACGGACAACTCAACTGAAGCGTAGCAACAGGATAAATCTAAATAAGACGTGCTCGAGAATCCTGGACTGAGCTGACTCTCGAGCCCGCAGCATTTGTGCAATGAAGTGCAATCGAAGCGAAGCGAAGCGAAGCGATATGAATACCCAAGAATAAGTATGAGTATGACTCTGAGTATGTGAATGAGCTCAAGTTTAAACTTCTAATAGGTCTTGGCCAGCTACCTGATTGGGTTTCAGTTAGTGCAAGAAATAGCGATTTAATAAAGCAGTTACTGAGTTGAGAATTCGTGTCACGACACGACTTGTGCTCATCTGCAGTCTGCAGCTTTTATCGATGTCCAGGCATAAAACAAAACGGAAGCGAGTCTTGCTCTCGGACATCTCGACTGTTTTTCTCTTGGCTCTTCACTCTTGGCTCGTACTCGCTGTCTGTGGGCGGAAACGGAAACCAAGCAACATTTATGGCTTGCAGTCGAGCTGATGAAATTCTTGAATCAATTTCCCCACACACATTTAAACTGCAACTGTGAGCTTAAAGCGGAATCAACAGCAAAGGCAGCTGGCAACTGAGACCAGCCAGAGACACAGAGAGAGAGAAGGAGAAAGAGAGAGAGAGAGAGACAGAGAGAGAGAGAGAGGCAGGTTGATAAAGAGTGGTAACCGGTAAAAATTGATAATCAATCAAAGGCAACGCAACGCAGAGACACTTAATCACTGTCCGTATCCGGGACTTGGCTGAGACGGAGGTTATCCAACGGATAATGCCTCAACTGCAACTGGCCTTAACTTTATCAATTACGCCTTTTGTGACTGGCCACTGACAACAACACTGATGCTGATGCTGATGCTGTTGCTGTTGCCCAATGATGAATCACAGGAAGTTCAACATTGCATCAATGTGCAGCCAAGCGAATTATCACCTGCTCTTAATTCAATTAACGCTTCGATGCTAATTGCTGTGGCTAACACTCGCCAGGGTAATCAACGAAGCGAAACTTAGGCTTAATTTAAGCCAAAAACTGAACTTGAACCTTAAGCTGAACACTTCAAACGGAGACTGGCAATAACAAATATTGAGACCACTTGAAGGGTTAACTAAAGCACAATTGTGTGGTTAGTTTGAAGTACATACTTACCTGAGAGAGAGAGAGAGACAGTAAGTGACCTTTCCATTTCTCGCTCCCTCTTTGAGCTTGACATTTGTCATGAATGTTGCGACTTGTTCGCAAAACCTAAAAAACCACAACACGAATTTGCAACAACTGAAAGCAAAGTGCACCAATGTATCCCACTGTGTGTATGTGTGTGTGTGTGTGGTCAGTGAATACTGATGCACAATTGATTGAACAATGCGAGTCATGTTCTCTGATTGCATAATTTGTTGTTGTGCAATTAATAAAATGTCCAACTAAATTGAGAACAACCGCAGTCCAAAGTCTTGACATTGCATTTGTGACGTCACCTGTGTGTGTGTGTGTGTGTGTGTGTGTGCCACATGCACCGCAGATTGCGACAACGTGTGGTTCTTGTGGTTACAATCCCTAAGAACAAAGCAAGTTCAATCAAAACACATCTCAACTCAACACAATTCAATTCAATTCAATTCCATTTACAATTGTTGTCAGAGCAACCGCCGCGCTTTGAACGCGGATTCAATTACACAAAGCCAAAAGCTCTGAATTAGGATTGCATAATTTTTGGCGGGGGAGAGTCATAAATCAAAGACAGAGACGTGGCAGCCTTAACAAAAGACTGGTTCAAACAAAAAGCCAAAAAAAACAATGCAGAATAGTCAACTATTAAATACCCTGCTTTCATTTTCCAGTAATTTCAGCAACTGTTCATAACATTTCGTAACTATGTTAGTAATTAATAATAATTTCAACAGCTGTTAACAACATTTTATAGCTATGTTAGTAAAAGGTTTTCTATAGCCAACATTTTGATATGATGATAACATTTTCATGATATTATCATTAATAAATGAATCGAATTGTTTAGAGCTTCCGAAACTTCCTTTGTTCTCTGTCTTGGACTGGGCATAAAAAGTGACTGGAAAATTATGAATTTTCATAGGAAGAGGCAAAGACAAACACCGAGGCAGACACAAACGCAGCCAGACAGGAGTCAAATAATTAATAGCCATGGCCAAGAAAGAGGCAGAGGTGTTTTCAGAGTCCAAAATTTAGGAACGGGAGACTTGAGCAAAAACAACGACAAAACAAACAAAAACACGCAAAACAGATTTGCATGCACAAAACGCAGAGTTGAATGAATATAAAGGGGAAGACTGGGACACATGTGGCAAGAGCCGCTAGGGAAGAGGTGGGGGATGGGAGGTGGTTTGTCGGTTGCCTTGGATGCCGACAGTAGCTTGTTAGTAGCCAGCAGAGAGCAGAGCAGACCAGGCCAACATCATGTCTAGACTTTAAGTTGGCTAATAGCCGAGACTACATCCTTTCAGCCATAGCTCGTTGAAATTTGGTTTTAGGAATTTTTTGTACTTCTATTTTTGTTGTTTTGACCAGGAAATTTGTACTAAAACGAATTTACGCTTTTGTATTACTTATTCGGCTCCATTATTTGTACAGATGAAGTCAACCAGAGCGCGTTGAGCTTCTCTCCGCTCGGCTTTATTCTATTTTCTCTTTTCTTTTGGCTCTTGGCCTGCTCTCTGTGCTTGGCTTTCGCTTTTATTTCGGCCTGTGGACTCTGGACTCCTGGCCATTTTGGCTTTGGCCTTTGTGCGACATTTTTTATGCCTGACCGACCCTGCACTTGATAATGAAATATAAACGTGGCGATATGTGAGAGAATGAGTATCAGTCTGTGTGTGTGTGTGTACTTGCCACGGAAATCCGGCAGCATAAAGCTTAACCAGAAACAAAAAGAAAAAGAAAATGGAAATATACACATAAAAAATATAAGGAAAAGAGAAAACCAGTCAAGTCCTTTAGCATCAGCAGCAACAAGGACTTTATTTGGCGTTCGACGTGGCGTTCACAATAATAAGAGCTCCGGCGAGAAATCATAAATTAATCCGATTTAAGCCGTTGAGTAGCTTATTTTTTTATGCACCTCCATCAACGCAGAATTTTAGTTCATTTGGCTTAATGAGCAGTCGAGGAGCAAAGCTGTCCCCTTTTAATAAGCCAAAGCAAAGCTGCAACTAGAAAAAAACAATTTGTTTGTGCAATAAAAGTTGACATGATTCTACAGATTGCAGATCGCAGAAGAGAGAGAGAGAGAGAGAGAGAGAGAGAGAGAGAGAGAGAGAGAGAGAGCTGAGTGTCTGATTTGTGTGCTGTGTTGTCAAGGTGCTTTTATATCGAGGACTCAAGTGGTAATGCTCACTTCTTGTCAGCTGCTACTCTAAGCTGTTGCTGCATCATCATCACCATCATCATTATCATCATCAGCATTCGCATCCTGGCAACGCCAGCTCATTACGAGCCACGACACGCACTTGCAACAACTGCTACTGCTGCTCCTGCTCCTGCTCCTGCTTCTGTTGTTGCTGCAACTCAAGGGCTCAAGTGCGCCCCATTCTAAATTCAATTGAGCTTGAAGTGTTCAAAAGGCGCCAAGCCATGCAGCTGACGGATGCAGTCAAGATTCAAGATTCCAGTTTGCTGAGATCCCGAGACAGGCAACATCCAGCTTAGACACCTTTGCAGCAAAGTGTAAAACTAAAACTGAACCAGACTTACAGACAGACAGACAAACAGACTGACAACAGGGGAATTTTGGTTGGGGGGGGGGGAGAACAGGCAAATGGGCAAACGGGAAATTGTTGATTGGAGCTTGGGGATTGCACTTAAATCTGTTTGCGGCTCAGTTGAATTTTCGGTTGTGTTTTTCCTAGTTGAACCATAAATATTTTCAATAGCAACGCACTAAATATTTTAAATTGTTGTACAATTTATGCTGCGTGATTTTGTCATAAATTACAACAAATTTTCACTGGCCACCAACTGTTAACAGATGCTCTATTCAAACCAAATATTGGGTATGTACGAATATAGTAAAAACATTTAAAAAAAAAAGAAGAGAAAAAAAAAATAAAGATTGAGTTCACTTAAAGTGAACCTTTAAGCTGTAAGAGTTTATTAATATTTATTAACTCTTAGTTAGCATATTTCCTAGTCTAACAGACTAATCTAAACACATACCAGTTTTGGCTTTTCTATTTTGAATTTTTTTTATTTTGTTATTTCTCCGTCTGACTGCTAAATTGGCCAAATAAAAGCTACTGACTGCTAATGGCTTTTTCACAGTGGAATTTCCACTCTTGTGGTTATTGTTGTTGCAGTTGTTTGGGCTGTTGTTGTTACTGCACTTTTGGCGAAAAACATTGTTTGCCAGCAAGTTGATGGCGCCTAATTGCCATCAACATGCATTGTCATTGTTTTATGCACTAATTGGCGATCGACTCTGGGCAACATTTTATTGCAGCATTGCAGTCCAATTAATTGATTTAAAGTGCAATTAAATATGCAACACCCTGCTAATTTTTGGGCATTAGATACGCATAAATATCGTAAAATATATTCACAAATATTCACAAAGAATGCCGCACTTGAGTATTTATATATTTGAATCGAATTTTAAACAGTCATTTTGCCGTTGCCAAAGCTAGATGCATAGCAGTGACATAAATCAACCCAATGAACGGCTGTTTAAATAGAAATTGCGCATTTGTATTGACCCCCTACCCTCCAAACTTCCCCACCCCTTTGCTGCCCTTCACCCACGCCCACTTTTGCGCCATTAGCAGCTGAACTCATTTGTAATACCAAAGTAAACAGAAATTTGTTGTTTTTTAGTTGTGTTTTTGTTCCGTTTGAAAATGTCAACGAAATAAATTCCGTGTGGCATAATAAAATATTTACACATTGGCAAATGCTGTCACGCTTAAACAATTACCACAGTTTTGTGTTGTGGCTGCCGCAACGAGATAAACAGCAACCAGAATCGAATACTTTCCAATCGCCTCAATTCCCATTCTCATTCGCAATCCATTCATTTCAACTGAACTTTGACTATCTTTATGTGCGCTGACTATTTATCAAATATTTATTATCAGTGGGAGCTGCCTTTGACTTTTGCTTCTGTTGAAACTTATTCACAAATATTGGAATGACTGAAGCTCTTATCATAGACGCTGATTCATGTTAAACATGAATGAACCGCGATACACTCATATAATTTACTGCGTAACTTGTTGGTCAGTCGAAATAAATGCGATATTATGGTCACTTCAATCGGGACGGAGTAAAATGATTCATGCTTTCAGTTTTAGAAATACACATGAGTACGAATGCATTCACTTCAAACTCAAAAGCCATGAGATTGACTCTAAAGTTTAGTCAAGTATATAACTCATCAGCTTTATAGCCAATGTCATTGAGAATTATACAGAAGTACTTTGCTTTGACACATCTGTGGTTTAATAAACTGCAAGCTTCTATAAGCTTAAAACGATTTCAATTTAATTTACAAAAATACAATAAAAAATATTATGGCTTTATTTGTGGCCTGTCGTTGGTATTTCGACCCAGTTGCATAAGCCATAAACGTAATCTAACTCATAATTTATATTTATATATAACAGCTTTTTAAATAAAATTCCATGTGATCTATAAAGATAGAGCTCGACTTGGAAATACTCAAAGCTCCCAAATGAAATTAAGTTTCAATATAAACTTCATCATATATAAAAAAAAATCGTGTACAACTGATTAAAATTACATTACATATATTTATGCTATATTTAATGTAATATCTGCAGCATACCCCATCTACTTGTTTTTTTGTGAACAGGATATACAAAGTTTTATCTCACACACGTTTTTCATTGCAAACATTAACTGCTCTATATTGAAATAAATAATAAAAACCGCACTACCATAAACTTTTTAAGTGCGTGAATAAAGTAGATAAATATATATATATATATATATATATGTACGAGTATATACAAATCATTTTCAACACATAAAACTACTCAAAAGTTTTCAAATGATTTGCCAAAAATTTGCGTGCGTGTCGCCAGAAATGTAAAATTATTAGAAATAATTTATAAATGTTTAACAATTTGTTGAACTCAATAGAGCAAACACATAAACTTGAGTATGTGTGTGTGTGTGTGAGCACATAAAATATCCAAAATGGCAGCAAAGGAAATTTGTTTGGTTGGAAAATGGTCGGAAAATGTTGTGTGTACCGTGCGCAAAAACCGAACAAAAAAACAAATAGCTAAAAATGTATTTTTAACAGAAAGAGAAAGAGAAACAGCAACAGCAACAACATATACGGATTTCAGCATTTAAATGCATAAATAAATTAACTGTTCAACTAATAATTTTTTGTGCTTTTCTTTTTATATAAATTTTACTCGTTTTTCTGGCCAATTTCGACACACAAATTCCATTTGGCAATTGCTTGTTTCAATCAGTTGAAATTAAAGCAAATCTGAGCGTAATGGAATCTGTATGAAACATATAAAACCCATTTAAGTTCCCCATCAATCCACATATACATATATGGTGGGCGTGGCACTTACCTTTTGCACTAACAGAGGCTGGGCGAAATCCACACCGCCCTGCAGACGGAAGCCCCAGGGTTGGGCATCGAAACGTGACAATTTGATTTGCAGCAATTGTGGTTGGGCCATTTTCCTATTGCACAGAGCCGGAATTTATTGAAATGTTATTATTATTATTTGTTGTTGGCCTGTAATTACAAAGACAGAGAAAAGTTGAGGTGAGTATGTGGGCGATATGGCGTATACTTGATATCACGTAGCCGAGTAATAAACGAATATAAAATCAACAAAAATGTCTTTTTTTTTGTGGGCGAGTAATAAAGACATTTTTCAGGCATGTGTGCATATGCATACAACATGCTAATCCTGGCAACCAAACAGCCAACCAATCCCTGTCCTAGTCCTAGTCCTACTGTTAGTCCTAGTCCTAGTCCTAGTCCTTGTTGTATTGCTATCTGGAATGCCTTGATCTCTGCGCCAGCTGCAGCTGCCAGAGCATTCTCGCATGCAAAAATCTTCTCAATTGCCACACAGGACAAACGCAAAAGAGACAATATAGTCGAATAAAATATACCCTCGCCAAAAATAATTAAGTACAAAATATATTACATTTTCTAGCACATGTTTCACTCAGTTAATTTACTTAATAAGCTAATATTTTATGATTTATGTTTTGTATAAGAGTCTAGCATACCCCGTTGCCTAAATTTGGGTACGGGTATGAACCTAAAACGAGTGAAACTTTGTTAGATATAAAATTTTTTTAGCATTCAAGCAGACACAGTCACACACACAGACATAGACACATGGTGTTACAGTGTGTGCAAAAAGTGCACGCATTCAGAGTGCACATGAAACTGGGGCCAGTTGTATGTAAGTGTGGCTTACATGGGTTTTTTCCTGGTAATAGTCGTCATGGCTGCTTTGTAATTTGTACAGCATGTGTGAGTGTGTGTGCGTGTGTGTGTGAAAGAGAGTGTATGCGTGTGTGTGTGTGTCTGTTGATTTAGTTTGCTGCATAACAATTTTGCTGAGTGTTGTGTTTTTTATTAGCAAAGACGTTCAACCATCCAGGCAACTAACCCCCCTTTTCCGCCTCCCTAAACCACCCCCCCCCCTCCCCCCACACCTCTACTCTGCACTCCGTTCATGTCTCTGCGCCTGTATCTGTGCAACGTGAAGGGAAGACACTCAAAGTGGAAGTAACTACATTAAGCTATTAAAACGACAGCAGCTGCCAGCTACAAAGGACAAGGACACGGCAACGAGTCTACGGCTACTTGCAGGATATGCCAGGCAGCTGGCAGAGACAGAGACTGAAACAGAGACAGAGAAAGAGATAGAGGAGTGAGAGAAGATGAGAGAGTAAAATAAAACGGAGACTGGGACACATTTTAGCACACACAGCAGTTTAATTAACGTTAAGTGCGGGTGGTAATGGCAACAGCTCGATCCTCAAGTCCACCACATGTGTGTGTGCGAAAGAGTAAGACAGAGGCAGAGGGAGAGAGAGTGAGAGAGTGAGAGTGAGAGCCTTGACTTGGGCCATAACACGACAGCATTTGCATTTGCATGTAAATGCCTTGCTACGATGCGATGTGAAGTTGGCCCATTAGACGGCCCAGCAACGTATGCACATGCACAGAAATAATTTAATTAAAATATTAAATAAATGTGAAAAGCCAAAAAGAGCCGCGCTAAGTACCTGACACAACGAATAAACGCCACCACAAAATGAAACTGTGTGAATACGAGTACGAATACGAATACGAATACGAATTCGAGTGTGAGTATATAAGTATAAATGCCAACTGAGTCTATCTGAGATTCGAGTACGAGTCTAGCCAAGAGTATGTGGGCAAATGCGAATAGGAATCTAATGGCTAATTACTGACATTAGAATCGGGCTAAAAGGGTGCACTACTTGAACATATGGACAAGTCTGTGAATATGTCTACTTAAAGTAACATCTTTGAAATTAAATACATTTTTGTTTCTCTGTGAGTCTAAAGCATTACGTAATAAAACATTGAAATATGAGGAATTTACATAAAAGCACGAAAATAAATAATAGAATAAAAAATTAGTATTAAGTTAGTTGATAAGAAACAATGAAATAAAAATCAAATGCATAAGTACAAAAATTCGACAGGCAAATAATAGTTAAAAAAAAAATTGACTGTAAAAGCATTGAAATAAAAACTACGGAATAGTAAATTCTTATGCAATTCTCTTAAAATAAATCTATTACAAATTCTAAATTTATAGAAATTTTCCAGTTAAATGTTTGGTAAGTGATCATTTAAAAGAAATGGAACAAAAGGATAGGAAACAGTGAAATATGAACTAAATCAATATGCTAAAATGAAATTTATACACATTTCATGAGCTAAGAAATGGTTAATGTATAATAAGACTTCAAGTTTTTGGTATTATCTAATATAGTGTGTCTCTTTGCCGCCACACATAATCCCCTTCAACTTGTCAACTTGGCGCCCAATAAGAATGCAACCCGTTTTGTATCATTAATTAATCTCCGATCCATTGCAGCTTTATGACTAATAACCAAATGTCAGCTTACGAGTATTGCCAGTGCGGATACACGTATTTTGTTTCCTCATGCCATCCAGCCAGACAGCACGGACCGACATTTTACAAAATAAACAACTAAAGCTCTTGGCCATATATGTATCTAGATACATTTGTATACCGTATGTGTGTGTGTGTGTTTGTGTGTTCGTATAACAGCCTGTGGCTGCAACAGCGACAAAACTTATCGCTAATAAGTTTTACACACAATTGGCAAATTAAAATTTATTTATATGCAGTCGATAGCGATGCGAGTGGAGTGAGAGGGGGCAAAGGGGAACAGGGGAGGGGGGAAGGGAGGGAAGTCAGTTGAGCTGCCATTCGTCACACTGTGCCCGCTGATTTTGCATGGCGATTATGGTTGGCGTTGTAGTTGGTGTTATTATTGCAGTTGTTGATTTTGGTATTGGCATCAGCCAGGAGCGGACTCTCAAACCTTAGGGGAACAATTTACAAATTGAACAATGATTGTTTCATTGATTGAAAGTAAAACTTATCACTTAAGCCCCTTTGAAACTAGTTACTATGTAGTCTCCAATATTTTAGTAATCAACTGTTTGCATGATCATTATACCCGTTACTTAAATAATAAGTAAAAGGGATTATTGTGTTCACTGGAATGTATGTAACAGGGAGAAGGAGGCATCTTCGACCTTATAGAGTATATATATCTTGATCAGCATTAACAGCCATGTCGATATAGCCAGGTTTTCAAAGTAATACAAGTAATTTCTTTAAAGTACTTGTATATGTATTGAAATAAGTAACTTTCCGACTAGATTTTTCACCAAATCTGTAAGTATATCTTATTTTTACCCGCACTCCGCTCCTGGCATTGGTATTGTGAATATGAGAGTCACAGTTTTCCCCTTCCCGCTACCGCTCTGTGATTCAACAGCCGTTGCATTTCATTCGATTCAGGGAGAGCAACAAATCAATTTGCATGCGGTAGTTTTGGAGATTTATGGCATTGGCATCTGTGCATATAATTTTTTGGGCGAGGCTTTGACATGCAAAATATATTTAAAATCATTTCTTAAACGAGTTTCGAATCTAAGTAGAAATACGAGCTCAATGAAACTAAGAAATCGCTCATGAGTGTTACCACAAAAGTCAGGAAGACAAAGAACAATCATCAAATGGATTTCTGACGCACAACATATACATTTTATATCATTAGCAGTTTGGTCTTCGATTCATTTCATATTCTGTGTGACCCGTATAAAGCGAATGACCGCAACAACAACAACAACAACAACATTAACAAGCCAAGTTAAGAGTAGAAGCCAACGCAATCAACCCGAAAACCTCAGAAACCAAAGCAAAGCCAAAACCAAAACCGAAAATCGAAAACCAAGTGAAGCATCTACTGACCAACGCGGATCGTTGCCTTTTTTTAACGCTGATGATGTCATGCGGGTGGCAAGGGGGAGGGGCAGACGAGGGCGGGAGGCGGGAGACGAAGAAGGGAACGGCAACTGGATACGGCAATTCGGTTTGGGGATTTCGCACGCTGCTCAAAATCTACCTAAATAATGGAGCACAATTTTCGATACCCTGCAGTTAATAATGCCAACAAAGGGGGTACACTCAAGTCATATTTATAATTAATATATTATATAACGTATATACAGGGTATCTTCTAGTCTCACAGCGGGTACTATTCAAACTTGTTTGGCTTTGCGCCATTGCCTTTTCTTATGTTTAGTTGTACTTTTTTTTTGATAGTTCGATTTCGATGATTACATTTCGGGCGGTCAGATAACACAGACATTTAGTCAGCAGCGAAACGAGAGAGAGAGAGAGAGAGATAGAAAGTAAGAGGCAGAGAAAGAGAACCTTTTAACTGAACCAAAAAAAAACGTTCAATTTGTATGATAGCCATATTTCTTATTGGTAAAAGTCAACTTGCCAGAATTGTTTTTGACAATTTGATGAGATTTTTCTATTAACGAAAAGTTTTATTTAATTAAAGTAAAATGTTAAATTAACTTAAGCACATTTAGAACTGATAGCGAAAATGATACTCGTATTTCTTGGCCTCTAATGAGACACACTAATTGCAAGAAGCCTTGAATTATTTATAGTCTTAAACAAATTCCAAGTTAGACAAACTTTTCACTGGCACGCAACAACAACAACAACAACAATAATAACAACAAAAGCAGCAACAACAACAATATGTCTCGGCACACGAGCTGGGCATCAGTTTTGTTTTTGTTTGGGGCTTTTCAACACATTAATAAACTGCATATGCAACAGCTCATTAAAAGCCACTCGAGCCTGTGGCAACACGCAAGGCAACCCAATGCAACCCAAGAGAGCTTCCCGAGCTGCCAGCAAACCAGATCTTCAGATCTCCAGATCTCTCCAGAGTGGGAGAAGAGGGGAACGTGCTATGGCCATGTCAAGTGGCCAGACCGCATTGAGCAAAACCTTAAGGAGCCAGCAAAACTACTTGAGAGTTTATTTAGTTTATTTGCTCGCTGCTGGCTGTCGTTGTTGTTGTTGTTGTTGTTGGCTTTTTGGGCCAAACAAAAGTGAAGTTTTATATGTGTCTGTCTCTTTCTCTCTGTGTCTCTGTCTCTGTCTCGCTTGTGCAACTTTAGTTTGTCGTCTGGCGCGTCATTGCGGCGACATTCACCCACTAACTGCCAAGGGGAAATTAGGGAAAAACGCAGCAGCAACAACAACGAAGCTGTCATGAAATAACAAGCCATGCAAATGCCGCACACACACACACACACACATGTATCTTTATGTGTGTGTTGTTGTGGTGTTTGCTTCTCTCTCCGCTCTCCTCACTCCTGGGGACCAGTTAGTTGCCAAGTAGCGAACGCGTTGATTTCGCATTTATGCAAATTTCACGTACACTTCAAACTGTACGCCTGCGTTTTTTGCTCGCCAACTTTTTCACTATTTTTGTTATTTGTTTTGTATTTTTTTTTTTTTTGCTCTTCTTTTTTTTACGCGCTTTTGTTGGCATGGGGCAAAGTAAAGTTTGGCTAGAGTGAATCTGAAGTTGTGCCTGAAGTCGAGTGATTTTTAGTTTTGTATTTTTTTTTTGCTATTCCCCAACATCCAGCTCCATTTGCTGAGGCATTCGTTGATGCAACGTGACGTGACATGAACGTGACGTCATGTGTGTTGGCGTGCCTGTAGCTCATCCTCCTACTGTGCCATGGCTAAGGGGTACTGAGTACTGGGTACTGGTTACTGGTTACTGGTTACTGGGTACCTACTCCTTTTCATGCTGTTCCCTGAGCTGTTGCTCTTCAGTCTTTCTAATGCAATGCGCGTGCTAAATGGGCGTAACTCAACGGCTCGACGACTTTTTGCTGTGCGACGCTTATCAAGCGCTAAAAAAAAGAATCGCAAAAGTTTTTCACTCAACACACACACACACACACACATATGCTAGCATTCTGCATCTGTCAGTGCATCAAAACACTTGAGTATTCGAAAAGTTGTCGCTTTTTTTTGTATGCAATTTTTAGTTTTTAGCATCGCGTCGTGTCGAATGCGGCGTATACGTAATGTTTGGCTTTGCAATTTCTGTTCAGTTTTTTGCTCATATTTTGCACACACACAGAGCTGACAAAAGTGACACTTGCTTTCGCTGTTGCTTTTCTTTTTAGTTCGTTTATGAGCGTGTGTGTTTATTTGTGTGTGTGTGGTGTGCGTGTGTGTGCTTGTGTGTGATTATTTTGCTTCTTGGCGCTCTCAAGTGCTCTGTCAACTGCTGAGCGACGGCAAACACGCCTAAATGCGATGCCAAAAGAATGCCAGTGACATTGAGAATGCGCCAATTTGCAGCACCATGGAACACACACCTCACACACACACACACACTCTCACACACACACCTCTCACACACTCGGAGACATTACAGGTCTGTCTGTTGCATCTGAAGTTTCGCTTAGCTACGAGTATCTATCTGGCAAGACATCTGCTCCAACTCTCTCCCACCTCATTGTGTCTGTCCGACTGTCTGTCTGTCTCTCTGCCTGTCTGTCCGTCTGTCTCTCTGTCTCTCTGTCTGTCTGTCCGTCTGGGCAATGGCCACGCGCTGTTCGCCTTGACTTGTCACAGTGCTCGACAGCAGCAGCTGCACAGGTGGGCGGCCAATTCACTGCTGCTCTTTCACTCTCCCTCTCTCTCTCTCTCTCTCTCTCTCTCTCTTTCTCTCGCTCTATCTGCTACTTTTAACATGCTTGACTAGCTGGCATTGATAGTCCAGAGTCCAAGCTATAAACCAGATCTACACTCGGAGTCAGACAAGCGTGTGATAAGTTCATTACCGCAATGTAATCCATGTCTGCCCTTTGAAACTCCACAAAATGCAATGATTACAATTTACTTTGAGATTTTTTAATACACTTTCATTGGTCTAAACTCTAAAGTTTACTTTTGCCAACTTATCAGATGATAACTTTAGCAGCAAGTTTTTTAGCTTTTCTTTAGAATTAATTATCGTATTTAACAATACTGTCAAAGTTTTTACAATATTAAAATTACAATTTAAAGTTTAGCAAGTCATTTACAACTTCTTTAGTTCTTTTATTGAATGTACTTTTTTGTCTGTATTTCTGATTATAGTGAACTCTTCATATTCTCTTAGTTATTGTAACACGCTTTTATAAATTTTAAAATACAAAAACAATCACGTTTCCATTTGCAAATATTTTACGCACTCTAACAATAAATATGTAAATCGATATACCCAACTGAACTCATCACACAAACATAAATATGCATAAATTATCCTATGAGTATTTTGATTGAATATAATTTATGTGGCCATATAAAATATTATTCTAATTATTCTATCAAATGCAAATCTCATTTTTATTCGTATGCAGAGAAAAGTGGAGTCAAAATTGATTAATTTTTGTTTGTGATACTTGAATTTAAAATTTGAATCTAAATGCAAATTTCAAATTATGGTTTAATGCGCATTAAACAAAAAACCAATTTAGATTTTATATCAATTTTCTCAAATGCTTTAAAAATGTATTAGCAAAATACTTGTTATAAAAATTAAATTATGGTTTCATTACATTTGAGAAAATCTCATTTTCTCGTTAGCCAACAAATTGTAAATATTTAAGTATGTATGGATAAATTTATTAATATCGCATAACACGAACAAAAAAGTGGCAACAATACTGTTCTTGAGAATGATCGAATCGAAGACATAATGTTTAAATATCTAATAATCTATAATTTGAAATTTTCTTAAGTCTCCGACATTGAATAAATGAGTGCTGTAAAAGTCGAATCTCTTATGCGCTTATTATACCCATTTAAATATATTTATTGGTGCAGGGTATAAAATTAACAACAACTTTAAACTGTCGAACCCAATAAAGCGAAGCCAAGAGGCATGAAATTGTTTATGGTGATTTGTTTACTCTTTCGTTCTCTTTGTTCAGCAACTGTTTAATTTAATTTATTATTTTTTTATTTCTTTATTGTTTTTTGTTTGTTTGCAAATCGGTCAGTGCCTACACTGGCGGTAAGTTAATGCATTAAAGCACAAAATTGAATCATTCATATTTGTGGCTATATATGCTATATACACATGTATTTTTGTGTGTGTGTTGTTTTTATGTGCTGCGATAAATGTCGCATAAATGTTGCACAATATTATTATTTTGCATTCAATGAAAAATACTGCAGAGCGTACCGAAAGTAATTAAATATAATATAAAACAATCAAAAAACAAATCCCATAAATTAAACTTGATGTCATTGCATAAACCACACAATTAAACAAAGCCAAAAAAAATACAATATGATATATATATTTGAATAAAGTATAAAATCAGTCACTAGAATAGTTAATTCCATATTAGTTTTTTGAGCTAATAAAGCGTAATTATCAGCGCATTTATTTAATTAGCCGCATAAAAGTATTTATTTATTTTTTTATGCCCTCTAAAAATGTATTCACTTTTTCCATACACATAATGACAATTTAATGTGACTATCAAATTGTTGTTGTGGTTGCAAGTTTGTCAAGCTTTATTGGATTTGATTTTGTGCTGAACTGCAGTCAATTCAAATTAAACTAACTCTCACATTTAAATGCTTATTCTATTAAATATCAAAAGTTAAACAGCTGATTGGGAGAGTGAAAGATCATTATGCAGTCGGTGATTATCTGGGAATCAGCCGAATCGATTTTGTCATTTTATTAAATATAGACAAATTCAATTAATTAAAAAAAACGATTTTTAATTACCATTTGTGCATTATTTGTGGCTTTAATGACTAACAAGATGCAACTAACCGAAATGCAATTACATATGCAAATGCATTGGAGTTGAAGATGGAACTAAAGCTGAGAATTGTTTGAACCTGAGCCAGTTTCTCTTAACAACAACTAGTTGTGGCTAATGCCAGTTGAAAGCCAATGACAGTCATCAGATTGAGCAGCAAAGATAAACCAAATGCAATTCCTAAGACTTGAGCAGCAGTTGCATGTGCCACTTATGCTTAGGCTGCTTGCCACTTAATGTCGGACATAATTCTCAATCAAAAATGGACACATTTTGGGGCAACATTTGATTTATGGGCGGCAGGCTGCAAGTGCCTATTGCCACTTGTTGCTTGCCCCAAGGCAGAGATATATACACCCAACCAGGCTGACAATGACAATGCCTTCGAGTGGGTGTCGTCCAAGTCGTCCTGTTTCTACTTTTTGCTCCAGCTCGTTGTCTTCGTCGTCGACGTTGTCGTTGTCGTTGTCGATGCTCTGACAGTTTACAAAGTGCAGCAATTAAGTTGACAAAGTGCTGGCTTTTACACACGGCAAAACGGCGGCTCTGGCAAATTTGTAATGGCAACAGTGAAAACACTTAAATGAATTTGTTAACCATGCCACATGCCGCATTCAGTCACGGCCTGTGGCACAAGCATAGGGCACAAGTGCATAAGTATCTTGTAGATACTTATAAATTAATCAATTTACTGTTGCTAATAAAATATTAGCTGATTGTGATTATCAAATAGCATAGCTTGCAAAGCTTTCTACAGAGTATAACAAAAGTCCTACACACTTATTTTATTAAACATGCAACCCTTGTTTTGTTTGAAACTGTTTACAGGGTACAGCTCTAGTCGTGTTAATCTGCCTTGCTGTTTCAACAAACATTTCGTATTGTTCTGGTGTCCAATTTGTCAGTTTGTTTAATGGACGACGACAAGTGTCAGAAGATGCCAGCTCCTCTTCCCATTCTCCCTCTAACTTCTGCCGTTGTTGCTGCTGCCACTTGTGGCAGTGTTGTCTCTGCAGCCTCAGTTCTATTCAGTCTGCTTAAAAACATATTTTTCTCATCCAAAAAACTATTTCAAGTGTCAAAGGCGGCTGTTGTTTGTGTCATTCTGTTCACTTTTGTCACTTTTCTATTTGTATTTTGTTGCTGGTAATCGGAACTGCGTTGCAGGATTCGAGATGCATTTCGGATTACTCAATAGCCAGTCAGCCAGAGCTCTTTCTTTGAGAATTTATGAATCTGTCAAGTGGCATTATTTAATCGTAATTATTCATATGGAATTTGCAGCTGCCGTTGAAAAAACGCCAACGCCAACGCAATCTCAACTCTTGGTCCAAGTTTCTCTCACTCGTGTTTGATTTTTTGGCAAGTCGTGTGCAAATTGTAATTTATTTTCGTATCGTTTAGGCCCAGAATATATATATGTTATATATATATTTAAATATACTTTTTAAATTTTCATTGAAAGATTTTTGCCCTGGCACATTTCATAGATATTATGAGAGGTATATTCGTCGTCTGTCTGAAATCGTTGCGCCCAATTTCCGGACTGGCCTTCTACCATGTTCCCACCCCCCCTCCTTTCCTCCTTCTCTCCTCTGTCTGCGTTAGATATGCCACAAGGGTAAGGGCAAATTGTACATAGGATTGTAAAGGCAACATCGCCAGTAATTTTCATTGAGATTTTTCTCATTCTCATTCACTTTCAGTTTCTGTGCCTGTCAACGCCAAAAAATGTGACAATCAAATTTGATATGTGACTTTGTGGCATTGACGTCGACAAAATCTGCCGATCGAAATAGATTTTTGGTAGTAAAAATAAATTAAAATTTTGTACAAATAAATTGCTAAATGTTTGCAGCAAGTAAACTTGGCACTTGAGGCGATTTGCAAAAGCCTTGAAAATCACAAAAAATATAACAAAAGGCTGCCGTCAGTGATTAAATTCGAATACTGTTGTAGTATACGTAATTCGTAAATAAATAAGCATAAATTGAGAAACATTGCTTTATTATTATAATGAGAATTCTTAGCTGATCTCAATTTTGTAATCATATCACTTTGAAGCTAACGTACTTTCCAGTGGATTTTGATATTAACCAAGTATTAATACACAAAATATACTATTTTTATATAAATATTTATTGATACATATTAAAGTCTTGTAGCTAAATAGGAATTCATTCAATTTTTATGCTGAGTGGGTAGATCATAAATACTGATGTTCCACGGGGAAATACTAAAGAATGCCTGGAATAAATAAAAATTCCACTGTTTTCCACTTGGCGAGTGAAAATAGATTTTTTTGAAGCATTTTTATGCTGAATAACGGAAATCACGTTTTGATTTATGAGCACAAGCTGCATGAATATTGTTTTCATTGCAAAACTTGGTTAAAATCCACAATAATAAATTTCTTTAATTTTTATAACTCTGGTTAATTGTTGAACAACAATCGGAGTTGTGGTTGCAGATGAATCTGAAGCTGGTGTTTATGCGGGTTTTACCAACCAAACGAGACTGTTGGCCAGACTGAGACTGAGACTGCGACTGAGGCAGAGACTGAGGCAGAGGCAGAGACTGAGACAGAGACACTTAACCCAATCTCGATGGGTCTTTTGCTGTTGAAACAAAAATTGTTTGCCAGTCACGTTTGTGGTGCAGAGCGGAGGGTGGTTGCGGCTGAGGTGGCTAAAGCGGTGCGGTAAGCAACTTTATCTGCACTTCTTCAACGCTGCGATGATTGTTTTCTTTTTCATTCATTTTTTTTTTGCGATTTTTGTGGGCGTTTATTTTGAACGCATTGTGATTGTTATATAATTGCGAGTTGACTGCGACGTCGACTGCAAAGTGATTACTTTTTAGTCAAATTTGCGAGCTCGCATTGTGTAACCTCTGAGTCTTCCCCCCACTCTTTCTCTCTCACTCTCTCTGTCTCCCTCTCGCAGTGCGAAAGTGTGTCGCTGTTTAACCCAAATCGATGGAAAGTGAATAACTCGATGGGATCACCCTGTATGAGGGCTGAAAATCATTTCAACTAAATACAACAGTAGCCACTGCATTCCCTGGGCACTTTCCCTTCCCTCAACACTGCAATTCACTAATATGTTATTTAATTATGGTCTTGAAGTGTTGTTTGCATTGTTCGCGTTGTTTGCCGCTGTTCTGAATGACATACGAGCCCTGAAGACAGACGAAATGAGCGAAACACACACAGAAATAAAATATGCATGCATCAGCACATTAGTTGAGAAATGAGACAGAGAGAAAGAGAGCGAAACAGAGAGAATGAGAGAGCAACGGAAGGCAATCTACCATGACAGTTCATGAAGGTTAAATTCTTGCGAAATGATTTTGTTTTTCTCTTTCTCCCCGTCGAATGCAATGTATTTTTTTTTCATACTGCATGCTTATACTTATACACTGATAAAAAGACCAATTTCTCAAATCAAGAACATTCATCTTACATATTTTGTTTTGAAAATATTACTAAATAACTAAAATTTAAAATAAATTAAAAATGTCGCAATTATTAAGTTAAGAATAAAAATCTTAAATTGTTAGGAAAATATTAATGTGTTATATTTTCATTGCAGAACAAGAACAGAGTCGCCGCTTGAGTTAAAAAAAAAAATAAACGCGGGTTCGAGTCCCACTTTTGATAAGGAAAACCAAATGAAAGGTATTAAAGGAATATTTAAGAAAAAAATGTATATATATCAGAATACAACAACGTTTTAAATATTATACATTTTAAAACCTTCCGAATTTTAGTTTTTGGTCTTGACTTTAAAAGAACATTTATTCCTATACTTAAATTTCTGGTCTTGAACAAATTAATAACAACTTGGTCTTATTTAAAATGTTCTTAAAATGAAAATATATTCTTTAACTTTAAAAATGTTACATTTAATCGAAAACTCTAATTTATAAGACCAAAAAGTTGATATCAAAACAATTTTATTATCAGTGTACTTATACTCATACTCGTATTCACATTCAGCTTTGGCAATGCAAGTAATTAAAATATACGCGAAGCTCCTAGCAAAATTTTTTAGAGCATGTTATATATTTTTTTTGTACTTTGCTGCTTCTTCTTCATCTTATTCATTTTTTATTCTAGTTTCTTTCATTCAACAAAAGTTTCAAGCCATGAAATATTGTCACGCACAAGAGATGTTGAAATGTGTTGAGATCTGCGGATGAGAAATGTGAGGAGGGGGTTGGGGTATTCAAACATGGCTGCATTGCATGTCACAGGAGTATGTTGGAAGCGTATCAGGGGAGAGGGGGTGGGGGGGAAATCAGTCGGTCATTCGTCGCCTGTATAAATACGATTCTAATGAGCACGGCGTGGCGCTTTTTCTGCTCTCATTAGGCACTCCCCAGTTCTCCCCATGAAACACTGCCCCCGTGGACAGTTCCCCTACCCCTCTACCTCAACCCCTAACCCCTATCGTATCGTTGCACTCACAGTCCCAGTCCCAGTCTCAGTCCCAGTCCCAATGACAGTCGCCTGCTGCTTGGCGCTTAATTTATGACTTGATTTGCAGTAGTTTTATTGCAATTTCAATTGCTGCCCGCTTTTTCCCCCAGCTGACGTCACTTTCTTATGTTGGTCTTCGGGCTCCTAATTAATTACACCCAACTGATAAAAATAAACATAAGAAAGTAGAAATATATACAAAGCAACTGATTCACTTGCCTACAGGGAAATTCAATCCATAGAGCTCGTCAATTGTTCATGAACTGAATGTATGACCAAAGGGAAACATTAAAATGACGCAGCTTATCAACAATTTGTTTTCCTATTGAATTATGGTGACGATCAAAGTTCCAACGGGTTAACGAGTAAACCTGATTCTGATTTGCTTTATCAGCTCATGACGTTGATCGACTTGATTGATAGCGTGTATAGATGACACGTTTAAAAATTCTCGAAGCTTGCTGTCTGATATATCATATCGCATACCACAAGTGATTAATGACAGTCCGAGGGAAAGTTTGAGTTCATTAAACTGTACGGCAATAGAAGAACCATAAATGTTTACGTGTTTAGTAAAAAGAACTATTGCCCAAAGGCTTCTCAGCTGTGGGAAAGATGCCAGGGAAATGAAGATACTCGAATTGACGTGAGTAACAAAATTCATAAAAACTCGTGTTGCGAATATACATATAAACATTAAAGAAGTCGGGGGCGTTACATCACAGACAGACTTCTGATGTGCCTGCTTGGTGGTCTATAGTCTTTGGCAAATGGCAAATGAATATTGGAAATGAAAACGAAAATGGAAATGGAAAATGAGTATTACGTTCGAGTATTGCGGCAGAAACAGCGACAATGCGCAATGCGTATACGCGATATGAGATATTGGCTCTAACAGTCAAGAAAGGGGTACAGATGGGCAGGGGAACAGGGGGGTGCTGACTGACTGATGGCTGAAAATAGATCAAGCAGAAAAGAACTCAAAAGAAAGCAAAAGATACGTAAGGAAAAGCAGAGAAAAGCGTAATTGCCATGCCGTGCAGGCAAGCAAATTGAAAATGTGTACAGCACAGTCAAATATATACTGAAAACGTCAGACAGACAGTCAAATATATGCTCAAAAAGTCTGACAGTCAGACAGACAGAATTAAAGAGCTAAAGAGCCGCTGAATCGAGTGAAAGATACATTTCACGCTGACCTAGAGATACATTAATATCTTTTTGGCGCCTATTTGCCTAATATACGACTAAATATTTTCAAATTACAAAATAAATGCCACCGAAATTATGACCAGAACAATAACAACAACAACAACAACAATGAATGCATTCGTTTGACAGAAACACATTTCGTAAATTGTCAGCAATATGTATCTGCCAGATATTGTATCTAGCTGACTGCGCAGAGCGCAAAAATTCAATACACACGCACACGCACACACACACAGACAGACAGACAGAGAGCAACATATATGAGAAAATTCGGAAAGAAATCCGCGCAGCCATTTCGAAGATACTAAAAATAAACTCACCTTGAAAAGTTTCTAAAATTTTTGAATATATTTTATCTGATTTCAGCTGCTGTCCGTCCGAAGATGTATCTGTATCTGTATCTGTACTCTGGCCAAAACTAAATATTTTCTAGTTTGTATCCAGAAAATGTTTGCTGCTGTTATTCTCGTTGTTCGTATTGTTGTTGTTGTTGTTGTTTATAGCCACCGTTTAGCGAGTGCCAAAAAAAAGTACGTGTTATTGTTGTTGCTGTTATTGTTTCTTGAACAATTCGAAACTGTTGGTTAACTTTTTATACACGAGACAGATTCGTTTCGTAAGGGATTTTCTCTAGAAATTTGTTGTTTTGATATTCGATTTAACCTTCAGAAACGTTGCACAGAAATTCACATAAATTTATTTACATTAACACAAAGCACAAGTTTGGGCCTAATAGAGAAAGAATGAGAATCGGCGAAGAGAAGAGTGAGTGGAAGGGGGACAGATCGATGCAGGTAGAAAGTGGGAGAGAGAAAGAGAGATAAAATTGATTTATTATGATATTGATTTTATATTCGTAATAACACTTAATAAATATTTCTTTCTTTTTATTATTATTTTTTATTGCTGATGATGTCAGTTATTAGTTGCGCTTTTTTATGAACTATTTCTTTTTCTTTATTGTTCGAAGTCTTCACTTGTGAGTAATATAAGATATTTATATATATATGTATATTTATTGTTAAGTTTGTATTCAGACTATATACACACTTGCTGTTGATTTCGTGAATTGATTCGATTGATTTTATTGCGGCCTGTTCGAGGTGTTTTTTTTTTGTTTTTGGGGCGACGTTAACTAAGCGACGATTTTCTCTCAACTAAAGCAAAAACCAAAACCGAAACCGAAAATTTTTGTGTGAAATGTTTTTTCGAACTGAAAATCTTTTCAAGCAAGTGGCAGCTACGTCGCTGCCGACACCGACGGCGACCGCGACCGCGACCGCGACGCCGACGTCGATGCCAACGGCGCTGCCTGCATTTTGGGGCCGCGAGAGAGTCTTTTTTTTTGCTGTTCTTGTTGTTGTTGTTGGTGTTTTTTTTGGCCCAACTATATGGCCGCTATATGTAGTGCTCGTGTATGCCCGCAGACGTTGTCAGCTCACCTCACCTACCTCCCCACGACCCCCCGGGCAATTCCACTGCCAACCCTCGCAACCGACACAGAAACCGAAAACAGAAAAGCTACAAAAACTGCGCCAACAGACGGCAACGGCTGCCAATGTCTGTCTCGAGTTATATACTCTGTTGTTGTTGTTGTTGTAATTAGTGTTGTTGTTGTGGTTGTTTGTTATACATTTATTTTGTTATTTTGCTAATTGTTTGTATTTCATTTTCAGCACTTTCTAACATTTCTAGCCATGTCCGTTTGATGTGTCCAATTGTATGTACAAATGAATATATTATTTGTTTTAGTATTCGAATTTTGAACACTTCCCGCCTTCTGTTTTCTTTTAATGCTAATTACTGAATGCAAAACTGGGCCAAATGATAAGCCTTCTAAATTACACACTGATTTTTGCATATTATAAGAATGAAGGAATTTTTTTTTGCTTTCTTCTAAAAAAGACATGTTTATTTAGTCAGTTAAGATTAGATTATCTGAGAAGCCTTTTAAATTACACACACTGATTTAAGCATTTTATAAGAATAAGGAAACTATTTTTTGCTTTCTTTTCCAGAAGACAAGTTCATTTAATCAGTTAAGATTAGATTATCTGAAAATATGTGGTTTCTGTAAATAAAGGAGCAATTTATATGACATCATCATCATATATGGCTCATATCATAAAACTGTTCTGTTTTTGTTGATTTCTTTCAGGTTCCTCACGTAAAACCAAAACGAATCTTTCGATAAATGTTATTAAAACTGTGGCAATCCCAAAAGTGCCTCTGGCTGAGGCAATCTCTCAGCAATGAACAAGAATTTATGATGGGTCTCTAGGTCTCAACAAGGTCACATCGAAACTATTCATACTACGTCCGATTATAGTACATATACATTCCCAGGCATTTTAATCAAATATCGTAATATCAAGCCTCAATGCTCCTCCACGTCAGAAATAAATTGTTGTTCGGACAACTTAAAAATTGATTCGAAAAACATACACATTTTTATATTGTTGCACAAAAAGCTTATGCGATTTAAACAACAGCAACAACAACAACAACAACACAACAATAATAGTTTTAAATAAACAAATATGAAATATAGTAATAAACTTTGTTGGGCATAAAAACAATTTCAACTTTTTAATTAAATCATGTTGCCAACTGCACAAAATAACTAACAAAAAAAATACCAAAATCGCTGCGTAATTTAATCAAATAACAAAAACATTTTTCCACCAACGGCACATTTGATAAAATCAATAATAATAGGAGTATCAATGCTGATATTGTTTTTTTTTTATCTTATGAAATTTAATTCTTTCATACAATCTTTTTTTTTTTTTTTTTGACTTTTGGTAATTGAACTTGGTTAAAAGAAGATGGCTCGAACTGACAATTATAGTCCCAAATGTTACAGATAAGCAGGTAAGTAATTAAAGCGACTTGTTATACAGTTGTCGCTTTTGGTTAACACTCTGTGTTATGATAACAGTTATACGACTTTTTTCTCAGCGGTTTTTAGCGGTTTTTTTTCACTTTTGCTTTTGCGAATTTTTATGCAGATTTTGTTTTGTTTTTGTTACGTCAAATACGATTTTGTAGCAGCTTATTGGAAAAGCACACACAAATAAATTTATGTATTTATTTTTGAAGTTATATTTATTGTTGTTTTTATTTTTTTTTTTTGAGTTGGGTGAGTCAACAAAATGTTGCCGAAAAACTGGCCATGGTCAGAGTTGAATCATTCGACTGGAGATTTACTCTTAATGAAGCCGGTTTTATTATGAGCTGATGCTGGCCATAAATGTTGGTCAATTACATTGGTAATTGTACAATTACAATTGTATATATATATATATGTATATATACGCACACAGAACGGCACACTCACTTTTGTTTTTGTTGACTTTCTGAAAAATGACGTTGAATTTATTAATAAAGTTCTCTGTAATGGAGCGAGAATTAGTTGTATTATTAAAACGCGATACAAAGCGAGAAGACAACCGCGCGCGATCGTTGCTTTCAGACGAATGGCAAAGGCGAAGGCGAAGGCGAAAGATCTCGACGAACGAAGTCACTGCCAGACACACACACACACACGAACACACACACAAGAGCACTCACTCACCCACACACACACACACACTCAGACTTGCCACTTGCGAGCGTCTCTCGTGAGAGTCGTGCAACAAACAAATCAACAGGTAAACGAAAGGTGAAAATACACAAACAACAACATCACACATACAATCACAAACATGCACAGCTGTGTATACATGTGTGTGTGTGTGTTTGTGTGTATTGGCAAACTGATAAGATAAAAACGAAAACACATATAACGTCAAACTCAAATTTTATCAAGTTATTTCGCTTTCTATCTATACGAAGAATATCTATCTTATTTTGCGCATTTTTTTTATGGCTGAATAAATTCCATATTTTTACAGTTCTGTTCTCTTTACAGACATTTTGGCAACATAATTGTTGTTTTTACTTTTTTTTGTACAATCGCTGTGCTAATTTGGGTTTCTTGTTTCATTTGTTGCTGCTCCACATAGAGACAGAAAGAGAGAGTGAGAGAGAGAGAGAGAGTGAGTGAGAGAGAGATATTAAAATGTTGCCTGCCGAATCGCGAGATATTGTATGGACATGAGTATATATATTCTATATTTAGGTTGCATGCCACAATACACAGCACGCAAAAACTGGTTACTCCAGTTTCCCTGATAATCTGGGTGACGGCTACAACAACAACAACAACAACAACAACAACAGCGGCGGACAGGCAACAGGCGTCTCTGATTCTTGTTGGAACTTGGGCTGATTTTCCATTTTAGCGCCCCAAAAAAACAAAAAACATAAAGAAGAAGCAGCAGCAACAAAATGCAGCCAAAACTTAGCAGAAACTGCGCAGTTGCAAAAACTGGTTATCGCTATCCCAGTCCCTACTCCTGTCCCTTTCCCTTTCCCTGTCCCTGTCTAGTCCTATCCCTTTCTGCCATTTCGATATTGACCAACACTTTTGGGTCCAATGATCGGCTCTCGAAAGTTGCACAGCTCGTCATTCAGAAACCAAAAGTGCTGCACAAACTCATTCCCATTCCCATTCCCAGTTCCCACTCACAGTTCCCACTTCCAGTTCCATTCCCAGTTCCACGCCCATTTCCACACCCCTTTTCCCCCCTTCTCATGTCCATCTCTTGCTAATGGCAGCAACAAAGCGACTGTAAATCATTTAGCGGCTATTTTGTTTGGCTTAGTGGCAAGCGTGGCCAAAAGTAAAACGCCGCACAAACATCTTAAAAATGTCACGCATGCGTAGTTGTTGGCATGCGCGTAATTGCAACTTGCCCCTGCCCCTGCCCCTATCCCTGCCCCATGCTGCATCGACTGCTTCTTCCAACTGGTGTGGGGACATTTTGTAGTACAAGTTAATAAGCACAAAGAAAACGGCAAACAGGAAACAATTAACATGTTCAATGCTCAAAACAAGTGACAAAAACATTAAAAGGAGAAAATATAAAACATTATTTTAAAACCTACTTAAATAACGGTTGTCAACTGTCAGGGCTGCCACCCTGCCAAATTTTTCGATTTGGGAAGGAACATTGTCAAAATTGGTAACAATTGGTAATAAATTGCATAACTTTTTTAGACAATTCCAAAATTTTTAAGCTAGAATTTATTAGTTTTGGGCAATTTTTGTTAGAATTTTATCGACCTTGTAAATTTTTTTAGAATTAAACTTTATTTAAATATTCACCTTTATTTTATCTAAATTACTCATTTTAAGTTTTCATTAAATTGTTTATTTATTGAAAGTTATTTAAAATTCAAATTAAAAATAGCTATGCAGCGCCATCTGTGTCACATTTTACAATCTACTTCAAATCGTTCAAATTGCTGCTAAATGAAACATAGATGGCGCCAGCTAGCCTAGACACATTGCATTTCAAACTGTTTCAGTAGTGTTTTGTACCACAAGATAGCGAAGCAGCAAACCTTTCGTTCAAATTACGCAAGCAGTTTAACAAGCAGTTCAACTTATTTTAAAATTTAAAAAACGCAAAAAACTTAAAAAAAATTAATAAATGTGATGAAAATTAAAATTTAGAAATTAGACAAAATTAAAATTAACATTTTAATGAAGATTTGAAGTTTGTCAGCCCCCGGGAAGAGAAAATAGGAAATTTAATTCTGAGAAAAAAAAAATTATATAAAAAAATTAAGAAAATTTAAAAAAAAAATTTCTAAAAATTTAAAAAAATTGTAGAAAATTAAAAAAATACTTAAAGTCCGAAAAAGGGTACAAAAATGAAAAAAACCTAATGTACAAAATCAAACCAGATCAGCAAATTTTCGCCGGTGCCAAAAAAATTAAGCCAGATCGCAAACTTTTACCGGATGGGCAACCCTCGAGACGCCGACCCAAAAACGGCACAAGCACATGTCTCTCACCCGCCCCCACTCTACCACTTTCTTCTTAATTCTTTTACCTTACTTTAAAAACGAAAAAAACTTAAAAAATTAATAAATTTGATGAAAATTAAAATGTTGAAACTAAATTGTTACGTCACAACCGACGTAAACACAAATTCAATTTCAAATCTTCCAAAAAATGCCAAGTATGCAAAATTAATTGTGCCCTAAATTAACCAAATTTAGATGCAGAATCAATAAATATACAAGGATTTGAATTATAAATGATATTAGAAACTGTTTTTCAAAGTAGTTGATTTGAATTGAGGAAGTGGAATTTAGACTACCAGGTAAATTGGAGCTTTAAGATTCGATTTCTGTGACAAACCGGAACGCAAATTCTACAACATTAATAGGAATTTATTTTGATTTTGCAAGTCTTTGATTTCCTATCGCGTTGCAAACTCGAGTCACGTCCGTGATTTGCCATTTTCGACAGCTGACAATTTTAGCGGTTTTGTCTTTCGACCTATGTGTGTATGTGTGTGTGTATGTGTATGTTATTTTTGTTTTTGGCCAAGAGCCTAAAAACACTTTGATAGGAGCCGCAATTAAGAGCGTTAAATGCGTTGATCTTGTACGATATATTTTAATGGATTAATGCAGTTTGAGTAAACACATTATGAATGTAGCTCACGATCACTTGACTCGTCGATCCACAAATGGAGAGCCTAGACCGAAGCATAATCTGAGACAAGTTTGGCACTTGCAACGGGTGTGAATTGAAATTGAGTGATTAGATGTTGGCCAGGAGGAGGTGAGGTTGTACTTACCTCTTTGACTTGGGCGGCAACCGACTAGCTAATTATGGCAAATACTATTGAAACTTGTTATTCTCATATGTGTAAGTAGAGTTTGCAATTTGATCGTCAATTATTTTACCTTGCCATCCGCTTTTATAGGTTGTTTTTATTGCATTTCAATTGATTTTTAGTTGGTCACTAATTAAAAATACACATTGTGGCATTTGCTTGGTAGCCATTTCTGTGTGTTTTGGCCTAATGATATTTTTGGTAGCAGACAGCCGCCGATGGCGTCCATTAATTAATTTGACAAGTTAATTTATTTGGTCATTAAAGGTTATTCAAGCCAAAAAGCAAAAATGCCAGACAATTTCAAATAAAGCACCCTTCGACATGCCATGACAACCCTAGACAGCGCATTAGCCATGGCAACCAAAAGGTACAACAACAATAAATATATTTTGGCCAACTTCCAACTCAACTCACAGGAGGAGCTTTTTTTTCCGTGCAGCAGCAGCAACAACTACCAAAACATTCCAAACTTCATGTACGAAGCTGGCAGCGAGCAGATCAACTGCAATGGCGCAGTCATCGAACTGCCCTCGCTGGAGGTGGTCAAAACAGGTAATTACTCGAACTTTCACCTATAGAGTATTTGATTTCTTTTGCTCTGCGACTTCAATTAGCACCCAAAATGCCCTCGGATGCAAATATCGACTGGCTGCTTCACATTTATTTTACACGCCGCGAATTCGAGAGATGCCGTCGGCTTATCGAACGTGAGTTGAATCGTCATTTGAATGCGGAGTATCTGTACTTTGTCAAGGTGAGTGAAGGACGTTTCAAATTGATTGACCACTGATTGCTCGTTTTGCCTGTAATGTAATGTAACGTAATGTAATGTATCCAGGGCTTAATTGACCGCGAAGATGGCAACAACATTGAGGCATTGCGTAACCTACAAAAAGCCGTCGAACTTAATTCAAAGAATATCGAGACGTACAAGGAAATCGGACGCACACTGTAAGCTAATTAGTAATATCGATTTTCCCTACGCATCAACACTCCTTTTTTCTTAATGTCAGCTATAGCATGGGTCGCTTTGGCCAGGCACTAAGCGTATTTCGTGAGGCGGAGCAGCAGAGTCCTCGCAAGGATCATGAAATCTATCATTATCTGGGCGAGCTGCTTTACCGTGCGGCTGCCACACAACCGCAATTGGAAGTGGCTCGACAGCAGCAGACGGAGGCCAGAGGTTACTTCGAGCTGGCCGTGCAGACGGGCAAGAAGCTGGAGAGCTATGTGCGATTGGCCGAGCTGTATCGCAAGGATAAGGAATACCAGAAGGCCATTGATGTGCTTGAGGCGTGTTTGCAGTGAGTTCCGCCCTCCATAATGTGTGTATCTACCCCTCCAGTTATCCCTCATCTCACAGTCTGACACCCGAGAATGCTGAAGTCCTTACCGAAATCAGCGTATTGTATTTGAAAATCAATGAGACCCAAAAGGCCTACGATCGCTTGGCGGAAGTCGTCAACATCGAGCGGAAGTGCACGCCTAAAGGCTTGTTGGCTCTAGGCGCCATTTTGCAGGTAAGCGATGAACTCAAGATGGCACTGAATTGAACAAAATCCACAGTTTTAATTCGCATTGACAGTCGCGCAATGATGTCGATGGAGCCTTGGGCAAGTACAGCCAAATCGCAGATGCCGAGCCGGAAATTGCCGAGCTTTGGAACAACATTGGTCTCTGCTTTTTCAAAAAGCAAAAGTTCATTGTGGTAACTAAACTGAAACTCAAGTTAAATACTTGTACATATATTTTTTGTATTTATTGTTGTTTTTAAAGGCCGTTTCATCGCTGCGCAAATCCGTTTGGATATCGCCCCTCAACTACAATGCCCTCTACAATTTAAGCCTCATTTACATTGCCTGTAAGTAAACCACAGTCAATTCATCCACCATTCAGTCTATATTTCCACTCAACACAAACGTTAACATCCATGTTTTGTTAAGTGCACCAATGATCAACTAGTTATATACCCAGTTATCTTTTTTTCATCACTTATGAAAAGTGACAATAATCTTTTTAAATTCAATTTATTTTTCCAAAAAATTTAAATATCGATGCTGTTTACCTTTTATTTGAATTCCTTCAAATCTTATATTATTATCTCTATATTTTTTAGTGGTATAAAAAAAGTAATTGTCATATGTATAGGCAAGACTCTGTCAATTAAATAGGACTCAGTTGATAGCTACATTTTCACAAAGTTATCACACCCTTTTCACACATATTTTAATAGGCATCGCAAATTGGAATTTTGTTTTGAATTTGTTGCATGCTTAGCTTCAATTGCTGTACAGTACAAATTAATTGTTGTATGTTTAATGTTGTACAATTTAATAGCTGTAATACCAGAGCAGGGATTTAAAGTGCACCCCATAAAGCCACTTGTCCTGAACCCAGCCAATAAAATATAAATATGCTGGGAATGTCGAAAGCACATTAAATCCTGGGATAAATAGGCTCGACACAGGCTTTTCATAAATTTTAAAATAAAACAAAACATGAAATGAAAACTGTTTTATTGGTTCAACCAATTCAAGGACTTTTCATTTTAGGACCCTCTGAGGGGTCGCGTTGTTCTGGTTTATTGTTTAGCTTTCTAGGATTCATTGTTGTTTTGTCTTTTTGTGTGTGGCTGCATTGTTTTTTTTCTTTTTGGCACTCACTGTTTACTGTTTTTTTTTTCTCTTGTTTTTCCTTTTACCCAAATCGCGAACTGACCTCCCAGCTGAACAATATGCGAGTGCGTTTCACACGCTGGCCGCGGCCATAAACCTGCGCAAGGACAATGCTGAATGTTATATGTTGCTAGGGTGTAAGTGAAATGAAATTCTAAAATATTCAAGGGATCCAGCTGTTAGACTCCCCCTTCTTTTCCCCATTCTCTGTTCCCGTAGTGTGCTTGCGAAAGCTGGACGACTCGGAAAATGCCTTCGTAGCGTTCGAGCGTGCCTGCAGTCTCGCCCAGGGGCAACAGGGAGGCATGCGGCACCCATTGGTATTCCTGAATTTTGCACTCTTCTGCTATGAGACCGGACGTTTGGCCTTGGCAACGGAACAATATAACCGATTTATGGCACACGCTCAGGATCTATTGCTGCCCACAGAAGTAAGTCGTGTGTTATTCCATCGTGTCCAATGGCTTCTAGCGGTGGTGTCTGATTAGTTTATATCCAATATGAAAAACAATAACAATCAAAATCAAAACTCAATTTCAACGACTGCATTTCTGTAGCTTTTCATTATTTATTAATTCAACAAAATGCTTTGTTTTGTATCAAATTAAATTCCAAAGAAAATCTGCTGAAGTGAAAATTTCTTATTGGCATTTTTCAGACTTTGTTAAAAAAAGGCTTTAAATGTTTAAAGCAAGGATTCGTTTTTATAAAACACAAAAACAAGAGTATCTATGACGGTCTGCTTAAATCAGGAACCGCAACTGTTATATTTTTTCTATAATGTTGTAAAATATAAATTAATTTAAGTACAAATTATTAAATTTCTTTAAACTTTTATCTTTTTTCTGCGGTCCCTGATTAAATTGAATGACCTTTTAAATATTCAGAATAATAACTTAAATCAATCAAAAATACATCTGCTGAGTACAGGAAATATTCTTGTTTTAAACACTGTGCTTTTCTTTTGCCAGTATAAATTCCAGGCCACCAAATTGAAGTCCTTGCTGCGCATCTCAAGTCATAGTCATGGAATTTTGACCGATGAGGAAAATGCAACTGAAAAGGAGGCGGAAACTGGAGAGCAACAGGAAGAATTGCCACTGGAAGTGAATGCGGTGGTTAGTCAGAATTGAGATAGAGAGAGATTGACACAAGAAAAGAACTAAGTAATTAACTCACATCGAACATTTATTTAAACCTGTTCTCAAAGTCAATTAAAAATCTGTTTACAAATCGCATAAAACATAATTGCAAGCTAATGAAAATCCATTAGCTGGTCTCTCATTAAACACTATTTTAAATTACAAGTTAAATTTATTCTATGTGTATGTATATGATTAGGCATAGTTATTATATTTTATCAAGTTCAAATATTAAATGGACAAGAGAACAAGGAAGCTCAGGGGCTCTCTGGCTTTTCGTTCTCTTGTCGCAATTTTCAATTAGTGTTTAGATATATTCATTTTAAAATTTAATACATAAAAAACTGTATTCAACTCTTAAGTTTAATTAAATATAATAAACGCTGGCGTTCTCTGCATATCTCAGATGACAAATTATTTATAAATAGCTCAGTTATTCTTTAAATATATTTTAATAATTGTAAGTTAAGTTTAAGGAACAGTTAAAGTTGTAGAACTACTGCAAATTTATAAACCACTGTAAATCTCATTTGATTTTCGAATTTATGTGTCTGCTATATGAAAATTACATATGATAGATAATCCTACAATATGTTGGCTTCAACTCTTGCCATGTCACAGTTAAGCATCCCTTTCTATACGTACTTGCAGTATACCCTACCCAGCTCACAGTTTCAGTTCAACTTTTAGAAAGTTATTGAATTAGAAATTCATTTTAATGGAGAAGGCATCTTTGAGATGCCATCGCTCTCTTGCCTCCCGAATCATCACCTACACTGACGTCTCCTGCTGTTATTGCCGTCTCCTTCTTGGCATTAGCTCCTAGACACACGTGGTGGTAACACGGGTGAGACGCGTCATCTCACTGCTGCCAAAGTGACGCTTGAAGAACAGGGATCTGAAGGTGGTTCGGAACTGTTTGGACATCAAACCATAAAGCACGAAGCCAACAGCCGCATTTATGAGTGCCAACAGATCCATAAGCTCTCCAAAAGGCGGATAGCAATGGGCAAAGAAGCACTTCTCCAGCACGCCGGACAACAGACCCAGCAGACCCTGTGGAAACTCCGTGACGAGGAAAAGCACCAGGACAGCCACCAACAACAACGTGGTCCGATCATTCCGTCGATCACATCGAGGTGGCCTAAAGAAACAACTCTTTATTAACTCCCGACTAAAATGAACGGCGGACAAATCGAATTACCGTCTGGATTTTGTCTCGTTCAGATTCGGCTGTATGGCGTACTTGGTGGGATTATCATAGTCCTTGAGCTTGAGACGACGCCGTGAAGCCTCGCACAGGACATGCATTAGCACCAGACTTATAACTGTCAATACGAAGCAGGGTATCAGCTTGATGATCACGGAATGTATCCAAAAGTTGAAGCTGCAAAGAGAGATGAAAAGAAAGAGAGTTGAACCTGACAGGATGTTTTAAGTAATAGACTTAATATTAGGAAGATAATTTACCCCCAAAATGAAAAGTATCCTAGGTAGAATTTAAATATGGGCTAATCATAATTATAAATTCACAAAAAATAAATATAAGCTACACAAAATAAGTTACACAAAAAAAGTGGAAACTATATTTGGCTTCGTCAATGAAGATATAATCTTGCGTTTCTAAAGCAGTTTTAAAGAGGCCAGATTATCAAAAAAAATGTATAATTGGCAACACAGGATAATTAAATCTTTACCTTTTTCCATGCAATGTCGCAAAAATTTTATTCGAATTTAATATCTGTCTAAGAACTAATTTAATTTTCTATAACCATTTTTAAAAATGTTGTAAATAAATATTTCCGGGTTGTTAGATAATGATTAAAATATTTTTTTTTTTAATGAAAAATATCATTTACTCATAATAACTTTAAAAACGTGTGAAGTACAACAATATTTTTTTGTAAGGGTAATCAATGCAATATCATCATGATCCTTAAATTTACGATTTTTATATTTTTACTTAAAATATTTTAAAACTTAAACAATTGGGCCTGTTTCCAATACCGAACGAAATAAACTCGTTTTAACTTTTAAAACTATAATATAATGCTGATTCCTTAAGTATTATTGTTTTCCTACAAAATAAAACCCATGCTGCCATAATAATATGTGGGTATAGTCTTTAATTGAATGAGGTGACAGTTAGAAACTTACCGATACAGTATGGAATCCTTGTCAAAGTACACATGGTACATGGCCTCGTGCTCTCTGGTATCCACCTCGAGAGTCTCACGCACCTTGAAAACAAAGTACGTGGGCAGACAGAGGATTGGCGAGATGATGAAGGGAAAGAGGATCGCCTCTCTGGAATGTGCGAGCAGAAAGTTGGCACAGTTGCCGTTCGGATGTCTGTGGATAAGAGATGGAAACAGTTTGCTATAAAATAAAAATAGAAAAAGAAGAAGAGAGAAGCCACACATTGCCGTCGTGTTATTCAGATTTAAAGCGCCAATTAAGAAGGTGCAAAAGACGAGCGAAGGAATGGAGAGCCAACATGGAGAGTGGACACTCACCTGATGGCCACGTAGCGCCAAATCGCCAGAGTGACTGTCAAACCAATCGATATCGTATGCAGTATTTGTGTGAAATGCATGTGGATCAGTAAATACACAGCCCAAGAATAACTCAAGTCCTTTTCGCCTGAAAATCCCACACAAGCCAACAATCAATAGATCACAAAATGAAGAAAAGAAGTTGGGGAAAAAAAGCACTCACCTGGCTTCATGTAGATATATTGATATGTCGTATAGGGTATATACTCCAGCATCACAAACATATCCGCCACCGCCAGCCATTTCAATATGTTGTTAATGGGCGCCTTGGCCATTTCCTTTCTGGTCAATACCATTATATTTAATATGTTGGCTATTGTACCGAATATGCAAATCTGTTGGGAGTTTCCAAAAATGATAATGTATGTGAAAAACAACAAACAAAACTGTTTGTTGGCGCCCAAAAGGGTTAAGCTGACCCACATTCCCTTTCCCCCTCCTCCTTTACCACATTCCAGAAACCCGTAAAAGCTTAAATCTCATCAGCTCAAGTTGGCAAATGTTTTATTCATATGCTGAGGACTTTGGCCGCATTTATTTTTATAACTGATGGCTTAATGTACCAAACAATAGGCTCTATTGACAATTTTCTAAAGGGTATATTGTAATACTAAAGTAAGAAATTCTTAATAAATTTTCTTTCTTAAAGTCTACTCTTTCATTCTAATCTGTCGGAAAATCTTTTATAATTATGAAAAACTTTGTTAATTATGTTAAACTGTATTTAGGGCTAATATTTTAAATTGCAACCATTCTTTTCTTTTCTTTTATTCAAAAGAAATATATATTTACTTTCGCCCACATAAAGTTGAATTTTTCCGTAAGCCCTTTAAAAAGATCTAATTGGTCAAACTTTTTCTAATATGATGTTGTTAAGTTCTTAAAACTTTTTGTTGGCACAAAGTCTATGAATTATCTAAACACACAAATTCATTTAATTTGTTTTTGCTTTTGGTGTTTTGATCTAAAAAGGGAAAATCTCAAAGTTCAAAGGTGTTGGCAACCGCACAAATTTATCAAGGGACAAAGGAAAATCCTTCTGAAGGGTTTGCATTCCATTACATTGTGACAAGCCGTTCATTTATTTCAACTGTCTACCCGTTAACCCACTGTCCCAAATGTCTTCCTGTCCCACTGTCCTGCGACTAAACAAAATGAAAAATGTCTTGGCTTGTGACAGGACGACATCAGGATAATTAGCACCGTGACTGTCGCAGAAATTTGAAACATTTGCTAATGAGCCGCTTGGCAACCCGTTAACTTGGCCCGTTAAGAGTACTTACCAGGAGGGAAACATAGCCATGGATGCCGTTGTATGCACCCAACCACTTGTAGATCTCACCCTGACAGTAACCCTGACACTCATCCTGCTGCGATTGATTCTTCTTTTTGAAGTCGAAGAGGAACTTTACAAAATCTTGTATGTCACTGCTCGTGATATCCAGATCCTTCAGCATAGAATCATTCAATGACAACGGCGATTGAGGCATGACTATATCCTGCATTCTTGATGACAACAATAATTCGAATGCTCCTCAAGAAATTAAATCATGCTGAAACAGTTGCTGAAAAAGGAATACATTAATTAATTAATTTGACAAGCAATCTTAATAATCATAAAAGCCGCATTATATCAAGGATAAAAGCCTATTTTCGTAACATTAAGCAAGTACAACAAGTACCTAAAACCTCAAAAGTAAGTACCAGAATCCCTTTGTGCCTTATCTACTGCATTCTCTGCGGTGAATCTTTAGATTATTATTTCAAAATGTCTGTCCAATTGACTTTAAAGCAGATGCCACAGTAATACGAAATACATTTGGATGTTGTCAATAAACAGTGTTCTTTATGCTCAGATTCAGCTTTAATTAATTTCAAAATACCAAACCATATTGAAAGCAATTACAGTCACAGCAGCAACTTGGCCAAACTGACCAACATAATTCGACGATAATTGATGGCAAATTTAATGTGGCAAATTAATCGAAATTAGTGTGACCGCCTCTCAAATACCCTAAACTACTGTTATAAGTATTGAATTTAAAATTAATATGTAAAATCGGTTTCTTCACGGTTACCGGTTTTAAATACCGGCTAAACAAAAATATATAAACAAAAATTCTTTGATTAAAAAAGTTATCTATTTAATAAAATCAATATTTAAATTTAAAATATAAACTGTTTACCGGTTAAAGCTTACGGTTTCAATTACGGCTTTAATACCTGCTTTTTAGTGATGTTTTAAATCTAATATAACAATTTATAAATATTTAAGTTTTTCACACATTTCGCCCCAAAGTGTGGTGTAATATCCATTTTTCTTAATAGTTCATAATTTATATTTAATAATTCATTTATTATAACTTTTAAGTTAATTTTTATATTTAGTAATTTTATCTTTGCCGACTGCTTTTATAAATAAATAAAATATAAATTTGACTGCACTATATTTTCGTTTTTATTGCCAATTTAATTACCAAATGACGTTACTTTCTGCTAGGGTATTTTAACGAGAGCACACCTGTTGCTATTGCAAGTTACTGGGCGTAGCAGTTAATTGGCCAACGAGATAGAGATACAGCAACCTTCTATATACATTCGATATATCTCAATGTGTGTGCTTGATGATAAATATGTTTTTATACTTGTATGACACATAAATCAGTCAAGTTTGTGAGTTGGCAAATCAAAGTCTCGCCCGAATGTCCACATGTCAACGAAGGTGTTGCATTTGGCTAATGGGTCCAGGGGGCCAGAAAACCAAATCCTGTTCGCCGTTTCGTCGTTTCGCAATTGCAATTCAAATTTTTCTGATCAACTCACTGTCTGCCTGTCTGTCTGTCTGTCTGTCGGTCTGATGGCAATTGCAACACAACTGGCAGCAACTGGAATTGTGTCGGCGGCAGTTGTCAATAATTTGATTTTGATGGATATGCCAGAGACTCGAAACTCACGCATTCCGTTTATGAGAACATTTCACAATAAATTGCATATTTTACTGCCTTTATTGCCAAACAGTTTTTATTTATATAAAACATATTTACACGAACGCGTTCTAATGTCTGCATATTTTGTTACAAATAACCATCAATCAATAAAAATCGACCTAAAAACAATTCAATTTCATATTTTAAGTGTGCTTTAAACGACAACTTGAAGCCAATTGTTGGCTTAAATAAATATCATATATATTAAATACTTATCTGACTTATTACATATATTTATTTAATACTTACAGGCTTACAGGTTTAACCAAATTCGAAAGGGAATTGTTTATTGGGTCGCTCAAAAAGTTCAAGTTTTCTTAAATCCTTTTGATATCTTTTCTCCCTTCTTCTACCTTTAAACCAAAACAAATTTTTATATATAATTTATAATCCATTTTTTATACTTATTGATAATTTCCTTATTATGATAATATTTATTTAATCATATATTTTATTTTGCTAATTTAAATAGATTTGTGTGCAATAATTAATTATATTATTTATTTATTATTTTCTTTGTCTTGCTAAATGTTTTCCTTTTTATCTATGACCTTGAACAGCTCCAGTGGGAAAAGGAAAACCAGCTGGCATTAGCCAAATCGAAAAGGAAACCGCAATGAGACACACACAGATGGATGACACACATACAGACACACACACACACACACACACACACACACACACATACAAAATGCCGACAACTGGCAACTTTAGATAAACGCCATACGGATTTTTTTTTTTTACTGCCATTAGCTGTTATACTGTTAATTAATGTTCCGTTACACAGACACACACACACACACTCACACACACTTGCTGTTGAATATGTACATATGTGTGAGTGAGTGAGTGAGTGTGTCTGCTTTTTATGGCAGCACTTCACACTGAGGCATAACCATAACCAGAGTACGAGTCCCAAGCGCGCACTCGTCAGTTGTATCTGTGAGATACTCTTGTATCTGCGGGATACTCTCGTTTATTCTAGCTATCCCGCTGCGTCAATTCCTTTAACGATCCGGCTGCGCAGTTGCTGCACATTAAAATGTAATTACAATCAAATGTTTTTAATATGAGCAACTAAAACTTAAGAGTATAAAGCTTAATACTACATCAAAGTATCACTTTCAAGGACATTACAATTGGCCCAACGCAAAATTTCCACTGTCATTCAACAAATTCAATTTGTTTATGTTAACAACAGTCAAGCATCATCACCATCTGTTGCCCGGGTTAATGGATTTCTGAATTTGTAAGGAATTGTGCAAAACAACAAGGGAAACAATTGAAATTTAATTTATTGATCAAATTAATCAAGTTGTGCTTACACTTGACTGCGGCTAAAGGCATAATAGATTACAATGCAGTTAAATGCCTTCAAGTTTTTTGAATTTACATTCAAAATGTAAACAAGCATAAATTTAATCTTTAATTCAATTTAAAGCTCAACAGAAAGATACAAATTGCATGGGAATTGTAAGTTAATGTGGTATTGGGAGATATTCAATTTGCGATAGGGGTATGAAATATGAATATGCAAATAATAAAGGCTATAATAAAAGAACAAAAATAATAAATATATGTCCTACTTATTCTTCAACAGAATTCGCTTCATAACTGTGGACAACTGACACCAAATTTGGTAATAAAATTACGTATTTCATTCTGTAAAATGCGTTGATTTAAATATTTATTGCAATTAACACCGTCTGCAATAATAATATTCATACCTGATTCAATATTAATGTGTATTTTCACTGATTACATAATAATTGAACAATGTTAAATCATATGAAGACATGATCCATATCCATTTCAATTAATTAATTCAATTTTATGAGTTGCGGCCTCAGTTGGCACTCAAAGTGAGTGACTTGTGTTGTACTCCAAATTATTTTCCGATTGAAAAAATTTGTAGTTATGCGACTGACAGAGTCAACGTCGATTGTCACACACACACACACACGCACATTCAATAATCACACACACTTGGGTCAAAATGTGGCTGCAACTCGTTTGGTACAATTCGGACTTGATGTGGGCCTACTTACAGCCAATGTGCGAGTTTCTTGATACAGTTTATTTTTTATTTTTTCGTAAACTGCCTAAACACTTTTTGCCTAATGAGTGCGTTTGACTTAGTTTTGAGTGAGTTTCTAGCAGTTTACGCACATGTCGAAAATCGTATAAATAAACAGAATCTGATTACAAATAACGTTAGTTGAAAATTAGACACAGTGCAGTGCAGTGCATAAAACTTGAACTCCACTAAAAAAAACCAAAACTTTTACATAAGCTCCAATCAATATGAAATTCACAGTAAGTTCAACATTCGCTTTAGTTCAGCAACTTTTTTATCCAATATCAGCACTAAGTTTAAAGTGCAATCGAAAGTTAAGTCAACATTTAAAATTTCTTCAAGCATTATAAAATTTAAATAAATTTCGCAACAATTTTAAAGTTTAGCATGCTGCTTTAAACTTAGTCACAGCACGCGCTACTTGAACTTATTTAAACATAATTCTTGTCTAATATAAGCTGAACATCAACTCTAGAATGTATGCAAAATATTTCGGGAGTATTTGAAATTAATTCGTATATAATTAAGCTGCATCCTTAATATCTAAAACATTTGTGTATCTCAACTGTGGGGAAATAGTTTCTAAACATTTTCATGGAAAGTTTATTTAATAAAGTAAACAAATTTTCTGTATGAAAAGTACAAAAATAATTTAAATTTAAAGGAATGCTATGCTTTTATTTGATTTAGTAAGTTAGAGAACTTAAATTTAATTGGAATTCTATGCCAACTAATTAAACGTAGCCTAACTCAATTCTAACAGCATAATATTAGAAATTTGTAAGGAAAAACAAATTGCGAATGTTAAAAGTTGTTAGCAAGATTAATGATAACTTTGTTAACCAATTTGTTAACGTCAGAAGAAATGAGCTTTTTCATTTGAGGCGTCGTTAACAAAATACTTTAAATTTTATTCTAACAAGAACCTTTTTGTGATTTTTCTTTCATGTTCAACAACTATTTATTTGCTGTAAAATGGAAATTGAAAATGGAAAAATTCCTGATAACAAACTGCGAATGCGATTTTGTAGTTAATTCTGCTTATTGGTAGCGTTGCCTGCATCCTGGCCGCACCCGTTGCCGAGGAGCCGTCGGTCAAGGCCAAACGGGGACTGTCACTCGGTCTGGGCTACCACGCCCCATTGATAACCCACTCGCATTACGTGGCCGCACCAACTGTTGTCCACCATGCTCCAATTATTTCCCATGCACCGCTCATTGCACACGCCCCACTGATTGCGCATCATCCGGTGTCCTCGGTATCTTACCACCTGCCCACCTACCACTCAATTCATCATTTCTGAGCAGATGCAGCGTCAACAACAGCTGGATCAATGGCAACCCAGCTGAACTGCAAGTCAACAACAGTCAACAAGTGCACATGCAAAAAGAGGCAAATAACTTTTCCATTTCCCCGACTTTTCTATTATCAGAAAGTTTTCCCCAGTTTCCGTCCAACTGTAGTTTATCTTTTTTGCTATTGTGAATAAAAATGTACAACAAGTTCTCTACTGCATTCAAACATCAACGTCAACTTTAGTAACCACTTTAGGCGTCAAGTGGAAGTCAACTTACGTTGCATGCCACACAGCGTATACTTAACGTCTGCATTTAAATGCCTGCTATTTGAAATTGTACTGCTCTTCTTTGCTTCCGTTCCGCAGCTGCCACAAATGCCGCAACTTGAAGTACATAATCCCAGCTGTTAAAAACTTAGTAGCCTTCGGGGTCGCACTAACTGGCACATTAAGTTAACATTGTGATTACGCACATTCTACAACAAAATTATTGTTATTATAATGCTGCAATATAGTTGATAACGACACTTATGAACATTTGGTTGCAGTTTTTCTTTTTTTTTAATTTTTTATATTGCTACATCAAATCAAAGTTTAGAGCCACTTTTATTTAAAGCAACTGCATTGATTGCTAGGGGTTTTCCATTTCCACATTCTAATTATCCAAATGAAATTGTGCCATAAAGTCAGAAATTTATTTCAAATGATTATTTCAAGGCTGCAAACAGAACTTGCATCGGACTTCTTTCTTTAAAAAGGGGTTGCGTTCTAGATTTGTATTTTCGCTTCATTTTCAACAGTCAAAACCTCATCACTTTGGCAATATGTTCTTTATATTATTCTCAATATTATACATTTTGTCAGCTGCCATTTTAAGTCAGTTCTTAAAGCTTCAGCTCTATTCATGCGCATACTTTGACGACATGTTGGGGCCAATTGTTATATGCCACTAAAATGTCAGCTCAGTGTCTCGGAAAATGTGTGTGAGTGCCTCCACACATAAAAAGGATACTGACAAACAGAGAAATCCTTGCCTGGAGCCAAAAATAAGATTAAATTCCTGGGAAAGTTTAAGCTTTAACACAATGGCTACAGCATTGATTCGTAAGTATATCCGTAAGCATCTACAAGTTAAGTTAAGAATTGTACAAGATTGCACATATGTACGTATATTTTAAGCTTAGATTAGGTAGTACAGAAACTGTAAATTGAAACTCGCACTTGCATTGCTCGAGTGTTGATAAAGGAAGCTTAGTCCGAGAAACTGTCGCTCCAATAGGTTGTGGTCAGCGGTGCCACCGACTTGAACAGATCCCGTCCCTGGCTGGGATAGCTTTCGTTGGTCTGACGTCTGACTCTCTGTTGTTCCGAGTGACGGATGCAACTGGTTGCCTGATGGCGCTGCAACCGCTGCTGCGTTAGGAACGTGCGTTGACAGCGTTTGCACTCATAGATGACGCCATGCTCATCATGACGCACGGCCATGTGCCGCTTTAGTTCGGCGCGCAGCCGGAAAACCTGAGCGCATAGCTCACAACGGAACTGTGCACGCTCCGCCTCGTGGCGCTCCATGTGCGTCTTGTAGGCGCCGCGAACCTTGAACTTCTTGTTGCATATCTGACAGAGGTATTCGTAGCGAGACTCGTGCGTCTTGCGATGCATCACGTAGGATTGCTTGCGTGGAAAGCTTAGATCGCACTGGTCACACTCAAAGGGTCCCTGCGCAGCGGCGGCGGGTGGTGTCTGCAGACTCCGCTTCTTGGGCGGATACTCCTCCTCGGAGCCCGTCGATGGCTTCTTCTTCTTGCGACCACGTCGTCTACCTGGCATGCGTTTCTCACTAATGTCCGAGTCGGCAGAGTCGCTATCCGCACTTGTAGAGCCCGCCACATCGGATACCTTAAACTCCACATCATCGTTGAGCTCCTCTTCGTCATCCTCGCTGGCCGAGTCGGAGACGGGCGCATCGATGACCACATAGCCACGTGGTCGTCGTACTTTGTTTTTGCTACGCGACAGTCGCTTGCGTAAATCTCTATCCGTGGTTTCCAGCTGCTTCCTCAGCTGTATGGCAATTGTGAGACTTTGCTGGCAGCTGTTGCATATGAACTGTGGCATAAAGTCCTTGGGCGCTATGGACACATTGGGGCAAATTAGCAGCAACATGTCAGCTGGCGTGGTGGCATCGCTTGTCTTCGTAAATAGACTGACTAAGTTGTCCTTACTGGTGCACACACGACACTGATTCTCATCCACTGGCTCCTCCTGCTTCTGGGCACCAGAGCGTGCGCTGACATTCGCCTCATCCGACGGCTCTCCGGCGGTTTTAAGCTGCTCCTGTGCATCGTCACCAGTGATGAGTTCTCCTTCGTCATCTTCATCCTCCTCTTCCTCCTCCACCAGCTCCTCATCCTCATCCTCTCCCTCTGCCTCTGCCTCCTCCTCCTGTACAGCTTCCTCAACTGCTCCATCTGCTGTTGCCACATTATCTACTTTATCTTCTGCCACATCAGATTCGGTGGCTGTTGCTGTAGCTGTAGCTGTTTCTTCGGTCTGCGCATTATTAGCATTACTTTGGTCAGCTGCTTCTTCGTTCACAGCGCTTGACTCTGTATCTTTCCCTTGCTCTTCGTCATCGTCGGCCATTTCATCGTCCAGGTATTCGGCTTCACCCATTTCCTCCTCGGGCGCAGCTTCCACCCTCGCTTCGGTATTCGGCACAGCGTCACCCTGGAAAATGTCAAGTATGTTTACTTCTGTGAGTTATTTAACATCCCCCTCGCTTCGAACCTCATTCATGTAAACAACAGTATCGCCTGTAACTGCTGTTGCTGCTTCTTCTTCTACTTGCTCTTCTTCGTTTTCCCGCTCCACTGCGTTGTTCGCTTCCCACACATTGGCCGAGACAACCGATTCCACCAACGCCGTCGCCGTCGCGGTCGACGTCAATGCCCCCTCTTCAACACCTTCTCCTGCCACACCATTAGTCGCAGCCGCTGGCGTTATTTCTTCTTCCATTTTAATGTTTTGTTTTCTGATTTTTGGCGCCTCAAGAGTTACACCGGCCTCAGTAGTTCAAAGGGTAAAATTTATTATTCTCTTTCTCGCAGCACTCGAAACTTTTCACTATTTACTTGCTTCTCGGTTTATTTATGTGGTGCACTATTAATAACTTTTATTTTTATCTCGATTTACAATTTTTCACACCTTTTTCAGCAAAAGTCCAAAACATTTATTCATTTTTACACAATAACGCCATATTGTATGAGTACATACACGCGACGGACAGCTGTTCGAGTATCGATACTATTGCGCATGTCAAATAAATATCGATAAATCGATAATAGCGAGAGTGGAACGGCCGCGCGCCAAATCTATTTGAAACAATATCGATAAGCGTAGTAATTTAAAAAAGCAAAAAACTTAATAAAATTTAATAAATTTGATGAAATTTAAAATTTAGAAATTAGACAAAATTAAAATTAACATTTTAATGAAGATTTGAAGTTCATCAGCCCCCGGGAAAAGAAGATAAATATATTTTTTTCAGAATTTAATTTGTAACTTTTAATTTTATATAATTTCAAATTTCAAAAAGTTTATCCAAATAAAAAAATAATTATTTGTTTATATTAAATCTGTAAAGAGGCAATACACTTTGGCGACCATACCAAAATACGCTGCTATGCAATGTATTCGTTAAATGTTAACAAATGTTATTATTCGCAATGTAAAATAAAATGTAATATTATTTTAGTTATAATTTTCTTCTAAGTAGTAGACGGATACGTGCTTAGCATATTTCTAATTTAATGTAATTCTTTTGTGTGATAAAAATATTGTAAAATAAAAGAATAGGCCTTCGAAATTGAAAAGTCACAATTAAAATGTATACAATGAATGCAGTAGCACGATTGAATAAATAAGCCTGTAAAAGCACTTAGCGTAACATTTTAGCTTTCAACACACAAAACCTCCATTAATTGTCTGAGAAGTTTTCATTAAAATCAAAAAATTTCCTACAATTATTTGGCGCTTTTCGAATAAAAGAAAAAAACTGGCGTCAATAAAGTGCCCCATTTATAGTCAAGTGCACAAACCAAAAATAAATATCCTACACTTCCCTCGCTATGGGACCGAGGTATTCATTTCAATTATGTGGAATCAACGGCCAAAGTGCTGGCAAGAAAAATGTTGGTACTGGTGATGTGGAACAATGTTAAAGTTGCCACATCAACATTCAGGACCCATTCAGAGGCAATTTGTGTTAACAGGTCCCCGTCACTCTTTTCCGAATATATTTGTATATATTTTTTTCCTCTGCTGTATTTTTTTTTTTTTTTTTTTTTTGCTTTTTTGTGATTTACGTCAACAATTATATCGGCAAAACGTGCATAGCGCCTACTTGACATTAGCATCGTCAACGTTAAGGGAGTTGGCCCAGATGGGGAGGAAGGACAGCCACGTTTATGACGACAGCTAACGACGATTGCGAAAGGTCGTGTAAGTAAGAAGATAAATATAGCGTTACGTTTGCTCTGGCAGTGATAAAAAAGCGCGACCATGTCAACTGACAAGCGCATTTCCCCGATTCCCCAGGCTTCAAGCTACAGCGTCACAACATGATTAATTATGCATGAGTTAGACACACAATCCAACCCATCGTATGACCACCCAACCATTCACCATTCCTCTAACCATCGATAAGACAAACAGCAGCATATGTTGCCAGTTTAAGGCTTAGGGACCAGTAACTGTTTTAAAACTACATACTCTCCGACCCGTTTAAGGTGTACATACCAAGGACACAATACAATAGAAAATCTTTAACATGCACAAGCACTACACATAGTACATAAATTATTGTTTAAGTTTCTGATTTAAAATAGCTTAAATAACAACTAGTGTTCAAGCATATAAATGAACAAATATTTATGAGTCGAAACTCCTGTGTTCTTTTGCTTCATTTACCTTTATTTATTCGTAAATATTGTAATTTATTGAGAGCATAGTTAGGGCAAAACTCAAAATGTTGTGCTCTAAATGTATTTGTAGGTCCTTAAATGGTGCAGGTACATGTGCAACTGTTATGTACATATTTTAGAATTGTTTAACAACGTTCCATGCCTGTTTCTTGCCACACACACACTTTCAATAATGTTAAAATTCCGTTCATGTGTTGCAATTCTTGTTTAGATGCATGAAAAATAGTATTTGAGATTTCAAATCAAAGAGCTCTGTATTAAATTACAGAATGTTCCAAATATAAATAATAACTACCTAAAAACAGGCCTAAAATACAAATTTATGTAAATTTGTGTTGGCTTATAATACTCTTAGTAAATTGAATTGCATTAAAACATTTATTGTCCAGCAGAAGTAAAATTTTACAATAATTTTGTCAAAAAGGTGGACATAAATGTGACAAAAGTGTGCAATATAATTTAAAACATTTTCTCCGAATTTTGGCAAGATTCAAATGCGATTTAAGATTATGGCATTTCATGTTTTGTCTCAAATTAACATCGCATTACGCATTCAAAATAGGTACAAGGCTCGTAAGCAGCAATAATGCTTTTAAATTATCCGGGTACTTAGTCTTGATAAAAGTAAAAACAAAATAAAAAGAAAATCCATATCCCAGGAGCACAGTCTGTTGCTTTCATCGTGGTCGTTTCGCGATATCTCGATCGAATAAATGTCTCAGGCTGACATTGAGATTGACACGTCTCTGGTTCCTTCTTGCATATAATATTAAGTCAAATTCCTTCGGCCAAGTAAGTTCTCGTAGCATAAAATATGTATGTACGTGTGCACACAATATTCAAAGCAAGGCCACAATGTTTCACAAACAAAAGTTTTTGGGTTGCAAATAAAAACATTTTTCTTTTGCCAAGCCAGAGAAACCGTTGACGATGGCAACGAGATAATAAATTTAATTAGCCTTTTTGCTCTGAAAATCTCTTGTGCTTAGAGGAGGTATGTGAATGTGGTTAGAAACGTTTAAGCAAGTGTGAAGAGCACTCTATTTTCAGTTGCCCCATCTTCAGAGGTATACGTAACTCAGTGGTATTGCAACATTTGATACTCAAACGACAGTTCGCTAGGGAATCATTGGATCTTCTTGACAGCTATCCTTTAACAGCAGCCGCTTCATTAAATTATCGTTTTTATCTATTCGCATTTCAATCACTAGAGCATGAAGCAGACACAACAAATTGCTATTCACAAACAGTTCACTTAAATGCATAGCAAACAAGTTGACATGTTGCAGACGAAAATATTTGACTAAGAAAATATCCTGTATTCTGTAATAAACTTCATCACACACACACACACACATAAAGAGCAATTCGTTTAGCTTTACACATTTATTTAATATTCGTAGAAATACACCCACAGTTTTAGTAATTGCAGAACTTTAGCATACCCATCAGCCATTTTTATGCTTAAAGGGTATAGAAAATAATATTAATCACAGTGTCATGAAATATTAATGCGCAATTGAATGATAACGTTTTCAACACATACCCCAAATGATGCTAAATTAATTTCGTATTCCAACGAACTGTATGTTTATGCCACAAATTGTCATTAATTCTACTTTTCTTTTTTCTAAATATTAATAATTACATTTTGTAATTAAGTGTGTAAAGCGTACAAGTGTCACCACATTCACCAACAGCTTCCAAAATGCGCAGCATCAAATGCTTGTACTATGGATACTGCTAATTAATGCCGCATCAATCATGTGAAGAGATGTCACGTTTTTTCACAATAATGAATTTACATAAATACGCTCAGCTTTATTTTCATTTCAAAAATTACTTGACTCCACACATAATCCTTTATGCGGTTGCTCTGACATTACGTATACGACATGTAACCCATGTGGATTTTATATTATATAAAAACAGCAACGCCATCAACAAGCAATATTTTATAAGCGTATAATTTGAAAAAGCCCTGGGGTAATATGTTTATGCTCTGTCCCTATTGTGGCTTCCCTCCATGGTGGTTGTTGTTGTGGATATATTATTTTAACTGTAACGGTCTCTCAGTGTTCTTTTATAACACCCCAAGTGGAAATATTTCGTATGTTGACTAAATTTGCACCCAACGCAAAATATCTACGCAGTGCGAGGTCAGCTTAAGATATACTCAAATATGACTATTTTAGGCATTTTGTGTGTTGATAAATATTATTTTACAATTACTCTTTTTAAAGAATATATATAATTTTAATTTAACATTATTGATTTTAACAAGACTTGGAATAAATTTAGAGATAAAACAATGAAAAACATAACCTTAAAAAAATTGTACCAACAAGTCGGAGTATTTTTTGTTCCTATTACTTGTATATTGGTAATGTTTTTTCCTTTATAAGTACATTGTAAAGTTTTAGAATAAATTATGAATATGACGAATAGAATCACAAATGTAGATTGAAGTTAAAAAATTAATAATAGAGTGGGTCAATTTTTTCGCCATAATGCGGTTATGATATTCGTAATCTTCGAAAAATTCTAGGAAGAGCTGCCCAAGAAACCATATGTCTAAAATTAATATCAAGCTTCCACTTTTTTTGAGGAAGGTTTTCATGTGCTAAGTAAAACTTACCTCAAAAAAAAAAAATCCAGAGATAGAGGCAGAACTATTATGAATTTAGAGATAAGAATTTATTGGCACTTTTGTTAAGTTTCAATAAAATAGTTTATGTTTAAAATTCAATTGAAAAGAGACCGTCAACTTATTCTTATCTCTAAATTTATCATATTCAATTATTCGTACTCTTTTGTTTACTCCACACAAATTGACCCACTCTAGTAAATTTAATACTCTAGGATAGATTTAAAGGACTTTTTAATCAACCTTCGCATAACCAAACGTTGGAGTGCACATGAAAGTTACATTGTCGCTGCTGTTTATTATTAATATTGACTGTGATGTATGCCCAGTGTGTTAGGGGTAGCAAAAGAGGTACTGATTGTATAACTGGCGGCTAATAAACATTGCGATAAGCAGCTTTATTTCGCTCCATGTCTGTCTCATTAGCAGTACACTTTATTAACAATTCATAAACCATTTGCCCATATGCCGTACAGAAACTCGATTTCCATGCGCAACAAGCAACAAGTACAGGAAATTGAGCAAGTTGTACGGAGAAGGAGAAGCTGTAACAAATGCAGATCCTTGTTGTCAACCCAACTCATCTTTGCCTGTATCTGTATCGCATTTGTCTCAATCATTAGAATGCTGACAATTTTGTTAAGACGTCACGTGTCTGCATTAACATTATGCGCATTATATTGAACACAACATCTTAAAAGGGCTCATAAAAGCCGGAGATGGCGAACATGGCCCAAATGCGAATTCTAATCAAACTTATGTGTATACCTTTATGCGTATCCGAAACACCTACACATTCACACACACCTATACACACTGAGAAAGTTTAGAGCTTGTTGTGCTACAGCTGTTACCGCCTTCTCCTGTATTAAGGACTCTTAAAAGCAACCACGCAGAGGATTTCCACGCTTTAACATTATACCCAAACCCGTTGGCTCACATGGGGTATATTCAGTTGTGCAAGTAAAGTGGACTATAAGCAAATAAAATGATTAACAAATCAGTTTCATCATCCATACATAATTAAGTAAGATGTATATTATGTATGGAATGAACGATGTTTGCAGTACGGATATAAAAAAGTCCGTCAGTCTCTCGACCCTTGCGACCCTTTTGCGTGTATGCTGCAAATTGATTTCAGACAAACAACCATAAGAATTTATTTATAATTTATGATTAGAAAATACGCAGCATATTATTTCAAAGATTTTACTTTCTTTAAGCGACAAATTTGATGCGAACCGGTTTGTTTATAAATTAGTATTTAACAACAAAGGCGACAAAATTTGCCATATCAAACGATTTTGGTCTTTGATCTCGCTCGCGGCGCCGGATATCAAATCGAAAATTTAAAAAATTCAAAAAAATGATGGAAGGGAAAAGCCCAAACCGCAAAAATCCAGAACAAAACAAAATACAGAGACCAAAGCGTAGCGTACAATGAACCACAAAAAGGTAACACAAACACACAAACACATAAAATATGGCATTCTTATGCAAAAAAAATAAAGTAAAACAAAAACAAAAACAAATCTCGACGACAACGATAACATAATTGCAAATGCATATAAATTTAAATTACCAAATTAAGAGAAAAAAGCAGCTCAGAAATATTAATATATTTATTAATTTAATCGTCGCGATATTTGTTTACTTTCTATGCTATTGGAATTCCCGACGACAAACTTAACCGTTTGTTCTTTTGCGAAACTCGTTTCAGCTTTTTATTTTATTCCGTTCTGCTTTTGTTTTGTATACAAACAATGAAAGAGGGGGGGGGGGGGGGGGGCGGGGGGTTTTGGATATTACGATGAGGATTATATATCGCAGTATTTCGGGGTCTCTGCATAGAAATTAATTGGTGCGACAAACAAAACAAGAATTTAATTTCAAAAACAGCTGTGAACAGCGGTTTTTGGTTATCGGTTCTCAGTGTTCGGTTTTCGGCTTTCGGATTTCGGCTTTTGGCTTTCTGCCTTTTGGCTTTCATTCATCCCAGAGAATCGGACATCATCTTTCTCCCTGGCCAAGTGGTATAAATAGCGGCAGCTGCCACATTGCTAATTAGACTTAGCACAAACTTCAACAAATCCACAGTACCAGCCACTAAAACCACAACCAAAAATGTCGAAATTCATTGTGTTCGCTTTTGTAATTGCCACCATTTGCCTGATCCTGGTAAACGCTGCTCCAGCACCTGATGCACAAATTCTGGACGCCAAGACAGCCATCAGTAAGATTATTGGTAAGTTTTGAAACGGTTAATGCAATAAACACTTTAAACTAACTAACAGTACTCCTAATTCAGCTGCCTACAATCGCATCCCAGGACGCTCGATTGTCCATCCCTGGGAGGTGGCCACACTCATCGATCCCAACACCTTTGTTGTTCATTATTAGAAAAGAAAATAAATCCTGTTGACCACCATATGTTCTAGTTTTTAACATTAAAACAAAAATAAAAATGACCATGAAAAGTTAAATACTTGTTATTTATTTAATACACATTTCGAATGCAAATGCCCATTACTTCTATAATATGCAAATCTCAGTATTTTATTCGGCATTTCACACCCGTTTCAATTAGCGTCAATGCTAATTAAACACTCTTAAATATTTATGTTAACATTTGGAAATAATCCTATTAAGTCTAAATGCATTAATTTATGCACTTTTTAATTACCTAATTACGCTACACAATTAAACAAGAATTGTTATGTAGGATGTTTAGTGACTTTCTTATTCGGGTATTCCAAGATACAACTTGTTCCAAAGAGAAATGCCAAACAAGCTCATATTGAAAGGAATGTATTTTTATACATATTTAATATCATCTTTTTAATATGGGAATAACCCAACACTAATCTAATAACAAATCGTACTATTGTTTAGATTATGAATTTATAATTTAAAAATTTCTAGCACCTTTTGATTTGCCACTTTACCATATTCTGAACATTTAATCAGGTAAGTAACTTGACCTTGTTTTGTACCCTTCAATTTGATATTTGCAACTGGCTTTTGGTTGTTCCCTATCTATTATGAGTATATCATAGAGTAACGTCAAATGATAATTTAATATTGTACAAAAATGGAAACTTGACAAATAATAAAAGCAACGTCAGTCGAATTCATTATTGTCATGGTAATTTTTAATCGCAAATGGTCGACATACATAGAAAAGTTTTTATATTATACGTGAGCATGTCGGCAACAAATTCTACATTCACAGATGGAAATTCGGACTTTTTACAAAAAGTATTTTCCAACAGTAATAAAAGCCACACAACATTTGCGACCTTACAACGACTTTAAATATTTTATTTGTGGTTGTAGAATATTAGATGTAGTGACCTTTTTGAGATTCGCAATAATGAAAATTGTTTTCCTTACTTTGATTTAATACTTGAATTCTAAAAGTAATACTCTTCAACTGATTTTTTTGCTTTGAAAATTGTTGAATTTTGTAACCATTAAAATGCAAAGTAAAAAAAAAAACATTTTTTGAAACGAATATATTTTGTAATAAAAAAAATATTTGTGGAAAAGTTTACCTATCGGAAACATTAAAATGCAAAATAAAATTAAATCATTTTTTGAAATGAATATGTTTTATGATAACATAAATATTTGTGGAAAAGTTTAGCTATCGAAAACTTGTTCTAAGCATTTGGTATAAACTATAATATGATAAGCATCATCAACTTAAAGAATTTGTGCAATATGCGAAACTTTACACACATATGCATAAATGTAAGCACGTCCACAAAATATCCGCAAAAACATCCTCTGGGCTTACGACTAAATTTTAAAGAAGTTGCATAAGTTTTCTAGTAGATCAACTTTGATGATTCTAATGGAGCATTGACATATTTGATCCTGGGGAAAAATTCATGGGGGAAAAGTTACGCAGCTTTCAGTTCTCGCAATTTCCGATACAAGTGTTTGCGCAACTCTTGGCAACAAAAGTGACTAACTGCAGTTCAGGGTGACCTTGAGCATTGTGTGGGGGATGGTAGAGGGTGAAATGCACTCATAACATGCTGATTTCTCACTATCTCTCTTCTCGGTTAGCTAGGTTCTCCACAAGTATTTCCCTTCCTACAGCTCTGTCCACCAGCCCATGCTTTTGTATTTATGGTCTAGAACAGTAAAAAGATTTCGGGCTTAACATGAGCTGCACATATTGAAACTATTATTGCCGGGCAAGTGAAATGTATTGTGTGTGCCACAAATGGCGGCACGTGTGCTTATCATATCGTATAAGCCAATAGCAGTTACACTTTATGGCCCTTTCAGGTGCACACAGGACAACACTCAAACAACAGCCATAGAACCTGGCAAAAACAAACAAATTGTTAGCCAGCAGTATGAATGTCGTGTTGTTGCATAACTGGTCTTACATTGCCAGACAATAGCTTTAGAATTCTTTGTACAAAGGCTTTTGTCATCACAGTTGAAAATAAGATGAAGGATGTCAACTGGCTACGATTCTGACATCAAAAAATGTTTTCAGACTCAGCTCGAATTGTGGTAATATTCATGAAAAGTTATGATAGACTCAGATTGGGTCTGCGCTATTGGTGAAAATATGTTTTATATATAAATCAAGTGGTTTATTCCATTGCGAATAATGTTTAGAACCATAACCGTTAATCGCTATTCAGACTTTTTTATTACACCGAAAACGAAAAACTCAAAGTGTTCAAACCGAATCATCGTTTTTCAAACTAAATTTTATTTTATTTTTATTTGAGTTTTGATCTGTTTTTTAAAAATTTATATTTTTGAAAATCGGCAAAAAAGGGTATAATTTGTTTGGCTGAATGTATGTAATAGGCAGAAGGGGGCGTGGCAGACTCCTTAAAGTATATATATTCTTAATCATGATCAACAGCCGATACAAACGATATCTTTTTTGTTATTAAAGATATCTTAACCAAACTCATTATTTATATTGACCAATTTTGGTTCAGATCGGTTTCCTATATCATATAGCTGCCATAGGAACAATCGATCGACTTTAGTACAGAGCATATGGGCACAGGGTATCCTACTGTCGAGCGGGCCCGACTGTAGCCGCCCACTTGTTTATTTTAGAATTAACATATTTATGCGGAATATTCGTATATTTTCTTTAACAAAAAAAAAAACGTAAGTGAAACCGATATTCGATTTGATATCCTGTTTATTTATCTCTTTGCATATTAAATAAATAAATATTATTTTATTCAGTATATAAATAAATACATATTAATTCACATTACATATCTGTAAACGATTAGGGACACAAACTGCAGTCTTCGTAAAGATGCTTGACGCTTTGTACTTTCAATCCGATATTATTGATTTGGTAAAGTGCACAACATATGTAAATATACAAAAGCTTTAGAATTCTCGGCACAAAGAGACAAGTTTGTTGTTATCCCAGTTGAGGAATGTCAACTTTATTGGATTCTGAAGTCAACAGATAAATTAATTGTTTATCCAACGTTTTGATAATCATAATAATTGTACCAATAAATAGCTATAATTAATACACAATTGTCAATGGTTCAATCTATACAAATAACACCTAGGGGCATCAACTTACAATTCGCATCCGGTTTAATTGGTTTGTTTATAACAAACACCCAGTGAGTGTAATTAAAAATGGCCTGTGGCACTTTACTAGGCTATTTAGTATTTTATGTGTATGACAATAGTTTTTTTACGACATTTTTATAGCTCTCTCACATGCTGTCATCTGTTTGTTCAAAGCTTTGAATAACTCAAACAACTTGAAGCGCTGAGAAATTCCCAAAATTCCCAGTGGAATTCCAATAACACAAAACAAAACAAGTATAAGTGGTTCAGTTCAAATTTCCCAACTAAGAGACACCCTAAAACTAAACAATCAATTCAGATTTTATATTTTATATACAAACTGTATCTGTATCGGAATGCTGATAAAATATATTTATCTATTACAACTTTACAGAATACAAATAAATCTTTAATTTGTCCAAGTTAATTACACCACTTATACCCATTAATTGGATACAGGGTATAGTCTGATATCGACTTAATACAAGCCCACACATTTATCACATGCGCCAGGCGTATAAATTTGTTAACAGCATCGAAAAAAAATAACAAATAATATTTTAAAAAAAAATCGAAATTAGCATTGCAAATATCGACTCGCTCCATTATAAATAGACTGACTTACCTGTAGCTCGTTATCTCTTTTCACTATCTGAACGACGGCTTTAATTATGCAAATTGTTGGCGCCAGCAAAAAGTGCTAAAAGAAAAAAAGATATCAAGATAAACAATAATACGCAAAACCGTTAAATAGCACATGAGAAATCGCTGTCTGACATTCATATATCAATTTGTCATACAACAAAACGTTCAAATATATTACGATTATATTTTAATTAACTCCACTGTCAAATGCCGTTTAATTAAAAACCATTTCAAGTTCAATTGCCTTAAATCTCTTTGAATGATTTATTACTTTTTACAGTGCAGGTAATAATTTCAATATTGGAAAGTGAATTTTGCCAACTATAAATGTACTACTGTGACTACCAAATGTTATACCTTGTTGTTAGTCATTATCATAAATTTTTATTATACAATAAATTTTTATTATATAATAATAAAGGTCATGTAATGTGTCATATGAAAAGTATTGAGCCACACATTATAAATATTTTTAGATACTGGAAATACACCACTTGATTCTAAGGATATTTACATTAAATTTTTATTCAATAACATATAATTTTTATATGATTATATATGTATCTTTAAATCATTAACACATTCAATTATTGTTACGACATTATTTATAATGACTTCAGTAAAGTTTTTACTGCAACAAAGACTTTGACCTACCATAAATGACCAGTTGTTTGAATTACCAAAATTAATTTACTTTGCAGTTAGTCAACAATACGAATAGCAGCATCTGCTTCTCACGATTAAGCTCAATGAACCTTGCAATAAAACAAAAAAACAAAAAAAAACAAATAGAAACAAGAGTAATAGAACAAAGAAAATCGACAAATTAAAGTTGCCCAAGAAAGTAGGCTACAGTAAGTGAAAGTCAAACAAGAGGATGAAAAAAATTGCCACTCGAAATAACCATTAGGAGATGCATATGTGTGGATAGATTTGCAAGATCTTTATTTAATACAAAGCATACGAGATTTCGTCGACTTATAACCGGTCTTGGGTTGCATTAACTTTGCTAATGGAAAAGTTAACACCCGTTAAAAGCAGAGAAGGAAAACTCTGGAGCCTGTCTGTGAATTAGTGCGTGAGTGTGTGTTTGTCTTCACAATAGCTAAATAGAATGGCCAGGTTGCCACACAGGATGTATGAGTTTATGGCGGAGTCTGAGCTAGTGTGTGTGCGTGCACGGTACATTGATTTTTATATCATTTAAGCCTTGTTGAATCACAAGCAGCATCAAAGCATCAGCATCAGCATCGGCAGCAACATTTTACGTATCTCTGGAAAGGTTTTTTTTTCCGGTATTTGATTCGCAAGACATATAAAATATTGTCTATTTGCGCTCACAAATCAAATGGATGAGCTCCATAATGGTATAGGCTGGTTATATAGGCTGACCTTTACCCATAAGTGAAAAAACTGCGAAATTGTCAAATTTGCCAAACTGATGCCTTGTCATTGATGGCGTCAGCACAATGCCAGACACATCCAGCTTTATGATAACAACCTCCCCATCGGCAACGACGTACATTCTCGTATAAAAGATGTCTATCATAAAAAGCATAACAATTATACGCAGTTCAAGGCGTTAATGGTACTTATGACAAAAACGCAGTCTCTCAGTCGCAGTTTCAATTTAAGTAGCTATTCTGATAATCTTAGCCTGGATACATTGTCATTGACATGTCATCATCATAATAAAGTTCATCATTGTCATCGTCATTGACAGTGTTTAAGCTGTGGCATTATATTAGCATAATCACATCTTATTATCCACCATCATGATAATTCTGAGTCTAAAGTAGCTGCCTGCGAATCGGCTCAGGGTCAAGAATCAACGTGCAGATTTTATTCAATTGTCAACAAAGGCTCAGAAGGCTCGTCGAGTGCTGAATTAATTTATTGACATATGTGCCGTCAATATTCTTTTTTCATTTCAGTAAAAATATTATGGAAAGGAATTTTAATATTGATATGCTCTGTATTCTTGTAAATCATGTATAATCAATTAAGTTATCATAGCACACCATGTTCCTACGGGAAATTGGAAAAAGGGTATTATACCACCACGCAGATATATACATAAGCATATGTAGCAGACAGTTTTAAGACTAGTATGCATTATTAAGTCAATCCAGATGAATTATCCTTTACAATTTGAAAAAAAGAAACCTCATTACGAGGAATTAGTCTAGTGACAAATGCTTTTTCAAACCACCAAAATTTCTGATATCCAATTTTATGACGATCTTTATTACATATATGTAATATATTAATTTTTTCATAGTATTCGGCACATTGCACAAAAATGTCCCGATTCTCTATAACAAAAAATAGCCTACGACTTAAATAATCCAAACATTTGTAGATTTCCTTTAAGGAATAATTCGACAATATCAATATCACCGCTTTGATACAAACAAACTGACTTTTCATTTCATTTTGGGAAGGCCACTTAAAATTCCAATAGTTAAGTATAGTTGGGATGATCGTGGTATCATTGCAAATGATATTAATATATATAAATTTACTATCAATCTTAAAAGCATAATCGGATAATAAACACAGGATCTTCTAAGAGGGTAAAGGGTATCTCGAAGTCGAGCACACTCCAGTCCAGGAGTCTCAAGGATGAATAAATGCAAAGGCAAAAAAGCAATGGGCCAATAGAAATTTGTGTTCCGTCTTAGCACAAAGCTAATATTTTTCATAACTTTACTTAAGTGTCCTTAAGCGCTAAGGTCAAGTTGTATGCCCGATTAGCTCGTAATTGAACTACTTATAATTGTGAAGAAAAGTTATGCTGCAGATTATTAGAGATTATGTATAAGTAGTCTTATAAGTAGATAACAAGTAAATATGTCATGCTAAGACATTCTAACATAATTATAGATTGATTATATTATGGAATTAAGCAGGTATTTCAAGTGTACAATGTATTTTTAATAATTATTGTAATTAAGCAAGCACTTCCCCAATATTAAAGATATTCATATAATTCAATATCTGACTGTCATAAGTTCAGTCAACATCAAACATACATACATATTTCAGTGGGTGTCGCAGTATGTGATGGACAATATTAAATGTCAAAGTAACCCGCTGATAAAAGCAATATTATTTGTGATTGGTGATTTGTTCCCTATTCCAATACCCACATCGAGAGTAAAATAGCATGCCATGTTTGAACAATATATTCAGAGAATGTTTATCAAATCGTTGTGCATACGAGAATACCTATAATATCAATATTTACCAATGAACAAGTGGAAGTTCGGGTGTGTAACAGTCGAGTTCAATAGCTAGTTTACACTGTTTTTGTTAACGTCACATCCGTTTATATTGGCCACAAAAATAGGTGCGACATGCTGGCTGCTTGTTTTGACAAATGAAACCATGCCAACAAAAAGAGAGAAAATGAGAAATGGAGATAGTGAGATACTGAGATAGAGAGAGAATAGAGACCGCTCTATCCAATACATAAATCACAGGAAGTCTCTCTGGTTTATCCCGGCGTCACACTGGCGAACACTTGTCACGAATCATTAAACGTGGTCTGCAAAATACAAACATATATTTTCTTTTTTTTTGTTATATGCTCCACATTTGAGTTGACCACTTCCAAACCCATTCATCAAACTATGCACGAATAATCCCTTCCCTCAACACCTTTTCATTCGCCCCATTTGACATTTTTTTCCTGGCAAATGTCAATCGATTGTGTATATGCAATTAATGAGGCCCATCTAAACGGGTAATTTGCTATTGGCTGACAAATATTGTATTTGCGATTATGGTAATTGGCCCTTTTATATAAATAAGTTCAATTATCGCATTTCCGCGGTCAAATTAAGCTGTCAATATGTTTAAGTTGTGTTCAGATATTAGATATTTCAATGAATCTCTAGAGATTTTTTGACAATTGTTTAAAAAAACGCCCGAAGGAAATGTCAGAAATTTAGTTTCTTTAGACACATCGTTCGGGCTATTAGTTATCGACATATTTTCAAAATATATAAATTCATTTAAAATGTATTTTAATCTTTTTATTAAATTTAAAAATAAATGTATATAAATATATAAAAAAGTTTTTAATAATTTGGAGGCTTAAAAGCAGGAAAACAGAAAATTACTGTTGCTTTGCTTTTAGTTTGTTAGAGATCTGTAGAATGTGCCTGCATATACATGTGTAGCTTTTAATGAGGTTGTGAATGCATAAACTTTGTAACCTCGTAACAGACAAAACTTCTCATATAACAGGTGGTACTGTTAACCGCTTAGTTACTTTGACCAAGCATTGGCCACACTTAAGCTCCAATTAGTCAAACAATATGCATCATTATCAATTAAACACAGAGCATAGGCTGTTAGGTTGGTTATGCCGATTCATATGAAATAATAAGTAAAAAGCTCGAATATCCTACAAATCCAATTAGAATTCATTCAATGTTGTGAGCTCGGAAATTGTGAAACAACAGCTCGGCTAAAATTTAAATAGGAATTTTAACCATAGAGCACTCTGATAACACACGTAATTGATTGAGCAATACCTTAAAGTCTTAGTCCTAAACCATTAATTATAAAATATCGATTGTATCGGGTAAAGGGGGGAACTCAATTCGCAACGCAACTCAAACGCAATATAATAATAATCATATAATAAAGTTGGAAGGCGGCATTGAGGTGGTTTATTCAGTGGGTTTTCAATTTTTCTCTAGCCAAGGGAACAAGCAGCTGAGTCAAAAGTTGTGTTGTTACAAAGTTCTAACCATTTTTACTGCGTTTATTGTGTCGTGGCAAATGCCAATTCATTTATCGTTCATTTATTACGTTTTAATTTATGTAAATTAAGGTTTGCTCATCCAGGATTGGTTCTGTTACTCGCATTAATTTGACACATCCTGCGCAGTTAACCTCAAGGACGACACCGTCTGGCTATGTCATGTTCGGTATGATATTTATATTTAGAAATTGGCGAGGTAGATCAAAAGCTGCCTGGAAACTGTTGTCAAAATTAAGAAAAGGATTAGAGACCTCCAACCCTCACTTTTAAAACGCACAAAAGCAAATGCTTTTAAAGACCATATCTAACAGAACTAATTAATTTATATAAGATATACAGATATACAAAATTATTTTTGACAGTAAGTTATTAAAACAAAAAAAAATCTGAATAGACTGAGTATCTTACAGATGAGCGCTCTTTTAGGTGTAGTCCATTATTGTTAGTTGCGCTCTATGATTATATTGACTGACAGCTCAGTTACTTCTCAATTACTGCGTTGGCAGAAGCTGTCATTTCGCTTAATACAATGTACACTCCACTGATTATGTTTAATTAGACGAGTAATTTAAATGTCAACATTCAAATGCAAATTGCAGACAGCCAAATGCAGACCAAACTCTATTAAACTATAGAAATATTTAGAATCAGAATACCAAATGCATTTTCAGCATCAGCTTCAGCTTCAATTAATTCATCTTGTTCTTGCTTTCATTAACGGCTGCACAATCTGCGAACTTGACGTTCATTGACTCGGGCTTAACAAATGGTAGAACATGAGCTGGGTCATGTATTTGTCTGCCAACTTTTTAATTTTACGATTCTTAAATCGTGGGAAACTTTATCCTTATGTTCATTGACCCAGAACTACATTGAACGTAAGTTTGAAAACGGATTAAGCAAACCATATTAAGGAGTTTTAAAAGTAAGCAATAACCTTAGCAAACTTTAAGCTTATTGAAAAAAATTTGTTAGATGAACTGTGCTTTAGGCAAAACAATTATTTGAATTGAACTTTGATTATTCCAAAAACTTGATTTGTATACAGGAAGTTGGGATAATGAAAACAACTGATTTATCGTAGTTACAACTCGATGAGAAGATTCTTACTAAATTTAATATTGCACATTATACTTAATCAGCGTACATTTGCATACAATGGAACAAGTCTCAGCTGTCTGCCTTTTGTACTTATTATCTTATTATCCCTGTGGAGGGGCATAACAATTAGTCAGCAATTTGATAACAGCTGCTGCAAAGTTCATTCCATGCCTCTTATCTATACTAAGCGGCCATTAGCACAGCTAAGCAGACAATGTTTTGCCATTATAATAATAAGAATTAATGCAAGGGGATTGCACTGTATTCCGTTTATTTCATTTCGCTTTTCTAGCATTTGGAAGAAACTTTGTGAGTTACTGAAACCAGTACATAGATGTACTGAGGCACTTCTCAGTCACCATCACCCATTTTTTTTGTTTTCAGGCTTTCATTGAAAATTATGCAAATGACGTGGATTGTATGTCGAAGTGCTGACAAGCTGGGAATACATAAGCAGATACAATTTTGATTTCGTTTCGCGTTTTAGATTTCACTAAAAGTTGCAAACTTGCCTGCACCTCAACATCATTATGAACATCATTATTATCAGGCTTTGGCATTTTAATTTTGTTTCATTTCATTATTTTCAAGTGCTCAGTTTGCTGGATTCTGTGCGCTTTTCTAGCTTCTAGGTGCTTCAGGAGTCCCATTTCCCTTTCTTCTCTATGTGTGTTTGTGTTTGCTTTGGTGTTGTGATTTTGTAGATGCTACCATTAAATATAGCCGTCCAGATTTATTTTAAGACGAGATTTTCTAAAGCTTTTTCTTACCTTACAGACTACGAGGGAGCGAATACATAATGAATGATGTTGTAAACTCAAAGAGTCAAGTGGCCAAGGATTCGCATGTACTGAACATAAATTAATTACGTTAATTCCCATTCCACATCACACCGATATTTCACATCGGACAGCTTAAAATATCCCACCTCTTAAAGTAGTCGCAACATGCGTTTAAATTATTTATGCGTAATTTCGTAATATATGAGTTTTTTTCTATGCTAACCTAATGGGACACGTAGCACAGTCATCTGTTTTCGCCGTGAAACATCCTAAATAAATAGAAGTATGAATACCTTAAAATAACTTTTAAAAGTCTCCCTCAGGGAATACAAAATATTTTCCGTGTACATTTTTGTATGGCTAAAAAAAATTTTAAAACTTGTACAAATAGAAAGTTTTTTCACTCACATTAAAATCCACAGAAGTACACGTGTCTGCGAGGGTCGATCAATAAGTTTACGTGAAAGGAATTATTTCCAAGAACTTACACGTATTAAATTCACGCAGGAATTTGTTAAAAGTTTCAGTATTATAGTGAATGAACAGTTTTTCTTATAAAAATAATTATTTTTTGTTGTTGCAGCAAGTATCTTAATTCTCAGAGCTCTCAGTCATAATTTCCCCACAGCAACTGAGGTGAACTTGCTAATCGACCTTTGTTTATGTACGACTACATGTACATAGTTTGTATAAAATAAAAATCTTAAAGCACACACAGCACAGTAAGTAGTGAAAACAAATTGATCTGTTTACAAATTAATTTTTCGAAAAATTCTTTTCACATTCTTGGGCTGCATTAAATTGTGAATCGGCGCGCAAGCAACAAACGAGTATAAAAGAAATAATTACTTAGACCATTAAGACAATGAAACTTTTTATTGATACCTCCCTTTCATTCAGATCTAAAATATTGCACATATGTTATCAATTAATATATGTGGGCGTATGCGTAATCTTTATTTATTATTATTCAACAATTTTAAATCAGCTCCCTGTCACAGTTGGTGTCATAAACACATTTCAATTGCGCTCAATTTTAGAATTATAATTTTTAAAATTGCCCAAACGCAGCAAGCATGAGATTCACACTGAATGCTATTTTCACAATTTTATATTTTCGATCTCTTTATATATGTTTTTTCTAAATTTTTGAACATGTGCCTTTCTTGGGGGCAAAATGAAAGTATAAATAAAACTTTAGTTGATTTGCATTTAAGGCAAATAATAAATGACCCAATGTAAATGGTGTCAAGTGACATGTGGCAGTTGGCTATTAAATGTGCTTCTTGAACTTTTACAGGAGCACGCTTATTTACCTAATTAATAGCTCAAGATACAAATTATTAAAGTTATAATGAGTTTGCCCAAAGCGACATGGCAGAAGCAAAAGCCAACAACGAAATGTGCACTCAACGACGAGCTCGTAAAGTTGGCTAACAAATTTGCCAAAGTTCATATTTGGCTTTGGCTTTTGACCTGTATGATATAAGTAGATGGATGATTGGGTATCTTAGGCTAGCGGCTGCTTTTATTAAATCCTGTAAAAGACAAACTTTAATGAATGTGGTAATGTAATTTCAAGAACTCTTGAAATATATTTAGGAGCATTTGATAGCTAATTTTATTGACAAACTGTAGAAAACAGTATATAGATTTTAATAATAGCATGTTGAGCAACTGTAAATTTATTTATTTATTAAATGTCAACAACTCAATTAGGTCCAAATGTTTTTACACTTTAAAGCAGGAACCACAACGAATATAATATTTAAAATATAAATTATAAAATAAATGATGTGATGATGTTTAATTGCTTTTATATAATTACCAAAAAAAATTATGGTACAAAAATTAATTTTCCATTTTTCTTTAAAAATCAGCTATCTTTAATATGATTAGAAATCCACTACAGGATATTAAACAGCCGAAACACGTATGGGATTCGCATTTGTCCCCTCAGTTAAAAGTACGGAAGCACGCATTGGCAGAAGCAAGTTGGGGTCATGTCAACCCTCATCAGGATTTGGCGATAATCGGAAAATGTCTGAAGTGTGAAATGTCAGTTAACTAACGGAACTACAGAAAGGAAGTGTGGGTATGATTTTGATTAATTTATACACAAATGGATCACATGCTGTGCAATGTTTTATGGGCAGCACTGTTAAATTAATTGAAATTTCGCTGGAGTTTTTTATCGACCTCAGAAGCAAACTTGCTCGAGGGTCCTAACTAAAGAGAACAAAGAAGCTGTCATAAATGTCAATAGAAATGACACATTAATAACATAACCTTACACAATGCACAATAAACCCGAGAAGACAAATTGTACACATGCCAAAACATTTTTGGATATATTTGCAGATTGTATCTACAACTGGCAGTGACATGCAGAAAAGCCAAAACTCTGGCATAATTAAAAACACGCCACGTATTTTATATTTCCAGTGCTCCAGGCAAAACAAATATTTAACTTTAACATTGGGCAAATAAATGAAGGTGAAGCCCTCACTTTATTAAACACAAGTGGGCTCCATTCCTAGCTTAATGGCTTCTCGCAGAGGTCATAAAAACACACACAATATGTGAGTCAGGTGTAACGCTGGTCAGCAGCTGTAAAAATTGGTAAGACAACAGCAAAAAAAAAAAAAACAAAAAAAAAACAGAAGTTAGAACGTTCAACTACAAGATACTCTCACAGATCAAATTCAAATAAACGTTTCAAAATATTGAAGTGGCCGCTAAAAGTGCTCTTTTACTTAATAATAATTTCTTGAACATTTTTCACATCATTATTAAGTGTTCAGCATAGGTAACCTGCAGGATAAAAATCAGGAATACCTTAGCTTAAGGTTATACCTAGACAAAAAAAAATCTGGGATTCCGGGATAAAATTAATCCAATGCGGTGTCAGCAATAAGACAATCCCTGATTCTCATAAACCAAGTATGAAATACTGGAGTCAAGCCCGATTTTTCTTAACAATATTTTCAATATTGGGGCTCTGTAACAAATGTTTTCAGTTAAATCAAATAACTTAGGCTTCTTTGACATTTTCAATGACATTTTCCATTTTTTGTACGCATTATCTTAATTTAGGAATTATATACGCAAACTTAAGAAATTTAAGCTAAATTTAAAAAACTTGAATTTTAGAATGGATTTTTTTTCTGTCTATAAAATTTAAATTGTAATACGTTTGCAAAGTTAATAACACAGTAATTTACAGATCAAATATCTTGTATATATTTCTAATTCTTAGATGCCTGTTACATAGAGTTTCACAAAGTTATAATGACCCATTTTCAGCATATTTGAATGAACATTAGAGCCAACTCAGCAAATGTTGGTGTTTTTGCTGTTACGTGTAAACTGTATAGACAAATACTGTTCGTATATGTCTTTGATGGTTACCATAAGCTGTAGGATTATCCAGATGTTGTCATAGATGTTGCTATTGATGCTTCTGTCGCTGTCGCTGGCAACAGCTGTTGTTCTAGTTCCATCATTGCATCGTTTCGATTGAAACGAGGTCAGTTTAGTAAACAATTTGTATAGAATGTTTAAGTCAAGTATTGTAAGAACGCATATTTCATGTAATACCTGGAACAAAGAAATCTTGAATTTCTATTAGAAATCCTTTTCATTGTAAGCTCTTCTCATAATTGTGCTGAGAGCTTGATTTCCCTGAAGTAAGAGTAGTAAAGCGATAAGCTCTAGGATAAATTGATAAGAGCCGCAGGCTTATTAGTAAATGGGTTTTCAAGTACACTTGGCATCAGATGCCTTAGCTGAATGATAATTGAATTCTGCGAAATGAAGTCGCAAATCTTGTGGTCTACTGACAAGCAGCAGAAGCCGGAAAATCGACGCATATTGTTTGTAATCTTTGTGGACGTGACAGCGGAACAGTTAAATCAATTACACTCAACCCAAGCACACCGTTGATGAGCATTAAGTTCAAAAGATGCCATTAAAGACGGAACTTAGCTGGAACTAACAACTGAAAATGGAATTGGAACTAAACCATGGAATTGTTGCATAGCCAAGTGGCGCGAAATTCAATTGTGCTCGTAAATTGTCACGTGGCTTTGCAATCGTTTATTTAACAGGCTCGGAAAAGTCATTTCGCGAATATACATATATTTTCTTTTATTTTCGTCAGTCACAATTTATCTTCATTCAACATAGGACTCAGGCTCGTCCTGTACAGTGTACACGGTCGCGCCTCAATTAGAATGCCGAGGGCCGCACGTGCTTTCCTTGACGCCATCAGATGCATATATCAAATTGATTTTCTACTGATCCCCAAAAGACGACCACATTAAACTTGAGATTGCTGGCGACCAATCCATTTTGTAGCGAAATCGGGTTGGTCAAAAAGGGGCCAAGGTCTATGTTACACACATGGTTACACTTCACAAATGCTTTTCATAAACTGTCAGTTTTAATACCACATTGTGCTGGTCCCTTTTTGCATTATGCTTTTCGCTTTTTCGCATTTTCCTTTTTTGCTTTAAAAGTTCCAAGAACATATTTAGAATTCTGAACACGTCTGCATTTATGCCAATTGAAATACATATTCGAACATGGCCATAAAATTTTTTAGCACAAGTATCTGATGAAATTTGTTACACTATTTGTATACATGTGTTGTCCCGCTTGCTCTGTTAAAAGCATTGACAAACAACCTTTATTTCTGTCCTAAAATGGTCGAAAGAAACTCGGCTAAATGTATCTGACTGCACTAAGGATATAGCTGTGACTATAAATATTCTCAAAACATTGAAGATACAAATGAATTCTGAGTGAGAAAGTCAGTTACAGGGTATCTTCGGGTCGAATTCACATTTAAATTGTGCTAGACTTTCGTCAAGATTTGTAAAGTTAATGTCCACTGACAACCGCAATTGATGTGGGTAACAAATGAGCTTAGTAAATTATACTCAATCCCACACTGCGTATGCGTAATTTAATGGATCTACTACTGTCATTTTGCATTAGACTGGTCTGGCTTTTCGTCAACAAATGCATTTACTTTAAAGTTGGTTGACTGAAGAGCACTTAATCGATGCCAAAGGTCTTCGAACAGACTCAATGACCATGGAATGAACTGACCACTTGCCATTATAATGCCAATCAAGTGGCAACTCATGACAAAAGTCAATTTTTTTTATAACACTCCCTCTTCACTAAACATTAATGACATATACATTAATGTGCTCGCTTTTTTATTAACTTCTGGCCTGTGTTCAAACACTTGAAGAAATTACAATTATTTTTCTTTCCATTCATTTCTGTCCAGTCATTTAATAATCCAGTTTTCAATGCCCATTAAAGTGTCTTATGAGCGCAGCTTTTTAATAGCTTAGTCATAAAAATGTTTAATGAAAAGAAAAATTTTAAATTAATAGAAAAGCTTAGACAACAATAATACTATATAATTGAGAAATATGTACAAATGAATTTGTTCTAGAAAGTACATCAAAATTCTAACGAAACTGAATTATTTAAATTTTTTTTGTATTAATGTTGTGCGCATGGGAAATCAATCAAATTAACATATAACAATATGCAACGAATATGGAATAAAATAAAAAAAATTTACATGAATACAATAATTAAATAGAAGGTTTAAATACCTTCATCTTCATAGAGTAATTTTTGTGCATTGCGATGCTCAGACGGCTAGACATTTAATTCTAATAAAAAACAACAACGAAATTAAATTCACAGTTCAAATGAAGCCACAAAAGTGCGAAAAGAAAAAAAATACCCAAGTCCAGTGATATAATAAAAAAATAAATAAAAATTGCAGTCTTCGAGTGAGCAGTAAAAACAATTGTTTTTATTTTTTTTTTTGGTGAAAATTATTGGGGCAGATTTAAGTATGTATTTGTTAGGTCAAGGGAAAATTGGTGGGACTATACATAAAATCACGTTCAAACAGATGCTGTTGCGGAGAAGCCAATGAAACTTAGTTGTCGGTTATTTATTTGCGAGCCAAAAACAAACTTTTGCTGCCACTAAGTGAAACATGGCCAAGTGGAGCAAAAACGTAAACTCACTGCAAACATAAACACAACTAAAAGGGGCAAAGCACGTTTCGACTTTCGTTTGGCGGTTTATGAAGTGAGTGGCAGAAGGTGCAGATAAAAACACAGATACAGTTGCAGATAAATATTTTTAAATACAGATACAGACACAGAGACAGATACAGACACAGATACAGATACAGACATCTGCTGGCAACCTCGAAAAGCGCCTTCGAGAATTGTTTATTATTTGTATTTAAATTTGTATTTACGGGCTCGTTGAAATAAATGAACACCACACACACAGCTTTAAATTGAATTTTTGCCGAGCTGCTCTTCCGGGCACAAATTGAAGACACGCGCTTTTTAATTAAAATTAATAATGCAAATGAGTAAGAGACAGGCAGACAACAGACAGACAGACAGACAGTGAAAACAGCAGCTCTCCATGTTTATTATCTCTCTGACATTTAACACTGTTTGCCTTAGATACTCTTACACAAAGTGCACATTTATTTAATTTCCCACTTCTTACCCACTTTCTAATACATACTGAAACTTGAACAGAAATAAAAATAAATAATATGGCAAACACCAACAGGATTTAGCTAATTAAGTCACAACGCCGATCTATGTCAGGACCTCATGCAGCAGCCAGGACCTCAGTCAGGATTCAGGATTATTCACCCTTTGATTCTTAGTCTACTTTTGTTTGAAGTGCCATCAAATTACGTTGGAAAAAAAAGGAAATCCGATATAAATTATTTCGGATAAAAAATTATTATAAATTATTATCATATAATACATTTTCAAACACTGGAAATTTGAGAACAGATAAATAAATATGTATTTATTACACAAATTAGAAGCCATGACCAGACAATACAAAATGTTAAATCTTAGTTTAATTAATGTAAACAAAATTCAAACTAAGACCAAAACTGTAAACCAAAAAACAAACAAAATACATTTATTTTCATTTCGAAGTTTTGAATTTGCAAATGAATTACTGGAAATGATGCTGTATCATTTGTAATTGAATTCAAATATTAAGTGTTGTATTTGTAATAGAATGTATTTAGGATACTTAATTTATATGGACTTTTCGATTACGTATTGCCTGAGGTACGAGTAATAGTATTTCTAATTGGATGTTGTTACTCTTCAACTTTTGTTTGTAAGTAATTTATTTGATCAAAATATAAACTACATCAAATACCACAACGATAGCAGGAACAAGTCGATAGGCAAATGGGGGATGTGAATGAATTTTGGGTTGGATGTGGGTGAAGGGGCAGTTGCCTATTGACGGTTTAATCTGACGAAACTCGGTTTCTATCGAACCTGTTGCCTGTCTCTGTCATTCTGTCTCTGCCTCTGTGTGGAAAAGTTAAGAGCATTAGTAATCAGAAAATGGCCAAAATGAGACATGGCCAAGACAGCTAATTAGCTGACATGCATGACCAATAATTTGGCTGCTTTGTCCACATAAAATCATCACATAAATAAGGCTCTTTGTCCAGCTATGCGAATTGTGCTACAGGAGGCTGAGCGGTGCAGTGGCTAGTCCTGTTTTTTATGGCTAATAATTGCCTGGAGCATGTAAGCAAGATGAATATTTATTAAAGATTCCATAGTAATTTACTATAATAAACTCTGTGTTTCTCTTCGTGCTTTCAACATAACATGGACATGTTCTTTTATGTTTTCATATTTTTAATAAAATATCGCACGCAGTGACATTATTGTCGCATATTAAAAAATGTCCAGCTGGGAGCCCCCTCAGATATATATCAAGTTGGTCTATTGCGAGCTCTATGGACAGAAAAATAAGTATTTACTAAGCATCACATTGCAATATGAATCCCACTTACTTGTATCTCAGAATTTTTCATTTATTTTTCTTTCATTTTACTTTAATTTCTTTTTACATTCAGTGCACGTGTTGCTTTTAATCTGCACTTAAGGGCTGTCAACGGAATCCCCTAAATATAATATTAACAAGCAACGACAACAACAGCAACGTGTTGACGTCAGTTGTTAGCCAACTCAGACATATGCTTCTCACACTCAGCTCTCTCCACATGTCACACTCATGTGCAGGTTTCCATATTTTTGGTATAAATTCCAAGAATACTTTATGTGACCATTTATTCTATTCTCGAGAAAACCACAACTTTCTAGACAAGACTTCAGTGGTTTCCCTTAAAAGGACATCCGGTTTTTGTAGGCTTATGAAATGTGCTTGGCTTGGTATTTAGCTCAAGTTGTGGTCAACAGACGGGCTATCAAGTGTATCCAGTTACAAACAATAATAATTAACAAGCGATTGTACAGTTTGTGCCAAGGATATTTACTTCAGAAACAGTATATCCTAAGAGAGCAGTTGTTGGTCTCAAAGGGCTTTAATTGATTTTGAATTATGTGTCCACACTTGGCTGCCCATTCAGACTTTGAATTTAGATCGAGAAGATTTTAGGAAATATAAACTATACTTGATAGGGATTTCATGATAGTGTCTAGCATTTTTGCATAAAAAATTGATAAATTTGTATTCATTACAGATATATAATATGAACTGATTAAAAAAAATAAGTTGAACTTTAAATAAATTACAACAACCCATAAAAATAATTATGTTTAATCAAATAAACAAGAATTCATGTATTCTGAAAATTTCTGAATTTTTCATTCTGAGCACGGCCTTAGTGGAAATATTTTAATACCCGTTACTTAAAAAATAATTAAAAGAGTATATTGTGTTCGTAGGAATGTGTGTAACAGGGAGAAGAAAGCATAAAGTATATATATTCTTGTTTAGCCGAGTCGATATAGCCATGTCCGTCTGTCCGTCCGTAAGGGATCTCAGAGACTATAAGAGATAGAGTAACAAAATTTTGGTCATAGATTTCTATAGACCCTACGCAGATCAAGTTTGTCAATTATCGAGCTTTACAATGCAGATTCAATAAGCAAAAGGTCTTGGACAATCTTTGGTTTCTTAACTTGAAGTCAATGACTTGAGTTTCCAACAACCTTATCGGGTAATCTAATGGATCATATATACTTATGCGTGCTTAATGCTATTTCAGATGACCTTTTTCAGCCTGTCCCATTATGTATATGTTTTATGCCATTGTGACAGGCTAAGTACTCATAATTTATCTGGGCAATTTCATAAATCAGAGACAGTAGACTGGACTTTACGATTGTATAATATGTGCACAATACAAAATGGACAATGTCGATCTGGCATTGTTAGAAATATACCACCTTTCTAAGTACCTTATACTCCCTCCATGGGCCAACGTTGCGTATACGTGGTATTATTTCCGTTTTGTGCGTTCAAATGTAAATAACTACAGAAATGTTCACATAAGTGTAGAAGTTTTGTTTATTAAACTGGGCATGAACTAAGAGCATACTCACCAATGAATACAATGAATATATATTTATATTTAATTTGTGCTACGTCTTGCGATTGGAATTCTCTGAAAGAAACCAATTAACTGCTCTTCCACGTTGTGTTTTTGTGTTTAATATGTCTCTGTGTGAATGTGTGTGTGTGTGTGTGTGGGTGTATGTGTGTGGGGTGGGGGAGGGACAGTTGCTTGCACAATATTTGTTTATTCGTAGCAATATTGTACGTACTCGAATCCGCACATCGATAAACAATATTGTTTACGGCCAACAGACCAATTATGTATTGACTTTGGCGTTTAATTTACAGTCTTTTTGCCTCAGGCCACAATCCGATTTGCGGTTGGAGTTATATATTTCACTCCTTGACGTTAAGTGCTGCAAAGTTCAGGATACTGGGCAATTAATTATACCAATTACACACTTCATTCATAATTACTTTAAATACTTCAATAATGAAACGATAGACACTTTATTTACAACTAACCAATTAAAAATGATTTTCTTTCTGCTTTTGTAAGCATTTAGCTTAATAAATGTCTGTCAACTATAGCAAACAAATATGAAAACGAGTAACATGAAACGCTCTCATCTAAGAATAACCAAATAAAAATAAACCTTACAATTTACAAGCAAGTAAAAACTATATTTTTAAACAATACACTGTAGCAAAAATATATTCTAAGAATAAAGCGATGTAATAACATTTTCTCTTGCGCTACAAATTTTCCAGCGTTTGCGAGTAATAAGGTATTATTTTCGCATGTGATATGCAGTAAAAAAATATACCATTATAATATTAGCTAGCTCATGTGTTCAACGATATGAATATAATTCTTAAAATCGCAATAAAGTTTAATATTTACAAACACACTCATGTACGAATTCAATAATTATGAATCTTCAAATCGCTATAAATATTCATATTTACAAACTGAGGGGACAATTGGTTCTTTCACTGTTAATTATTGCAGCAACAATAACATGAAATTCGAGACGGACAGTAATGAAAAAATATTTAATATTTCAATTATAAATGACATGCATGTTGTTGAATAATATTTGAAAATATATCAGGTATGCAGATTTGAGAGACTTTCGTTTTTTTCGCGTCCTGTGGCAGTTGTTATTTTAAAAAAATTTTGCAATTCTAAATTTTTTAACTTAAAACTTTCCAGAACCAAAATTCTTTTAGTATCCAGACAGTTGAAGGAATTAAATCGAATTAAGCTTCAAATGTAATATGAACTTATAATTTAAAAATCCTTTCGAAAATTCACTCACTATATCATCAATAAGTACACTTAAGCTTCACATATTTCCTTTTAATTTATTTCATGGATAATATAATAAGGATAATAAGGATTTTAAGTGAGCTGTACTCAATAATATTATATATGGCAAATAACTGTTGTGCTCAGTTTATGTTAACTAAAAATAAACAAAGCATATTTAACTGATGACTTAACTATTTTTTTAAATTAACATTCATAAACAAAAGCTTTCAAATATAATTTATTATAATAACAAAAATTCATTTCATAATATTTCACAGTTTAGAGCAATTAAATTCGCAATAATAAACACCTTTTTGTTGATAAAAGTTCATAGACTTTTGGTATTGAATATCATCACTTTCACACAATTTATTAAGTATCCGCGTTTATAGATCTGATCCTAACACGCGCGCTGTTATCGACAGACTGTGTAGAAATTCACGAATGCTGCCAGCGTTTGGCGCCAAAGTTCTAGTTCGAATTTTCCCCTATTTCCAGTGCGAAAATTTTCGATAACTGGAAGCTGGAAAGTTGTTGCCGGCTAAAATGGCGCCTGCGTGTGCGACACTTGTAAACAAAAAACAGCTGCTCAATGTGTGTCACACACATTAATGGCCAGTGTGTCATGAATTTTGGGGTGCATGTTTAATGCCTCACAATGCACAGTGGTCCGGCTTGTATGGGGAGAGCGGCCAAAAATACTTCTAGTTGAGGTAGGGACTTGAAACTTTGCACAAAATTCTTTTATATTTATCCTAAAATAATATGTAAAAATCAGCCAGATCGGGCAACTATATCATATAGCTGCCATATGAACAATCGGTCTGATATTCAGTTTTTATATGAAAAACTATTGTTTTTTATTTTGATGCAACAATACTTTTTAAATTTTCGTATATAACCTGGGAAACTTCAGTAAAAATCTGGATACTATAGGTTATAGCTGCCATAGGAACAATCAGTGTAAAACGAGTTTTCGCCGGGAAACTATTTCGCCTTAAAATAATAATGACAGAAATTATAAATGTAATTAACAAAAACGAACATAAAATAAATAAATTTTTTTAATTTATATGTTTACCCTTTAATATTTACATATATGTGTAGTAGCACGTGCTTTTTTTCAAATAGAGGTTAGGTTACCTTTTTGTATTTTGCAAGCCGCACGGCACCTTACGGCACTTGAACTAAACTTTCTTATATTCTTAAAATGCTTAAGAATATTATATAAAAAGATTTGTGAATGCCAAAGAGTGCCATCACAACTAAAACTCTAACCAAACACAGAAAAGACAAACTAAGAACGTTTACAATTATGTACTAAATACAACAATGATTTACACAAAACACAACAAATATTACATATACTTTTTATTGTAAAAAGAAAGTTAATACCTTTCTTCAAAATATTAATCACTTCCATGGCACAAACACTTGTTTTAAATATGTTTAACAATTTTTTTACGGAGAGCTTCCCTTGCACGTTGCTTACGCTGCAATACACAATGAATATCATGCTGTCTCTTTCGATGCTATTCTTGAAGCGGACAGACAGAGCAAAACAAAAAGATGAATAAATTCAAATAGCTAGACCAATTATAAATAAGAATTGGTACATTTAAAGTCAAAATTTGGACTTTGGTTTTTTTATTTTTGGCCTACGGGCTGGACCACTGTGCAATGCCCACAAAATTCATCAACTACACACACTCAATCTATCAATTCGTAACCAGCCGCAAAGTATGCAACATAATTTTGTTCAGAGAAAATTCGACATAAAATAATAAAAAAATATAGACAAAAATTTAACGAGTTACGCCTTTTACATGTCAAGTCATACGGAGAACTCCCACAGCTGTAGTGACAATGAAACACTTATGAATTTCCCACACATGATTAGAAAACAGGACATAGGCAACAAAAACTGAACCCACTTGAACTTGGGTAACTCCCTTTAGTTGTTACATACGACACTTTTTATGCACTGTACTTATTGAAAGTGTTTTAATGTATGTAAAAGAAATAAGGAGGCTTCTACATCCCCATGAATTAAATATATACTCGACGTCAGTCAAGAGGATATTAATGTAGACACTATTACATACGTAGGCAGGATAACTTTTAGTCGTGCACTCTAGAGTCTACACCATTCGGAAATAAGAAGAGCAAAGAGTTTTGCATTTTATGTAGTTAATAGTTTATTTTATTAGTATTAAATAATTAATAAACATTAAAAAAAAAAAAATAAATAAATAAATAATTAAAGATTAAATAAAAATTAATCACAAATTTTTAAACTTTAATTTACACTAAACGCTAACAATTACATTTGATGCCAAAAAGTATGCAATCTTTTTAAATCTAATAAGTATTTTAAATTTATAGGAATTTCAGCGAACGCGACTGAAAGTTGCTTAGTAGTTATCTTGAATTTTTTACCAGACATTGTGTTATCTTGATTATCCAATAGCTAAGTAGTTATATACAGGTGTGTTCAAGAAATCTTAAAAGTTTGTGAAGAGAATTGCAACCGTTCGAAATCCAGTTTTTTCGAACATATTTTCGAAGTCAAAACTATCAGCTCTCTCCCAGTTTCAACAAAATTTTTAAATTGGGCAATATATTATAAAATTTACAAAATTATAAAAAATGTATTTTAATAATTTTTATTCAATTTATAAATTAATTTAATTTAATTCAGTAAATGTTTTATTTTGTCAAATTCCTCAACAGCTTTTTAATCATTTGAAAACAATGTTTGATTGCTTTCAGGAGCAGTTAGATATTTGTAGAACAGAGTATAGACTATAAATCAGAGTAAGTTTATTCTCAAGTTGCGCACAACTTAAAATTACAGAGTATGAAAATTAAATTAAAATTAAATTTAATTAACAACCAATTCAAATTTATACCACTAACACACAGCGCTTAAGAGATTCCAATTTAATGAGCTACAAAATGTACTCTTAAATGCTCGCTTGCCAAAAGCCACTCAAGAGAGGGACAACATGCGCAAAGAAAAACAAGAATAAGATTGAAAAAAAAGGTAAACAAAAAGCAAAACGATTGAACGCAAAGTCAAGCATTGAAGTTGAAAGCAAAGACAATTGAATGCGACTTGCAGAGAGTGAACGCAAGAGAGTGAATGCAAGAGAGCGCAAAGCAGGTTATTCCTATATGACTGTGTGTGTGTGTGTGTGTGTGTTGTGTGCTCGGCAAGCGTGGTTCGTTCGACTCGTGCCAAGAGACGAAGCGTTTAACTGTTAACAGCGCTCGCTGTGACTTAACATTGCCTCTTGTTTGTTCGTGAACGCCGAAGTCGACGCACGCCTCTCGTTTTCGCGCGCTTCGCACACATTTCGTAGAGCAACAGCGAATATCTTTCTGTTATATTAATAGAATTCACAAACACACACACAAACACACACACACGCACACACACACATACACACTCACATACACCCAAGCCATATTGAAAGTGACACACACACGCTAGTAAATTAAAATTGATAACAAAATCTATATATATATATATATATCAACAAAAGTGTATATTTATTATTAAATAATTAGAAATGAGTGTAAAATCTGTAAAATGGTGTAAAAGATGCGCAAATTGTTTGCTGTGTAATTAAAAATGTGAATAAGCTTATCAATTGGTTGTTAACAAACTAAAGCGTATACGCAACGTGTTGCCAAACAACACAAACAACAACAACAACAACAAGTTAGCTCTCATCTTTGCTTCTTTCTTTGATGTTACTTTCGTCATGCTTTACGCTTTACGCTGTCTCCCTCACACGTGCGCGTTTTAACGGTTAAACGCGGCCTACGACAACAAACAAACAAACAAACAACAACAACAATACCCCACGTGCATGTGGCTAAAACCAAGCCACAATTTAATTAGTTAAAGCAAAAGGCATATCAATAAAATACAATTTAAACAAAAGAAAATAAAAACGACCACAAAAACCAAAACAATATTTTGAAATATTTATACACGGAACAAACAAACATATGGATTTAGGAAGCGACGGGAAATCAACATAATTACAACGACAGCCACAAGAAGATCGCAATTGAAATCGAAATCAAATAAATGAAAATGTTGGCATTGTATGCAAATTGCGGGTAACCAAAATTCATTTGGGTAACCACGTCATCACAACTAGAACACTCATACGCAGTGTAGGACATGGCACGTCTATTTGTCTAGCAGCAAAACAAATAGTTCAAGCACACACACACATATATATATATATATATATATATATATAATTTATATGCGAACCAAACGTGGCAGTGGCAACAACCAGGAACCAGGCCACAAACGAGTCGAGTCGAGTTGCGTTGAGACGTTGCACAGTCAACGGAAGCGGAGGAACAAGGACATTTAAGCCAGCTTTTGTGTGTGCTTTTGTCAAGGACATTTACACGTCTAAACGCTGGCAACAATAACAACAACAACAACATCAAGAACAGCTGGCAACAGTGGCAACTTATAAAAAAAAACATCAATCAAGTGGCAAGAAATATTTAGCAAATTTCCTTCCCCCATGTAGTTCATCTGCAATAATCATAAGTAGTTGGAAGCAGCAGGATAACTGGCAGATCTAAAAGGATACAAAGGACCAATAAGGATACAATTGGAAGAATGGCGCGACGCAAGGGCAGCGGTCGTGGCAGTAAGTAGAAGTTGTTGTTGTTTTTAACTTATTAACCATATTAATAAGCCAGGCATATTGTTGCACCTTCAATTGAAAGTTGCAACATTTCGAATATATCGTTAAAGAGGTCGCCACTCGTAACACAACATCCTCATTCTTTACTTCACAACTTGATACATTGGCTCAAGGCCACATTTGTATACAATACATGTACATAATATGCATGTATGTATGTGAAGTGTGTGTGAGCGTATATAAGTATATAAGTGAGTGTGTTTTATACACACAGCGTTGCAGTTATCCTGATAGCTGTATACCCTACACATGGCTAAAAAACCTCAAAGTATGCTATAAAAAAAGTGTTCTTTATTTAAAATTGTGTTGACTGAAAGATACTATGTAATTTTTTATTATTTACTTAAATTGTTCATATTTTATTCTTTTGATCAACGGAAACAGAAAACAATAAAAAAAGAGTAAATGAATTTGTTGCCTAATCCAAATATAATTTCTAACATAAATTTTTAGATATTCGGAGGTGTCACAGAAAACTATTCCAACCAAGTTTCCCTGGAAAACAAAATTGATTTGAGTTCTAACATCCAAATTAAGATAGTCATCGAAAAAACTCCTCTTCATTTTCCGAGTCAAGTAGGCGAAAATTAAATGCCTACTTGATCTGTGTCTCGGAATATTTAACTGGGGTTTTTAAAGTGATCTTGCGATTGTAAGGCCCCTCTTTTTTCGATGTATAATTTACAACTATTTAATGCGTATTTCTACCTAAAAGGAGCAGAAATTAGAACAGAAATTGATATAATTTAAGTGGATTTTGAAAAACAGTCCTAAAAACGATGGCATGAATAATTCGTATATCTTTTGGATCAACGAAGCAAATAAAATTAGTTCTTTATTAATTAAATTGGGACTCTTCATTTTTTCACAGACTCTAATTATATCCATTTTCAACCGTACTGTAGACTAATTCAAATAACTCAAAATTTTGATTCATTTGAAAAACATAGTACATTTAAATTTAAATTAATTGAGCAGTAATTGCTCTAGTGTATCCCCAGTTGTACTTGTTTAAATACAGGGTATTACAAGGACAAAGGCAGTAACAAAAGTCTATAAACAGGCAATAACTGTTGGGAGAATGTATATAACAGAGCAAAAGAGATAGTAAGAGAGAGAGAGAGAGAGAGAGAGTGTATGCGAGAGCGAGAGAGTGCGAATCAGCCATTTTCAATTACAGCTAAAAGATTACTTTTTGGCCAGAGTGTGTGTGTGGCGCTTAAGAACCATGGCAACAAAATCTGTAAGTCAGAACCGCAGTTTCAGGAGCAATCTAAAACCCACTCCAACCCTTCCAACACCCTCTCTCACCCCTATACTCCACACTCTACACTCTACTTGATATATTACAAAGTCCACAAGTAGGCAGCAAAAGTTCTACAACAAGTACAAAGTGAAATATTGTGCAGATTGCAAACTATGCACAAAAACTGTAAAAAAAAAAACTGCAGGAGGTCGCAGGCAGCAGGAGGTAAAGGGGGGGCTGAAGGAAAGAGAGGGAGAGGGCAGGGAGAGGGGGGTGGGCTATACTTGAAACTCAACCAAGCGCGCACTTGTTACACTGCAGTCCACGCCCCCAAAAAAAAACCACAACGGCCTCTTGCTGTGCGAGTATCTATAAGATATATATTTGCGTTTGTTTTTTTCTTTTCTATGTAGCTTGCAGCGATTCGAGGTAGCTGAAAGAGATGCCAAACAAAGAGAGGGAGAGAACGAATAACAGAGAGTAAGAGTGGGGTGGTAGGGGGAAGGGGTGAAGGTGGGAGAGGGGTGGGTGAGAGAAAGAGGGAGCACAGTTCATGCATAAAACATGCAACTGACTCTGACGCAGTTCAGCTTCGCTACGTTTTATCATTTTTTTTTTTCAGCTGCCTCTCTCTTTCTGCCACTGCCTCAAAGTCAGCCTCAGTCGCTGCTGTCGTCGACAGCGCTGCAAATGTTGGGGATTCCCTTACGTAATCCCCAAGCGCACACAAAAAAGGCAAACAGATACACGCACACAACGCTGTTGCAGCTGCGAAGCGTTTTCAAAAAGAGAAACGACAAACAACAACAAACTGCAAAGAAATAACATGAAATAAAATAAAAATAAAATGCAACAAAAACACACAGCAAAAGAAACAGCAACAACAACAACAAAAAGATACAAAAAGCAGGTACACGAGGCTGGTTGAGACCCATGTAATGGCCTGAAAATCAAGCTTGGCACAGCGTCATGAACTTTTGGCGCTCACCCACACACACACACACACACACACACACACACACACACACACACACACGTATATACACACACACAAACTTGTTGTCAACATGCAGACAGATACAAAGATACAAACACAAGCGTTCAAGTTTTACGTAGATACTCAAACGAACGCGCAGCCCACAATGCGCAGATACTTTGAGGGCATGGCAACTGTTGCGGTGCGGTGAGGTATGGTGCGGTGGTGCAGTGTGGGGTACGCTTTTAGATAGACAACACTCTCATATTGAAATCCTACTGTTGCTTTTAGTTGTTGCTCTGCTTGTTAGCTACAACAGCCTGAACTTACTCGAATTAACAAGAATTTAAATACAACTTTGATTCAAAACGATTTTGTGTTACTCTTGGGAAAAGTCTTATTTAAAATACATAGAAAAATATGGGCATACATTTGATAATAAATTGATTTAAAGAAATATATTTATTTGCAGATATGTATTTAGTTATTGATTAAATTTGGCAATACTTAAAGCAGTCATTGGCCTAAAAAAATTAAAATTATATTAAAAATTTAAATTAATATTAAATATAAATTGAAAACTGAAAAGAAGAAAAGTTTTAAATTACATCTGGATTATGCAAAAATTATAACAGATCCAACATTTGTTGCAAGGATTGAAAACCCAATCAAAATAATATAGCAAAATAGTTTATGTTCGAAAATATACAAATTTTTTTTTAAAAAAATATATCTTACAGTAGTAAAAGATCTTAACAGACATTTATCTATAATAGCTTTGTCAGAAATAAATAGCTTATCTTGCAAAAAAATAATTTTAAACATGATTTGATCTATAAATTGAATTTATATTAATATATAATTGAGTAAATTTAAAAAAAAATTATAATTCTTTTTTTTACAGTTCTACTTCTTTAATATTTTTTTTATACAAGTGAGGTTAATTTCGGAATACAACATAAATAATTATATAATTTTTAGTATTTGAAAAAAATCTATTATCTTTTATTGAATAGCAAAAAGTCTGACCAGACTTAAAAAAATGAATAGCATTGCTAAAACTCAACTGATTATCCTATGAAATATAATATCGATACTGAAACATATAACAATTGCGAATTTTTAAAATATAAGATGGAATTTGCAGCTGATTGATTTCTCTATCATATATTTAAAAAGACAATTCTGTACTATTATAAAGAAAATAAATCTTGTAATTGAAGTCATAGCTGTTATACCCTCTAATCTGCATACACAGTTGCTGTGCAACATTTTCAGATACTTTGTTGCGCGCTTTCAAAGAGCTGAGTCTTTACAACTTGGCTGTGGCATGAGGCGGCATTCTTATGCCTCACTGCCCACGCGCCACTTTGCCACAACTCATAGCAAACTTGGGAGCATGACTATAAGTATGACTATGAGTGTGAGTGTGAGTCTGAGTACATTTGCAAACGAGTAACAAGCAAAAGATACAAAGTCTCTGTCTGTATATTTGTATCTAGATACTCACGCAACAGCAGGCGCAACATGTTCAAAGCGAATGGAACACTTAAGCTGGCTTTGGCTTTGCTTATGACTCTGTTATAATCTTTCCTCCTCATGTTCTTGTTGATGTTGTTGTTGTTGTTGTTGGGGATTCTTTCCTGTTGCCATATTTCGCATTCACTTTTGGCCAACGTTCTGTGTCACTAACTACGTCAAAATTAAAATAGACTTTGGCCCGGGGAATGCTTTTTCTTTGCCTTTGCTTTTGCTTTTGGTTTTGCTTTTTCCTTTGCCTTTTGCTTTTCACGTGCTTGCTGCCGCTTCATCTCTGTCCTCCCTCTCTCTTGCCTCTATCTTGTTGTCATCTGACATTCCTTTGCCCCATTTCCCTGTCTGTCTTTGGCTTTGCCTTTGCCTTGACTGTGTTGCCCATTGTGCTGATAATTTATGTTTTGCTTGAGGAGCTTCAAGGAGAACTGTGAGAGGGGAGGACCTTGCTCGACTCTTGGGCGTCTGTCCGCCTCAATTCGCAATTCCTTATACACAATTCTTTGTTTTTTTCCCTTATATTTGTTGTCGTTGTTTTGTTACCTTTTCTAGCGCATTTGCTGCCTCTTTTGTTTTGCGTTTCCTTTGGCAACTTTTGGCTCGCATTCCAATTCAAGTAAAAGGGCTTTTGGTTTTGTGAGTGATTCACTTTATACATAGTTTCCTTCCCGCTTACCCCCCTCCCATCTCACTGAGAGCCCACAATTGAGGGTGGTTTTGTCTTCTTTAAATTCCCCCTCATCTTATCATATACACACGAGTATTTACCCCGACATTCTAAGCGTTACTGTAACTGGGTCTAGGTGTGGTTATGTGAATGCTTCAATGGGCAGTTAGCTAATGGAAAAACTGTGCAAACTGCTCACTTGTAGGGTTGCCCCATGATGATCTAATAGACCCCTTTCTTCAAGAAAGCAAAAGAACGTTGCAATTCTTTCCAGATTAGACAGAATTCTTGGAATTAATGCCATAAAGTTTATCTGCTCAAAAATATTTAAAAGATTTTTATTAATCCATTACAATATTAAGTAACGATTATTCTAAATAAATAAATATTCCATAATCATATTAAAATTATTTAACAACTATACTATGAAGATTTCATATACATAGACCGTTTTTATAATTATTCGATATTTACACTCATTCGAAATCCATTCAACAAGCATTTTCTTTATTATCAGGATATATCAGAATTATTCTTTAATATAGAACAACATTTGGAGTAGATATTCCAAGTAAAGAGCCTAGCTAAATTCCCTTTGCTCTTTCAATAGAAAAGTTCTCGAACCTACTTTCAAAAAGCCACACGAAAGTCATTTGAACCCCAAATAGAACTGGTTCCATGGCATGTCCTGCTCATAAACAAGAACCCACTTCCACCCCTCTACCCCACTTCAGAAAAATGCTCCCAAATTCCAGTCTTTAAGCAACTGTTGTAAGCAGCAGTGGCAGTGGCAACAACAGCCACGCCCAGAAAATTTACAAGCAAGAGCAATGGCTAAAAAAAAAGGTCATGGCAGTCAAGACGAAAGTGGCAAGCAGGCGAAAAATAAAATGAAATGAAATAAAATAAAAACGTGAAACAAAATCAGCTCCGGCAATAAGCCAAAATAAAACCTCATACCTGTGTCCGTAGGAGAGCAACCTGCAACAAGCAACAACAAAAAACGACAACAACAAAAAATAAACAAAATAAAATACGAGTAAAATGGCAAAAAAGAAATTAAGGAAAAAGTTGGCAGCAGGCAAAAGCGGAAAGCACAAGCAACATCGGCCAAAGAGTGTAAAAATACAAGTGTTAGTATGTATGTGTATTCATCAACACTCACACCCATAAAGCCACACACACACACACAGCCATACATACACACACACAGAGAGAGTCTATGAAAGCGCAGGGCTTCCCCAAATGATAAAGTTTTATTTGCCTTTGCGGGTGCACATTGAATTTCTGTGTGGCAGCAACGACGTCAGCACGAAGCATTCAACGACGCCCCCAATGAAGAAGCCCATCATCATTGTGCTCATGATGATGGTGATAATGATGATGACGTTGTTCGACAGTCAGTCACCGCAGAAAGCATGAGCATGAAACCAACTCAACCACCCACAGCAACAATGAAAGCAGCAGGCAACACATTTTATAAACCGCAGCATGACTACAAGATACCCTTTAATAAGAGGGTTAAAATAGTAAAATAATTTAAATAAATTTAACTTGATTACTTTAGTCAACTAATGTTTCTGTGTGACAGTTAAGGTTGCTTTACATAATAATTATAAAAAATTTTAAATTAAAAAACTGAATTATAAAATCATTATTATTTATATTTTGTACCCAGGGCTGGAAATAAAAAAAAATGTTAATTTATTTTGATTAAATATTTGTTCTTAGTTGAATGTTCCCTGGGAAAAATAATTCTTTTATAAACCCTGAACTCTTTCTTGAAAATACAATTTGTTGGAAATAAAAAGTATTATATTCTTTTTATGCTTATTTGCAAACCAAAAATCTGTACATTATAAATAATGATTAAATCAAATATAATCTCTATTTGATATAAACAAATTGATTGACTTAAAAAATCAAAGGTAATATTTAATAAGGAGGAAATATATCGCTCATTAAATAGAAGAGTGGCATATCCCAAAAAATGGAATTTTTATCAATTTTGATTTTGTATTAAAGCTAGGATTATGAAATTGACACAACATAGATCGACACATAATGAATTCTGCGTCAAAAATCTATGTAATGAGCGATATATGTATTAAATATAAACAGGCTTCAAATTAAATACGGTCTGAATTATTCATTTCTTTAATTTTGTATTTTTTATACTCGTTATTTTTTTTTTATGTTCAATTCGTGACATTATATTTGTACATTTAAGTTCTAAGTAAACTGTTTTTCGCTTAACATATCCTGTAGGACCCTCACTTGTCCACGGGGTGTAGAAAGTTTAACACAAATGAGTGGGCAACTCTAAGTGAGAGGACTCATAGAAAGGGGCAGAGGGAGACGGAGAAAGAGAAAGAGAGAGGCAGAAGAAGGAGGAGAAGCTTCGTTGTGGCCAATCCCTTGGATGATGTTGTTGTTGTTGTTGCTGTGCAAATGTTGCTCGACAGCAGCAACGGCAACGACCGTGAAAGGCCATTTGCCTTCTCTACGTGTGTGTGTGTGTGTGTGTGTGTGTGAGTGTGTATATATATGTGTATGTGTGTGTGTGTGTGTGTGTGTGTGTGTGTGGCAAGGATAACCTAATACAATATTTTTTGTTGCCTTAGGACGTGCCGGAATTTACTCGTGTATCTGAATGCGTTACGGGTCGTATCTGCGTATCTATGTATCTGAGTATCTGAGTATCTGTAGCTGGGCAACTGGCATTTGGAGCATTTTGTACGTGTTTTCCTGGCACTTGGCAGTCGTTGGTTTGGGTGAACAGCTCTTTGGTTTACAGTTGTTTTTCTTTTTGCACCCTGTACTTGTTGTTAGACCAGCTGCTGGCAAAAATATTTCTTTTGTAATTGAGGCGCATAATTTGAAAAATATCTCAACTTTTTATGCAAGTATCTAAACGTCTTTTTGTTCCCTTTCTATTATTCGTGGCGCCAAGGCGTCAACAATTGCCTTTTCCAAGTGTTTAATTTTTGGCAATATGCACAGATTAAAGCCAAATTCAACCATTGTCAAGGATGAAAAATCACTCAAATTAATAGCAAAATAATTCAAAATTAAATCGTAAATAAGCTTAGCTAAAAATGGACACGTCAATTGTTAAATTAATAGTTAAAAGTGAAAATGTATCTACAAGTAGCAAGTATTTCAAACTTGCAATTCAAGCTAAATTTTTCTCAGCTGATAACCTTTCCCCGAAATAGTTCAATGCTAAATACGGTCGACGGCGCTATTGATATATATATTGTTTAATCAACATCAGCCACTTGAAATCACACTGAGCATAAATACATATATATATTTATTATAGATTAAGTATAAAATGCTTGCGACTTAAATATACCCTATTTGAAATACTAATATACCTTTGTCAAATAAACATTTTTTGTACTTATAAAAATAATAATATTTGTTAAAGTAATTTGCAAATTAATTGGAGGTAGAATAATTTGTAAATTAATTGGAGAGAGAACTCATTTGCCTTTGTAACTAAATAAATAAAGTAAATAGATAAAAAACATTAATAATTATTAATTATAATATGTTTTACGACCATGCTGAGAGATTTATTTTGTGTACATATATTTAAACAAATTAAATGACAGCTGTGATTCTCAATTATCAATATGTTATTCTTCTGAAATTCTCCAAACTTTTCATAAATTTCTGTAGAAAAGCCAGAAATACACCCAGACTCTGATTATTATAAAAGACTAGAGTTATTGAGCAACAAAATAGAAATTTATCAAATTTGAATTTTCCATTTATAGTTGTCGGTATTATAACTGCCTCCAAATATTCAAAATTATTATGCACGGAAACTGTTTTTTAGAATTTCAAATGAAAACAGATTTGAAATAGGGTCTTTTAAAAAATAAAATAAACAAATATAAATATAAAAATTGGTCATTTTAAGTAAATCAGGTATCAATTTCTAAATAAAATAGCAAAACTAACAGAGAACAGGAACAAAAGAAAACAAAGACAACAACAACAACAATAACAAACACTTTTCTGTGGCGTCATTTGGTCGCCCGCCTCAAGTGGCCCCAAAAAAAAATTCAGTGTTTACGCTTTTTATTTCAGTTTTTCTCTTTCTTATTTTCTTTGTGGATCTGAGCAAATACATGAAAATCAAAAACGTGTTGAATAGCCCCAACAACAACAACAACAACAACAGCATTATTCAGTTATATGCATAGCCACAACGAAAATCAACTTCTAAACACAGCAGGAAAAAAGCAAACTAAAGCACAACAAAAAAATACACAAAAAGTAAATAAAAAAAAATAAAAAAAACGATGGCATCACGTCATACCGGTTTTAGCCAGCGTCGCATTGGTTTTGGCCATCGTTTAGGCTTGTTGCTGAAACCAAAATATGGGGGAAGCTCACGAAAGAATAAATATAACCAAACCCAGACCCAGACCAGAGCCGAATTGAAACACTGAGAGACAAACACGCGCGCCCGGACTTTGTCTGTGAATTGTGGCCTCAAGCTGTCATGGGCGTAGTCAATCCATACCATAGCAGGGGTACGGATTTATAAAGTGGTTAGGATGACTTTTTACAAAAAAAATAAATAATATTTAATAGACGACTTTCTTAAATAAATGTCAATAAGTGAATTTCATTGTTGATTTTTATATTAAAGAAATGGCATTAACTAAATTTAATTGATGTCTTTTATAATAATAATAATAATAATAATAACAAGAATCAAGCCTGTTCTTCACGTTTTATTTATGCTAAATACTTAAAAATTGTATTTTTCACCTTACCAGACTTAAACTCACTTACTCAATAAACTGGTCGAACAATTTTTACTAACAATTAGTCTGGCCGAAAGTGAAAACTGGAAAATAACTGAATTGAAAAGAATAAAAATATTCCCTATCATTGCTGACTTTTTCAAAAACAAACGAAAAATAAAAATTTACTTAATTTTAAGGTAACTGGTAAATGTATTAAAGTTAAAAATTCCTATTAGATATGGAATTTTAAAATACAATACAATATTGTACATTCAAAAGTTTATCAGTGTCATCCCTTTTCAGCATTTATCAATCTGGCCTTGTGTTTTTTTGGTTATTTTTAGTTAGCCCCCTTTGCTAACGGCCATGACTCAGAGTCTCTGTGCTCGGAGGCAAGTTACTCCTAAAAAAAAATACGTAGCACAATTCTTGCGTCAAATGGACAAACTGGCAGGTTAACCTGTTCCCAGATATGTCTTGTCCTCTCCCTCTCTCTCTCGCTCTCTACATCTCTATCGTTCTCTCTTTCGTCAGTGCAGTGTGTGTGTGTGTGTGTTGTGTATAAAAGTTTATAAATATGATTTCAGAATAGCCCTCTTGTCTTGCAATAGATTGGCGCACCCACACAAACGTCAGTTAAATGTTGCCGTGTCAAATATTAGCACAGAATCATTTTGAATGACAGAAACCAGGCACACCCTCCTCTCGCCTCCCGCCTCCCTCCTCCCTACCACCCCCTTTCCTCCCTTGCTAAGCTCTTGTCTTTGCTTTTGGTCTCTGTCTGATTCCATTGTTGCCAATGATTCACCTGACGTATATTTCTATCGCCTGAGTTTCTCTCACCTAAACAAGTTTTATATTATCTTTTTGCCTTTTATTGTTGTTCCCTCTACATTGGGTATGAGTAACAATCCACACACACACACACTCAGATAAAGTCTACTTGAAGTTATCGCGCAAATTTCTAAGAATTTTTTCCATTTGACTTTTTCTGATTAAAAGAAATCAATAAATTATCAGCACATATCAATTTAATTTGTTGCCTGCTGCCAAACATTACGATGAAATAGGCATTTCTTGTCTCATAACAAAAATTTCGCTTCCTTTATATATATATATAAATATATATTCTGTGGTCTTTCAAAAAACTTTACAAATTGTCCAATTGCCATTTAATTGAATTTCAAGCTGTGATATCATTCACTTCAATCAATCAATTCACAGTGTACTCGTTTTTGATTTTGTGAATGTGTATCTGGTCGTCAGGTCAACTGCAGATTGATATGGAAATTGCAGTTTTAAGATTTCTAGCCGAACTTTGAAATAATTTTATTAACAAAGTGTTGGCTACAATTAGCACTAAAATATAAATACATTTAATGAAGATAAAAATGTTATTGAAATAATCGAGAAAGTATATATTTTGATTGTTCATATATATTTCATAAAATTTAAGCTATCTTTAGCTCTATCTTAGTGGTAATTTCTATGTCATTTAACATTTAATAACAAATTTCTCGCTTGAAATAATTTTTCTTTTCAAGGATTTTGTATGTTAAAATTCTGAATTCGTTCAGCAATTTTAACGTACAAAATATACTACAAAATTTTGTGTATTATCGACTTGAAATATTTAATAATTTTTATATTTTTCAATTCTCAAAAAATATTTTTTTAACGATTGTTCGGATTTCCCACACATAACTCAATATCAGCAAATACTTATTATGTGCATATTTTTTTCTAAAAAGCAAAGATACATTTTTAAACTTTAGTAGGACAAGAAATTGTATTCACCTATTTATTATATTGCACTATAACTTTTATTAAAATAGGAACTTGAGCTAATAAACAATAAAATAAAGAATTATAATAATTTTGCAACAATTTCCCAGCCCACTTATAAAATAAAGATGAATTCCATTGATAATATTGACACAGACACCTGTTGACGGTATGCTTATATTTAAGCCAAAATAAGTAATACAAATAAGCAGGAAGAGCCATTTCTATACTCATGTGTACACAAAGAATTCTAAATGAATTTGCTCATCATCGGCTTCATCTTCAACGTGAGCTTTATTCACACTTGTAGCAGCTTCCTGCAGAGTATTATGTCTTCCATTTATATATATACTTAATATGGTATACACACATTGCCTTGTATATCTGTACATATTTATAACAATTTCGCAGAATGAGCAAAGTGATTTCTGATAAAAAGTTAAGTGGCCCAAAAGTCAAATACAAACAGAACTAAAATAAAAAAAAAAAAAAAAGAAAAAAACACACAGAAAAGAAATAAGAAAAGGGCCAAAAACAGGTTCAAGCGAGCAAAGGAGATCCCAGACTCAGTTCTCTATCTCTTTCTCTCAGTGTGTGTGTGTGTGTGTGTGTGTGTGTCTGTCTGTTTGAGCTGGAAGCATAAGTGTATCATAAATATGAATATGTTGCAGGCACTTCTCATGTGCCTCAAGTGTTGCCAACGCACGCACACAGACAATAAGATACAAAGATACAAAGACGAGCACAGATACAGATACAAACAGGGTTAACGCGTCAGGTAGTAACTTGGGCTGGTTGCTTAGGTCTAGCATCGATGCAGTGAGAACCTAGCCACAATATTAAACGTCTGAAAGGAGTTCAAACTGTGGACAGGTTTTTTCAGCGACTGCAGTTTCAATTGTGCGCAGGATTCGAGATCAAGTTCAAATTTGAACACACACACACACACACACTCACAAGGCTACAGATACAATGGGTTAAAGACCCAGGCACTAACTTGGTTAACTGACAACGCAGACGTCTCGGTGTCTGGCGTCGGCGGCTTTTTCAAAGTGAAACGTTTTTTTTTATTTATCCAAAGTCAAAGATACAATATATTAGCAATTGTCGTTGTGCAACTTTATGGTCATTGCAGAACAAAAAGGCCAACTTCTTAACTGATTTAAGGCATAATCAAATTGCGCTGTTATAAATGTAACAGCGCTGTTATTGAACTGCTAATGTACTAACAGCTGTTACTGTGCATACCAGCAAGCAAGCAAGCAATTAAATTCAGCTTAGTCTGACTACAGTTTATATTAAATGGGCAACAACAATTCTCACTAAAGAACACCCCCTTTCGCTACCATCTACCCGGCCCCCCTTGGCCATAGCTGAGTGGGCCATAGATTGAAGGAAGTCACGTTACGAATGAGGCACGTAGCATGTTGTAGCGCAAAGCACGTCTGTGTCTGAGGCGCCAACGTCTACGAAAACTTCTGTTTATAGACCGTTTGTCGTGAACGACGACGACGACGACGACGACGACGCATCTGCAAGATACAAGATACAAATGCCAGCACAAATGAAATGCAAAAGCAAAGCCAAAATAGTAAAGCAAAAGCAAAAGCAAAAGCAAAGCCAAAGCACAAGCACAAGCACAAGTGCTATGCGTATCTGTGAGATACAAGATACAAGACGCTGTACACAGTCAAGTTGATTGAGGATTGTTGTCGTCGTCGTTGTCGTTGTCGTTGCCGGACAGCAATGGGACAGAGGGACGGATTTTATTTTGCGCCTTTTGCTGAGAACACAAAAAGTTGGCAGCAGCTGTTGCCACAGGATGGAGCAACAGATACGTTATTCCCATTTTGTGAGCGGCAACAGTCTCGAATATTTGCAGTATGTATCTCTGTCTCTGTTTGTATCTTTTTTGCGCACTCAAAGGAAGCGAATGTAGAAGAGCAACGCATAAAATATAAATGAAATGAAATTGTCTGTCCCATTGGATGCTCGCACAGATACAAATATGCACAAATACATTTACAGATACAGCTACAACGACAGCTACAAATACATCAAATACATTGTTGTGCATAGCCGGGAAAAGGAACAGAACGAAGGAGTCTGTGTAAGGTCTTCGATTTATACCATCTCTTTTTGCCTCTCCCCTTCAATTTCTTCCCCCTTCTTCTTGTTTTTGGCTGTGCTGTAATTTATGTTAACGCAGATCGAAAAATAAATCTTTTGGCCATAACGTAGCATGCTATAAATATCTGTGTAAAGTGGCCTCTGGGCAAGGTGAAAAGCAACGGCCAAAATACCGATGGAATCTTCTGATAAGCCTTACATGAAAGTGAGAAGTATTAAATTGTCGAGCTTTGCAGCTTTAAAGGAAAATAATTGAAATACACTTCATAATATTAATTCAGCCTGAGCTTTTCTCAGTCCCACTTTATTACACTTAATACAATTATCCAGATTTAAGCTTTGAGGAGCTTTCAGCTTGATATTTAACTGATTTTCTGTTAATTGATATTATTTTGGAAATTAACAAATGTAATTAATGCAGCTTTAATGAGCTTTTCTTTGGATTTTAGCTGTTTCCAAGTAAACAAGTACATGTTAAAAGTGCAAAGCAACTTTGAAATGTGACATTAACTTAGTCGAGCTTTTAAGGGATATTAACTGAAATATATTTTACAATATTAATTCAGCCTGAGCTTTTCTCAGACTCACTTTAGTACACTTAATACAATTATCCAGATTTAAGCTTTGGGGAGATGATTTTCTGTCAATTGATATTAATTTGGAAATTAACAAATGTAATTAATGCAGCTTTAATGAGCTTTTCTTCGAATTTTAGCTGTTTCCAAGTAAACAGTAAACTTTGAAAGGTGACATTAACTTTGTCGAGGGATATTAACTGAAATATATTTTACAATATTAATTCAGCCTGAGCTTTTCTCAGACTCACTTTATTACACTTAATACAATTATCCAGATTTAAGCTTTGAGGAGCTTTCAGCTTATTTTTTAACTGATTTTCTTTTAATTAATATTAATTTGGAAATTAACAAATGTAATTAATGCAGCTTTAATGAGCTTTTCTTCGGATTTTAGCTGTTTAAATGTGATATTAACTTTGTCGAGCTTTTAAGGGACATTAATTGAAATATATTTCATAATACTAATTCAGCCTGAGCCTTTCTCAGACTTACTTAACACGTACTACAAGTATCCGGATTTAAGCTTTAATGAGCTTACAGTTTAATATTAAACTGATTTCCTGTTAGCTAATATCAATTTGGAAATGTACAAATTTAATTAATGCAGCTTTAATGAGATTTTCCTAGAATTTTTTGCTGTAAGACTGTAAAACCAAAATAAATTTAGGGTGTTACATTAAATTGTCAAGCTTTTAAGATTTAAGGGACATTAATTGATATATTTACTCATTACAAATAATTCAGTTTAAAGCCTCAACGAGTTGTTTCCTCGAACTTGAACTGTTTTACGGATAATAGACGAAACGAATGTCAGTTTAAAGTGTACAGCCAGTAAAATTACTAACTAGGCGTGAAATCTTATCTAAACGAAGCAAACAGTCGAAATACAACGTACTCGTAGCAAATGCACAGCAATTAACTGCACAACAACAACGACAACAACAACAACTAAATACAATAATAGAGAGCAAGTCACAGCTAATGATAATCGTCAAACGAAACGCAAAGCAAAGCAAAGTGAGCCAACAACAACAACAGCAATATGCGTGTAATAAAGCTTGAAAGCTGAAAAGCAAACACACAGACACAAAGCACACGCCAAACGAGGCAAACTCACAGCTTGAGTAAAAGATAACAAAAGCCAAACAGAGAATGCGAGAGAGAGAGTGCGAGAGCGATAGTGAGAGCACACACACTCAACAGGGAATTCCCTCTGTCGATTGAACGTCAGTTCAAATTGAAAGTCAAATTAAGAGCATGCTTTCGTTCGTCTGTATGCGTGTAGGTGTGTGAAAGGGAGAGAGAGAGAGAGAGCGCGCGCGTTAAATTGTGTGAGAGAATAATACAAAGGAAATTAAGCATTAAAATGAATACGCTTTTGATAATTGCGTTTTGCTGTTGTCAGCCGTTTGATGTTTTCTCGTTTTTAGCCATTTTTACAATACCTCATTGCTCTCGTTTCATATTTAGTGTGAGCAAATAAGAAGCAACATTTGGACACCCATTTAAATACACACACACACCCACACACACACACATATATATATGCAAATATTCAGAGAGCAAGAGCTTATCTCATTCTCGCTAAATTATATTTACTCATCATTTACACAGTCTGTCACATGGGTTAATCATTTGTAGCATCTGTGAATTTGCATTTAAATAGAATCTGTGTAGACCCCAATAGATAATCGTGACTAGGATAATGTGTAGACAACCTTTTAGCACTATTCTGCTAATTAATCATTTCAAAATTATTTCAGTTTTTTTTCTCAACAATTTCATTTTTTTCGTTGTCATAAATACTTGCATATTTTTAAATTAAACTCGTATATGGAATTTGTAAATTTAAATTTTTGTATGTACATTGTTCGGAATGCTGAAATTGGAATTTTAGAATAAACAAATTTACTACAAATAAGAAAATTTATACATTTAAATGACATCCGGAATGTACACATTTCCTATTACCAACAAATACTGTGTGGAATTTTAAACATGTGTTTAAATGAGGTAAATGCGACAAGATTTTAGTATAGATATTCTGTACTCTAATTAAGTTTGAAATTCTATACATTTTTGACAAGTAATTATTATTTAATAGTAATCAGAATTTTGATATTTAAAAATGTTTTTTAACACAACATAATGAGCGATTTAATAAGTTTAAAATAAAATACAAGACACAAAATTTAGTTTAGACATGTATGACAATTAATGGTAATTATTTATTTAATTAAATAAATCTCTTTTGAAATTCGGTTCAATAAATTAATAAATAATATATATATAAAGGTAAATGGAATTAATTTTTTAGCAATTTGAATTCATTGATTAGCCAGTGACGATTAATGAATAAGTTGAAACATCAGATGATTATACATTTATATTGTGTTGTTTATTAAATCGTTTACAATTATTTCTAATCTTATTTTGTTGCTTCTATTCGCATTAAAAATAGAACTCATGACGCAGGTTTAATTTCCTGCCTCGACTCGTTCTACTTTTTTTTTTATTAATATTGCTGCAATTTTATTGTTAACTTTTCGAGTCCCACGCACTTTGCCACATTCCTTGAATAGTTCTTAGCGGGTCTCACGTGGGTCTTGACTGCAAATTTTTAGCTGCAAATGCGAGTCTGTCTGTCTGTCTGTCCGACTGTCTGTCTGTCTGTCTGTTGCAGCTGTAAACGTAACTGGATTTGGGCCCGGCCTTAACCCGCCTCAGTTTGTTCCGCCCGTTTACAAACACCTATATATTAGATGCCTTTTTATTTCTTTTAATGAAATGTGCAAACAGCTGCAGAAATTGGCAATCGTTGAATAAAAATATATATAAGTATATCTAAAAAAGCAACAATACAACACAACAAAAACGTATCACATGCATTTTTAGTTGCATACCCTGTAGGTATTTAAAATGGTAAGAAAAACAAGAGTGTCAAATGAATAACACATTAAGTAATATATTAAAAAAGTACAAAATTAAATAACTAACTCTTAAATTTTTAAATAATATGGTGAAAGCACACTTAAGACCTATATTTGCCCTACATATTTTCTATAAATGCTTCTAAAACCCCTATTTACTCTCCAAATCCATTTTATTCTTTCATTATAAACCTATATTTACCCTACATACCTTCTATAAATGCTTCTAATTCCTCTATTTACAAATCCAAATCTATTTTATTATCCCATATTCTATTAAACACCTATATTTTCCCTATAAACCTTCTATAATGCCCTATAATGCTTCTATTACCTCTATTTACTGTCCAAATCCATTTTAGATCTAAGCAGGGTATCTTCGCGGCAAAATCATACGACTTTCAAGCACTTTTACTATTCTTCAGTTTAAAACCTCTTGGAAAATTTAAGAAAGCGTCAATGGAAGTTACGTAAACCTTGAGAAAACCTTAGGGAATTTATCATTGTGATTTCCAACGGAATTAGAAAGCTTCCTTAGTCAATCCCTGGCTTTTTCCTCACAATAAAAAATAAGAAACCATCAGGGATCTTAGGAATTCCCTAACGTTTTCTTAGCTACTTTCGTTAGCAATTTTATTTCGATTTTCGCAGAAAATTCCTTAAGGATTCCCTAGCGTTTCCTACTTAAAAAAAACCAATTAACAATTCCTTCTCGATTTTTGCTGGAAATATCTCAACATTCCTTAAAGAATCCTATTCGATTTCAGTTAAAAAATGTCCAGTATATTTGTATAACACGGCAACACTGTTGTGAGCACACTTCAGATAGGACTGCAGGGAATCTTCGCGTCAAAACCACTCGACTTTCGAGCACTCTTGATTGTTTCAGCTTAATTTGGTTGATTGTGTTTGGCATTATTACAAATTCCAAGAGGCAGAGCGAAGAATATGGCGATTAATATTTAGTAAATACTTTTCTATTCATGTGCATACTACCAACACACACACACACACACACATTTGTTTTTATGTATTTGTACGTACATATATACAATTGTGCATTTGCAGTGCAAAGAGAATATAAATATAAACATAAATAAAAATCCAACAAAGTCGAGCATTTTAATTATGCAATCAACAGGCGCATATGCAAAAATTGCAATTGTTGCTGTTGTTCTTGTTGTTTTTGTTTTTATTGCTGCCGCTTTACGATTCATTTCATTTTGGTATTTACTTTATTTTTTTTTTTTTTTTGCTGTTTTGCATATTTTATTTTCTGCGGCTGCTTTGCGCTTTTGATACGTCACAGGCAACAAGTCAATTCCACTCAGAGTGCGAGTGTGTGTGAGTGAGTGTGTGTGAGTGAGTGTGAGTAGGAGTGTGAGAGCGGGAAGAGAGCACGTTACGAAAATGAGAGCAAATGAATTTGAAATCAACTAATGAAATATTGCATCGATTGCAACTGTTGTGTTGTGTTGTGTTGCGTCTTCCTCTTTCACGTGTGCTTTGTGGGCATTTTGGCTGCGGTTGCTATGGCAACATACATACCCTGTACTAATTGCATATGTGTAAAGGATGCGTATATTTATTGTTTGTAAAAGTTAGAGGCGAACACTTTCGATAAAATAACTAAATTTCTCTACATTTACAAATGTATACAAAAAATCTACCTAATCAGATTCTTTATCGTTTTGTAGATAACTATCGATTATTTAAAATTTATCGACTTTCTAATTATTGTAACTAGATAAATGTAAAATTGTAACATCGCGTTGCATCGTCTGAGTTTGTAGAGTACGTGCTATCGATTTATCGATTTTTGATGCCATACACATAATGAGATTCTAACTCGAATCGATTTCGTTCTTTCATCAATCAATTAATTCAATTGACTTGACTTTCTAGTAATTAAAATCTAGTTATTGTAACGTTTATTTTTAACATTATCTGTGTCTGTAGGATGTCTGCTATCGATTTATTAATTTTTTATGACAGATATACTATGGAAGATATTCTAAATCGAGTCGATTTCGTTCTTTAGATCAATCAACTCGATTTGACTCGACTTTCTAGTTATCGTAACGTTAAGTTTCCATATAGTCCGTTTTTGTAGGATGTCTGCTATCGATTTATCGATTGTTTTTGTCAGAATTATTATCAGAATTTAGATCGATTCTAAATCGAGTCTATTCCTTTCTTTAAATCAATTCATTATTTCAAAAGACTCGACTTTCTAGTTGTAGTAAAGTTAAATTGCCAAATCTTCGGTGTATGTAGGGTATCTGCGAGTGCAGCACTCTCTCTCTCTCTCTGTCTCCTGCAGCCCTTTAACTTGTTTAAGATCATTAAATGACGTTTCATTGTGTCGTTCAAGTGGATTTGCAGTTAACTCCCGCACTCGGTCAGTGTGTTAATGGCTCTTAAACCGATTTTCCACGCTTTGCCACAAGCATAACTGAATGAGGTGGGGAGAGGGGTAAAGGGGAAAGGTGAAGGCTGCGATGGGGGTAAAGGAGGTGTTAAGGGAGTGAGTCATATGAGCGACAGCAGCTGACTGCTATTGCGGCTTTAATGTGTCAGCATTCATTTGTAACTGAATAAACACACTCAAATATTCATTTGCATTCATTGTATGACATGCAATTCGCATTGCAAAAGCCATGCAACAACGTATTTTTATTCACTTTGCAACTCAGTTGAATGGGATTCAAAGTGCTCTTAACTACGAGTGTGACTACTACAACTCACACAACACTCATGAGTCATGAATAGGTTTTTTTTCTATTTAGATTGAATGTTATATTTATGGTAACCTTAGCATATCTGATAAACAGAATTTAGAAAGAAAACAATCTGTATTCCAGAATAGTAAACAAAAGAGAAATGTTGAGTGTTAATATTATATGATGTATGATAAAATTTATAGAATTGGATTAAATTTAAAATTACGCAAAAATTAACTTTTTTATTTTATTACGTCTTTAAATGTCTTGAAACAGTGATCTTTTATAAGTAAGATTCTTTAAAAAGTTAGGAATCTTTATATTAAATTAGTTTTTTTATTAAAGATATATACAAAGAAAATAAATAGCAATTTAGAAAATAAAACAAATTTTATTTGCTAAAATTCAACCTAACTAGCCATATATCTAATATCAAATTTTACTTATTTAAGACAATATTAAAGTATCAAGATTTTCCGCATAAATAAAATCTTTAGACCCCGTACTTATTTATTAGAATTAATTTAATATCGTGACTTCAGCCTGAATTTTTAAGTGTAATCATACTTGTTGCGCTAGAAAGTTAAGAATAAATAAATAAAAATATTAATTAATAGATATAATAGACATGAATACCCTACGATTATAGATAGATCTTATGGTAACTGCAAAACAATTGACATTAAGAAAATGGGTGAAAAAACCTGCATGCAAATTAAAGAAGCGACCAGGCACTCAGCAATTTATGGCAGCTGCTTCCAAAGCGCAAGGAGGATAAAACCAAAGAAGAAAAAACGAAAAAAAAAAAAAAAAAAAAAGAGAAACACAAAAAAGCCAGAAGAATCGGGTAAAGGAGCTGAAAAAGCAGAAGTTGTTACCGCAGGTAAAATAAAAAGCGGCCGCAATTTGCGCACGCATCATTCAGAGATGAAGAAAGAGAAGGAGAAGAACAGGAGACATTCCCCAAGTCTTGCCGCATCCATTTGGCCATTTGCTTTGGACTCAGCTGCTGCGGCTTTACCACCTGCCGCACTTGTTTATGGCCGCCGACTTGTTGGCGTCTCCTGCAGCAAATGGACAGTGGGACAGAACGGCGGACAAAAGCGGAAACATGCGCATCAAAGCACACAGAAAATCAGCTTATACTTATATATAATACGACAGGGAGAACAAGTAGAAGAAGAGGCAGAAGAAGAAGCGTAATAACAAGTAGAGGAAGAAGCGGCTATAACATGGCTGAAATTGGCAATGTCGTCGTCGTCATCATCATCATCATCATCATCGTCATCGTCATCATCATCATTATCATCATCAATTCATGCGCTTTGAGCTTCACTTAAAAACTGGTTAACTTGCAACCAGTTTATCTCCAGAGTATATCCGTGTATGTGTATCTATGTATGCGTGTGTGTGTGTGTGTGTGTGTGTGTGTGTGTGTGTGTGTGTGTGTGTGTGTGTGTGTGTGTGTGTGTGTATGTGTGTGTGTGTGTGTGTGTGTGTGTGTGTGTGTGTGCTGGGGAAGCCGCTTATTGTTACGTTCTCTCTTCTCCTTCTTCAAAGTCTGCTAATTGTTGCCGCAAATGTTAATAAAAACAATTAACATGAATGAGTGCGAATGCGAGTGTGAATGTGAATGTGAATACTATGAGTGTGCGCATGAGCTCAGCTCATTTGCTACTAGACAGACCTAAAGGCAATTATTAACGCTGCTTCACATGTCGTATGAGTAATATGCACAAATGACGTCACAATGTATAAATACTAACAGATTGCGTAAGCGTTAAATACAACGCATTTATACAATTCTATAGGGTATCTAGAAGTCGACTACCCTTCATTGATTACTCGCCCCTTTAATCAAATGATTGCATACTTTACGGCGTCCGCATTGTCAACAATCTTTAAAGCTGCGTCTTATCAACAGAACGTTCAAAGTGCAGCTCACTAAAATGCGATTAAAGTACGAGAACGAGTGTAAATGTGAATACATTCATGAGTACTTTACAACAGCCATCGAGCAAGACAATATTTCAATTTGTGGTCACCGATAAGACGTTTAATCGCAGTGTATTTTGTAATTACGCGCCTTTCCACATAAGTACAATATACATATATAGTACTTCCATCTATTAATGAGTATACACACATATAATATATAGTATATATGTTCATATGCTTATCAAAGAACAGCCACAAATTGTGCAAAAGGCAACTAACTGCGCAGCCCACAAAGTCAATGAATAACAACCATTATGCGATCGACTAGAAGATACTCTGCAGGAACTTTTAATTAACAATAAGGGTCAAAAATGAGTTAAGTTTTATTAAATGAACTTTTAATTAACAATAAGAGTCAAAAAAGAGTTAAGTTTTATTAAATAAAAGATACTCCGTAAGCATTTTATTACTCTACTTTATTTAGTTCCAACTTGAATAATTATTATATTATAATTTCCCCTATCATCAGAAAATTTGTAGAACACCGAAAAAATGTCTAATAAAATGTTAGCTCTTTATAAGATAAACTAAAATGTATCTGAGAATATATACAAAATATATTTTAACACAATTTTAAATTTTTACAATCATATTTACAGGGTATTAAAAGAATGAGGCTACAGATATGATGATGAACACTCAAAAGTGCGTCATATTAATTGCCTGGACGTCTAAGCAAATATAAAGATTTACATTCATATAATTTAATCACATTGAATGAAGTCAAGTCAAGCTCTTTATATACAATATTTTTTATGATTTTTGAAATTTGTATATATTATACTATATGTGTATATATGTATGTTATTTTGGTGCCTTCATTGGGATTTTCGCCACAAATTGCAAAGCAATTCGTTTGTATTTATAGAACATTTAACATTGTCTATGCGTTTTTATTTTCATTTGGCGTAGACGAAATTTATTTTGTCGAAATGCTTAAATATTTCGGTATATGTATGCGTATACTTATATAGATGACTATGGGCCAGGCAGACACACATTTAAAATTAGCAAAACAGCGCAAAAACCGTTTGCTTGTAAACAATTCAGAATATCGAAAATATATATTATATACATCTACATATGTGTATTACTTTTGAGGCCTCCGTCTGCCCATGGAAAATGGCAACACTTTTCTCAACAAATTTTCTTCTATGCATATTCTATTGTTGTTCTTACTCTATTGACCACAAAGCATATAAATGGGGAGGATGGGGGGATGGAAGAGGGTTCTATTCACTTGACGTCACCGAGTGAAATGTCAGTGTCAATGCGTGGGGGCCTCGACATTTAGTATAAATAAAAGATTAAATAGAATTTTCTTTTGTTTTATTTGGCAACTGAAAAAGAAAACGAGTACATTCTAAGACTTTGCTTAGCCAAAATAAATGATTTGGCCATAAATAATACTCGTCTTTGTGAATATGTGGGAAATACATTAAAAAAATTTGCAAGAATTTTCCAAACATAATCGTAAAAATATTTATTTTAATGCCGATGCTTATGATTTATTAATTTATAACTTTTTCATTACAGAATCCACGGTGAATTCGCGTAAAAATGCTTTGGAAACGTCACGCGAGAAATTAAAAGGTAAATGGAAAAGAAATTTGAATAATATATTAAGAATATCCTAATCCCTATACATATTTGTAGATAGCATTAATAATTTTCTTATCAGTTCCCTAAAATTGTAAAACTATCGAAAGATTTGACAAATAATTAATTTCCAACATAAATATTTTGTACTTGCTTTATTGGTTATCTGATATGAATTTAATAGATGATTGATTTATATCATCGCATATTTTCAGCTTGTCAGTTTATCGGTCAACGTTATCTTTATGGGTGGTTACCGTTATTTGTCTGCACCTGTTCTTAGCACACTGACTCATTGGGGATCTCAGCAAACTGTACTCAAAAGTACGAGTACTATATGATATGGTATTCACAAAGAAAGTGAAAAGAGATATACGATGTGATGTATGTTTTGTATTTATATTGTTGACCTTTATTGATTTATCTATTTTTCTTGTTATCAGTGACAACCGAATTGAATTCCCCAACGGAATTACCAAGCTATCGACTGCCATCTTTCTCTCTCTCTCTCTCTCTTTCTCTTCCGCTGTGCCAGTCCTTTTTTTGGGTAATGCCGTTTAATACAGTTATTATGGGTCTGACAAGCACCAGGCAATTACATATATAGACAAGCAGCCATTTATACTCCGAATACATATTATATATATGTCAATGCTCGGCAATATTGATAAAAATGCGTGCACGGAGTGTGTGTATGTGTGTGATCATAAAATAGAATTCATTTTAGTTGATAAAAAAGCGAATGGCGTGATTCATGATAGAAGTACAAACACACACACACACACACACACACACAGACAGCAATAAAAATAATAATACTAAAATATGCGTTGCCAATGGAAAGTCATATACATTCTTATAAACAATTGAATGCGTATCAACAAAAGATTAGAGTCAACGCATACATACCCTGTACACACATGCACACTCTCACACTTATGGACTTATGAGCTTTTATTTATTTAATTTGCTTTTATTTTGCCATTTCACTTTCATTATCAATCGCACTGATAACAAGTTACGTGACGTACGAACAGATACGATATGATATTCGTACAATCACCGAATCCCCGGGCAATGAAATTAAGATTGGCCCAAGAAAGTTGAAATTTCAGCATAATTTATTTGAATTTTATATTTAAATTTATTCTTTGCATATCAGTCTTTTGATAAAGGATAGTAATTAAGTTATAAAGAGTGGAGAAATCAATTTATGAAAGAATAATAATTTGTCATCATATCATACTTTTGATAAAGCTAACTATCAGTGAAATATTAAATATTCCCTGAATAATATTTGGTCTAAGATAGACTTATATTCTACTTATATTAGTTTAATTACGGTGGATTAATTACCGCAGTTCCAATTAAGATTGGCCCAAAAAAGCCGAAAATTCAGCATAATTTATTTGAATTTTATATTTAAATTTATTCTTTGCATATCAGTCTTTTGATAAAGGATAGTAATTAAGTTATAAAGAGTGAAAAAATCAATTTTTGAAAGAATAATAATTTGTCATCATATCATTCTTTTGATAAAGCTAACGATCAATGAAATTTTAAATATTCCCTGAATAATATTTGGTGGATTAATTACCGCAGTTCCAATACTCTAACAAATTTGTCTTAGTTCAGCTATAATATTATTATAAGGTATCGAAAACATTGGTATTTATTATCTGATCGTTATGAAAAGTTCTGTTTAGTTACATTAGTTGATTAGACGAGTAAATGATCAATTTAATCACTTTAACATTCATTGAAGATAAAGATATTCTAAATTTCAAATAAACTTCCTATTCTTATGACAATTTGCAGGATCAAAGTTAGATCTATGATTTAAAACAATTTAATTTAAGTTTAAACAATTATAAATTAATTTATATACCACTTATTCCAAGAACACTTTAAATCAAATTAGGATAAGCAAAATAACATCTCGTATCTGTTGAAGGTGCAAGGATATTGAATTGCAATTTGTTGGCCTTAAACCGTTTGAGTATCGTTGGGTATAAATGGCCAATGACACCTTCTGGGGTTTTCCACAGAAGCAATTGAGCACTCGGTGCAAGGATGAGAGGATCAGCTACCTGTTAGGACTAACATATCTAAGCCTCTCAAGTGCTTCGTTCGATGTCTAATAGCCTGCCTGCAGGTCTGTTGCAGTCAAGTGGCTTTAATATCCTTTTACTTGGGCCAAATGTCAAATGTATATTTGTGACCTGGCGCTGTGATGCCTTTTTCATTTCTATTGATGATTTTATGGGTTTTACCCGCTAAAAATGTAATTTTAATGATGCCATTTTGTCTGGGATTTGTAGTTTTGTATGCTTGCAGGTAAAAAGCTGCGCAAATCCATTGACGCAAGTCATTAAGCTGTCTCGATGCTGTCTGGGGCAACACAAAGTATCTTTTAGCTGGTGGCAACAGCTGTTACAATGCAAATATGCCAAGCAACAAATGAAATAAAAGATGCAGATACCAAGATATAGATACAGATACAAATACAAGAACCATGACAGCAACAACAACAGCAGCAACAACAGCAGCAGCAGCTGAACATTCACAGCATATTTTCACTGGCGTCGCAAGTCTGCGATCGTTTTATTTACTTGCCCGTTTGATACTTATAAAAGCGTTTTCATAGACGACATGAAGTGGCAAGGAATGCCGCAGTGTGTGTGTGTGTATAGAAAAGTATCTGCGTGCCACGCTAGTTGAAGTTGTGTGTGCACAGTCGCCCAACTGGCGATTCCCAATCAGCAGCAACAGCCGCCAAGGCGAGCTCACAACAACAGAGACAGAGACACACACACACACACACACACACAAACAACAACTACAACAACAACATGACACACAATGAACTCATGCGCTGTGTTGATACATCCAACGCAACAATCTAGCAGAGACACTGCGAACTATACGTAGAACCAGAGAATCGAGAATTATAATCGAGTGATAGACAACACACAGTGCGACGCCACACACACACACTCACACACACACTCACACACACACGCTTTACACACACTCAAACACTCATTGGGAGGCCATCATATGGTAAATGTTGGACGCACTGTGAGTTCAATTTTTATTTTGCGCGCTTTATAAACACAACCCAGCGAAAGTTATTCCAATAATCCTAAATTTTAATCATAACAATGCACAACTATTTAATACACTGAGAAAAATATGCCATTCTAAAATTAGATTTGTAGCTACTTGAATTTATAAACTTTTGTTTTTAAAGTTTTAAGATTGCTGTGTACAAAAAAATTTAAATAAAATATCTCAAAAATGTATCTAGTTGTCGACATATCGGAAAGTAATATTGTTACTATTTAAACAATTTTTTTTTCCACTTTTCTTAACAAGTTTTTAATTGTAAAAGCTAGAATAATTTTAAAAATTCTATTTGCTAGAAATCATTTATGGCTTTTTGCTTCTAGAATCAATATTTATATTCTAAGTTATATAAATTCCTTATCCCGTTGATATTTACATTTAATTTCATTTAATTTAGATATAGTTAAGAATAGTTAAATATATGTGGTAGAAATAATTCACAATAAAATAACAATATTAAACAACTAAAATGAGTAAAGTAGCTAGTTTTAATAGAAATAGTTTTATTTTGGTTTAGATTCCAAGAAATCATGAATATTAATCATAAATATTCTGAACAATAATACAGCAACAATTAAGCAAGAAAATAATTTCTGTGAAATATAAGCTTTAATCACTTCATTTAAATATAATGAAGCTCAAATACTTTTTAAAATGACTATAAGATTACAAATCATTTCATAATGGCATATTTTAGTTATGTACATAATTTTAATTGTTATAGGTATTAATTATAATAGGATATAATACAAATTTATTCACAAATGTTTCATACAAATATTTTTAACACTAGATTTAAATCTACAAGTAATTCTTATTATTATTCTGTGTGTTTTGTTGTAACTTCCATTCCCAAATTTTAAACTACGCAGGTATTTGAGAAATCATGTGAATTTCTGCGCTTTTTGCACATGCTCAAATTCCTATTGGGATTTTGCTATGGCAAGCGTTTTTGTCAGTTCGCCAGTCAGTCAGTCAGTCAATCTGTCTGCCTATGATCGAAAAATGGTTGTTGGCAGTCAAGCACAGTCGCAATCGCATTCGCATTCGCTGTCTGAGTTTGAGTCTGAGTCTCAATCGCAGCCAGCTGCCAATGTCCAATCGCTATGAGTGCAGATACATTTCACGTATATACATACATACATTTGTGTAGATACGAAATACAAATATGCAAATGCTCATGACGTGCGCGCACTTAGCGATTGTTGTTGTTGTTGTTGTTACTTCTACTAGTTTTATGGCCTGGCAGCCATCGTCATTCATGTACAGTGATATATACATACAAATAGATATAGATACCTATATATAACACGATGTTGTTGTTGTTCTTGTTGTTCCTTTTGCTTGGTTGAATTGTGCAAATATTAACCAAAATTGACACTGTTTATACCCTGCACTAAAGGCTATGCACAGTTGGTTGACTTTTGACTTTTACAGGAAACGTTAGGAGTATCTTAAAGATGCATATTTCAGTATATCTATAATAATTCTTATTATTATTAATTGCATAATTTAATTAGAACTATGAGCTGAATTACAGGGTATCCTTAGCTTGAATAAGCTTTTTACATGTTTTTTTTTTCCTGTTTTTGGCTTTTTGTCGCCGTCTTAAAATAGACCCAAAGGCAGCAAACGTTGCGTGTCAACAAATGAGCAATCAACGTGTTATAATAGCCAACTTTTAGTGGCCTGTTCGAAACGACCGTCAACTGTGACTCGGCCGGTCTTAACTTTATTTGTATCTGTGTACAATGTACATAGTATAATTCCAGCTCTTTCTGTCTCACCATTTTGGCCACTTGACTCAATTGACAATATTCTCTAATGGTTTGACTAATGTTGACTAAGGTCCACGTTTATACATATAGTGCTGACGCATAAAGACATTAGTTGGCCTCCCCGACAAGTCTGAGCCAAAGAAGAAACCTTACTACCAAATGACACTCACACAACTGGAATTGACAGAATAAAACCGCCTACAAATTGAGTGAACATGATAACAGTCGAATTTCTCCATAACTCGAACAAAAATATTGCCAAATGCTTCTGTAAGTCGCATTTTTCGTAAAAATCATTAATAAATCGTACATATTTGTGGAAAATATCATAAAAGATTATTATCAGACACTAAGTTTCGATTTTTCGATGAAAAATAAGAGAAAATAAAAACGTTTACGTATAGTAAAGTTAGCGTAAAAGCAATTTGAAGTGTATGAACTTTAGTAACTAATTTCTGATCTTTTAAATTTTGTTTAACTTAAACGATAAAAAAATTGAACAGCTCACAATTTATCATGAATGAATTTGTAGTTATAACTCAAAATCTCCATAAGTCGAACTTTTTTTTTTAGATAATGCTAAATCGAGTTAAGGAAATTCGACGGTATTTTAGAGCTTATTAAAATCCTGTTTCTTCTTATCCTACATTAAATAACATGACGCTTAAAATTATGCAATACTTAATTAGCCGCAACATGATGAACCATTTTTCTTAGTGTTTAAGTTGTTATTCTTTGTGTGGATGTGTGTGTGTGTGTGTGTGTGTGTGAGCTTATGAGGCGTAACGCTGTCTCGACTTTGGCCTGTCAAAGCTTTCTGTCACCCGCTCAACTTTTGTTCAACTCATTGAGCAAAAGTCAAACAATGCACAAAGCTCAACAGGTCATCAGTATGTGTGTATATATGTACGAGCATACGTTTGTATGAGTGTATACGTGTAAGTGGGTGCTTACTCTCCCTCTTTGGCGCTCTCCTTCTTCACTTGCTCTCTTCAAATTTTTTGCCATATACGTGTACACACATTCAATTAGTTTTGATTGTCGCTTCGCTTTCGTGCGTTTCACGTCGTTGCTGCTCAATTAAAGAAGTTAACTCTATTGATTACGTTTAATATCGACGCAACGTCGACGCTGGCGTCGCCAGACGTTGTGAGTTCAAACCTGTTTCATCAACAAAAACAACAACAACAACAACAACAGCAACAACAAATCGTGGGCAGTTGTTGTTTTGAGGGGCATGTGCACAAGCGAGCGAGCGGTAATAATAACAAAGTTGGAGCCGACAACGTCGCCAGCATTGCTGAACTGTCCAGACATGATCACGTCGTCGTCGTCGTCGTCGTCGTCGTCGTTGTTGTCGTCTTTGTTGTTGTTATTATTCATGTTGTTGCTGTTTGTTGTTTTGGCTCCACTGATTGTTTGTGCTTCGCTTGTCCGTCTGCACTGAAGTCGCCACTTTGGCGGCACTGCCCGATCGTAGCTTCTGGTTGCAATGTTCCCCCCCGCCACTCTCTCACTCTCTCGTCATGTATTTGCTCTCGCTCTCACGCTCTCTCTCTCTCTCTCTTTCTGCTCTCGGCTCGCGTCTCTGCGACGGCTGTTTTATGTTGCGCTTAATGGTTTCATTTGGCGGCTGCCGTTGTGTATGCATATGTATGTGTATGCATGTGTGTATGTATGTGTGTGTGTCTGTATATCGATTACCCAATGCGTCAATGAATAAGACGTCGTCAACACTGCAGTTTTTTTTTGGGGCCACTTGTGTCCATTGCAAAGGCTCCCGCACTAACACACACACACACACAAGCAACTCTGTTAATTGTTGTATCTATGCATGTGTGTGTGTCTATGTTTATTTTTAAGTCAATCGGTTCGAAAGACGTTTTATTGCCTGTAATCAATCGTCGCGTGCATGAGAGAGAGAGAGCGAGTGCAGTAAGAGGATTGCTCACATTTCCAGTGTTGCCAACTCGGCTATTTTTACGCCAGATTTGGATTGTTTCGAAAACTATTAAAGAGTTAAATAATAAAATTATTTACACATAAGCTATATTAATACTACTATAACTATATATACATATATATATATATCAGAAATTAAGGATATTGCCTATTTTTGTATTTCTAGAACATGACATACATATGCTTTATAGGGTCGGAGTTGCCAATATACTCCATTTGTCTATTTTCAATAACTGCAGCGTATACATTCATTTAAATTTTAAAACTATAAAGCATATTTTCTGGCTTACTCTAGCAAATTTCCTAGCTATTTCTAGCTTTTTTTAGGCTTTGAAGAGTTGGCAACACTGCACATAAAATACAATGCATACATATGCATAGATGTATGCATTCAAACATATGTATATCTGTGTTGAGTGCGTAGCCCGTTCGTCATGGCTTTATTGTGTTTATTGATTAGATTGTTTACCTTTTTTGTGATATCATCAACGGTGTTGCTGTCGAGCCTTATCGTCCGTCAACTGTCTAAATATGTGCATACACACACACACACACACACACACACACATGTACTTTGCAGGGCAGCCCAAGATCTGCTTTCACAAACCATCAGGGAAACAAACACTGATGTAGCGATAATCAGCGAGCCATACGCAGCAAAAGAAGATGGAGTCTGGATCCAAAGCATAGACGGAGGTGCAGGGATATGGAGCTGTGCAAGCACCCCACAGCAGTTAACCCACCGAATTGCCCGGAATGGATATGCTAGGGCTAAATGTGGCAATGTATTCATCTATAGTTGCTATATTGCCCCAAGCCTCTCTCTCGAGGACTATGCTGCCATACTGAACGACATAGCCTATGATGCGCGTGACAAGTCGCCCATACTAATTGCCGGCGATTTCAATGCCTGGGCCACGGACTGGGGTAGCAGCAGAACGACGCCAAGAGGATCGACCCTGCTGGACATCTTTTCCCTCCTGAACGTTTGTCTACTGAACGTCGGCTCGAAGAGCACCTTCAGTAAAGCCGGTAGGGAGTCCATAATTGATCTGACCTTCGCAAGCCCTCAGATTGCCCGCAATACCAGATGGTTTGTCTCGGAGCTCTACACGCACAGCGATCACCTGGCCGTGATCTCAGAGTTCACACTGACAAGAAGCAGACAGATTCGTGCCCCTCCCAGTCGAGCTGGATATAAAGCAGACACCCTAAACATCGGAAGATTCCTCTCTTCGATACATGGGCTTAGCGTCAGTAGCGATGCTAACGCTAATACCTCTGCCGAGGCGATAACAGACTCTATCACTAGAGCATGCGACGCATCCATGTCTAAGGTCCGGAAAGGCAGCAACCCACAACGCCCTGTTCCCTGGTGGAACAATGACATCGCCAGAGCTCGAAGAGATTGCCATGCGGCGAGGCGCCTGTGCCAAAGACACAGAGCATCACCCGCCTACGAGTCCTTCGCCCGGAGCTACAAGCTGAAGAGAAAAATTTTCAAGGACGCTGTAAAACGAAGCAAAGCCCAGCACTTCCAGGAGCTCTGTGAGGCTGCTGATGCTCAGCCCTTTGGATCGGCGTACAAGCTTGTCATGGGCAGACTGACAAGACAACCAATGCCAACCTCTGCAGCCCAGCTCGAGGGCATTATCAGAGCCCTCTTCCCGCCACAGCCGCCAATTGAGACACTGCTACCCCAGCCACAATCGACAGAGTTCGAAGCAAACTTGCTGACAAACATCGATGAGGTCGTCAACATTGCTGCAAAAATCCAGACGAACAAAGCCATGGGTCCTGACGGAATCCCGAACGTTGCTATTAAGACAGCAATTGCAGCAGATCCCGAACCTTTTGTGGAGCTATACAACAAATGTATAGTCGAGGGAACAGTACCACGCAGATGGAAGCTGCAGCGTCTAGTGCTCATACCCAAGCCTGGGAAAAATCTCGATGATCCCTCCTCCTACAGACCCCTATGTATGCTTGATACGTTGGGGAAAATCCTGGAGAGGATCATCTGCAACCGCCTGGAGAACGAGCTCGCAAGGGTGCATGGACTGTCCGAGCAGCAGTTCGGATTTCGCAAGCAACGTAGCACCATAGACGCTATCCAATTAGTCACAGACATAGCTCGACGTGCCATCCAAGGAACGAGATGGGCTGGCGGAACTAAGCAGTACTGCCTTGTCTGCACACTCGACATTAAAAATGCTTTTAATTCTGCCAACTGGACACGAATTCTCGAGGCGCTCATGGCAAGAAGCATACCGAGACACCTCATACAGCTAATCGCCAGTTACTTCCAGGACAGAGTATTGCTATATGACACTGAGGATGGACAGCGCCACACCAGGATTAGCGGAGGAGTCCCCCAAGGCTCGGTACTCGGTCCGCTGCTCTGGAATGTCATGTATGACGGAGTCCTGCGGCTTAACCTTCCAGACGGCATTACAATTGTAGGATTCGCTGACGACATTGCCGTAGTATCGACGGGAAAAAAGCTAGAGCAAACCACAGCAAGTTGCAGCTCTGCCATTGACAAGGTCATCGTATGGCTGTCTCAGAATGGTCTTGATCTGGCTAATCATAAGTCGGAAGCTGTGCTGATAAGCAGCAGAAAAATGGTGGAGAGAACAGTGGTCAGGGTCGGTACTGCCCTAATAGAAACCAAGCCTGCCATAAAGTACCTTGGGGTTATGCTGGATCATAGGCTGTCTTTCAAACAGCATCTAGAGCATGTCAGTGCCAGAGCATCGACAGTAGCGACTGCTATTAGCAGATTAATGGCCAACACAAGAGGACCGAAGGAACACAGCAGGAAGCTGATTGCTGGAGTGGTGACCTCGACCATCCTGTACGCGTCGCCGATCTGGGCCCCAACAATGGATGTGAATTCATACAGCAGGAGCTGCAAAGCTGTATACAGACGCTGCGCTCTACGCGTGGCCACCTGCTTTCGGACAGTGTCAGAGGCTGCAGCACTGGTAGTGGCACGGATGATTCCCCTGCCTTTACTGGCTGCCGAAAGGCAGACTGGAACTTCGACGAATCGCCATATTCGAGATGACACGCTGGCACAATGGCAAACAAACTGGGACAGCGCACCAAACGGCAGATGGACCCATCGCCTCATCCATGAGCTTAAGCCTTGGTTTCTTCGGCGACATGGGCAGCTCGACTTCTACCTGGCACAGATGCTAACGGGTCATGGCTGCTTCAAATCATACTTACACCGATTTAAGTTTGTGAATGACCCATTCTGCGAGCACTGCGGCGTTGGTGTAGTGGAAGACGCCGAGCATTCCATTTTTGAGTGCCCACTCTTTGAGAGAGAACGAGCACAATCTGCGATAGGTAGGCTGCAGTTGGCACCAGAGAACCTCATCGCCCACATGATCGCCGATGAGTCCATATGGAGGAACACAGCGGCTCTGGTTGCACGAATCATGGTTGATCTGCGTCGAAGAGAGAGACTCCGCAATGGAGTTGAAAACTGAGCGGCTATAGCCGACATCTACCCCGTGAAGTAGTGCTTCCCGGCGGTCCCGCGGGTTAGATCCTATCCTTCTTTCTTTTTTTTACTACTTTACTACTTGTCACACTGTAATTTAAATTGTTATTGCTGTTCCCTACTTTCAAAATAAAAAAAAAAAAAAAAACACACATGTACTTTAAAACTATTTCTGTTTGCATTTACATATGTAAGTTTGTGCGATTGTGATGTGCATTGACGATAGGCCGTCTTATCGATTGGCTTCCGTTCGATTTGCGTTTGATATTTGGGTCTCTTGGCTAGACAAAGAGTCCACGCTGTTGTTGTTGCTGTCGCTGTTGTTGTCAAGCCAGTTGCAATTTTTTATATTTATGCAGATAGCCTCATACATACATACACAGACAAGCTTGAACTTTATGTTATCGATAGTATTGCGATAATTTGCAAAAGAAGTGCAAAGTATCAAAATAAATACAGTCGAACTTTCGAATCTTGAACTTTTATAACTCGAATTTTCTCTAACTTCAACAAAATTGAGAGGCTATAACTTCAGTATTATTTTTTTTTTTATTTAAAAAAAAATAATTAATTAATTAATTAATTAATTTCAAAGCTTTGTATTTTTAATTCTTAATATTTAAATCTATATTGGATAAAAAAAATGCCTTTATTAATCAATAAATTAAAACTAAAAACAATTCTATTTTTTAATTTAATTTTTCCATTGAAAAGAAAATAACCGTTTCAAAATCGGGTACAAAGTGTTAATGCAATCAATTACCGGATATTTTTCGTACTCCGATAATCGTAACGTAACTGTACTCGATACACAATCAATTAAATGACGTCTCTTGTCGGACACAAAATATCGCTTCAAATCAGCTATTAAGGGCAATAATATCAGCAGACAAATATTTAGCACTCACACGCACAAACACAGAAGCAATAAAAATAAAACACAAACAAAATCAATCAACACCAAACTCGCATGTTCATCCAACAACAGAAATTTGCAAATGCCGAAAAAAACAAAATACGAATCTGATATAAATTAACGCAAAAACTGTACAGACGCAAGAGCAACAAATATTTAGCCAGCCTCCCTACCTCCCTTCCCACCCCCTGCCAATTCATTGCCGCATCAGAAAATGGCGCACTAAAAAAAAAACGAAACATACAAAACAAAAACAAAGTCAATTGATCTAATAAGCCAAGAACGCGACGGCGCTCACTCATTTAAGCAACAGAGCCCCAGCGAGTTCTTTTATTCGCTTTTTTGCTCATGCTACAACACACACTAACAACAACAACAGAAACAACAAGAAGAAGAAGAAGCAGAAATTGCGCGCGGGGTGTTTTGGGGCTTCCCTGAGCAACAAGCAAGCGAAGCATATGAAACAGAAACACACACACACTGACAGACAGCAGTGTACGCATACATACATACAGCAGCGAGCACGACGCGCAACAGCCGACGACTTGGCACTTGCTGACTAGCTGTGCTTGTTGTTCTTGGTTTCGTTGTTGCTGGCGGCGCTGCGACGTCGGCCACTACATATGCTTGTACGTATCATGGCGCAGGGCCGGTTCAAAGAAGTGGCGGGTTGAGAATAACACTCTCAGATGAGTTCACATAATGATGAAGCAATTATGCTGAAACTTGATTCGACTTTTAATTGATTTCAATTATTTTTTGTGTAAATCGATTAAGTTTTATAAAATCAATTTGATGCTAGTTCTAATAATAATTTTTAATACACGAGTATAAAGGCATTTTTAAGTTCGAGCCCAAATCACAGCTTCTGCTATAGATTTAGATTTTATTTATTTTATATCCTAGTGCTATAAACTGTAAGAATTTTATGATGATTGCAATAGTTACAACGTAAAACAATTTACTTAATGACATAATTCTATAATTGGAATTAATATTACAACATTTTATTAACACAATTTATTTTTTATAGTTATCTGTTTGTTTTAAAGGTATTTTTTATTTATAAATTAATAATTTTTTTTTGTGTTTTATTCTTTTGTTAAAAATTGTTATTACTTAATTAAATTTAAACTTATTAAACGAAATTGATTAGCTCAATTTACAAAATTATAAAGAGGCAAGAATTTATCTAACATAAGCCGAGCCCTTTTGGGCGCGCTGTTTAAGTAACCGCAGCCGCTCGCACACACGAGATGACGTCGACCGGGCAGCAACAACAACAGTAGCAACAGTTGATCGAACATTCGAAGATCGAACGTCGTGCTGTTAAGTTGGCCTGCCCGGAACGGAACGGAACGCAGCGAAAAGCGAACACAGCGATAGGCACGGGCATGAGTAGTGAATATAAACAAATAGCAAGCAAATAATAAGAAAACGACAAAAGAACGACACAACAACAACAACGGGCAACGTGTAGGCGAGAGAGTAACCACAACCACAACTACAACTAAAACGACAACGAGTGCGAATGCGAGTGCGAGTGCGATTGTCAGTGCGTCCCCAACAAGTTTTGCATTAATCAAATTAGATCACAACAGCAGCAGCAGCAAGAGCAGCAAGCAAATGGCAAAGTGAGTTTTTAAATTGAGTTAAAGTTTGAGTCGCATGTGAGCAGCGAATGTAAATGAATGTCATAATATGCTAATAAATCAAATATTCAAAATACAAAGTGCAAAAGTCATTACGTTACGTTTGAGTGCGTGTATTAAAGTGAGTGTGTGTGTTTGTGGGTGTTCGTGAAACGATATTTAATTCGAAAATGAAAAGCAACAAATAGTTAGAAACGAATGCGAGTGCAGGAATTCCAAGAAATTTTGTGAAAATTCAAAATAAACAAAGTCAAAGCCAAAGCCAAAGCAACGACGCTAGCAGAGACAGCGACGGCGACAGCAACAGCAACGTTTTGTAGCGCGCCACAAAAAGAACAGCAACGATAATAACAACAACAACAACAACAATAAAGAGGGCAACCCCCGCTGTAGTAGTTGTAGTTGCTTTTGTGGCGTCGTGATTTTGATTTTGAGGTCTGCTCATCTTCTGCCTCTTCTGAGTTCACAACAACAACAGCAACAAATGTGCTCGGGTGAGTAGTAACAACAACAACAACAGAAACATGTACTTGCATAGCGTGCACAAGAAAGGGACCAAGAAATAGAGAGAGAGAGAGACAGTGAGAGAGGGTGTGAATGCATAAGCATGTGTCATGCTGTGCGCTCAATTTCACATTGCAGCAATAAGGAACACATTGGACTTGAGCTAAATACACTCTCTCCCGCTCTCTTTCTCTCTCTACCTGCATGCGAAGAAACGTAAATTAAGCCGGCGCCAGGATACCTGCCGTCGACAACAGCAACGGCGACGTCGACGTCGACGCCAATGATGACAACGACGTTGGCAGAGAGTGCGAGCGAGAGAGGAAAGGCTTGCAGCAACGTCATTGACACAGCAAAAAGGGCAGGCAAAACGGCATAGAACAAAGCAACTAAACAATGAGACGAAAGGTGGAAATCCACTTAAGAGCATAACAAAAGGCAATGCTGCACTGTGGGGTGTGTAGAGAGAGAGAGAGAGGGAGAGGGAGAGAGCGTAGATGGGAGAGTGAGAGATACTCCTGTAGCTATGCTGAAGTGTTGTGAGAACAATTAAGCATGCAACAGTTATTTCGGTATCTGTATCTGCCTGTATGTACATACATATATGTCATTGTCTTTGTGTGAGAATTTGAGGAATGCCCTGAAATGAAAATTACGACACATGTTTATGGATCTTGCTCGGGGCAAAAGGCAACCCCTGACCTTGACAACAGATACCAGATAGAAGATACATGATACATAGATACAGATACAGATACAGATAGAGATACTCGCCACTCGTTTAGATATCCAAATGCTGCGTGGGCGCAAATTCCATCAGCTAGACAATAATATTTTTTTTTTTGCTTTGAAATCATTTTTAACTGCTCATTCAAGCGTGAACATCATCATTCACACACACACATTCGTTTTTATAACCATTAACTATAGATTTCTGTTTGTTTAACTCTAGAGGTAAAACAACCAAAAAAAAAAGAAAAAAAATACCAGTTTGTCAAGCATTTTGTGCCAGCTACGTAAGCGTTTTTAATTGAAAACATATTATAAATATACACTAAATCAACAGAGTCTGTCAAATCATAGGGATTAATAATTAATTGAAATATAGATTACGTCAAATAAAACTGCAGAAGTGTATTTATTCTGCGACACCTCCCCAAACGATACTTGGCTGTTCTCACTTGTTTTGGTTTTATATTCAACTTTTTGCTAATATGCAAAAATCTAAACACACTCGAAGCAAAATTCACATGGCATTTCCGTCCTTCAAATGCCACAAAAGCCAAAAAAAAAAAAAAAAAAAAAAATTATACACATAGTATACATTTATTTAAATATAAAAGAATTTTGTGTTTTATTTTAATTATTATCTTCACACTCTTCGCTTGACTTGAGAAATTTTAATTTTTCGCTTTCTTCATATCATTTATCTTACCAAAAGAAATGACTTTGACCGCAATTATTTATAAACAATTCGTGACATTAGAACAAAAGTTTACTTAAGTCAAGTGCAAATTAAAGTTATATTTTTTTTGTAAGTTATATAATTTTATATTGACAACCGAATGATTAGCAATTAGCAAATAATCGATCTATAAGAGAAAATTTTAAAATTGTCTGAAATATATTTATTGGTAATGTTGCTGTCATAAAATTAACACAAAAGGCCAACTAAAATGTGTTAACCAAAATGCCAATAGACATGTCTATAATTATAACAATAGCTTGAGCTAAAACATATAGATGAATTTGCGTACTATATAAATAAAAACACTTGAATGTCGTCTTACGTAGTTGGTCATTTAAAAATAAATTTTCTATTTGTTTAACACAGCGAAAAGTGGAAATAGAAATACAGAAAATTCAAATCACATGAAATTCCGCTGCAGAAGAGAAAGCAAAAGTTAAAAAAGAGACAAAAAAAAACCATATAAATGGGCTATGGCTATACATACTTATTCAACATACAGAGATATATCACGATATAGCCGAACATACATAATCGAATCTATTATTTTTTCGTGTTTTCCTCTTGATCCTAAATGTTTTGTATGTAAACAAAAATTTAGCTGGCAATTATTTAACACTTTTTGGCGCAGAATTCTATTTATAATAGAACTGAACTTTTCTATTTATGTGTATTTTGAACAATAATACGTAGAAATCGTTTCTGGTCGCTTTGAACTTGTTTCAAAATGTCTTGCACATTTATTATTAAGGCAGTTTTTATACTTATAAGCAATTTAAAATTTTTACTAGAGCGAAATTTATATTTTTAAAATTATTATTAACCAATTAAAAGAACAAGAAACGAATTATTTTCGATTCATTTCCATTCTAGTTTATACTGAAAGAAATAAATATACATACATCCATATATTTCTAATGTGCCGTTTGGTTTTAATTATCGCCACAAAAACCCGAGAATTGCATTCCAAAATATATATTTAATTTTTAGATATAAATACTTGTACAAGATCTATACTATATATATTCAAAGTGCAGTGCCAAAAAATCAGTCAGTTCTCGATATATATGTATATTAAATATTTAGTATACACAATATTTGGGTAAATAATCGGATATATATGTATAATGTTTAAATTGAAACCTTGGCACTGGTCAAAGATTTTAAGGCGAATATCGAAAAGATGTTTTTTTTTTCAAATATGTATTTTTTTGACGTCAAACATTTTGGGAATTTCCGCGCCAGAAAAACTAATTTCGACAAATGTCTTGTGAATTTCTACATTCTACATTCTGCCTAAAAATGCGCCAATCTCAAATAATTGCTTACTCATACGAGATTGTCATAGCAGAGAGTAATTGTCTGGCTGCTAATTAAGTTTATTTTACTATATGTATACTCGACTACCATATTTATATAGAAGTTGAACGAATGTCGTGATATCTTTAGAAAATATCATCTATAAAATGTATAAGAGCAACATGTCAAGATTATCAGCATATTATCTTTACTGTCCGGGGTCCATTCCCAGCCACATGATAAGAGTACGTATCTTATCTAATTAGTATGGTTAACTTCAAATGTACCTTGACCTCTTCCACTCTCGACAAAGAACCTATCATTATTATTATTTTAATTCGGGTTAGTCCAACGATAAGCTTTCAACCAAAAAAAAAAATAAAGAAAAGAAATAGAAACCATATAAACATCAGTTTATTATCAGTTAACTGGAAACAGCAACTGCACCATTGTAATCTAAACTTATTTCTGCCTCTCAAATAATTTATCAGCGAAATTAACGCGAATTTCATGTGTATTATTTTGATTTCAAGATTTGTTTATTTTATGGGCCATTTCAAAGACACTGGAAACCCCGTCCAAAGTAAACAAAATGTAGAGTGGAAACACTGGCTCTGACTTTTCAAAATAATCAGCAACAGTTGCATTGCATTTGTATGTGTGCGTGTGTATGTGTCTACACAAATACATATGTGTAATTGCTTTGCCTTTTGTGGTCAACGCGAAAAGAAAGAAAGAAAGAAGAGCGACGATCGTTAGCGCTGCTTTAATCGCATTTATTTGATTTCCGACAAACACTCAAGTGTTGCTGCTGAGTGCGACAACAAAAACAACAACAACGAGCTTACGCGTACGTCATAGCGACTATAGCGAATACCAGGAGACAGAGAGACTCAGACACAAACGGAGCGTGAGCAAAAAGCGCTTATCAAGCGCTCTAGAAAGCTCGTCCAAGTGGCTATTGCATTTGTGTTGGTGTCATATTATCGCCCGCGTCGATGAAAACAAGTAGCGCTGTCCAAAACACAGTCCCCAATCGAGCTCACTCATTCTCAAACACACATACACATACATACACTCGACACTCAACAAGCTAAACTCGTTTGCAGCCAGGCAACAACAAAACGAGCAAAATTATTAAAATTTTTAGCTTGATTCATGCTCACACACAGCCTGACTGACACACACACACACACACACAGACAATCGCACGCAAAGGCAAACGCACACATGCCCAACACTCTCACATAAAATATAAACAAAATGCAAACAACAACAAAACCAACGACGACGATGATGGCGGGTTTCCTCGTTTCTTGTGAATTGACTCAATATAATACACACAAAAGCAAAGCGCAGGCAACGTCAGCGCTGTTCGGCCACAGCGACGCCAGCGTCAACGGCGGCGACAGTGTTGTCAAGTTGTTTGGATTAGTCATGTTGCTTGTATACACATACATACATACATATGTACTTGCATACATATGGTATACATTGGTCTCTGAGTAAGAGTAGTATTGAAAACAGGCTACATACCTCGCCACATGGCTGCTCGTGCTCCACTCGAGTGTGATGGGTAGAGACGTGAGAGTTGGTGAGGGGGGATGGGAGCGACTCTTTATTCGTGTGTAGACAGCTGCGGCAACTCTAGCGATTTGGCGCTCTCACACGATCGCGTCGCTCATACATACATACATATGTATACATACGCACGTACATACATGTATGTATGTATGTATCTGTATTTCTATATGGCAGCGTATGTATGTTGGTGTGTGTGTAGCAATTATTATTTTATTATCACTTTTTTTCCATTGCTACGTTTTGTGCTGTGTTTCTACGTTTTAAATGCTTTTGTTGTTATCGTCGGTTCGTCGTCGTCGTCGCTGCTGCTGGTGCTCCCCAGACCTTCCTTAGTCAGCAAAAATTCGCATATGTATGTATGTATGTATGTATTTATTGGTGGGGGAAACCTGTGCATGTGTGCGTGCGCGTGTTTATGGCGTGGCATATTAGTGTGCGTGTGTGTGTACGTAATCAACAATAGCGCGGCTACAAACTGGCGACAGTCTCTTCGTTTCGGGACCCCCCCCACTTCACGTCACCTGTTGTTGTTGTTGCTGTTGCTATTATTGTTGTTGTTGGGGGCTACGTTTTTGCTTGATTTGATCATTTCTCAGCAGCAACGGCAACGGCAGCGTCAGCCGACCCTGTGCTTACATTTGATTGACAATTGCAACAGTGTGCGAGAGTGCGAGTATGCGAATATACATACATACATACACTGAGGTATGCGACGTTGACGTTTTGATGTCGCTCCCTCTCCCTCTCTCTCCCTCTGCTGTCTTCTGCCTTTCCCTGGCGCGCTCAATTATTTGATTATTGTACGATTTTGTTTTTGTTTTTTTTCTTTTTGCTCATTTCTGCTCGTGTCGCTGCTGCTGCGCTGCTGCCTGTCTTTGGGCTTTTGAGTATTTTTGTATTGTGTGTGTGCTTTTGTTTTCGCGCTCCTCTTTCGCCGCGTTAGCCGCGTCGCTTCTTCGTTTTCTTTTGCACACTCTCGCACGCACACACACACTGATTTGTCTGGTTTTTGTTGTTGTTGCTGCTGCTGCTGCGGTGCTTTTGCCACTTGGGCACTTGGGTCTTTGAATGAATTTTTCAGCTTGCCTCGTCTAGTTGTCTTTAACTGTTTCATGCTCGCTGGTCGCTCGTTGTCGTTGTCGTTGTCGCGAGCGCCTTGTCGATAAACACAATTTATTTATTTGATTTATTTGTTGTTGTTGCTGCATTCTCGTCATATATTCTCGGTTTTCATTCTCAATTGTTGCGTTCTATCGATAACTGTTTAATTATCGATGCCATTTACTGATATTGTGATATTCACAGTGAGTGATATATTCACAATTGAGTCACAGGTACGACGAGTTTTGCATATTGCACTATTCATATTCATACTCAGTGCAAATTACTTGTGCAAGTGACTGTGTGTAAATATGTGATTGTCTTGTGCGTGTGCGTGTGTGCTCATCGTTGTATTTGTTGTTGTTGTTTTTTTTTTTTCGCCGTTTACTTTGTCATTTCCTTGCCCAGTTTTTTTTATCAGACTATTTGGCTTCATTGGAATTTCGTATCATTTCCGCGAATTTTTAGCGCGTCTTAACAATTCAAACGGAATATTTGAATGCTTGAGTGAATAACACGATTGCCGTTAATAAATTAACAATTTAACAATTGTTAAATGGCTGAAAGCCAAACTTAAGTTGCTTACAGCTGCAAATGACGTACAAGTCTGACCTGACAGACAGTGGCGCCGTTTTTGTTTTTGTTTTTTGTATTTTTTGCCCACCTTGTGCTTATTACACACATTCGCATGTGGGTGTTGTTGTATATACATACATACATGTAAATGTGCATGAAGTGTATGCATGTGTGTTTGCTTTAAGAGAGGGAGAGAGAGAGAGAGGCGTGCAGAGAGCGAATGCATTATCGTGTGACGTACACTGCTCAATTTCAAATCAGCCTATCATCACAGAGTGTGACTAGAGATGACTTGATAATCAGTTAGCTATTTGCAAATTGCACTTTGCTCAAACAGAGTGACAAAGAGAGAGCGAGAGAGAGGAAAGCTGTTACGAGAGACAATGACAAGTGCACATGCAATTGTAATTCTTAAATACATATCGCTTATTTACATGAAGAGTGACATATCTAAAAAAAAAAAACAACATACAAAGCGCTCATAGCTCTTACGCTGTGTGTATATATAGCTATGTTAATGAAATTTTGACACAACATAGATCCGCACATGACGAGCATTTCTGCATCATTAACGCAAAATTCGTGTTTTTTGACTTATGTCACTCTTCATGTAAATTATCTATATATACTTTGCAATTATTATATTTACCCGCTATGTGCGTTCTACAACAGCTAACTTTTAGTACAAATTACAGTGTGCATCTAGCTTAGTTAAGCTTAAACTTTGAAACTGAATGCCTAATAATAAAACACGACAACGTCTCGTTAAATAAACACAGTCAAAGTCGTGATAATAGAGTCATTTAAATATTTGTTTTACACATTTTTACTTTAGTTCTAAATAAGAAAAACTACACTTATCGCTTATATGGTAGGCAAACATACATAAGTATTAAAAACATTCAATTAGGTTGTTTTTTTTTTATTAAGAAATTAATTTTTGATAACGGTACTATATACCATATCATTTAAATGCACAGTGACGACAAAAAGTACAGCAACATTTACTTACTCAATTTGTTGAGTATTTATTAAATATTTATCAAAATTAAATACCATTTAAAAATATATATTAATAAATAATTTGCTCATTTGTTTTGATGACATAAGCTTGAATGTAGATATACTTTATGGCATAACTGTAGCATGATGAACCAGAAACCAGAAACAGCTTGAAATGTGACAAAGTTCGTGTTGTGTGTGTGTGTTTGTGAGTGTGCATGTAGAATTAGTAAACAACCTGCACATGGTTCGAGTCTCGGAGACTGGGAGAGAAATTCCAGAGAATCGAGAGTTTGAGCGGGTCTCAGTTGTAGGAAATTCCATTTGGCGCCTGGTAAATTGACCCATTGACACGAACTGAACGTCTATTTTTATAATGAAATAATGCTAAGAGCACTTCCCCTTTCCCTGTCCATTGGTATTACACACTATAGTCGCTCTTATGTAATTGATGCTTAATCAGTGCCGTTCAGTGAGGAAACCAGCCTTCTAATCTCTGTCGTATGACACTTGAAAAAAACGCTTAATGACTGGGGACAACTGACGTCAAACAGGTGCATAGGCAGGTGATAAAATAGATGAGAAGAGGATGAGGAGCAGAGAAGTGAAAGGGACTTGAGTTTACAATTGCCCACTTATCGGGTAAAGCTCTATTTAGTCTGATTGTGTGAGTAATACGAACTCAGGTAGACCCAACGAGTTCCACAAATAACTGATAACAACCAGCTCTGACATTATCAATGGAATTTTTGGACAACTTTTTTTTTCTTCTTATTGTTCTACTGAATTTCACATTTATTTGTTGTATTTTTATATTTTGCGATCGCACGTTATTTAAAGCTTTATAAATTACTGATAAAGACATAAGTAAACACAAGTTTATAGCAATGTCTAAGTATGTATGTATGTCTAACGACGCATGCTAAACAGATACACATATAAATATATATATACAAATATATATCTATATATTATACAGTATACAGTCTGTGGCAAAAGTCAATTAACGCGCGACTCGAGCTTAATTTCTCAGCCTCTTAATGTATGTGCTATTTGTGCTCGACTCTCTTTCACTGGGATTTACTAATCAGTGTCTACACACACACACACACACACACACTTATAGAGTATATATGCATATATATAGGGTATATACAGCTGATAAGGCAACTCTACAATAATAATAATAATAATCAGCGCACTTTACTTTTTCTTTATGTTATTTATTTTTTATTTTATTTTAGGATGAGTTTCGTTTGAATTTCGTTTTCAGTTTGAGTTTTTTTTTTTGTTGCGAATGCGAAATAGAAAGTTGATAAACGAAACAAATGTTTGTTTATAGCTAAATTATTTAAATATTTTCTTCAAGCATTTCACCTTATGCAGGAAATTCCCATCCATTTAATATATCATATTTTATTTTATTTATTTTTACCAATTAACATGTGCCTAGCAGCATTATCAGCTGTACGTTCTGGCTTCTGATAAGATTGAGAGACCAATTAGCTGCGATAGTTGGCTCTGATGAAATGTCCAAATGAAAGCCAACAACAGCTGCCAGGCACTTTAATAATTCAGTGAGGGGAAAGGAAGAGAGTAGAATCTTGATACTAGACAAAAATTCCAATTTGAAATGCAAATAAATATTTAATGGTGGCAAAGTTGTGGACAGTTGGCCGTGTTGCAAGTGTTGCTGCCTCTCACAAGTGTATTATTTATTGGCCATGGAAAATGTGCAAAGAACTTCAAGCAAAAGGGCTTTAATGTGGCAGCAATTTATTGTAAATTTGACTAAAATTATTAGTTTATTTAACTTCAACTAGGAGCAGTCGAATAAATAAAAATTTAACATTTAAATTAAAGTAAGAAAAGTAAAATGTAAACCTAACAAGGTCAATATTTATATTAATTGATATACAATTTAAATTCAAAAATTTAATATAAAGGGAATAAGGTTAAGGTTTATTTTAGTTGACAAAAATGTTAACAGTTGAGTTTAAATTTAAAAAGATTTTTAATAAATATAGCAAAGAATTAACTATTTAAATACCATAAAATAAAATATAAAAATAGCAATTTTATAAAAAAAAAATTAAAAATCTTTGACAGTTGAGCTTAAATTTAAAAAGATTTTGAATAAATATAGCAAAGAATTACCCATTTAAATTCTATAAAATATAAAGATAGCAATTTAATTATTTAAATATTATTTATATTATAACAGTTAACTTAATTTAAAAATATGTGTTTTTAAAAATTAAATATATTCAAATTTATATTAATTAATTTGTAACAATTATTTTATTTTAGATGAGCCCGTGTCAAAAACATCGCAGGCGAGTAAATTTGATGATACTATGGAAAGTGCAACAACAAACAACACAGCGAAGCATTATAAAACAGCAGCAACAAACAGCAAACAATACAAGAACAACAACAAAGTGAGCAGCACGCGTCGTGCAACAGCAGCAGCGGCAGCCGCAACAGCAGCAGCGGCAGCAACAGCATCAACAACAGCAACATCAGCAACAACTAAGAAACAAACATATCGCAGCAGCAACGAAATTGCAGCAACAGCAGCACCGAAAACAAACAAAGTCAACAATAAAACAACAGCAGCAGCAGCAGCAACAACATCCACAGCAGCCGCAGCAACAGCCACAGCAGCAACAACAATTGTAACAGCAGCAGCAACAACAGCGACAACAACAATAACAACAGCAATCAGTACAAGCACTCAAGAGTTGCCAGCTCCAATTGCCGAGAGCAACAGCAACAGCAGCAACAACAAAAATAACAATAATAATAACAACAACAATAACAACAACAGCAGCAACAACAACCACCACAGTGATAATAGTATTAGTGAGAATAATTATGAATTTAAGGCTAGAGATAAAGCGAACCTAAGTGATAGCAAAATGACGCTACAGCATGTGGCAAGTAACTCATCGGGCCAAGTTGCCACAACAACCACAACGAATCATGCGGTTGTGCCAGTCAATGCGACGGCAACAGTCAGCGATGAAGCAACCGCAGCTGCAACAATTGCCGATTGGGCGAATACAACAACTAATTTGCGTTATTTGCACAAGAAATTCAAACGTTTGGCGAGCACCACCGAAGCAGAGGCTGTTGATGTGGTGCGCACCACATCGTTGTCATCAAATAGCTCCATATCGCCACCACCACCACCAGCAGCAGCAGCAGCAACAACAACATTTGCAGCAGCGGCAGCAACAGTTGTGCCGGTGTCGATGTCATTGGCGGTGCCATTGCTCAATGGTCATGTGACGACGACAAATGAATTCAGTGCCAATTTTATAAATGAAGAGAGCCACAACAACAACAACAACAACAACAGCAGCAGCAGTAGTAAAAATGTTGTTAGTGCGCCAAGAACGCGTACACCGCTCAGCAATAACAACAGCAACAGTAACTATGCCAGCAATGCAACATTATCGCCAGCAACATTCGCACAGCATCAGCAATCAACGCAGCCAACAACATTAACAACAACAGCAGCAGCAACAACAACTGTTACCGCAACAGCAACACTGCAAATACAGCCGCAACAACAAGCTGCTGCAACAGCAATAGCAACAACATCAGCAACCACAACAACACCTGCCGAGAAACCGGGACGTTATATATGTCCCTATTGCAATATGCCATGTGCCAAGCCATCGGTGTTGCAGAAGCACATACGTGCGCATACAAACGAACGTCCGTATCCGTGTGACACCTGTGGCATTGCCTTCAAAACGAAGAGCAATCTCTATAAACACTGCCGTTCCCGTTCACATGCGGCACGAATGCGAGGCATCGATGTGCCCGCCAATGAGGCGGATGGTCTATCCGATCAGGATGGCGATGGCGAACTGAGCAACAGCAGTTCCGAGCTCCTAAGTGTGGAAATTGTAAGTTTCAATTGCTTATTAACAAATAACAGCGTCAACTAACACTTTGTTAACAATAACAGCGTCACTTTGACATTTCTATCTAGCCTTTAAATATATTTTTAAGTGCATATCAGTTTAAGGTTTGTCTCTTAAAAAATTACAATTCTTGAGATACTTAGAATCCTCTTAATTGATTCTGCATCTAAGTTTTGTAAAGTTTTTAAGTTTGAATTTGTTAAAGATTTTCCATTTTTTCCATACTTACCTCTTGAAAATGTTTCTTTAAACTTTAAACTCTCTTAATTTGGTTAAAACTTAACCGTTTTCCTTGCGGGATATATTTTAGTAACAACCACTAAATTAATTATGCTGTAAAATTTAAGTTACTTAAACAATTGTCTGCTTAAAAATGTTATTTACATAACTTTAATGCTTAATGCGCTGTTGGTAAAATTGATCTGTTAATAGTAACATTTTAAGAGTTCAATTTCCACTGTTACCTATTAATCTCTTCATCTCATTCTCTTCCTTTATCAACTTTAATTGCAGCTAAGTCGTGCGGAGTCGCCTTATGACGAGCCCATGGCATCGCCAACGCCATCTCCATCAACATTGTCGGCGGCGAAGAGCGCGTACCTGCAACAGCCGCCATTGCCGCAGCATTTGCAACAGTTGCCGCTGGGCTCGCCGGCAGCAGGCACATTGCCGCCGCCAACAGCAGATACGTTGCACTCGGCAACGGCGCAACATCGGCAATCGATTGATTACAAGCCATATAAGCCCAAGTTTCATAATGCAGCGCTTTATGCGCCTGGCAGCAGCAGCAAGGAGCAGCAAGTGCAATTGCAGGTGCTGCAACAGCAACAGCAGGCATTACAGCAGCAGCAGCAGCATCAACAACAACAGCAGCAACAGCAACAGCAGAAGTTGGCGTCGCAGCAACCAACATTGGCACATCCAACACTATCGCCGAGCACGCAGTTGAAGCTCAACAATCACATCAACTCACATCAGATGCAATTGCAGCTACAACATCAGCAACAACAACAGCTACATGCACAGCAATCATTGCTGCTGGCGGCAGCTGCTAATCCTGCGGCATTGACGGGATTACCACCACCACAGACCATGCCCACAAGTGTCTACTATTTGGGGCAGCCGCAGTATTTTAATCATACAATGCATCAACAGGCGTTAGCCTTTCAGCAAATGCAGTTCCAGCAACACTTCCAACTCCAACAACAGCATCAGCACCAACACCAGCAACAGCAGCAACACCAGCAACAGCAGCAACACCAGCAACAGCAACACTCACCGCTGTTGAAGGCGCCTACACATCCTCCGCAACCACAGCCACAACCACAAATGCAACCACTACCACCACAGCCATTGCCACAACCACAGCAGGTGAGTGAAACAATTTATTATACACTTTGACGAGGTTATATTAAACAGGGTTCGCAATGATTAACAATTTTTAAATATAAATTGTAAAGTAACTATTCGTTGTGGTTTATTTTTTTAACAAAATATTACATAATAATTTGTATATTTTGATCTGAATAAAGAAATTATAAATATCTATAATAATGATTGCAAATAATTGTACTCTAAAATGATTGAAATTATATATTATTTTATAAATTTTTAACTTGAATCAAATATAATAGTTAAAATTCGAATTTTGACTAAGAATAAACGCGGAAGTTATTGAAGATTTATTTAAGTATAATTTTATTTCGTATCTTTTTTTAATAATTGCTAACAACATGACGTATACTTGAATTACAGCTGGTGCGTTCAAACAGTCAACAGGCGTCGATAACAGCAACAACAGCCGCCGTGTTGCCAGCCCCTGCCACGCCCACGCCTCCAGCCAATTTGAGCAGCTTTGCCAGCGCCAGCGGTGGCATGCAAGTGGTAAGTAAATCTCATCATTTTATGGACACATTTACTAAGTAACATTCTCTTAATCCTGGACAGAATGTGGAGAAGGTGCAGGAGCACATCTCGAAATTGATCTCACAGAACGAGGCCATAGTGGAGAATAAGGAGATATTGTTGCAGAAAAAGTATCCCAAGCAGTTGAATCGTTCGCGCAGCTTTAACAATGCCAACAACAATAACAGCAATATCAACAGCAGCAACATCAACAACAACAATGCCTCGCCTCACATCAGCAGCAACAACAACAGCAACAATAACAATGCTCAGCAGATGGGCGAGACCAAAGTGAATCTGGCACAGGCCATAGTTCAAAAGCAGCAGCAACAACAGCTGCAACAACAACAGCAGCAGCAGCAACAATTGCTGCAGCAACAACAATACCAAATGTATTTGCAACAGCAGCAGCAGCAGCAACAACTGGAGCCTGTCAATGGTTTGCTAAAGCGTAGCTCCAACTATGTGGGCCTTAAAGGCTCTGCCACGCCCCTTGCAACGCCCAATGCCAAGCTGCAACAGTTGCCGCTGCCGCCATCGCCGTTGCCACTGCAAACGTTGCAATATCGCCAGGATCCCGCGACGCCAGTGCCCAAATTGGAGCAGCAGCAGCAACAAACTACATCAAATCATGTGCAACCTCTTAATTTGTCTGCGAAACCAAAGCCAGTGTTGCCACAAAAAGTGGCAGTAGCAACAGCAACAGCAACCAGTGTTGCTGCCACCTCAGTGGTAAAGAGCACAACAGCAATGCAACAGTCAAATAATTCAATTATTAAGAATCTATTGCTGAATGCACGCGGTTTGGCTGTGCCCATTGGCGAGGGCGATGATGCCGTCTATTCGTGTCCCATTTGTGCCAATGAATTTCGCAGTGCGGATGAGTTGAAGTTGCATAACAGCACCTACTGCCAGGATGCCAGCAGCAGTGCCCCAATGAGTCCAGCCTCATCGCCAAGCAGCAAATACTTTCGCTCCAATTCCATATCGTTCAGTTTGCCCGAACTCAAGACCCACATGGCCAATTCAAAGAATCCATTGTCTTTGGCCAAGTTGGCCTGGTCGCAGCTAAAGACAAAACCGAGCAGTCTAGTGTTGAGTCGTCTCAGTGCGGCACAGTCGCCGGCACGCACCTCCACGATCACCTCAACCAGCAATAGCAGCAGCAACCACAACAGCGGCAACAGCAACCACAACAATAGCAGCAGCAACAACAACAATTGCAACACTATCAGCAGCAGCAATAACTTGCCTTTGGCCACGCCTGCAATTGTGCCGCCCATCATTGATGCCGCCAATGTTGCCCTGCGTTTTGTGGATGCACCTTTACCGTCACCGGGTCCGCTCTTGGGCAAAACACCGCTTGTGGATTATGCGGCACCGCGCAAGACGCAGGACACCCAAGTGGTGATAACCAAAATGCACGAGGATCGTCTAGAGAACATAATCATTGAGACGCCGGCCAAGCGTGTGAAATTGGGCAACGACATTGGCAGCAGCAATAGCGGCAGTGGAAGCCTCAGCTCGACAAGCTCTGCCTTTGTCTTGCCGGCAGCGGTGCAGTTGATCTATGGCGGCAATCAGGAGCAATTGCAGTCGTCGGGCAGCAGTTATAGCGCCAAGGAGGAGCGACTGCGTCGGTTTACCTCCTCTGGCGGCAGCATGATACCCATCTCCGAGTGTCCTGAGCTCAACAAGAGTCCCAAAATGATACGCACTCCGTTGTTGTCCGGCGGCAGCTTTCAGGAGATGTCGCCACGTCCCAGCGACTCAAAGGAGCGTAAACTATCTACGCCAAATAATGGATTCCTACTAAGCTCCTCCACCACAACGCCACAACATTTTCAATTTCCGCCCATCAATTCCATAACTGCCTTCAATCCGTTGACATTGCCGCCCATGAGCAACAACAACAATGTTGGTGAAGCCAGCAAGGCAATACCCTATGTGCCGGGCATACCGGGACCGGGTAGCTTGTCATTGTTGCCGCCACCGCAACAACTGCAACTGCCGGCAGCAGCAACACGTGGACGCAGTCCCAATCGCAAGCAGCCAAGTCCCAATCTGTTGCTGGAAGCGCCGCTCAAGGCATTGTCACCATTCGGTGGCGTACAAAATGTGCCCAGCGAATTCAGTCGACAGCCGCCGACTCCAGCGCAACGTAATGCGCTGCAATGGAACAGCAGCAACAAGGCAGCAGCAGGAGGATCTTCAGTAGGAGCAGCAGGAACAGCTGGAGCTACAACTGGACTGGACTTGAACAAGAAGCAACCATTTAATTTCCTGCGCATGGCCGACAATGTCAAGAGCTGCTCCACCTCGGAACTCACTGTGCCCGAGGTGCGACACTTTAATTTCGATAATGTACACAAAACGCAGGAGGCGCTGGCGCCGCTGCACGTGGACACGCCGGAGGAGCTGGCCAGCAACACAACGGCAACATCAACCACAACAATAATTACAACTCCAACCAGTGCCAAGTCGAAATTCCTGCGTCCCACCAGTCTGCCCCTTAAGCCGGGCACTTTTACGCCCAAGCGTCATCACGGAATTACGCCCACGGCAAATACGTTGCCATTGATCTCACCGGAAACGCCGCGTCCATCGAAATCATGTGTGCAGTTGTATTTGAATGGTCATGCCTACACTTATCTGGGTCTCAAGTGCAGCACCAAGATGTTCTACTGTACAGTAAACTGTCCACAGCCATCGTATGTCGCTGGCATGCACAAGCTGTCCATGTACAGTGTGTGGCAAGTGTGCGAGGAGAATCAACCGCATCCGTTGGGTTTCAAGCCCAAACAAGTGATGGCTTTGTATGATTCCAGGCAAAAGATGCTTGGTAGTGGTTCCTTTATGGCCATGGCCGGACAGGGCAAGATGTCCTACTCTGTGGTTAGTTCACAACAAACTGTGAGCACCTGTTCCACCATCGCCAATGGACAGAATAAGTTCTATCAGCATCAGTTAAAGCAACCACCGGCAATTGCCACATTGAGTGAGGCAAATGTGGCAGCCAAGGCAGCGAATGATGAGGCAGCAGCCAAGAAATTGGAGTCGGGACAACTACTTGTTGGTGGCTATGAGTCGCATGAGGATTACACCTACATACGGGGACGTGGACGCGGTCGTTATGTGTGCTCCGAGTGTGGCATACGTTGCAAGAAGCCATCCATGCTCAAGAAGCACATACGCACGCACACGGATGTGCGTCCCTTCACCTGCAGTCACTGCAACTTCAGGTACGTCTCGTGTCACATTTCAATTGCATTCCCAACTAAATCTCTGTTCATTTACAGCTTCAAAACAAAGGGCAATCTCACCAAGCACATGCAATCGAAGACGCACTTCAAGAAGTGCATAGAGCTGGGCATCAATCCTGGCCCCATGCCGGCAGACGGTGAATTCCTCGATGTCGATGTGGAATTCGATCAGCAATCTTCAACTTCGGCCGGCGGACGCACTTCCTCCATGGCTGGTGAATCTGATTCCGATGATTATAGCGACAATGAATCCGAGAGCAGCGGTAAGTTGAAGACTTTCTTGATGATGAGGAACCAAAGAGCAAAAAAACCAAGAATAAAACTTAAAACAATATACCCTTTTACTTATTTTTTATTTAACGGCTATACAAATTAAAATAAGAAACTTAAAGCTAGAAAACTTGAAACAAATCAGGTATACAAATTTAAGAAAACGAAATAAGGAAAATCAATTTTTGTTACAGTATTCATGGAACCAGAATAATATTTTTAAAATATTAGCCAACATTCATATTTTTATTATTAATGATATTTACTTTTTCCCCATTTTTGTGTATACGCTATTTTTATATCAATCCTTTACATTTCCTAATTCTGGTTTCTTATTCTTATAACCTAAAGAAACCTAACCTAAAGAAATTGTTCCTAATTTTATTTTCTAATTAAAGGTTTCCTTGTTTTGAAATCTTAATTTTTTTCCACACTTTCGGTATTCTTGGTATTATTTGAAAAAATTCTTATAGGGAATCTATAGTGTTGATGTTTAAACTAAACTGAATTTCTTTTGCAGACACTGATGAGTCCAAGTCGCGCCTAAAGGAGCACGAAGCAGCACGTGGCCTGCTCTCGTTGTCCATGACACCGCCAATACCGCAGAGTGTTTCTCCATTTCCCTCCCAGCTGCAGGATACTCCTCTGCCGGCTGCCAGTCCGGCGAATAGCATTGGCTCCTCCGCCGGCAGCAGCAGTGCAGCGGGAAGTTCTCAACCCAAACGTCTGGTTTGCTCATTTACATCACCGAAGCCGCCATTTGATTACCAGAAGCAAGAACAGTATTACTCCAATCCGGAGGAATCCAAGCCGAAGCGTGGCGTGCCCAACGATGAGAGCAGTGCTCCCATGGATCTGACCAAGCCAAGATCCTCTGCTGGCCAATTGGCAGCCTCATCAGCTGGATCTTCGCCGGTGGAGCAGCTGCCTGCCAAATCTCAGGCCCAACAGATGCGCGATGTTATCTTTGGTACCGGGAATAATGAATCTGGCTTCATGAAGACACTCATCTCGGTGTCCGACAAGGTGCGCATCTCAGCGGAAATGGAGGAGCAGGCAAAGCGCGAAACTGAAGGTGATGATGTGCTCCTGCAGACCTACATCAAGGAGCAGGCACTGCAATATGCCAAAATGAAGCAGAGTCAGTTTAGTCGCAGTTACCTGGTCACAAGCACCAGCAGCAGCTCGGCAGGCACTCCAATTGTGAGCAGCAGTCTCCATGTGTTGAACAAACAGCCAATGATCATCACAGAGCTGCCGAGCATTGAGGTGCATGAGGTGAAGACACCAGAGCCGGTTGCCATTGTCGAAGCCACGCCAGCGGCAGTCGAGGAGATGGACGAAGTCGAAGCAGGAACAGGAGCAACTGTGGAGCCGGAGCAGACAACGCCTGTTGCTGTCAGCGTAGCTGTCTCCATTCCTGTTACCGTCTCCATATCGAGCGCAAAGCAGCTGCCTCACAATGCCAACTTACCGGCTGCAGTGCAGCAACCAGATGCCACCGATTTTAGTGGTGTGCTCAGCAACAGCAACAACAATGCTGCAACAACAACAGCAACTCCTGCCGCCCGCACTGTTATCGTTGGCGAGGAAGTCTTCAAGCCAACTCCAACGAGTGTCGCCGCCGAGGTGACTGCTCCAGTTTCCGTCGCCTCCACAAGCTATCCCGGTCGCGTTGTGCCACCACCGCCGCCGCCAATTGCCGGTGATGCGCGTCCCACGTGCAGCATCTGCAACAAGACGTTCCAGCGGCAACATCAGCTAACGCTGCACATGAACATCCATTACATGGAGCGAAAGTTCAAATGCGAGCCTTGCAGCATCTCGTTTCGCACGCAGGGACATCTCCAGAAACACGAGCGTTCCGAGGCGCACAAGAACAAGGTGATGATGACGTCGACATTTGGTGTGCCAACCACATCGAATCCACGTCCATTTGAGTGCACCGACTGCAAGATTGCCTTTCGCATCCACGGCCATTTGGCGAAACATTTGCGCTCCAAGACGCACGTGCAGAAGCTCGAGTGTCTGCAGAAACTGCCATTTGGCACCTATGCGGAGATTGAGCGCGCCGGGATCAGTCTGACTGAGATCGATACCAGTGATTGCGAAAACTCACTGATATCACTCAAGCTGCTGGCCCAGAAGCTGCTCGAGAAGGATCCCAATAAGCTGAGTGGTTATACCACGCCATCGGGCATGATGCAACTGGGATCGGATACACCGGCAGCTGGGCAGGACAGCGCTTCCGAGGATGGCTTCAGTGCGGCGAATAGTGCAGCTGCCTCGGCAATTGCATCGCTGGATAACGACAGTGCGGGCAACACGCCACAACGTGCCAGCTCCATGTCCGAGGATGAAACACTGGCCAACGGACTCAGTCAGAGTCACAGCCTGAAGCGTCGTCTGCCCGGCAGCAGCTTTAGCAGCAATGGCGACGAGAGCGACAATCCGCTGGAGGGCAGCGAGAAGCGGGCGAGAAGCAACACCAATGAGCAACTTACTCACCCAGTGGCGGCATCCACAGCAACAGCGAGCAACTGACACTACATGTACATGCTGCAGCCCACCTGAGTGTGGTCCTATCCTTATCACAACTATGCCTGGCCACCAATTCAACCGGATGAACAGCAACAATACAGAGCTGGAAGCGGCAATGACCAAAACATCAACGAGCGCATATCAAATGTCTAAGCATATCGCATTTGGGCACACAACAAACTACACACACACACACACATAGAGAGAGAGACAAGCTTAAATTGAAATGAATTCAATTGTTTGCCTTGCCACAATTAGAAGCAAGTTTATATCTCACTTGAAGCTAGTTTCATTGTTGTATGTGCGTGTGTGTGTAGACAAGTCAAGCATATGTACGATCTACATATATAATAATATATATATTATATATACTATTTATATATATATACATATATAGATAACGCAACTACAATTTGCAACCTAAGTATTTAGTTTAGTTAGTTATTGTCAACTCACAACTATAAAAAGTAGTTGTTCAACTCTTATATATATATATACACATCTGTACAGCAGGTACCATGTACGCTAGCCCTAATTATAAGTAATCTATAAATCTATATATATATATATTTAATATACACACAAAATATATATAAACATATTTTATTTCTTTTTTCGAAATACTAACAATTATAAAAACAAGAAAAAAACAAAAACAAAACTCCTGAAGCGCTGTGAGTCGTAACAAAATATAATACTGTTTTTGTGTGTATAATTAGTTTATAATTAATTAAGGCCTAGCCCACCATTTTTCCCAGCTCAGCCACGCCCCCTTTCCTTGGCCAGCCCTAATATGTTCCACGCTAATCACGTAGTTCTTCCCTAATTTGAAGTTTGTTATAGCCAAAAAAAGAAAGTAAAGAAAGAATAATTGGAATTATGAAAACCTTATTATCATTATGTTTATGTTAAAACTTTTTTATTTTTAATTAAATTAGCTAAACAAAAAAACAACGAGACCACGAGACTCTTTTTCAACTGTTTTGTTTTAATTAATTAATTATTTAATTACCGAGAGCAAATTGAAAATCAAATAAAACTTAAAAAAAATTATTATATTAGAAACTAATTATAAATAAAACATTATGTTGTCATATATACATTAAGTTTTATAGGCTAGTTAAGAAAGAACCACACACACACACACATAAAGTTTATAGAAATTAATGAAAATTATTGTACAAAATGGCTACAAGTATAGCAAAAGTATATATATTTATATATTACATATATGCTTAATAGATATATATTGAATGTATATGTATGTTAAACAAACACAAAAAAACAACAACAAATGAAGTGATTTATTACATTATTGTAAAATATATCAAAAACTGAACATGAAAAACTTTACAAAACAACCACAAAAAGAAATGACACAAAAAATAAAAAAAAAATCTATGTGAAAAATTACAATTAAATTGTTTGATTTGGTTTATTTTTAAAAGCGTTTTTGAAAGTACATGTATTCCTGCAAAAATTGGAAAAATAATATATATATATTACTGATGAATTAAGATATAGTATGAGACTTACCAGCAAGAATGCTGAGCCTAAGATCAGTGCACGCTCCTTGGCCGTTAGCTTGACATCGCTATAGTAAATATTGGTAGTATACTGGGATTTGCTGGCCAGCCATTTGTGATCAATTGAGGCGCGCAGATCACCTCCCGAGTGGATCTGTAGACGAAAAGCAATATATGAGATTTGTTTATCCACGCTGATCAGGATTTATCTAGACTAACCTTGAAGTAACACTCCTTGGGTAAGCAGTAACAGCAGAAACCGGAATTTGCTGGTCCCTCAACGCAGAAAATGGGCTGATTGGTCATACCATCTTCGATATAGAACTCGGGCTGGGTAAATGTTGGTGACTGCACCACACGACCCATAACATTGCCCGGCGGTATCCAAATCTCCAGATTCTTGGGCTGACAGCAAATAGCGCCAAGTGCCAGCTTCTTGCGGAATACTAAGGCCTCCTGATGTGTCTTGTCCAGCAGATGCATCTGAAATGGTCGACCGGCTCCCCAAATCATGCGATTGTTCTCTGTGGAGCTCTCGGAGGCGGCAAAGATGGCATCGCCAAGTGGTGAACGCACCACATAACGATTCTCCGAAGAGACAGCTGTGAGAGCTACCATTACAAAAAGTACAATTGGATTAATTGCCAATTTGTCAGATAAAAAACAACTTCAACTCACAATCGTTCAACTCGAATGTTTGCTCAATGTGCACCGAGGGCAAATCCGCAAGACAATCGTAACCAGCCAGGGGAATGAATGTACGACTGCCAGCCACTGTAGATATGGGCAATGGAATTCTTGGTGCCTCTAATGTAAATTATATACAAAGGGTTTTCATTATTAATCAGAGGTGTTCCAGAAAACTCTAATATTTCTAAAAAGAATTGATTTTGAAATTAACCGTTCAAAACTTCAATGATTCTTAAATGTCAAGGACTTAATTTTTTCAAACATATTTTCTAAGTCAAAAAAATCAGTGTCAACAACATTTTTAGGCTGAGGAATATTTTATAAAATTAACTAAATTATAATAAATGTATTTTTATTCAATTTAAAAATCATTTTCATTTTATTTTTATTCAATTCAATAAATATTTAATTTTGTCAAATCTCTGCACAATTTTTTAGACATTTGAAAGCAATTGGATTTGCGTTGCACTGTTAGAGACTTGTAGAACACCTCTGATAAACTTAATTACACATATTGTTTCTCAATTACCTGACGTTGGACGCGGCTGTGAAGTTATGCTGATTTGAGAGTCATAAACTGCAAAAAAGGTAACAAGATAGATTACTAATCTCCTATATTTCAATAGAAAATACGCTCTTATATATCGATCACTTGGTCAAGTTGGCTCTAAACAAAGGCACTTGATAATGGCGTCGGTGAAAATGGCCATAAAACCGCAACAGAACAACGACTGATAAGATACGGTTAGGGACAATTTGTACCTGGTTTGAGTTTGTTTGTGTGACACATACAAAACACACAGCCAATTAATCCAAATGTAGCACTTACAGAACACCTACACCAATATCATATTTATCAGCTACTAAAAACTTTAGCCATTTGAACATGATTCACGCTAATATTATTCGAAATCCGTTAAAAATGTGAAATATTAAATTACCTCTGGGCTCTGTAGAACTCGATGTTTGGGCCACTCGAATTTCGCTATCGTATTGCAAAGTGCGCACTGCATCATTTTGCAGCATTTTAATTATATTTAATTTTATTTAGAAGCGCAGTTTGAAAAAAGCCTGCAATTGAAACAGAACAACGGTTAAAACTGACGTTTATTGGGTCTGCGTCTCGAGGGCTGCCCATCCGGTAAAAGTTTCCGATCTGGTTTGATTTTTAGGCGCAGGCAAAAATTAGCCGATCTGGTTTGATTTTGTATTTTAGGTTTTTTTTTTTTTTCATTTTTTTACGTTTTTAAATTTTTTTCAAGGCTGACGAACTTGAAATCTTCATTAATATGTTAATTTTAATTTTGTATAATTTCTACATTTTTATTTTCATCAAATTGATTAATTTTTATTGTTAATTTTTGGAATTTCAACGGTGAAAACTGACTGATATATCGATATTTTAATAAAAACCGATGGCACGACTTGCCAGACGCTAAAACTATCGGTAACTGATAAATTTGATCTGAAAATGGGAATTGAGTGCTGCCACTTAATCGAAAAATGGCGAGCCAAGGCTGCCACAACGTTAGAAAGCTCGGTGCGTTGGTGTGTGTGTGTTAATAAAAAAAAGAGACCAACAACAATACTAACTGAGCACAGCTGAAACTAATAAGGTGTTAAAATTTGACCAATCAGGAAAATTATTCGGTGTAAGCCAGACTGTTTGTGTATAGAAACTTACTTAATGAAGTGGAAACATGTAATGGGTGAGTTTCTATAGGGTTTATTAATTAAATGCCGTGATTAAAACAGCAGTTTTGAAATGAGCACCTTGCAAAACAAAAACAACAAGCAGGTGCACTCAGAGCGTTAAGAGAGAGAGAGAGAGAGTGTGTGGGAGAGAGATCCATTTAGTAAATAGATTTGCAAAACGAAAAATATTTTCTTTTGTTGTTTTTTTTTTTTGTAAACGGCAAATAGGGAAAGCTTTTAAGAAGAAGAATTGCTGTTATGGTTTCCAAGCTCAAATGTTAATAACAATGAATTTGCCTGCGGTTTGTTGTTGTTGTTGTGGGTTTTACTATCGCGATTGTGTTTGTTTGTTGGGAGGGTGGGTGAGGCGAGGGGTGTTTGAAGCATTGCGCAGACGCTGGAGCGGCATAAACAAATGCCATCACCTTTAGACTCCACTTATTACGCTCCTGAAGCAGCACCGTAGAGCGTAAAATAACGTCAGTTTACTTTTGGCTATCGCAATAGCCTGGCTGCAAACGCGGTCGGTCTATAACAGAGAATCCCTTAAATAAAAAAATGAAAAAAAAAAATAAGATAAGACGGCAAAATCAATAAACGTGCTTAGGAAATATAAAAAACTTCCAATAAAACGTAGTTGTAGATTAGATCAAGTTAATATTGACTTTCATGCTAACAAAAAATGAAATATTTTCCGTATCGAAATTAACATACAAGAGAATCGCATATATTTTCTAACTTGCATTATTTACGCACCCCCAAAAATTGTTGGGGGGTTGTTGTTTGCTCATACGTGATTGAAACAACAGAGACGAACGACAGAATAAAAAGAAATCGAGAGAGCACAAAAAAAAAGAAAGAAAAATACGAAAAATCCATGAATATAAAAGTCAAGTGCGCTCATCGTCACCGTTACCGTTACCGTTACGAAAACCAGTAAAAATTTCATTTGAACGCAAGTAGGAATACGTGACAGAGCGTGGGGTCATGTCTCTGGAGGATCCATTTTTTGTTGTCAAGGAGTATGCATTTTATTTTGCACTTGCACAGCGAAAAAACACATTCTGATGCAACCCTGTCCAACCCCCTCCCCCACCCCCCCGCTACCCTTTCATCTTGTATCTTTGCAGTGAAGTCTTCAAAGCTCTGAATAAAACACGCGGACTCTATCTGCGTTGGCGTGAATTGGGTGAAAACGGCGGAGCCGAGGTTGAATGGACCACAACGGAGCTGCGTAATTCGCTGCGCAGCATTGAATGGGACCTGGAGGATCTCGAGGACACTATCAATATCCTTTTTCATAAACACAAATGAGCCAACTTTAATTTGTGCAAAAAATCAATTTACTAGCGATTTTCCTTAACTCGTTTATTTGTTTGTATCTAGCACGCATTGTCGAGAAGAATCCAACGAAATTTCGTATAGATAATCGTGAACTATCCAGCCGGCGACACTTTATAGACAACACACGCGATGAGGTCAAACAGATGAAGGATAAAATGAGCCTGAATCGGAACAGGGACAGAGACATAACCGCACATCAGCCATTACTCGAGAACGAACGAAGTCAGAATCCTAATCCTAATCACAATCAGAATCATAATCATAATCCAACCAACGAATATCATTCGCACAACGATCGAACGTATCTGGTAGACTGTCCCAATACACAAACACAGTCGGTGGCCAATACCATAGCTGGAACCATGTCTGCAGCAGCAGCAGCGGCGGCGGCAACGCGTCACAGTGGAACCAAATACTCTAAGCTGGAGAATGCCCTGGATATTGATAGTCCCAGTCATTATGGTGGACATGGCAATGGTTTGGACAGTCCGGGACATCGGTATGTGGGCGAAACGGTGTCCGTGCAACAGCGCATGATTCAGGGACAGGATGAGCAGTTGGATATGATAAGTGATTCCATTGGCACCCTTAAGACTGTTTCGCGCCAAATAGGCGTCGAGTTGGATGAGCAGGCGGTCATGTTGGATGATTTTGGGAATGAGTTTGACACAACCGAGTCCAAACTAGATACAACAATGAAAAAAGTTGCCAAAGTTTTACACATGAATAACGGTAAGTTGCAGATAGCTTTCTGTTTACCCATGTAATGCCCATCAATCTTATCTATATGTTTTCCATTTGCAGATAAGCGTCAATGGGCCGCAATTCTCATACTTTCTGTGCTGTTATTGTTTGTGATAATTTTGTTTATTATTTTGTAATTTTTTTTCGTTCGCTTTGCTGTACTTACGTATCAAAATGATTATTGTAGTGTAAATTCATTAGATTTATTTTTTAAATAAGTATAATTGCAAATTTTTAAAAACAAATTTCGATATTTTATATATATTTAATTTAAAAGACAACAAGATTCCTTAGCTGTATATACACAACACACACGTTTAAACATTTACTATATAAAATACATAAATATAAACAAATTTCCAAAGACAGAATCATGAGTAAGTTCCCGTATAGACTAACGAAACACTTGGTAAAAAAAATGGTACAATTTATATGTATGAAGATGAATATTATCTGTATATCAAGAAAGTTATTTAAAAAAACATGTATGCAGTTGAGTAAATAAAATATATAAATCATTAAAATCAATATCCTCAATTGTTTCATTCACTACCACAATTTATCTCACTCTCTTTTTATGATTTTCAAAATAATCTATTTAAAAAATGGCGCTTTTGAGTTTGCTTCGATAATTTGCAGCCCTAGTTGCTGTAAGGAAGCATCGATACCAAATAATAACATTGCTCTTTTTGGCTCTGTTATGCTTCTGTTAAGTTGCTAAGCGATTTTAAAACAAATGAAATTTTAAATAAATTAAATTAAATTTGCGTCTTATTCCATTTTATATTTGTCAAAGTAACTGCCGAAAAGAAAAACTTTTATTATTAAACATTATTCTCGACACTGTGTTGCATTTAAAATAATTTTAGCAGTGTCCCAATTAACAGAATACGTAGGAAAATTTGTAGTGCAGGCATTTCATAAAAATTTTACGCTTTATTGCTGTGTTTCTGTAAGCTTTCCAGCACAATATCATTTGTTAATAAATAATAAAGAGTTGAGGGTTCAATTAGGATATTCTAATGACCATGCGCAGGGCATCGCGATTGATTTTGGCCTGCTTTAAAATGTGTCCCTCGACAAATATGTCCGATTCGTATTGCAAATAGCTGACGCACTTTTCCACATAAAGTAAAGATTCCTCCAGCATTTCTTTGGGCGACAGACTAGTTTCCAGGGCTATGCGTCGTGTGTGTTCGGCAATTGCCGAATGCAACTCAAAACACAGAGTTCCAAGCATACGTACTTCACCTGTATTTAGAAATTAATAGTTAACTCTGCGTATACGTAATATAAGATTTTGTTAACTTACAAGGCGCTATAATCTCATAGAGATTAACCAAATCTCTGGCGAATTGCAGTTTAACTTGAAGTTGCTCGTCTGACAGTACCATTAGCTCCTTTTGATCCTTGGCGATGAGCTGCACCAGCAGAATTTTGACTTCGCTCATGTGATAATGCATCGAGGGCAACCATTTCTCATAATGCTTCAGATATCTGCAAGAATATCAAGAGAATCTTATGTTGAAGGCAGTGTATCAAACCAAATCGAATATAAATTTCAGTTAGGGCTATGGATAAGTTTGTATTTTGGTTTTCAGTTATCAGTTACAGATAATATATGTATATCGGTTTCGTAAACTTTACCGGTTTCTTAAATGTATAATGAAATAAGAAAAATTAATTTTTAAAATGTTTACATTAATATAAAAACAAAAATGGTTTGATTTTGAAAAAGATATAATCAAATTAAAAATTAAAACTAGTTAAAAACCCGAATTGAATTAAATGTCTAAATTAAACGGTATACATGAATCTAATCGGTTATTTCGGTTTTGGTTAGAGTTTCAGTTACGGTTACCAATTTCAATCGGTTAACACGGGTTTCGATTACAGTTTTAGTTCCTGGTTGAAGGATTGCCATTCGTAATCAAACATAGACTCACTTGAAACCATTTTCTGCCGTTTTTTCCATACTCTGAATGTCCTGTCCCGCTCGCTCCAGAATGCCGTCCACATATTTCTTCTGCACTTGTTTCTGACACTCGGAACAGCTGAAAAGAATTATATTTTAGATTTGAGAAGATTCACTTGGATCAGTTGAGGCACAAACCGCCAGCTGCCGTTCCAGTCATCCACCTTGCTTGGCAGCAGAAGACCGGAGCACTTGCGATCCTCACACTTGATGGCACTGTAGTTGGTGCCCAGTTCGGTGACATCCTGGCAACGTTCGCAGATGCACTTGAATAGCTTTGTCTGCATCAAGTGTCGCTGTCGATCCGCTGTGCCCCAGACTGCATCCGAGTAGCAAATGCTCAAATGGGAATTCTTCTTGATCTCTTTCGGTGCCCAGAGCACACAGTGTCCGTGTTTGTTGAAACTCTTGGCCAGATTCGGCAGACAGGAGTTTTCCGTGAACGAGGCTGTGTAGAAGACAGCAACATGTGGAGGATCCGAAGTGGGCACCTCGTGTCCATTTATCTGAAGAGCGCCAACCGCGCGCATAATTTCTTCTTCGCTAAATTTCTGAGTCCGAAAGAATCTTTGCAATGGAAACAACTTTGTAGAATTATTAAGTCCTAGAAATGTGATGTATAACTAGAATTTACTTGGGTATAAATTGTCCAATGCTGGCCAAATCCGCCTTCCATTGATTGGAGCCACGTCGCGTGTGTTCCAGAGACTCGAGCTGTTTGAACTTTTCCGCATTTGCGGGATTGGTTTCATTGATGAGCAAACATCTCACAGTGCTCACGCAGGTGTACAACGGATGTGGGCCATTAAACTCCTGGACATTCACTTTCTGACCCCGATCTTGGGTCAGCTGACATTCCGCCTTGTGCTCCTCCAGCGCCCGACACTCTGGACCACACAGTGGCCATCCACACTTGTCACAATTGATGTGATCACTGGGCTCAATGCTGTTCAAGCATCCCATACAAACCGGTGCCGAGATTTGAGATGGTCCACGCATCAGAGGCGCCTCCTTCAACACAATTTCATAGGGCTTTATGTTACGTGTGGCCACCAAATGCCGACCGAGAATATCATTCTGCGCAATCTGTTAGGTTGAGGTTAAATTTAACAACCGGCTACCAATTAAGTAATATATGATTTATAAATGGGGAAACCTTAAATGGGAAACAATTTCCCTTGTGCTGCTTCCAGTGCTGCTTCTGATGCTCAACGGAGCAATAGGACACCTGGTTGCAGTTGGAGCAATTGCTCTTTGTTGGAGCTTCACACACCGCACACGGACTCATCTCGAAGGTGTTTTCCTTTCCTTTCAACCTTTTCACAATACGTATATTACGAATATCCCAAATGGGTGTCACTTGAATTAACGATTTTCTATTAAATACACACAAAGTGCTTGTGAATCCACACACGTTTCCTTTTCACTGAACTGACGACTAAAACAACGTCAAGATGTAGGGCAAAGAGTTGGTAGAGAGCACATTTAGAGAACGGAGCGGACGGAACGTATGTAGATACTACAAGCTCTATAAATAGACCACACATTTAATGTGGACCAATGCTGTGCTTGTCTATTTTCTCTTGGCATCTCATTTCTCCGGCCCACAAATTCTTACAGCTAATGAAAGCCGAATCTAAGATCCAGGAAATTAATAGATTTTTTTCAGTTGTAATTACAAACATTTCTCATAAAGTAATGTAAATCTGATTTCATTTCAAAGTGTTCAATTCAACTCCTTGAGTGATCACTTTATACACAGAATATATTTAAGGATTCATAATAAATGAATAAAAACAATTGAGAAAACAGAAATAGCATCAAGTATCAAAAAAGTTACACCTTTTGAACGATCACTCTACATACGAGTACGAGTAATAAATATAATATAATGTACATGTGTGTGAATTTCTTAACCTTTTGCAAGTTATATTTTTGTTACTTAAGCTATATTATTTTGTCGTCGCGCTCCATTTGACAGTTTGGCTACAACATTATGTACAACTTGTAGTTTTTTTTTTGTTGAGGATTGGGTGTAAAAAACGAATGCAAAATCACAAAGAACACAGAGCCATACACTCGCTTATTCGCTTATTGTATAAGTTTCATTCATTCTCATTCCCATCGGGTACTGGGTACTAACTACAATTATTATGGGGTTAGCACTCCATACGCTTAAATTTATAAATACAATTTTTTTTACATAGTTTTATATAGCCTCCACCCCGTTAAACGCTGAGGTATTTAACTACAAACATTATTTGTTATGCCTAAACTTTGATTTTGGCCTAAATCTCGGCGGCGATTGACTCTCACAAAATGCTATCCGTTTCGAACTGGTTGTCGATCATATATCAGTCTCGTCATTGGCTCCATTTGCCTCGCGCAGCGTTACAAATTTCTGCAGCTTAACGTTCTCTTTGTTGTTATTGCGTAGCTTATTTCTCTCCCGCTTCTTGTCGCGTGGGCCGTTGACTTGGAAATTGTCGCTTTGGAATGGTATGGTGTACTCTGTTTGAAATGCAACTCCTCCAGTGCCTCCAGTTGTTGCTGCAGCTGATCTTTGCTCCTTATCACGACTATCGTTATGCTCCATATCAGCCTTAGGTTCCGAACTAGCGTCTGTTTGTGGATTGTATTGACCTGAAATTATTATTAATTACATGAATATCAAGCTAGTTTAACGGCATATCAGTTATAGATACCTTTGGCACCAAACATCTCGGTATGCTGTTTCAACGCATTGCGATTTCTGCCACGTTTACGCATATTCATGCGTAATGCCGCCACTTTGATGGGCTTGTTGCTCGTCTTTCCGCGCCTGGAGCCGGAACTGTTGCTGCCGTTGGATTTGACATCAGCAGTCACAGACTCAGTTTTTATTGCGGGTAGTGGTACTGATACCTCTGGCTCAACTGGCCCCGGTTCTGGCGTTATCGCCGGCGCCGGAGATAACGATGGCGATGCCAATGGGCTTTCAGTGTGGCGTCTGCCCAAACTACTTTCGGTATCAGATTGATTATTCATATAGATGGCAGCCAAGTCTTCATCCTCATCTTCTTCATCGTCTTGATCGATAATTTCAATCTCATCAGCCTCGTCATCGGATAGGGCACTTCTTAGCATGATTTCGGGTCCACCGCCATAAATGCCATGTAAGAATCGCCACAAAAGCGCATTGAGCTGGGCATAGTCGGAGCCAACGCGTACACAACTAATAGATGATCCATTATGGGCATTGGTATCAGTAATGCCATCGTTGTTGATGGGTCCCGGCTCCTTGTGGGTGATGCCGCGAGAGAATTGCTGCCACGCGCGTAGCCAAGGCATCGCGATTGCATAAATGGCAGTCGAGTCCAATTCACTCTGCAGTCCATTGTATTTGGTAAACACAGTCAGCTCGTAAAGCTGACGACGGGCAAGCGCTTCTGCTGCTCGCTTACAAATCTCACACTCAAACATGATATTAACGGCCGGACCACCACCAAATCTATTGTACAGATAATCCCACAACGGCTGCGGAATGGGCACTGCAATTTGACTAATTAGCGCTGCTTTGGAATGTAGTATGCCGCCGTGTGGACAGAGCATATCCTGATTGTTTATCGGACCTGGCTCCGAGAATGTTGCCAGTCGTGAAAGCCACTCGCGTGTCACATAGAATTGGATATCGCCTTCGTACAACGGATTTGCAGTGGACAAATTGATGGCCTCCTCGCGCAACATTTGCATTTGGGGATTGTGTTTTTGGTAGAATAGCACATAAGCCTGACAGTTCTGGACTATATCGGGTGATACTTCTGTCACAAATTGATCGTCAAACTCGTACCAACGTCCATTGAGAGCGTTGCGAGCATAGCATGTGTAGTGTCCGCCACCGACCGTGCCATGATGGCAAATGACCGAGCATAGATTGTAGGTGGGCACCTGCGATGTACACTCCTTGTGCAAGTACGGCCGCATATCGAAGCCCTCGAGAGGAAAGTACACATGCGAGGATATCTTCGAGCTGTAGGATAGATCGTGACGAAATCGCTTGAGGTGTATGCATAGTACCTCCGGAAGGTTGAGCACACGCGAGTATTTAATGCCCGTGCGTAGCTTATTGCAACGTTCGCAACTGTGGATGAAACATGATAACCATTAGATAATTGTATAAATATTAAATAACGATATGGTACACTTGCCTATACATGTTGTCGCCTTTGAGCTCATCGGCACTGAAGAAACTGGCCATGCAGTCGTAGAGCGTCACAGATGGACCAAATATCCAGGATCGCACCATGCTCCACATCCAGGATATCCAACCCTCGTTGCTGCGCGCCGATGCCAAATCGGCGGCATTTAGACTTTGTACGCTCAGGCTGTGAGTCTGATGTAGTACATTGAGAAAGTCTCGGTTGGGTATGGGCAACGATAGATCCTGGAATGTCTCTTCTCTCGTCGAGACGCGGTCACATGTTAGACACTGCACTGAAGACAGCAGCTTGCCATCGAACACATCACTGATGATTGAATGCGCTGCTTCCACCTGTTTTGATTCCTGAACTGTTTTCGGGCTCTGCTGTTGTGGACCAGATGCATCTGAAATTGGATTGCTGCTGCTGTTGCGATGTGGCGATACAAAGTACTCGGTCTTCATCAGTATTTCCGATGAATGATCTGAGATACTGCTTTCACAAGTGTCGTACTCGCTCTCCGATGCAGTGGGAGTGTTGCAAGTCTTTGGCAGCTGCTCCTCATCACAATTCTCATCATCCGTTTCGTTCGCCTGTTGCTGAGCCGGCTGTGTCGGCTGCTGCTGTAAAAGTGGTGCGCTCATTTGCACCGTCAGCTCCTCGTGCAGCTGATCCATAAAGCAGCGAAGAAACTCCTGTGTATCATGCTGCTGATAGCCTCGGAACATGGGATGAACCGAACGAATCCCATACAAAATGCCCCGCGGCGCCAGATAATCTACAAAGGGTGAAAAGAAAAAGTTAATGAATGACTTGGATAGTAGTATAGAATAATTACCCTTTGGATCATCAACGTGCAACCAGATTTCCTGCATTAGGCGCTGATAGCTTTTGGCTAAACCAGCTGGCTTCGAGCGTGGAGTGCTCGCAATGTGCTCCACAATTTCACTGCAGTTGATAAAATAATGCGTCACAGGCGACAGATTGCTCAGAGCCTGCAGTGCCGAGTTCATATAACACGTATTCGCAATGTTTTGCAGACCCACGAGGCCAGTTCCCGAACCTGTGGCATCATCCTCGAGACTGTCGTCGCGCTTGGAAAGTGAATTAAGCGAGCAGCTAAATAGCTTCTCTTTATCTTGGTACCTCATGTTGCGCATGGAAAGGCTGTTGCTCGCCTATAAACAATATCAACAATATGAACAAAATCAACAATAATAGTGCAAAGGTAGTAAAAATCAACAGTCATGTAATAGATAGAGTTCGATTATGGTGGGCTCACCTTTTGACCCAAGTCCAATTCGGTGCAGTGCTTACTTTCAATAGGCGAGCATTTTTGTGGATTATTAAAACTCAAATTCATTATATGACTCGCCTTCGAATTATTTATTTTTTAACTTTAATTGAAAATTTAGATTATGGCTCTTTTTTTGTGGTGCTCTGAACACTACGCGAGCGTATATGACTAATATGCATTGACCAGGTACGGTACTGGAAGAACAAAGCTTCCAGGGCGTAGAGACTGACCACTGGTTTTGTCCACAAGTTTATTTTGGATAAACAAAACAACCGAGGCTTTTAAAAACTAAAAAAAAATTGTTTTTATGCCTTCAGACAGATTATAGAGATGGGCGATATACTGCATACTGGTACTTGGTCACGAGTTGAAATTAAAAAAATCGACTCACAAGTCGATTATAAATCGTTTCCATCACAAGCACTAAGATTGCAATTGGCGCGACTTTTAAATTCATAAATTAAATACCAAACAACAGTTTAAAAAAGTCATATAAATTCGAAATGAGATAAAATAAACGATAAATGAAAACTTTTATTTCAGCTAATATCGAATTTTAAACTTTCTTAAAAATTAGAATTTATTGAAGTTTTTTCATTTAAAAATTTTTATTAGAGTATATAAATCGATGTCCAAATGTTATCGATGTTTTAATAACCATGGCTGCCACATGTTTCAAAACTATGACGCCACCTTTTGTCTGTTTTGTGAAACAAAACCACTACAATTAAAAAAAATCTAAATAAATTTAAAAAATTCTAGAAAATCAAAAAAAAAAAGTCCGAAAAAGGTACAAAAATGAAATTAACCTAAGGTACAAAATCAAACCAGATCGCCAAATTTTCGCCGGTGCCAAAAAAATCAAGCCAGATCGCAAACTTTTCCGTATGGGCAGCCCTCGAGACGCCGATGCGTCCCAAAAATGGTTCACGTTGCCAGATCAGTAAATTCTGCAGGGTGGCCACCTTTGGTCTCTATCTAGTATACACAAAAGGTTTAAAATAAGTAATTTTCTTGAGTGATAAACAGCAAAGTGTGAGAAGCGTCATATTGAATTGGCAACTTAAACGCAAAGCTCCATATTACAAGCCGTAAAATGGAGCCCATATTATAGTTTTGTGTGCGTCGGCTGCTGGAAAACGGTAACAACAGCCCTGCCCTATTGCGTCCCCCTTGTGTAACAGCCCTGTTCTTTGAGTGCTCTTGTACCTTATTCCCTGCTTGGGACACAGGACCCAAAAGTGAAAACGAATATTGGACTAATTGGAAATTGTTTTAATAAGAAATGTGAATAAAGAATAGCTACAATTCGATAGGGACAACGAGTGAACATGCCAAATGCTCACTATGAGTAACACTGATTATGTGCAGTAGCATTATCTCAAAATGTAGTTCAGCTAGCTAATTTTAAGTACTGTACTACAACACAATTCTCTCATACAAAATATGCATTTCTAGTGGTTTCAGTTCAACTTGGAGAATTGCACACACAACAAAACACAACGGGTCAAAGATAAGCAGGATCATGACCTTGGAAACGCAACCGGTTGGCGGAGGGTTGTGCGATGGCAAGATTGCTGGATTATATGATCTGGAGGAGACTCTAGGCTCCGGACATTTTGCTGTTGTCAAGTTGGCCCGTCATGTGTTTACGGGTGCCAAAGTGGCCGTGAAAGTTGTTGATAAAACCAAACTGGATGAGGTCTCCAAAGCGCATTTGTTTCAGGAAGTTCGGTGAGTTCAAAAGAATTACAATCTTAACATGTGAATATAAACTGAATTCGTTTATAACAGTTGTATGAAGCTGGTGCAACATCCCAATGTGGTTAGACTCTATGAGGTCATTGACACACAGACAAAACTATATCTGGTGCTGGAACTGGGAGATGGCGGCGATCTCTATGATTATATAATGAAACACGATGCCGGACTAAGTGAGGATTTGGCCCGTAAGTATTTCCGGCAAATACTTCGTGCGATCACGTACTGTCATCAGCTGCACGTTGTGCACAGGTAAGCAGCTTGAATATATAGTATATTCAGTCTACAGTTTACGTAACGTTATTTGCATGTTTTAAACGCACAGGGATTTGAAACCGGAGAATGTTGTATTCTTTGAAAAACTGGGTCTCGTCAAGCTAACGGACTTTGGATTTAGCAACAAATTCTCGCCCGGTCAAAAACTGGAGACATTTTGCGGTAGTCTCGCATATTCGGCCCCGGAAATTTTATTGGGTGACTCGTACGATGCGCCCGCCGTAGGTAAGTGTGTGTCTATCTGTCTGTGTCAGTGTCTGTGTGAATCACATGATAAGCTCTATTTAATTATTGACATTATCTGTTAGATATTTGGTCGCTTGGCGTTATACTGTATATGCTGGTCTGTGGCCAGGCGCCTTTTGAGAAGGCCAATGACTCGGAGACGCTAACCATGATTATGGATTGCAAATACACAGTACCGTCGCATGTGACACAGGAATGTCGCTGTTTAATTGCCACCATGCTGGTGCGAGATCCCAAAAAGCGTGCCACTGTCGAGGAAATCGCATCATCCGCATGGCTAAAGCAAATCGATGAGCCGGATTCGGTGGAGCACTCATTACCACTGGTGAGTCGTGAGCAGTTAAGTGAGGAGGATCATGCCTTTATAATACAGAAAATGATAAACGGAAACATTGCGTCCAAGGAAGAGATACTGCAGTAAGTAATCATTCACCATTTAATTCTATTTGATATATAATTATGTTTCACTTCGTACAGAGCTCTGGATAAAAATAAGTACAATCACATAACGGCCACATATTTTTTGCTGGCAGAGATTCGTTTGCGCAGGCGACGCGAGGAGGAGCAGAAACTGAAGTTTAATGAGGCTGGCTTAAAGTAAGTACAAAACACGCATCCATAGTATTGATTACTCTATAATCTATTATTTAATTTAGAATGGGAGACTTAAATCGCCGGGCCGCAGCAGACAAACCGAGTCCAACAGAAAATCCCAAAGTAGTTGTGCCTATTAGCATTAATGTAACACCAGCAGCACACTTTGGAAATGATAATGCCAAGCCAGTAAGTGCCAAATTGTAGATGAGTTATATTTTTTAATTGATGACAATCATAAATTGAATTAATTAAAGGATAAACGTACCCGTAAATGCAGCATTGTGCGGGAGGAGGAGGAAGAGGAGTCGGCCAATGAGAGCTGTGACGTGGGAAATGAATTAAAAGTGGCCTCAACCCGACGGGAGTCAATCTCCGATGGACGCCTGAATAGCTCCGTTCAAGAGCGCTCCTGTTCGTCAGCGCCAGCGCCGGCTGCCGATGTGCCAAGTAATACACGCACAAAGATTGTTCACTCCACGGATATGTCGCTCTCCCAGAAGCTCAAGCAAATGGAGAAGTGTGCCAGGGTGGATGAGGACACTATCAGCGGTTTGAAGGAGCTCGAAATTGGCAAGCTGAAGCCATTGCCCAGCAGCAGCAAGAATCCTGTACTGACGCACCGTCGTACAAAGCTAAATAAGATACGCACACCATCGTGCAGCAGCTCCGAGGCATCCGACGATGATACAAAGACACGAAACAAGAAGAAAATCAATAAGTTTGTTGGGGACACGCCCATTAGATTTCGTATGCATCGGCGAGACTCGCATGACGACTCCAGCGATTCGCAAGATCAATTGTATCCACCGCCAGGATCGAATAGCAGTGGAGCTACTTTTATTTCCAACAGTAATTCTGGTGTAAGCGGAAAAAAGGAAGAGCAGGGACAATGTAAAGAGGTAAATAGTATAAAAGTAACTGCATCAAAACTCTTAAATTGCTTAAAATTCTCTTTTTTCTTTTACTTAAAGCCAAACAAAACTGAGGAAACACGCAAATCTCACACACAAAAGAGCAGGAAACAGAATAAAGATCATGTTGATAAGCATTCCCATGCGGAAAAACAGAAATTGATGCTAGTGGAAAGTACAACAACACGTCGGAGGCGCATTCGCGAAAGTCAATCCCTGGATCGCATCACAGAGGCTCAAGAATTCGAGTTGCGTCATCGTAGCTATATAAATGATGCATCAATGCAACAACATATCGAGCAAAGAAATTCATTGTTCAATTTAAACACATTCTCCGTTGCCGAAACAAAAGAAGAATATGACGATGAGTCGGAAATTAATCCGGATACAGATACCACGGACCAAATTATGAACACATTGAATGCAGCCAAAGCAACGCTTCAGCAAAAGCAATATTTTAATGACACCAACTATAGTAAGAACTATAACAATAGTAGCAGCAACAACAACAACAACAGCAACAACAATAATAATAACAACAAAAAGAAATCCAACGAAACACCAAAAGATATTTATAATCTAAATTCAATCGAAGAAATCGACTTGATTTTGGAAGATAAAAGCCTTACCAAAGCAATACATGTTACCGGCTCTAAATGCTTTGTCACTATGAAGAAAATTCGAAGGCTCGGAAAATACTTTCCGGTAATGAACTTTTCTTAATAGTTACGATTAAAATAGCTGCAAAGTGCATTCTAAATCTTAAATCGTAGAAAATATGTAGTAAATATATGCATGTATGTATTATGTATAACAAAATTAAGAAAACAAGTTATAAAAACAATACAATATGCGACAATTTAATATTAGTTGTAGCGTAATTTAATTTATTATGCAATTCTTAAATTAGCAATAAAAACAAAGGCACATTTTTTGACTCTAATGCTAAAACTCACTTAATGATGAGATAGAAAAAAAAAACGTTGCCTAATCTGAAAACACCATTCGCACAATAGATTTCGTGCATTCCCCAAAATAAATGTTTGTATTCTATGGCGATATGTGTAAGTACCATGTACAATCCAAGTCAAATCAAATTAATAAAATATAAACCGAACAAATATTTGATTTCTTCTCCCACCTTTGTCTCTTGTCCAAAGCAAGCTCTACCTATGCGTTAACCATTTCCTTATTCAACTATTTTAGGATTGTTGACAAAGTACAGCAGAACTGGATATGGAATTAAGAGAACTGATTAGCGTTATTTCCCCACTGTCCAAAGGCAAAGTTAAATAAGATAAATAAAAATTTTAGATTTCAAATAATAATAATAGTCACTTTGCAACCAAATACGAGTTGACAGGTTTGGTTCCAAAATTGGGGCACATATTCAAATTTTGATCAATTTAAAAAATGATAAAATTAATTAAACACATGCGTACAAATTCAAATCAAGCGCCCTAGATTGCGGTGATATCGATATATTGACGCTAAAAATTAGCGATGAGCATTGCAACTGGTCCGCGATGACAGCTGTAACTGTTTACAGTTCGATACCTGTGTTAAGTAACAGGTACGTGATAAGCACTCATCACTATTATGAAGTTTTTGTAGGAAAGAAAATTGAAAATAATATAAAAAAGAATATAGGCATAGCAGACTGTGTGAAAACTGTAGCCTAAATTTGCAATAATGTTACGCATCTATCAGAACACATACCGGTAAGCAGAACACGCGTCAATGTCAAGCCGGTTGTAATTTGCATTCGCCGATTTCGTCATCGCTTGATCCATGTCGTTCGTACTCGCCTTTCCTTTCAGTCGAACTGCAAGAAAAGCTGTTGTTTACTCCACGAAGGTTGCCTGCTGCAATCATTCCACACTATGCAACATCACCAGTCAATCACGTCGCACTGGAGCAGGCGCACACTGGGAACAGCACAGCAACCGCAACAATCGAAGCCACGAGGAGTTTCTGCTGGGCGGCAACCAGGCGAGAGGCTGGACAATTCCGCCTCATTCTCGTGGCTATGGCATGTTTGTAGTCCGAATTATTAGAGGCGCTCTTAAGCTACGATATATTGTGTTGGGTGGTGCCATTGGTGGTGGCGTTTCATTGAGCAAAGTGAGTAAATGGGCACCTTACCCCATTGTTGTTATATAATATGAAAATTGCATTTGCATTTGCACGTGCAGAAATACGAAGATTGGAAGGAAGGTCTGCCTGATCTGAAGTGGCTCGAGGATGCACTGCCTCAGGGAGAGAGATGGAGTCAATTCTCAAGGAATCTCATTGAAGTAGGCAGTGTAGTTAAGAATGCCATTGACATTGGTGAGTTTTCCCCCCCTCAAGCGTCTCGACGGGATTAGGATTCATTCCTCGTCTCTTTATCTCTCTCTCTCACTTTAAATTGCCTTAACAGTTAGTTTATTAACTGGGTTGCGGGTCAAAGCGAGTTTCTAACTATGCACTTTAATTAGCATTCATATTGTTTTTATTACAATTGCTGACTTTGTTAATTCATTATTTTGTGAGTCGCCTGCTTGATTTTTAACTTTTGTATATATTATACACTTGGCAGCAGCATAACGCTTTAGTATTGCCCGAGATATTGATATTGATGATATTGGGGTTTGCTTGTAGATCCGAAGCTTAAGCAACTGGGCGAAGATAAATTGTCGGAATGGCGCTCTTGGTTCGATAATCGTCTGGACGATGCGATTGAAGCGGCCGATTATCAAGGAACTCAAATTGTCGAAAGTAGGTTACACATTCCAAATTTAATTGCTGAACATAATGCATTTAAAGTGAGAGAATTTATGTTCACCGTTCGTTTCTTCTAACGTATGTCAACTAAAAATTATACTCTTGTTGTTTATTTGGTTAACTTTCAGCCAAGGAGGATATCAAGGCCAAGACAACGGTGGCAGCTCTGGGAATTCCTGCAGATGAAAGCCGTAAAAAATATGGTAAGTAGGCAATGAAATTCTTTTGAAAGTAATACTTGCATTTATACGCTTTCGTTTGGTTCAACTTTGCAGATAAACTCCAGAGTCAAGTTGAGACGTTGCAGACTGAAATAATGAACGTTCAAATCAAATACCAAAAGGAACTAGAGAAAATGGAGAAGGAAAATCGTGAGCTGCGTCAGCAGTATCTGATATTGAAGACCAACAAGAAGACGAGTGCCAAGAGAATTAAGAAATCTCTCATTGACATGTACTCCGAGGTGTTGGACGAGCTATCAGGCTACGACACTGGCTACACCATGGCTGATCATTTGCCCCGAGTGGTTGTTGTTGGTGATCAGAGCAGCGGCAAGACATCTGTGCTGGAATCCATTGCAAAGGCACGCATCTTTCCGCGAGGCAGTGGTGAAATGATGACTCGTGCACCTGTCAAGGTAACACTGGCAGAGGGCCCATATCATGTGGCCCAGTTTCGTGACACAGATCGTGAATACGATCTTACCAAAGAATCGGATCTGGCGGATCTTCGACGTGAGGTTGAGTTCCGCATGCGCGCATCTGTGCGTGGCGGCAAGACCGTAAGCAATGAGGTGATTGCCATGACCGTCAAGGGACCAGGACTACAACGAATGGTTCTCGTCGATTTACCGGGTATTATTTCGGTAAGCAGACTGATAAATCTTAAAACAATGTTATTCTTATGTGTACTGCTTTTAGACCATGACAGTGGATATGGCTTCTGACACCAAGGACTCCATACACCAGATGACCAAGCATTATATGAGCAATCCAAATGCGATTATCCTCTGCATACAGGATGGTTCTGTTGATGCAGAGCGCAGCAATGTCACTGACTTGGTCATGCAATGTGATCCCTTGGGACGCCGCACTATATTTGTGCTCACCAAGGTCGATCTGGCTGAAGAGTTGGCCGATCCCGATCGAATAAGAAAGATATTATCGGGCAAACTATTTCCCATGAAAGCATTGGGCTACTATGCCGTTGTGACGGGACGTGGACGTAAGGATGACAGCATAGATGCTATTAGACAGTATGAAGAGGATTTCTTCAAGAATTCCAAACTGTTTCAGTAAGTAGTAAATTGGGTTTTTTTGTTGCTTGACCAACTGTTAACTTTAATGATCGTTACAGTCGACGTGGGGTTATCATGCCACATCAAGTGACTAGTCGTAATCTGAGCTTGGCTGTCTCGGATCGCTTTTGGAAGATGGTGCGTGAAACTATTGAGCAGCAGGCGGATGCATTTAAGGCAACCAGATTTAATCTGGAAACCGAATGGAAAAACAACTTTCCCAGGTTAATAATAAAGTTGCTTACTGAAATTAAATATGATAATTATTATATTCCCATCGTAGACTGCGCGAATCTGGACGTGACGAGCTGTTCGATAAGGCTAAAGGCGAAATACTGGACGAGGTGGTAACGCTCTCACAGATCTCAGCTAAGAAATGGGACGATGCCCTCACTGCCAAGCTATGGGAGAAACTATCGAATTACGTTTTCGAAAATGTTTACCTACCCGCTGCACAGTCAGGTTCTCAAAGTAATATTCTGTAGTTATAAGTATAAAGTAGTAAGCCACGCCCACCCCACGCTGGGGCAGGAACACATCAAGTCCATCACCATAAATGTTTCGTGTTTGTGTGTTAGCAGGAAATTCAAGTCGTTTAATCGGGAATCACATGCCTTGATAAGTTCTAAACCAGTTTCAACTCGTGGATTCCTTTTCTCATTGAATCATGCGTTTAAATTTAATGTGTGTACATCCCAATTCAAATTTAATTAACATCGATTTGTCAGGCATGTTTCCAAAAAAAAATGTGATTCAGCAAGTTTTATATATTTGTCACAGTAATATGCGAATAAGGCGCGTACTTGCCGGAAAGTGTGACTTGAAGATTTACGTGCCACGATAAACATGTTTAACCCGATATCTTAATTTAAACTGCGTTAATTTGATCAATGAACACTAAAAGGCAACTGTTTTTTTAATTAGTCAACTTCAAGCTACAATTCCAAAATTAATCAACCGAAATTTACTTAATGTATTTGATGTCTTTGTTGTTGATCATTTTTGCATCTATTCTGTGCTATAAAAAATCTGAATTAGTAGTAGAAATTAATTTATGCCAATGTTGCTCTTTTAGATTCCTTCAATACGATGGTAGATATTAAACTGCGGCAATGGGCAGAACAGGCATTGCCGGCCAAATCGGTTGAGGCAGGCTGGGAGGCATTGCAGCAGGAGTTCATATCGCTGATGGAGCGGGCAAAGAAGGCACATGATCATGACGGTGTGTTTGATCAACTTAAATCGGCCGTTGTAGATGAAGCTATACGCCGGCACAGCTGGGAGGATAAGGCCATTGATATGCTACGTGTGATACAGCTAAACACATTGGAAGATCGCTTTGTGCACGACAAATCAGAGTGGGATCAAGCTGTGAAATTCCTGGAGAACTCTGTGACCAACAAACTCGTGCAGACCGATGAAACATTGGCGCAAATGTTTGGACCTGGACCATGGACGCGCTTTGCCCACTGGAAATCATTGACACAGGATCAGCAAAAGAGACGCAGTGTCAAGGGAGAACTTGACAAGATACTCAAAAATGATATGGTTTGTTCTAGCTATAAAATGCAAATTTATAGATTTTGAATTATGAATTTTTATGATTATTTTCTAGAAACATTTGCCCACCTTAAGTTATGATGAGCTGACGACGGTGCGCAAGAATCTGCAGCGGGATAATGTGGAAGTGGACACGGATTACATACGTCAAACGTGGTTCCCAGTTTACAGAAAGTAAGTAGTGTTTACTATCGATGCTCTAAATAATATTTATGGTTTGAATTAATAGACATTTCCTGCACCAATCGCTGCAGCGTGCTAAGGATTGTCGCAAGGCGTATTACCTTTACACACAACAAGGCGCAGAGTGTGAGGTGAGTTTACTAAAGAACAGTTTAACTTTCTTTGGTTTATAAACTTTCCTTTTATTCACAGATATCCTGCAGCGATGTGGTACTGTTTTGGCGCATACAACAGGTCATTAAGGTGACGGGCAACGCTTTAAGACAGCAGGTTATCAATCGGGAAGCGCGACGCTTAGATAAGGAGATCAAGGCGGTGCTTGACGAGTTCAGCGAGGATGAGGAGAAGAAGGCACATCTGCTTACGGGCAAACGAGTGCAGCTAGCCGAGGAACTTAGTAAGTCAACCATATTATAGTTTTTCTATGCGAAATATTAAACAATTTTTTATTGCAGTCAAAGTGCGACAGATACAAGAGAAACTAGAGGAGTTCATTAATTCATTGAATCAGGAGAAATAGAATAAATGGTGTGCCATGACCAAAGACACAACTGCGTTATCTATTTAATGTTTTAATTTAAGCTCAAAAACGTATATTATCACAGTCAAGAATTGTTCATAACGATTTTCCTTACTATTTACTTAGTTATTACGCTTACTTTGTGCAGCAAAGGGTAATAAACGATTTTTAGTTTGTATATTAGCCAAGTTATTTAATTGTCTTCCAGCTTTCTTCGAACTTTGCTGACAGAATAATAAAGTGATTAATATTCAACGACAGTGAATCTAATAAGTTAACAGTATACGAAGAAAATGTGGATGTTTCATGACAATTTGGAGAGCTTGCTCACTTTAAATATAGTCCACACGAAAGTCGGTTCACTTTGAACTAAAAATATAATATAGTAAAATTAATAAACAAAAATGGAAGTTAATTTCAAAAGTTGCGTTCTTAAATTTACAAGCAGAATAAAACTTGAGAACATTGATGATCATACAAGTTTGAGGATCAAAATTTAAAAAGTGAATAACAAACGTCAGTTGTGTAGTTTGTAAATTACTTAAATGTTGTTTATTGTAAAATGTATAACTTTTAAATATGCTAAATACAAATATATACTCTTAAAGTCAGTATTGTTTTGCTTCTCTTTAATATAATATTTTGTATTTTATTTTTGATAAACATAAACGCGAAATGCGCTCAACTTGTTTGAGTATGTATGTAGCTATTTGTATATGTGTGTGTGTGTGGTGTGTGTTGTGTTTACATGTGTGTGTGTGTGTATAGTTCCAATTGTAGCAGATACGCCAACGCATTGTTTGTTCTTCATAATCAGCTAAGTTGGGATTGGATTGGATTGAATATAGTGCAATAACCTTACAGTTAACTGCAACAACAGCAACAATATGTATGTGTGTTTTTGTTTGTTTTTCTTATAACCTAAAGCTTACATATGTACAAACTATGTAACAAGTCTGGAGCAGAATCTAACAGTTTAGTTAGTCGAACTTATTAATTAAACAAATGCAACTTCCTCATCTCGTCTTCTCTTATCGTCTCGTTTCTTCGTAGAATTCTTAACTTGGCAGTCGAATTGTGGCCCAGCCATGTGCTCAGCTGCTTAAAATATATAGTATTTATATATCCATCGATATTCTTCACACAACATGGTGAGCACTTGGATTGAACATTATTTATACGCTTGTATAAATTATATAAAGAACTAAAAATGTAGTTATTAATGATCAATACTTAAGTTTGATCTATGCATGTACTGTATGTGTGTGGTGTGTGTGGTGTGTGTGTGTGTGGTGTGTGTGTGTGTGTGTGTGTGTGTAGGATGAGGCGAGGCACTCGATAAAGCAAAAGGCACAAACATTACACTTAAACTAAGACTACTTAATCTAGATCTAGACAAATAGACATATCAAGTACATGCTTCAATAGCTGCTCCGCAGCAAAAGCACTGACAGAAGATTGGGCTCTGCTTCTTCATCAGTATCTCTATCTCTATTAGTATCTGTATCTGTATCTCATTTTGTAGCTGTAGCTGTAGCTGTATCTGTATCTCGTTGTAGTTCGATTTCAGTTTCAGTTTCAGTTTCAGTTGCTGTTCAATCTTCAACAACAACAACAATCGTGTTATTGGCAATTAGTGTTAAACTAACCACTTAATAGAGCAAACACATCAATTTGGCTGTCGAAAGTGGCTAAAGTGGTGATACTCGTATCAGAAGACAATTACGATCGGCAAGTTTCCATTTGTCGAATAATTTTTTGTGATGTTTTCTTTCTATTGATAACCGTTGATTAGGCCGCGGGTAGAGGCTCGTTCTCAGCATTGCGTCGCTTCTCCCGGTTCGATATGCAGGTCAGTGGATAGCAGAGGAAGCCCGAGAGCAGGATTAGTCCACCAGCAAAATAGAATGCCACATTGTAGCTTTTGGTTGCCGTATACAAAGCACCTGTAGAACATAGACAATAAATCAGAAATTTGAGCTACAAGTTGTTTAGTAATTTAGACTCACCGGCAATGGGACTGCCAATTGTGGCAGCCAATCCTTGAAAGAGCATAAGGAAACCAAAGGCATTGGTCAACTTCTCCAGGCCAATCAGTTCGACGGCAATCAGAGATCGCAGCGCCGAGAAGCAGGCAATGCAAATGCCAAAGAGTACAGCGAATATCCATTGGGTGGTGTTATCGATGACCACACCACTGAAGATGGTGGCCAAGCCACCAGCGGTAAGGGCCACATTGTTGAGCCACAGTGGCTTCACCGCGGGGAACGAGCTCAACGAACCGCAAACAATCCTAGCCAGTGTATTGATCATGCCAATGCCCGAAATGATGGAGACTCCATTCTCTTTGGTCATGCCCGCCGCGACAGCGCGATCCGTGAGGAAGGCGAAGGGTACAAAGAAGCCCATCATGGTCAGGAAACCGCTGAAGGCCAAACACATAAAGGCCGGTGACTTGAGCAGGGTGGTATCCAACATGGTAGACAGTGTGCGACGCACTGCCTCCGGGCAGATGCGACAACCCTTCTGCCGATCCTCCAGCATGTCCCGCTTGGTGGGCAGACGTGTGACGGACATGTGATAGGCGAGCGATGTCTGCGACTGATACTGCGGTATGCGTGTGAGGGATCCCGTGAAGAAGATATCATCTCTGTACATGGGACGGGACGAGGAGTGCGACTGGCCATGATTGTGGGCGGCTTCGTTAGCAGCGCCAGCTGGACGCTTGGCCAGATCCTGTGGACGACGACCGGAGACTGTGTGACGACGTGCCTGAATGATTGATGGCTTGGCCTCCGTCTCCAACAGGTTATCGTTTTCGGCCTCCTCCTCGTTCTCACCCACAGTGGTCAGCTCCTTGTGCAGATTGAAGGTCAGCTGCTGGGGATCACCATTCGGTGTCGTTGGCTGCGATTTGCGTAGTTGCTTCAGCTCTGTTCCCTTGCTAGCCTGTCCCGATGGCCTGCGCTCCAGATTCATGCCCTTGAAGATCTCCGCCGCCGTGGGATAATGATTACGCTGCGACGCACCCATGTAGGTGTTGTGGGCCGAGTTGGGCATCGAGTAGGCGAAGCGTCCCTCGGGCAACGGTTTGGTGAATGCCGCCTGATGCAATTGTGGCGTCGGAGCCACTGTGTTTCCATGTCCATTCAACTTGGTCTTCTCCTCGTCGACCACAGTGCCATCCTCGGTGACGCCCAGCGTAATGGGCTGAATAGGACGGAAGGCAAGGCCAAAGATAGCACAAGATAAGACCAACACTCCCTGAATAGCCAGCGTCGTCCGCCAATCTGTCTTCTCGAGCAGCATATTGGTCAGCGGGGCAAAGACAAAGGTGCCCACACCGGAGCCGCAGAGGGCGACACCTGTGGCCAAGGCACGCCACTTCTCAAAGTAGAAGCCAATGATGACAACAGCGGGTATGTAGACCATGCAAAAGCCAATTCCTCCAATGATGCCATACACAAGGAACAGGAACTCCACACTGTTCGCAAAGTAGGAGAGTCCAAAGCAAATGCCACCCAATATGGCACCCGTTATGGTCACCGGACGGAATCCAAATCGATTGGCCATTGCACTCACAAAGGGTCCGGCCATCAGATAACAACCGCTGAGCAGCGATGAGACCCACGACACATAAAACTTGCTCACATGGAACTCCGCCATGAGAGGCTCCTGTATGCTGCCCGAGCAGAAGACGATGCCATCGATGACCGTGCAGCAGAGGAAGGAGGCAACCATTACGACCCAAGCCCAGCCACTGTCCGGTGGCACAACCACAGCTGCCGTCTCAATCTCTTCCTCCACCTCCTCAGCTTCATTGAACTGTTCTAGCTTGTTATCCGGATGTTTGGACACCAGAGCATTTGCCGTTGGCAGCTCATCCTGGGATTTCATTTGCTGTGTCGGCATTTCAGGGCTACAATGGCAGAAGAAAAAAGAGAAAAGATTGTGTAAGTTACTAAATATTTAAAACCTATTATTAAATTATTTGTATTTATTTTTAATTTATTTTGTAAGCTTTAACCCCGAATTTGACCCCCTTGCAATTAGAATTTTACATAACACCGGTTATTGCACGATCAAATCGTCTTAACTACGTTGTGTGAAAATTTCAACATTCTAGGTCTTATGGTTTGCGCGGCGCAATGATCAGTCAGTGAGTCAGTACAAAGAGTTTTATATCATTTAAATTTAATTTAATTATATAATTCGATTACAAGTAGTTTTTTTTATTCATGTGAACTTAAATAGTCGACAGAATTAAATATTTGTAATATGTACGAGTATATAAGTTTAAGTTAATGGTATAATAAATTTAAATCTATAACTGAAAAGATAAAAAAGTGTTACAAGCTATGGGTCTCTGTAATTGATTCAATAATTGTCATGAGGATTATTACTAAGAATATTATGCAAATATTTATCAGCTGCAACTGTATGTAGTTGTATGTGGCCTTCACTCGGTTCACACAAATTGCGCATACGCCCCCTCGAACGCAGCGCCACTTTCGCTTTCAATATTAATAATATTTACTATATGTGTACAATACTATATTTATAATTGTCACGTGTGTGCTCTTTTACGTATTTATGCTTCATTTGTAGTTGTAAATGTATCTGTATCTGTGATGTATCTGTATCTGTATCTTTATCTATAGCCAAGTATTTAACTGTGCTTAACTTTTGTTTATCTCAACGACGTCAATCGGCTTGTTCTATTTATGTGAGCATGTGTGTGTATGTGTGGGTGGGTGTCAAACGTCAACGCCCTGCCCCACACCCCCCCACCTCAATGGCAGTGCCAGGGCCAATGTCAAGCATAAAGTAAAAACAATAATAACAGCAACAACAACAACAACCACAACAGCCTACGTCAAAAGCTGCTTAAAAGAATTGCAAAAAATAGCAAAAAATTAATGTATTTTTTTCAAAAATAATGAATAGAAATTTTTTAGCAGTTCCGTGACCAAGTTGTTCGTCAATTTCTTACATTTCCCATAGCAAAATTGTGTATGCTCGGCACATAGATATATGTATATATATATAGTATTATATAGTGCGTGTGTATGTGTTTGTTTTAATTTTTAACAGATTATTTCTTTTTCATTTTGTTTGTACCCGTTTCTTGTGGCTAACAAACTTTTGGCCTTGAGCCTCTTTTTCTATATATATTTTTTTGACTTTATCTAATCTGTTCTGGATCTGTGAACCCAACCTGCATGCATAACAGTCTAGTCAAATTGGCCATAAGCTGAAAGCTACTGCAATATTTTCTTGGACAGCTTTGTTTGGCTTACAAACTGTTTGTTCAACAAACACATAATAATAAAATGATATACTGATAAAATGAATATATATCAAACACATATTAGATTATAAATGATATTATACGTTAACAGACTGGTCTATTTCAAAAATATAAAAATAAAAGTTATATAAACATAGAACTTATGTAGTAAGTGCTTAAGTATATTTATTATTCTTATATATGACCGCTTTGATAATATTAAGTACCTTCCCTGTGTACTTGAATTAAAACTAGTTTATATATAAAAACTAATTTTAATCTTAATCTCAGAGACAGATGAACTCTGATTGTAACCAAAATATAAATAGTCCTAATACTCGTAGACTTGGCACTGAAATCATGACAGAAACAAATCCACATTATCTATGAGTATCTATATAAAGTTACATACTTGTATTTCGTATCTGCCTGTAGATAACAAAATACCCCAGTCCACAAATAGCGGGAAGATTTATGATTCCAGGGATTTGCTTTATATGAGAATTAACATGCACTTAATAAACCAGATTATTTCCCAACAAATTTGGATAATCATGATTTCCCCTCGTGAAACTTTATTAAAAGAAATGTAATGTGGCTTAGGCACAGTTTGTTTCCAAGTGAATTTTCGGATTTTAGTGCCTGGCAACTTGGAACTGTAAAACTTTAGAGGGCTAACGATTAAGTGTTGATTAGTACATTGTAAATAGTTTATTATCTGCCGAAAAGTAGCTAATAAACCAAGTATAGCAAAATACAATAAAGCTTTTGGGGGACAGTGGCATAAATCAATTAATTTGTATAGATTTGCTTAGCCAAGGTCTATTGTTGATAAGAGGAGCTTTGCAATGGATTTGTCGGGTCTATCACAGCCATCTACCAGATAATATAATAAACTCCCGAGTTAACGGCACACTTGGCAACTCACTTGGCATGTGACTACTTTTAGCTTCGATGTTTTGATAATTTGATTTCCTTGATTATTGGAATTTTGGAACCGTTGACAGTTTATGAAATGCCATAAATAAGGCAATGGTCTACGGGTCTATAAGGTCGTATAGCTTGTTAAAATTACTTTAAGATTGGCGACACCCCGACACACACACACACACACGCACACACAAAACCCTTTACACGTTTTGTTTATTATGCAACGTTATTATTATTATTATTGCTCGTATTATTATAGACGACGACTCAAAGTGGTCTCGTATTTCACGATTGCTTTTATGTCCCAAATGGCCAAATCAGACGACAGTAGGAAATGGCTCAGCACATTGCACAGTACGATACAAGAAGCCGGTCAAGTGCTTCTGCTTCGGTTCGTACTCTTAACTGACTTGCAGCTATCCCAGTACTATAAATAGACCTAGACCCGTTGTCAACTTGTTGAACGAAATCGAACCATTTTGTTTTTGCACCAAGTACAACTTGCGACTTGCGAATTACAAATTGAGAATTGTGAGGACGCGCCCAGTGCCCAGTTTCAGACAGTTGGCGTTTTGACTCTATTCTCATTCCCGAACTTGTTATATACCCTATAATCATAAAAGACATCACAGAAAGAGTATTTAAAAAATACTATTTTTAAATATTTTTCAGGGACTGAACATTTAATTTAATAAATTACTATGTAGTAAAGGAGAATTCAATAAAAAATAAAATTAACTCTTGGTTGTTAGTAAATTAAATAAAAATCATAAGTCTTTTTTCATTTTAAATTTATCAAATTAGAGAGATCAGATAAAAGTCGAAAAACTATGCTTAGAAAAAATTGATTTATTAAAGCTCTATAACAGTTAGAAATATCAAATAAAAGTCGAAATAATATCGTTAAAGATTGATTTACTAAGTTCTCTATCACTTATCTATTTAATCTGTTTTTTATTATCTGCTCTAGGCTAACTTAATCTCAAATATAATCCTTTGAAAAGAGTTTTCATCTTAGTTGTTAGTAAATGAAATAAATATCATAAATCTTTGTTTATTTTGAATTTATCAAATAAGAGAGATCAGATAAAAGTCGAAATACTATCCTTAAAGATTGATCTATAGTCCGTTTTTGATTGTCTGCTCTAGGCTCACTTAATCTTAATTATAATCCTATAAAAAGGAGTTTCACATATGTTAAATGATATTTACATAGCAAACACATGAGTTACAGGGCATCTGTTAGTCGCATGCTCGAATTTGTTCATTATTTACTTTGCTTTGCCTCTGGGCACATTTATAGTATGTCATATATGGAAGTTGTGCTCGTATTATGTAGCATGGAGCAGTTATCCTTAGACTGGTTGTAAGCTAATCCCGCTGTGTGCAAACAGCAGCGCCCATCCATCATCTGCCCCTCATCTTACCCCTCATCTCTAGGCGAACAGTTGTCAGCGCCAATTGGCGGCTGTTGACGGCTCTTAAATTGATGTCTGACGATTGAACTAATAAATGTTATAGGTAAACACATATGGTTATAGATGTACAGAAAGACAGACAGACAGACATAGACAGAGGGACATAACCAGAGGGACAGTGGGACAGATGGACAGCGTGTCGCCTTGCAGGCATTCTCAAGTTGTTCTTCCTGTGGCTGGTTTTTCCTTTTAGCATAGCTATGCATATGTATCTGAAGCTATAAGTGCAGATGTAATTGTATCTGTAAGTGCCTCTGTGTGTATCTTATTTTTAGCATACAAATTTGTGCGTCCCTTTTCCCATTTTTTTCCTCCTTGTCTTTTCACAAGCAAACACGAAACACTCAAGTATGTTGTGCGTGTGTGAGTGTGTGTGCGTGTGTGTGTGCTTGCGACTGTCAGCGCCACAATTTGTAGCTACATGTGCAGCAATCATTAAACGACTCTCTGTCCAAAATATTAATTAGCTTAAATGTGGGCTAAACATTGGGACTCCAACCTGTTGGCTGTGACCAAATATGGCCGCTTATTGTCCCACTCGTCGAATAATAAAAACAGCAAGCCATAATTGCTTTTGGCCTAATCGAATTGCCACTGAGTATGCGCATACACTTGAAAGCCTCCAGTTGGCCCAAATTTTGTGAAACACTTTAAACAACTGTCTCTCTGTTACTCGCATTCAGTTGTTCGCATGCTCTCAAGTTCATTGAACGGCCTTTCACCCAGGCCAAGACCCGGGTGCACAGTCACGACTCTGAATCATACAACAGACAGTACAAAAGTTGCGCATGCGCAACACAAGTTCAACAGAAGGAACCACATTTCCATCAGTTTAGCAGTTTAGCAGTTTCAGAGTTTCAGAGTTTAGCGGTGCTTTGTGTGGCTTTGACCCTCATCTCAGCTATCAAGATTAAATCGAACATAAAAGTCATAAATAAGTAGTTGCTCAATTCTCTATAGTCTTTATTTCACTTTTATCTGTGCGATCTAGATTCTAGACGATTGGGTCTAACGATTTTCATGATACTTTGAATGATAGGTTAACAAAATTGGAATCATTTTCAAATCAGTCTTTATAAAATTATTAATATATATGTGTTGTGATTATAATCAGATTAATCTATCTTATGATTGTCATAGAAGCAATAAGGAACAATTGATTGGTAAATGAGTTTTGAAAGAGTTTAATTATTTCTTGGTTATTTCATTGTTTCAATCTGGCACAGATATGTGTCCTATATAATTACTCAAACTGAACTTATCAGTGAATTTCTATATCATATAGCTGTCATAGCAATGATTGATTAGATGAGACTACAAGTTACATATTCGTATCTATAACTTTCATTGTTTCTTTTATTTCAATAAAGGGGAAATGAAGAGAATTTAATAATATAGATAAGATATGTTTTGTTAATTTCCGGATTTTTTTATAACCCATAAAGATGAGACTAACATATATAAGTATAGTACATCTTTTGTCATAAGGAATAGACTAATATATTGGATATATTTTTCTTTCTTCATTTTTTTTATATATACGTCTTTTATATGTAGAGTGTTTATCTGCTCTATATGTATGCCATATGTACAGAGTATATGCGGGACGCACTTTATCAGCTATGGTTTTTCTTGTTCTTGTTCTTGTTCTTGGCACTATCGGCATGAACAAAGGCACGTCAACTGTGTGATGGCAGTGCCCAGTGTTAATGAACAATTAGTGGAGCGATCAATGGTCGCCGGCCATAGGCAAAAGCTGTATCTCGAACCCGAACCCGAACCCTAACCCGATCTCAAGCTCGAGCCCGAACCCACAAAATAAAATCCCGAGCTGAGAGTCACATTTGTCTTTGTCGGAAGTGGAGCATGCGATTTCAAATCAATTAACATGTTGAAATTATGGAAAATACAACTAAAGTCGCACAATTATTGATGATGCATTTCAAAAGGCGATGGCACAATAGAATTCATGATACTGATTTATATGATTTATGGCATGTGTGTATGTGTGGCATATGTAAATTGATTATTTATTGGGTTATCTGCACGTGCCAGTAGTCAGGCGCTATTTGAAAACTATAAACGCTATAAATATAGCTACAGCAACTGAACTCAGATACAGATACAAATACGAATTGTGTATATTGTTGACCCCCAAGCATTGACATTGGCGCCAAAATGCTTTCGAATTTTATATGTATGAATCTGATAAGAAATGCGCACAGAAAACACAAACAAAAACAAGCTGCAATTGCATTTGAAAATTGACTATGAACTTATCAATTCAATTCAATTCAGCTCAGTTCAGCTCAGCTTAATCCAGATTCTGATTTGCTATAATCAACTGCAAATATGTAAATATTTACTAACTGATTAACGCTTTTGCTTTGTGCTTAAGTGGAAAGATTTTTCGTGCTCAATTTGAAAAAGGTTCCACACGCAAATGCAACCAGGCAAAACCAGCAAAATAATAAAAAATAATAAATAATATTATAAAAAACCTCAAAAAACCGCAAGAATTTTAAAGTAAGTAAAAAAAAGAAATCTCAGTTATTTGGCAATGACTGACTGTCAGACAGCCTGACTGTTAGTCTGACTCTGTGGAGGCATTGTAAGTGCGCAAAACATGTTTACTGCATATAAATAAATTTAATATATATTTATTTATACATATATTCTACTTGCTGCTTAGCCTGATTTCTGTTTTGTTTTTGTTTGTTTTTATTTTGCGATTTTTTTTTATTTTAGATTTCTATTCTCATAATTTGCTTTTAATTAATGAAACCAAAGTCAGTCAAAATATTTACGAACATGCCACAGTATTTGCTTCAAATGTAATTAGACCTTGCCAATTGGGTCATCGGCATCTGATTTAGTTTCAGACACAGATTCAGTTTTAGCTACATTGCCAACGTCATCTAAGAATATTCTTGCAGTTCTAATGCTTCTTTGACGACAAAACCCTTGTCACATTATCTATAAATCTATACAATTTGGTGACGATTCTTTAAGCTCAATATATATCTATCAATGTGTATAATAAATTTCTATTTTACAATCATCGAAATATTTCTTCTTGCATTTCATATAATTATTTTACTTTTACATGATCCAAACTATTATACTTTCTTGTAATACTCGTAAAAATAACTTTATAATGTCCATGTTTTCATAAAAGCTGAGTAAAATGTCTTACTCCAGCGTATTTTTGAGTCGTTCATAACCAAACTGATCATGAGTTATTCAAATGAAGTGTGCAAGATATCGAATGAACAGTTTTGCTCAGAGTTAACCGGTTGGGGGCGTGTATCTTATGCAAAACGGACGCTCAAAGATCAAAGGAAAAGAAATAGGAAAAAAGGCCTTGAACAAATGTCAAAATCTTTTACCACTTTTGATATGTTTTCAATAAGTGAGTCACCCAAGTTGTCAGTTACCGATACAACAGCAGATGGAAGATATACGCAAGTGTGTGAAGGGTGTGTCGCCTATTTTCTATATTCGTTTAGTTTTTGTTGTTTTTTGTTTATTTTTGCCAAAAATAAAAACACTATAATTTACGAAACAATTTCGTAGTTTCCTCTTTCAGCAAATTTGCATGGTAATTGTTTCTGCAATTAAGATAAAAGGTAAATTGCTAGTGGAATGGGCGTGGATTCTTTTGGTTCTTTGAGCTACATTTACATAACTGACAGATATACAGACAGAGAAAGAGAGACAGAGAATAGTATCTGTATCTGTATCTGTATCTGTATTTTTTAAGTGCAGGCTTATTATCGATCTACTCGTATTCTTAAGCTGATTTTCTTCCGTTGCCGCTCAAGTTCAGGGGAGAAAACGGAAAACAGCAAACAACATCGAAACAACGTCAAAACAAAGTCAGCAAAAAAAAAAATATATATAAAAAAAAACATGCACACCCATAAAAGGTGCTCGAAAGCCGTTTACGTGTTAACGTATTTCTGGTTCCTGATTCCTGGTATTGGCATGATGAGTCTTCAGGCAATTGCTAAAGTCGGCATCGCTCTCCTGCTCTTCTCCTGCCACATAAAAATATTAAAAAACTGACTGACGCGACGTGCAGTGTTGAAAGTTAGAACATTAAATTTGTGACTAAGTTCCAGGCCGGTGTTCCACGGACGGAGTCGCAATTGGAGTTGGCGGCAGATGTTGTTGTATTTAGCCAAAAAAAAAAAAAAACTCGTTTTGGCCGGGTCAAGGCGGCAAGGGAGGGAGACAGGGGCTAGAAGACGGGGCGCGGTCATGTGACAGCGGCATAAGGCCAACTCTATAGCCAATTCATCTGTAGCCATAGCTACGTGGTATCTGCGTGTCTGTTAACGTGTTTGCATTTATGTGTGCGTGAGTGTGTGTGTGTGTGTGTTGGCCCTCTTGTGCTTACCTTTATGTTGGGTTTGTTGTGTCTGCTGTGTTGCAGCTTTCAATTTGTTGGCAGTGTGACTATTTATTTATATTTGAAATTTTTCTTTTTGTTTCAAATGGGAATCTGGCCGCAGTATTTAAGCATTCAGTGCGTTTGGTTTTTTGGGCTATTTCTGGTTCCCGGTCGCTCGTGGGCAGCGTAAAGAATTTCTGATGTGAGAAAGCGAAAGCAACGTACGAACGCAGCAAGAAACAACAAAAATCGAAAGTTAACTGTAGAAAAAAAAAAAGCGCAAATTTAGAAACTGAACCGAACTGTTGAATGTGTTCACATTGACGAAGAACGAACACGCTTATAAATATACTTCTAGTATATGTATCTGTATCTGATTATCTGTAGCGGTTTAGCAGCTGTTCGTACGATTTAAATATGTATGCGTCTATATGTACATACATATATATATATATTTCTTAAATTGTCTAAGTATATGCGATTACATATGTACATATGCGGAGCATATGAAATTTGTGACCTGCCTCTCCGGTATACGCAAAAGGCACGCGTTTCAAAAATTCGTTCTGATTCGTATTATACAAGTACTTGTAAATATTGATGTGTATATTTATTCTGTTATTTTTTGTTGTTGTTGTTTCGAGCGCTCAGCGGCGCTTGAGTTTTTTATAATTGATCGCGCGCTTACCGACCGATCCGAACGACTGACTAAAGATAACTAAAGGGAAATGGAAATGTGTTGGCAGTATAAACCACAAAGCAGACAGCAGCAACAGCAACAGAAACAGAAACAGAAACAGCAACAGCAAATACAACGACAGCAGCAACGGCAGCAGCAGCAGCAGCAGCAGCAACAACAGCAACAGCAACGTTCCAGGCAGCACACACAGTACGAAGGCAGAAGGCAGCCTCGCAATACAAAGGCACCTCTCCACACACACACACACACACACACACACACATAAGCATTTGGCGCGCCTGTATTTGTATTTAATGTTTGCTTGTATGCGTGTTTGTATTTGACTTTGTATGTGGTGTTGTTGTTCGTTCTTGTAAACGCACATTATTATCAGACATCGAAACGACTTCACGTACTGCTGACCGACCCCCCTTCACCATCCTAACACTTCTTTACCCATTCGTTATCGTTCATTCAGCGTCGTGAATGAAAATGAAATAACGACAACAAAAATAAAAGCAGCAGCAGCCATGGCTGAGAGACAAACAAGAACAAGAAAAACTACAACAACAACCGGCAAACCTACGAAAATATGGCGCGCTGCCAGTCAAAGACTGTGCGCATGTGTGAGTGTGACTGCAGTAATACATGATTGTCGGTGTGCGAGAATACGTGCGTGTGTATGTGTTTAGTAAGCAGCCGATACTTGCTCATGCTAACTTACTAAGAGCGTAAACATACAAGAGCAAGCTCTCGCTCGCTCTCTCTCTCTCTCTCTCTCTCTCTCTTGCTGGCTCTCACTCTCTATTGCTTCCAACAACTGGTAACATATTTTGACATGTGCCACTCTTTTGCAGTTGTCGCCTTCGCCTTTGCCTTTGCCTTTGCCTTCGCCAACGATTTCGCCTTTTGCTCGCCAGACAAAATGGCCACACACACACTCACAAACATATTGTACGTATACGCAATGCGATTTCGATTACGATACCGATAGCGATACAATTAAAAAGAGTTTTCGTTTTGTGCTCTTTGATGCTTTTGGGAGTAGAAAACTTGCTGGAACTTTGTTATTTTTGTGTGTTCTTTTTCTCAAATTCGAATCGTTATTTGGATAGCAGGCGTGTTTGTCCGTTTATGTTTGTATTTGTATTGGTAATTATGCTCTTTTTAATGTGTCTGCTGTGTGCTGGTATTTATATTTTGTGATCTGTGCTGTGTGTTGTGGCTTTTTCCACTCACTCACTCACTCACAAGACTCTTTGAATGAGATTCATTCACGTTTCTGGGTAATGACAGAATAAGGTAAATAAAAGTAACACTGGGCTGTAGATTATCTCTTGTTTTATTTTGATTTAAACAGGTAACCGGCATACACACACACACACACACGTGCACGGTGCACTCATGTGTGTAATAACTGGAAATTGTTGCCCGAAATTACGAAATAGTCGAATCCAATAAGTGTTTGCAACATATTCACTCGCTGGTTAGCATGATTAGACAAAAGGCATCAGAAAAACGCAAATCATTCAAATATGAATTCATTAAGCGTACTATGAACTTCAAATGATACAGAGCACAAAAATTCAAAATGAACCCATATAAAACAAAGAACTCTAACATAAGAGAGCGCTTACTTTGAATTATGCTTATCGCATGGCATACTTTTTATTTGTTTTTGGGGAAGTTCTCGAAAGTTCAGCGATATAATGTTATCATGTACAGTGAAGACTCATATTCGTTGGTATTTTTGGTCTAAAATTGAAATTAAAATTCTTAGTAATAAACAAAATATCGATTATTAAATAGAAGAGTGACCTAATTTAAAAAATGGCATTTCGAGATAAACGCATTTAAGTTTTCACTTGCTGCAAAGCGGTCATACATATGCACTTCTCACGCTGTGTGTATTATAGCTAGGATAATGAAATTTTGAGACAACATAGATTATTACATAACTAACATTTTTGCATCATTAACTCAAAATTCGGTATGACTTATGTCACTCTTTTATTTAATGAGCGATATGTTGGTTTAGGTTGGACTGTAAATCCTCATATATAAATTCGTAGAATTTCCATATTATATTTAGCACGTGATTGAGCTCAGTGGCAAAAAGCATATCAACTAGTTAAATACATTTTTGATAAACCGAAAAGTGAACAAGTGAACAACAACAAAAACGTTTTAGCTGCCCAATCACAAATTCCATAAAATACTCATATTATTATGCTTTTTAGATAAGCATAATTTAATTTATTTTCAGGGCTGCTGCGAATACCCTTCGGAATTTAAGAACTACAACGAGTATTTCATAAACGTTCAATATTAATTATTTTTCCATGGCCAATTTAACTCGCTTAGGTACTTTTCCATTGAACAATCTAAAAATAAAATGTTTGGATTTTAATTTTTGATTTATTGGCTAAGCGAAAAAACTGATAACATATTAATTGGATGAGAAGGTGACGTATTTATTCTAACAAATTGATAGTAAAATGAATGATACCAATATGATTTTTTTCGATTTTGGGAATATGTAGATATTTAAAGTAGAGCACATTTTCTTTTCTTTTTCTTCTTGTTGACCTGTAAGGAGGCTCTGGTGGCAGTTTCAAAGACTTCCCGTACACCTTCTTGCATCTTGGCAGAGCATTCGAGATATGCAAAGGCATTGACAATCTCGGCCATTGTCATACCCTCTTCTCTTCCAACAGGTTGTTGTTTAACCATCGACAGTTCCTGTGAATAATTTAACTTCTTTATTATTGTATATGGTACAACTTTCATGTATTTCACGACATGCCTTTATGGTGTCAGGATCATAGCGCAGGTCGCGCTTATTGCCAACCAAGATAATGGGAACATTAGGACAGAAATGCTTCACTTCTGGTATCCATTTGTCTTGAATATTTTCCAAAGAATCGGGCAGATCGATTGAGAAGCACATAACTATAACATCGGTATCAGGATAGCTTAATAATCGCAAGCGATCGTAATCCTCCTGTCCGGCAGTATCCCATAATGCTAATTCCACCTTGAATCGAAGAAAATTCAATTGATCAACTTATTAAATATACGTAAATATAATTGAGGTATTAGCATGAACTACTTATTGAACAAGCACTTGAAAAGAGAACAACATCTCAGGAAAACAAAGGCGAATAAGAAAACAACATCAATATGAATCATGCGTCAGCCTTTCTAGTCTTTGATATAAACGGGGTCCCACCCTGGCACAGGCACTAAAATAAGATGTGTACTAAATATATCTATATGCGAATGTGAAGAAATACACGTACATGAATAAGAATGTAATTGTCTGTGCATATTTACTGTATGCCTCATGCAACAATATAGGCGCAGTTGATCAAATAATGAGCAATGAGGTGGGACATACCTGTGATCCTTCAACCTCAACATCCGCCACATATGTCTCGAAAACAGTGGGCACATAATCCAAAGGGAAATTATCTTTACAAAAGACCGTTAACAGACAAGTCTTGCCACATGCACCATCGCCCACTAATACCAGTTTTTTGCGAATAGAAGGCATTACTCAAATATTCGAATATTTTTTCTTAAGATTTTATAACGAACTGAGGTGCACTTGATATTTAAATGGCTTATCGCCAAGAAACTACGCGGTTGTACAGTGAATGTGTCTTTGTGAAAAATATTTTGTTTGTTTATAAGTTTAACTGCGCTACTGAGGAAACACCTCGGCATATATGCATATTAAACAATGCAGTGAGGTGTTTTCAGCTACACAACCACACACATTGACCTTTCACGTTTATCTGAGATTTAAATATAAATAATCTATTGATTATTTTGGTCTATTAAAAATCATTTGTAGAGCAGCTGATATTCGAATAACTGTTACATTTCGGCGTGTCGAGGGTTGCCCGTCCGGTAAAAGTTTGCGATCTGGCTTGATTTTTTTGGCGCCGGCGAAATCTTGCCGATCTGGTTTGATTTTGTACTTTAGGTTTATTTCATTTTTGTACGTTTTTTCTGACTTTTTTTCTAGAATTTTTTAAATTTTTGCAAAATTTTTTTTAGATTTTTCTTGATTTTTTGATATAATTTTTTTTTTCTCAGAATTAAATTTCCTATCTTCTTTTCCCGGTCGCTGACGAACTTGAAATCTTCATTAAAATGCTAATTTTAATTCTGTCTAATTTCTAAAATTTAATTTTCATCAAATTTATTAATATTTTTTGAATTATAGAAGAATTTTTGGAATTTCAAATTAAAACGGTCATTTTGTACATTTTGTGATGGGCAGCACTTTTCAGCAGAGTCGCTTTTGGGAGTGGACAGTCCCCAAAATTATCGAACTGAATGTTAGCATATCGATGTATCGACTCAATACATACATCCCTGCAAATAAGCTGAAGAAGAAGAAATCGGCTCTTCCTCTTTCTTTTATTTCCGCCATTGCCTGAGATAGTTGGAAAATCATGGGTGAGTTGTTGAAAAGAGTGATTTTTTGTGAGAAATACGCAAATTGCGTCGTTAAACCGAGTGCAAATCGAAATACAATAGTTGTGCAGCAGTAAATGTAAGTGAAATTAATCGCGGCGACTTGGAGTTACTTTCAAAACTCCGACTCCAAAGCTTGCAAATTATCTGCTGCAATTTGTCGGCCGTCACAAATCTATGAATATCAAAAGAATCGTGAAACATATCAAGCCAAAGATTTGTTTCTAAATATATCGACAATGTAGCACGATAATTGCAAGTGTTATTGTGCAAATTAACTAATTTAGTGAAATTCGCAAAGACGCCTTCGAACTAACCTCAAAGTGCTGCCGCTGAACTAACTGAACATTTGTTTACATTGTGTTTGTTGATTTGCATGAAGGAGACGATTAATTAGTTAAAGCCACTAACTAAATTTATTGTATGTTGCAGGCAAGCCTAGAGGTCTGCGCACTGCCAGAAAGCATGTGAATCACCGTCGCGACCAGCGTTGGGCCGACAAGGACTACAAGAAGGCTCATTTGGGCACAAGATGGAAGGCCAATCCCTTCGGTGGTGCTTCCCACGCCAAGGGTATTGTGCTTGAGAAAGTGTAAGTAAAACAACTACATTATCATGCTATCAATTGTGTTATCACTACTGGCGATGTCTCGCAGTATATTTTTGTGTTTTGTTTGTTTATGAAACTCAAATCACAGGATTATACTGTGAGTGGTCGTCTGTAAATACAGCAAATCCAACATAGTGCTCAGTTACCGTTTCACTGATCTTGGCAGCCACTAACCAATATCTCTCTCTCTGTCTGTCTTTGCAGTGGTGTTGAAGCCAAACAGCCCAACTCTGCTATCCGCAAGTGCGTGAGGGTGCAGCTCATCAAGAACGGCAAGAAGATTACCGCATTCGTACCCCGTGACGGTAGCTTGAACTACATTGAGGAGAACGACGAGGTCTTGGTTGCCGGTTTCGGTCGTAAGGGTCACGCCGTCGGTGATATTCCCGGTGTCCGTTTCAAGGTCGTCAAGGTAGCCAACGTCTCCCTGTTGGCTCTGTACAAGGAAAAGAAGGAGCGCCCAAGATCTTAGATGACGATACATCTAATCTTTTTCCAGAGTTAGGGTTTTACAAAACTAAATAAAAAAACAAAACACAAAATTCTTGTCGCATTTGTTGATTAAACAAAGAATGATTTGATTAATGTTGAGCATTTAATATGTGTATGTATTTTTCAGTTTTGGCGGCTTAATTGTAATGTATTCAATATATATTTAAATGCCTAAAGCCTTATCAAACTAACAGTATGGATTAAAGTCAGCCTGTGCCAGACTCCTTCATGGGTATCCCCCTCCTCCACCACCTCCGCTGTTGAAGTTATTTGGTCCTGGACGCCGCATGGGACGACGACCACGTGAACGATTGGCGAATATGCGATTGTTGTTGGGCGAACCACTTGGCATATGCTGATCCTGATGTCCCCCCTGGTTACCGGGATGCCCGCGCATGTTGCCCGTCGACGAGTCGCGTTGCCAGACAATACGGGCTGGCCTGTTGGCATTGTTGTTAGTGTTGTTGCCGCGCATTAGGGAGCGACCTCCGCGTCGTGTGGGCACCGCACTGCGCAGTGTGCGGAATCGTGTATTCTCCGACGGTGACGTTGCCTCAGCTTCGCGACCCTCCTCCTGCACATAAAGAATATATATATATTGCAAGGAATGTCTTAAAAGTTCACGACTTTGCTTACCTCAACTTCAACGGCTTGTTTTTCACCCTCCGAGGAGACGCCATCAGTTCCCTCGTTATCCTCTGAGGGACCCTCAGCTTGATTATCCTGATTGTCCGTCTCCACAGACTGACTTGTGCCCACATTAGGATCTAAATGCAATTCAGTACATGTTAATTTATTTCCAATTTGTACAGTAGATCTAACTTACTTTCATTGCTAAGCTGCTGGGAATCCTCAGCCTGGTCAGCGGCTGTCTCTTCGGCAAATGCTTCATCTGCCTCGCTTGCGTTCTCCGTGTCCGCTGTCTCACTTTCATCTGGTTTATCCTTCGCCTCTGTGACGTGACCGCTGCTGCTGCTGCTCTGTTCGGCTGCCTCATTTGGTTTCTGTGGCGAACTGGCGACGGCAGCTGTGCAATCAACGCTGGTGCCGGCAGCGCTGCTCTCATCCACAGCCGCAGCTGCTTCCGCTACAGCTGTGCCATCCACCTCAATCTCTACGCAGGTTGGCTGCTCGCTGAAGTTGGAAACCTGTGGGGAGCTCACGATCTCCACAGAGCTGGCAAACAAATGAATTAAATAATTAGAATCGTTACTGATCAGGATTTCTAAGCTGCTCACCTTTCCGTGCGACGCGCTGCAGCCGTTGAAGTGGAAGGTGCCTGTTTCCAGTTGGCCTCGGCTTGTGGTTGCTGTGCAGTTGATTCGCCACTGCCGCTGGTAATAGCCTGGCTTTGATTATTCTCCTGGGTCGATACGGTGGCGGGTGAATCTTCGAGCAATTGACTCTCAGCCTGAGCCTGCACTTGCACCTGTTCGATGTCCACTTCATTGTGCTGATCGGGTGCATCGGCACCATCGTTATCTTCCATTTCGTTGTCCTGCTCATAGGAGTCCTCGTAACCCTCCTCTTGCTCGGCATCACCACCATCAATGGGACCCAGCACATCCTCCTCCTCTTCGTCATCAGAATCGACTACCTGTATGTCATCCTCCTGGTCGCGTTGCGATGAAGTGGGCATCTGGTCCACATCCATGCCAGAGTCACCAATGTGTCCAGCCGACAGTTCACCGCCGTGCATTGGAGTGCGAAGACGTTTGGTTAGTTTGGCAATCTTCTCGGGAACACCGTCCTCGGCATTGGTGGAGGAGTCCCCTTCGACATCGCGTGGGCGCTTGGAGCAGCCCGCTTGAGTAGTGGTCACATTGCTGCTAGACGGTGTGTGGCGACTATGGCTGCTCACCACAGTGGAGGAGCTGCTGCTGCTGCCGGATGTGCTCGGCTGCTGTTGATTGCTCGCCTCCTGCACATTGGGAACGGTTTGATTTTGAGTGGAGGTCGAGGTGGTTGTGCTACTGGATGACGAGGAAGATGAGCCCTCAACACGAGGTGAAACCAATGCCACCACCTGCTGCTGTGCACCACCGACAAATAGCTGTGCATCGTTCTGTTGCGGGTGCTGCACACTTTCCGCCTCCTGGGAACTCTCCGCTGCTGCTGTGGCGCCCATGGGTGGAATGGCAGCAACGGCCACAGCTGCGGAGCTTGTCGAGGGCATGTAATCGGTGTGCGAGGATGTGGGCGATGATGAGGCCATTGACTCCAATGTGGCGCTGCCTGTGGTGTGCACCTGTTGCTGGGGCGGCACCAGCGCCGTGTTGCCCGCAGCCGAGCTACTGCTGCTGCCCGATGCCGCTGCTGCCGACGAAGTGGATGTCGAGGTGGACGTTGAAGTGGATGCACCCGGTTGCTGACTGGTGGGCAGTATAGCTGCAGTGCGACTGTTCTGCACGGATATAGGACGAATGCTGGCCAATGGAGTCTCGCTGCCACGCCAGGGTGTCACCGTCGCCGACTGCTGGACGGTGGCCGAGCCCGACATTGGCTTCACATTTGCTGTGCGCGGCGAGGACTCGGAGATGTTGCCCTTCTCGGCCATGCCCACGGAACTGGTGGAGGGCTTTGTGGACTGTTGGGAGCCCAGTTGACGCTGCAATTGATTGATGCGCATGTGCAGCGATTCATTTTCACGCATGAGACGCGCATTGATGTCCTTGTTGTTGGCAATGTGATCCTGCAGTTCCTTTTCGAGACGCAGCACGGTTTCATCGTAGCTGGTCTTGGTGCCAGCCAGTATTGTTTCCTGGTTGGCCAACTCCGTCTTGGTCACCGACAACTCCTGCAATAGCTGCTCGATCTTTTGCTTGGACTCATTGCTGTCCTGTTCTCCGGTTGAGCGAGATTTCAGCTCGTCGTGCTCCTTCTGAAGCTGTTCGTGTTGCTCCTTGGAGTTGCGCAATGTGCTGTTCACCTCGTCCAGTTCGGAGCGCACTTTCTCCAGCTCGGCAACGGTATCGGTGCCGCCTGTCTGGGCTTGGAGTCCCATGTAATAGTCCTTGTAGCGCTTGGCCAGCTTGCGCAGCATCAACTCCTTGCTGTCCTTATCCTGTATGGTCTTATCCTTGGTCTCAATGTCCTCTTGAGCCTTGAGCAGCTCCTCTTCCTTTTGGAGGAGACGATTCTTCAACTCCATTATGTCCTGAGATTGACGTGCGTTTGCTTGCTTCAGGGTTGTGGCCTCGTCCATTTGCTTCTTGCGTGCCTCGTCCTGCAACTGCAAGCTCTTGTTCAACGCTGGCAGCTCGTTGTCGAGGCGTGTCTTCAGTGCCGTCAGATCTTCGGTCTGCTTCTTGTTCAACTCCTTCTCGGCAGTTAGCATCTTAGCGAGATTTTCACGCTCCGCCTGCAAACGCTTGAATTCCTCGGGATTTCTGTTGCTCTTCTCGACAAGAGCATTGGCCCGTTGACGCCACTTGATGGCCTCGGTACGCAACGAGGTGTTCTCCACATTCAGCTCCTCAATCTTCGATGACAACTCCTTATTGCTACACTGCAGCGGGAATAGCTCTTTCTCCACGCTGCTGATACGCTCCGTTAGCTCCGCGACACGTTTGGTCAGTGTATTGCGCTCCTCGCGCAGAATGCGATTGCTATCGGTGATGGCATTGAGGGTTTCGATTTTACGCAACACGGCCTCGTGCTTGGAAGCCGAGACAACATCGGTTTCACTCTTGGAGCGCTCCTGTTTGAGATACCCATTTAGCTCATCCACCTTCTTCTGCAGAATTGTATGCTCGGAGACAAGACGCGCATTCTCAGCCTTAATGATGTCCAACTTGGCTGAAAACAGATCCTTCTCCTTGCGCAGGAACTTAATAATCTTCAAGAGCTGCTCACTATTCTTAATCTCGTCCACAGCCGACGAGGTGTTCGCATCCATCTCAGACAAGGATTCATTAAGTGTTACAGATACATTTTGACTGTTCGCAGATTGCGCAAGTGCAGCCAATTTTGTGGTCAACGCCTCGATCTGATCGTGCAGACTGGAATTGAGTGCATTTAGATCGGCAACACGCTTCTCCGACTCCTCCTTCTCCTTTTGCAACAAGCTCTGCGCCTCAGCATTCGCCTTCTTTAGCTCATCATGGGCAGACTGCAGGGATTCACGTCCGCTCTTAAGTTGATTCAGTTCGTCTTGTACCTAATAAAGCATTACCATATTAACAGTTAAATCAAAAAAGTACAGTTACTTTCGGCACACCGAAGACTCGCTACCCTGTAGATTTTTAAAATTTTTTAAGAGGTATAAAGAAATATTTGAATAAAACATAAAAAAACCGCTTTCATTTCATTTTTTACAATACAGTAAACCGAAAAAGATTTTTAAAAAAATTCTAAAATTTAATCTCCGACCGATTATTTCTATGGCAGCTATATGATATAGTCATCCGATTTTAACAAAATTTTGTCAGGATTTCAGGTACATTGCCAAGTACACAGTCTGTGAATTTGGTTAGGATTTCCTAAGAAACAACAAAGACTAAGTGGATTTTCGACCTTATAAATTTGTCAGGATTTTAAAAAGCCCTCTGCTAGTTTTAAAATTAAAATTAGGATAAACGGCTATTTCCATCTCATAGGAAGTATTAAATTTTTAAAGCATGTTAAGAGTGAAATGTACATACCTTCAAGAAGTCGGCCTTGAACTTTGATAATTCCTGAATATCCGCCGAGTGCAATACCATTTCATTTGCATACTTGACTTCCACAGAATTGAGGGACTCGGCTAGAGTGGAATTTTCGGCACGCAGAGTGCGAATCGAGCGACCCGATTCTGTTAGTTTCTCGAGCACATTCTTCAGCTCCTCCTGGGCAAGTTTCAGCTGATCTGATTGATTGGTGGACTTGCTCTGTTCGGTAACATTGCTGAGCAACACTTCGGCTTCCAGATCTGTGACACGGCTTTGCAATTCAGCCTCTGAATTCTTCAGTTTCTTTATCTCTGCATCCATTTTGCCCACCATTTCAGTGTGCATGTCATGCAGACGTTTAATTTCGCTTTCGGCACTTTGAGACATCTTGTAGAACTGATCTCCATGTTCACGTGTCTTGGCCAGCTCCTTAGTGAGTGACTCGATCTCAACTCTGGCCTGTTCGTATCTAAGCTCGAATTCGCGCGCCTTTTTGTTGGCTGCGGTGATGGGATTCTCATCCTTGGAGGGGGTTAGACTCTCCTGCAGCTTCTTGCTCAAGTCATTCACTTGGTTCACCTTTGCCGCGAGCTCCTCACGCACACCAATCAATTCTTGGTGATATTTTTCAGCCTGTTGGCGTTCCTCATCCTTAAGCTTGTTGGCCGTTTCGGTTTGACGTTTGAATTCATTGACAGTTTCGCGGAACTTCTCTTCCTCCTCCTGGAAGTGTCGTCGCTGGGCGGACAATTCACGTACAGTGTCATCAAGTCTTTGCTCCAAACGCAAACGTCCCTCGGTCTCGGAACGCTCCAGATTGGCCTTAATAAATTCCAGATTGTTTAGCAAAAGTGCCTGACTTTGATGTTCACGATGGAAGCCTTCCTTTTCGGCCTGAAGCCGAGATGTCGTGTCCTTGAGGACACGATTCTCATGTCGGAGGCTGTGAGCCTCCGTGTCGGCTGCGACTTGCTTGCGATGAGCCGTCATTACCTCATCCTTTAGCATGTGCACAGTCTGCTCGTGCTTTACAATTGTCTTCTCATAATTCTTGGTGCGTTCCTCGAGAGCTGCAATCTGTTGTTTGTAGGTTCCAATACCCTTTTGCAACAATTCCGTTTGCTCCTTTTGGAACTCGGATGCATTCATAAGTTTGCAATTGACGGATGTCAATTCACGCACCTCTTTGCGCATCGAATCAAACTGTTCCTGGACGAGGGCATCGTTCTTGCGCTTCTCGCTGGTATAGTAGTCGTAGTTCTCCTTAAGTTCGGCATATTTTCTGGACTCATCCTCCAACTGTTGCTCCAGACTACGTATGCGACGCTCCAACTTGGCTTCTGCCTCAAGTTTGCTGTTATTTGCAGTTGTCTTTGAGTGATTAAGTTGGGATTCATCTATGAGTATGGTCGAATCGTCTAGGTCAATGATCTGGCTGCCTAACTTCTTTTGGGATTCAAAGTAGAACTTCTTGTAGCGCTCACACTTGGACATCAATGTTTCAATTGTATTGTTCTTCTGATTTAGAGTCTCTTCCATTTCACTTAGACGTTTTGTGGCTTTCTCGAAATTCTCCTCATACGCCTTCAATTGCAATTCGTCATTCTTCAGCTCATTGGCCTCCAATGCGGTGGTCAGCTCACGTATCAGTGACAACAACTTGACATTCTGCTCTTGCATTTCGGTAATGGATTCAAATGTGACCAGATCTCTGCTGATGGCATCGCTGGAGTTGTTGATGATGCCAGGTTGAGTTTGATTGCGTGGACGACTGACGCCAGCACGCAAACAGTTAAGCTCATCCAGAAGCAGGCAAACCTGGCGACTTAAATCGACTTGTGATTGCTTTAGTTTCTTATTCTCCTTGACGTGACGATTGACATCGAATTGTGTCTGCTCCAGCTCTTGCTCCAGACTCACCTTCTTGTCGACCAGCTCGTCACGTTGCTGTAACAACAGAGTATGCGCCTCAGTCAGTTTACTGTAGTCCAAGTCTTGTTTCTTAAAGATCGGAGCACGCTCATTGATCTCCTCAACGATGGACTTGATCTGAAGCTTAAGCTGAGCGTTCTCCATGTTCTTGGACTCCAGTTCTTCGGAGTTTTTGGCATACATAGAATACAGTTCGGTAAGCGACATGTCGGAGCGTATTAAACGACTGGCCACAGCTGCTGTGGGTGCCAACTTGCAAATGGCACTCTCCAAACTCTGCTCCTGTGCCTCCTTCAGCAGATCGTTGGCGTGTGTGATTTCTGTCTTTAGTGAGTCAATAGTTTTGTTCAAAGCAGCGATTTCCTCGGCATGCTTCTCCTTGGTTAGCTGGAATTCGGACTCCAATTCACCATATTGATCAGTCGTTTCTGTTACCATACGTTTCAGATCAGTAATGCCCTTCAGCAGCTCATTGCGCTCTGTGCTATTCTCGGATTCGGTGTTTTTGTATATCTCAACCAGCTTCTCCTTTGCGTCCAGTTCTTTCTTCAGAGTATCTATGAGCTTTTCAGTTGCATTGTTCTGATTAAAAATAGTGTCTGTCTGGTCCTCAATTTTTTTGTTCAAGTCCTCAATGGCCTTAGAATACTGTGCATTTTGGGTCTGGAGTATCAGCAGCTCATCGCATTTCTCCTTGATACGCACCTCCAGATGCATGATGTTCAGGGAATGATCACGTCGCAAATTCTGTAGCTCAGCATTATTGCGATTCAGATCGCTGCTCAGCAATTGAATTTCATTCTGTAACATGGCACGCTCACTCTCCAGTCGGCGTTCCTTGATATCCAACGAAACCTCCTTGCTCTGCACCTCATCGAAACGAGCAATCGCCTCACACTTGGATGTGATGGCACTCCTCAGCTGTTGCTGGTAGGTGGACAGATCCTGCTTTAGACGCTCTAGCTCCCCATTCTGTCGCTCGATAACTTTCAGGAGAGAGTCGCGCTCATCGACAAAAACTGCCTTCTCCTTGCGCAATGTGGCGACATCGTAGTCATAGTTCTTCACAGAAGCCAGCAGCTGATCACGCTCAACGGACACTTGATCAAGTTGGGTGCGTAATTCGTTTACATTTTGCTCAAAGTTAGTAAACTTTACTTGATTATCGAGTATTTGGTTTCTTAACTCTTCGTTCTTTTGTTCAGTCTCACCTTAAGAATGAAGAAGAGGAAGATAGTTTTAATACAAACACATAAAAAAAGAGCCAAATTAAAAGTAAATGTTTGCTCTATAGCACTTGATGATAAGTCTTGTAACCACTTTACTCACTAAGACGATTTGCGGCAGCTCTTTCCTTACAATATTCGTCAAAGAATTTGTCAATATAAGACTTGAATTTGTTTTGCACGCCGGTTGGCAAGTGCTCCAGTTCATCCGGCGCAAATATGTCTGCCAACGACTGTGGACCACTGAGATCCATAGTTGGAATGATTTATTACGTTAATTACTTGAATGTTTTATCCACGTTTGATATTTTATCGTAAAAACAATTCTTTAAACGTTGTGACAGTCGAGCGAAAATTGCAATTTTGGCAAGTGTGTACATACGGACAGTGTGTACACATAGCTGCGAGTCGATATTAATTTTCTTTGCTTTTACATGCCGGCTTTAATTTGCATAAAATCATCTTCAAATATGCTCAAGTACTAATAAAAAATTCAAATTTACTTACTTAGACGATTAGCTGCTGCACGTTCTTTGCAATATTCATTGGAAAATTGCTCAATGTAAGCCGACAATTTTGTTTGTACTTTGTCGGGCACTAGCTGCAGCTCCTCCGCGTCCAAAATATTGCTTAACGACTGAGGGCCGCCAAAATCCATGTTTGCTGTCCGTATCTTTTCACAATTCTAGACCCTTAAATTGCTTTATAATATTCTGATTTAAAAGGTTAACCTTTTTATTTGATTAAAAGTCAGCGCGCGACTCTGACAGACGTTTTGTTTGTTTGAGTCTCGGTTTATTGTATGTGATGACCAGTGTTGCTCGAGCTCTTCAGAATGAATTTCAAACGTAGGGAGACACTGAAATGGCAAAAGGCTGCCCATCTGGTAAAAGTTTCCAATCTGGTTTGATTTTTTTGGCGCCGGCGTAAATTGGCCGATCTGGCTTGATTTGTTTATTAAATTTTTTTCATTTTCATTTTGGAATTTTTTTCTAGAATTTTTTAATTTTTTTCATAATTTTTTTAGAATTTTCTTGATTTTATGATAGTTTTTTTTCAGAATTAAATTATCTATCTTCTCTTCCCGGGGGCTGATGAACTTGAAATCTTCATTTAAATGTTATTTTTAATTTAGTCTAATTTCTAAATTTTAATTTTCATTATAAATTTAATGCTTTTTATTGAGTTTTTTGCCTTTTTATGTGCGGTCGACAGATTGTGGCGGTCGGTCGATTAAAGTGCTGAAAGTCGACAAGAAGCACGGCTTCAACTTGCTTGCAACACTGATTTGGCGCGCAAATTAAACATATAACGCCATTTAGTCGTGTGGTTTATAGACGCATATTGGATTAAATTATCAATAGATGTGTCAAAAGAGACTATTACGACATTTTATTTATCTTAAATAGTTTGTTTGATTTTGCACTCCACTGTTATGAAGTAATTTACTAATTTCAAGTTATTCAAGTGCTTGTTGATTATACCTACCGCAGCGGCTATTTCAGCAGGCGGGTATTGCACACAACGACCTCATCACATTTCCTTACATAACCATGGCAGAAACTAAAACGTTAAGGCAAAACCAACAGACAACAGACAACAGAAAACAGACAGCAATCAACATCAATGTGTGTGCCTCAGTCGCTGAATGAAGCCAAGAGACTGAAGATTAAGCTCAAGCCTGTGGCAGAAGCAGAGTCTGGACCAACGTGTGCCGAGCTTCATCTCTGATAAGACTCAAACTGCACCTACCCGCAAAATTTGTGCGAGCAGCGTGCACTGAGAAAAATCGCATGGATTGCAATCAACTGTCTGGTGTGTGTGGCCAACAGAATTTCTTGCAGTGCACTGGGAGGGCGATCTGCTTATCAATAATTTGTTTTACTCTTTTTGCTGCATTTAAGCAGAGAGATTTGCTGCCGATAGCAGCTCAAGTGTCACACGCCCACATTTTTGGAGCAGCGATGAGCCGAATCGGGCCATAGGTTGTTTGCCAAGTTGCCAAGTTGCCTTGGTCTGGCCCCATTGCATTAAGCTTAAGCCATTTGCACATGCGCCACGCCAATAAACTTGTACCCACCACCGAGGCACGCTTTGATCCTCATCCTCAGTCTCCGACTCCGAGTCTGACTCTGACTCTGACTACAACTTTAACTCCAACTCAAAGGCGGTCGGCACACGCTTCTTGTGTTTTCTTTTTTTCTCTTCTTTGATTTTGGCCTGGTCGGTCTGGCCTGCCCTGTCTTGGCCTGGCCTGGCCCGTTGCCTCATTGCAGTGCGCATAAATCGATGGACCCAGCGATCGCCGGCGGCAATTATCGCGATGTGATAAACAAATATTTTTGCATCTAACCCACGTCGTAAGGAGCAAAGTTTCTGGCATTCTGGCGCTTAATTATGAACTCTGTGCCTGCATTTTATGTATTTCCCCCCTTTTTTTTTGTTTTTGGTTTTCGGTAAACTGTGAATATGTGTGTATTAATGTTTTACGCGTGGCCGATTGCACTTTTACCTGGTTGGGATGGGTAAGTACCTGTGCCTGGGAGTTGCTTCATTCGTTCCTTGTGGTAGTTGTTGTTGTTGAGCTCTGGCCAGGGCTTGGCCATGTCTCAGACTGTCAGTTGTGGCAATATGCAATTTAGAAGCTTATCGCTCTTTGGATATCAATCAGTCGGCGTTTTGACTGCATGCAAAGTGGGTGGAGTATGAAATAAAAATTAAATATGGCTCTATTTGAATATTAATATTTTGAGTCCGGTTTTTTGGACTCTTCTTTAAAACATTTGCGAAGCAAATATCGAAAAATGCAGCTACATGTTGGGATTTATATAAAAATAATTTAAAAAGGCTCCATTTTTATGACAATTAAAAATGTTAAATTGTTATTATAATTTAGAATAAATAAATACAGCAATACAACTCGAAATTTACATATTACTTCTATAATTAGTAAAAACATTTTATTATCAAAATGTTTATAAAGTTAGATCCTCTGATAACTTCGTATATACAGGCAAGCTAGAAAAGTTCCGCATATTACAATATTTGCATATGCTGCGTGTGTGTGTGTGTGTATGCGTATGTGTGTGTATGGGTAAGTCATGTATTTGGAGCTGACACACATACAGAGACACGGCAGTTGGGGTCTCCACCAATTGAAACAAACCAAATGCAAAGACGTCTCTCCCACAACACATTAAAAGCCGAGAACAGGTTTCTGAGCTTTCAATGTGTGCGACAGCTGGCCAGAGTTGTAGTTGCCGATGGGAACGGAGAGGGAGATGGAGACGCAGACGCAGACGCAGAGAGAGTGAGACAGAGAGGGAGCTCTCAGCGAGTATTCAAAATACTTGACGGCGAGAAGGAATATTAAATAAGTCTGTTTCATTTGATTCAAAAGAACTTGCCGCACGCCTGTTGCTCAGTTGTTCAGTTGCTCAGTTGTTCAGTTGCTCTGCTGAGATCGGACTTGCCCCAGAACGAGACTGCGTTCGTTCCGCTTTGCTGGGCAGCTGACACTGCTCTCTGGGGTCTCTGCTCTGACGATGTTGGGCCAAGACTGCGCAAAAGGTTTTGCTCGTGCGCATTTTGGCCTTATGCATTGACTTCGACTCGAATCGACTGAATTGAGAATGAGTCGGAGATCGCAGTCAGTTCACAAGCTTACAAAGAGAGAAAGAGGGAGTGAGAGAGAGAGAGAGAGAGTGAGTGAGTGAACGCGCCACAGTGGCAGTCGCAAGCGCAGTAACAGTTTAAGCCAAGTTGCCAGTTGCCAGTTGGCAGTTAGTTAGCTTGCGGTTCGTCATCGGCGTGGTTCAATGTGGCTCTGACTGTTTGCCACATCTCCGGCAGCTGCGAGTCGCGCTTATAATCATAAATATCTCCATACAGCGTGTATCTCTATCTGTATCTGTATCTGTATCTGTTGCTCATACTGTAGCTGCATCTGTATCTGTATAATAGTATATAGGCCCGGTTATATGCCAATGCGTTGTGCTGTGCATTTTCCCAAGAGTATTGTAAAGTTGTGAGCCAAAGGCAACAACAACAACACCAACAACAACACCAACAACGCTAGCAAACCGAGAGCAGTTTGTGTTTTTGTTATTTTTGTGAAATGTTGAAGCCCTTGATTTTAAGCACCAGATACGTTCATTAGTCGTCGCAAGACTTTTCGTGATCGTAAACGCGTTTTCGCCAACCTCTTGATCTTGGCTAACGTGGGATAGCAGCTGCCAACGGTAAAATCGATCAAAAGTTCTACATCAAGCAAAAGATCTTCAGTGTGTGAAACAAGATGCATTTTATGAATCACAAGTGTACAAAAAGTGTCTGAAATAAAACAAGATATATTGTTAAATTAAAGCAAAAGTAAAATCATTATTGCAATATCCTCAAGTGGCGAGTGCTTAATGTGGGTTAGGGCTTAAACTAGCACAAATTAAAACACACACACACACACACACACACACACACATACACCCGCACAACAATTCAACGACACAACAAATAGACACAAATTCACACATGCCAGTTAAAAGACAACAACAACTGCAACAACAACAGCAACAGCAAATTTATGGTTGGTAGCTGGTACTCTGGGCCAAATTGTACCACGGCCAGCAGTCGGTTAGGGAAAAAAACTAACGGAATAATGCAACATTAAGCAAAATGCTGCTGGCCCTGCTAAAGCTAAAGCAAAGCCCAAACTACCAACACCAGCACCACCAACAACAACAACAACACCACCACAAACAACAACAACAACAAGGAGAACCACAACAACCTGCAACCATCGCCGTCGTCGTCGTCGTCATCATCGCAGTCACCGTTACCACGAACGTAGTTGTTGTTGCTGTAGCCGCCGTATAAAATGGAACCCTCATATGATCACGAACATCCACATCATCTGCTAACAAATTACAAGTAATATTTACATTTTTCCCATGCTAAAATACAAAAAAAACAAAAACTAAAAAAAAATATAATTTTTTTTCTCGCTGTTTAATTATATCCAACCGTAGCGAAGATACATATCTTCCAAGATAATAACCATAATGAAAAATGGAAAAATGCGCTAGTAGTGGTGAGGAAATTCTCTAGATGTCTCTTATATGTCGCTAGCTCTCTTATATATAACTATACACACACACACACACACACACTATGATGGTAGGCGCGAGGCATTTCAAGACTTAGTCACACATAGATACAAAGCTAGAGATACAGATACAGGTCTTAAAACACGACAGCAACACGGCGACGGGGATATATATATATATATATATATAAAATATTTATACATATATATGTACAAACAAACATATACATAAATATGTATATATTTACGTAAGTTTGCTTAGATTTTCAGTTCAGTTCAGAGTGTGACCTCCGTTGATATCCCCACTCCTAACTACTCGTATACAGACTTACTTATAAAGCACTTGCACTTGTATGCGTATGTCCGCTTTTCGTTTCACTGTATGCGTTCTGTGTGAATATGTAAATGTAAATGTTGAAGTTTGTACGTGTATGTGTATAGCTAGTTAGATAGATAGAACCGTCTTGACTGACTCTCAGCTAAAACATCAGACTTTGAGTCAGACTCAGACTCAGACTCGGACTCGGAATTGGTCAAGTGGAAAGTAAACCAAGAGAACAACGTGGTCAACAAGAAAGTTTTCAAAACTATGAGAAAAACCCAGAGGCGAACTATAAAACATTGTATATAAGTCGGTTAGGTAAATGGTAGAGAGGTCACCATGCGGTTTCGCTCATTAAAATGATTTAGTTTTGATCTAAACACTTTGATAGTTATGCATGATATTTACATAGCATTATACTCATCTATTTTTTAATAAGCCATATCTAGTCTCCGCTTTAAAGTTTAGCATCAAATTTACCACTTTCAAACGGAATACATATCTTAAGAAGAGTTATTTCATATATTTGTACAAAAAGTAGAAATATTTTTAACGCAATTTCAGACGAAAGCTTGTCACATTTTTTGGAAGCTTCTTCTCTTTTTTTTCTTTTCTTCTGACATCCTGTTAAGATCTGACATCAAATGACAAATGTGTATGCGTCAAGGTTTCAGCTTGGTTTTATGTTGCTCCATAAATCAATCTGCCTAATAGGTAGACACATCAATTTAGCTAACTCTAAAACTGGCTAACTTGAGCTTTAATCTCAATTGATTTGCATTTTCCATGAATCACTTTCCAGTAATTTTCAAACGAACTATACGAAAAGTATAAGCAAACATTTAATTATCAAGTTCCGTTAAGTGGTTTTATCATCCCTATCAAAATTTGATCTCTCTTTGGAACTGGAATACCCAGAACTATGGAAAACAAATTAAATTTACACAGGTTCAGCTTAATAAGAATATAAATCACATACTGACAACTTAATTGGCGTCTTAGCTAATATGTTTAATAAACACTCCTATATCATTATTACCATGAAAATTGCTTTGGTATTATAGCAAAGTGTTGAAGTACTTAATGGGAAATTAATCAAAAGACAGATTATAATCATATAATAAACTGTAGAAAGGTATTGATTTAAGCGATTAGGTAAATGATACTACAATTAATTTTAAACTTAAGACTTTAAATCAAAGATTATGAACCAGCTATGAATATTTGCACATACTTTAAATATCAAACTAGCTAACATAGATTTTCAATTTTTAATTATTGTAAAATATTTAATAGCCCTCTATATATGGACGTATGTAGTTTTACTATTTCCCTTCATACATATATCTAATTGTATGGACGGCAAGTTGTGCGAGGGTGTTTGTGTGTGCGTGATAAAATCCATTACATTTCAGTACATTTTTCTTAAGATTTTTTTCAGTCATTTAAAATGGCTTTGTGTGTGAGAACTGGGTCTTTCGTTATTTCTTTGGCGACGGTAGTAAACCTCATTAGCCGAACCATAACCATTCGTAGTTCGGATTCGGCTTCGGCTGCTTTAGCTGCGCTCGTGAATTGAATGATCGGGCCCTAAAAGAGCAGTACCACTTGTTTTTTCTCATCTGCTTCATTAGTTTAATTATGTATGTACATACTTATACGTATATATATGTATGCAGGTAGAAATCTTTATATGCAGCCCATAAAATGCGCGCGCATGCGTACAGACCTCAGAGTCTCAGAGCCACAGACTCGTCTTGTCTCTCTGGTGGGCCTCTCAGTGGTACCCAATGAAAGAGCCCAGAGATTGGCACAGGTAGAGCTGCGTTTTACCTTCACGCCGTGTAGTTGTGTAGCTGGTGCGGTTCATTAAAGCAGCGACAATCGCGCTAAGATGGCGGTTCCCTGGGCCGGATGCTGAAGCTGTTTATGCTTATTGGTCAACAACAGCAGCATCTACATACAGCTACACACAACACACAACACACACGCACACATGTAGACTAGTTATGCATATGTATGCGTTTAAGCTGCGTCGTTAAGTTATTCCAGTACATCACACCTGGGCCAAAGTCGCCTTGGCACCACCAAACCAACCACAACAACCACAACAACCACAAAACAGCAGCAACAGCAACAACAGGCTTAGGTCTTGGCCTGGCCTGCCCGTCTTGGCCCGACTGTTCAGACTGGTTTTTGTAAAGGCAAAATGAAATGAGTAGGAAACAAATGTATTCGGGTTTTGGGGCGCCTGGCACCACCAACCAATAGACTGCAAATGGAGCAGAGCAGATGCTGCATCTTGTACAGGCCACACCCACTGCGGTCGCTGAAACCAAAATGGCTTTTATTACCACGTTTACATGCTCGCTCAATATGGCCGGCTAAAAGGCGATCAAAGAATTGAATTACTTTATAAATATGTTTAGTGAATCAAATGCTAGATTCATTTAACTGAATTTAAAAGAATTTTTTAGAGCCTGTTTTCAATTTTTTCTCAAATTTGATCAAAGAGGTATCTTCAAATTTGACATTAAAATCGATACATTTTAAGTCAAAATATCTCGGATATAGTTATCAACCCTCTTAAACAAACACCTTATCAAACATTAATAAACCGCTTCTTAAATTTAAGTTCTTAAGGGTCTGTTTTATAATTTTTTTTTTTAAGTTTTGACGTTAAAAGTGTAGAATTTAATGTCAAGAATATCTCTTTGATAAAACATAGGGAGACATTAAAAAACCGGCCCTAAATGTCTTCCCTATATGGCGAAAAGTCTTAATTAATTTCTCTAGTTTATTGCTTAAATACATTATTGAATATTCCTATTTGGCAGAATCACTTTATTAATTTTCCTAGTTTAATGCTTAAGGACATTATTATGTTTTAAGCTGTAAGCAATATTATTTTTAAGCTTTATATCACAGCTTAGCAAATGTATCTTACTACATTAAATATCTGGGAATAAAAAAAATAATCGATATAAAACAGAATGTATATGATACTACGAATTCGATAGCTAGGGTTTTCGAGTGATTTAGTCTAAAAGGAAACAATGAAGATTATAAATGAGTGTCTTATTTGAATGTTAGTCAAACTTTTGCAAAACTACTTGTCTTGCTTGTTTTTTGTTTTGACTTAAAGTATTGAAATATAAGTAATAATTATAAAAAATTGCAATTACCAGCAATAATTATTTTTTTAAATTATTTCTTTTTAGATTGATAATATTCAAAATAATCAATCGGGTTTCCTACAATATAAAGCTTTCGTGAATAGGAAAATATTTACAATATAAATACCATTTTGTACGCTTGCTATTTAAAATTAAAGATAGAACAAAACAATCTTATTGTGTAGATCGGGTTAATTATTTTTTTGGGCTTAACTTAATCCTCTGAACAAGTGTTTCCAACATTATCATTGGATCTTTTTTTAATAATTTTTCAAATACTCCAGACCCTTACAACTTTTTATATTCTGTATCCAACCTTTCAATTTCCAATTTAAAATTATACATAATTTTTAATGTTAATTTAAAATCTATTTTTAAATTTTATTAACAAGTTTAAAAATTTGTTATTTGACTGATTTTATGAAGAAGTTACATTATTAAAAATAATATATGCTTACAAAACAAAAACAAATAATTGCATAAAACAGATTCTTTATTTTTTTACGGAATACTCATATTATTTTTGTTTGCGCTTTCTTAATATGACCTTATTTAAAAGTTTTTTAATAATTGAACAGTCATTTAACCCCACTACTTCAGTAATTAAAATAAAGAGTACTTTTGACAGATATATGTACTTCGGTAAATTTTTTTTCAAAATTTTCATTAATATAAAACATTAAAAAACAACTTGTTTTATTGCAATTGTTGCCATGCCTATCATAATATTTAATAACTTTAATAAAGTTTTTCATAATACTCTACATATAATAATATAATACATACAAGTCATATAATATATTTGTAGTTTAAATAAAAAAAATCTTTAGTTGCTGAAATAATTTGTAAACTTAAGTTAAGTTCTCGCGTTCCAAATATTTAAAAATATTTGTGCAGGGGAAATTTGTTAGAATTCTCGGAGCTTCAGTAAGAAAGAAGAAAGCAAATACTAAGCCAGATAAGTGGAACGTGTGAAAATAACTCTTTTATTTAATCTACTAGTAAGACTTCCTCACTTTCGCTTAATCTTTCTCAACAACTAACTAACTAATATGCATATTTTCAGAGTATATATTGTTGAAAGATTCGGATTCGGTTTTTAATCTACAGGGAATATGTATGATATTCGAATTCTTATGTGGAATCAGCTACAAAACGCCGCCGCCTTTTGTCGCAGGCAAATTCGATTGTCTTTGGAGTTGCTCTGCGTACTTCAAGTTTAGTCATAAGGGGGAAAAGAGGGGGGAACGGATGGATGGAGGGCATAAACTTAAAAGGCTGTCTTCGAGCAGCGACACATGAATCACAATATGCTAAAGGGCTGACACTCTCTCCAGATCAATGCGGCTTCTGAATGAAGTTTTGGGGCTTGTTAAGGCCAGAGCCCAAAGTTGCCTACTTTGCGGCAGCCGCAAGTTGCAAACTTGCCAAGTTGCCAAGTTGCAGAAACCGGCACTGTTGAAACCACCAGCAGAGTCATCGTTGCGGTTGTCGTAAACAAAACTCTACCCAGTCCACAGTCAGTGCGGACGTTCAGTACTTGGACAGCAGACAGAGGACAGGGAGACAGTGGACAGTGGACAGTGGACAGGGGACGGAGGATTGGAGGAGAACGAGCAAAGACAACGACGGAGGAGCGGACAGAGGACTGCAATGTGGAATATGTGGCATTTTGCAAAGATGTTGACATTTTGCGCGCATAAAAATGCCAACTTACCGGCCACTGTATGTGTCCTATTTTAAAATCAGGGCCATGGCTAAGACTGTCTCGGACCGGGGCTAAGCCAAAAGCAAAGCCATTGGCAGCAGCCGCCGCGTCGTCGTGGATCGTGAGCGAGCGCTTAGGATAAAGCAAAGCAAAGCAAAGCGAATCGACACAGAAACAGAGACAGAGACAGAAACAGAGACAGAGGGGAGACCAGTTGGACAGGCGCACAGATCAGGACGGTATAATTTTGTGTACCTTGGCCAAGTATTTAGCAGCAGCAGCAGCGGCAGCGGCAACCGCAACCGAATATCAAAAACGTAACGATGTCACCAGGAAACCTCAATAAATTATCCAGCTGCGGTATGGACCTCGGCTTGGGTCTGAATCGAAGCTCTAGGTCTTCAGTTTTTGGGCTTTAACTCTTTGGTCGTTTTGTCGGCTTAGCTGACTGTTGGCCAAAGAAAGCTCGCTAAAACTAGAGCGCCTAGTTGCAACAGAGGACTGCTCAGACTGGAGGCTAACAATTAGGCCGAGCTCTTGTTCCAGGGCCCCAAGTTGGTAGGCAAAAGAGGCAGACAGACAGGACAGGGTCTCGACCGCAAAGACAATAGACCAAAAGTGTAGTGGGCAGCAATAAATTCAAACGGTAACAAATCGAACGAGGGCCAAGACACGCACACAGTCAGGCCCAGAATATGGCCGAGACAGGAGCGAGTCGGGAGTCGGGCATCGGGAGCTGGGAGCTGTGAGTCTGGGTTCTCCCTTTGGGAGCGAGTCTGGTTCTGAGCTTTGGTAATATTTAAACTTGTCTCGTTTGGCTGCCGCTGTTGCTGCTTCGTTCTGCTTGAATTCCTGGAAGCCGAATTACTTTGAAATGTGTCGATATGTCGCAACTTTTAAAAGTTATGCATAAAGGTCTGCTCCAGCTTCAGCTCCAGCTCCAGCTCCTGCTCCTGCTCCAACTTCAACCTCAAACAGCATACAGAGTCAGATCGAGAGCCACAGGCTACAGCTTCTTTGCTTACCCTGCAACCTGGCGACGGTGGCACAACGGCTGGCGGGCTGTCGGGTTGGCGGGTTGGCCAGTTGCCGGCTCTCGGTGGTTCGGCGGTGCGGCCTCCTTTGATAATACAATAGCTGCACGCGCCCAATTTACATTTATGTCCACTGACATTAAGGAGCGCAACGATGCAGGCAGCCTTCGAGCTTGGATCTGTTCCAGTTTCAGCCCTTCCCCATCCTCATACCTCTCCTCTCTCCTCTCTTCTCTATTCTCTCTGGTGTCTGATACAAACGCAAAGTTTTTACCTTTTATTTTCTTTTGTGTGCGTGCCAGCAACGTGAAAATTGTCAACGTATTTAGCAGCCCTTTTAAATATCATTATAAGCCCGACATCCTCGACATTTCTGAGCTGTTCTACGTAATTTTCAACAGTAGCTCATAAAAACAAAGCGCAGCATGTTTAACCGATTCCAATTCTAATTAGCAACTCAACAACCTTTGAAGATAACAATCCCTGTTGAGCGTTAACTTAAGGAACTTTAATTAATAGGTACTAATCAGGGATCTAAGCCGTATCCGAGACCGTTACCGATAACTGGTATGACAATAACCGATTAGAAACCGATTCGAGTTTAACGGTTAGTATCAGTACTTCAGGCCTTAAATTATATTATGTTGTTAGGGTGTAATCATCGTTTTTCAAACTAATTTTTTTATTCTAATTGGAATTCTGAAGTGAGCTAACAGTTTAGGAAATAAGTATTCACTGTATTTTAAGGAGCTCTGCATTTTGAAATAAAAGTATTTTCGTTAAGCTACCGATGTTAAACGATGGTTTGTTAAGCTGGTATTAATTATGACTATTATTAAATTGTATAATCTAAGATTCATTATTTAGAATCTAAATTTTAGATATAACACACGAATTTCTGCTATCATTAGCAAAATCCTAATTTAAAAACATATAATCGTCAAATGAAATCTCAAGTTTTAATAATATATTTGACAATTTCAAAACTGTTTCCATTGTATACCGAAAATTTTTAAATTAATCACATGTAAATTATCTTGAAAATCTTTCTACTTTCTTCTGACAATTTATTTCTGGATTGGTATTGGAGTTTTACAGCGATTTAGTTCATAAGGCAATTCCTATGTAAAAAAAAAAACCTAATTGCTGGATTGGATTTTTATGAGCTTATCAAAGATCCACACATTTAATACACATCTTGAAATCTTGACTGTGTATATCTTTATATTTTATTTCACTCTTGACTGTTCACCTTTAGCTATGCAGGTTGGGAACCGAACTCAGTTTTTCAAACTTTCAACATAGGGACCACCTAAAATAAATGTATAATATAAATTTATATTTTATAATAAATCAATTATGAAGAGTTGAAATTTGGAGCGTTGCCAATTCCAAGGGCCGGGTTTTCAATGTCTTCTTGAAATTTATCAAAGAAATAATTTATAATTTTACATTAATTTAAATACATTTTACGTCAAAATATTTCTGATATAGTTCTCAAACCCCTTAAACAGACATTAAAAAACAATCCCCAAGTATCAAAAAAAAACTTTTTACAATTTTGTTAAATTTTAGGTATATTTGTTAGCTAAAAACTGTTGAAATAAATATAGAAATTATAGGAAAATTTTAAAAACGAGTTTGAAAAGTAACAGTATTACATATATTCATTATTGTCTTAAGTACATTTTTTAGATGACTGCAGAAATGATCTGTTAATTTCAACTACCGTTTTATTAATGAGAGAATTTAATACTCCATCTAATTTATATTTAAGTAAACGAATTTATCCCTTTGTCCATTTGTCTATAAATATACTGAAGATATAATTTTATATTCGAAAACTCATGAATAAAATGTATGTTTTCTTACCATTTCAGTGCGAAGAAATATCCTCATGTGTCCCGGACGCCGGAATATAGCCATTCGACGGTGGGCAGCGACTATCCGGAACATGTTGGCTACATGGCAGATGGGAGATTGCTGCACGAGAGTCCCAGCGATAGCATCTACCATGTGCGACAGGGCAGTGAGCACTCCTCGCCCAGCCTCCACTCACCAGCCATACAGAGCACAGGTTATGAGAATGAGCACTCGATGAATGAGGCGGCGCTGTCGGTGCACAGTCACAGCCACTCCCCGATGGTGTCCAGTGCGTACAGTGTGAGCGGTGGAGGCACTGCGTCCTTAATAAGCAGTAATATACCATTGCTGGGCGGAGGTGGGACATCGATGTTGAACAAATTCTTGTCGCATCCACATGCCACAATGGTGGGAAGTGGTCAGGATGTGGAATGTGGCGGCGCTTCGCATTCGCCGATTGAGCCGACGTCCATGTGGAGCTATGACTACAAGGGTGAAATATGCGCACCACATTGTGGCTATATGGATCGGCACAAGGCCATGCCCAGCGATTTGAAGTACAGACCAGGCGGTAATCAGTCAAAAAGTGCCAAAGAGTCGCGCATCCGCCGGCCAATGAACGCGTTCATGGTGTGGGCTAAGATCGAGCGCAAGAAACTGGCCGATGAGAATCCCGACCTACATAACGCTGATCTCAGCAAAATGTTGGGTAAGTCCAACAACTAAACCCTGAATTAAAGCACTCCCAAGCAAAGCCAGTCTCTCCTTCTTATTCCTCTGTTTGCAGGCAAAAAGTGGCGCTCATTGACGCCTCAGGATCGACGTCCATATGTGGAGGAGGCGGAGCGTTTACGCGTCATACACATGACAGAGCATCCGAATTACAAGTATCGACCACGGCGGCGAAAGCAATCCAAGCTCCGCACCATGCAACCAGGTGCCAAGGAGCAGCAGAGTGAATCCTCACCTCAGTCGGCAGCGGGAGCGTCAAAGACAATGCCGAAGATGACAACGCCACCGCTGGCAACGGCCACAAGTGGCAGCTACAACACGCCCACCGACGACAGCCGCAACTCGACGCCCCAAAATGTGGGCAATCTGTACGAGCAGCCATTGAAGCCCAGCTATTCGCCCAGTTCCGTGGATTGCTACAGCAATGCGGATAGCACCGAGCAAATTGAATCCATGGCTGCCAATTGCACTGAATCCTCTCCAGCCGCAACCAATGCCAGTTACGACAGTTCGCTGCTGCTGAAGAAGCTAACGAAGCCGCCGCCAAGTCGGGCCAGCAAACAGCGCAATGAGAAGCTCTCCAAGGCGGAGGATAAATCCAAGACGCAGCAACAGCAACAACAGCAGCAACAGCAACAACAACAACAGAGTCTCTATGCCTCGTATCCCTTGGCCAGCTCGGTGGCTGTGGTTGCGGCACGTGGCATGTACGTGACGTGCAACAATCGTGGACTGTTGGATCATGGGCATTCAGTGAAGGGTACCTTCTATCCGCCCGTGTCAAGTGCCGATGACGAGGGCAGCAGCTCGATGCGTGGCAGCAACACGTTGCAACAACATTGCAACAGCAGTAACAATAGCATGACACTGGCCACATCCACATCCACATCGATATCCACCTCCATTTCCGGCAGCGATCTGAGCAGCTACACGGTCGCCATGTCCGATAGCAACTGCAACTCCGGACAACTGGGCAATGACTATCTGTCCAGTGTGAATGCCAATGCGTATGGCATGCAATACGAGGATTTTCTACGCTATCAGACCAATGAGCTGGACTATGATCAGCTCAAGGAGGCGACAACGGAACAGAAGTGCGCCAAATATCCGGATACGAATCAAAACTACGATGACTACGAGGCGGAGGCGTATAACAATGCCATGTTGTTGCCGCCAACTGGCACCAGTTACTACACACAGTTGCCCTACTCGCTAACAGGTGGCGCTTGTGCGCCAAGTGGCCTGGCCGCCTTTCCACTGCAGCTGGCGGTGCCGTTCCAGCAGACGGCGGGATCAGGTGGCGCCACCGCCTATGCACAGCCCATGCAGAGCAGCTATCTGCATTATGGCAACTACTATGAGGCAAATGGAGCTGCCACACAGTTGCTGCCACAGCAGACGACAACAACAGCAGCAGCACCTTCTCCTCATCCTCCGACAGCGACAACAGCAGCTGCTCCTCAGACAGGAGCAATGGTTATGCAGCATCATCATCATCATCCGCATCCGCATCCTCATCCTCATCCGCATCATCATCACTTTGCAGCAAATGGTGCCCTAGCCACAGGCAGTCCTGCTCCTGGCATGGAGATGCTCTTTGAGCAGCAGCAACAGCAGCAACAACAACGCAAGGATGATGAGATTAGCAATATATTGGCGGGTGTGCGAAAAACCTGCTACAGCAATTGATAAAACGGAATCCGTCCAACATTTGTTATATTTTTGAAAGTAGAAACTAGAGTTTAGGCACTTGGTTTAGGTACCTCATAAGAATTGACCCTGCTTAAAAATGAAACTGTATTATAATTAATTAGAGTTTGCATTCTAAAATACAATATAAATAAAAAATGTTAATTTTAAGTTAGCTTGCATTGAAATAAAATGATAAATCTCTATGTGGAACGTATTTTTGACATTTCCTTCCATATGACTGACACTGTCCAACCAATACACAGCATACGAAAATTTCCCAAAACGGCAGCTGCGCAGTGTACACTCAGCATCCGATTGAGCGATTGAAAAGCAAGGAAAACGATAACGAAAACGAATTTTCTTTTCTTGCTGCGCTGCTCTGCTGGGCTGAAGGATTTCATCCCAAAACGTTACATAAATTTTCAATAATAATTTTTTTTAAATAATTCCACATATTTTCGGGTAAACATATAAGGAGATGCAATCGCTGGAGCAACAACAACAAATTCACAGTTCCAGTTAAGCTAAGTGAGCAAAGATGTGTATAGAACTGAAAAAGGGAAACGTTTAAAGCGCCATTTGTGCGCTGCAAAAGAACATTTATTAGCAGAAAAAAAGGAAGAAAATTTCAAGAAAATTATTCATTGTGTTCAGTTACTAATTGATTGTTAATTAATGTTCTTTAAGTTAATTTTATAAAATCCGAAAGAAAACCAAACTATTAACGAAATTCGACAACATTTCAACATTCTGCAAAATCGATAAGCTTCAGCATCAGCATAAAAAGCGTACAATTCGGACTTCTTGATAGTCAAAAAGGGGCCGCCGTCATCCACCCACCACCACCACCACCACCACTACCACAACTAAAGCCACCATCAGCATCCACATTCACATCAATTTGTAAACCACCCCACCAGTTGTAAAGCTCTCAAAATGTCATTCATAACGAAATTGAAAGCAACGCCATTGCCACCATTGAAGAACATACTCAATGTGGCCATGCAAACGGCCAGACAGCAAATTCCAGAGCGCAAGGATTACCAGCAACCGCCCGGAACGAGTATCCCACAGCAGGGTCAAGGTCAACAGGGCATGTTTCCACCAACCGATGTAGATGGCCCTGTCGATGGCAGCAATCAGACCACAGAGATGAGTTCGAATCCCTTTCGAAATGCCGGCGGTTGGTCAAATGAGGATGCTGAGGGTGATTATAAAACCGAATACCAAAGTACATCCTTTGTGGGCAACGAATATGATGGCAGATACCAGCAAACCGATGGCTTCAGGTGCGTTACACAGTTTCATCAATAATGATGCAGTTACTCATTGTATACCATTTCATTTAAAGACAGGGCAGCGTTGCCTCGGAGGGCAGCTCATTCGTTTGCGAGGGTGAAGGTGGCGGCGGCTCGAAAATCGACGAGTTCCAGGCGGGATGGAACGTAACAAATGCCATTCAAGGAATGTTCATCGTATCTCTACCATTTGCGGTACTTCATGGAGGATACTGGGCCATTATTGCGATGGTGGGCATTGCCCACATTTGCTGCTACACGGGCAAGGTGCTGGTGCAGTGCCTCTACGAGCCGGATCCGAGTACGGGTCAAATGGTGCGTGTACGGGACAGTTATGTGGCCATTGCCAAGGTATGCTTTGGTCCCAAGTTGGGTGCACGTGCCGTTAGTATTGCCCAACTAATCGAACTCCTGATGACCTGCATTTTGTACGTGGTTGTCTGTGGCGATCTCCTGGCCGGAACTTATCCGCAGGGTTCGTTTGATTCACGCTCTTGGATGCTCTTCGTGGGCATCTTTTTGCTGCCCATGGGCTTTCTTAAGTCCCTCAAAATGGTGTCCACTCTGTCCTTCTGGTGTACCATGGCACACATTGTGATTAACGCGGTAATTCTCGGCTACTGTCTACTGCAGATCGGCGATTGGGGCTGGTCCAAGGTCCGTTGGAGCATTGATATGGAGAACTTCCCCATTTCATTGGGCGTTATCGTGTTCTCCTACACATCTCAGATATTTTTACCAACCCTCGAGGGTAATATGATAGATCGTTCAAAATTCAATTGGATGCTGGACTGGTCGCACATAGCCGCTGCGATTTTCAAGGCAGGCTTCGGTTACATTTGCTTTCTCACCTTCCAGAATGATACACAGCAGGTGATAACCAATAATTTACACTCCCAGGGATTTAAGGGAATGGTCAACTTCTTTCTGGTTATCAAAGCCATTCTCAGTTACCCATTGCCATACTATGCTGCCTGCGAGCTTCTGGAACGCAACTTCTTCCGGGGCCCGCCAAAAACCAAATTCCCGACCATCTGGAATCTTGATGGTGAGCTAAAAGTTTGGGGCCTTGGCTTCCGTGTAGGTGTCATTGTAACGACAATTCTTATGGCCATATTTATACCACACTTTTCGATATTGATGGGCTTTATTGGCAGCTTTACGGGTACCATGCTAAGCTTTATTTGGCCCTGTTACTTTCACATCAAGATCAAAGGTCATTTGCTCGATCAAAAAGAAATAGCTAAAGACTACCTCATAATAGGGCTAGGCGTACTCTTCGGCGTTATTGGCATCTATGACTCTGGCAATGCTCTAATTAATGCATTTGAGATCGGTCTTCCATTTTAAGCCAAATTTTTTCATTGTTACCAAACTGTTTATTTATAGATTACTTAGTTATCAAATCGAACTGGGTACTGCGAATACCTAGCTAAACATATATTGTTGGGTTTGTGGCCTGCATTTTTGGCAATATAACATAATAAGTCTTCCATAAACCATATAGTTAATATTAATGTTATATCTTATGCCAAAGATGCAGGTCATGATAAAGTTAAAGAAATGTAATGAAAGAACAATAATCTTAGTTTATAAGAAATGAAACGCAAGTCTTCCAAAACAAGCGAACAAATGTCTTCCAAACACACACAAAAATCCTAAGCTAATTTAAGAAACGATTATATACATAAAAGAACGAGTATTTAAAAAGATAATTGATATTTATTGTATGAACGCATATTATATATACACTTACATATGTATAAAGGAAATTCTCCAAAAAGAAAACAATAAACCATTATACAAACGTATGTAAGTCTATTACCAAATAGATAGAACTCATTGTTTATTTATATACCAGTATATATACATATACATAGTTGAATGCGTTTTTTTAAACGATTAATTATAAAGTTACTGTACTAATACCTATGATAATAATAGCCTTTAAAAACGACACTAGCATCTTTTAAAATTCTCAATAAAAACATCATCTCACGTTGAATATTCTCAATTTTACTATTTCAAAGATTTGTCAAAATATATTTTAGGTATGTCCAATCCCAAACAGAAAGTCAATTATTGTTTAAAGAATCAATGCATTTATTTGTTAATAGTGTAATATTTCAGTTTTCTTTTGTTTTTTTTTTTTGTTTTATTAGGTAAATATTAGATATTGTATAAAAAATATTGTCATGGAATCTTAGACACTATGTGATATGTGTAATGAAAACAAGACAAGTCGTACAAACGATTTTATATGTTACTCAGTTAGAGGTTTTGTAGAATTTATGATCGTGAGTACTTCTGGTATGTTGGAATGCACCTTGTTTAATCTTATGCACAGCACAGGTTGTTGTTGTTGGGGCAGTAATATATTCACTCTTATAGAGACTGGAACCAGTAGACTTCTCGTTACCCAAACTAATCGAGGATTGATTTCCACGACGTGATGTCATAATACGTTCGGTATGACCATGGACGTTATAGGAGGATGAGGGAAAATCGATGCCACTCGACACATGCTGGCTACCACTTCCACGATGACGTGTTATATGACGTTCAGTATGGGATTGGGATTGAGATGGGAAATCAATGCCGCCCGATACGTAAGTGCGTGTCACCGTCGACCTTTCTAGATTCGACCTATTGGCTGTACCGTTGTCAGTACCACCCGATATTATCCGTGACATGTTTGAGGAGGAAGCGCTTTTCATTTGAAGATCCTTGTTTTCCTTGTGCACGCTGCAGCTGCGACGCTCAGTTGAGAAACTTGTGTTTTGGTCAGTTTCCCTATTCTGACGATGGATACTACTGTAACTCTGGCGATCATTCGAATAGATATTACTGCTCGAGGGTTGCTCATGTAGATTTAGAATACTCTTGCGCTGCATCTTTCCATTTGAAGTTAAGCTGCTGTTGACTGCATTCGAATCATTTGAAGCATTCTTTCGGTGGAATATGGAGTTAGACACATCGGCTTCAGAGGAGAACTCGCTCTTCCTGTGATGGAAGTGCTTGGAAGAGGACTCATGGGATGTTGAACTGCCAGTAATATTGTTGGTGACAGAATTGTTACCTATCAAATGAGAAGTTGAGCTACTAGTCATATTTTTAGAAGCAGAATTGTTACCAGTCATATGGGATGTTGAACTACCGGTAATATTGGTGTTGTCAATCACATGAGAAGTTGAGCTACCCGTCACATTTTTGGTTACCGTGCTGCTACCGGCCAAATGTGATGTTGAGCTGCCGTTAACATTCTTGGACACTGTACTTTTTGTGACTAAATGTGATGTTGAGCCTCCTGTTCCTGTCACATTGTTGGTAACTAGCTTCCCTTGATTTATTGTCGATGTGGACGTCTGAAGAGCGCTATTGTCAACTGTTGATCCCCGAATCCTCTCCGTGTTTACTGAAGATTTTTCCACAGTATTGAGATTTCTTTGCACCGACGTGCTTTCCTTATGTATGTTTTGAGTATTCTCAATGTTTGTAGTCGTCGAATTCTTAGAAACATTTTCAATTACATTTATTTTTGCTGGTCTCTTGACATATTCAGTTTCCGGCTCCTTTTTAGCTCGACCACCGACTACAGTTGTAACCTTCTTCGTTGAGACAATGATTAAGCCGTCGACTGGATTTTGGCTGTTGGCATCCACTTGCTTAACCGCGTCCTTACCAGAAACAAAGTTCATCTGGTTTGTTGTTTTCAAAATTGAAGTATCAGTTCCCAAACTGATAGATGAGGTGTTATGCTTGTATTTTTGTGTTCGCTGTACTTTGTCTACGGTGGTCTTATTGGTGGTCTTAAAATCATCCTTTCTTGTCACGGTCATGGTTCCTTCAAGCTTCAAATTATCTACCGGCCGCTTTGGAGTTTCTCTTCTAACATTCTCTAATATCGTGGTGCTATCGGTTTCTGTTCTATCAGTTCGTTTATAGAATTCACCCTCCTGTTTTAGATTATCCTTCGGTTTTTTCTGGGTAGGTCGCTCCGCAGGCTTAAATGTGGTTTTTTCAGGAGTATAGAAAGGTCCATCAAGCTTTAAGTTATCGCTTGGCCTTACCTGTTCAGGTCTTGTCGTGTAATGATATTCCTCTTTTTTTGTGAATGTCATTGTACCCTCGTTCTTTAAATTATCTTTCCTTACAACTGTTTTAACCTTGTCTGCTGGTTTAAATGCTTCTTTTTCTGGGACATACAATTTACCTTCAGGAGTTTTTAAATTATCCTGTGGTTTCTTTTGTGTAGGTCTTTCTGCTGGCTTATAACCAGGTTTCTCCGGACTAAAGAAATCACCCTCCATTTTAAGATTATCAGTTGGCTTAACTTGTTCAGGCCGGACCACATATTGATATTCCTTCTTTTCAATAAACGTCATCTCACCTTCACTACGCAGATTGTCCTTCCGAATTATTCTCTCCGTTTTTTCTGCTGGTCTATACTTAGGCTTATCTGGAGTAAAGAATTCTCCTTCATTTCTCAAATTGTCTGCTGGAATCTTCTGCACAGGACGTTCGGCTGGTTTGTAACCAGGTTTTTCAGGAACGTAGAATTCACCTTCATTCTTTAAGTTATCTTCAGGCCTGACTTGAGATGGGCGTTCACCCGGAACAAACCTCGGCTTTTCAGGGCTATAGAATTTTCCATCCATTTTCAGATTATCAGTTGGTTTTACTTGCTCGGGGCGAACAACATATTGATATTCTTTTTTCTCCACAAAGGTCATTTCGCCTTCATTTCGCAAGTTATCCTTCCTGATAATTCTTTCAGTTTTTTCAGCAGGCCTATATCCTTGTTTCTCTGGAACATAAAATTCACCTTCACTTTTTAAGTTATCTCCATGTTTCTTTTGCACTGGACGTTCTGCAGGTGTGAATTGAGGTTTCTCTGGTGTGTAGAAATCTCCCTCGCTCTTCAAATTATCCTCTGGTCTAACCTGGGATGGACGTTCACCTGGCCTGTATTTCGGTTTCTCTGGAGCGTAGAATTCACCTTCATTCTTTAGGTTATCCTCGGGTTTCTTTTGTACAGGGCGGTCTGCAGGCCTGAATTGGGGTTTCTCCGGAGTGTAGAACTCGCCTTCATTCTTCAAATTATCCTCTGGTCTGACTTGGGATGGACGCTCCCCAGGAACAAACTTCGGTTTTTCTGGGCTATAGAATTGGCCATCCATTTTAAGATTATCCGTTGGCCTCACCTGCTCAGGACGAACGACATATTGATATTCTTGCCTCTCCACAAACGTCATTTCGCCTTCATTTCGTAGGTTATCTTTCCTGATGACTCTTTCAGTTTTTTCTGCAGGTCTATATCCTTGTTTCTCCGGAACATAAAATTCGCCTTCATTCTTCAAGTTATCCTCAGGTTTCTTTTGAACTGGACGTTCCGCCGGTTTGAACTGAGGTTTTTCTGGAGTGTAGAAATCGCCTTCGCTCTTCAAATTATCCTCAGGTTTCTTTTGAACTGGACGTTCTGCCGGTTTGAATTGAGGTTTCTCTGGAGTGTAGAAATCGCCTTCGCTCTTCAAATTATCCTCTGGTCGGACCTGGGATGGACGTTCACCTGGCCTATATTTCGGTTTCTCTGGAGCGTAGAATTCACCTTCATTCTTCAAATTATCCTCAGGTTTCTTTTGAACTGGGCGTTCTGCAGGCCTGAATTGAGGTTTCTCTGGGGTGTAGAAATCTCCCTCGCTCTTCAAATTGTCCTCTGGTCTGACTTGGGATGGACGTTCCGCTGGCCTGTACTTGGGTTTCTCTGGAGCGTAGAATTCGCCTTCATTCTTTAAGTTGTCCTCGGGTTTCTTTTGAACTGGACGTTCCGCCGGTTTGAACTGAGGTTTGTCTGGAGTGTAGAAATCGCCTTCGCTCTTCAAATTATCTTCGGGTTTCTTTTGAACTGGACGTTCTGCAGGCCTGAATTGAGGTTTCTCCGGAGTGTAGAAATCGCCTTCGCTCTTCAAATTATCCTCTGGTCTAACCTGAGATGGACGTTCTCCTGGCCTGTATTTCGGTTTCTCTGGAGCGTAGAATTCACCTTCATTCTTTAGGTTATCCTCGGGTTTCTTTTGTACTGGACGTTCTGCAGGTTTGAATTGAGGTCTCTCTGGGGTGTAGAAATCTCCCTCGCTCTTCAAATTGTCCTCTGGTCTGACTTGGGATGGACGTTCAGCTGGCCTATACTTGGGTTTCTCTGGAGCGTAGAATTCGCCTTCGTTCTTTAAGTTGTCCTCAGGTTTCTTTTGAACTGGACGTTCTGCAGGCCTGAATTGAGGTTTCTCTGGAGTGTAGAAGTCGCCTTCGCTCTTCAAATTATCCTCTGGTCTGACTTGGGATGGACGCTCACCAGGAACAAACTTCGGTTTTTCTGGGCTATAGAATTTACCATCCATTTTAAGGTTATCCGTTGGCTTCACCTGCTCAGGACGAACGACATATTGATACTCTTGCCTCTCCACAAACGTCATTTCGCCTTCATTTCGTAGGTTATCTTTCCTGATGATTCTTTCAGTTTTCTCTGCAGGTCTATATCCTGTTTTCTCCGGAACATAAAATTCGCCTTCATTCTTCAAATTATCCTCAGGTTTCTTTTGAACTGGACGTTCTGCCGGTTTGAATTGAGGTTTCTCTGGAGTGTAGAAATCGCCTTCGCTCTTCAAATTATCCTCTGGTCGGACTTGGGATGGACGTTCTCCTGGCCTATATATCGGTTTCTCTGGAGCGTAGAATTCACCTTCGTTCTTCAAGTTATCCTCGGGTTTCTTTTGTACTGGACGTTCTGCAGGTTTGAACTGAGGTTTCTCTGGGGTGTAGAAATCTCCCTCGCTCTTCAAATTGTCCTCTGGTCTGACTTGGGATGGACGTTCCGCTGGCCTGTACTTGGGTTTCTCTGGAGCGTAGAATTCGCCTTCGCTCTTCAAATTATCCTCGGGTTTCTTTTGAACTGGACGTTCTGCAGGCCTGAATTGAGGTTTCTCTGGAGTGTAGAAGTCGCCTTCGCTCTTCAAATTATCCTCTGGCCTGACTTGGGATGGACGTTCACCAGGAACAAACTTCGGTTTTTCTGGGCTATAGAATTTACCATCCATTTTAAGGTTGTCTGTTGGCCTTACCTGCTCAGGACGAATAACATATTGATACTCTTCCCTCTCCACAAATGTCATTTCGCCTTCATTTCGCAGGTTATCTTTCCTGATGACTCTTTCAGTTTTTTCTGCAGGTCGATATCCTTGTTTCTCCGGAACATAAAATTCGCCTTCATTCTTCAAGTTATCCTCTGGTTTCTTTTGAACTGGACGTTCCGCCGGTTTGAACTGAGGTTTTTCTGGAGTGTAGAAATCGCCTTCGCTCTTCAAATTATCCTCTGGTCGGATTTGGGATGGACGTTCTCCTGGCCTATATTTCGGTTTCTCTGGAGCGTAGAATTCACCTTCGTTCTTCAAGTTATCCTCGGGTTTCTTTTGAACTGGACGTTCTGCCGGTTTGAATTGAGGTTTCTCTGGAGTGTAGAAATCGCCTTCGCTCTTCAAATTATCCTCTGGTCGGACTTGGGATGGACGTTCTCCTGGCCTATATTTCGGTTTCTCTGGAGCGTAGAATTCACCTTCGTTCTTCAAGTTATCCTCGGGTTTCTTTTGTACTGGACGTTCTGCAGGTTTGAACTGAGGTTTCTCTGGGGTGTAGAAATCTCCTTCGCTCTTCAAATTGTCCTCTGGTCTGACTTGGGATGGACGTTCCGCTGGCCTGTACTTGGGTTTCTCTGGAGCGTAGAATTCGCCTTCATTCTTTAAGTTGTCCTCAGGTTTCTTTTGAACTGGACGTTCTGCAGGCCTGAATTGAGGTTTCTCTGGAGTGTAGAAGTCGCCTTCGCTCTTCAAATTATCCTCTGGTCTGACTTGGGATGGACGCTCACCAGGAACAAACTTCGGTTTTTCTGGGCTATAGAATTTACCATCCATTTTAAGGTTATCCGTTGGCTTCACCTGCTCAGGACGAACGACATATTGATACTCTTGCCTCTCCACAAACGTCATTTCGCCTTCATTTCGTAGGTTATCTTTCCTGATGATTCTTTCAGTTTTTTCTGCAGGTCTATATCCTTGTTTCTCCGGAACATAAAATTCGCCTTCATTCTTCAAGTTATCCTCAGGTTTCTTTTGAACTGGACGTTCCGCCGGTTTGAACTGAGGTTTTTCTGGAGTGTAGAAATCGCCTTCGCTCTTCAAATTATCCTCTGGTCGGATTTGGGATGGACGTTCCGCTGGCCTATACTTGGGTTTATCTGGAGCGTAGAATTCGCCTTCATTCTTTAAGTTGTCCTCCGGTTTCTTTTGAACTGGACGTTCCGCCGGCTTGAACTGAGGTTTTTCTGGAGTGTAGAAATCGCCTTCGCTCTTCAAATTATCCTCAGGTTTCTTTTGAACTGGACGCTCTGCCGGTTTGAATTGAGGTTTCTCTGGAGTGTAGAAATCGCCTTCGCTCTTCAAATTATCCTCTGGTCGGACCTGGGATGGACGTTCACTTGGCCTATATTTCGGTTTCTCTGGAGCGTAGAATTCACCTTCATTCTTCAAATTATCCTCAGGTTTCTTTTGAACTGGGCGTTCTGCAGGCCTGAATTGAGGTTTCTCTGGGGTGTAGAAATCTCCCTCGCTCTTCAAATTGTCCTCTGGTCTGACTTGGGATGGACGTTCCGCTGGCCTGTACTTGGGTTTCTCTGGAGCGTAGAATTCGCCTTCATTTTTTAAGTTGTCCTCGGGTTTCTTTTGTACTGGGCGTTCAGCAGGCCTGAATTGAGGTTTCTCTGGGGTGTAGAAATCTCCCTCGCTCTTCAAATTGTCCTCTGGTCGGACTTGGGATGGACGTTCTCCTGGCCTATATTTCGGTTTCTCTGGAGCGTAGAATTCACCTTCGTTCTTCAAGTTATCCTCGGGTTTCTTTTGTACTGGACGTTCTGCAGGTTTGAACTGAGGTTTCTCTGGGGTGTAGAAATCTCCTTCGCTCTTCAAATTGTCCTCTGGTCTGACTTGGGATGGACGTTCCGCTGGCCTGTACTTGGGTTTCTCTGGAGCGTAGAATTCGCCTTCATTCTTTAAGTTGTCCTCAGGTTTCTTTTGAACTGGACGTTCTGCAGGCCTGAATTGAGGTTTCTCTGGAGTGTAGAAGTCGCCTTCGCTCTTCAAATTATCCTCTGGTCTGACTTGGGATGGACGCTCGCCAGGAACAAACTTCGATTTTTCTGGGCTATAAAATTGGCCATCCATTTTAAGGTTATCCTTTGGCCTCACTTGCTCAGGACGAACAACATATTGATACTCTTGCCTCTCCACAAACGTCATTTCGCCTTCATTTCGCAGGTTATCTTTCCTGATAATTCTTTCAGTTTTTTCTGCAGGTCTATATCCTGGTTTTTCCGGAACATGAAATTCGCCCTCGTTCTTCAAGTTATCCTCAGGTTTCTTTTGAACTGGACGTTCTGCCGGTTTAAATTGAGGTTTCTCTGGAGTGTAGAAATCTCCCTCGCTCTTCAAATTGTCCTCTGGTCTGACTTGGGAAGGACGTTCTCCTGGCCTATATTTCGGTTTCTCTGGAGCGTAGAATTCACCTTCATTCTTCAAGTTATCCTCGGGTTTCTTTTGAACTGGGCGTTCTGCAGGCCTGAATTGAGGTTTCTCTGGGGTGTAGAAATCTCCCTCGCTCTTCAAATTGTCCTCTGGTCTGACTTGGGATGGACGTTCCGCTGGCCTATATTTGGGTTTCTCTGGAGCGTAGAATTCACCTTCGTTCTTCAAGTTATCCTCAGGTTTCTTTTGAACTGGACGTTCTGCAGGCCTGAATTGAGGTTTCTCTGGAGTGTTGAAATCGCCTTCGCTCTTCAAATTATCCTCTGGTCTGACTTGGGTTGGACGTTCACCAGGAACAAACTTCGGTTTTTCTGGGCTATAGAATTGGCCATCCATTTTAAGGTTATCTGTAGGCCTCACCTGCTCAGGACGAACAACATATTGATACTCTTCCCTCTCCACAAACGTCATTTCGCCTTCATTTCGTAGGTTATCTTTCCTTATGATTCTCTCAGTTTTTTCTGCAGGTCTATATCCTGTTTTCTCCGGAACATAAAATTCGCCTTCATTTTTCAAATTATCTTCGGGTTTCTTTTGAACTGGACGTTCTGCAGGTTTGAATTGAGGTTTCTCTGGAGTGTAGAAATCTCCTTCGCTCTTCAAGTTATCCTCTGGTCTAACTTGGGACGGTCGTTCTCCTGGCCTATATTTCGGTTTCTCTGGAGCGTAAAATTCACCTTCATTCTTCAGGTTATCCTCGGGTTTCTTTTGAACTGGACGTTCTGCAGGTTTGAACTGAGGTTTCTCTGGAGTGTAGAAATCGCCTTCGCTCTTCAAATTATCCTCTGGTCTAACTTGGGATGGACGTTCTCCTGGTCTATATTCGGGTTTCTCTGGAGCGTAGAATTCGCCTTCATTCTTTAGGTTGTCTTCGGGTTTCTTTTGAACTGGACGCTCTGCAGGTTTGAACTGAGGTTTCTCTGGAGTGTAGAAATCGCCTTCGCTCTTCAAATTGTCCTCTGGTCTGACTTGGGATGGACGTTCAGCTGGCATATACTTGGCCTTCTCTGGAGCATAGAATTCACCTTCATTCTTTAAGTTGTCTTCTGGTTTTTTTTGAACTGGACGCTCCGCAGGTTTGTATCCAGGTTTGTCTGGAACGTAGAATTCGCCTTCGTTCTTCAAGTTGTCTTCTGGCCTGACTTGAGATGGACGCTCACCAGGAACAAACTTCGGTTTTTCTGGGCTATAGAATTGGCCATCCATTTTAAGGTTATCTGTTGGCCTCACCTGCTCAGGACGAACAACATATTGATACTCTTCCCTCTCCACAAACGTCATTTCGCCTTCATTACGCAAGTTATCCTTTCTGATGATTCTTTCCGTTTTCTCTGCCGGTCTATATCCTGGTTTTTCCGGAGTATAAAATTCTCCTTCGGTTTTCAAATTGTCTTCGGGCTTCTTTTGAACTGGACGTTCAGCGGGCCTGTAACCAGGTTTTTCTGGAACGTATAATTCACCTTCGGTTTTTAAGTTATCTTCTGGCCTGACTTGAGATGGACGCTCTCCAGGTTGAAACTTAGGCTTTTCCGGGCTGTAAAAATCTCCTTCTGGCTTAAGATTATCCGTTGGTTTTACATATCCAGGTCGAGTAACGTATTGGTATTCCTCTTTTTCCACAAAAGTCATTTCTCCATCTAAACGTAGATTGTCAGTGTGTACAATTTTTTCCCGTCTTTCGCTTGGCTTGTATGGTTCTTTTTGTGGTACTAAAAATTCGCCTCCAGTTTTTAGATTATCTTCTGGTTTCTTTATGACTATATAGTCTACTAGTATGTCTTCATGTTTCTTCGGAATGTTTTCTTCTTTCTTAGACCAAGTGTTAGTACGTATCCTTGAGTATGATTCGTCGACGTTATCTATGAAAGTAGATATTTTAAGATATGAGGAACAGAAGCCATATAAATAAAAAGCACTTACCATCAATTTCAACAACTGTATTTTCTGTCGACTTCGTTTCGCTGGTGGAGCAATGATGACGCCTAAAATATACAAACTTAAGAATTGCTTTTATGTCAATAACTGGAAATTAGGATATCATACCCGCAAGTACATATTTCACAGATGCACCTCTCACTGTGTGTCGTTTTCTTGTTCTTATCGACTCCCCGCTGAAAAAAATAGTTAATTATCACATACCTCCTTTAAAAGTACAATTATTCAGTATACTCACGGTTATTGAATCGTCTAAGCGCTTCTTGTCAGTGCGCACATAATCGATTTCATCATAAATATTCTCGGTAATATTTTTGTGTTTCGATGTTTCGTTAAGATTCAATGTTATATTTTCATTGTTTTCCGAAATTGATGTATTCTTTTCAATTTCCACAAATTCATCCACATATATTGTCTTCTTGGGAGTCTCCACAATTTTTTCAATGACATCGGTGTGAACTTTTTCATCCAAAACTCGCCAATCGTTAATGCTTGCATCAAATATCTAGATTAATAAATACATTTTTATTAATGTAGAGCTCATTAAGCTATTTGCTTCAACTGTGGACAATACACACCCCCGAAACGGCTTGAAATACACGCCCATCTATAAACAATAGTCACACTCACCTTTGTTACTTCTGTAGTTGTCGTTATGTTTGCAACATCGGTATTATCTTTTTCGATTTCACGAGCAATGTCATTTGGCACAAAAGCTTTCGTATCAGTGTACGATTTCTCGTCAACGACCGTCCACTTGCCAAGTTTCGTGTCGTACACCTTTGTCGTATATGTTGTGGTTGTTGTATTTATGACATCATCGACTATTTCGGGATAGCCCACATCACTGGTGCTATCCACAGTGCGCTCATCCACCACGCGCCATCTATTGTTGCGCCTGTCGTATATCTTCTTCTTATATGTCACTTTTGTGGTGCCATCGGATTCCTTACTAACGTAACGTTCAAATGTGGGTGTCTTTTTGTTTGTTCCTTGTGTGGTACCATCGCTGAACTCGCTCCAGGTTTTCGTTTTCACATCGTACACCTCTTTCTTAGACGACGATGTCGACTGCTTTGTGCTGCTGCTACTCTGTTTAATGGTACTTTCGCTGAACTCCTTGCTACTGGATTTGGATTGAATCGATGACGTCGCTCTATCCACATTAACATCAACATCAACACTAACAGCTGTGCTTGCCACTTTATCGTCACGTCGTGTGGCAGCAGTCGATGACGTTGCGTTTGTTGTGGTCGCGACCGGTTCGCGAACAATGCGCTGCGACGTCATCGTTGTTGATGACGTATCCGAGACGTCGACAGCACCTACAGCTGTTTTCATTTCAGTTACAGCCTTTGACTTTGGCACGCTCTGAGATTCGCTGCTGCTGCTGATGATGTTGGTGTTGCTGTTGGTGTTAGTGTCTGTGCTGTGGCTGGTGTTGATGTTGCTTGTATTGGTGTTACTGGTGTTGATATTGGTGTTGCTGATGTTGATGTTGCTGTTGCTGCTATCGAAGGCAACCTGTTCGGCTACATCTACATATTTGCTGCTCGACAACGAAGATGATGTCATACCGGTAGACGATGTTGCCGCTCTCTCGCTTGCAATGAGCGTTTCGTTGGCACTCCGTTGACTGGAACTGGTTGTGGACTCAAAGTAACTGGAGCTGCTCGCCTTTTGGTGGCTGCTTGATGTTTTTGACGAGGAGGCATACATTTTGGAAATGCTGCCACCACTGGCTGACATTATAAGACCGCTGCCAGCAGGAGCTGTGATTTCGACCACCTCAATGGGCACCGAAAATACCGGTTCCTTTTTCTCACTTTCAAGCAGATCAATTGACGATATGATCTTTTCGTTTGAATAATCCCTAGAGATCTTGGCACTGCTGCTACTGCTATATAGCTCCGATTGCTGTGTCTGCGATTGTGACTGAGATTTCGCTGTATATGAACTGGAGCTATAGCTTTGCCCACCTGTTGCCGCTGTTGCAGCTACCAGACTTTCCCTATCCCTCACCGAGCTACTAGTGCTCGCCTCAGGCGCCCCGCCATAAGAGACAGATTCATGCTCCATTGAAGTCGAGCTGCTGTTTGTTGTTAACGTTGCCGTCGCATTCGGTCCCAGCTTTTTGGTTAATTTGGTCGCCGAGGCCGTTGTTGATGTTGTTGTGCTTGATGTGGCTGGCGGCGGCTGCGGCTGCGACTGCGGCTGCGACACTTGTTTCTTTTTATTGCTTTTTGATACCATTTTGCTGGCTAGTTTTTCACACAGATGAGGTAATCGCTGACTGTGTGTCGTGAAAAGTGTAGTCTAGTTGATATTTTAATGGCTTCAAAAAGTGATTTGTTATTATTTTTTTTGTTTTTAAGTTTCGTATGCGTTTCGTTGTACGTTTTTGTTGTTGTTATTAATCACAATTATCGCTTGGTTTGGTATAAATGTGTGTATATTTAGTTGTTAATATGTTTGGGGTCTCAGTGTCTCCTAATTTCCACTGCGGAATGTCGAAATACTTATTTTTAAATATTATTATAGCATGTATTTATTATACTCGAACAACACACACGTATGCGCGAACCATAGTTCAAGTTGAAAATGACAAACGGTGGCACTGTCACACGCACACACCGACAACGACACCAACACCGATACGGAGACAGAGACAGTTAGACAGAGACGCAGGCGGGAACGGCGATATACTTGAACGTATGAGCATGTGAGCGTAACAGCGGGAGCGGTAGTGGGAGCGTAAAAGCTTAGCACACACACACACACGGAGACACACGGAGAGACACAGACAGAGATAGAGACAAATAAAGAGACGTTCGTTATTCGTTATTCGCTTAGATGCTCAATTGGGCAAACTTGTATTTCATATTTCGTATTCGTGGAGCACTTTAAAAGATCAACAACCGTCGCGAAGCACAACTCAAAACGTACTGATCATAGCTGCTAGTGTCTGGAACCGCTTTCGACCGTATCTGCTTGCGCTCTGCCAGCCGAAAAGCAGCGGCAGCGACAGCAAACAACAACAAAAATACGTTCGTTGTGGGCTTTACTCCAAAGCGTTGGCAGCATTGGCTCCATTTGTACGCGTGCGTGCGAGCGAGATGCACAACGGAGCGATTCGCCTTCAGAAAAGGCAAAAACCACAGGCGAGAGACTGGAAGCAGCGCCGTCGCGTAGGTTGCCATTTGAGTTATGTATGCTGTGCATGTGTGTGTGTGGAGGAGAGTTAAAATGCGTAGGTTACGCGTTGAGACTAAGACACGCTCACCACCTTAAATTGGTTTCTTTTTGATGCCACGCAGTGAGTTCAATAAGCCAATAAAAACAATATGAAAACAACAAAATTTACTCATTTCGAAAGTAGCTATACAAAAAAAGCCAAACAAACAGCTGCTTGATGAGCGCCAGCAGCTTTTTTCCATCTCTCTCACTCTTTCTCTCTCTCTGTCACTCGCCGGTCTCGATTCTCCCTATGATGATGACTTAAGATCAACAAATTAGTTTAAAGTCCAAAATTGGCCACTTTAAACGATCGTCAATGTCTGGCGGATGAATGCACAATTAAAATAGAATGTAAGAAATAATATAAAAGGAGAATATCATATATGACACTGTTTTTATTAGTCAGCAACATGTTTTGCATTGACTTTTTCGTCTAGCTCGGCGCTACGTGGGCGCATCCGTGTCTATAAAGTCGCTGAATAAGCTCAGAGCTAAGATTTATTAAATATATACAAACATAAATAAAGCATATGTGCATTGAGTTGAATTGATGCTAAGTTGAGTTTTATTGCTTAATTGAATTATAACCGCCTTAGGTGGGAGTCAATGAAAAGTGCTCAGACATTGTTGATATATCCGAAAAAATACTTTTTTAAAACTCAGCAAATAAGCTTATTTATTTTATAAAAATCAACTGAAACAAGTTTTTTGACGCAGTTTTTCTATATTTTTGAATCTTTTTATAAATAGTTACTTCTTAAAAGAAAATTATTTCAAAAATGCAAAAGAAAACATTATCAGGTGTTAGTTACCAGAAAAATAAAAGTATATTAATTTAAATATATAAATTCTCACAAAAATACAAGCGAAAATTTAATTGTTTCTCAGACAGAAAATAATTTAAAAAAAAAAGTTTAATTTCAGGTTTTTTATTGTCCCGTTTTGTTGTTCCATATCCAAAATAAAAACATTCAACAAATAAATTTATTTATTCAAATGCATAATATACAAAGTATAACAAAAGCAGAAAGATCTCAGGTTGAAGTTTAAACAATACGACCTCCAAAATGTAAATCTTAGACGGAGAGAGAGAGAGAGCTAAATTCAATTGTTGCTAATTCACAGTGACTTTATGACGTCATCAGCCAAGACTCATTTTCAGGCAAAAACCTCTCGCTCAATCAAAACTTGTTTGCCAGCCCCAAGACACACAAAAAATAAAAAAGAAACAAAACAAATATTAAAAAAGACACAGATACGGTAAAAAAGCGAGCTACAAATGCAAAAATAAAACCAAATAAGTTAAGTGAAAAACAAAAGTCATTTTAAAATTCAAAGCACAGTTGAAGCGACCCGAATTCATTCAAATAATCGTATGTAGTTTAAAGACAAATGCAGAACATGGTATGCAATTGCAACCAGTTGGATTTGGATTTGGAATTTGGTGCACATGCCAATTCAGAATATGTACATACATCTCTGTATATGTATGTGCAATTAATGATCAACTAAGAGCAGACGAGGTACAGTAGAACAGTCCCCAATGAGAGATGATGACATCTCTTGCCATGTCACAGATTTTCCTTGGAATTGAAATTGAAATTCCGAAATGAAGGCGAGCACGAATTAAATTTATGCGCTACTCAATTAATTTTAATTTAACAATCGGAAAAAAAACAAAATGAAACAATAAAAAACTGCACATCAATGTTCATATCAAGGTAAAAAGAGTTCATGTTTGGCCCTTATTTGGAAGCATGCCGAAATTTCGGCTTACACTTGTCAGGGAATGCACTTTTAAGGAAAAATTGCATGCATAATTTACAAGTACTTTATATGGTATTCCACCTTGCTCTCTCTTTCCACCTGTGACGTCATCTCTATAAAACCTCACGTAATTGTACAGTAAATAAATCCAAACCTATATATTAACTTTAATAATTATAAACAATTGAAATGAATGAAATTTATATGAATTGTAACCAGCATTTGTGAATACATTCCGAATGCTTAAACATTTGCTACGTGCGTTTTTGGGACTGGTTTTAAAAGCGTCTTGTTTGGGCCATATGGTCGAAAGACTGTTGGATATTGGCTTCGTGACTTCATGTAAAAACAACACTAATTGTTTTTGCATTTAACCAAAATGATAGCAAACAGGTAACAAAGTTCTGCCTAGTAGTGGACTTATATATACCCTATATTTGGCTGGTCTAAATATTAAACGATTGTTATGTAACTTTTCAAGCCCTTACTTAGTTTCTATAAATCTACATGTAACAAGATTATATCTTAATAATTGCGTTTGTTGTATATTTTTATAGACACAGTAGTACTTAAATGAGCGAAATATGAAGTTAGATGCCAGTTTTTGCCCTTCTACTCGTTTAATAGTTACACGCTATAAAAATGCTAAACATTTCAGTTTTATCGCAGGCCGAACAGAAAACACACGTATGTGTATCTTATCTAACCATTCCATGCATTATAAGTTAGCTAGCTAACATTCTTGAGAATGTAGTCGCTCATTTTCTGGAAGAGAATTCGTTAAGTAAAACTTGAGGCAAATATTATAATAATATATACCTAAAAGTAACACATTATAGCTTCCTAGTATGGGTTTAACAAGCACTGAGACTGTCATTCAAGTTATTCATTGTCTGATTCATTATGCACTTTCATTGACTCACAACAACAAAAATTTGTTTGTTTAATCAGCAGATCTATAAATAAATTATTAATACATTTGCAGCAAAACGTTCGAGTTTTTGGCAATAAATTTCATTGTGAATGTATTTGTTGCCAAAGTGGTCTTCTTATCTGTTAGCCAGCTTGTATCTTTGCTAATTTTATTTTGTTTTGCAAAATTTTGCAATTATTTATGTCATTAGTTTGAACAAACTGATAACTAACACCCAAACAATGTACATGCACTGGAATACGTTAGATAAATGGGCAGCAAAACATCTGGTTTCATTAGGAATCGGAACAAAAATCAATTATTATTTCAACTAATCTCAGATCCTTTTAATCGAGTTATTGAAAAAATATATCAAATAATAACCACATATTATAATTACAGTTACACATTCTTTTTTATTATTCATAGTCGTATTTTCTTTAAGGCTTACATATTAAAATATACGCTTAATTTTAGGTTCATCTATTTATCGGATTATGTTATCAATTTACTTTTGCATCCATTTAACGCATTCCTAAGTTTAAGGTATAAGTTCTAAATATTTTTTTACAATTTGATAATAAATTTGTTGGTTGTCGGTTGATTTCTGGTTTTCGCCACAAAAAGCGTGCATTGATTGATGGATCTGCAACTGTGAGTGTGTGTGTGTGTCTCTATAAGCAAATTTTTATTTCTTTTATAATTTTTTTCCCAATTTTTTTTTTTGGTAGGTATGTGTTGTGTGTGTTGTCTATTATTTGTTATACAACTAGTGTAACTTACAGCTACATATATATATATATTTTTCATGTTTTTCATTTTTCATTTCTCATTTTCCCTTTAATTATGCATTCCTTTTTGCTGCTGTATTCTAATTCAGATATAGTATTCTTTAGTTATTGTGCCAGGCACCTACTCCAAGTTCCGATGCCGACGTGGGCGTCTAACCGAACCGGCTACACTTGAAATATACTCTTTTTGTTTTTCTTTAGACCTGTTTTTCATTAACTTATAGCTTATGCGAATTTCTAGTTACAGATGCAACATGCAACATGTTGAATTTCGGTTGAATTTCTTGTATTTGTATGTACAATCTTGAAAAGTGGTTGGTTGGACAAACGCCCACAAACACGCCTACAAATAAGACGATCGTTGGGTCGTTGAGTGCTGTTTGTTGATTTACGTATTTAATATTATAATAATTATTGTATTTACTGTTATTATATTTAATATGCCTAGAGCTAAACGTATTTTAATGCTTATTTATTTACTTTTGTTAATATGTATACATAGTTTACAATTATGCGATATATGTTTATATCTGTATATATGTTCTTTATATGTATGTGTTTAAAAGTATTAATATTAATTGAAAAATTATTGGGTAAAAACTTTTGCAACTTATCGAGGTTGTTGTTTTAGATGCGACCAACACATCACAAAAATTAACAGGAGTTACAGTTACAATGTATTTTTTTTTTATGCATTTTGTATAAATGTATTTGATGTACATATGTAGTTTATATTTATATGTATGTATTTATATAATGCTAGTTAACTATTTAGTTGTCTAGGTTCTTAAGTTATAGCTAAACGTTAACTAAATTATTACAACTAAGGGAATCGCTTATTTTTTATATGCTCAATCGTCTCTTCTCTTTTAGCTGTGTGGTTGTGTTGTGTGAGGCCTGCAAGCTGCCCTGTTCATACAATTATGTATGTATGTATTATGTATATGTATATATTTATTTGTGTGCGTGGGTGGGTGTACATGTGTATGTGTGTGTGTGTGTGTGAGTGTGAGTGTAAGTGTCGGGGGAGCAACCTTTCGCCTAGCAATTACAATTGCACGTTGGCTTCATTATTCATTATATTTATTTACAACAATTTTGAAATTTTGAATTTTGAACAAAAATGCTTGAAACTATCAAAACAAGTAGAATTAAAAAAAACTTAAATTTCTTTTAAAAATAAAAAGATAAACATGAGTCAGCAGCTCTTGATGATATCATTTCTCCGCTTGTCTTGTCTCCCATCTATTCCGCATGCATTGATCCCTGCTGCTGCTGCTGTGCTGACTGTTCATCCTGCAGGACATTGCGACAGATTTCATATTTGATCACCTTGCCAGGTCCACCGGGTACTATTTGCACTTCAATTTGTCCCGTTTGTTGTCCGGCTGCCGCTGCAGCAGCTGCTGCTTGTTGTTGTTGTTGCTGTTGTTGCTGCTGCACATCGGCATCCTGTAAAAATTGGTCAAAGTCAAAAACTTTAGGAAATCTATTTGGTTTCGGCATTAACCTCGCTCTTTTCTATGCACTATTGAATAAACTAAATTACGCTCAAGCAAAAAAAAAAATCGGAGACTCGAAAATAGTTGTTGTTTTGTTGGGAGAGAATAAAGGCACTACAAAAAATAGAACAGAAAACTTGGGGATAGACAAAGATAATATGGAAATAGATTCTTAGAAAGAAGAACATACAGAGACACAGGCATGACAGACAAGTAAACAACAACGTAAATAATTATAATACATATATCTAAATACACATGACAACAACAATAATAATAATAATAATAATAGTATTAAATAATATTAATGGTATATATATTTGATTATAAACAATTATCGATAATTTGGAATAGTTTTATTTTTATACACACCTAAAACGCGCACTGTGAAGCCTTTTTTGCATACGTATTACAAATTTGTAACGTTTTACTGTAGTATTTGATCTATCTGTTCATAATGTTTATAAGGGTTTTTATTAGTTTATCGATCAATCAGTTTTTGAATTCTGCGACACAAACAAACACACACACGCGACACAACTACACATGCAAAAGTTTCACTTAATTTCTTCTTTTTTTTTTTTTTTTGGTATTTATCAAATTCTTTGATGAGTGTGTGTGCGTGTGCATAGTGTGTGTGTGTGTAAGTTTAAGTAATTTTCTTTAACTTTTGTTTAATGTTCAGTTGATCTGTCGATCTGTTTATTTATTTTTGTATATTTAGTATGAAGTAGTTGGTACAACAAGCTGCAAGTATTCGAAGTTAAAAAAAGGTAATGCATTTATCATTTCAATTAGGTTTTTGTTTGTTTTTTGTTCATTTTGTTTTGTGGTTTGTATTGGTTTACATAGATGATAGTAAGAACATTGAATAACGCAATACAAGAGGTGTGGAAATATATGTATATGTATTTACATTATGTAGTTCAATTGAATTTACTTTAACTATTTTAACTAAATTATAAGCTAGATGAGTTAGATAGATAGTTTAGCCAGAGTTAGGAAAAATCCCAAAACAAGTTCTTGACAGACAGACACAAAAGCCTTTAGATATTTCAACATTAAGAAGCATATGATATTTTATTGTTGTTTTTCGTTTTTTTTTTTGTTTTTTTTTTTTTTGTTGTTGTTGTTGATACTCGGTAACATTTTGCTTAGTTAATAATTAACTAATTAGATTGCATAACTTAGTGGCGGCTGCTTCCACATAGTAATTTATAAAACTAAGCTTAAAATTAGAAGCTAAGAAATTTCTTTTGTATCTTTCATTTTATATCATCAAAGCAATCGAAAACAAATCGAATTAATTGAACCATATTGATAGAAAATATATATATATATATACGTAAATCTAGAATATATGTATGTAGGTATATATAGATAGGGCGAGTGGGAGGGAAGCTGGGCACTTGGCAATTAGCACTTAGCATACCTGTTGCTGCGATATGGCTGGCTTTGTTTCCAAATGCTGGCGCTGATGCAGCATCAGATGATTCTTTTGGAAGAATGCCTTTCCACACTCGCAGACATGAGTGCGCACCGTGCAGCCGCCGTTCGGATGTCGCCGATTGTGCTGCATTAGTCCGTGCTTGGCAGCGAATCCTTTGCCACAGCTGGCGCAGAAATGCGATTTGGGTTTATTGGCCGGCGATACGGTGACCACATGTTGTTGCTGCTGCTGCTGCTGGGCCACATGCTGTAGATGCTGTTGGCCGTGGAGGGGCATCGTGGGCACAGCGGTGACAACGGCTTGCGGATGGGTCGAGTTGGCGGCCTGCACCAGCGTTGTCTGTGACATCACCTGACCGGTGGACGATATGATTTGCACGGGCACTGGACTCTGGCCCACCAGATTCGGATTGGCCGTGACCACCGTGCCCGGATTGAGGCTGGCCGTGCTCAAGAAGTGACCAGGCAGCGCGGCTGTCAAAGCGCACAGATCTGTCATCAGACTCTTGTCGCCCGTGTGCAATCTCAAGTGCAAGGCAAGCGCCTCCCGGCTATTAAACGCGCTTCCACACTCACTGGAATCATGCAAATAAACGTCAATTAATTAACTAATTTGAATTGAATATTGATTAATATCAGAGACGAACCGGCAAACAAATTGTGGACGTGCCACACCATTGGCATCGGTTGTGGAGACGGTGAGCAGCGTGGAGTTTGATGGATTACTGACAACGGTTATGGTCTGCGGATGTCCGGGGTGATGATGTGCCTGTTGTATCTGCTTAAATTTTAATTTAATTAAACATGACTCTCTCTTTCGACTGTGTGCATAATCGGGGTTAGTACATACCTGTTGATTGGCTATAATGGTGGCACTGCTCGTATTGGGATTGACACCATTGTGCGCTGCACGCACATGTTGATGCAGCTCCGCCTTGGTGAGGAATCCCTCGCCGCAGCTCACGCAGGGATGCGCCTGCTCTCCGGTATGTACGCGCCTGAAGGTAAGACACAAAAGTGATGAATATAATCGGTATATAAATCATATAGATTATAATTTACCTCATGTGGGAAACTAGTGTGCGCTTCTGTAAAAATTCCTTGCCACAAACCGTACAGGAGTGAGGAATTTTGCCGTGAATACGTCCGTGATTAACCAGTTGAAACTTGCGTGGAAATGATGCACCGCAATCAGCACAGACAAATGGATTCAATGAACCATGAAAGCTGCAAACACAATTATAGATAGATAGATAGATTATTGTTTGAATTTGTATCATCATTTATAAAATGGGCGGGAAACTTACCGCGAATGCATAATAAGGTGATTCTCCTGTGCGAAACTTTCACCGCATTCCTCGCAGACGTAGGGACGTTCGCCGGCGTGAAATTTACTGTGCGTCACCAAGTGACGTTTGAGGGGAAAGGATCGTCCGCACTCCTGGCAAACAAATGGCCGTTCCCGGCTATGGACACGTGAATGCGTCAACAGATGATGCTTAAGGGTAAAACTCTTTTTACACTCCTGACACTGATATGGCCGATCGGTGGAGTGCAACAGTAGATGCGTATTTAGACAATGTTTGTGCGCAAAACTCTTGCCGCAATGGGTGCAAATATGTGGACGTTCACCTGTAAATGGAGCAACAAAAACAAAGAGACACAGAGAGAGAGAGAGAGAGAGAGAGGGGGAAGAGAGCGAAAGAGAGTGGAATTTGGTTAGACCTGCTCGATGGTTAAATAGGTATGCGCTAGGAACAAGAACAACCACCTGTGTGCACGCGTGCGTGTGTTGTCAAATGATGTTTGAGCAGAAAGGATTTACCGCACTCGTCACAACTGTACGGGCGCTCCTTCTTGATGGTGGCGTCGGTCTAAAACAAAGAAAATAGAGAAAGACCACAAGAGATGCAGAGAAAATTGTTTACAATTACTTTTCGCACTAATATATGATATTCTATGTGGATTCTATTTCTTTTCTTTTATTTTTTTTTTTTTTTAAGTTTAAGTTTAAGTGTGTGTGTGTTTGTGTGTAATATTTGTTGAGCTTACTTCGCTGAAATGCATTGATTCCTGTAGTTCGGTCTTTGGGGACAATTCTAATGTGCCTGGCTCCAACTTTAAGTTGGGTGCGTCGCCCTGTGAGTCCTCGTTCTCTTCGAGTCCTTGTATTACTTTCTGTACTTGAACTGAAATACCAGGAAGTATGTCACCTAAGAGTGTTGTTGCACCGCCAACGGAACAATAACCAAATGGTTTTCAAAAGGAAGATATCAAAAAAATAAAAGAGAAGAAAACAAAGAAAGAAAATCAAAAGTAGGAACCAAAACACAAAAAAAAACAAAACTCAACAAAGCAAAACAGAAAAAATAGGGCAAAACTAATAAAAACATTAAAGGTAATTTAAAACAAATTTAAAAAAAAAAAAATAGAATAGAAGAACCAAATATACGTAAAGCAACGTAAGATAACATATTGTAATGTAGCAAACGCGTAGCGTAACGTAACGTAACGCAACATAATGGAATGTAACGGAACGTAACGTAACGCAACATAATGGAATGTAACGGAACGTAACGTAACGTAACAAGGGGGGAAAGCAACGAGAACCGAGTAACAGTAAAACCAGTAACCAGTGCCAAAAAAAGTGTAGCAGTAGGAGAGAATAGGAGAAGAAGGAGGAGGAGGAGAAGGAGGAAGAAGAGTAGATAATCGAACACAACACAGATTTTGAGATGCTTACTTGGTGTTGCGCCTGGCGCCGTCGAATGATGGTGGTGGTGGTGGTGGTGCGATCCGTCGCCAGCAGCGGTGAGTGTGTGCGTGTGCGTCTGATGGTGACTGTGACCGTGACCGTGGCCGGCTGCAATGGCGCGCTTAATTAGAATCTCATTGCACTCCTCTTGCGTGAGATGCAGTGCACCAATTGAGTTAAAATGCGACTTAGCCGCTGCAGCGCTCGATGTCAATACAGTTTGTCCGGTTTTGGCATCAACAATGCTGCCATTTGTCAATGTATGCTGATGATGTGCAGCTGACGCTGGATCACCACCTGCTGCTGCAGCCGCAGCCGCTGCCGCTGTCGCTGGATCGACTAATAGATCTATTTGCGCCACAGACCGCCGCCCGCCGCCATGTTAATGAATTTGAGTAAGTGACAGAGTGAGAGAGTGTGAGAGAGGGTGAGTGTATGGTGAGTGGGGGTGGGGGTTGGGAGAGTGAGAGAAGAGGGGTGGTTGGGTGGTAATGCGTGACAGCAATACAAGTCGAGCAAATACAGCAAAAACAGAGTGAAAGAGACAGAAATTGGGGATATTTTCAAGAAATTCGTTGGGTTTAACAGCGAGCGAGCGGAAAGTAGCGAGTGAGAAATTGATAGATAGAGAGAGAGAGAAAGAAACAATTGATTAGCGAAAAAAAAACCCACTGAACAATCGATTAAATCGATTACAACACATCAACAACGCGTGCAACACGGATATTTGATTTCTCAAATTGATTTCTTTTCATTTACAAAAAAAAAACTGATTTTTAACGACCACTTACAGTTCTTATCGAGCGAATTTATGCTCAACACCTGTTGACCAGAGTCCTGTTTTTTGACCACCGTCGATGCGGAGCCTGTGGTAATTACTCTGTGAATGGATAGAGATAGAAAGAGAGAAGAGAGAGAGAGCGCATCGAAGCATAGAGGGGGAAATAACGAGGCTTAGTTAAAGCGTTTTTCTCTTGGTTTATGTGATTTTTTTTTTATAATAATTATTATTGTTGATTTGATTAACACTTGATTTATTTTTCTTGTTTCTTTTTTTTTTAGACAACGCACCTTTGTGTTCCGGGCGCAAATGTGTCGTTCACCACGAACATACGACGGACGAGATTGCCTTTATTGCTGGCAGTGAGTGCACCTTTAACATCCTTTTGTACGGCCAATGATCCATCCGTGGATAACAGATAGGGCATCTAAAATAGGTGTGTACACATTGTTTTTTTTTTTTCAATAAAACTCACAGCTGCATAACATATGCATGTATGTACATATTGTGAATATACATACATATGCATGAAGAAGAAGAAGAATGAACAAACTCCACACAAACGGATGATGATGATGAAGATGTTTTTATTTTGATATCGATTTGCATTACTTGATATTTGCTTGTTTGTTTGTTTGTTCATGTCTGTTGTTAGTTGTTGGTTGTTTGTTTGATTGATTGATTGATTGATTGATTTGTCCCCAAAAACCGAACAGATTACAGGAAATGCAAATGCAAAATTAATTCAGCATTATTCAACACTGATCCATCGTTGCATACAATTAATTTAAATAATCCGATATACATTTATATTTCTTTTATTTGTTGATGGTTAGGTTATTAATCTAAAAAATACTATGCTAATTGTGATTAGTACAAAAGTACAGTCTCGACTGAAATTGGTTTCATAGTATTGTATTTTTTATGTTGCGGTTTGTTGTTTTTGTTGTTCAATTTGCCATGTTAACACGCTACACCTGCGCAACGGCGCGGCAACAGTTGATAATAACACAATGCCAAATGAGAATGAAAGGGAAGCAGAAAGCAGCGGCGGTGGCAGCGATAGCAGCAGCAGCGGCAGAAGCAGAGCAGCAGATATAGGAGAGAACACAATAAAGAAGAAGACCATACGAAAGACAGCAGTAAAGCGCGCGCTTTTTCCACACTGCGCTCGGTCTGGTGCAATTGGACTTTTGACAGTTTGTTGAGCGCCAAAACGTAAGCAAGTGTAATCAAAACACACGCACGCACCCCACGCATACAAATGTGCCAACTGGGCGTGTATGCGTGCCTGAGAGAGAGAGAAAGAGAGTGCCTCGCCTTTGGTGTGCGTGCGCTGGGTGTGTGTTAGTGTTGAGCATTCAACGAACGGCGGCGAATTGACGAATCTCGCACACATGCACACAAAATGGTTGCCAGCGCATGCGGCGAATTCAAACACAACGAAACATATTCGGCCTGCATGTGTGTGTATGTGTGTGTGTATTCACAATTGTGCTCAAAAAGAGACAGGCAGAAAAACGCAGCGAAACAGGGTTGCACTCTCATGCCAAAGCAAAAAATTGTACTGCCAATTGTATAACAAAGTTGTTGTACAAAAACAAAATGTACTCACAAAATGAACAAAAACGCAACATAAAAATAAACCAATATTCAATAAATGTACTTTAAAATTAGATTAATAAGAAATTATCAATTTATTTATCGATTATAATCGATTGCTTTTGCCAACGTCAAACTGCTAATATACCAACAAACACACGTTTAATAATTAAAATGTAATATAACTGCTGTTATCTTGGGATTGGGAGATGCTGTGAAATCAGCTGCCACCGCATGTGCAACACAACGTGCGTATTTTATTTGTTTTTTTTTTTGGTTTGTTTGCATACACACAACTCTTCATTCATATGTAGGTAAATACATACATATGTATGTATGCATATACGTACGCATACTTTTTACAAATACCAAATTATGAATGTTTACGAATGAAATGGAAACGAAAAAATTTCGTATAAATGTATGTTAAAAGAATTCTAACACTCGCTCGCATTCGCATGACCAACGCAGTTACATAAAAGTATATGTAGCTGGTTTTTTCTTGTATTAGCGCCTCCACGTATGTATGTATATCGTACGTGTATACATACACGCGCACAACTCGGCATACGTACATACACATATACATGTACATATACATGTATATATATATATATGTACGATGCACTTATACATACACAGTGGCGAACGAAACCAGCGAGTGTGCGAGCGAACGTACGACGTAGCTGTATCTGTATTAGAGATGGTAACGTGACAAGAATATTGTGTTTGCAAATACAATTATTTTTTAAATTGTATTCATACCAACAACTTATGGTAAGTTTTGTATTGCATATTAGATAATATTTAAACATTTAAATTTAAAGTGTCGATTGTAAACCGTACTTAATGTGATATATGTATATGCGATTTTTAAGTATTCGTGATATTGGCGCACACGACCACGTCATGCGACCATCTCTAATTGGTATGCTTGTGTGTATGTGGCGCTGTTGTTAGGGCAACGACAACGTTGGAAGGAGGAGGTAGAGACGACACAACACGATTCGCTGTAGGAAAGCAACAGCAACATTATTACGTGGGTGGCGGGGGGGGGGGGGGGTAACATGGCTAGCTGCCTCGTTGGGTCGATTGGTTTATTTAGTAAAGCAGCTTGCAGTTGCAAAAGCACTCGATATATATATATATATATAAAAAAAGAGTAATGAAAAAGAATTGATAATATGCAACGAAGGAAATTCTATATGTATACATACAAATTAAGAGAGAGATAGACTCCACTTACCGATTCCCCACCGACAGTGTAGTTAATATTTGGCGATATCTCCAAAACTGATTCTGCGGCACGGTTGCCGTTGTCTGCAAAACTCCAAGCGTAGCCGAAGGGCGGATTGCTCTGTGCAGCGCACATTATAAATGAAGCAAAGCAGAAAAAGGGGGAGGCGAAAGAGAAAAAAGCGCAAAATTTCCAAACGCAAATGTAAATTGCACTTTTCTGTTGCTTTGTATTTGTATTATATGTATATATGTATGTATTTATACAAAATCACGTACAAAATACTAGCCTCCTTCGATTCGTCAACGTCGCGCGTTTTGATGTAATTTTTCAATATTTCTTTTTCACTTTATTTTTTTTTTTTTTTGATCGCGACAAATATGCGACGAAAACGAGCGACGAGTACGGCGACGAACTACACACACCGAAAAGAAAGTCAACTTGCTTCTGTGGCTAAGGCGGGCGCCATTTTTTTCCGTTCCCTCGAAAAATTCACTTCGTTGGCGTTTGGCGTGCTTCTCTAGCTGCTGCTGCTGCTGCCTCAAATTCAATTCATTGATAAGCGCACTTTTGAATTTGTGTGTGTAGGTGTAGGTGTAGGTGTGTGTGAGTACGCGCTGTGTATTAATGTGCCGTATTTGCAATTAAATCTATAAACAAAATAAACGCACACAGTTTTTTTTACCCCCAATATATAAATTCACAGACACAGACACCACTGAAAAATTCCTTAGTGTTCGTGTTCGACTGCTGACGCCATTTTGTGTGCGACCAGTGTATACACATGCAATTCAGCCCACAGAGTTGCATTATAACAGTGTTTCAAAAACAAAACGACGGCTATTGCATTTTTTCGTTTTACAGCACATGTTATTAGTGCTAATCAACGAGTCCTGTGGACAGGATTTAGTGAGTGATAAGAAATTCGTGCTTTCACTATTGTGAATGAAACGATTTGGATAGATTATTTTAATTTATGAAGACCGATAAACGATAGACAATATGTGGATTGGATATCGATATTAAAATAACTGCAGTCTGTTTTCATAACACATTTTCCATAGAAGTAAAAATCTGAAATAAAACTAGAAATGTCCTTATCGCCGGCTAGTGGCATTGGTCGCTTTTACAAGCACTCTGCCAAAATAATACGATTTGTGCGCCTCGGCTGTACGAATCGACCATTCTATCATATTGTTGTTATGGAGGTGCCTTTGAAATGTTGTAACAAGTTGAAAATACATAATTAAACCAAATATATATTGCATTTACAGCGCCGTAAGAATCAACATCAGCCTGTCATTGAGCAAGTTGGCTCCTACGATCCGTTGCCCAATGATAACAACGAACGTCTTGTGGCCCTCAACACGGAACGCATTCGCTTCTGGTTGGGCAAAGGCGCTCACATGTCCGAACCGGCAGCCGAATTGCTCGGCATCTCCGGACTACTCCCCGTACATCCCCGCACTTATATGACAGCTTGGCGGAATCGCAGAGCGGGAGCAGAGGCAGCAGCAGCAGCAGAGAGTACTGAGAAAGTGGCCGAAAAGGCGTAGTGTTGAATTATTTAACATATACAATATAACATATAAAATAATAAAAGAGATATAGTCATTGTGTTTTTTTACAATTTATGTGTAACAAGCCGAGATTTCACTAAAACACATGGATGTGTGTGTATAATCAAATATGTGTGGGGCTTTCAAAACCATGCGGCATGTGCCTTAACAACAAATCAAGTACAAATTTAAAAGTGATAGACGGTGAAGGTGGCCAAAGAGATAAATTTGATAGACGATTTCTCCTTGTTTAAACGGAAGCTTCAAATGCTCAAGGAAGTGATGAGTGTGTTTCAAAAGCATCTCATCTCTAATCGCTCTTATTAAGCACATTTCCAGCCTTCCTCATACCATCATCGATGATTTTATCAACAGCTGAGGGGGAAAAAAAACAGATGCTCATTATTTAAATGTCAAAAGAAAGATATTTTTAAATACTTACATGCATGATGTTTAAGGAAATATGGGCGCAATAGTTTATGGTAGATGATCACAGATCCATTGTTCTCCATGGGCAGCATGCACCAAATGAGGAAACCGCACTGTGGATAAGAAACCGCATATAATATTAGATATGAAATTTGTATAATTGATAGCACCAACTCAACCAACCTTTAACAGCCAGTAAAATGGTATTACGTGGGTCAGCACATGAGAGAAGAACTCAATGACGGTGAAGATGCCAAAGGTGACCCAGTAAGTGAGCCATTTGGTGTCATCCTGTTTGGTGCTCGATTCGATGGCATGAATTGAAACATACGCCGGATATAGCACACCAATAATGTTGCACAAGAGCTGAGCACCATAGCCGAATATCAAATACAGGGCACAGAATGAGGCAGCACCTGTAATTGCAAATCACAATTAAATTTAATTTGATTATTGTTCATATTAAGTTAATGCTTTTTGTTTGTTCGTCTACCATAGCGCACAATAGGATTCTCATTGAAAATCTCAATTAACTTTGCTTCCAATGCCTCGAACGCCATGAGCTCAGATCTCTATTTAGCTATTTAGTTATTTCGCTTGTTGCATGTAGGATGAATCAAAGACAATTGCCCTTTTTGCAGATGCCTCTGTTGTCTGTTGTATGTTGTCTGTGTGCACCATCTGCCCCTTGTGCATCTTATGTGATCTATTATTAACCTTTTAGCTCTTGTCATATCGGAACAGAACACACGTATATCGCATATATAGCCTATAAATTACAAATGTTCAACTGTACACTGTACACTGGTATTGTGATCAGTGCTTTCTTTCTTCTGGGTCCCAAGTGATCAGTGACCAGTGACCAATAACCAGTGTTGCATTACACGCCAGACAGAGCGGACAATCTCCTCGAGATATAATCGATTCTCTTTTTGCTTGCGTGAACGGTTCTTTCAAGTTTTTAATTAGTTTATCGGTCATATTTATCTTAAATGACGTCACATCATATAAAATTCATAATTTCACACTTTTTATACTACGCTTTTCATACGCACAGTTAGTCAAATATTTGTTCTGACATAAGGAAATCACATTTATTTCTTTAAATTATTGAGGCAGGGACCGTGATAAATAATTATTTACTTCTAGTGATTTAAAAAAAGACCGTTAAATATACCAACATGTTTTTTTTTAACTAATTAAATAGTCATTATTTTTGAGCAAAACAACAAAACTCAAGAGTTCATAAAATAATGATTATTTCTTGAGTTTTACTTTTTTATTATTATTTCTTGAGTTTTTTTATTGAAATAAAAAATAAAACTCAAGTTGTTATTATGGCTAGGAATATATATACTTTTTTGTCCATTTTACTTATAAAAAGTGAAAATAACAGCTTTAGTTTTATTTTGGATCAAATAAACATTATTTTATGAGTTAGTTAGAGTTAATAATAAGTAAAATAATAGAAATCGAACATAATGATAAATATCTAATTTGTATAATAAAACTTCTGTTGACTACTGTCTCTGAGTTGATCACAATGAATCTAAATTTTCTAATTGTTTTCAGAACCAAAGGAACTTGGAAAATAAATACAAACTTTATAAACTAGTCAAAACAATTTCTTGGCGAACTGTAGGTGTGGAAAGACGAAACACAGGTGGCGCTAGACGGGGGCTCATTTACACACACGTACACGCACACACACTTGAAAAGTAGGCGACTCACCTGTGCCAATGTAGACCACGGGCACTCTGACGTTACGACGCGCCGCCTGTCGCTGTTTTATTTCCATAATATAATCCCAAAGCCACATTAAGGGCTTTTTTTATCCCCAGTTACGTTGGGACTCTCACACACAAACACACACATGTACAGCTGGATCCACGTATGTATATATGTACATATATACACGTGTGCAAAAACGCCACGAACGCACACACAAACCGGACAAAGTCGAAGCTGAGCTTCGATCAATTAAAAAATTGATGTTTCTAGTAATTTTTGTAAGCGAGAAACAAACGAGAAATTAATGTTCGCTGAAAGTACTCAAGTACACTGATGTTATGTGAAGTAAACAAAAGAAAATGAAATACAAACGAATATGGAAAGAATTACACACATGTGTGTGTGTGTGTGTGTGTGTGAGAACATTGTGTGTGTGTGTTTGTGTGAATTGTTGTGTTGGAAACTTATACAAGTAAATATTGCACAGTAAACTCAATCTGATTGCAATTGTACAACTGGAATTGGAATTGCAATTATTAAGCTGGCGAATAATCACCTAATTTGGCGCCCGCATGACATACATACATGTTTGCCTTAGTAAACTTCTAGCAGGTTGCGATTGCTATTTATAAATGTCGAATATTCCACTTAGTCACCCTACATATAACCACGTATTATGCATTTGATAGCATTTTGAGGTGCGGCAAGGCTTTTAGCTTTATCCTGTACGCACGCAGCTGAAGGACATTTAGATGGTTGGTTGACTGGACTAGAGGACTCACCAAAAAATATCTTCACTCTATCGACGCCTGTACGCTGCTCCAAAAGATCCAAGGGTTTTGTCCATGGCTTGGCCGGGTCGTGCAGCGATTTGTTGACGGTTCCCTTGTAGTTATCAAACCACTGCGTTACCTGAGCTAATTGGGCGGTCATTATATATTTAACTAGTAATTTCAGCAAGTAATTGATTTAATGTGCGTCGCCGACTATTTTCATCAGCGTTCACTTTTCGATTAACGGTTCTTGTAGCCAGTACGTGCTATCGTTCGACCTCCACAAGGACCACTGCTGCCAACTAAGCTATTTAATAGCTGGTTCTGTTCATTTTGAAATTTCGATTACTATAAAGTTGTTGATCAGCGTTCGTTTTGCCACTAAACAAATTACCCAGGTTATTGCTCTGAAAAAGTTCAAATAAACGGTCATTAAAATAATCGAGTGAACTTATTCGGCAAATTGAACTTGAAATCTAGCTATTTTTGGAAAGACGTGCCTGCCACCTGGCTGAAAAAAGTTATCGTTAATTTTAACATCTGGCAACCTTGAAAGAAAGAAAATTTTGAGCTAGACTTAAAAAAAAATTTAGAATATCTTTTTGTTAACTTCCTCATGGTGCATTAATCCTTAATAGGACGATAAAAATACTATGAAAATATACAATCTAATATACATTTAAATAAATAAAAACTAAATATGTAACACTTTACTCTGAAGCTGTCAAAAAGCGTTTGAATTTTAAATAAAGAACATTCACAAATTAACTCTAATTCATAATTATTTAAATTAACATACATATATATTTACAAAACATGATTTTGCATTTTTAAATGACACTTTTGACTACTTTTTGATGTTACATTATCCCAACTGGCTTCCGCTAACCATCATCAAATTACTGAATACTTTAAACTGTACCTAGATAGCTTAAAAACAAAAAATCCTGCCAAAAGAGTTAAATAGTTTTAAAATATATTTATGTATGAAAAACTTAAAAAGTAGTAACAAAAATAACGAGTTTTATTTAACGAAGTATTGCACAGTTAAAATTACTTACTACAGGTATTCTATTAATATTACTAAAAAAAAAGGCACATTAATTCTAGCTGCCGTTACAGCCTCAGTTTTGCAAAGGATATTGGAAGAAGGTACTTTGGTAAACAACTTAACAATTATACATGTTTGTACTTGACGTTTAACAAAGACTAGTACAGTAAGCTCTATGACTAGATCTAGATATGAAGATTGTATTTCTCGCGAACGGCGATCAGTTCATCGAAGAACAACAGTACTAGGGTGGAGTGAGGGGCGATTCGTAGGTAATTCGCCCAAAAGCCTTTATACATACCATGGATGCCCTCTGTTCTCAAAATCTTTAAGAAACAATCTATCCAGCCCTTATAGTAAAGTCCACGTCCCTGTGCATCGAGTCCCTGATTGTAGAGACGTGTGCTAATCACATCTGGAGGCGTAATGGCCACTGACATTATCGATCCGGCAATAAGACCAGCACAGAAGGAATTGTATGTCGGATGCGTAACCACATCATATTCAATCAACAGTGCCTTCGTCTTGCCAAATGTGGCAATCTGGGCACCCGAACCCACAGCAGCTCGAGGGAGGGCAGAAAGTGATCCACGCCATAGACCAATGATGCCGCCCTTCTTATAGGTCTCCCTCATCGCACTCCGGAAAGATGTGTGGCCATGTTGATAGCCGACTGCTATTTGGTTTACAGCCTGCGATTGTAGCTGCGTCTTAATCTAAATTGCAAAGAGAATAAAAGAGAATTATTGGCGTTATCACTGGAAAACTTTGTAGTGTAATTGTACGCTTATCTAAGCCGGAATCATTGGATTGTTTGTAGAGAAATTCAAATTAACAGCACATGACATATATGTATATCATCATCAAATATTTGAATATTATTTGCGCGCATAGAAAAGTTGTTTATTTCAGGGACTGTAATCATAAGTTTTATTATAAAACTCATGAAATATAATCATAATTATTTATTTTCATTATTTAACTTATGATTACTTTTAGGCAGGAAAATAAAACTCAAAATACATCATTATTTTTAACCAAAAAAAAAACTCATTTAATAATGATTATGTTGTTATTTTAACTTTGTATAAGAAATATAGAAAACATTTATATATATTCCTAGTCAAAATAACAATTAAGACAAAATATTTATTTTATAAATCATTATGATTATTTTTTGGCTAAAACTAATGAATATTTTATGAGTAAAATAATAAAAATCACAAATTTAAAAATCATGGTGAAGTCGCATTACAAAAAAAACTCTTAAGGGAAAATCTTTTGTTGGAATATTTATTTCACGCTCTTTTCAAGTTTTTAAAAGTAAATTAATTACTCAATTAAAAAAAAATGAAAAGCATAATAATCATTATTTACTGTCCCTTCAATTAACAGTACATGACATGTGTATCATCATCATCATATCATCATCAAATATTATTTGAATATTATTTGCGCGCATAGATAAGTTGTCTATAATATGTATGTCTATCGGATTTATGTAACCGCCGCAACGCATCAATAAGCACTTACCATGAAAAATGGACTTGAAAAATAGGATCCCACAACACCGCCAATGGCACCCCACATCAAGCCCAGTCCAAAGGAAATTTCGCCATTCTTCTTGTGCATCCAATGTCTGTCCACAGCCGTTGTGTAAATGCTTAACCTGTTGAGTCCGGAAGAAATTCAATCACGTGAATAATATGTGATTGTGATTTACACAATTTACATACCTGAAGGAGTTGATAATGAACTGAAAATAGAGCGCGGGAACTAAACCTTTTTGCAAGCCAACTATGCCATCGTTCTTGCCCACAGTGATGAACGCCTGCAAGATGCCTTTGTAGGGTTTAACGTAGGAACCTCTTGCCGCCAGTTCTCCCTGCAACTGAATGCGCGTCTTAATAACCTCTATGGGATTCGTGAAAACTGTGGCCCCCACAGAGGCGAAGCCGCCAAGTACAAAGTCCGATGTGGCCATCACTTGAAACAATTAGCGAACGTTTGTTCAGGTTGACTAGAAATAGCTCAGCAGGATTTTTTTTATGAGACAGGCAGCGGCCAATAATAACGCATGTTATGGAACGGCAAACAGGCAATCTTTTTGAGCGTTATAAAAGCATTACTTCAGTAGCAGCTGATATTGGCGTATGTATAAGATGTATACGTCTTGCAGACCTCCCAGCGTTTAATTCAAGTGCAAAATATTTAAATGTCAAAGATTCGCGGTGTGAGTGAGAGTATTCCCAATAAGAACTATTCACAGCGTCAGCAGCAGCTGACTGCAGTACTGCCAACTTCTTGGAGTTGCCATCCCGTAAAACTTTTCGATCTGTTTAGATTTTCTTACCCAAAAAAAGTACATTTCTACCTTTTTTAAATTTTTTTCTAGCTACATATTTTAATATTTTTGCATTTGCTAGAATTTTTATGATATTTTTTTATTTGTGTTATTAAGATTTTAGCTTTCTAACTTCTCTCCTCGACGGCTTATAAGCTTCAAAACTTCATTAAAATGTTATCATTGCATTTTTTGACCTAGTTTTGGATTCTGTTTTTTATTTTCTAGAATTTTTAAATTTTTTTAGAATTTTCTTGGTTTTTTGATAAAATTCTTTTTCTCACAATTCTCTTCCCGGGGGCTGACGAACTTGAAATCTTCATTAAAATGTTAATTTTAATTTTGTCTAATTTCTACATTTTAATTTTCATCAATTTTATTAATTTTTATTGAGTTTTTTGCATTTTTAAATTTTAAAATTAACGAACTGAACGAACTATATTCACTGAACTAAATGAGCTACAATCAGGGATTTAGTTCGCTCGTTCACTTTGGGAACAAGTTCAATAGTACTTAGTCCGAACGATTCGATACAACTCTAATAATTCTTATAAGATTAAAAACGGCATCAAGAAAGAGTTAATTAATTAATTCGCTATTCCGCTTGAGAGAGTTAAATATTCGCCAAAATTGATCCGTTAGCGCTCACGGCGAGCGTAAGCAACGCAAGAGAAGGCGTTTGCAAAGGCTCCAAACAAAAGGGCGTGGACGCAGTGAGTGGAAGTGTCGGTGCGGTGGCGGCGGCGGTGGCTGGTCCGTCAAATACAACAACAACAACAGCAGCAACAACCACAACGACAACAACAACATCGAGCAGCATTGAAATTGACGATTTAAGTGGTGCTTTTAATGGTAAAGTCCATTTAACACCAGCAGCCAGCAACCAACTTGTGCTCCATGCCAAAGAGCCCGAAACAATGTCCGGTGATCAAAAAGTGCTACTCAAGGGACACGCCTCTCAGTACGTTAAACTGAATGTGGGCGGTCGTCTCTACTATACGACAATAGGAACTCTGACGAAACATAATGATACGATGCTTAGCGCCATGTTCAGTGGCCGTATGGAGGTGTTAACCGACTCCGAAGGTTTGTCCATTTGATGATAATGAGTCATGTTCTTTTCTATATATGCATTATTAATATGTTCCTGCAGGTTGGATCTTGATAGACCGTTGTGGCAATCATTTTGGCATTATTCTTAACTTCTTGCGGGATGGCAGTGTTCCGTTGCCGGAGACAAACAAGGAAATCGCGGAGTTGCTTGCCGAAGCCAAATACTACTGCATCACGGAGCTGGCAATGTCCTGCGAGCGGGCATTGTATACGCACCAGGAGCCGAAGCCGATCTGCCGCATACCATTGATAACTTCGCAAAAGGAGGAACAGCTGCTGATCAGTGCATCCTCGAAGCCGGCGGTGATATTGGTGGTGCAGCGACAGAACAACAAATACTCGTACACAAGTACATCCGATGATAATCTGCTCAAGAATATCGAACTATTTGACAAGCTGTCACTGCGTTTTAACGAACGCATCCTCTTCATCAAGGATGTGATTGGGCCAAGTGAAATCTGTTGCTGGTCCTTCTATGGGCATGGGAAAAAGGTAGCCGAGGTCTGTTGTACGTCAATAGTGTATGCGACAGATCGCAAGCATACAAAGGTCGAGTTCCCAGAGGCGCGCATCTACGAAGAGACTCTTCAAGTGCTGCTCTACGAGAATCGCAATGCTCCCGACCAGGAGCTCCTCCAAGCCACATCATCGGTGCGTGCCGGTGGCGTCAGTGGAGCCAGTATGCATCAGTATACCAGTGACGAGGAGGAAGAGCGTACAGGACTCGCCCGACTGCGCTCCAACAAACGCAACAATCCCACTTGACTTATACCGAAACTGGAGCTCCCTCAGATTTGATGGCAAAATTGCGGTGCTTGCAGCCTCTGTTGGTTCACCTCATGATCAGGATCTTTGGCCCGAGTATCGCAAACACCATATGATTAATCGCAACTTAATCTATTATCTATATTCTTTCCACATCAATCTTTCTATCTATGGTATCTACAATTATCCCTAGCCAACTATTGAAATAGCAGATCGATCCCAAGCAATGTGTAAACAAAGTATTAGGTCTCATATGTTAAATTACGTTTACATGTTTAAATGATATATGAAATTGTTGATAACAAACATAATATACATCTATGGACACATCCATAGGACATTTAGTCGTTGGCATTCACATTAATTTAGGGGGTGGATTTGGTTGTCATGGCAACAAGTTAATAACATTACAATTGGTAGATTCACTGAAAAAGTATTACTAAAAATGGAGGAACTACAGAAAGCGGGTCTTTATATAGACGACATCTACAGGCTGCGGGTTCAGGATCCGAGGATTGCCAATCAGACAATTGAGCTGCGTCAGGAATGTCTGGAGTACTCAAGAAACCTGCAGGAACTCAAGAAATTTGGTGAGGACTTTTATAAGATATCAAACAATTTCGCCAAAGATGTGGAGAAGGAGAAATTGCGAGCAATTGGAACACAGAATCAGCTGAAGACAGTGGCCAAACAGCGACAGAGCGAGCAGCAAGTATACCAGAGTCAGATCCTCGAGCAGACCGTCGAGTTGGAGCGCTTGAAGAGCGAGTATCAATACCTGCAACGCATTGAGTCCGAGCAGCAGGACATCATCAACAATTTCTTAATGAATCAATAAAATAACATTTATTTTAAATCTACTTATATGGTTACAAGAATCCTCTCTAGACAACGGCAAGATTCTTGCGGTAGCACGCCAAGCTGCACAGTGGAATATTTGTTTTGGAACAGCTGTAAGCCTTGCGGTTGCCACAGCCGGCAACACCGCACATCTGAGCTGGAGGCGGAGTGAGTGCAGACTGTGGTTGCAGGGGAAACTCCTGTCCTGGGGGCACTATAATATAGGCGCCTTCCAAGGTATTCATATATGTAAGGATTGGATGCGTGTGCTTTTGATTGTTTTTGTTACGGGCTGCTGACCGTTGTTTTCCGCTCTCTTGTTTCTTCAGCAATCGCTCCATGGTCTTCTGTTTGTCCTTCTCCCGGCGCTCGTCAGCTTGTTGCTTGCGTTTCTGTGACTTTAGTGCCGCCTTCTGGATGTCCTCGGCCGTCTGGGGCTTCTCCTTCTCCCTGTAGCCACTGGGCAGTGCGATTAGCTCTTCAACAAATCCAGCCAGTGCTGGTTCCGCATCCTGTGTTCGCTCATACATGGCTCTCTGGCGTGCTGTCATCAGCTTTGGATCCTTAATCTTCTTCAACTCATCATCGACATCCTCCAGCTTGCCAGTTTCGATGGCGTTTAGCCAGCGTTCTTCATCGCTGGAGGTGTCGCTATTACGACGTTTCCGTTGCTTCTTTGCGGCATTTGCGACCAATGTTGGCGCTGGCGGAGATGTCTTTGTGCTGACGACTGGTCGAGGTCTTTGGCTGCAAATCTCAATGATTTTGGTACTCTGAGCAGATGGAGCTGCCAATGGTGCGACCGCCGGTTGAGGAGTAACAACTTCAACTGATTCGGATATAAGATTTATTTGGATTGGCGAAGACGCCGATTCTGTAGGGGATGCAAATCTTGCAGGTTTCTGTCGCTTGCTGCGCTTGGAACGGCGATCTTAAATGAATTGAAACACACAGTTAATTGAAAGTTGCTTATTATTGTGACATAATTATAGCTTATACCGTCTAATTTTCCCATGCTTTGATAATATAAACTGAATTCGAATGGTTTTGTTTTGATGTGCAATCAATTTCGGTGTTCAATTGTTGTTGTAAAGTAAATTGTGTCGTTTCGTTCCGAAGACGTTCAAATGAACGGTTCATTTAAAATGTGCGAGTGAACTTATTCAGTCATTAATGAACTAGTTAGCTCAATTTGCAGTTGGTCTGCTTAAATTAAATGTTATTTAATTTTAATTTAACTTTTCACTCAAATGGAATGAAGTTGCACAATACGATTTTAATCAATTTCGTGTATTTTAATTTTGTATAATGCAATGTGAAAGATTCATCAAACCAAATATATTGAATTGATTACAAATGCTCATTCATTTCAATATTATTTTAAAATTTAAATCAAACGAATGCAATTTAGAAATAATAATGGATATTGTATTGTAACAGAAATACACAGATTAATATAATTTTACATAAAAACTTTTTGCGATAACATAATAAACATAATTTTACTAACTATGTATCTGCTTCGGCAATTGTTTGGAGTATTTTCAAACGAATGGCACGGCGTTTTTTGGGGTCTTTAACCAGCTCCATTTCAGCTTTAATCAGTTCCCCAAATGCTTCCACATCTGGTTTGTATTTGCGCTTGCCTTTGTTAGGGGACAACATGTTGTTGGCGGTATTTAAAATATCAGCAGATTCCTCTGGAAATCTACTTGAGTAGCTGGATGTTTCGAAAAGACTCTCCTCTTTGATTGGATCCTGCGATTGGGATGTGCGATATGTGCTTTGATCATGTGAGTCCGAATCCGACGAGTCACTTTCAATCTGTGAAGCAATTGTTCCCTTGTCTTCAATTGTCATAATTGGCTCGAGAAAGGACATTAACTCATAGTAAGGAAACGTTGGCTTCTTTGCAGATCCACTCTGGCTTCTCGTCAAAGTAGTCTTTAATGCAGTCTGCAATAAATGTAAATATGTAGTAGAAAATGTAAATAAAAATATAAATGTTAATAAATAATACTCACTCGGTATGTGTTACGCAAGCTATTCCATTTGACCACCACGTCTCTATTGCTGACGCCTAGCTGCTCCGATATACTGTTCCAACTCGCCTCCTTTGCATAGCGATTTTTATAGTCTGTGTTGGCCACATTCCAGAGGCATTCCGACTCCTCGACAGCCTCAATCAGCTGGTGGATGGCTTCGGGATGCCACTGAATGGTGACACGGCGAGCACGGTTTTTTGTTGTCCTTTCCATGCTTGAAAGTTTTAATTCATATTTTGATTACGCGCGGCAAAATCCTTTGTATTTTATTCTTCTTGCGAACCATGTGACGCTCTGTGGCAATAACAAGTTTGTGTTCACATTGATGTCAATATTTGGTTTGGTCACTTTGTGACTTCAATCACACACTGTCACGAATATCTGTCACAGCCACAGACCAATACCACTTGCAGTCAACAATGTGATACAAAATGAAGCAGACAACAAATGCGTTTGACTCTGTCAGAGAAAATGATACCAAATGACACTGGTGCTTACTTTATTTAAAATGCTTTAAATCTGTGATTAGAGTGCATATCGTTCTATGACAATGAAATATGAGGCTCAGTGTCGCAATGTGAACCTGTCATTATTGTAAGTGCTACACTTTGAAATATCACGATATGCAAAAATGGTCTATCGGTAATCGTTATCAATTTCCTAGTCGCATGGTCTGTTATTGTTTTTAATTATTATGAATGAATATTAAGTGAAATACAAATAGATTTTAAACTTAGCCAAGTACAAAGAACACCACATCTGGAAACCAGTTCAATATGAATCATAGGTTGCAATTTATTATCAGAAAATAACCCACAAATAAAATCCAAAGAAACTCAGGAGGCGCTGATTAAAGGTTTGGAAATAAAGTTAATAAGTACAAGAATTCAAGTACAATTCATGCAGTGCAGTTTTGCGACCAGCTGAATACGGATCAAAGCTACAAAATTGATTTTAAAAAATTTATGAAAATGACTAAAACAGTTAAAAATAAACGAATTCCTGCAAAATCAGCAATGATGAAACATAAAAATAACAAAACTAAACCGAAAAAAGTGCCAATGAAAAATAATAAGAAGTCAACTGTGAATTCAGAGGGTTTCTCATCCGTCTTACAAAAGGGATCCAAGCGCAAGGTGGAAACTGTTAACGGTACTCGGAATGATAAAAGAGTTAAACTTAATCCAAATTCAAAGAAATCAAATCGTGCTGAACTTGAAGCTCAGGATGAGGAAAGCAATTCATTTGAAGATTTCGATGAAATGTCGAATGAATCTGGTAAAAACTTACTAACTTATATTTATTAATTATAGTTTAGTAACCAAATTGTTTATTAAATAGATAGCGAAAATGATTGGGAGTCTGAAGATTCTGTCTCGCAATATTCGTTGGACAGTGACGAGGAATTCTTCAGGAAACCGCAAGCAATAGAATGCGATGTCTCTGATAGTAGTCCAGTTCAATTCGATTTGGGTACAGGAGGTGAGACCGAAAATGAAGAGCTGCCTTGGCTTATGGACATGGATGCGATTGATGCAACAGTCACCAAGGTGAAGGTATTCGAAGGAATGTTTCCTGAACCAGAACCGAAAGCAATTGATGAACAGAAAGAGGAAATAATCGAGTTGCAAGAGGATCTGAAGCCAGCGCCAATAATAGAGGAGCCAATGCCGGAGGAGTCGGAGGATGCTCTTCCAACGGCAACATTTGAAGAGATATTGCCGGAGTTGAGCATCTTTGAGAATAGCCTGAAGAGCAACACAGTGCTCGCTGTGCTCAAGCAGGATATGGAATTGTATGGCACCGTTGTAGTCACATTGCTGTGTGGAAGGATCACAATCAATGGCTACAAGGCACGCAAGCTGGAGCCATTGACCATCTATTCAACCAAGGGCTTCAATTGGGTTGTCATTTCACCAAAGACCAACAAGAAGCCACCTAAAGTCGACTTCGTGTGGGAGCATCTGGATCAGATCTTTTCTCGTGCTCAGGTGGAGAACATTTTGAGCAACTATGATAGACAACGGGATGCAATAATTCTGCTGAAAAGAAACAGCAGAGCACAGAATATGATCAGCACATTTTCCAAGCTCATGTCGGAGAATGTGTTCCCGCTGGTGAATGCCACTAATCGACCCAATTATCCCAGCGAGTATCTGCTGAACTGCCTCATCCAGAGTGCCGACCATGCCAATGGTTTGCAGGTGCCCACAGTGTGGACAAAACTGCCCCTGAAACAGGACAGCCGGCTTATGGTTACCGGCGGCAAAGGTGTGGGCAAATCCACACTACTCAGATACATGCTGAATCGTCATCTCGAGCAGTTCCCCCGTGTGCTATTGATTGATCTCGACATAGGTCAGCCGGAGCTCTTTGTGCCACAAACGGTTTCATGCACCGTCGTCGATGCTCCATTGCTGGGACCCGGCCTCTTCCTCAACAAGCAGCCAGACATTGCTTTTGTGGTGGGACACGTCAATGTCGTCATGTGTGCGGAGCAATATGTACGAGCGGTGAAAAAACTGTTGGCTTATTGCTGGGAGAGTGCAAGCCTGACGGGCATTCCATGGCTAATCAACACAATGGGCTACAATAAGGGATTTGGCACGGAGCTGATGGCGCTGATAGTTGACTGTGTTGAGCCAACGGATCTGGTACAAATATACAGCACCAAGGCCATCAACAACTTTGATGAACCACTGGACAGGCAGTCCCTATCCAAGGTGGTTCCGGTGATCTATGTGGCCGATGAGTTCAAATTGAGGGGCACGTTACCAAAGTATACCCTGCATCATCTTATGTGTGCAGTGCCTCCCCAATCCGACCGTAACTTCAAGCCTTGGATGATGAGTGCCAAGGATGTGCGCTACTCCAATCTCTTGGCGCGTCTCAGTGCTACTCTTCAGGGGAACGCTAGAAACCTGACGGACTGTCGGCCCGTACAGGTCGCCCTAGATGCGCTGCAAATCCTTCATCTGACGTCGAACGAGTATACACGGGAGGAGCTCATTGCCGGCATGGAGGCTAACATGGTCTACCTATGCAAACGCTCGTCCGTCGATCAACCGGTGGAGTGTGTTGGCATTGGTAAGTAATCTGACGGTCCACCTGATCCAGTTAATATCGTTGTGCTCCTCTCCAGGTGTTGTGCGTGCCGTTGACCATAAGATGGACAAGGTTTACCTGGTGCCGGCCATGCCATTCGATCGTCTTACAAAAGTCAACTGTCTGGTTATTGGCGGGAGTATGTGTCTTCCTCAGGGATTCTTTAAGGAACAGGGTGCCTGCGTGGCCAACAAAGTGCCTTTTGTTTTTGTTATCGATGACTCCAAGTCGTCGAAAAGCGTACAGCAGATCTACCATCGAGCTCCTGGTTTCCTGGGTAATCCGGCAAACAAAAATGTCTAACAACAAAGATATTAATATCTTCCGAGTCACAAATTGTACAAATATAGTTAACTATATAATGAATCTGTTTTTATTAAGTAGCCTAATGGGAGAGATCGTGTCTGCCCTTCAGCATGCGTCGCATTAGCACTCTACGTCCCTCCGGCGTGGACATACGGGTCTCCCAGCCGTGCACATTGATTCTCTTCACTTCGCGGGGCTTTGGAAAGTGACACCGCACTTTGGGCTTCAGCACGGCACGGTCAAAGGCATGTTTCTGACGCACAAATAGGGTTTGTGCTGTGTTCAACGCAGACACACAAGTTCTGCAATATCGTACATTGTTAAAGTTTCATACAAAATCTAGATTTAATATTAGTTTTTTACCTTTGCAGCAAACCTTGCAGCATGATTAAGTAATTGTAAATAAATCTTTAGCAAACAGTGTGGCAACCTTGGATTGCCGGAAAAAAATGATATAGTTTGAATGTCTGGCAATATTTATTTTTGCACTTTTGCGATAGGCAAAAATAGTAGATTTCAAAATGTTTCTATTTAGCATTTTTCTTAATTTTGAAGCTAGAATTTTATAATCTGAACGACTCGCTACATCAATTGCGTACTTAGATATTTTATAGCTAGCTCTGGCTAATTTCAATGATGGAGTGCTAGAAAAATTTGAAAATTACTATTCTTTGAAATTGCGATGGAAAATAGCTAAAGTACTAGCCAAACCAAGGCGTGCCAAACTAAATAAAATTTAAAATGATCACGTTCGTGAGGAGCGAATTGTTAATGTGGAATACTGCCGTTCAATTTTATACCTAAAATATCCGAGTGCATCCAATAATTAATAAATACTAAATTAGAACGCGTTATTAGTCGAGTGCGGCCACACTGATAAATATTAATGCAAATTTCAAAATGCAATAACTTTGCAATAAATTTATAATTTGATTCAAATTTAAAATTTGAAATTAGATAAAATTAAGGAAAACATTTTAATGAAGTTTTGAAGTTCGTCGCCCCAACAGGAGAGAAGTTACAAATTTAAAGCTGAAATGTAAAATATTCGATAAGATTATAACAAAAATTCTGCAAAAATTAAAAAAATATTCAATATTAATATTCAATATTCAATGTTAAAGAAAAAAGTTGAAACTTCTTAGATTTTGAATTTTTCAATTTGATTAAAATGGTGCATGCTGCCAGACTGGAAATTTATACAGGGTGGCAGCCTTTGTACAGGGTGGCAACTTTCCGCAGTGTGTAATTTCAAGCAGTGCCGTCGTTTGCTCCAACAATAAAACATCGCGTTGGAGCCGTATGTTTTGTATGTTGTTATACTAGAAAAGTGAAAAGCCAACTGGAAAGTCATGTGAAGACTTAAACGCGAATTAAATAATTAACGCGTTGCAGATGCAAGTACTGCGTACTCAAATGAAGTTATAAAGGTGCCAGAGTGCAAAGGTGCAAGTGAAAAACCTACAAACCTACAATTGTGTGTGTGTGTTTGTGTGTGCACATAAGTGCAGCTGCTGTGTATGAGTAAATCTCTGTGTATGTGTGTCGCGGTGTTGGAAACTGAATTTTGGCAGCAAAATTCCCCTCATCATCCATTTTAGCCAGAGCAGCAGCAGCCGCAGCAGTAGGCGAAATTGAAGTGCATTTTATACTTGCCTGTGCGCAAAACGCAAACTTAAATAGAATTCCGAGCAGCGCGGCGACAGTCGGAGGTGAGTGTGTTTGTCAGTTTGTCTGTGTGTCTTGCATTTTATTTTTACTTCAACTGCACATGTACATTTATTTATGTGTGCAGTCATGTATGTATTTGTGCCTGCAGTGCACGCTTATTAGTCTAATAAGTAAAATCCAAAAAAATACAACAACAATACACGCATCATTCGCATAGCAAAAAATAGAAAAAAAAATCGATTTTCCTGAACTTGCAATTTTGTACGCCTCACTGACTCCGTGGAGCATTCAGCAGGCATCAGGCATTGCCAACGCCAGCGGCGACGGCGGCAGCAGCAATGGGGAGCCGGCGATGCCGATGCCGACGCCGACGCCAGCGGCGCTGTCGACGTCCATATGCGGCAAATGCGGAACGCGTCTGGCAGAATGCGGGGCAACATCATAAAGTATACATAAATTGAATTTCGAAACACGGAAGCGACGAGAGAGATGAGACACCAACAAAACGCCCCAACAAGCTGACTCGTTGCTGTTGTTGTTGTTGTTGTTGATGATGCAAAGCATGTGCATGTGTGTGTGTGTGTGTGTTTCAGTTAGTTCTCTCGTCCAACAGCAAATCAACTTAATGCCAAAAAAAAAAATAAAAAGAAAAACAGAAAATAAAACTCGACCAGTTTTCATTTAACAGATTTTTGCAATCATTCGAGTAGCTTGAGGGGAAAGGAAGGGGAGATGGGGGCCTGTCACAACATGAGCAGCCCTTTTTCTTCCCCTTTATCTCGTTCCTCTTTCTTACTTACTCACTCACTTACTCTTCATTTATCTGTCCGTCTGTCTGTCTTGCCATGATGTGTGTTTTGATGACGGCACTCAGCCCACGGTGACGCCGATGTCGACGTCGACGCCGACGCTGAGGCTGGCAGTGGCAGCGACGCACCCGCACTGATTTAAGTCTTGTGCGTGTGTGCGTTTGCTTGCACCAATACACACGCACAACAGCATTAGCAATTCCATTCTTTTCGTTGTTGTTGCTGTTGTTGTTTCTTTTTTGGCACTCACCGACGGCGGATGCTGCTGCCTGCTGACTGCCCAAAATGGGGGATGTCCCTTGTCATCCGCAGTGTTGCCCTCTACCCACTCCCGCAATGTCTGGTCTATCGTGTCCCTTATTCCTTATTCCTTCCTTCCGCTAAGCACCCTTATACACTCTCTACGTGTGTGTGTGTGTGTGTGTGTGTGTTTGTGAGGCAACAAAAATTACTTTTACGACCATTTAGCATAGGTTGTGTTTTCCCCATTCGCATTCTCCTGCTCTCCATTTATCCCCTTCTCTCTTTCACTCATCGTTTCGTTTTATTTGATGCGTTTTTAATCAGACTGCGTCAATTTGTCGCACGCTAATGACGAGGGCGTCACTTGTCTTCTTGGCTGCTGGACGCCTGATTGACTGGTTGACTGGTTTATTGGTTGCCCTGGTTTCCCTGGGTTTTTCCTGATACCTCTCCGTCGCACGCACATTCCATTTTCATTTCAATTTCCAATTTCCATTCCATTTCCAGAGTCACCACCAGCTGCGTTTTATATACATATTTATAATTATAATTCGGTTTTTGGTTGAAAGTCTTTCTTTTTGCTCGTCTGCTTCTTGCCCCTTGTACCAATGCCAAAATTGAAATTCTGCGTTCCTCTTGACTGACTTCCTCTCTGGCATGTTGGCCAAAAACAAGATAAAAACGGGCAACTGCAAGTGCCTGTGGTTTTGATATTCCTACTGCGACTGGGGCTGATTGAAGAGTTCTCTGCTTTTTCGAGCATTAAGAATTAAGAAACACGTTCGAAGTCGAAAGAGTAAGAAAGGACTGAGTTTCGCACTTTCGCCTTTTCTATCTCAATATTCCTCTCTTGTTTCTATCGCATGGTACACTTACATATATCATGCGTATTTATCTTTCGCTGTGTTATTGTATCACGGTTTAAGGTTTATTTTTGCTCTCTCTTTTTCGATCTCTCTTAGTTTCTCTCGCTTGTCTCCCATTGTTTCTCTTTGAAAATTTCTGCCTGTTGTTATCTGTCTTTCCTTATTCCTCCATTTTGTTTTCTATCACTTTGTTTTTCCCTCTCCTTTTTTCCGTATCTTTCTCTTTTCCTTACCCTTTGCTTTTTCTATTTTCTCTGTCTCTATCTTTCTCTCTCTGTCTCTATCTTTCTCTCTCTGTCTCTATCTTTCTCTCTCTGTCTCTCTCTGTCTCCATCTCTGTCTCTCTCTCTCTCTCTCTCTGTCTCCATCTCTTTCTCCCTCTCTCTCTGTCTCCTTCTCTTTCTCTCTTTCTCTCTGTCTCCATCTCTTTCTCTCTCTCTCTCTGTCTCCATCTCTTTCTTTCTCTCGCTCTATATATTTCCATCTCCATCTCGTTTTTTCATTCTTTCTCTCCAAATCTCGTTTTCCCATTCTCTCTCTTTTTCTCTCTCTCTCTCCATCTCCCTCTCTCTATCTTACAATCTCTCTCTCTCACCATCTCTCACCTTTGTCCTGTTTCTTTCTATCTTTTTCCTTTTTTCCCTAGCCCCCTCTTTTTTTATCTGCCTCTCTTTCCTTTTTTCTATTTATCTTTTTATTTCTTTATTTTTCTTTTATCCTTTCTCTCTCTCTTTCTCTTTTTCATTGTCTTTTATTCTTTCATTTTCTGTATCTTTTATATAATTTTATAATCTCCTTGTCTAACAGTAAGGGTATTGAAATTTCGTTATGCCTTTACCCAACTTCACTTTTACGTTGTTGTTTTTCTTGTTTTCTTCTTCCATGGACTGTTGAAGTACAAAAATACAAAAATACATACGAATCTATTCGTATATCATGGCCGCAGCTGTTGTTCAACCCGGCATACGCATTGCCCGAGTCAGCAACAGAGCGAACACTAACAACACCAACAGCAACATCAACAGCAACAACAATAGCAACACCAACAACAATGGCAACACCAACACCAACAACGGCAACGACTGTCGACTTTATCAACGCCTCCAAAAAAATTGTTATTGTTGTTGCGTTTTTGCTGTGCGTTGTGAGTTTGTTTATTTAGTTTATTTAGTTTTGCTTTTTTTCTTATTTGGCTAAAAAAAACACAATTTTTATAAAAAATTTAAATACGACAACAACAACAGCAATAATCGGAAGAATTGTCATACATTATGCATGCAAGCGATCTGCTTGTCGACTGTCGATTGTCAACGTTGCAACTCGCAACATGCAACATGCGACTGACAACTGCACCCTGCACACTCCTCAAACACACACACACATACACACAACAAATTTATTGCAGCCCCAGCAAAAAATATTTTTGATGTGACTTGGCAAAATTATATCGCAACATATCGTATTGTAACGTTTGTATATCGTATATCATAAAATATCGTAGGGAGCATTGGCCCCGATGATTCCTGTGGCAACAGTTGCACAACGTGTGGAAAAATGTTGGCGACACGCTGCCAGGTTTGATTATTAATCAACTTGAACCCCATTAATCAAACTCACGAATAAAAGGAGAAACGAAATGAGAATTACATCTATTTTTTATTTCTATTTAGCTTAGTTTTGAATGCTTGCTTTTAATGCTTGTAGATGTTGATCAATTTCCGTCGTCTTTTGTTTGTCTTAATTTGAAATCAAATTGGATTGCAAGTAAAGTAGGCGTGGCACATTTGTTGCAGCTGATGCCTAATAAAATTAATAGAAAAATAGAGTAACAACGTTGTCATAGTCCAATTACTGTCAATTAAACTCTATCGAAATTGCTCTCAGATATGGGTCTGTTGCCGCATCATCTGGCAATCTGCTGGTTGCAAGTTTGGTCTTATTGTTGTTGGATGTATTTGTTTGGGTGTTGCATGCCATATTTGACCTCGGTGCGTGACTCGAAGCTGGTTACGTGCCGTTTGTCTGCATCTCGGGTTAACACCTTTTTTGGCCAGCAGCGATTCACAGATGCAAATGCTGATGCTGATATGTTGTTGCTGCGGTTGTTGTTGATGAGCTTGCCAAATATATATATGTATATGCATTCAGTTGAGTTGCAGTCAGTGCAGTTTGTTGCAGTTAGCGGCATTCCGGCTCATTGCCCAACATTTCTTGAGCAATCGCCGGAAATTGGGTTACACACATCATCAGTCAGCTAACCGTATTCATTTTTGGGCTTTTGTTGTTCTTATCTTTTATGCATATCTTATAACTCTTATCATATCTGGATCCCCCTCTCTTTATTTCTCTTTCTCTCTCTCTCTCTCGCTGATTTGGTCAGGTATAAATACGAATTCCATAATGTTAGATAATTGTTTAAAACCGTTTTTAATGCCCGTCACATGTGTCCGTCTGCGGTTGACCCACATAATTTGGACTACTGTACCTCAACCAGCTGCTCACTGCATATAGAATATTATTGTCTTTGGAAAATAATACACTGTATTATCCAGTTTCATAAAAATAGGATGACAATTTCCTTTATATGTAAAAATTATTGTTAATTTATGAAGTCCAAGTTAATGTACTTTCTTGGAAAATTTCATCAAATCTATCTCTATCTTCAACTAATTAAATAGTTGCTGAGTATATTTAATGGTCAGCTCTTCGTCAATTCCAGTTCAGTCCAGTTCATTCTTTTGTTTTTAATCAGTTTTTTACGGACAGGTCAAATGAATCGATCATTATGTAGTATGTTTTAACTGATCAGCTTTCATTGTGACCTCTTTTGATAATAATCTTGCTGAACTAATATATCATTTGTACATATTCGTTTTCTTTGTTGCTCTTGGAATTTTATTGTCGTGTCCATCGACTGATTCATAGCTAACGTTCAGTTCGCTATTCTCAATTGCCTCAAATTGTGTCAGCTTGGCGACTGCTCCTTAAATTTCAACAAATTGTTGTGCTCAAAAATTCCAAAATAAAAATCACATTGGGCGGCATTTATTGTTGTTGTTGTTGTTGTCGCTGTCTTTTTTACATGTCATTAAAAAATTGGTTGGGAAAACACGAAAAATGTGACACGCCTTAACAGAAAACTTGGCTAAATTCAACACAGAACTCAACTCAAGTGAACTGGGTCTATTTTTGGTAATTGTGGCCTGATTTCATTATGTTTCCGTACTTATGGACAGTCTAATGCATCCCCAACAATTCCATTTGTGCACGGGTTCCAGTTCATTGACGATGTAATACATATATTACGCAGAGACAGAGAGAGACAGATGCGAAGAGGGAGAGCGGCTATTTTCGATGACAAGATTGTGGGTCAAAGCATACGCTCTCGTTGAGTACGAGAGTATGAATACACACACACGTGTATATCATAAAAATAAAGAAATTTATAACAATTTTTTTCAATCAGGAAACAACGTAAACAAAATGCAAGCAACAAACAATCCATTAAAAATTCATTGGAGACGCGCCCATTGCGGAGCATCGAATTAATTAAAGCAGCCAAAAGAGCGAGAGAGATATGAATGCAGGGGCAGACTGAGATAGGAAAAGAATGAGAGAACAGAGGTATAGGGGGATTGAGAAAGCAAGGGAGTGAAAGCTGTAAAGCAAGATTGAAAGAAATTGTTTTATTATTTCTGGGAATACAGCACCACATGAAATACTTATAACAAGTAAAAAACAAAGTTAACTAAACGTCAGATTCAACTATAAAAATACCCTGTAGCATGTAAAGCTAACAAATTTGAGGAGTGCTGATAAATGGTTACTCAGTAAGGTAGTTCAGTTATCTTGGCTAATATAGTTTAACAAAACTATTACAATGGAGAGAAACAAATGTATATTAGAGAGATAGAGTAGAAATTCACAAAATGATTAATAAGGTAAATAGATAGATTGGATGGGAAAAGAATTAGGTTATTGAAAGGGAAAGAAAACAATATATTAAGAGTGACACATATATAAAAGAGGGAGATTTTCAGAAAGAGAGAAAACCAGAGTAATAACGAAAGAGGTATAGACAAAGGTGTACGCGGGTAAGGGCTAGAATAGACAGTTTAACCACTGCAGAATGAGTAATATTTTGCGGAACAAAGAACAATGTTTTTATAAACATGCGACCACTTCGGCAAAAAATATTAAATTTAGCCAATAAAATAATCAGGGCTGCCACAGAAATCGAAACCAACCGAAAATTTACTAAAGTTAACTTTAATGCAGTGGCAATAAGTCGACGCAGTTTCAGTTTGGACAAGGAAATGTGAGAGTGTTGTGTGTGAGTGTGTGTGTGTGTCAATGCGTACATGTATTTTGTATGTATATGTGGTTGTGTGCGGTTAAAATGAAAATAAATTTGTTTATGTGCTGACTTTGTTGACTTGTTGAAGAAAGAAGTTCTTTGTTGTCGTTGCCGTTGCATTTGCAGTTGAAAGTTGACTCTAAGAAAAATTACAACAACTAGCGCTATGCACATATACATATTCATATGTAGAACTCTACGTTTATATAGAGAAAAATCACCTTTGCCGCCCACTTGCGAGTCGTCTCTTTTTAAATGAAACGCTAATTGGCTGCACTTTGGCCCAGTCGGTTGCATGTGGAGCGGGTTGCAAGATAATGAAATGCCCGCAGCAGGCAGCAATCAGAAAGCAACAAGCAACAAGCAGCATGCAACATCCTCCGAGTGCCACTCAACTCTAAATGCATGGCTAATCACATTATAGATAGCGATATGTCTTTGTGCGGCACTTGAATAGCGCCTGTGGCTTCATAAAGCGTGGGCGAAAACCAACAACATTAACATCATCATCGTCATCATTATCTCTACTATCATCATCATCATTAGGTTTATGGATTGGCGCCTTTTGTTCTGGCCGTATATTCATATATGTGTGTACAACTCTTGTACCTTTATTAGTTTGCTTTTGTTTGTTCAATTTATGAACTTAACTCTCGACTCCATTGAACTCTGGATGCAGCTTCATTTCTGTGTTGCATGCCACACACACTCATATAGACATACAGACACACATGTGATACAATGGAAAAACTTGTTCTCAGTTCGCCATACCCTGTATACATTAAATGAGAGTATATTAAAGTAAATCTAGAACTTTTCTGAAACTGAACAAAGTACAATTTTGTTTACTTTTTTAATTTCCTAAATAAACTAAGAAATGCTAAAATTCTTTCTTCTTTATTTGGGTTAACATTACTTATGTATCTTTTCGAATCAAAATTCAAGTCGGTATATCTATGCTCTTAAAATAAACTTCATATGCTTAGAATATACATTTTTTTTTAAATACATTTATGAAATTTTATAATAAGGTAATAATAAATTTTTTCAACTGATTATATATGTTTGAATATTGTACAAAGGGTATTTTTGGGTCTGACATACTCAAGCAAAAATTCATGTTTGCTTGTTTTGTATTGTTTTCAGATTGTATCTTTGTGTACGTCTGTATTTTGTCTCTGCCTGTTTTGCATTTGGCGCAATGCTAATTCATTTACATAAACACACAAACAACTACATCAACACCCACACCACACCAACTGTGGGTGTGTGTGTGTGTGTGGCTCATTCTCATTCATGCCAAAACTGCTGCCAACTTGACTGATGGCCCCGGCATGCTTGGTTGCATTTTAAGTTCATCTATTTGTGGCATATTGTGCCTGTGCCCAGTTCTGAGTTCTCAGTTCCCAGTTCTTCATCCACTTCCAGTCTTTACCTTCTATCTACCTTCTCTATTGGCCCTTTCTCTCTCTTTCTCTCACTGCTCATTTGCTATGCCAGACAGCAAGCGGAAAGTGCTGTTTAATTAATATTGTATCTTACTTTGAAAATAAACAAATTGCAGTAAAGTGCAAGAGGGTATGTTAAAGAATTTAACATTTCTTAAAGCTAACATTATTATAACAGAAGCATATTATGTTTATGTTATACTCTGACTGCCAGCTGTGCCTTAATTTCATCTCATTTTTCCCATTTTGTTGCATGTTGCATTTATCATTAATTGCGTCGCCCCCGGATCGAGGCTCGAACTCTGCTCCCTCTCTCTGGTTATGTTGTTGGCATATTTAATGCCTCAATTAAGTCGTTTTCCAATTTTTTTTTTTATTAGTTTTCCACGCATTCTATGTCATTTTTCAGACCGAACCCATTTCAAAAATGATGACTCGCGTTTGTTTGAAAGGATGGGGAGGATGACACATGTTAGCAAGCTTGTGGCCTCGTTCATAGCGTATTCACAGCTAGCTAGTGAGTGCTGACTGATTGTTTCCCGAAGTTAGAAGTCTGGGAATGATATTTGTCGTTTCTATAAATAAATACACAATCATTGATAAGCAAGTCAGTCTAAATAGAATGCAGGCGTCTTTCTAGAGATTAAGCAAATCATCAATATTAAAGCTACACGCTTGATTTATCAATGGAATTTCCGATCGGCAATAACCTTATCAAGTATATAAAAAACATTTATGCGTAAATGATAAAACTATGAATCCAAACCAATAGTTCACTGGAAATTTTCGCAAGTTTTTTAATTTTAAATTTTTTTCCAGCCACATCTCTTTCCAATGAATATTATGAATAATTGTATTTTGAAATCTTTCTTTCTCTGTTGCACCACTTGCTCTTTTTAATTGGAATTGATTCTCCAGTATTTTGAGCTAATAATTTCGTTATCTTGTGAGCAATATAGAAAGAAATATTTTGCAATAAATTCGATTTTTTATTTACTATTTACGAATTTATTGAAAATATAACATTATACACAATTACCTTTTATTATTAACAAAACCCAGGAGATGAAAAACACAAATTTCGTTCTAATTTTAGTTTTTCAAGTGGCAATCGTAAAGCCTATTTTGCTTTGTTGCCCTGAATCTTTGCTTGCCATTTCTTATACTAAAACCTAAAAGTACGCGTTTAATATGAAAAAAATTCAACACTATTTTTTCACAACAAAATTTTAAAGAAAAAAGAGTTTTCAATTGGAAATCAACTGAACAAACAAACACGATTAAAAAAAGTCAAACATGAGTCAAACAAGCAAATATCTGTATTTATCATGTTCCATTTTCTTTTTATCTTTATCTCAATATTCTATATAATTTTATTATCATCGTTATATATCTCTTGTATCCATCTCTCTGATTTTACTTATTTGTTCCTCTTCATTCTATTGCTATTTCTATATTATTTTTATATTTTCATCCTTTAAATCTGTTCAACACATGTTTTTATCCATATCCATTTACATATTTCTCTGTTAGTTAAGCCTAAAGTTGTCCAAATATAAATTTCACAACTTTCCATTTTCCATACTTATGTCTCCAATGATCATCAGCGTCAGTGATCAGGCGCTAATTTCAACTGGGGGGAAAAACAAAAAAAAAAAACAGAAAATAGAAAACAGTTGTTTATGTTAATTACGTATACGTAGAGCAGTTACTTATGCGCTTTGTGAATGAGCTACAAATTGTATTGGGTGCTGGGTCTTTGACCCAAATAGGTTTAATGTCTGCCTTAAACAAACATATATCAGTAGTGTAATGATAATTAAGTGCTTAATTAACATTTAGTTGTACTTAATCAACGAGGCGAGACCTTTATGCTTATATAACTGACACATGTATTCATAATTCTCATAAATAATTCGTTTGCTTTTCTTGCAGATGACGTAAACGACACCGACAACAACAACAACAACAAGAAGAGAAGATAACAACAACGACGACTGCACAAACGAGTCCAAAGAGCTCTCACTTTTTATTCCCTCTCAAAACCCCGCCCAATTGGAATTGTATATCATCCCAACCGAATCCGAAAACGAAACTGAAACTGAATCCAAAACTGAAACTGAAACTGATATTGTATTCTATCTATAGAGAGGGTCTATAGAGATATAATATTGTGTGTAAAATTAAAGAAGCATGGGGTCGACGGGCTTATCAGCAAAGTACAATCGATGCGCCATGTTGCCATTTTTATTGCTCGCGTTGCTGTTAACGGCAAACGCGGAGCGGGATTTCAATGTGAATGACTCTCAGGTAAGAGGAACGAAGAAATGAAGGGGACAGAGGGAGCTGCAGTTGAAGTTGCAGCTGCAGCTGCAACAGTAGCAGCAACTGTGGCATGCAACGACAGCAGCAACAGCAACTGCCGCCTGTCATTTGTCTGTTAATTTTGATTGATGGTGGCTGACACATTTCACTTGAAACGCCGACAACTGGCCCATGCCCCATCCGATTATACACTTTTGAACTTATATTTTGCGGTTTCTTTGTAGGTGCCCGTCATCGAGCCCAAAGATGCGCCCGCCTACATGCAGGATCCGTATGTGACGGAGCTAATGCGTTGCCAGCACACACAGTCTGAGATTGTGCTCTCGCTGCTGCTCAGGAAGCATGATTGGAGCGATCTTAGCGTTGCCAAGCGCACGCATGTTCAGGCCAAGCTTTCCAAATTCTTCGCCATACCTAGGGTAAGTCATATTTATTGCATTATTCATTCCATAACCATTACTCACATTTCACATATCTCTTGCCTCTTACAGGAGTTCATTTCCCTAGATTCGGTGTCCAAGCGCGAGCTAGCCAGCATGCATAAACTGGCCATGCGTAAGGGCGGCAAGGGACAGAAGCATGTGGAGGCGTTGAATCGTCGCTTAGGACGTGCCAGTTTTATGGTAATTATATTAATCGACTTCACATTCATGAATAAGTCGCTGACAGTTCTCTTTTTCTCTTGCAGATCGGCTGTGGTCCCAATTACTTTAGCATGGGGGAACCGATAGCCAAGCAAATAGCTCATCAAATCAAGGATGGCACCATCGGCGCTCTAACAGAGGAGAACTTTGGTTTGTGGTTTATATGGCGTAAGGAATTGAAGACAAGGTAGCGAGTGAAGTCATTACGTATGGAATGAATGAATTAAACGTTTTGAACAAGTCACATTTGCAAATAATAATTATCGAAGCATTAGGTTTTAAATATTTCAAAGGTTTTTAATTTATTCTGAAATGAAATACCAAGTGAAGGATTTAATGAATTTTAAGTTTTATTTAAAGAACCAAGTATGCAAGTATTCAATTTTGAATGTTTTGAAACATCTAAATTACTTCCCAAAATTAGATACTTGTCAAATCATACAAATTATTTACATTTTGAAAAAGTACTTGATGTAATTAAACTTACATTTGCATTTGTAAATAATAAGAATAAACGAAGTTAAACGAAAGATCTGCATTTGAAGCAAATATTTTGGTGTGTGACGCGAACGGAATCAATACCTATTAATAAAATTAAATTTTATTTTAAAATTTTAGTTAAACTAATAAAATGAGTTTAAAATTTCTTAGATCTGAATTATTTGGAACCCTTGTCAATCATGCTTCGATTGCATTTTTAAAGATCAAATATTTAACAATTAAATGATGAACTAAATGTTAATGTTTTAAAAGGACTCATGTGAAAGATACTCGCATTGTCTACTTAAATATTTGATGTGTGATTGTAAATATCAAATGAATGAAATGGAATGAATACATTATACATTAATTAACGTTGTCTCTTTGAATTGTAGATCCCAAAGAAAGCGTCGACAGTCCGAAGGAAGCGGCACGGATGAAGATGATTACGATTATGGAGAAGATGACGAAGAACAGGCACTGTATGTATTTAATATGCAGATGGTCAAGTAGTTGTTTTTTGTGATCAAAAATCTAGATTTGTTTTATTATTTTTGAAAATTCACTTGGCCTTTGCTAAGTCCGGGGGTTTAGTTTCTAGAAAACCTCGTGTTAAGCGAAACATTGATTCAGTACAAAATAAAGGGTTACGTTCCTCAAATTAAAAATTGGCAACAAAAAATGTTTCACTTTCGTTAACTTTCTTCAAGAACCTTTAGTATCTAGATTAATTGTTTAAAGACATTGAAACAAGATCAAGAATGTGTATTCTTTTGAAAAAATAATATGCATATATGTATTTTTTTATATTTTGTTGAAACAACTATTTGATTAACATTTCATAACAACGTTTCCATAAACTATAATTTTTGAATATATTGTGGTTTACTTACAGTGATGCAGTGACTGAGGTTCCAACAACACATGCACATCGTCATCATCATGGCGTGGTAAGTTTAGTTTCAAAACCCTTCTTGGGTGTTATTTCTGTTTTTGTTTTTGGTGTTTCCGATTACCTGAGGTTTTAACTGTTGGTTAAACACGCTAAGAACATATATGTGTATTATGAAATTGAAGTGAATAATATACTATATACATAATTGAAAGACAATTTAATTTAAGTAATCAGCATTATCATTTTCGGAAGATCCATTATTATGTTTGTTGATGCACTATGTTGATAACTGCAAAATGTACACGCAATACAAGCAATACAATCCACAGATCACTATCCACACGATCCACACCACGTACTTACAAACATTTACCATATATTTATTTACAATATTCAAGTATAGTTAAGACTTTGATGAAACGGTTCTTTAACATGTGTATATGTAATTCATCATATGGTGTTCTCGTCTTTTCTTCTCTTTTTGCCATTTTACATTCTCTCTTTCTCAATCTGTATCTCTCTCTCTCTTGCTGTACTCATTTACTACTACTTACTGTTACTACCATTTCCAAAATGAATGTAAATAATACATAAAACTAACAACAACACAACAAACTTTAAATGCAAATGCAAAAATAAAAAAAACAGTCGGAACAATCGGAAACTGGGGGAATCAGCTCCTCTTCGTCCTCCTCCTCCGTCTCGCCGGTTAATAAATTGGATGAGGAAATCGAGAAAAGCGTCTCCGTGCTGGAGTCAGTTATTAGCAAGACCATTGAGAATACTAAGAACATCAAGGAGTTGCCCGTTCTGAACGTCGACGAGGATGTTGACGATGTTGAGGATGTCGACCTGCAGCAACTGGGAGTACCCGCTGCGCCCGTAATTGTGGCCAGCGATAAAGTGCTCGACAATGAGCTGGAAATGCCAAATGTCAAGAAGCAGCAACAGCAGCTGGAGCTCGAGATAACCACAACAGCATCACCTGGCAGCAGCAGCAACTCCATGGTTACGGTAAACGCTGTTGCCATAGACGAAGATGCTGCCAACAACAACAACAACATCCAGGTTGACACTGCGCCAGCCTCTCTTGATGTAGCTGAGCACGCGGCAACGAGCACCTCACAAACGACCACTAACCACAACAACAACAGCAACAGCAACAACAATAATAATACACCCGTTACACCAGGCACACCCATATCAGCGTCAGCCCATCCCCAACCGTCTGAGTCATCCTTCTCCTCCTCCATCTCATCCTCATCCACATCAGTTGCATCCACCATCGAAACTGTCGAAATGCTGACTCCGCCCAGCAGCATCACACCCGCATCCTCATCCTCATCCTCATCATCATCCTCAACCACAGCCAACGGCTCCATGAGCAGCTCAAGCACAGCAAGTGCTATAGACACTGCTATAGCTAATACTCTTACAACAACAACAGCAACAACTTCATTACCATCATTCTCATCAGCAACAACAACAACATCATCATCATTGTCAGCGTCATTACCAACAATTGCAACTATGCCAACAACAACAGCAACAGAAACAACAACTACAACAACAACACATTCACAAACGCCAAAGGTAATGTCGCTTTTGTGTGTGTTCCTCAGTGTGTGTGTGTGTGTGTGTGTGTGTGAGTGATTTTCTTTATGTGTCCCGTTGTGCGACAATTGTAACTGTTGTTTAGTCTGTCTTTTATATGTATCTCAGTGCGTTTGATTGTCTGAGTGTGTGTTTGTGTATATCTTGTCCTGTACCGTCGTCTAAACTCCTCATCCCCCCATTTAGTCAACAAACATGCATACATATGTATAAACATGTATGTGTGTATATATACTCTATATACGTACTAGTGTTTGTGTTGTAAACATTGTTGTTTAACCGTTGTACAACATTGACAAAGGACCTAACCTCAAAGTTGTTAACTAACCTCAAATAATATCCGAACAACATGTAAAGTTAACTATTTAAAGCAGCGGTGGGCAAGCCCTTGCTCGCGGTACTCGCGCTGCTCGCAACGGTAAATTGGCTTGCTCGCGATTTTTGACAATACAACAACCACTTTTTATTACCCCCAATAAAACAAAACAACAAACACACAGCAAATGCTCGAGTTTCGGCTGCGACGCTGACCGTCATAAAAGTGTTCATTTTGCTAAGATTTATGACTTCTGTAGCGTTTTGTACACTGTGTGAAAAGTTTTGATGCTTTTTGATGCATTTTGATCTGTACCACATAATAAGAGTTAGACTTACAAAATAAAATTAATTAGAACTTCTTTTAGTGTATAATTGTTTTGGCTCATCAAAGCCAACAACAACCACACAGATCTTTCGTCGCGGCGCACAGAGTCATAAAAGTGTTCATTTTGCTTTAATTTATGACTTTAGAAGTTGTGTTTGTTGTAGATGTTGTTGTAGTGCTCGCGACTGCAAATTCTGTGCCCACCGCTGATTTAAAGTGTTAGACATAGAAAACTGTTATATATAGTCGTTAAAAATAGATCGAATGTAAAATTTGTTATTCAGTTAAACAGAAAAGTATAAAAACTATTTATAAGATTGGCCTTACTTAGCCTAAACTTTTGCATAGCTTTGTTTTTATATACAGATACTTATAGTTTAGTTTATTTTATAATATTATATACACTGTACATTGTACAGTTTATATAAGTAATGGTTACGGCTAATGGGTATTTCTTTGGAATCTCTTTATCTCTTCATCGAACTAATACATTGCACTATAGACTATATAACTAAAAGATAAGCATCTTGAATTCTTGATAGGTTATAGAAAGCTTTTCTGTATAGTGCAATAAAAGCTTTCGTACACATTTTTTATTAAGAAGAATTCTCTCGGTTTCTGCGCTTATCCAAAAATAATTTATTTAATTGTTTCTATCTTAATAAAGTTATTCCTTATTAAACTTTTAGTTAGAGTTTATCCGACAAATGCTTTTAAATTATCTCCCATTCAAATCATTTAACCTTTAAAAGCATTTGTTTAATTTTTGTGATAGTTAGTTAGTGACCAACTTCGACCTCAACTTTACCCTTTTCGAAATGACCTTTTGCCCATTTTATTTAACTGACAATTGATGAGTCCAATCGTAAACTGCAGCCGAATGAAAAGGAGCTCGAGCAGAGCACCTGGCTGACCACTGATGTGGGTGAATCTGAGATGGCAGCCACACTGCGTCCAACGCTTACCGAGATCGATAGCGAGATCGAGGCTGAGTCCACAACGGCTTCTTCGCACAGCACGCTCTCAATTAGCCCTAAGGTGAACTAAAGTACTTTTGCAAACACTTTGTATGCATACAGAATAAGTAGATTGAATTCTATAATTTAATAAGCTGCACATAAACCGTTACCGTATCCGAATCCGAATCCGATTCCGAAACCAAACCTTATTCCCAGACCAAGTCAAGTGTACTGTATGCTGCCAACTAGTTAAGCCAATTAAGGGATTTCAAGAGCGTTTACAGCGAATGCACTTAATCCTCCCTCCCATTGAAAAGGGGATGCCAATCAGCGTTGATTAACAGCGCATTCTCCCGCATGTCCTCGTACTTGTACTCGTATTGCATGAATATACATATCTATCCTTATACATATAAGTATCTACGTCTCTATGTATTTATTTTTGTATCTGTGTGGCACCCCCTATAATCTCTGCCTGCCTCTTAGCTGTATATTGTACACTATTCAAGCATGACACTAAAATGAGCGAAATGAAAACGCGATGCTGCTTCAATTAGCCAGTTCATATGTCATTTAATGAGTTCTCCGTAATTCTCAGGCTGGCGAAAGCGTGGATGCTCTGGAATCAGCCGGCAATGGCAGCAGCGTCCCCATCCTGTCCAGCAATGAGGTGCGTGTGTGGATTTTCCCAGCAACTCAACAAGCTAATTAAATTGATTGCAAACTTTGTTGCTTATTCTTTTCCCTTATATTTGCAGCTGGCCACGCCCACTTTCACTCCCACCACGACAACAGCAACGACAGCGACAGTGACTACGACCAGGCAACCGCAGATTGAGTTGAGCAGCACCACAACGGATGTGTCAACGGATTATGTGGAGCCGCGACAAGAGAACAGCTCGCCCATCATTAAAATGCGTCTGCAAAAGCTGGCGGTGACTTCTGGGAAAGCGTTTAGCTTTATGGTGCCCTTGGAAACCTTCTATGACGCCGAGGATCAAACGAATCTGCGTCTGGAACTCACCGACAAGGATGGACATGAGCTGAAATCTACATCATGGCTGCAATTCAACCCAGACAAACGAGAACTCTATGGACTGTAAGATAATTATTCAAAGTCAGGGAATCAAATCGAAATAATCGATTACCAATTTCATTTTATGTTATGGTACACGCCTGTCTTCTTCACAGGTTATAAGTACATACTAGATAAACTTTTATATCAAAAGTGAAGATCAATTTATTGAGATCAATAATCATGTTAGAAATTAAAAACTTAATTGGATAATGTCAAACTTTCCTGAACAACCAACTTTAGGCAAACTAGAAAAAGAATAGTGACTTAATATTTGCTGTTATTAAATTTCCTTGCGTTAAGTGTTTATCAGAAACCTTTCTACCAGAAAATATTAGATGATTATTTGCTGTAGTTAAATTGCTAAATATTTAAAGGGTTCTTTATAGTTCAGGGAATTATTTTACGTTTCATTGACTTTTTGTTTCTTAGTTTCTATCTGAAATATTAAGCAGCAACAGTTTAGAAGACTGATAATGACTTAAAATTTCAGCCCGAATCGAAACGGTTCTTTTGGTTTAATAATGTTGCATCAGTTATGTTTTCAAATCAGATTCGGTTAACGCCGGCTAACGGTTTTAAACCTTTCTTAAATTATCTTTAAGATTAGCTAATGAAAATTTTTTCTCAGGCCACTCGACGATGCTGTCTCACGTTGGCAATATCGACTCTCGGCTACGGACTCGGGCAATGCCACCGTAACGGAGACCGTGGAGATTAGTGTACAGCAGCATCGTGCTGTGCGCACAATAAATCATGAGATCAGCATTTCAGTCAGGATCAATGAGAAACTCGGTCACAACATCGACTGGCAGCTGAAATTGATTAGAGCCGTTGCTCATACCCTGGAGGATGGCAGTAGTTCGGCGTTGGTTGTACGCGAGATTCGTCAGACGCTGCAGGATCCACAAAGCGCGACCTTTGTCTACTTCAATGAGACGCTGCCTACCAGCGAGTGTCCCGAGGTGGAGCTCAAGGATGTGGTTCGACGTTTGAATGCTGAGCGTTTGAGTGATCTGGTGCAGCCGCTTCTGAGCATCAAGTCCATAACGGGCCAGTTGATTGGCGCCTGCCAGAAGACCGAGCTGACCAAGATAAAGCCAACAACTCAAATGGCAAAGAATTTGCCACCGATGCCTCGAAATCAGGTGGATCGTGTGAATGCCTCTGTGGGTCAACTGCTCGTCTTCAAGGTGCCCAGTGATACCTTTTACGATCCGAACGATAACGAGTTGACGCTCTCGCTAAAGTCTAAGGACCACCAAGATATAAGCCCACGTAACTGGATGCAGTTCGATTCGAAGAATCAAGAGTTTTATGGCATTCCCAAGAGCGGCAACTCTGGCACCGAAGAGTATCTTTTGATCGCTGAGGACAGTGGCGGTCTCACTGCCGCCGATGCACTCGTTGTGGTTGTTAGCCAAATGCCAAAGAGAGATCATGCCCTACTCTTCAAGGCCTTTCTGGCCATTCGCTACGACAACTTTAATGCGGAGATGCAGCGTAAGTTTGTGGAGCGCATTGCCCAATTAAATGGGGATGCCAACACAAACCAGATTATTGTGCGCTCCATCACGACGCTTCACGATGTGGATGGTACAAGTGTTTCCTTTTACAATGCGTCGCTCTACAAGATGCACAATCGTTGTCCCCACGAGGCTATGAACGCCCTGCGGTCTGTCTATTTCAACAAGGATCTGTCGACAAGGTCCAGCGTGAAGAAAGCACTCGGACCAGAGCTTAATCTGACCAACTTTATGGTGTCGATCCAAGGACAATGTCAATGTAAGTACTCGTATGACTGAATATTTTGTGATGATTCAAATCATAACTAAAACTATTGGTGACAGTCGAGAGAGCCCGACTGTAAGAGACCCTGTACTTACTTAAAACTTTACCTCATGGGTTCTGTCACATTTTCTTCTGCATATTTGGCATATTGTTATTTTTTTTTTTTGTTAAACTTAATAGACCTAGTATCGACTACAAATTTAGCAAATTTAAAATTCAAATTAAATATTTAGTGGTATAGTAGTGTAATATATACCATTGCCATTATTAATATTTTTTCCAACTATTGTTAGCATTTGGAGAATTGTGAATTTATCTTAACTGTTAAAGAAGTAGTAAGAAAACATTTTTAATTAGTTTCAATGGTTTTTACTTATTGTTGATAAAATAGCTAACTTAAACAAATATTTGTGTAAAATAAATTGATAAATTGATTCAAATTAATCTGACAATATTATCTCGTTTCAGATTCAGAGATAAGCGACATTAATCAGCTTGATAATATGCCGCCACGTCTCAAGGAGCCGATCCAGAAGCCTACCTTTTCTGAAAACTATCTGGCCACGTTTATACTGCCCGCCGTCATTATTGTGGTCATGATATTGTTAGCCTCGATAATAGCCTGCTGTTTGCATCGACGCCGCCATAAGAGCGGCAAAATGGAGCTGGGTAAGTCATGAAATCATGGATTTTCATCTAGTGTAACGTTAATGTAATTCTTTAACCACTTGCAGGCGATGAGGAGGAGCGTAAGTCGTTCCGCACCAAGGGCATACCAGTTATCTTCCAGGATGAATTCGAGGAGAAGCCCGAAATTGGCAACAAGAGTCCAGTCATACTGAAGGATGAGAAGCCGCCGTTGTTGCCGCCCAGCTACAACACTTCCAACATGAATGGTGACAACGATGTGGATGAATATGTGCCACCGCCGGCTGTGGTGTTGGGTGGCCGCGAGGTGCGAGGAAAATCACCTGCCACGCCGTCTTATCGCAAGCCCCCGCCATATGTATCGCCATAAATGTGTCGAAACCAACAATAATAACAACAGAAACAGCAACAATAACAGGCAGCAACAACTACAATAATCATTACTACAACTAATCAACATTTAAAAAAAAAGGATATCGAGTTTTTTCAAACTTAATCTTGCAACTTTGTACACCAAAAGAAATCAACTCGATATTGAATTTGAATTGAGTTTTAAACCGACAGACCCGCCCACAATATGAATATTAATGAAATGGTATTATCTAAATGGACGCAACTGTAAAACAATCAATTAACGATTTCAATATGCGACTTGGCAAACACTTAAGCTAAAAACTAAAACTAATCATTTAAACAAAAAAGAACTATGCTGCATATTATTTATCTAGTATGTACCTTAACTTAACTTATATGATGTATACACACACACACACACGCTCACACACACACACTCACACAATTTAGCAAGCTAAAGTGCTTGAAAAACACACATACACACAACCAACAATTTATAGAGTAACATTTAAAATGATGTATGTTAAAATGCGGCCAGCCGCTGTTTACAATGCCCTTTGCCATGGTGAAAATTGTATTTAGTATAAGTTAATATGGAAATTGTATTTTTGAGCAGCTTATATGACATTCAGCTTGAGCTGAATCAAGTTGTAATTGTTTAAATCATTTGGCCAGTTGCCGTCCGTTTGCCATAACTATCAATTGTTAAACTGGCCGCTGCCGCAGTCAAAATTCAATTTGTACCACTTTCTAGCCAATCGCTAGGGCTAGAAGTTGTTGGGCATTATAAGTGTATACAGTAGATAGTCTAGTATTATATCATATCAACAAATATTATTTATTGGCTACGCTGTTAGTTTTTTATTAGTACTTTCCTTGGGCAGGGGGCATTTAGCTTCTGTTTTGAGTTTTGCATTTAGCTGTTAAGCAGAAAGATCAATGTGTTTTTTTTTGTAATGCCTTGTTTTCTTTTTAAATAATAACGCTATACTCAATACAGCTGCCAATTTGAATAGTGAATACAATCACAGTTCTATCAACAAATACAAATCAAAATAATAGTACGTATTCAGATATTCCTACAGTTGCCCCACAAAGTGCTTCCTCCATACCACCAAAATCATATCCAGAAATCAAACAATCAAATATCCTCACATACATACACATGCACTCACACACACACAAGTATATCAAATTATTACTTAAAGTAGCCCTTAGTTTTAAATTGATTTTACAAGGCCCCCTATATATGATTAGAATATATACACGTATTTATATACTTAAACTTAAACCTTGAAAAAAGAAAAGAACGACCCATTTGAATTACTCGTACTAATACGGCATATTTACCGTGTAGTGAGTATGTCCATTGATTTTATACATACGGACGAGATCCGTAATCTATGTAAGTTAGAGCAATATTTTCTCTGAATTATAAATTATACTTAATGAAAAGATACGATACAGAAAGTGTTAAGAAAATACGACCGCAATGCGGCGTAATGCCTATTAAATTAAGCATATAGCATATGTTCCCATATGTCTACTAATTTGAGTAAATTGTAAAAGCTCATTAAGCATAAAACATTATTATATACACTGTATTTTGTAACAAGAAACACAACAACAGCAACAATAACGGTATCAATTTATTTTGAATAAAAAATGCCAAAGATACAAATTTCTATTTATTATTTAAGGTGAAAACAAGAAATACAATCCGATGATTTGCTACATTTATTCCAGATTACTTAACAAACTGGCGATAGAGAAGACGATTCTTGATGTGAATAACCCCACTCTTACTGTCTTTTACTTTCTCTCACACACACATACACACACACACACACACACAGATGCCCAACCCGTAAGTTCACAAAGATAACATTAAATTGCACACAAAAATAGTTTTGAATTTAACCAAATTGTAGTCTAGAGAACTGACCTAAAAAATACAAACAAATAGAAAAGCAACAAAATAATTATAATAATTGTGCATAGAAATTGTAAACGCTGTAACGTAAATAGATCATCAATTGATGGCTAGCAAATTTGTATATTTGCAACAAATTATTTGGCCAAATGAAATTATCCAAATAATTCAAATAATTGTGGAAGAATGAATGTCAAAATAATAGAATGAAAATAAAAAATAAAACAAATAAATTGATTGCAATTTGTGTCTGCAATATTAAATTGCAATGAAAACGCAACCAGGAGACACGCATGCATATAATATACTATATATATAAGCAAACATGCATACATATTAAATATAAATAACAACAAAAATTACTAATAAACATTTATATATATATTTTGATATAATTAATGTAGCGTTTTCATTTTTTAATTGGTTCTAGGTAATGGTTCTTTGGACTAATTTAGCTAATGAATGGATATTCATTTTATTAAAATGCCAATCCAGAGGCTGAAATCATCGAATTTTTTTTTGTGATTTCAAATCAAAAGCTTTTCACATAATGAAGTAATATAAAATTTTGTTAGCTTACTTACTCCCTACCTCTCTCACCTGCCTAATAAAGCCAATGTCTCCCCTCCAGCAAATCCCAGAGTCCTCTGCTGTATCTTGTGTCCTGGCTTCTGACTCCAGAGTGTATGCTATTGATTCGGTTACTCTGACAACCAATATACGTTGGTTGTTGCTGGATGCTTACGTATACCCGTATAATACACGCACACACACAAACACAGACACACACACACTTGCCAGGCTTCGCTGACGCCAACAGCAACAGCAACAAGAACAATAACAACAGCAACAACAGTTGCCTTGTCTGTCACTCAATTCAGTTTGATGGAGGAGGAGAAAGGGGAGGAGGAGGAGAAGAAGGTGGTGGGCGGCAGCTGCCACTTCAGGCTGTTATTGTTGTTATTATTATTATTATGTAATGCAGTCATTTAATTGGTAACAAATTGTATTGTTTGGCTTTGGCATTTGTACGCTTTTATGACTTTTCCAGGAAACCCAACAGAAGTAGCTTACAACAACAACAACAACACCTTCACAAATACGGATATATCCTCAAATACATATATAGATACATGTTTTTAGTATGTTGTTAGCTTTAATGCAGCACCCAAAGGCGATTTAGAAAACTCTGCTTGGGTTCTGGACAGGAAAGGATCTAAGGCACAACTTTTCTAGTGTCAATTGATGTTGTTGCTGTTGCTGCTGCTATTGCTGTTGCAATTACGAGTCTTTCAGTGAGACTGCAATTAAAAAGTCGGCAACTATTTAGAGACAACTCTATCAAAGGAGCAACAGGACATCCAATTTTGTAAATAATCCAAATTATTTAGCAAATTGTCTGGGAAAATGCAAACAATTTACTCAATTTACAGTTACAGTGGTTATAACTATTTTACAGGTGTACGATTTGACTACAGAAGCGTTCAGAGAAATTCTAAAAGGTGTAATGACTTTAAAACCGATACGCCAAAAGAAATCATATGATCAATGAAAATTAACAGCAGATTAAAGTCATTAAAAGCATGCCGAAAGTTACTATACTATATAAACAAATTTAATTTACACCCAGCCGTTAAGAATGTCTATTAGAAATATATTTTCTGTAAAAAATTTAGTATTTGAGGATACAATTTTAAGCAAATTATTTAGTTAAAACTTGATAACAGCCCGATTTATTGTTTTATTAATATTTTCTATTCAGAAGTTCCGCATATGCAGACAACAACAAAAAAATACAATTTTTTATAATTTATCAACCACCACATTAAAATTTCTGATTATATTAATCTGCTCTCATTGATTTCATCATTTTGTGGGTGCTATGTATGAAATTAAGCTGGAAAAGCTATAGTCGAGATCCCGACCATAGGATACCCGTTACTTACTTTAATATATTTAAAAGTACTTTAAGAAAGTACTTGTTTTGCTCTGTTCTACGGTTCTACGTTCCGATCTTGATGCGATTCAGTGGGATAAAAGATAACACTAATAGATAATGTTAATTACCAAAAGTAAGGCTTTATCTTAAAAACTTTGAAAGTGGCAGTTTTTCCCGATTTGCGGAGAGAAGTATAGTATATAGAAATCTGTGTGCCAAATTTGGTCACTCTATCTCTTTTAGTCTCTGAGATTCCTTTGCTCAATATACCCTTTAACTTATTTTTTAAGTAACGGGTATAAAAAAGCTTAAATGGATAGGATTAATTAATATATTGATCTTTCCAAAGTTTCCATGCTACAATTTTGATTCAATCGAAATCGAATCGGTCTAAATTCGGAATGTGTTTCTGAAATAAATTCATCATAATTGGCCGGACCTACCTTTAACTTTTTTCTACATTATTCTTCCCAAAACTCCAATTGCCACAGCTTGATCAGAACAAATACGAATATAAATAAATTAAAGTAGATTTTTTGTGGAAACAAAGAGCTTTTTTTGAAGACTGACTCAGTGTGACTTTGGAAGTATTCATGCTGCAATTTTCAAGAATGTATTGATGTAAAGATAGAAGTACTTTGTAAATAAAGATGCTCGCTTTCCATGCTGTGGCTTGTGATTTCAACAGAGTTATCTGGGCTAAAACATCCTGGCTGTGGCATAAATAGATCATACGTAATGAGTGTTAATAAGTAGTTGCAAATGCTTATTGGGTGGAGGAGGGTCAACTAAAGGCTTTGACAGAAGACAAAAGACCAGAGAAGACTGAGTTCATGTTGGACTTTTATCATTGCGCAACAGCTGGCGTCAGTATCCTTTTACTTGTCCTGTCGTTGTCATAACACTTATTATCGCAATGCTGGCCCCGTTATGCTTCCCCATTTTTACGTTTTAAGTTACCAAACAAGTTGTTGTTGTTGTTGTTGTTGTTCATGTTGTTGGCTAACGTATAATTAACTTATAGTCTTACAAAACATCAGCTCATCCAGTGGCAACTTCAAATGTGCGGATAAATACTTTGGAGTCCAAGGACTCTTAGTTTTTGAAATATCTAAGGATGCATAACTGCCAAAATTTTGTATCATAATTTAGTGAGAAGGCGTGCTGAGATAACATACGAAAATCTCTACACAATTGAGTCTTGTCTCCTGTCTCATCCTGCGCCTCCTGTTGTGTTGGTTTCACACACAAAAACACACACACACACACACTCGAATTTATGAAGCTCACCTTACACCTATTTCAAATACGTTTTCAGCTTTTGTGCTTTGTGAAAATATTTACAGCACAAAAAACTGGCCAATTTTCGTTGCTGCTCATTGTTTTTGCCAAGTGACCAACAGACGGGAAAGTGAAATTGGCAGTGGCATGAGCATGAGCATGAGAAGGATCAGAGATGGGAGAGCAGGAAGAAGGGCAGTTGACGTTGCCACGCCTATTTCAATTGTTTGTACTGTCACAACAGCAACAGTGCTCTCTCTCTTTTTGTTGCTGTAATCAATTCTGAATGCTCCCTCGCATACGTGTATTTGTATACGCATCTGGAATGCCCTACAGCCAGCATCTGCATAGCTAGAATTATTTACAATCCTTGTCTCTCTGCAGTATCGAAGGACCAAACTTCGGAAAGTGTAAACAAATTTTTTTTGTTGACCATTATTTTTGTTTTTTTGTCTTTTGTTGCCTGCTTTTGAATGTATCGTCCATGGTCAAATGTTGAACACGCCCATTGCAATTGTTGTGTACCTTCAAGGCCTTCGTTTGATTCAATGAAGTCAACGAATCCGTAATACTCTTCAGTGTTCTAATCTCTAACAGCACTAAAAGAACGCCAAAGCAGTTGTCAATTTTGCTAAGATCCAAGCAACCAACTCTATTTTTTGTTGGGAAATCGGTTTGAAATTATAATTAATTGAACTATATTAAGTGTATTTCTAATTAAATAAAAGTACATACAATACATTTTTAATAAAGTTATACATTGCATAAAATAATCAATTAATAAATTATTTTGTTGAAATCCAATGTATGCAGCCGATATTTGTGACTTTTAAAATGTTTCCAAAAAATTTAATCTAAATCTAATTAAATATTTTCATATTGAATAAAAAGATAAATATAAAAAATATTCAAATTAAGTATTGAATAAATAAAAAATGAAAAAAATAATTCAGCACTTTTTTTGTTTCCCTTCAAATACAATTTTTCATTAAAAAGTTTACATATTAAATATCTCGTTTGAACTTAAATTGTTTATTTATTCGGTTACTAAATTCGACATACTTTAGCATCGTCATAAAATATATAATTATAAATGCAGATTACAAAGTAAAAAAAGTTATAGTTATTATTATCTTATTAAAAGTAAAAATCGAAATATCGCTTTTCCTCAAAATTAAATCCAAATTATAATAGCATTAAGAACGAATATAATATGTATAACAAACTTTGAGAAAAGACCGAAGAACTATGGTTTGTTTTAAAAACCTTTAAGCTTTGGTCAGAGCATCTTAATTATATGCATTTCGATATTAATGAAGTCCATTACATTGAAATTAATTCAATAATGTGCCAAATTCAGATTGTCTAAAATCGTACTGCGTTGTCCGGCATCAATTGGATTGAAAGGATTCAAGGGGATTCGGAGATTACCACGTTAGACTCATTAAAGTGTATCTCAATGGCAGCTTTCCCATGGATATGCAGATGATACTCGGATACAGATTGGCAGTTTCATTTGAGGCACGTTCGTCGTGCTCTTTGCACTCTGCTCTCTGCAGTGCCAAAGGTAAACAGTGTATGGATATTGGGCAGGAGGTAGACGGAGGATGCCAGGACCTCCAGCAGAGGTGTGATTATGTGGGGGCAAATTGAGATTAATAACAAAAACCAAACCTGCAACGTGACAAATGCCGAGCTGCAGACGGAGGGATAAACACAGAGAAATATAGAGAAAGAGAGAGAGAAAGAGCAGGGAAAAAAAATAGAGATGGCATAGAAGGATACAGAGAAGCAGGAGTTGAAGGTGAATCGGTTTGGCGTTATTAGATTGAAATAAAATATTCGAATTGCTTCGGTAAGGACTAAATGCAAAAGCCAATGATTTGTAAGCATGGACACGGACATGGACATCGAGTTGGACATGGAGTTGGACAAGCAGCTGAACAAGGACTTGAAGCAGGGACACACACACACACACACACACAGACACAGATGTATGTATTTAGATACATATGTATATTTAAGTTTCCATTCAATTGAGCAGGAGGCGAAATCGTTCAAATTGAGTAGGAGACGGCACAAATCAATTATATGCCAAGGAGTGGGGACCACAAGAGGACCCACAGATCCATAGATGCAGAGCAAGAAGTAGCAAGAGGACACAGCAATAGGTAAATAGAAAAAAGAAAGGGAACAATAGACAACATTGGCAACCTGCTGCGCGTTGAGCTAATGCCGCAGCTCAGACAAACAAAACTTTACTTTAGCCACTCCCCGGCCGCCTCTGCCCGTGTCTTGCAACACGCTATGTGCCACAAAACGACGCACAATTTCGCTTTGTAGTCAATTGAAAGAAATGTTGCGTTTTTTTTTTTTTTTTTGTTGTTTGGGTAAGGGAGAACATGGAGGGGATTAAGATTGGCTACGACTGCCGGCAACACACTCTATTATTGAATGAATGAATAAGTGGTGGAAGGAGGCAGGTATGTGGTGGCACAGGGGGGGGGTGGAACTGGAGGTGAGGTGAGCTTTAGGTAAATTGCTTTTATTGCATACGCGTTTCGTGTCGCCATTTGAATTGCACTTAATTTCAATCAGTCGCCCGCTGCTAAAGCCACTTCAGCTAATTGTTTGGCTTTTGAGGCAAGCGACTGTTGCAGCATCTGGCTAATTTGTAATACTCGCTGCTCCTCAGCACTAGCTGCTAGGTAACAACAAGCGATCCAATCCAAAAGTGCCAGCAACATCTTCAGTCAGCCTGCTACGACTTAACTTGGCTTTAAAATCAACTCAAGTGTGCTTCGCCTTGACGTGACTGTAAGTCTCTCCCTCTCCCTCTCAATCTTCATCTCGCTCTCTTCTCCCTCTCTCACTCTGTATCTCCAACAGTGCTGACAACTCTTCAGGCTCCAAGAATGTTGCATCGACATTAAAAAATGATGGAAAATGCACTAGCATTTCTAAAATTATATGAAAGAAAGCTAAATTAAAAAGTACATTTTTTTCGTTTACTCCGTACCTATTATAAGTTTTATAAAAAGGTAAAATGGTTTTGGGAATGCTTACGATACATTTAAAGCTATGGTTTGTTATTGCATAAATCAGATTATATATATACATAAAAGTGGCTATGAAAATCGTAATCTACGATTAATTCTAAGAAGGATTGCCTAAGAAATTATGAGTCTGAAATCAATTTCGAAAAGCTATTTGTGCTTTTTTTTTACCCCACAAAAAAAGAAAAAAAAAATATCCGAATTAGAGGCCGAATTATATTATGAATTTACGGATAAGAATTAGTTGGCGGTCTAAACTAGTTTTTTTAAATTGAATTTTTAGCATAAGCACTTTTGTTAATTTTTTTTATAATATTCAATAAAAAGTTCATTTTGCATAAATTTTAAAATTTAATTAAAGGAGACCGCTAGCTTATTCTTATCTGTGGCGATTACCGTATTTAAGACGATAACACGGTGATGGTAGAAGAAGAAGACTAGGTACGCATCAGACGTCCATTAATATAAAATTAAAAAGATATAATTATAAATTGCATTAGAGTTATATATATCTGCATTGCTATTTAAATAAGTATTTGTCAACAAATAAATTGACAAAATTATTTAATTAAGTGAAACTATCTTTTTAATTTAATCAAAATGCATAAAAATATGATCAAACAATTAAATCTTTAAGATTTAAGGAAAACTAAAATTTCTAACGGTTGTTTCCAAAACAATTGTCTTCAAAAAATCTAGAGATTTCGAAAACACTCATGTAAACAATAAACTTGAAATATAGTAAATTGTGAAACTCCTGTAAAATTCCAAAACTAGCGGGAAAACAGCTGAATTGGCATCGCTGCTCTCAAGTTGTTTCCAAAAATTAATTGTAGTGGCGTTATGCGTGTTTTGCCAGAGCACTTTATAATTTCAGTGGGCGTGTATCATTAGCTGCAGCTAAGCCAAAAGCTGTAAGCCAAGAGCTAAAGTTCTGCTCCAGTTCCAGCTTCCGTTGCTTTTGCTTTTGCTCCTTCTCCTGGACTAGCATCAGCTTCTGCCAATCCGCGCCAGCTAATGGAACTTGCTTGTTGCTTCTGCCACATAGTTGTTGCGTTTCGCGTTTACCATTTAATGCTCTAAAAAAAGTTTCGCATACTTAAAGCTCCGATGAGCGGAAGGGCAGCTTACGCAGCGGAGGGAGTATGGAACAAATAGCGGGAAACAGAGCTGAGTGGATGAGGATGCGGGGGGGTAGGCGGGGAAAGCGCGTGGCCTAGCAACGCATCAATAATGCGTTTTCCACTTCTTGTGAGTTCCATGATGATTACGGAAATGTAAAACGATTCTAGGAGCAAACGACTTAAACAGACTGCTTGATTAGCCGATGCCCTGCAAGTTATTTCAAGTTTCTAGTACAATTTGATTTGAAGTCGATACATATGGTATGTTTAATATTTTATATTCTCGTATGTTCCAGAAATCTCTAGAGTTTTTGAAGAAAATTGCTTTTGAAAACAACCGTTCGAAAGGTCGGTGTTCCTGAAATGTAAAGATTATGGTTTTCGAACGTATTTTCGAAGTCGCGGAAGTCGCCTTACTTTCAGTTTAAACAACAATTTCAGGTTGAGGAATATTTTGTATAATTAACAAAATTGTGAAAAATTTATTTTATTCATTTTTACTCAGTTTAAAAATGAATTTAATTTAATTTAACTCAATGAATATTTCATTTTGTAAAATCTCTCAACAATTTTTTAGACATTTGAAAACAACGCTTGATTGTTTTCAGGAACCTCAACCATTGCTTTTGGGTTGCTCATTACTAAAAAAATTACATCTTCTTGCCTAAAACACCATTCGCGTTGTTCCGAAATCACAACTACTCAGAGGTGTTCTTCAAATCTCTAACAGCGCCAAAGCGACCCAATTGCAATGGTTGGGGTTCCTGAAACCGATCCGCATGCCTTGGTTTCCATATCATAAGGAGACAGAACATATCACACACATAAGAATCTGATAGACATTTTAAGCAAATAAAATTTCTCCAGTGATTTCTGTAAAAATAAGATGGAACAGAAATCAGTTAATTTCCTTCTTCCTCTCCATATGCTTCCTTCTGTGCCATGGCTGCAATCATCTATAGCTGGTTAAAGGGTATACAAAGTGTTGGCCTTGTTTGAGGCTGTTGTTGCCCCCCGGCGGCGACTCTTGGCTGCGATTTCAAAGGCTAACGGCATTCCCATATGGCAAACGTGCCGCGTCTCATGACCTCATTTTCAAAATCGAAAAATCAGCGAGCGCAAAGCCCAAAGGACGCTCGATAAAACTTAGATTTAGATATGCGACAAGGAAATACAGAGCGAGAGAGAGACAGAGAGAGAGAGAGAGCAAGAATGGAACAGATAGAGAAAGAAAGAAAGAGAGAATGGACTGCTGTTGCTGCTGGATTGTGGATCCAATTGAAGTGGCAACAATAACTAAATTAAAACTAAAGCCGCATGCCACTTGCTTCAGTTCTCTGACATCGCAGGGGGGGACAGTGGCGAAAAGGGAGTGTCAAGGGTGTCAAGGGGACAAGGGGCAAAGGGTACATGCCTCCTGACGTTGTACACGCGCTTTGAATACGTTTAAGCAAATGCTGCCCCACTTCCAGACGCTGTTCCTCAGACTCTGCGGGTAAATTAAAATGAAGCATTGCGGAATGATTTTTACCGCCTTCAATCCCATCCCTTCGCTCGACTATCAGAGCAGCAAAGGAAAATGGAGAATAGCGCAAAGAGGGGTGCAAAGGGGAATGTGGCGAGGGGAGTGGCAGGGGCGGCAAGGGGTGGCAAGAGGGAGGGGGGTGGTTGGGTTAACGCATCCACACGCACAGCTTGCTGCTAAGCAGACTGGCGCCAAAAATTGTGGCTGACTTCACAGATTTTTCATGACGATGACAAGATGACGGCTTAGCTGTATGGTCTATAAGGATATAGTCATGGCTCCCTCTCTGTCTCCATTTCTGTCTCCGTCTACGGCTTTGGCTTTGGTCCTGACCATGCCCAGCAGCATTTGCTGACTCCCAATGACTTTCAATGACTTCATGACTCTCTCTTCCCTTCTCCTTTCTCCCTCTCTCTCTCTCTCTCTCTTTCTCTCTCTCTCCCTCTCTGTTGTACTGGCTCTCGTTAATGCCGCCCAGTCGAGCGCCGCAGGACGAACTCGGTCTGAGTCTTCAAGCCTGAGCTGGAGACGAAGACGCACTGGGAAGCGTCGTCTACATGTGGTGTCTGTGTGTGAGTGGGTGTATGTATGTGTGTGTGTGTGTGTGTGTGTGTGTGTGTGTGTGGGTGTGGGTGTGGGTGTGTGTGTGTGTGTGTAGGTGACATGTCCATGACACGACAACAGCCCGCCCGCAACGAGGCGCCAGCTCATCAACTACACTTGGGCTAGGGTGCACATACAAACTCCCCTTTCCTTCTCTTCCAGCCCTCTACACTTTACACTCTACACTCTAACCCCTGCCCCTTGGCCTCCCCGCCTCTGTGCCCTGCTATGGCAACACGCTTGTTGCTGTTGCTGATCCTTGGGGAGATACTTCGTTGAGAAAATGCTTGGCAAGTGTCACTCGGGGGTTGCTTGTTGCTCCTTTGCGTAGCTTTTGTTGCTGTTATACCCGATACTCGTAGATTACAAGGGTATATTTCATTGATGTAAAAATATATCTAAATATCGACAGCTCGATTTTCGCAGAATAAATTTTCGAGTACTTTAACTCAATGATTTTCTATCGAGATGATTAAATCGATTTTTCAAAATAAAAAAAACAACAACTCACTGGGGGTTATTTTAATTACTCGATATTTTCAACTCGATATAAAACTCGATCTATAATTGGGTCTTACATAACTAGTAATAGAGTATTTGTTACTGCTTAAAGTGTATATAAGTGAACATTTAATTTGATAGTAAACATGTTTTTGTTTTATCAGTTATTCCACTTCAAGGCATTGAGATTGGTTAAATATATTGGAAGTTATTACAGTAGATCAGAGATCAATTGTGACTTTTTAATATAAATCTTTTTAATGGACTGGAATGGAATTTTCATGACTTTCCCCAATTCCTGCAACAAATTTGAGTTTTGTACCCCAGGCATTTTTATTTTTCATTATTCTATCTAAGCACCATCTTTATTTAATTGTTAATTTATTATATTAGTTTAAATTTAAATTTTAATACTTAATTTCCTTTTTGCCGACTGCTTTTAATCGTTGTAAAATAATACAAATTTATAATTTACACCGCACACCATTGAAGTTTAAGGATCAAACATTTTTAAATAGAGTAACGGGTATCTTATAGTCGGGAAATCGACTATAGTCTTTCCCGCTTGTTTTAACTTGTCGCTGTATTAAAAAATAGAAATACCAACAACAATAATAACATCAGCAACAGCAAGAGCAACAACAACTCGCTCCATATGGCTGACTCCCAACCCAGATCCAGATCCAAATCCAAAGCCACGTCCACATCCAATGCTAAGAGTCGAGACCCTGCTCACTGACACAGCTCAGCGTCAGCTCTAAGGGATGGAGGGGGTTCATGGAGAATAGGGTAGGGTGGAAATGGAATGGGGGGGGGGGGGGAAGTGGAAAGTGGCGGGATGGGGATTTTCAACAAACGTTTCGCTGTTGGACGCCCGCTGTTGCTCGTTTTCATAATCGGGCGGTAATTGTACACCAATTTGACTTATGAATATAAATTAACTGTGAAACGTGCGACAGTAAAAAAACACACTCACACTCACACTCACACACACATGTATGTGGGGGTGCGTGACTCAGAGCACAGCTGGAAGAAAAGGATAGTATAGAATAGCATAGGATGGGTAAAGAAAGGGTAGGAGACAGTGGCATTTTATCAAGATCGTTGCACAATATTGTTGACAATCGAGATTATTGTAGGTCCTTTGTCACATACTCGCTTATCTATTCATTTGTATTCGTTTGTATTCGTCTATTCATAATTAAGATGCAACAGTTTTAGATTAGTTTGTAATATTTGTGAATAACAGTTGATTGTTTTTTGGGTTTGTCTATTCTCAATGGAATGTTTAAGGATATGCCTTAAATAAGAATTTAAGGATAAACGAAGTGCAAGATGAGAAAGAGAGAGAGAGAAAAAATTAAATCAATAGACATTATTAAAAACAAGAAGAGAATAGAAAAGGAAGTGAAGACGGAGAGCATGTACATAACATTTTCAAAATAGAGGTATAAATCAAGCATATGGTAGAAGACTAACCAGAATAAAACTAATTTTAATCAATCAAATCAAATGATAATTGAAATAAAAGACAAGAAAGACAACAAAGCAGTCGAAAAGAATACTTAAAGCAGTCTTTAAAACCCAATTGAGAAACCAACAAAACAAGTGATTGTTTGGGAGAAACACAGAAGTATAGAAAAATAATTATAAACATATATTTATGAGAATGTTGTTAAAACAAGTGTAGGTATAAGAGCCGAAAACATAAAAAGTATTTTGAATTAATTAGTTTATTTTCCTGAAGTTTCCTTAATCCATAGACAAATGCTGGACGATTTTATACATTTTTGAATGCCCTTAGCTTATACTTAAACTTAAATATAATAATATTTTTTGGTAAGAATTAAAGTTGTATAATTGTATCATTTTAATAAAAATATAAATTTAATAACTTTTTTGAATTGGTAATAGTTTTGAGCTAGGTACCCAAAAGAGCGGGTACCGGAGACGATTAGTTTCATGATAAATTATGGTATAGTTAAGGTAACCAAATTTGGTGACAATTCCCGACAATACTTGATAAGAGCAATATGTTCTCTATGTTTTCCATAAAATCACCTGAATTTCAGAGACTAGAGTAAATGCTAAATTTGTTTTGGTTTTAATGTCGTTGATTATTTGTTGAAATGCAAAATGAAATCCTTGACATTTTAAGCACCGATTTTCGAAAGGTTGTTTTAAAAAACCGGTTCTCTTCAAGAACTCTAGAAATTGATGGAGTGTTGTTTATATTTTTTTGTTATCTTATTTTCTTTTTTATACATAGTTAAGTTAGGAATTGAGTATTGATTATAGGAAACAAAAGAATGAAATATATTTTTATCTAATCCCCTGTCTTTGTGTCTTTCCAACTCTTAGTATTCATGTGCTTAGTAATGGAATCAATCATTGACGGGATTTAATTCACAGCTTGTTTTATAATTAGATTTTGTCTTTACTGTCATGTCACAAGAGTGATAGTAGATCAAACATGTGTTATATGTATATGTGTGTGAGTGTGTGTGAGTATGTATAATTGCTTTAAACTGTCCGAATAGCTATTAAAAGCCAATGGACATCATCATCATCATCATCATTATCATCAAGCCACATCCTGTGTGCCAAGTGTTGAGTCCAAAAAGAACGAAAGAGAGCAACCCAAAATGGATAACAGGCAAAATAAGATAGACGAGAAGTGAGTAAAGGGAGGGGTTGAATAGTGGAGACAGGATGCAGGACACTGGCGAAGGACAAGCGAGCAAACCAAGTGATTTGCATGTGTAATTCGATTTGCGGTCTCAGAACTTGACGAGCTTAACACTCGTCTCGAACCAGGAACCAGGAACCAGTAACTGGTAACCAGGAACCAGGCAACATCAGCTGCAACAACTCACACCCTATATAAGTGTGGTTGTGTGTGTGTGTGTGTGTGTGTGTGTGTGCGACAGTTAGACAAATGCCGGCGGCGACGCGACTGCTGCCTGAGCACAAACTTCAAATAAATCAAGAAAGCCAATTTATATTTGGTATATGGCCCATTAAATGAAATCTTATGAAGTTCGGATGACAATTACATAAATAATTATAAGAAAGGGTGTTGCGTCTAGCATATCAAAGTGTGAGTGTGTGTGTGTGTGGGTTTTTGTGTGTAACCTAAGAATTGAGCTTAAGTTGCGTTTCCCTCGCTCTCAAGATAGACTCACAAGGACGAAGGGAATGAGGCGACTCATGTGCTTATATTATTTATGTGTGTCGCACACTCACACCCACACCCACACGCACACATACACGGAGAGACATGCCACAAAAACCCAGGAAGGATATACAATTGCACTTAAAGCACACTCTCCATATGTTGCCACAAAGCGCCTTTGCTGACTGCCGCATCCGCATCCGCATCCTCATTCCGTCCATCCACATCCACATCCACATCCGCATCCGGTCGTGAATGTGTAACTGTAACTCAATCCATGTAAGCAGGGAGGAGGGGGTGGTACGCGTTGCAGGATACGGTTACGCCCTGCTTGTATTAGTTGTTGTCGTTGTTGTTGTCGTTGCAGCATTTCAAGTGCGTTTCATTTACAATTTCCTTCGGTTTTTATGCGACTGTTGCGCACCAACACAATGCCAGACATACAAGGGGATGGGGTAGGCAGTTGTGGGCGGGGGGGGAGGGTTGAAGTTGCATGTTACTTGGCTTTTATGTCATTGTTATATGCTTATTGTGTCTTTCGTTGCGTTGCTTTTACCGCTGCTTCCATTGCCGTTAAAACTGTTTGTTGCAATCGAATCACAGCGGCCGTTAAAGATGCAAATGGCAGCCAAGAAGCCAAGAAGTCAAGAAGCCATAAAGCCATTCAGCAGATCCCAAAAGCATTGCCAATATGCATACACGTACAATATATATACAATATACATATACACGCGGCGTATACGTAATGTCTAATAGTGTATACTATATATATATTTATTATACGCGTATGCTGCATATTGTTGCATATGAAAGCAGACGCTGGAAATTTATCAGCAGCTGTTGCCAGCTGGACGTGAAAATGTGAAAATGTATAAATGTGTGAATGTGAAAATGTGTGAATGTGTGAATGTGCTTAATGCCGAGTTCCAGCCAAACAGACAGAGAGCCAAACAACCAAACAGCCATTTCAGTCAGATAAAAGTAGGCCAAACACACAGCAACAACAACACAAACACCACCACAAACAACTGAAATATACGCGAACACCACACACACACACACACATTCTCAACACAATTGTTTGTCCAACCAAGCGTCTGTCTGACTGCGCCTCTTTCTGTCTCTTCGTCTCTCCGTCCGTCCTTCTTTCTCTCTGTCTCGCAACCCCAACCGAGTCAAGCTGAGCCAGAAGTTTATCCAGCCGGCAGATGAGAGAGACAATTCAATTTTTCATGTGAGGCGACACTTCGCGTGCCACTTGCCACTTGCCACTTGCCACACATTCGCGACAGAGCAGCCAGTTTACACCGAAAATTTAAGAGCTACACTGCATTTAAATGAAGCAAGTACATATTGCAAGTGTACAACTAAATCAGACAGAGAAATAAAGTCTAGACATAGATTTCATTTTTCGGTTCTTATGATGGTGAAAACCAGATTTTTTTCCTATGTTAAAATAAATTATTTGTAATACAAACGTGGCTTTCAGCTTATGTAACTATATTTTTGGTTTTATGGTTTTAGTCTGTACATACAACAAATTTTAAAAAATTCTGCTAGTTTTAACTTTAATTAAGAAATTGGAAATTTTATTTGAATCTGCTTCTCATTAAAAGATACATTCAATTTATATTTGTAATATGCTCATTAAAATTGAAAAATGTAGATTCTGAATGCAATGAATAAAATGTTACAATGCAAAAGCAATTGTTAAAATTCTTGAACAAAAAAACCTAGACGCAATTTTAAATTTGCATATTTACATTATCACTTATTATCTTATTTTAATTATGTAATATCCGATTTTAATGACGTCAAAAAACGATGGAGACACGGTATTATAGGAACGATATAAAACTAGGGAAGTTTTGTTTTTGTCGATTTCGTTTCTTGATTGACTTCCTCCTAGAGTGAATTTAACATTTAGTATGAACAATTTGAATATTAATTGGATATTGTCTTACACATTTTAACCATATTTGGGTAAACTCGGATTACTATATCCTATAACCGATACAATAAGGATCACTTGAGCATCAGCCTTTGGTATGAAAAATGTTGTTGTTTCAATCTCGGTCAAAAATCATACTTTAATATAAAATATTTTCTGTGATTTATGATATATTAACATTATTTAAAAATTGTATATCTCGCGTTGGTTAATACATTTTGACCCAACTTGGTTAAAATCGGACTACTGAAACATATAGCTGCCACGGGGATAAATGGCCGAAAATGAACTTTTATTAAAAATCGTATTGTTAACACTCAGACATCTCTCCAAGAATTATAATGATTCGTATATTAAACGACGCTCTTATTATAGTAAATTCAAAAGCGAAACTGTTAAAAATATTAAAAAAATTATTTTGTTAGTTAAATATTTAATAGCAGTAAAACTATTGGTTTAAATTCTTGAAAAATTATAAAATATGCAAGACCTGAAAAAGTCCACCATATGATAAAGCTAGTTAATAAAGTGTTTCCCAGAAGTTGTGTTAGGAGCAAACTCAATCTCATTTTTACTGGCAATTCTCTACAGCTTTCTCAACTTCTTAACAAGTTAATTTTTATTGGAAAAAATCTGCAAGTTTTCTTTTCGTTTATTTGCCAGCTTCAAATCAATTAAGAACTTTGTTAACACCCGCTAATCGTTTCTCAATTAGCAAAGAATGAGAGAATTTCCATATGCGCTAAAAAGTATGCTATGCAATTTGGTAACTTTTCTATTGGTTGACTTGGTTGACTTATTTGGTTAGTTGTGCGGCATTAGGTGGCGATTATATGTCAACTATTTGCCATTTAACGTTGCACAATTGCCAAAAGTTAAGAGCCATATGTGTGAGAGTGTGAGTGTGTGTGTGTGTGTGTGTGAAGCATGAGAAGTTCGACTGCAAGTTTGCTGAAAGGCAGTCAGCAACAAGTTTGCGAAGACACACACCACAATCACGTACTCGTATATCAGTCACACACACACACACACACACCAACACACACAGACACAGAGACAGAGATACACACACATGCAGGCGCAAACAATTGACTTTTGAGCATCGTCCGTTGTCTGCACCAACTTCTGATGCTGCTGCTGCTGCGACAACAACAACAACAACAATAACGACAACGACAACGACAACGATGTCAATGTAGCCGGCGCCAGTCCTTGTTGTTGTGGTTGCTCTTGTTGTGGCTGTTGTTGTTGTTGGCTGACTGCCTTAGCCACAGCTAAGTAAAAGCAAAAACATATGAGACATACTTGTTACTTTTTGCTTGTTTGCTTCCTATGCCAATAAATGCCAACGCATATGGACGCTGCTTCAGCTTCAACTTCAGCTTCAGCCTCAACTTCAGCCTCAACTTCCACCTCACCTCTTGCCAACTGCTGTTTGCTTTAAATACCTGCAGTTGTTGCTGTTGCTGTTGCCGTGTGTTTCTTTAATACCAACTCGGTAAAAATTAAGCATAATAATAAGTAGACGACGAGCGACGGCGACCAAAACTCCCAACAGCAAACAGTTTGAAAAAACAAAAAAAAAAAACAGAGGAAAAAAACAAACCGAAGCTAAGCGCCGCCAGCTGTCCATATGGATGTTGTTGTTGCTGCTGTTGCTGCTGTTGTTGTTGCTGCTAATGTGTGGCCGCCACACACACTCGTGCCTGCTCTCTCGCACCAACAGGTGTGGGCGTATATGCGCTCATGCTCTCTCACTCGCGCTCTCTTTCTCTGTTGCACACACACACACACACACACTTTGTTGCCCACGGCCAGACGGGGCTGTTGTTGTTGTTGCTGTCGCTGCTGCTGCTGCTGTTGCTGCTGCTTGTTGCTTCACTTGTTGGCAGCCGGCGATGGCGCCGGCGCAGTTGATACTGGACTCACTTGTAACACAATAACAACAGTTGAATGCAATCCACATGCGAGAATTGGCACATAACGTATACGCAGCGTTTGCCTCACTACAGGTGGGTGGCTGTTGCCAAGAAATCATGTTGCTCATGCAGTTCCTGCATTCAACACACACACACACAGAGAGACACAGACACACACACACACACATACACACACACATGCAGAGAGAGAAAAGGAAATGTTAAAAATAAAGTACGAGAGAACATAGCGAACAGAGCATATGGCGTATAGATGTCAACTGGTTGCCGTTTGTGGATTCCATTTTGGAAAATGAGCGTAACGTCGCTGCTTCAACAGGCGACACCAACACCGACAACAACAACGACAACAAGAACGACAACAACAACGACGACAATGTTTTTCATCCCTTTTGCGAACTGTTGCTGCTACACCGCGCCCAAGTTACCATAGATACCCCCATGCCATGCTGCCCACGTTCGAGGGTTGACAGCGACGTCAGCAGCAGCAGCAGCAGAGGCAGAGGCGTCGCTGTCGCCGTGTGCCAGCGCAGCATGCGCTGCTAGACTTGCTGCCCGATAAATTATCAGGCTTCATAACAGTCACAGTCTGACTGGCAACGGTTGTGGTACTCTTGCCTGGAACACACAAACACACACACACACACAGACTTCCTCTTTGACTGTTGAACATATTATTAATTGTTAACAATAATGCAAGTGAAAGTAACGCAAGTTCTTCAAGTTAAAAAAAAAAAACAACGACAAATCAAGTTCTCAACGTTAAATGTAAATAAACAAAAAATAAACAATACAAATAAAAAACACATAAAATTTAATGCATAAAGTATGAAGAAATTTAAATAACTGTAGCATAAAAAGCGGCGCGAAGTGAGAAGAGAAGAGAAGAGAAGAAGAGGCATAAAACGAACATCACCATATGGCTGAGTAAGTAGATAATGCGCACATTATTAACTTTAGCTCTTATCGTATTGCATATAACATATTAAATATTAAATAATAAATGTAAGCTCTGTGTGTGTCGTCGTCCCGTTAGCTTATCGCATAGGATAAGATAGGAGGCGAGGAGTCGAGGTGAGGGAGACTAACATATGGCAGCTAATTTATGACACTGTCGCCACATACTCACAGTGCAGGGAAAGACGTGAAAGTTCAAATGCTAGAACGTGCCTGGCAGTCAAACAAATCAAGCTGGCAAATTGAATAGCCACAAACTGACTTGCCAACCCAACAACCAACGGACCAGGCCAACCGACCAACAGACCAACCGACCAGGCCAACAGTCAGCGTCCAGTGAAAGCAATTTGCCTGTGTCCCATTCTCATTCTCAATCTCATTCTGGACTCCTTGTCTCTCGTCTGTTGTCTCCTGCTGCTATCTTCATCTCAATTCTGTATCCTGGCCAGTGTCTGTGACCGTGTCTTCTGTCTCCTGTCTCCTTTATACTTTCTCCCGTCTCCTGTCTCGCCTTTGGCCTTTGCCTTTGGGTCTACACTGCGTGATTGATCATTGTGATATATCGCTGGCAGCGTACGGTGCTAACACCTAAACGTCAACATTAATTAATGTCCCTTGGCCCAAGGCGTTTGTTGTTCGTTGTATGTTTGTTGGCCATAAACTGACTGACATGGGTATTGGCCAAATTTAATTTCGTTTAAATTACAAAAAGTTAGCGAGACTGTCTTCTTTACCATTTACCGTTGACTCTGACTAATAAGCAATAAACTGAAAATTGAAATTTAACACCTGTTGATAACACACGACGACAGCAGCAGCAGCAGCAACAACAACGACGAGCAACAACAACAACTACGAAGTATAACGACGGCAACAACTATAACCCAGCCTCATTAATTGCACTAAACAAACGAAGCCAACACGTTCTCGGTAAACGGAAGAGGCAACAACAACGACAACGGCAACACCACCACAACCAACACCGCCAACACTACACTCAAAAAAAAAATCAAGTATTCCGTACTCAAATCAAGTACGATCGATGTCAGAATTGCGTCTATCCTGAAAATTCTTGACTCAAGTACAAAATTTTCATATCAAGTATATTTTATTTAATCCCAAAATACTTGACTCTAGACTTTTTTAAGTACTTTTGGGATAAGTTCAAGAATTTTTTGTACTTATTTATTATTTTAAATACTTATATTGAGAAAGTTCATGCTCAAAATATGTATAGAATTAATTTAGAGTATTATTTTGAAAAATCTAATATATATAGTTAAAATCAAAAGAAAAATTTTTTTATTTCTAAACTAATTAATTTTTTCAAATATACTGTTTTTCTTTACTTTATTTTTTTAAGGTTTTTTTCACTTCGTTTTATATTACTATATATTAAATTATATTTATATATATTTATATTACTATTTTTTTTACTGTGGTTTTTTTTTTAGTTTTTTTTCCTCTGTTTTCTTTTATTTTTTTTTACTTTGTTTTTTTTATTGTACAGTTACTATTGGTGTACACTTCAATATAAGTACAATAAATTGATAAAATATAATTTTAAAATGTTTAACCCAAATGCAAAGTGAAAAGTTACATTTTTTAAAATCCGATAAAATCGGAAATGATAACCGGAACAGGCCTGTATATATATCTATTTCTATACAAACATACGGAATACAAACATGCAACATATTTTAATTACGAAACGGTCTTGTACTCAGTGTTATGTTCTTGATTTAGGAAAAAACATACTGATTTTTAAATTCAAGTACGTTTTGTACTGAAGTTAAGTATTATTATTACGAAACGGAATTAAAATCTTAAATACGAAAACTTAAGCAGCACGAAATTTTTCTCTGAGTGTAGCAACACCACCTTGGCTGGCGCTATGTTCCATCCAGAGCTGAACGGGTGCAGCAGCTGCCAACTGCCAACTGCCAACAGGCAACAGGCAACAGGCAACTTCAATGGCGGGTGCTAAATTTATGGCCAAGCTCATATGCAGCCTGAAGCCAGCACAAGGCCAGTTCTATTACCCCAAGTGTAAGTGTGTGTGTGTGGCTGATTGTCTATGTGTGTGTGTGTGTGTGTGTGTGCTGCTCCAGACAGTTGCCTGCATATCAGAATTTTATGCGTTCAGCAATGCGAGCAATAAAAGAAATTTGTTGGCCTGAACATCGTATAACTATATTGACTTAGATCTAAATCCAATAGAGCGACAGAGATAGTTGGTTGGTAGTGCTAGAGCGAGATGGCAAACTGAATTTTTTATGGCCAGCAAACGTTGCTAATGGACATAAATTTAAGTTAACCAACGAGCTAAATAAATGAAAGAGAATGAAAATGGTACTGAAAATTGGATGATAAGCAAAACAAATAAAAGCGATAAACTGTGACACGAAAGAGAGAGAGAGAGAGAGATAGAGACAGAGAGACAGAGAGACAGAGAGAGTAGCACAAAAAATTAGGAAGTTCTTTCATTATTTAAAAAACTTAGTAAACACATTAAATGATCAACGATCGCAGCAAAGACTGAAAAATTATAATTTATTTGCTCTCCATTTTTTAAGCAGGGCTGCAAAGCAAGCAAGATTTTGGTTCGGATCGCAAACCAGTTTCACACAACCCTGAATTACAGATTGTATTTTAAGCCTAGATCAATTTTATACAACAAAATACTTTTTACAACAAATATTTGTTTATTTATTGAGCCCAAAAATAACTTAAAGCCAAAAATGATAATTATTCAAACAAATATTTTTTTGAGACTATAGTTTTATGAAACAGTGGTTCGGTTCAGTTGATTTTTTTTTAATATTATAAACAATTTAATACATATAAAATAACAACATAAAGTTGAAAAAGATAATGGGAATCGATTCAATTCCTGCTAAATAGTAAAAAAGCAAAGATATTCTTTCTATTACATTTATGACAACAATTTAAATGATCAACGATCTCTGTAATTGGCTGCAAAATAAGTTTGACTATTCTTCTCTTTTTTAGCATTTTAGTTAATTAACTAACACGCAGACTAATTAAACCAAAAGGCAAAGAAATTAACAAAAACGAGAGAATACAAAATACAAAGATAAAGTCTCAGACACAGACGCAGACAAAGTCACATATTTCCTGTGGCTCCTGCTGACTTCTCTCTCCCTCTCTCTTTCTCTCTCTCTCTCTCTGTCGCGCTCTTTTTGCTTCTCTTAATTCTCCTTGCTATTCAGTTTGTGGAGTTTTCATTTACAATTTGTCTAGCTGAACAAATGGATTAACACCGCAGTAACTGTTATTTAGCACAAAATCAGCTTAGTTATAAGATTAACACACACACACACACACACACACACATTCACGCTTTCAGCTGTTGTAATTAAAAACTAATGGCAACTATTCAACTTACCCTGAAAGTTGTCAGACAAATGCTCAACATATATATATATATATATATACATATATATAAGTAAACAGGAAAACTCAAGACACACACAGAGACAGACATATATACTCACATATGCTGTGATAAGTAAGTATAAGTAATGGTTATATATATGGTTATATAACTCACATAAATATCATATTTTACTAGTTACTTTTCAATCAATCGTTAAAATGCGAAAAGCTGTGAAAACATCAAAATTGTTTCAATTTTTGCTACAAAATAAAAATACATCGATAAGCGCTCCATGTGACCATTAAATGCCCTTAAGTGCCAATTAATGTTTGACTTATTCACGCAGACACTCACACACACGCACACACACACACACACACACGCACACACGCACATAACAGCACAATAACAACGCATTGAGGGTTGGCATCGATATTAATGCTGGACATGGCGCAGAGATTGTGGCGAGAGAGAAGGGGCGGAGGCGGGGGAGAACTTGGACAGACTTGGGGGGGAAAGGTTACAGCTGCGAGACGCACAAAATCTTATGACAATGGCAAAAGTATTTTCAATAGATATATAGTAAATATATATATCTATATATATATTTATATTATATTATTATGTAAGAAAAGTACTTATCGTAACTTTTGTGCGACTTTTTAAACATCAATTATATTCAGTTATTGGAGCGTATTAATGCGACTACGTTAAATACCCACACCCACTGTCACACACACACACACACACACAAACACACACACACACACACACAGACATTGCTAGTGCCTTTATGTCACACCTGATCCAAATGATGCGCATTAACCATTAGCACATCAGATCTGAGGTAAGCTCATTTCGTTTAATATGGCATTTACGAGTCTGTGGCATGCGACATGTGGCATACATGTTTTGGCTATTTATGAATTGCCGTACAGTAATCAGTATGGTATTGTGCAGCTTTTGGTTGTATTTAATTAGACTTTCGCCTTGACTTTGGCCGCACGTTGCGGTGGCGTATACGCAATTTGCATGTTTGTTGTTTCAACTGCAGCTGCAACTCTTGTGCATAATTAATAAACGACAACAAATGCTCAAACTGAAAGCTTTCTCTGATTGAGCGCTATTCTGTGCAAATGACCCAGTCAAACATGACCCTAAAAAGAAGAAGATGCGAAATACTCGGGTAAAACAAAAAAATAGGAGAAGACTCCTATCCCATAAAGTAACTGAACTCTGAGAGATGCCACAGAAGAAGCGACAGAAGTGTCTGCAATTTTGCATTGCTGGCACTTTGAATGAATGCGTTTTAATTAACTTGATATGCAGCGCACAGTGCGATATACTATACAAAATACGAGTACACATAAAGGGGTTGAAAACGTGGCCAAAACTATGCAAAGGGGTTGAGCGTAAGGACTTTTCGCACTTAAAGCTGCTTAAAGACAAGGTCAGACAGGTGAAAAGTGGCCATAAATTCGACTTTTTGGTTGGTTACATTCTTCATTTTCTTTTGTTGGCTTTTTAAAAAATATGTAGCATACTTTTCTGTAGCTTAAATAATTTAAGTAAAAGGCATTTAAAAAATCCTCTACACGTTGCAGCATATATTTTAAAAAAGTTTAGAAAAATTTTCAAATAAAAATTGAAATACTACTTCTATAATTATTTAAGTGATCCGCTGAAATTTTGTGATTGGAGTAATAGAAATTTTATTACTAAAAACGATGTTGGAATATCATCTTACGTAAGGAACACTATATTTAAGATTAAGAAGTATGAAATGAATAAGAACCTCCTTACTGGGGCACAACGGTAAAAATTCAAACAAGACTCGTAAACCTTGCTGTCTATATTTCAAAAAATGAATTTGAAAAGATTTAATATTTTGATAATTTACTTTTACAACTTTATTTATTTATTTGATTAGGAAATTCGCTGCAATTTGTTTTATAACTATTACAAAAAAAACAGATGTGTATTTAAATTAATTACATTTATTTTTTTTTCTGCATGACGATTCCACGAACTGTTTCCTAGCACTATTTTTTTCATAGCTTAACGATGATTTATAAATGATGAAGTCATTATATTTAAAACAAATTCTGTATTTTAAAATGATCGCTTTGCTTTGAAGACAAGGCAATTTTAAATAATATAAAAACTTGTCACTAATTTGCTATGAAAAATTTCTGCAACTTTTCATGGTTATTAGCTATGCAAATGTTTGCTTTGTGTCTGTAACTTTGCACTATGCGACAGGGTAAATATTTTAATAAATGATTTAAAAAATGCGTAGCATTTGCCACTCAGATAGAACGAGTGGTCTGTACAGACAGGATAAACTCAAAAAGGGAAGAGAATGTGCGAAAGAGAAAGACAGAGAGATAGAGGGAAAATAGACCCTAAAACATGTACATATCGAAATCGAACCCAACGAACCAGAACATCAAATGCGAGAGAACCCAAAATCAAAAGTTGCCTTTGTTTTTACATTTCAGCATACTTTGTTTACATTCGACAAAGATTCGTTTTTATTATTTTTATTTTTATTATTATTGTTGGTGTTGTTGTTGTTGTTCACATTTTGTGCATAAATCAAGTTGAAATAAATTCGTGTGTCACATTAGCGAATGGATATATGCGATGGCATTCGCGATGTTATTTGAATATCATTATTTGGCAACAACAATATGGCAGCAATACTAGCTGAGTTTTTGTTATTTGGTCAAGAATTTGTTGCCATTTTTCCATTTTCGATTTGCAATTTGATTTTTGCCATTTGTGATTTGATTGCGTTCTTTCAATTTGTTGCATAAATCCAATATTTGTGGTATTTGCGGCAAAGAGTGCAGTTGTTGTTGTTCTTGTTGTTGTTGTTGGCATGTTGTGCGCTTAATTAAACTTGGCAAATGATTTTTCAATTAGTGCTTCCGTCGCCAAACGAAATGAAAATATTTATACTCTCTATCTGTTTTCTGTTTTCTCAGCTCTTTCTCATTTATTCCTTCAATACTTTCTTCTGTCTCACAGTTTGTGTCATTGTCTCATTTCTCTCACAGAGGCACAACAAATAGTTGCAAAGCAACTTCACGTACGTGGCCAATGGATTGTTGCTGCAGCAATTTCAAGACTTGGCCAAGAGTTGAGGCCAACTTGGCCGCAGACCGCCAGCAACAACAACAGTGACAATAAGTCCAACGGAAACGGATGCGGATGCGGATGAGAATGAGGATGCGACAGTGACAGCAACAACAACAACAACAGCAACAACAACAACAGAGTACTTGGAATGTCTGCGTCTGTCAATGTTGGCACAAATTGTTTGTCACGCAGTGCAAATACTTCGTGATGTTGCTCTGCTATGCGGCATTATGCGCGATTTATTTTCGAACCAATAACCTCGGGGGCAGCAACAGATACAGATACAACGACAACGACAGCAACAGCACGAAGATGAGACATGGCAACAACATGTGGCAAGGCAAGAAAATGGAAAAAAGAAAAAGGAAGAGTCCAAACAACAGTGCCAAAGGCAACAGGCAAAACTGAAATACACACGACATCAAATAAAATACAAAAAATAAATTTATATATACATATAAAATAAATAAATATGTATATATAAGACAACAATTTGATATTGGCAAACAGACAGACAGACAGACAAACAGACAAATTTCTAATTAATGCCAAAGTCTCATGTGGGGGAAAAAAATAAAAATAAGCGAATGCTTTGCACTTTTACCTGCTAATTAGCTTGAAATGTTGCTCAACTTTCATCAACCAGAATCCAGAATCCATAAGTTTTAATGCAGTTTTACGCTCGCTCTCTTACACTCTCTCTTTCTATCTCTTTTTCTCTGTCGATGTCTACGCGGTAATTGAGTTTTATATACATTTTGCATTTTGCTGCTCACACACAAACACACACACATACACACAATTTGTTGGCAGAAAGTTGTTTGATTGGCTTTTGCCCAGCCACCAAATTGCAAAATAATTGCGAGCTAGGAACAAGAGGGGCAAGATGTTTAAGAGGGTTGGAGGGGAGGGCGAGGGGGGAGTTAAGGTGCAGTTGCTGATTGCGAAACAACTTAATTTTATAGAAAGTGACATTACGTACGGTTGTCAGTTAGCCTTGCCCCATTATTGTTGCTGTTGTTGTTGTTGATATTGCTGCTGTTCATTACATTTCGCAACTGCAACAACAGCAGCAACAACAATGATGACAGCAAGTTTGTGTAATGTAATTAATTAATTATAGTGAAACAACGCAGTGGCCACACACACACACAGACACACAAACACACACACACACACATACACATAGAGAGAGCAAGAGACAAGCGTCATGCAAACCAGCAGCAGCAGCAACAGCAACAATGCGCGACCCTTGGACATCAACACCAGCAACAACAGCAGCAACAGCAACAACAACAACAAGAGGATGTTCCGGGTTTCGGTTGCGTCGCGTATTGTGCGCATTTTATGAGCTTGAAATGTTGTCCACGACTTCACCTGACGCCTTCGGCTATCCTTTTCCATGCCCTCTCTCTAGGACAACATTGTTGGTTGGTTGGTTGCTTGGTTCGTTGTGTGTTCGTGTTTGGCCTGTAACTTAATTACAAATTATAGTGCAATTAATTTTGCGGCTTGGGCATTATTAGGCATATCAGGCGTAACACAAAACCGCCAACTAAGGCAGGCAGTTAAATAACACAGCTAACCATTTGGTAGACCAGACCAAAGTCAGGACAGGATACGACCTATCTTGGATGCCTCCGGTAAGTTGATGTAAATTGAATAAAAAAAAAATGAAAGCAGTGAGCAGATAACTCGTAAAGCAAAGTGGCCGCAAAGTGACCACAATCCGTGGCAGGGGAATGTGGCATGTGGCATGTGGCATGTGAATCTCAAACGAGATCAAATTGCAAGTGAATTCTATTTATGAATCTGATATGGCCACGTGTATGCTCGTAGCTATAACGTGTTCAATCAAATGTTATTGCTTGAGAATACACGTAGTTAACAAGATTCGATCAACATACCAAAAAAAACAAGTGAAACCTCGACTGCAAGATACCTCTTATACTAATTAGATCTGAATGATTTTCTATTATTATTCATTTACAGTCGAGCACCAATAACTCGAATTTTCTCTAACTCTTACAAAATATAGTGACAATAGCGTTTACTGAGCAAATTACAAACAATTCTGCATCCAAATTTCAAATTTTCATAAGTTGAATTTCACCATAACTAAGACAAAACTATAGCCAATTGCTTCTATAACTTAAATTTTTTGGGAAAATCACCAATTAATTGTCAATTTTTGTAGAAAATATCATAAAAAAAATTATTTTCAGACCCTAATTTCCGATTTTTAAAGTTCTGTTTAGTTTGAAAAGAAGAGAAAATTAAAAATTTGTTTGAGTATAGTAAAGTAAGAGTAAAAGCAATTTGAATTTAAGTTAATAATTACTGATTTTTTAATTTTTGTTTAACCTTAACGATAAAAAAAAAATTTAACAGCTCACAATTTGATTGAATGAGTTTGTAGTCACTAGTTTTTGTTATTTTATTATTTAAAAAAGCTTGTAAAAACATCACAATTCAACATGAATGAATTTTTAGTTTCCTCTAATAAACTTTAAAAATAAATAAATTCTATAACTCAAAATCTTCATAACTTGAATTTTTTCTTTGGATAATGGTAATTCGAGTTAGGAAAGTTTGACTGTACTTTAAATTTCAAATTGTTTAAAAAATTACTGCATGCCATTAGGAATTTAATTTGCTTGAGCAATTCAAAAAGCCTTACAGTAAGACTTATCCAATCTTGATACAAATTAACTAGGATAATATATACTACTATTAGAAAACATTAATCTCAAAGAAGAAACGTATATCTTCAAAACTATGGGCGTTATGGATTTTGGTGATTTACCTCTCCAAAAGAGTTCCGAACTTGATCGGCTGCCAATTCATAATCGTCTGGTTAATCTAGCTATAAACATGACTATATCAACTCGGCTGTTGATGCTGATCACAAATATATATGTACTTTATAGGAATGCATATGATTCCTTTTCCCTGCTATATACATTTCAACAAACACAATTTAGCCATAAGTGTATTTTGTTTTAATTCGGTTATAATAATCACATCGAAATTATAATCAAAGTTTATAAACATCAAGAAGTTTGTAGCCATCGATTATTCACATTTGATTGAACTGCAAGTCATCAATAAGCATTCAACTTGGAGCTAACAATTTGTTATAGAACTTGTGCATTAAGATTGATTACATTGAAAGGACATCGTGTCCTTAAAGACCAAATGAAAGGTTTGCCTGCCTTTAAGTCTAATTATTCTAAGAACAAAAAATAAAATATCAAAGAGATAATTTGCTTCAATGTAAGAGGCGTCTCGTTACACTATTTGACACTTCAAAGGGTCTTTTTCAAATAAAATACTACATACAAATAATATGTATTATCAGCGAGTACTCCCAAAGGGCATTTTATTTATCAAGAAAATATGTACAAAATGGCAAATGGTAAGCTGCGTAAGTTATTGAATTTCAGTGTCAAAATTGACTTTAATAGAAAGTATCACAGGATTTTCTGTCGTAAACAGAAACATACGAGTAATCTTTTAACAAATGTGTGTGTGTGTGCTTATATGCCTGCGGCTTTGTGTTAAACAAAAGACCTAATTAAGATTCATTTGAACATATGTCCATATCACACACACACACACACAATCACACACACGCACATATATATAATTAGCAGGCGCCTAAAAGTATGCAACATTTTGTTTGACTTGTGATTAACAGCCGCATTTAAAGGCCAGACGGCAGCTGCGGCGGATGTGGGGGGTAACGTTGTATGACAAGCCTTTTAATGACAACAACACATACATACATAAAGAGGGAGAGTGAGAGGGGAGAGAGGATGTGAGAGTGTGGGCGTATGATTTGCATTAATGATATGCAAATGATTTGTTTATTTTTTTTATGTAGCGACAACATTCGCATCTTTTATTGAAAAGTTTCTCAAGCCGAAACAAATGAGCAAATAAGTTGATGAGTACATATATATATATATATATATATATTGATAAGGTGCTTCTTTTTATTATTTTGACGTAATGTTAAGATGTTAATCAAAGGTACACCTTGCTCATATTCAGGCCGTGTCGAGTACTCGATGCGGCCTTCTTTTCTTTCATTTTTATTGTACGACTGTCAGGACTGTCTTGCAACCAACTCCATCTCCTTTTCGTCTCCACCTTCATACTCACCTCCAACCCAAGCATACCACACCATACCACAAAACACGCACATCTGACGTCTGAAGTCGCACACGACGCGGTTGTTTATTTTTGTAAGATGCTTGGCTTGGCTTTTCTTTTTCTTGGCTCACATCAACGAACTGGAAGGAATGCGCATTGACAGCGCCAGTTGCTTCAGTTGCTCAAGTTGCTTTCTGGAGCAGGGACACAACCCAGGGATACGCAATCTACGTCCTGACACTCCTTACCATACCATGCCGTGCCGTGCCAGACATTTGCATTGTTTTATTTACATACTTTGGCATAAACTTTCGGCGGCAACTCCCAACATATCGATGATAATGATGATGCCGATTGGCATGAGGATAAGAATGAGACATTGGCATGCATAAAATCTATCAGCAGCTAAAGCTAAACATTGACTTTAGCATTTAAGACTAACATAAGACACACACACAGAGAAAGAGAGAGAGAGAGAGAGAGACAGACTGGGTCGCTCTTTTGGTGTTATCATAATCATTATTATTATTATTACTTTGTATTCGTTTACGATAAGTTACTCGTAAGATGAAAAACGAAATATGCAGATCAAGTTTAGCTTTTTGCATTTCATGGCGCATAATTTGTTTATCTTTAATTTCAATTAAACTCACAGCGGCATTTTTCGATATTTCGCATTGCTTACATTTCCACTGTATCGTTAACATATTTTTGGGGAATAACATTTTGAGATATTCTAGAATTTTACGTGGCTTATCGAGAATTTTAGACAAACTTATACTGAGAAAAAATAGACTGAAACAACAGAGCCAAAACATATTCCATGACCAAGGAACAACAATTTTAAATTGCACAGTTGGTCAATAAATTTCCAATTTTTGGCGGTTTTAAGGATTCAATAAGGTAATTATATATACAAAATGGATCCATCAATAAACAGAAGCCGACATGTGTATATATTTTGTATATTTATTATGGTAAGTATTTTAATACATATTAGAAATGTTGCATTTTCACATCAAGAGTTTGTGAAAATAGTTTAGATAACTTTTGTTAATTGCTTAATTGAAAGTCTCAGCAATGTTGTGGGCTCACATACACACACACACACACATCCCTCACACACACACACCGGCATACACGCACAGGCATATTAAAAATAAAAGAAATATAATACAAATAAGTTGAAAGTTATAATTAACTTGTGTGTGGTTTCATCAAAGGTTTTTCGCAAGTCTGAAGCAAAACGAAAAGCATTTATTATTTGGTTAATAAACCAACTAAGAGAAAAAAATATAAACATTATACAGTTACAAACAATATTTAATATATTTTTCAATTGCTTTTTTTTTTGGAGGGAATAAAATGCAATCTGAAAATATATTACTCTAACGAAAAGGATATCAATTTCAATTGAATTATTGCGGGTAAAAGCAAATATCCAATAACAATATAATAACTTATAATAAAAAATGTTTCTTTGTTTTGCCGTTGGCTCTTCAAATAAAGAAAATATATAATTGCTAATATGAAGCGAAGCTGAAAAGCGCATCAGAATTGTTTTCAGATTCTCCTATATAATTGTTTTTTTTTTTTTATTATTTTTGTAAAAAGCGACTAGCTTTAAATTTATATTTGTCGTTGCATGCTTATGTGACATGTGACAAATGGTATAAAATAAAAATACATTTATTGTTGTTTGACTTTTGCTGCTAATTAAAAGTCTCTTTGCTTTGCGTCGCGTTGTTTCCATGGATAAATCCCGAAAAATGTAACATTAATTTGTAGTTAAAAATCACTAAGTAACACAGTTAAGCATGCAACCAAAAATGAAATGTTGTCTAGTCACACACATTCGCACACTCATTCACACCCCCACACACACACACACACACATATACACACATACACTCAGTTTAGCAGACAGCATGCATGATCTAGACATAAGTACACCAGACAAATTATCTAAAATTTACTAGCTGTTTTTATGCTTGTTTAACATCTTGTATTTTGGGAGATAGCCCATACATTCCCCGCACTCTGCCCCGTTATGGTCCATGCTCCAAACTTCAACTGGCCTTCTTGTTGGCCAAAAGTGAGCAAAGGAAACGGGGGACGGGGTGAAATGTGGGTTTTGTCTTTCTTATTCAGTTGTTTGCTGCTGCGGCTTCTGCTGCTCTTGTCACTTGGTTTGATGTATGTGGTGGAGTTTTCATTAGCTTCCCTTGCACCCCCTGTTGCCTCTGATCCATGTGGTTTGCAACGGCGTCGACATTGTCGTAATTTGCTGTTGACATGAAGCTGTCGCCTTCTATAAAATCAACTGTTTGCCTGCCATCCATCATTGTGCTTGTGTTGGGCTTGTTCATGGACATTGCCTCAATCTCAAACCCAGTCCCAGTCCCAGTCCCAATCCCAGACTCAGAGCTAGCATCAGGCTTAGTCTCCTGCTCAGCTTTATCGTCTGCTCTGGATTGTTTTGACGTTTCTCTGCTTGCTGTTGTTGTTGTTGTTGTGGTTGTTGCTTGATTCTCCCTTTGCTGGTCAAGCAGTGGACTGCTTTGCTTTTCACCTGATGACGGCGTCGTCTCTTGCGCCTTCTGCGTGCTTTGAGCTGGCAAATTATTTGCTAATTGCTTTGCCAATGGCAGACCAAGTGACTCTGGTGTTGTTGTTGTTGTTGTTGTTGTTGTTGCTGTAGTAGTTTTAGCCCTTGTTATTGTTGCTGCTGTTGTTGTATCCGGCATATTTATAATATCCGCCGTAGCGGAATTTAGATTTTTCAACATCTTAGCCACGCCTGCCTGCCCTAGAACCAAACCCAGCTCATTCCCCTCCGTCAGCTGCTTGTCTTGAGTCGCTTCCGCTGCTGCTGTCCCAGCTCCAGCTCCAGCTCCAGCCTCATCCTTATTCCCATTCCTATTTTCATCCTGTATCGTTGCCGTCTCCTGTTCAGTTGCTCCTGCATCATTGATGCTGTTTATCGTTGTTGTTGCTGCTGTTGTTGTTGTTGTCGTTGCTGGAGCTTCGCATCGTCCTTGTCCATGATTTGATTCGACATCTAAAATATGCAAAGAATGGCAAAGTTAGCAATGAAATAAAGTGAAAATAAAACAGGAAATGACAGGCGCGTAACAATCTACAAAACATTCGCTCGTTCTCAAATACTTTTTTCGCAAAGCGAATTGAGAAATAATTTCATATTATTGTTAACATACAGAAGGCAAAGAAAAAAGTAAATAAAAATAAAATGAAGGAAAATATATTGTGGCTGGCATGGGGATGGGGCAGGGTAAGGGAGTTGCTGCCCAGAGGCAGAATTGCTGTGGAATGGGTTGCACATATTTATACTTTATATCGTTAATATTGACTGTTTTCATGTTCGAGTGCGTCGACTCTTTGACATTTATTGCCACTGATTTTTTACAAATTTTAGTCCTTACAGTCAAACCTCTCAATCACGAACTTCAAGCAATATGAGAAAGATTCGGTAAGGAGAAATTTTAATGTGACAAAATTTAAGTATCAAATATGTTGCCTACTTTTGCGCTGAAAAAAAATGCATCTGCAGATTTAAGCAGTGCATTTACAATGTTCCTTACAGTCGAAAGCAGTGTGCTGTTACTTAACAGAAATTATATTATAATCAAAATCTATATTGATTGTTTATAAGGAAAATATTGTGAAAGTATCTGTTAATTAACAGAAACATAACGTTTTGAATTAAAATAGAACGTAAGAAAATATATAATTTTTACAAGTCAGTTGAGCCTGATTTTAATTAATAACGTTATACTTACAACTCCTTTCTTTTGAGTTTTATAGCGGCCATTTAATTGGGTTTAAAATGTGTTTATATTCAATATACGGTTTATCAAATATTTTTATTTGGCATAAAGTAGTTTTATAAACCAACTTAGGAAGAAAAGTAATCCTTTCATTCTTGAAATCTTCAGGATGTACGTGTAAAACCAAAAAAAAACACGCAATTTGAAAAAACTGTTGAGATATCTCAAGAAACAACAAAGTATTTCGACTGATAAATATAGAGAACTAACCCATCCAGTTCCAGCAGAAGCACCAGGAATGTAATACATATTTATACTGTCAGTTCGTTATAGGCGAGCTTGAGTGTCGAATTTTTGATTTTCTCTTTTCTTTCGGATTTACCCATTTTCCCCATTTGTTGACTGCGTTCTCGAGTGCAGCTTAAACGAATATTTAAATTTATCTTTCGGTCGATTACACACGTGTGGCAAGTGGTAAGTGGCATGTGGCATGTGGCGAGTACGGCCAATAAGGTGCATCCCCATGACAACGTAACAGTTATTTGTGGCATTTTTGGCCAACAATTTTGGCGCATGGCTTAAAAGTTAAAGCTCCCAATAAAGCGCAATGAACTGACTGCAAGCAAATGATACAATTCAAATGGTCCATAATATTAAGTTACCTTCAGTTGTTGTTGTTGTTGTTGTTGTTAGTGTTGCTGCTGCTGTTGCTGCTGCCGTTGCTGCTGCTGTGGCAGCTGTTGCTGCTGCCGCGGCTGCTGCTGTTGCCGCTGCTGCTGCGACCGTTGCTGCTGCTGCCGCTGCGGCAGCCCGCGTCTGCAGGCCGGGTATATCGGCCATATTGATGCGCTGGACACGCACATGCATCATTTGGCCGGGTCCATGACCCTGGCCCAAAAAGACACGTCGCACCGTTGTGAATTGCTGACGATGCTGCAACCAGCGACCCACCAATGGTAATCGTCTCAAATTGCCAAAAGCAATGGCCACGGCAGCAGTTGCATTGTTATTTTCCGGCTGCACAGCTCCATGCAACTGTGGCTCGCCTCCAGCTCCTTCTCCTACTCCTACTCCAGCTCCTGCGCCAGTTCCACCTGCTGCTGCTGCTGCCTGTCCGGCCGCCTGTCGTTGTGCAGCCAACTGGCGAAAGAGTCGCGTTACAATGAGACGTGCACGTTGCATGGCCGCCTGTTGACCAGGTGCACCTGCTCCTGCTCCTGCTGCTGCCCCAGCATTTACTCCCGCTGCAGCTCCCGCTCCAGCTCCTGCGCCAGCGGCAGCTGCTCCAGCCGCCGCATTTGCTTGATTCCGCGTAATGAAGAAGACATGACGCTGTGCCATAATGGCAGGCAGCTCATAACGATGAAAGAAGAATACCATTGAATGCTGCGAATACGGACAGAAAGAGAAAGACAACGAGAGTGAGCGAAGAGCGAGAGGAGGTTACACTGATAAAAAAAAAAAAGCGAAGTTGGTTCTAGTAATTTTGAGACTTTTCGTCTAAAATACGCATTAATTATTAAAATTTAAGAAAACATTGGGGGCATTCAGCAGGTAATTCAATCAGTAATCGCTTCTTTACTTTTGATCAATCAGTAAACAGTACCCACTGAATGATATTATACTTTTTTATAAAAACGTTTCAGCTCCACTTTGTACTATCATGTTTTTTTTGTTTTTGTTTATTTCGTATGAATTATATTTTAACTTTTTTAATCACTAAAAAGACTTCATTTTGGAAGTCAACTTTGGCAAAAACAGGCAAAAATATAGAAAAACTTAATTTATTCAAAGTTGCAGTCGGTATGCTCAAACTAATGAACTTATTAATGTGTAAAATGTTTGAACAAATAATTCTGCAAGAAAATTCCATTAGATGTGAGTTTTTATCAAACTTAAGTTGACATTTCTGGAGAATTGTCCATATGACATTTTGTTTGATTTTTATTAGATAGAGAATTTAAATTAAAAATAATATTCTTTTTAATTTTTGGTTGTTTTTTTTTAATGTAAAATATTTTTGAGCATTTCTAGATCATATATGCTTTTATTTCATTTGCAACATATTGATGGAATATGAAAAGTTAAGAGAGATCTTTTAAACTTCCTTAAACCCAATGAACATTTAGCAGGTAACTTTGATCACCAATCATGATGCCTTTTTACTATTTTAAACATTCAGCAGGAAATTTTTAATAATCAAAAATGTCAAATTTTGGTATCTGTATAAAAAAAAATGTTTTTTAAAATAGTTTGATACGTGATACTGATTGTTTATTACGAACGGTCACAAACATAGTAGGCTATTTAATAAAATGGAATCATGTCATTCAGCAGGTGCTGATTACTGATCCATTACACGTAAAGGAGCGATTACTGATTGAAAACCCCGCTGAATGCCACCAATATGTTAGACAGTCTGTCATATAAAGATAATTTCGTTTTTTCAATATCCCAATTGACTAATATGATTTTTAAAGAAGAATACCATCCGACATAGAAGTCAAATGTGATTTAAAAATAAAGCAGTTGAGAAAACGAAAAAGTGTCTGTCATATCCGACCAAGCTTTTTTGACATTTTGGGTGATACTGCATTTTATAATTATTTGTTTGCTCAATGAGGCAATCAATTAGGTTTAATAAATAGAAATATGTATTATGAAAGCTTGCAACAAATCAGAAGATATACAAGAATCCTGATTATATAATTAGGGGAAATGCGTTTGTTTTTATCAGTGTAGTTGGTTAAGTTATGCAATGGACACGTGAGTTTGGCTCAGTACTGTCTACACGTGAGTCAAGCATACAGAGAATGACGGAGTCAGGCTGATAGATAGACGGATAGACAGACCGACAGACAGACAGTCGGAGAATAATGCGCTGGGTAATTTGTCATGCAGTTGACAGGCGGAAAGTGGCGTCAGTTGCGCAACAACGTCAACGACAACCGACAAACCGACAAGCGACAACCACAATGCATCCATAGTTACCTGTATGAATAAATAGGAGGAGAGCAGCGCCAGGGTTCGATATTGTCCACTGAAGCGATAGTGATACGCATAGAACGCAAAATGATATAGGTAGAAGAATCTGTAAGCAAACAAAAGTATTATTAATATGTAATAACAACAACAACAAAAATAAAAACAACAACATTAAATTGTAACAACTAGAGCACAAACAACTGCGGGAAGTCGACGTCGCCAAACCCTCGTCAAGAAATACAAATGGATGGATGTATGTTTTTACAAGTTGTGTGTGTGTGTGTTGGTTTCTGGATATGATAGCCATTCAATAGATTTCTATTAAACATTGCTAAAATAAAAAGCAACAAATTATTGTTTTCTATTTTTATTATTGTTCTTCGAATTTATATTTCTTATTTTGCGCCCTCCTCTTCTAATGTCTGTCCCTTCTCTTTGCTCTTGCTGTGCAAATGCCAGCTAAGCTGTAAAGAAATGGGTCAGACAGTCAGACAGTGAGACAGGGGGACATCCATGACACAAGTAACGCCTTCGACTGACAACAGGCATAACAATAACACTTCTAACAATTTCTTAGCTTGCTGATGGTCCTGAAAATACCCTTGAGAATAAATGAAATCGATAAGTGTCTTCAAACTAATTGCTTCTCGCTTCAGTTTGCATATTTGAAAAAGAAAAGAATGCTTTTCAAATTGTTGCTTTTCTCCTAAGCTTCGTTAATTAGAATAGATGAGATAGGAATTAATGCTGTTGTTTCTCGTTTTCTTAGGCATATCAAAACCAATAGAAAAGATATACTTTAATAAAATCCACGCTCTCTTATCTATTCAGTTTGCCAATTTAGAAGAAAGAAGAGAATAAAAGGTCTACAGCTGTTGGTTTCTCTAAACGATTTTCTCTTTAGTTTTCTTAATTAGAACAGATACTAGATGATTTTCATCTGTTATTTGAAAGGGAGATGCTGTTCGCTTCTCTCTTCAGTTTATCTCTCCAGAAGAGAGCAGAAAGAGTTGCAGCTGTTGCTTCCCTTGGCTAAACGAAGCCTTTAAGAAATATAAATTCAAATAGTTTCTAGCATAGGCGCTCATCTTATCTGTTTAGTTTGCCAATTTAGATGAGAGAAGAAAAGATAAGCTCTAGCTCTTCAGCTGATCTTTATCTGAACGCGTTTTAATCAAGAGAGAGTACAAAAAGGAGAGTACAAAGAAAAGAATGCTTTTCAAATTGTTGCTTTTCTCCTAAGCTTCGTTAATTAGAATAGATGAGATAGGAATTAATGCTGTTGTTTCTCGTTTTCTTAGGCATATCAAAACCAATAGAAAAGATATACTTTAATAAAATCCACGCTCTCTTATCTATTCAGTTTGCCAATTTAGAAGAAAGAAGAGAATAAAAGGTCTACAGCTGTTGGTTTCTCTAAACGATTTTCTCTTTAGTTTTCTTAATTAGAACAGATACTAGATGATTTTCATCTGTTATTTGAAAGGGAGATGCTGTTCGCTTCTCTCTTCAGTTTATCTCTCCAGAAGAGAGCAGAAAGAGTTGCAGCTGTTGCTTCCCTTGGCTAAACGAAGCCTTTAAGAAATATAAATTCAAATAGTTTCTAGCATAGGCGCTCATCTTATCTGTTTAGTTTGCCAATTTAGATGAGAGAAGAAAAGATAAGCTCTAGCTCTTCAGCTGATCTTTATCTGAACGCGTTTTAATCAAGAGAGAGTACAAAAAGGATCATTACTGCAGTTACTTCTCTCAAAGCTATTCACCTCAGTTTGCAAATATAGAAGAGAGATGTTGCTTCTCTTTATGGTTCTGTTTTCTTGCGTTTCTATTAAAGTAAACTTTAACAATTTCTAGGCCGGATACTTTTCTCTTCCTTTACCGCTTTGCATATGTAAAAAATTTGCAGATGCTTTACAGCTCTTATAGCTCTCTTTTGTTTGCATATTAAGAAAAAAGAAGATTATCTTTCCAGTTGTTTACTAAATAAGTGACAGGCTTAGAGAAGTTCAAATGTAGGTGCCTCTTTCGACTCTTCTCGCTTTAACTGAAAGTATAGTCAATTATTAAGGATCTATTAGACTTGTCATAAGGACGACTCATTATATTGCAAAATACTGAGTATAAGAACAACAAAAACAAGTGACAACAATGGCGAGGACACTCAAGAGGATTTAATAATATAAATAATTGCTGGCGCTGTTTGTTGAATTGTTGTTTTCCGAGCCAAAGACAACAAATAATAATAAACACAATGAACGACACGAGGCGTCGTCGTCGGCGTCGGCGTCAACGTTGGCGATTCTGATGGCGACGTTGGCCTTATTGATAAGCAGCTGATGCGGCAAGAAGCAGAGACAGGAACTGGACAATGGACAATAACCATAACCAGGAACACAGACAGAGAGAGGTAGAGGTAGTGAAATAAGAGTGAGCGAGACAGAGACAGTCATCAAAGAGTGTCCAACGGAATTCGACTTTAATTTATTTTTACAACGCCCCTGGACGTTGTTCTGCGTGTGGGTGTGGGACTCAATGGATCTGGGCATGGCCATGATTGAGTTATGTTATTGAATTTAATTTGAGTTGATTGTGCACACACACACACAAACACACACGCATACGCATACGCACAACAACATGAAAACGAACATCACAATCGACAGCGACAAATGAAGACACACGACACTTATTTGGTTGGTAAGCCTTTCTAGAGGATACGCATGCAGAAGAAAGCGGGGAGGAGAAAAAGCAGCATTATGGACACATCGTGGCACAACGCTTTGCAGCAATTTCCGCGCTCCTTCCAACCCAACTCCCTTCCCTTCATTCGGTTCCCCCATCAGTCAGTTGAATGGAGACAGTGAAAGCAAACGACACGTAGACAACACTTATCGCTTGTTCGTTTCCGTTTCATTCGTTTTCCTAATGTACCGTAGCGTTGACAAGCGCCAAGCGGGCGGAACAACCTCGTGCTATCCCTGTCCCCACAACTGTAACTCTGTCTCCATCTCCGTCTCCATTTCCAACACCATTTCCATCACCATCGTCGAAGCCGGCGGCGTGTCGCAACGGATGTGCTCCAAGGAAGTGCTATTGGCATTCATATCCTTCGACCGAACGGAAATGAGGCCAAATGATGTTGCAACAACGGCAGACACGCCGACAAAGTGAGGAAGAAGGCAACAGGCGACAGGCAACAGGCGACACCAGTTGGCTACGAAATACTGTCAACACATCTGTTGCATGTGTGCTTGGAGGAAAGCAGTGTTGTCCTTTTTTTGGTGGCTTTGTCCCCTGATTTAGTAAGGATATATAAATTTGGATTGAAACTTCGATGTCGACGATTGATCGGAAACAAAATATTAGCTTAATTACGAAATTGTTATTTTGTTTATATTGAAACCAAATTAAAATAATCATTAACAATAAATTTCGAAACAACTAATATCTGCATTAAGAATTTTTTGGTAATGCATCGAATTAAACAAATGTATACTTTTTATTTATTGTCTGCATTTTTAACTACCAATATTGAAACAATCAGGTAAATTAGTCTAAGTCTCGCGTCTTTATCTTTAAAGTTTAATCCAAATGAAAATTGTTGAATATTAGGTATTACAATTTTAATCTTTTCTTAATTGATTTAAAATACATTCAAATTTGATTAATTTAATGTGAATCTCTTAATTTAAATCAATTAATAAAAACAACAAAATATTCGATATAACCTATTCTACATTGAGTAAAAAATCATAATTTATATCTTGTATTCTTCATGTTAAAATAGAAATTTTTTTAAATTTAAAACTTTTGTATTGTGACCTAACTTCATTTCAAGTAAAGCAAAAAATAAAGCTTTGAATTATTTTTAAAATTTTCTCATAATGCATAATAAATGCATTTTAGTAAAAGAACATGTGGGTTTGTAGATGTGGTAAAAGAATAAAGGTCGTAAACAAAACAAAACCACATTATTTTCTTAAATTGTGACTATTTTGTGTACTTTGGAAATATATGAAATTTGTCCTAATAATTTTAATGGTAATAGTAATAATCTAGTGGATTTTAGTGGTTTTTATAAGGCAATGGGCATCACTGATTGATGGCAAGTTGGGGCTTGTGGACTGTGCTGTTATCGGCAACGTTGCATGGTTAAATAAGCGGCCCCAATTCAAACAACACGCAGACGGCTTTGCTTGCAAGTGCGACGCAGCAGGTGAGAAAGACAGCAACAGGGAGAGGAAAGGAACAGGGAGAGGAAAGGAACAGGGAGGGCAATAGGTGACGTTGTATGTGGCACGTTGATCCGATCAGCGTCACAAGTGTTTATTTGTTGCGGGTAAACAGAAAAAGACGAAGACGAAGATGTACATGTAGATGTAGATGTAGTTGCAGATGAAGGAGCAGGTGCATCTGTTGCAAGGGATACGAATAATGGCTAAAGTGCCCAATGAGCTAGCAAACACTTGAGCACACACGACAACACCTAGACACAGACACAGACACATACACATACACAGCATTAGCATATTGGTTAAACCGATTGAATGGAATGCATGTATGTGTATAAATATAACGATGCTGGTGCAAAGTGCATCTTACATTAATCCATGCAATTTGGCTAAAGTGCACCGATAAATGATAGCACCTGTTGCCGTATATCTTCATTTAAAAATATCACAATTCTCTTGAAAAGAAGCTCCAACTTGGACAACACCAATTATATTGCCTACATTACCGTAGCCAATGCACTATAGGTCAAATGGACCCTTTATGTGATATAAACTCATTTTTTTAAAGTATTCAAATTAACCCACTTTTCTTACATTTCTGTTAGGAATACATTGAACTGTAATGTTGTATACCAGAAATGTTAACATTGCATTCTACCAGCTGTTACAACAGCTGTTATAACTTAAAAGCACGTGCCGTTCAATTGTGCAACAATTTTGGCGAAATTCAAGTGGCTCATTTTTTTTCAAATTCAAAGTTTTTAATTAAATTTGCGATGAATATTAATCAGTGTGGTTTGTACTTTATGTTGGTAGTTCTGTGCTGTTGGTATTGTTCGTGTTGTCTGTAGTAAGTGTCAATAAAGAGACGTCCCAAAAATAATTTTTTTTTAGCAAAACCTTATCTTTGGGAAGAGTTTTAAAAAAATGTGTAGACTTGTCTAATAAGTGACTATATACATGTTGTAGAGTAATTCCTTGTAAACTCATATCAGCTAAGCTTATTTCCCACCTTTTCCCACTTCTCCCAAAATTTAACTTTGCCTTTGCCTCCCCACAGAGGTTCTTAGCCTGCTTTCATGCCCTATTGAAAGTGCAGAGCTCAATTCTGAGCCTGAGCAAAGCATCGTTGACTTCTCGGATGATTCCTGTTTTGATTTCTTTAGCAACCTTGAGCTTGAAACGGAGGAAAATGACGAGTAATGTAAGGTTATTATTATTACGACACACAGAGATCAATAAAACATAGTATTTTTCGTTACAGGCTATCTATGGTCCAAAACATGTTCCTTATCTTGCCTTAATACAAATATGAAATATGAAATATACTTCGAATGGATAAAAAAAGTTATTTTAATACTTATAAATAGAAAAATTATTTAAAAAAAAAATTATTTTTAATATATTTTTTTTAGGGGCGTTGTTGCCACGCCCATTTTTTCAAAACTATTTCCAAATTCAATCTAGAATGGTATCCAAAAAACTTTACACGGAAAACTTAAAAAACCTTCGAGTTATTAATTTATATCACAAAAAGGGTCCATTTGACCTATAGTGCAATGTTATGTAACTGCTTGATTTGCTGTTAACAGTTGAGAGCAGTGCGCTGTTAATTAGCAGCTGCCTACTACTGAATTTAATAACATGTATGTCCTGCTTTCAATTCTATTGCAATCTTGTTTGTAAAGAATCTTTTAAATTGAACTCTTTACCCAAAAATAAGTAAATAGAAGAAAAGTCACTTGTTTATACAAAGCATACAAAAACGGTACGTTTCTTTATTTAAATGTGATATAAAAAAGGGGCTTATTCCGTTGAAAACTGAAACCTTCGAAAAAAGTTTGGTAGTTATAAAAAATTCCGATAGCACACAAATTTTAAAAATATTGGTGTACGATTTTGGTGTAAAATTTCAACGCTTTTAAAACTCCAAAAGTCTTAAAGTCTTTGAGCTCGGACTGAGCCGGTTTTTGCAAAACAGAACCGTGCCCACCTCCAGTTTTTAAAAGGGATCATTACATACAGAGGTAATAGTGTTCTGTTAAATATTAAAATGCAAGCAGTGCAATGATAATTAACAGCTGGATATCTGCATATTGCAGTTGCAAGCAGTGCAACGTTAATTAACAGCTGGATATCTTTCCAGTTGCAAGCAGTGAAATATTAATGAACGATGCCTATAAGAGATCAGATTTAAAAGTGTTGTCTATCAGGGGTGCTACAGAAATCACTAGTGAAATTGAGTCCCTTTTCTCTGATTGAAAAGTATGGTATAGCGGACCCTGGCATCAAAAGTCTAATTCAGACTAGGTGGCAGCATCGGATGCCAGCGGATTGAGAGCATATTCGTTTCGCCCAAAATTATTTTGGGTATTGTTCTGAACCACAGCGGAATGAAATTCAAGCGAAAGTAATTTCTGTGGCACCCCTATATATGTATTATATTGTTCATTTCTAGTCATTAATATAGGACTAATTATAAGTTTTCCCACCAAATTGATACTCAGGCACAGGCATTTGCATGTAAACACATCAATTGATATGAACATGTAAATTAAATTCACAGACATATACGAAGCACAATCAGAATATAAATAAATACACACAGTCATATCACAAACAACAATTCAGACAAATGAATCTTGTTGTAAAACGTGACAAATGTTAACTATTTTTATGAATCTCTGATTCATTTAATTGAAATATACCAAAACTGAAGTACTATTGCATCCAATTCTATATTTGAGTGTTTGTGTGTGTGTGTGTATTCATGGATAAATGCGTGTAAACGACCCATTTTCATGCATAAATTGAAGCGGCTAAAGCAGTTGATGTTGCATAGAAGGGCACGTTGCGCATACGCCACGTTAACAAACAAACAACGAAATAAACAAACAAGCAAGCCAGCAAGCAAGCAACTACAAAAGCAAAAAAAAGAGAAGAAAAGAAAAGAAATACAACAGCAGGAGCAGCAACGAGAACAACAAAACAAAAAGCAAACAAACAGCCAAGCAGCCACTATATGCGTATAACAATGAAGCGATTTTGCCTCGTTATGAACACTCATCAACTGCACCTTTGAACAACAAGCGTGTACACACACACACATACATACACAGTATGAGAAGGGCCAAAAGATATGCCACCCATGAGGAAAGGCCACTTCAGGCATTGGCATTTGAATTGGGATTGGGTTCGAGGCGTTGGCTCGCGGACAAAAGTTATGGCAGCAAAACAAACTTGACGCAATTATACTTTGCGTAACATGATCTCAATCAACACGAAAAACAGCAAACAGCAAAGGGACGAACAGGGTGTAGGGTGTAGGGTGAAGGGTGAGCGGGTAAGTGTAAAGGGTTGGGGGTGGCAAATGTGGAAATGGGGAAGCAAATGCGCGATGCCACGGTTGCCAATGGCTTGAACATTGACGTTGATGTCGAGGCTAAACCGCCACCTTTGAGTGCCAACTAGGAGCAACTGACAGCGACCCAAAGAGCCCAAAGAGGCAACAATAACAAGCATACAAATCTATATATATTCACAAAATTCATACGCATATACAAGTATACATATCTATGTGTACATAGTGAGAAAATATTCATACTGAAAGTAATTTAAATTGTAATCGAACTTATTTTATTTTTATTTCACTTTGAAATCGGCGAAATCAAGTGGTTACTGTACACTTAGAGTGGGCATGATTTAGCATATTTTTTAGCCAAAGCTCTCTTTATGTTAGACTCAACGAATTAGAACAAATTTTACTTTAATCACTGCAATTATTAATTATTCAAATCGGATTATTATTAAAGAAAAGCAGTTGAGTTTTAAGATTCAAAAACAATAGATGATAAATCCTTTTGTTTAATCTAGTCGTAGTCTACATAAAATTAACGATTTGGTCAAAGTAACTGCTCGTATCATTTACAGAAATGTATGTTTACTATAGAAATCTTACAAAACAGGGTTGTAAAATCTGAATGTATGATTTAAACACTCTTTATTTTGTTCTTACTTGTCCGCTATGAGATGCAGTTCGACGGTTACTAAAAAAATTAAGAACCATAAATTTAAAATTATACTCAGTTATAGTGTTTAAGGAACTTGATTCAAATTTAATTTGTTCTTAAAAATGAGCGGATTATTAAAAAACAAGTCCTTGTATGATAGATAATGATAAAAATAGATAAGGTTAATTACAAAAAAAACCGGAACCGGAAACGAAATAAATTTTTTTATAAGAACCGAAAGCCGAAACGTTTGTTCCAGTACGCTTTCGGTAAGCATTTCCACAAATTATTTGTTTTCTGTATGTATTAAATTTGACTTATTTTGCTTTCTATTAAAAAATATATTTAAATTTAGGCAAGGTTTGTCTCGATAAAACACGAACAAATAGTATGTATGTATGTATGTACAAATCTGTTAATATATTTTTGTTTTATAATATTTAATTATTGTTTTAATTGATTCGCTGAACCGGTACGTACCGGTACTGATACCGGAATGGAAAGGAAAAAACCGAAACAGAACCGTTTACCGAAATAGTTAGTGTGGGACGTACCGGAACCGAAACCGGAACCGCTATTCATTTCGGTTTGATTCCCTGATTTTAATCGTAATAAGAAAACCAATTTGAAAAGTGGCGTTTACGAAATACTTGTTTATTTTGCTCTGTGTATGTTTTATACTTATTTGTAAGTAGGTACGCATAACAAGCGTGTAAACAACAGACAAGCAAAAGGCGCAGCAACAGCAGGAGCCAAAAGATTATGCCGGCCACAAAGGAGGCGAGGGTTGGTAAGTGGAAAGCGGAGACGGAAGGCGGAAGGTGAGAGGTGGAAGCTACTTGAAACGCGCAACGGCGACTGTTACATTTTGTTCGTGGTATCGAATCCGAACTCGAACCTGAACCCGAACTTGAACCCGCAACCCAAAACTCAAACCCCTTTTGGCCTGTTAAAATTTGCTCTTTGAAGCCGCCGCTGCCGCTGCCGCTGCCATCGCCGTCGTCGTCGTCGTCGTCGTTGCTGCCAATGCCAATGCCACGCAATTCCCTTTTGTATGTCCGTCTAAATGTCTTTCCGTCCGACGAGGACAAGACGACAGCAACAGGAACAACGACAGCGACAGCGACAAACAATCTGCGCAAGACTCTAGTGGCATACGTAGCCGGCAGTTATGTTGTTTGGGGCATGGTCCTGCTTCTGATACAGATTCTGATTCTGATTCCTGCCGCTGCTGCTGCTCCTGCTGCTGTTGAGATTGGGTATTGGTTGTGGGCATGAAGCTTGCGCTGGCTTTTAGCAGCATCTTTCTCTTCAGTTTTGCAGCTCATTTAATACGTGTCGTCTGCCCCGTGCCGTGGCAACCAGATTTAAGCACAAAAGAAGCATTACGCGGCATAGGAAGCCACAGGGCGAAAGCAACGACAACAAGTCATGGAGGCGGCAACGTTGAAAGGCAAAGGGAAGGAGAAAGAGGAAGAGGAAGAGGAAGGGAAAGTTAACCAGAATGAAAGGGGTGCCAAATTATGTGCTCTATACATTTTGGCGCCTGCTCGTTAAACGGCGATTAACAGAGTTATTTTAAACGTGCCACAAACGACTTTCTTTGATGCCACTTTAAAAGTCGCTGACGGTAGTCAATTAGGCCAAATACCAAAGCTTACTTCCCCCCTCCATACTCCATACTCCATACTCCTGCTCCTCCATCGTCTTATTAGCCAATGCATGTTTGAATTGCAACGGGCAACTAAATAGGCAGACATCAGTTAATTCTGGCTAATTGATGCACATGGAGTTATGAATTATGTTCAACAGTGAAGATTGAAGAGATTTAGTGGCCATTTTGCTTGGCTTTAAGGCCAACTTGAATGCCAGCTAACCGCAAACAGGCAACCAAAATGGCAGCACAGACAGGATGTAAGTTGGGGCAATAGGATTGCGTAAGGGGATGGCATGAGATGGACAATGGGAAGGAGGAGAGGCAGGATGCTAACCCATAACCCATAACCGCAGGAGCCAAAGAAGCACAAGAAAAGCAATGCAGGGAAACAGAAGCTGAAAACCCCCTTCGATTGCCTTGGGCGGTCAATAACAGCAAAATTAAACCGTACCAAAGTACACAGCCCACACACACACACGCACACATCCATCTGCCATGTGTGTGTGTGTGTGTATGATGAGCTCTGCCAATATGTTTTGACTTTTCACAAAATTAATTTTTACTTGTAACCAGTCTGGGAAATGGAGCAAAATGGAAGCCAGAACTAAATCTGCATATGGTTTGCCATTCTTTCCCTTTCTTCGATTTTATGCTTCCTTTATGAATGCATTTTCTAGTCACATATTCAGGGACTACCCAAAATAAGCTTGGAATGTTCATTTCCTAGGTAAACATTTGGCAAAACTTTCCTTTGACAACGGCAATAATACCAACAACTTTTGCGGTCACAAAACCCAAACTCGGACTAAACATTTATGATTGATTTCATTTTTTGTTCCGATGAGCCCATTTTCTATAGAAAATAAACACGAGTATGTAGTATGTAAAAGGGGTATATTTCGAAATACATTTTTTCATGTAATCATGAAAATATGATGGTAGAGGCTTCCTAAGAACAAATGCAATTTCAAATATACAAAATTTTTTGTAACTCAGTATCTTTTCCAGCTGCTACTAAATTTATAGTTTTTAATTTTTATTAATTTTGCCTACAATGACAGGTTGAACAGATTTTTGTTACCATTGAATTTATCTTTAACATTAATGTTTACTTTATCACAAGAGTTATTAAAGACGTTTTTTGAATATTGAATTTAATTTCGCTTTAATTTATATATATTATATATAGATTATACAAATTAATAACAATAATTATTTTAATTTTGATTTTACGTTGTAGGGATATTGTTTTCTTTTTTTCGGCATGACGAAGTTAGTGAATAACTTCTGAATGTATTTATTTAAAAAGATATCGTTTTAAATTGCTCTTTTAAGTGTTCTAAATCTAAGGATAAAAAAAGCAATACATTGCAAATGCAAATCGGTTTCATGTGATGTAATTGTAAATGCTTAAAGTCCATAAAATTTGATTTGTCGAACTTAATCTCAAGCTCAAGAATCTCAGCATTTTAATCCACATACCGATTTAACTTTTGCGTTAATCAAGATATCGATTTCTGATTTCAATTTCAATTGAATACAAAATGTATCTAATATTTTCTAAAATTTCCTAAAATGTCCCAAGTTTCCTGTTGAATTTAATTTTTGGCAAATGAGATTCAAGGAGATTTATGTGTTATCCAGAACAAAGATTTTTGTTTATCGAAATTACCCGCAATTCATATATTCGGATATATTAAGAGAGAAATTAGTGAAATAAATATGTGATAAACCATAAATCATTTTTAAAATAAACGCACTATTATAATATTAGCTCCTTTTAAACAATTTTATGGTAATATAAAGTCATGAAGAAATAATCTGGAAAAATGGGAAACGTTTAGCAGCAGAAGGCTAAATCAAAACAGTTTGACTCAGGCCTAAAGGGGAATGGCTGGAGTTGGGAGATGGTAAGACGGGGGTAAATTTAAATGATTTGCGGCCATGAATGTTTAATGAATATAAATAGCAGGAGTGGACAAGTGGACCCCAACAGCTGTATTGACCATACCGCATTGATAGCCTTTTAATACAGGCGTAAATTACGCAAAATCAACACCAAAAAAAGATGAATTAGAGAGCTGGAGGTTGGTAGAGAAGGGGGAGGGGGAGGTGGAAAAGTGATTGATAAATGCCGGCACATGAATATCTAATGGCGCTCATAAACGCAAAACTGGCGAATAAAGGGAATACTCGAGTGTCTTTTTGAATTATTGATAGGGCCGTCTTGAATGTTTTGAAAAATGAAAAGTGATGCTAAGGGTAGTGGGTATAGAGAAAAGGGGGAGGAGGGAGGAGTTGGATAGCAGACGGTTACCAAAATAATTTCTAGCTCTTCGCCAGCTTCTCAATTATGCAAAGTGCGCGCAATAAACCGCAAAGTAGCCGCCAGTTACCACCGTCCCCCTTCAGCCTCCCTCAATGACCCAGACTTCTCTCTTAAAACATCATATAAAAGGGGCAAAAAAAGAAGCAGCAGTTGTTTTTCCTGCGGCCTGATTGAGTTTTGTTGTTGTTGTTGTTGTTGTGGCGTGCGTGGTCATTAATGTTTATAGAGAAGTTGAAAGAGAGTGTGTGTTTCAATGTTTTTTTTTTGTTTTTGGTTTTTTTTTTTGGCATGTTTTTAGAGTGTATTCCTTGCTATGCGAAGATATTACAAACAAGTTTATTTAAATGTTTGCTAATGGCGCGGCTCTGTTGGGAATGGGTCAGGGTATCGCTTGGGTTACGCTTGTTGACTTAAGTGATGAAATTCTGTGCTCCAAGGGGCCGCCAGTTGGTGTTGCTGTTGGTCGATTTGTTTTGGCCCCGGGGGAGGCTTGCGCAAGCCAAGTTAATTTTCAAATAACAACCAAACGGAACGAAACAGACGCAACGAAGAACCGAACCGAACAAACGAACAAACAAAACGAATTGTTGGGAAAGAGTGTGAAGTACAAAACAACAAAACGAAATGAACTGTTAAATGCTTGGGGTAGCCAAGGCAGCAGCCGGACAATTGACGAACAGACGGACAGCTGCATGGACATTGACGTGGAGCAAAGGATTGCGTTGCCAGTTCGACTTAATGTAATTGAATTTGTCATTTCTTTCAGTCTTTCTCTGCTCAACACAGACGATTGCACAAAAAGGCACAGCATGAAGAAACTGTTGCTGGATAGATTGCCAAATGTATGTTTGCCTTGATACGCACCTGAGCCAATGACGCTTCGTTATGCTTGTGTGACAGCAGATGGCATCGAATTGATCGGCGATCCATACAATCAATATAATATAGAATGCAGTTGTGGTATCATTAAAGAACTCCGACATGATGGCCTCCATGCCTGCCAAAAAAAAAGAATTGAAATTACATTTAGTTCAATCAGATAAGGCACAAATTCAATCAGTTGGTCAATGCACACCTACTAGCGCCAATATGACCGTCAAAAGGGGCGCAATTGGAAAACGCGCCGACACATTATACTCTAACATTTGCAGCAGATCCACTACAAAGAGAAATAGTTATATTTAGAGATATATACTTATACTTATTGAAAGTATAAATACCTATAAAGACAAAGATCTGATGATGCGAATAACGCAACAGCATTGACACCGAAAAAGTCTGCAATTAAATATAAACAAATCAGTACAACGAATCAAGTCAGCAAACATAGTGAGAGTGACATACAAAGAGCAGCATCACTGAGAAGGCAGCTGGATAGCTGCTCCAGGCAGCCCACCACATGGAAACGAAGCGATAATGCTCGCCTGTGATAACATTGCGCAGATAACCCTTGTTCTCCTCCTTCTCGGCAATTGTGCGCACCGATGCCATTAGCAGATCATCGTAACTGTGAATACAATTGCATGTAAGATTAGATTTGTGACCACATCCACATATATAAAAGTTGATTCCTTACCCCAGTAACCGTTTGAGTAAATATCGGGTTAGTTTATCGCCAAAGCATGCATCTGTATTGGGATCCAGTTGAACTGTCAGCACGGGAATATTCAGACGTTTGCGTGTGGCCGAGGATAGACGAAGATGTCCATATTCTAAAGAATACTCCACAATGTATTGTTCATCTGCAAAATAAGTCGAAGTGAGTAAACTGCTGTAATCCCTTGTGCTTCAGCCACAACTAACCATCATCATCATCGCTTTTCAGTGGTATTGCGCTGGGATGCTCATAGTTATCCAGCAAATTGATGGCATCAAAGTAAAAGTACAGGGTCTCATTGCTGTAGGCGCGGACGGGACGAAGGGGAACACCCAGTTTGCGAAGTATCGCCTCGTAGCGCTTGATCCTGTTGTGATTGTCAAGCGTTTGTGGACCCACATCATAGTGACTGCAATGGAGTAGTGTATTGGGATACAGATATGATCAGCTTAAAGAGAGTAAAACTTACTAGGTATGTTTGAGGGACTGCACCACCTGCTGATCAGCCTTGATGCGCTGCCAAATAGCACGCTTCTCCGCCAGATGCGGTATGATTTCCACCCTGATGACACCCTCGCGTGGCCAGTTCTGCACATCCTGCAGGCAGGTGCATGGATTCTTAATGAAAGCCGTGTGTACATAGACCAATGTGAAGAAAAACACCAAAGCCTTGGCAAGCAGCAGAAACTCAATGGCCAATTGCACCTTGCTGCAATGCAGATAAGAGATACACAATCAATAGGAGAATTATATTGTAGAATAGACTGTGGCAGGTTGAATACTTGCCGTGGCACCAGCTCTGCATATGTGGCGGCAACTCGAAAGTAAATGGCGTGAAACAGACGATCTCGCATATTCATCATGTTGTTCTACAATTGAAACAAAGATAAGCGTTACACTATGTACATGTGTGTGTTTGTGTGAGTGTGTGTGTGTGTGTGCTTTTCTTACCTGGCCAGCACCACCCCCTCCTCCGCCTGCTAGTATACGATTGCGACCATTGATATTATTGATTGCATTGGCAACGGCTATTTCAGCCGCATTTTCAGCAATACCTCCTGCATCGGCCATGGCTGAGCTTGATCAGCTCGATCAGCGGCTCCAAGGTAGTATTTAATCAAGTTTTCAACAAATACTTCCGTATCTTTCAAGCGACCGTCTTCCGCAACGTCAGCCTCCAAGGTGTCTGAAAATTGCTGGCAACGCTTGTTGCTGTTCCTCTAGGGTGTCTGTTGTGGGTAGTGACACCTTCGCCTATTGCTCAACAGTCTGCTGTCGCCTAGTTCTTTGCAGATAATCCCAAATTAATGCAAATTATCAAATTGCAATAGAAAATAAGAGGGGGCACTTACCATTATTGTGAGTTGTTTGTTGTTGCTGCTGCTGCTGCTGCAAGACTGCCAACTCGTTGCGAACGCAACTCGAGTAACCGCTCAAGTAACGAGTTCTTACTGGATCTGTTTGTGAACGGCGCACAATTCAAATGTGAAGTTCATTTAACAGTAATGCAATAATTTTAAAGGAAACATTCAAATTCAAAATTATATAAAATGAAGGTGAACATTTTTATAAGAAGTTGTATTATTCTAAAACATAAACAACAAATCGATAAAATTCTAACCATAATCTGAAAAATAAGAAAAATGCTAAAAATAATATAGATTTTGCTAATTTTACTTTTATTGAAAGGTTGCCAGACTTTAAGCTATTGTTATTTTTCTGGGATAAAAAGCTTATTTTAGGGCTGCCATTTGGTGCTGCCAGCTTCTGTTTATTTTGCCATTTTACAGCACTAAAAAAAATATTTAGTGCTATTTCAGTTTTAAAAAAATTTAACTTATCGAAACGAAATGAAATGAAACTCAGCCGCTTTAAGAATCATTTTTATTTTATTTTCTGCAAACCAATGTACGAAATTAAATATCTCAATGCATCGTTTTCTCATATGTACGTTATAAATAAGCTACATTGAATGTCGTTTAATTTAGTTTTACATTGATTGGTGGTTGTGATTTCTTTATTTATTTTACGTTTGTTTTTATTTTTCACTATAGTTTTTCTCATATTTTTATATTTATATTTACGCATAAGTATTTTGTATGTTTATATATAGCTATGTACGTAGATGTTAATATTAAGCTACAAAATCATACTCATAAGATGAATACAAACGTTGTGTATTTGCATTTTTTTTCTTTTACAATTTTCAACAGGCTAATTTCGTTCATTTATTTTAATTGATTTATGATTTATGTTGTTAGCATTTAAAAATTTCGCTATGGGATTGTTTAATTGCTTATGTATTTGTTAATTTGTTGTTTTTTTTTTTTGGTATTTTGTTTTGTTTTTAGCTAGTTGTTCTTGTTCTTGTTGTTGTTGTCTGTTGTATTTTGTATCGTAGTATAAATTGTTAAAAATCGCTCACATATTTCAATTCTGGTTCAGCGTGTGTTAAGTGTGTGTGTGTGTTGATGTGTGTGAGTATAGTGTATGCTTACGTATGTTTTTTTGTTGTTATCATTTCGGTTCTTTGGTGTATTTAGTTTATATAAAAGTTTACATAGGCATAGTGAGTGTGTGTGTGTGAGTGTGTATGTGTGTGAGTGTGAGTGTTTGTGTGCTAACTAACAGGCTAATACACGCTACACATTTATTAACTTACCATTTAATAAGTATGTTTTACTCTTCTTTTGTATTTGTTGCTTGTTGTTTTTGTTCAATACAGTTAAAGAACTTCCAAGAAGTGTCAATAAGTACAGAATGTACAGTTATAGTTTCTTAAGGTACAGCAATGCGAAAAACGAAAGGTATTGCCAATATGCATGTGTATCAGTGTTGTCTACAGATTTCTCTCAGTGTAAGTAGGTATATCTGTGTGTTTATTTGTGTCTGCCTTACAAAAAGTCTGCACATAAAGCGTAACGTTCACTTAAATCAAGCGCTAAAAATGGACATAAAACATGTGCACACTCTTTTCATTTTTTCATTTATCATTTCTACATTTCTTTATAGATATTTCTTCGCATAGTTTTTGTTTTTGTCTTTTTTTTTCGTTTGGTTTTTGTTTTTATAAATCTTTGCTAAAGTTATATATAAACTATTCCATTCTGAAGTATTGACAGTCACAGGCTATGTGAAGCATGCCTTTTTGGGATTTTACCTTTGTTTCTTCAAATATATATATTTGTATATATTTATTTGTATATAATCAATATGTTCTTGTATGCACTATATATTATGTAGTATGGGTTTCGTTTTATGCACTAGATTTACTTAGGTTTCATTTCATCTCACTTGGCGTAAAAAAATTCCATCCTTTCTCTCTTGGTTTCAATTGATATTTAAAAGCGTCTTTGTACAAACACAAACTAAAAAGACATTTGTAAACATTTCTAAATGAAAACATAACATTTAAACTATTTGATATCAAAAGTCTTGAGGCGTAAGTGCAGCGTTTCATAGTAGACCGGTTTCCACATTGTGCGCCGTGCCCAACGTGTTCGGATCAAAGTTAAGTTTATCCCCAGCCAAAACGATTTCTGATATGCATCCGATAATGCCATTAAAATAACGCTGGTGCGTAAAGTATGACACATCTGGCATGCCACCTGTAAGCAAGATACAAAAGATACATCAATAAAATATATTCAATATAATATATCCAGTTCGCATGATCCACGTACCAACAAAGAGACCAGTATCGGTATTCAGTTGACGCAGCTTGCCAGGAGCTCGTAGTGTCGAGGTCTTGCGTCCATCCACCTCCAGATAGCCCTCCTGGGAGTTTCTGTAATGTGCATGGATAGAGTTTTAAACAATATGCTTTAAGATAACTTTTACTATAGTTTTGCAGAAGGAACTATAATTTTATTAAAGGACACGTAACAGACCCCACTCATATATTCAGGATCAGAATAATAAGCCACAAATACAAGCTAGTCAGCTTAAAGTGTTTTTTAGTGAAACTTATTAAAGGTCCCACTTTCTGAAGCCAGCATATACCGCTCATTTAATAGAAAACTGTCATAAACTGTCAGAAAAATACTTTTCTACTTATAATTCTTCTTTTGCTCAAAGATGGTACTGAATTTTTAACCCTAATAGCGATTTCCTCGAAACTATATTAATATCAGCCATATGAACGATGAGTCGAATACAAACTATAAGTGTGAAAAACTTTGTTTTGCTTTTGTTTTAGATATCTCAACCAACTCCGCAGGTTGTGCACTCCCTATTAATTTTGATTTTCTCATCTCTCTTTATTAAAGTATTATGTATATGAATATATTACATGTACATATATTCATATACATAATACTTTAATAAAGAGAGATGAGAAAATCAAAATTAATAGGGAGAATAGCTCAGAAAATTGGCAGTTAAAATATATATACATTTTCTTTTCACTATGCCGAGAAAAGATGCTATTTTCGCAATCATAAGAACTAACACAGACAATTCAAATAATATTATTTCAATATCCTGAATAAATTTGAGACCAGACTACTAAATCATTCTGTAATACAAACGATCTATCTAGTAAATGCCTATCTTCTTATAAGAGTTCCCTACCTTATGGCCCTAACACGATGCCAGAGTCCATCGCTGATCTTGGTGCCATTGAAACGTATATCCAACTCGCCAGCGCCCAGATCGTAACGGAAATGCAAATATCTGTTGCGAATGAAGGAATTGAGATGATTAGAATGACACAATTCCATTCGATGAATCGATCAAATTTACCCCTTTTCAATGCCCAGGGACAAGTAGTCGTCGTGCTCTTCTGTTGTGCCCTGTCTGCCCGTCCAGAGTATGACGCCATTATCCGAGTGCGTCTTGATGCGCAGATTCAGATCGATATTGTAGCTAATAACCTGGCTCATGGTCTCAGCATCGTTGTAATGGAAATAGCTGTCGGTGCCGGCAAAGCAGGCTCCAAAATTCTTGCGAACGCTCTGCACCTGCGACTGATGCTCCGCGGACAGGTCAAATTTCTTCAACAGACTCCAGTCGGTGTGGGTTTGTGGTGTGCTGGGAGGAGGAGGTGCTCCTTCTGCTGCTGCTACTCCCTCCACTGACATGGCTGGCAGGGATTCTGACTTGAGCACTGGCGTTAGCAGTTCATCATCGTTGTAATCCTCGCTGTACTGCATCTCGATAGCCGCAGTCTTTGAATGTTCCTCATCCTGTTTCGGTGTGTGTGCGTTTGTATGTGTGTTGGACATGATGCGCTTCATGTCCTGGGCAAGCTGCTTGCGTTGATAATCCTCGGTGCCGTCGGAGGCATCAAAGAGCGACTCGTCAAACACAAAACCACTCGCATCCGCATCTGCATCCGTATCCGTATCTGATTCAGCCTCTACATTTAAATTGAGATTCGCATTGTCATCAACATCAGATGAGCTCTGAGCTTTGCCCATTTGACTGGTTGCCATGGCATCCGCATACTCCTGCTGCTGCAGACTGGCCACCCAATCATTGTTATCATCAAAAGTGAGTATATCGCTGTCCGGATTTGTCTGGAAACTTTCATAGTGGGTGGGCAGACGACTTAACTTGTGTAGTGTAAAGGCATTAGGCTTCTGGTGGTGCTCATGCTTGCTCACATGCTGCTTTCCAACATGCCTGCTCAGGAGTGTCGACTGTTTCTTCAATTTGCCACCTTCCTCTGCCCTCTGTGTCTGTCTCTGCGTCTGTCTTTGCCCCTCGGTGCTTGTGGCACGTTGTGCGGCATTTTGCATGCCTGCATTTTCGTGCACAAAGCGGAAAATGATATCATCTTCGATTTCCTCATTGCTAAGCGCTCCAACTCCAGCTCCAACTGCTGCTGATGTTGTTGTTGTGGCGGGCCTGCTTGTTGTTGTTGTTGTTGCTGTGGTGGTAGTAGTGGGTGTGGCAGTTGTCGTTGTGGTCGTTGTTGTTGTTGCTGTTGTTGTGGGTGTTGTCTTGTGTTTGTGCAAATTCTTGCGCTTTGTGGCATGCTTCTTGTGAGGCCACAATTTCTTAGGAAGCAACGCAGGCGGTAACGAAGATGATGATGATGATGATGATGATGATGATGTGGAGCCAACTCCTTTGTATTGTTTGCCTTCAAGTGGTTTGCCATTGTGTGTCTTGTGGAGCGATAGCTCTGGCAGCAGCTCGGGAGGCACTTCAGCCGCCTTGTTGCAACGCTCGTTGTAGATGCTGCAACGGCACTCGTAGCTCTCCATTTGTGGCACGCACTCGGCGAGCGGACCGCACGGACGGGCGACACAGGCGTGCGGGCAGTTGCCAATGTTGCTGCCACCCAGTGCCTCGGCCACAATGCCCAGCGAGTGTCCATTGATGTCAATCTAAGGTGCAAATTGCAATACTCGGGTTAGTGAAAGTTCCTGAGGAATAGGAAGATTGCCATGAACTTACGCGCTGAATGCAGCCCACAAAGAAGGACTTGTACTTGAGGTCCAGTGGCAGGTGGTCCACGTGATTTACACCGCCCACAAACAGATTCTGTGCCAGCGACAGATGCCAGAAGCCATTCGAGGATATGGTCATGACCTCCTGATGCTGATCGATCTGTACAACACAGACAAAACCACACAGGGTCATCATTGAAGCTACTCCTCAGTTCAAAGTTAGCTCATGACTTACCTTGAGCACGGCCAGGCGAGCAGTGCGGGAAATCTTGATGGTGTGCCATTGTCCCAGACTCAGCGAGTACTCACTCCTGTTTTGGGATACAATTTTCAAATATTTTTATTCGAGAGTGGTCGACTTAGAGATACCCGCGCCCAGGTCTTTCGAAAGTCGAAAGCTTGCTCACCTAAACACTGCACTCAAATAAATACGAGTATACCCTTCAGCCCAGAAATCAATTGAAATGAATTTGATTGCCTTTCGAAAGAATGTCATGTAAAGTTCTATATTCTTCGCAATGTTAAATTTACGATATCTTAAAAAACCTGTATAAATTGCTTGATGCCTATTAACGATTCCTTAACGATTCCTCAAAAGATTTTTTAGGAGTTCTTACTGAAGTGTATAAGCACATAAAATCGCACACAGAAGAAGTTTTGTTTCTTAAATTTAAAGTTGTCAAGTTTATACGTATTATCTAAAAGGGATGATACTTTCAGGCAGATCCGAACTTGTTTATGAAGCATACGTTCCAAAACTCAACACCCTTAATCGGAAAATTTCATTTATAATAACATTTAATTTAAATTGCGTGGGAAGAGGGGAAGGAATCCAATGTTTAATTTAAAATTGATCCGCCCTTACTAAAAGCTGTCTACATACCAAATTTAGTGCTTCTAGCTCTTAACACCTGAGACATACGGACGGACAGACAGTAGGTCGGATGGTCATAGCTACTTTGATTCGACTACTAAGGTTGATCAAGTCACTTCAAGTCCTTTATATACGCTCGTTACAGAATATCAGGGATAAAACTCAGCTGCCTGTTTGGAATCTCGAACTTACCGCACCACAGCTGGACCGCTGCCCAGATCGAAGGCAAACTCCACGAATCCGTCGAGCAAATAAAGTGCAATAAAGTCGCCTCGTTGCTCCGGGCCGGAGTAAAGTATCAGGCCAACGGACTGTTCCGGCTTTAGTATGACCTTTAGCTCCAGCCAGATGAGAGCACTGTTGCCCAGCGGCGCATAGCGCAGAAACGAGGATCCATTGAAGGCGGGCACCTAAGACATTATACAATTAATAAGTCATAAGGAATAACATACTTTCACCTCATGCTCACCTGAAGATCCATGCGAATCTCGCAAAGATCACCCACAAATCCAATGGGACAAAGACAAACGGCGCCTTGATCCGATGGCAGACACTTGCCACCATGCTGGCAAGGATAACGCACACACTTGTCCGTCGAGCAGTCCTCTGAAAGAATATAATATCTTATAGATACCACAGTAAAATGGAGCAAACAGAGATCCTCTAGACTTACGTATGTCGAAGCCGTTGATGACATCGCCCAACGGATGCTCCGTAAACTTGTAATCATGCTCGTTGGCTACAAAGCGACGAATGCAGCCGGCAAAGCCTTCAGCCAGAGGCAGACGCTTCGCCAGGCCGGTGATGTTGCCAATCCCGCCTAGGAAGACCGGTTCCCTGAAGGTAATCCTTGAGAACAGACCCTGGAAATGATGAAATGTAAAGTTTGGCTATTGTAGGAAATTACTTAATCCTCGGCTTACATTTGATCTGCCTTGAACCTTGGTGCCATGATTGAGCACCATCCAAGCATCCCAGCGATGGCGATAGATGATAACCGAATTCCATTCATTCAGCATTATCGTTTCCCGGGAACGCACACTGCCCACACCGGATCCACAATCGAACCAGAACTCCACGAAGCCCTTGTTGAGCAGCAGAGCCATAAAGTCACCGGTCAAGTCATCGCGTTCCCCGCTCAGCAATATGATGCCATCAAAGGATTCTGGACGGAATTCCAGCCGCAGCTGGACATGCTTATAGGCGCCATGCAATGCCGCAAATGCCAGCCAGGAGCGTTTAGCAAACCTCGGCACGTGAGCCCTAATATCTAAGCACAAAAACCACAATTAGCAAATGCAAATATCGAAGTCAAAGGTTGCAACAAACCTTCCAGACAGCCATTGCCCGTCTTGCCAAAGGGGCACAGACAGCGGGCAACGGTCGAGGTTGCCTCCAAGGCGCAAATACCCTCGGTGCCGCAGTCCAAATTACACAGTGGGCTGCAAAAGGGAGCAAATAAAAAAAAGACGGTTATTTTAAGAGTTGATTTTACGATCGATATTTGAAGATTGCTGAAAAAGTTTAAAATTCAGGATCTCATGTATAAGACCAAAAGAATGTAATGTACCGAGACGAAAATGATTTCAGTTAGGGATTCGGCTATGATTGTATTTTAATTTTAGGTCTCATCGGTTACCAAAAATTATTGCGCGTCGGTTTCGAAATGGTCACCGTTTTATTTTAAAATTCGGTTTTGAAATACCGGTATGATCTCGGTAGACAAAAAACAGAAATTGTTATAAAATATAAAAATATGTTAATTTATAAACGACAATTCTTTCATTTAAAAAATGATCAATTTAATAAAGACAATATTGAAATGTTAAATCAAAGTAAGTTTGGAAAACGATGCTTAAACCTTTAATAATTAAATTAAGCCTTATAAATGAATTGGCTTTGCGGTATAATAATATTTTTGTTTCGATTAGAGTTTCAGTTACAAGTAATAATAATTGTCCTACCAATTTCAATCGGGTAGTACCGGTTAATGGCTAATCCCTGGTTGCAATTTTACTTAGTTAAGTCCAGACGATAACACGACATTGTAACACAATTGTTAGCAATAACACTTGCATCGATAGTCGATTAACGATCATATTTATCGATCGCTTATCGATTACTTATCGACGACATTTATATCAAAATATTTATCATTACGCACCTGCTGAGTGTTGTTGGTGGTGTTGTTTTTTCTGATATGATGTTGCTATTGGCAGCATTTTTATTGATATGCATTGCGACTTTGTTGTTGTTGCTGTTATAGTTGTTGTTGTTGCTGTTGCTAGTCATTTGATATGTATGCGAATTGCTGTTGCTGTTACTGTTGCGTCTTAAGTTTAATTGATTATTATTGACATCGTCATAGATGGACATGTCCGATTTGTAGCTATAATACTCATCCACATCCCCATCCCCATCCACCTCCCTATCATCTCCATAATCCACTACATTATGTTGAGCTTCTTTGCTTGTGCTTGTTGCAGTTGTTGTCACCATTGTTACTGCTGCTGCTGTTGCTGTTGCTTTTGTTGTGGCGGATCTTGGAGTGGTGGTTGTGATGCCAGCTGTGGATGCCACCTTAAAGTCAGGCGCATCCAGTTCTTGATTCTCGTTCTCCGAATTGAAGCTAATGCTCTCGGCTGATATGTAATAATCGTTAGAATTGACATTTTGTTGCTGTTGCTGTTGTTGCTGTTGCATCCCATCCAAATTGTCATCGTTGTAATCGTAACTATCGCTATTGTTATCCGCATCCAAATCCGCAGCTGACTCGGACTCGGAATCAGAGTCAGACATATCTAAATTGGAGTCCGAATTTGCTCCATCGTCTGCAAAGCGATTGTTGGCCATTTCCGGCCTATCATTGGCCAACTTGGCGCTAAATGAGGCGCCCTTCTGATACAGCACATCCTCATCCGATTTGCCATGTGAATCCCCGCCGCTATTTGTCGTATTTATGACTGCAAAACGAGAAGGAGACACGGACATTTTTTATATAATTCAACTGAATTAACAAAATCAAACATTTGTACACATTTAGATTTTTATAACCGTTGCTTAAAAAATAAGTAAAAGGCAATATTGTGTTTGTTGAAATGTATGTGACAGGGGGAAGAGATAGAGAAACCAAATTTGGCACACAGATTTCTTTAGACCCCACTCTGGTCAAGTTTCTGGTTTTATGGCAACTAACATTTTATTTAATTTAATATTGTCTATTATCCCACTCAATCGAAGCTTAATCAAACAAGTACAACGGCAGTAATAGCTGACCAAAGTTATTAATAAATAAGGCAATACAATCACCCAACTGTATGCCGTAGTTCTATAAAGTAATTTAATATATATTGAAATAAGTTACGGATATTCTATAGTCGGGATCTCGGCTGTAGCCTTTTCAACTAGTTTATTGTATTTATATCAGAAATATTTGTAAGTTGTCTTTTGTTGAGGAGGTAATTGGTTTCACATGCAAACAGTTTGTACCGAATTATTGTTAATATTATGTTTTCTTGTAGATCTGATGAAATTTAAGCAATCACATAAACAGCATGGTTCTTTTTGTATGTACATGCATTTTTGTGCAATGAGAAAAGATTTTCGTATTCACAAGTAATAAATAAGGCTTTATTCAATTATAAGTACTCACCTTGACAGCTGTAGCCGTTCTTGTTCAGCTCATAGCCCTCGATGCAATCGCACTCGTACATACCATCATGGATCTCATAGCACAGCTGCTCACAGGGACTCGTGTGGCCGCAGTGACCTGGCAATGGTGTTTGGATGGACAATAAAAGCAATTTAAGTATGCGCCTATGTGTATGTTCATTTAAATTTCAAGTTGAGTTAATAATTTGAGTGGGAAGAGGATGGGATGGCCATGGGGAGCGGGAGGGGGAGGGGGGAAGGGTCATGTGCGTGCTCCTACTCAATGTTGTTGTCCAATGGCCATATGGGCTCTTTCTGTCTCTGGGTGTGACCGACGTGTCCGCAATAAATTCTAATGAGCTTTACCAACTTAGAGGCAGAGTCATGTCGGTAATTTACTGCTAAGCATTGGCCACATTTCCAAAACCAGCCAAAAGCAGACACAACACACACACACAAACGCATTTCGACCAATGTTTGTGTCCATTTTGGCTGTTTGTCGATTCGTATTTTGGCATCGGGCCAAAGCAAAAAGCCAGCTACAACTGTTGAGCCTCTTTACGCATATGCAGATGCTTTTGCAACTTGCTGCATGCACCTATTTTCAATAAATATCTCTGTCTGGCCGCATTTTCAATGTAAATGCGAACTCCTAAATGCATGCTATGGAATTTTACTCTGAACAAAAGCTGCTTCCAAATGCAAATGGCGATTGAAACGGTCCAAAAGCCCATTCAAAGCAAAGTCGAACGCGTTGCAAGCTCTTTGTAAAGTTTTTTCTTGAGGTTCCATTTTGATATCTACCACTTCAACAAACCACTTGACATCAATAACTTAAAATGGTGTTGCTATTGCTTAAGTAGAGCGAGTGACGAGTAAGAAGTAGCGATTATTTCTTTCTGATATTAACTCTAAATAGTGTACCTTTCCATAAGTAGAGCGAGTCCTGAGTAGATATAAAAAGTACATCATTCTAATATTTGCCTCATCAACAAATCAATTGACATCAATAACTGCTAACGGCTTAGCTGATGAATAAGTGGGGCGAGTGACGTCTAAAGTGTAGCGAGTACTCATTTTTGACATCAATTACTACAAATGGCATGTCTAAGCATTAGTGTAGCGAGTAATGCATAACTAGTTTTACTTGTTTACTTCTTATACTCCTCTATCAAGAAATTACTTAACATCAATAAATCCAAATGAGTAATATCTGATGAGTAAGTGTAGCTAGTAACGAGAGAGAAGTAGCTTGTATTTTATTGTGATATTTCTCTTGTCAATTAACCTTTTACTGTCAATATCTCCCAGTGTTATTACTATTAAATGAGTGGGGCGAGTGACGATTAAAGTGTAGCGAGAACTCTTTATTGACTTAAATTACTCCAAATTGTATCGTAGCATACAAGTGCAGCGAGTAATGAGTAAATAGTAGCGATTTTTCATTACACTCCCTTATCAAGAAATTAATTAACAACAATAACTTCAATTGGTTTGTCTTAGATAAAAGTGTAGCGAGTGACGAGTAAGCAATAGCGAGTATTTCATGGTAGTATTGACATTTCAACAAGCCACTCAACATAAGTAGCTCAAAATGGTGTTCCTATTGAAGCGACCAACGAGTAAAAGGTGGCGAGTAAACTGATGAGTACGAGTAGCAAATGACGATTAGCATTAAGCGATTGATTTTTCCTGAGGGTTCATTTTATATTTGCTTCAGAAATACTTTAAATCAATAACTTCAAATGGTGTGCCTAAGAAATAAGAGTAGCGCAAGACGAGTAAAAAGGAGCGAGTAACGGCTAAGGGATAGCGAGTACGCTGATGAATAAGTGTAGCGAGTGATCATTAGTAAATACGGATGGCTCCTTTCTGGATTGTTAATTGCTTCATAAACACATTACAACAATAACTTTTAATGGTGTGTCTAACACGTAATAGAAGCGAGAGACGAGTAAAAGTAGCGAATTAACGCAACGAGTTCTTTCCTTGGAGTACTTCTAATTTGTCGAACACTTACGTCATGCTGGCAACAACTACATTGGACTTCATTGTATTAAATAGAACACGCAACTTGGCAACTACACTCTTAAAGAGCCATCAAGTAACACACACACAAACACACGCACACATACAGACACTAACAGCAAGTGTGTGTGTGTGTGTGCTTGTCAGTTGATTAAGCAACTATGTGATGCCGATTAAAGTGCACTGGACACTCAGCACATTTGCATATGAGAATGTATGTATGTATGTATAGTACATATGTATGTGTCATTCTATGGGACACCATTAGTACCACCTTCAATTGCCTGTTGTTCGAGTTGGGAATGGAGTTGAGTTTTCACTTGTCGTGTGCCATTGCGTATTCAAATTGAAATTGAAAAGTCGCATATTGCATGCAATTGAAATCGAAGTGTCAGCAGCAGAAGCAACAGCACATCAACACAAATACTGACAGAGAGGCAAAGAGAGAGATAGAGAGAGAGAGAGAGAAAGAGAGATGGGCGAGGGATAGGATGGGCTAGGAATAGGAGTGAGGGAGAGAGAGCGTTTTCCCAGCCGTATGAAAATTGGACAAAAACATTGCATAACAACGATAATTTACATACGCACACAACTGACGTGCTTGTCAGTGACTGAGTGTGTGTGTGTGTGTACTTGTGTGTGTGGAACTCATAATTAAGTCTCTCATTAATGTCAAAGCCAAAAACCAGACTGACTGACAGACAGATAGACAGACAGACAGACAGACTGACTGACAGTACCTTCATTTATTGATATACTCGTGCTCAAATTTCACAATGCCCCAATATTTGCACCATTAGACACTCCACAGGAGAGCTGAGTTTCGTATCCAAAGGGTAATAAAGGGTGAAGAGGATGGTACACAGACCGAAAACAACAAGTCTTTTAAATTCAAGTATTTACCAGGTGTGCAAGTTTAAAATGGTCGATTTTTTTATGAAGAAGAATCGCTTTTTTTCAGAAAAACTATAAAAGATTTGTAAATCAAAGTATTCGTCCTCATTTTTTACACATTTTGTTCATCGCATTGTGCAACTGATAAGAACAAATGACGATCGGAAGGCGCCAAGTCTGGAGAATATAGCGGGGGAGGTAGAACCACTTTGGCTGAATGGGCCAAATTTTTTTTCAATTTGAAAAACAACTTTGTCATGGGTTTGACCCCATATTTGTAGTTTTTCGCTCAATGCGTGGCTTAAATCTATCATTTGTTGATGGTAGCGGACGGCATTGACTCTCTCGTCAAGTTTCAAAAGCTCGAAGTACACCACTCCCTTCTCATCCACCCAAACAAAGCATTTTCGAGATCTTTTTAATAAACAATAAATTCGACACTTTTAAAAAGTTGAAAACAGCGTTCAGAAGTCTTGACAGTTGGAAAAAGATCGCCGTAAGTCTACATAAGAATTCGATGTGACTGAGTGCAAAATATTCTTAAAAAAAAGAACATGATAATTGCTCTTTTCATACAGCTGACTTGAATCAAATTCGTGTAAAATCATCATTTCTTAATGCCCACAGTTCAACATATCACTATCACTATACTAGCAATAACTCTTTGGGAATAGAACACCTTGATGTAAAATTTTACGATCATTTTCTGTGAGTATTAGTGTTTGGAACCAGAGTTTTGATCTAATATTACGAATTATCGTAATCATTTCTAGTAAATCTTCCTAATTAATTTCGGATTCTTTCTTTCTTTATTAATTTTAATTATGTAAATTTTAGTAATTCGTACTTATGTCAAGTGTGAGTTATAGGAATCGGTAGTACCTAACTAGAGTTAATTCGAACTTAATTGCAGTACGACACGACTCTTTTCTCTCTGTGTATAATACATACCTTGAAATGCCGCCTCCTCAGGTTCGACAATGCTGCTGCCGCTGGCTGCCCAATGTTGATGATCCCCCAGCAATGACAGCAGCAGGAACAACAGGAACAACAGCCAGCTGTGTTCAACTCTCGACAGCCTTTGATGTCCTTGTTGTGCCTGCAGCTGTTGCTGTCGTTGTTGTCGTTGTTGTCGTTGTTGTTGCTTTGAAGTTGACATGTTGTAGTTGGACATTTGAAGTGTTGTTGCGTTGTCGCTGACGTTGGCGCTACTTTCACAAAATATTAAGTATACGTACGATTCACACGATCGCTGGCGCTTTTAGACGACTTCGGCGAGCAGCCAGCGTGGAACATGGAGCGTACATGCGTCTCGGCGTTGCCTCTGCGACTGTGCTTCACCTGCTTTTTCCTGTTGATATATCAAACATACACAAGTCAAGGCAAGCAATTAGTACAAGCGAGACATGGGGTGAGTGAGAGAGAGAGAGAGAGAGATGAGGAGATGGACAAGCAAAGGCACAGGCAAAAGCACTGGCTCGGGTTTTGGGGCTCGAGCATGGGCGCAGGCAAATCAAGTGGTCATTATAATATAACCACAAATTGCTAAACACGCAACGCACACGAACCCACACAGCATGATTCATGGCTGTTGCCTGATGGCTCTTGCCTCTTGGTAGTTGGTAGTTGGCAGTTGGCAGTTGGCAGTTGGCAGAAGTAAAATCAATAAACGGCGTCATGGCAACGCCACCACAACAAATAGTAGACAGTACGAGTATGACCCCATCCTACCTCTAAATTGTTTCCATTTGGTTGACTGAGCCACTCCTAAGCACATATATATTTACATACGTATGCATGTATGTATATACGAGTATGGATCGGTGGATACCACCGTTTGGCCCTACCTTAAGTTGTTGCCTGTGGCAAATGCATGTAATTAGAAATCAATACGACAATTCGGCAAAGTGTCTACAGTCAGATAGAAATAGCCATGCTCATAGCGATAGATAAAATGAAAATTAACGTGAATCAAAATGAGAATGAGAAGAAAATGAAATTTTTCGCCTTTCGTTTTTATCCAATTTCGAATTTTTGCCAATTTGCTCAGCCGATTGAAATTGAAATGTCAAATGTCTAAGTTCGAAAAGAAACGCGTGCAAATGCTGTTAAGCCGGGTCACAGACCCATATACTCACACATATATATGTACATACATACACACATACACACATATGTTCAAACAAACATACATACACTCATGTGTGGCACTTAACCCGTGCTCGAAAATATGTAGCATACTTACTGGGGCAAAAATTGCTGCCACAGCATGAAATCTTTCTTTATTGCTGTAGCTAGTTGTTGTTCTCGTTGATACACCCTACAATTAATACCGTTGTGAGGTATATAAACAATAACCCAACACAGATGCTGAGTTTAAATTAAACATAACATACAACTGTTATTGTTCACTTTACACACCAATTTTCGTTAAATACTGATCTCAATGTTAGCACTCTCAAGTTCTGTTAAAGTTAAATGTTTACAGGTACATCAACAACAAAGGTTCAAATCATTACCTGTTTAAACTTAACATTAAGCTGTTAATGGCTAACAACAGTCTTCATTTAAAATTTACTCATAACTTTAACATTCGCAAATTCTGTTGAATAGTAATGTTAAATAATGTAAATGTTGCCACAGCAAAATTTGAAAAAGTTAAATCAAGTTAAACGGCATTTAAAAAAAAAACCTTTTTAATGAGTTTTAACGCAGGAAGCGTTTAAGCTAGGATAAAAAACGCAATTATAGCACAATTATGTGACAACCATAAACATTTTTCTTAAACTGCAATAATTTTTATAGCACCCATCGTTGTTCTGTTAAATTCTTTATACATTGTCTTTATAAATCGTATATGTTAGATAGATATGAAATTTCCTTCCGCTATTTGACTGATAGAGTTGTTAAGCCATTGAATAACGGTACTAAACCAGATTGGCTTGCTTATATCGCCCACTCGCAAACCAAATTCAGGGTATTTCCCTGTAGAGCACTCTCAACTGTAACTTTCTCAATGTTGTTGGTATTTTTTTGTTGTTTGTTTTTGCTTTATTTTTATATAAACTTTTGTATGCCTGCGCTTAAAATCGCGACGTCTGCCTCTGACTCGGGCTGTAGAGCGATTTGGCATGTATATATATATATATTTATGTGTGTGTGTGTGTGGGTGCGTTTCTGTGTTGTGGTTGTTGTGTTTGTGTGCGTTGCTGTGCGTGCAAAAGTTTTGCAAGTTGGACGTTGGTAGGCTAAAAAGCATTCGCCATTTGTACTGTCTCGAGTTTTTGGGTGTTTCAGACCCAACCAAATGTTGCCATATTCATTTATATCGATTTTTCCACCTTGGCTATTTGCAGTGGAGCCTTAAACACGCACAGACACACTCACACACACACACACATACACACTCAGGCACACAGACAAACATTGACATACTACCATATACTACAACCCATATACACTTCTGTGTACATTTTTGCGAACATTATATCTTCGTTTTTCTTTCATTTCATTTCAGTTTATCTTATTATTTTATTTTATTTTTTTGGAATTGCGTTTTTAATGGCATTTCTTTCCGGTACGACGCCTCCGAATGGCCAGAAAATTTTGAAGGCTGTCGTACGGACGACGTCGAGCTTCAGTCAAATTGCATACGTTTTAACCAGGCATTCAGGACGGGATTTTTGATGATGGAACTGGCTGAAGTTGGCCATGTCCGTATGATGTGGGGCATGTGGCAGCAGCATGAAAACTCATTATTCAGGTAAACGCAGCAAAAACGTGCGCTCATTTGGTTGGAAAATTTTGCACTGGATAAGTAGTCAGTGGATAAGTGGCAAATGGAATGCGGCAATTGGCAAGTGGCTTGCGGACGCTTTCGAGCCTTTTACTCGAATCAGGCAGAAACTGAAACTAATTAGAGTAACACATTGGTATTGGCCGAATCAAAATTAATGGCACTTGCCTGTCTTTGGCTCTGGCTCTGGCTTTGGCTAGGCTTCTGCCAAAAAGTTGATCAACTTAATTACACAGCTAATGGAGCTAAATTAGTGCTGAGTGGCATTGATTTAATTACACAAATAAGTCTTAAATTCAACGTAATGTCAAATTAATGAAATGATAAACTGAACAATAAACTTAAAACTTCAATTCAAATTTTACAGCTCAAAAGTATGCTATGCTTAAGTGACGTTTTGTCAAATCCTAATCGCCTACACTTAAGATCTGGCCCACAATTTATAACACAGCGCTCTATTTTTTTTTTTTTAGTCTCCTTTGCTGTAAGGATAAAGTTTGGACTGAGTGCAAGTAAAAGTTTATGAGTCATTTTCCAGCTGCAAATCGTAAACTCATAACATTGCTTTTTATGAGGGGAAAAAATAAGAAAAGTCGCCTTGAATGGCAACTAAAGAAATTAATCTCACCTGACAGCTTCTACGAAATCCATATAAAACTATGCAAAACCTTTTGATAAAATTTGTATAAGGTAGTTACCAAATGCTATTTTACCTTAGAATCGTTTTGACTTATAACACTTTGTGTTAAAGTGTTAAGAGTGTTATTTATGAATTCAAGTTCAATACTGGAGTTGTATTTGGGAATCAGCTTATTTTGTAATAAATTTTAAGCTTATAAGTGTTTTTACTACACCTAAAAAGCAAGCATTGCTAAATTCCTTTGTGAGTTAAACGACAATACCAAATTTGTTTATAAAACCCTATTAAAGGATTGCAGCCTTGGTTATTTGTTCACTGTCCAATCCAGTATTTCATTATATTCCAATTAATGATTACTTGATTCGATACTCTTAAGGCACTGTTAATTAACAGATTATTTACACAAGCTGAATTCACACACGCTTGTAGATAACAGCTTAATTGAACAAAGAACGAAAACTACAACCTGATTATCTTGAATGAGATAACAAAGTCCTACATATATGTATATATTTTATGCAGGCTTTTCTCTTTGAATGCTATAGTATAAATTATTGATTTAAAACTATAGCAAGGCCAACAGCAACCAACACAACAGAAATTATATCCTAACCAAATCGAGTGGATACTTTTTATGTTGTTGTTGCTTTTTGTGCTGCTGCTGATTTTTTGTTCTGATGTCACGCAAAACTTAATACATAAAGCCAATATGAAAAGGGAACAGTAAATATACACATACAAACACACATAGAAAACAGAAGAAAAAAAAAAAACAACAAGGAGCATCAAAGTCAATGAGGGAAAAATACGAAAAAAGTTGAAACAAACAGAACTACAATAACAACAATAAGAAGAAGATGAACAACAACAACAACAACAATGTCCGCAAAAGAAAAATCGTTAAAGCAGCAATAAATTGTGTTTTTATAAGGTAAATAGAGCAAAGTCCGCTGAGAGCCAATTGGAGGCGCACCACAAAATACGAGCAGACAAAAAGGACAGTCAGACAGACGGACAGACAGACAGACAGACAGACAGAGAGAAAGAGAAAAGGCAAGGGCGTATGCAGGGGTATTTGTAAAGTATTTAATGCCCTTCTTTTAAATTAGAAACACTTTTTTATTTAATTTTATAATTTTGGCATTTTAAAGCATTTGTTGTTCATTTCTGGCCCTAGACAACGGCTTTTTTTGTGCTTTTGGGTTGTATAAAATTTGTAAAACATACCGGTATAATAGAGTGTATCCATTTTTATTTAGTAAAAAAAATGACCGATGGTTTATTCGTCGTAGATTACGATTTTGAATCTAATTTTTTGTATAAATAAAAATTTGACACTACTGTATAATCTTTTATTTTTTATAATCATCTATGCTGAGTGTGCAAAAAATGCTAGTCTCCGAAATAATTTTAAATCATTAAAAGTTTCGAAATGTGTGTTCTACAAATCTCTTAAAGCAACCCAATTGTTGGTGTTTCTGAAACTATGCAAGCAATGCTTTCAAATATTAAATATAGTTTTAAATTAATTGAAGTAAATGAAATGAAATTATATTGAATTAATTATATGAAACATACCTAAAATTACATTTAGAAAACTCGGAAATTTTCGAACGGTTGTTTCAAAATGAATTCTTTTAAATATCTCTAGAGGTTTGTGGTGATATTATAAGAACAAATTTTTAGGTCCCCCCTTCGTTTAAAGCTGCCTACGCCCTTGAGAAAAGGGAATAGAAGGGGGACGAATGTTGCCATTTTGGGCCGAGCAACTCACGCATGACAGACTGACCCAAGTAACGGTACTCACACCCACACCCACACTCACACACACACACACGCGCGCGTAAACATAAAAGTTTGGCGCGCGTTTTTGCTATCCGCTTTTGGTGTCGAAGGCTTTGATATGCTTACATACATACACTCTTAAATATGTATGTATGTATGTAAGTATTTGTGTGTGTGTGTGTGTGTGTGTGGGCTTCTATCTTGCGCCTAATTTATGGCAAATTCACAGGTGCGCATATTACTTGCGCTCTGTCAAAGACGTCGCGCTGAGAAGTACAACAAAAGCAAACAGCAGCAGCAAAAAGCAATTTCAAGCAAGGACTAAAACAAAAGCTACACAAACACAAACATACTCACACTCGCACTCACACATACAGAAAATTATGTTGAAATGTAGCAGAAGCAGAACGTGACGTGTATGTTTGTATGTGTTTGTGTGTGTGTGTGTACTGCATCGTGCGTGTTGGTGTGTGTGTGTGTGGAGCGACATTATGTCAAAGACATTTCACTGACTGCAAAAGGAATATAGTCAAAAGGGATGGGAGAGTAACGTTAGCATTATTCGTGTATTGTTATATGTATCTTTAAGTGCAGCAACCAAAAATACCAGTTATATATATGCATTATGGCATGTAGTTTACATATGTACATACTACTGCGTATGTAATACTTATTTTAATTCCCCCCCTGCTTACTCCGATTGCCAACTGAAGTGGCACTTGAAAATGCGCTCTCTGCTTGTCCAACATAAATTTCCATTATTTCATTTCGCCTCGTTTCTGCAACTACAGCTACAGCAACAACAACAACAACTGCTACTCACTTGTATTGCCTTTGCTTTTTGGCGAATGACTGCCTCGTTGATAGCGACGACGACGACGACGACGACGATGACGTCTTCGTCTTCGTTGATTTTTGCTGCTTTATTTTCGGCGTTCAGCGATTTTCGTGGTATTTACATTTACTTACACAGCCACACACGCATACTACCAAAACACAAACATGCACACACACACATACACGCACGCACACACACACACACTTTTTAAAAACTGTCTTTCACATTGCACATTTGCCACTCATTTAGCTAAATATTTTCCGCTTCTAATTGGTTTACATTTCACACCACATATTCTAATAAGAAGAATAAATTCGCGTTTATTATGTTGTTTTTTATTCTTTTAATTTAGCTGTTTCTGCTGCTGCTGCTGCTGTCGTTGTTGTTGTTGTTGTAGGTATGTGTGTATGTGTAATATTTTGGTTGTATCCTGCGAAAGGATAAGTCTGTAGCGGCGCCGTTCCGTTAGCCGTTTTGTATGGAGCGTAACGTTTTTACACTCTAATTGACGGGAGACTACTGCGCGTATCGAAGCCACTGCTGTCTGATTGGAACGAAGCGAAACTCGGAAAGAGACCAAAGTGCCCAACTGTGGCAGTGGCAGCCACGAGAGAGAGGCAAGAGAGTACCGCATTTGCTGTTGTTGTTGCACTTACTATGCCCAAATCGCCATAGTAGTATCCGTTAGCTGATTATCCGAGCATATAAACAGGCGCCAAATATGAACTGGCTCAGGGTAGTTTAGGGTTGTCAAACGACCCTCGAAATAATCTCTTAATAAATAAACAAAATAAAATTAATATGTGTAAAAATCTGGATTCTTATTTAATATTTATTAAGTCAATTAAAATTATTATTTTCTTTTTTACTGTTGTCAGTCAGCTGCATTGGCTAATAGTCTTTTCGAGTCTCTGACAATCCTAAATGCAGTCTTACTCTCACCCCCCCAAACCCACAATCAAGTAGCAGAGAAAAAGCGAGAGAAATATAAAGAGCGCATTTGTTTTGACGCATGCGAGAAACGAATTGAATTGAAACACGCAAAACACTCCGGGCTTAAGTTACAACAACAGCGAAGAGAGAGAAGAGAGCGAGCTGTCAGCACCAGAGACGGCTGCGCTCTGTTAGACAACAGTTTGTTGTTGCTGTTGCCAGCAACTTAACATCACAATAAACACCTACACAGGCAACCGACACTTGAGAGAACGACATACACATAAACACACACACACAACGTCAGATTTGCGTAAGCCCATAATGAACTCAACGACACGCATGAACAACAAAAAAAAAAAAAACAAACAACAACAAGAGGTGGGATGCGATGAGACAAGTCGAGAAGTGAAGGGCAATGGGCAGTAAGTCAGCAGCGACAGCTGATCAGGTTGCAAGGGTTGTAATTGGTTTTGTTACCGCTGTTATTGTTGTTGTTGTTCTTACCCAGGGGTGCTGTCATCGGAAAGTGACAAAAGAAATGAAAACGAAATAATATACAAGAGAAAAGCCGAACAGGAGCTTTTGCTCCTGCTCCTACTCCTGTTGGCCGTGTAACTGAGACTTGACTTGACCATGTGCATAAGTTGGAATTGCTGCCGGTGTGGGATTGTCTGCGGCGTTGTTGCACACCCATTGTTGTTGTTATACCCGTTACTGGTACAGCAAAATGGGTATATTGTATTTCAATCTTTGTATGTAATAGAGTGAAGGAGATGCCCCTTCAATATATAAGATGCTTAATCTAGAATCGGTCTTCAGACGCATATTAAACACACGAACACCTTTTTAATTTTGGGACTCGATTCAATTTTATATTGATACATATTTTAATTTACATTATTTCAATTTAATAAATTTGTTCAAAACATCTTCAAAAGTCTATTTTAAAAACCGATTTCCTAGCTCACATTACACAGTTTTCAAAATTTAGGCACTCTTGTAAGCCTGCTCCAATCTGGAAAAACTTAAATTTCCTTCAATTTAGTAATGTAAAACTGCTGGAACCATTGATCAATTACATATAAATTTCTGTAATATCTACATAAATACATTTATAAATATTTTTTGTGTTAACACCGATTCATTGGTGTCTTTACAATCCGTTATTCTACTTAATTACAAATAGATCATATAAATAGAACTGTACCTGCATTAAATTTATTACCTTTGGAGTTTAGAATTCAAAGATATATATGTGGGACCAGGGTTATTAAACTAATAGTACCAGGTTATTCGACGATAATATATATTTTAGAATGTTTATTTTTGAATGTTCTTAGTTTGAGCTCTCGATTTGAACTGCCCAAATTATGTGGGTTTACAGGATACCGTGTGTATTTTAGAATGACACTTATAGCATTGCTGTCCCGTTCTCACATATATATACATATATGAACACAAGTCGTAAAGGCTCGATATATATAGAGGCCTGTCACGGTTTTCACTTCCCGTTTTATCGGATTTCGAAAAATGTTATTATTAACATTGCATTTGGGCTAAACATTTTAAAAGTATATTTTATCACTTTATTGGACTTCAATTCTCTAACTCAAAGTGAATTCAATACGCAAAATATTTCCAGATTGATAATCCGACAAATCTAGCCAAAAGTGAAAACCGGAACAGACCTGATAATAAAGTACTTTAAAGGAATTAGAATATATATACATTATAGGGTCGGAGATGACTACTTCTCCCTGTTACATACACTTTAACGAATACAAAATACCCTTTAACTTAACTTTTTTAAGTAGCGCGTATATTTAATTAATGGGTATTAGATAGTCGGAGACCCGACTACAGCGGTGTTAATTGCTGTTGATGTTGTCGTTGCTGTTGTTGCTGTTGTTGCACTGACAGTCAACTTTGCTAATGACCAGAGCTATTCATGGCCCTCGACAATACGCTGTTAAGTCCTTTGCCTTTGCCTTTGCATTTACATTTGCTAGAGCAAAAGGCCAGTCTCTGACATGGATATCATCGTATGTGTATGTGTGTGGGTTTATGTGTCTTTTGTGCAAGACTTAGTGGGTGCAGTTCAAAGCCCAGCAGTAGCTCCCACTCCCACTTTCACTCGCCGCCTTGCAGCAAATGAGGCATTAATATCCGAACTGTACTGAACCGAACCGAACCGAACCAACCCGACCCGACCCCAGACCCCAGACTCATGACTGGCTTCCATGTTGTTGTCGAGTATGTCAGGGCAAATATTAGTATTCCACTTCAATGCTAGCATTTTGTAATGGAAAGTGTTGTTGTTATCCTTCTCCTGTGTGTCATTCTCATACTTATCCTCAAGCTGTTCCTCTTCGTCGTCTTCTGCCTTGTTGTCGTCGCATCCATCCATCAACCAGGCAGCCAGTCGAAACTAATGTGTCACATTACAAATGGCGTCTCTCCATTGACAAGCCGCATACCCACCACACTCGCCCCACCCCACCACACTTACCCCACCACACACACAAACACATGCATTCTCACGCTGTTCAATAACAAAAGTATTAACTTCCATTCACGCCTGTCTTTCACTCATCATCACACAACCATCAAGCAATAAAGCCGCACTTTATTCAGTTATAAAGCAGTTAACATCGACAGAGAGAGTGAGTGAGAGAGAGAGCAGCAGAAGCAGAAGCAACAGTTAGCAGCAAAATATACATATAAAGCGTAAACAGCATTAACATTAACATCATCATCATTTAATGCAGCAGCAGCAACGCGTTTATATAGAACACCAGGGCCAAGTCGTTAATGTGCTCGTTATTAGGGTCATCAGGAAACCAACTGTCAATTTCCATCACATTCCGCCAGTTGAGAAACTCATTATAGCCAAACAGTCCACAGATTGTAGCTGTAATTTATCACAATATAATTTATACAATTCCAATTCTTAAAACATACCTTGCTCCAGATATAAATCCTTATACTTTCCCAATCCCAAGGCCAGACTACGTATGGCATTTTGTTCGCTCAAAATCTCGTTGCAGTGTTCCTTGGCTAGTTCCTCATAAAGCTGGGGAGGACTCAATGTGGGTGCACATTTGTGATGTGCCAGCATATAAAGCAGAAGTACTCTGAAAATGGGTATAATCTTAAATGAGTTGTCTTTCAAATGAGTGAGTGATTAGATTAATTTTCTCAGTTTTTCACTTTTGCTTACTCTGATATTAAAAACAGTTAATAATTATATAAAATTTCGAATTAATTTAAATAATATTTTCAATTAAAAATACTTGTCAATTAATTAATTCTGTATTTGTATTTTTACATTTTTTTGATTTTTTGTTATCCTATTTTCAGTTAAGAAAAATTTTAAAATAAACAGAATAATAATATAATTTTTGTTATTTGTATATTTAGTACCATAATCTTCACTCTAAGAAGTTCGATATCGAATTAGTCAACAAACTAAGGTCCAAAAAGATTTTTCAACACTTGTTAATCAACTTACTGATGCGTACGCTGATATCCATAGGCAACATCCTCGCTGGTCAACACTTTAAGGCAGTCCAGACTGAGTTTGCACATCCTAGGATTCAGTTCAACTATATCACGCATACAGAGATCCGACTGTGTGCCGTTGGGATGACCCCTATTAACCAGATCATCATAATTCATAGCCAGCTGCTCGTATTCAGCATTTGCATTCAAGGCGCCATATCTATCAGATGAATAATTATTTATTAAGAATACTATCATAGTAGTCTAATTACATCTTACTTTAGACTGGGAGGCAGCAACAACACATTGCGCTGAAAGGCATTCTCTAGTACTTGAGGAACAAATAAATAATGATGATAATAATAAAAGATGATTTGCATACTTACTTTGCATTTCTATGTGGTTAATGTTGTCCAGATTTGAATTCTTCATTAAATACTCCATACGGTGCAGCAGATGATAATACAACTGTCTGTCGTATCTTGTGGGAGCCACATAACGCATTTTCTCTGTATTATTGAAAATTAATATTATGCACAACATATCGGGAAATTAATGAATATTTATGGTTAACACACACAACACACAACACATCTATCAAATGTGCACAGCTCATTAGGCTCACGTTTTATCAGGAATTCGGCCAACAACAATGCAAACTTGGCACTCGCATTGAGTTTCCTGCCACAGGACAATTTATCTAGCAAACCATAAATGCGCTGCGGCAGTTGTTCCTGCGATTGGGATTGGAATGTGGATTGGGATGTGGATGTGGTCAGTGTGAGGGCGCCACTAATAGCGCAAAGTGTTACAATTTTTAAGCAGAAATTTGCGACCAAGAACATGTTGAATAACGAAGAGCTTGAATGATTCTATGACTGCCTGCCTGTTGGCCACATCGAAATCACATCGCATTCAGTCTTTGATTTCACTTTTTTATGAAGATTAATTGGATGACATTTGTTCTCTGCTGTGCGCTATGCGTAGGCGAGTCAGAAGTACATAGAGTATGAGGTGGCTGGAGAGAGTGTCGGGATATCGAATACGTCTCTCTGGTGCACAATATTAAGTTTCGCATATTAATCACAATTTAAAATTGAATACATTACATTGATTAAGAAAGGGTTTTGAAAAACGAGAAGTTCTCGCAAGATAACCAACACATGTTGTTTACTTATTGGCTTGAAATAACTCAGCATTTTGAGAACAACAACAACATATTCTTTTCGCTCAAACCATCAACAATTTATTACAAAAACAGTTCAATGTAACTTGCGATTTTCTTTTTTAAATTTAGCGCCAACAACAGCAGTCTGCTATCGAAAATCGAAAAACAAAACAACAATTTATCGAATTGTAAGTTCCATCGCTAGACTGTTATTGGTTGGTATGCAGCTCAACAGCTGCGAACAAAAACTTCGCACAAATTTACGCATTTAGGCAACCAAATCGATTATTTTCATAAAATTCAAAGTGTAATTCGAAGAAATAATTAAAAACAAGACGCAAATATTGTGCGAATAGAATTAGATTGTGGAAAAAGAATAAAAGAAGCGCAACGCATAAACAGTTCAAATTGTAAATGTTTTGCAAGCTGTTTTCGTGATCAACGTACCAGAGAAAAAAAAAACAGAAATTTACAGCTTGATACTTGTGTTAACATTGCGTTAACAGGCGAATGTTTTTTACATCAGACTGTCTTTTGTCTTTTCTTTGTGAAAAATTAGTAGTACTTTAGTTTAATTCGAAATACTAATTAAATACACAAATGTCGGACAACCAGGACAAAGAAGAAACATTGGCCAGTTTCCAGGTAACGAGTGCTACAAGAATTGCCAGCTAGACGCTGTAATCTTCTGTTATTATTTGTGGACCCAAAACGAAGAAGTGCTGAGTGCGCACATTTTCAATGCGTGTGTATGTGTGCGTGTGTGTTTGTGTGGGTGACTGCGTCTTGGTTCTTGCAGTGTATTTGATTTTTTAAATGCAATTTCAAATGAATTTCAATGTCACAGGTCATAACTGGAATTGAGGATGTCGGCGAGGCCTTTTCTCACCTGGAGGCTACCAATTGGGATCTAGTGGTAAGTGTCGATTTGGTCTCATCATTCAATTGCGTTGTTGTCGTAATCTTTCATTGTTAAATGTTTGTTGTGTTGTTGTTGTTGTTGTTGTAGGAGGCAGTCAGCCGTGTAATGCCACACGATGATGCACCTTTGGCCAATCCCATACACCCGCCCGAGTCGCAACCGCAGTCGCAATCACAAGATCCAGTGTCGGTAGCAACTGCGCATCCAAATCCAAATACCAACGGCTTCCGGCCATTCAATTTTGATGAGATGCCCGGTCCCTCACAAGGCGCACGCATGTTTCCATGTAAGTAAAATACACTGAGAGAAAAAAGAGAGAGAGAGAGCGAGAGAGTGAATCTCTCGCTGAGATGTGCAACGCACTTGACTTGAAACATAACGTGTATCTACTATAGCGTCACAATTGCTAGCCCAGCTGACGTCGAGCATCAACTTGGATCCCTCCAGGCAGAACAACAACCAAAATATCCTATTATTTAACATACACTTCAACCAGCAGCTCTATCAAATTCGCATGCAATCAAACGCAACCATAGGTAAGTAATCTCCTTCTATTTTATATATATCCCATTTGTCTCAACTGCATCTCCTCCGGCAGAGCAACTAAAACGCAAGATCTTTGATGTGACCAATGTGCCACAATGTCGTCAGGCCATACGCGGCTGGCCGCCGTCCAGAGCCAGCGAAGCTCAATTGACCGAAACGCAGCTCTGCAATTTGGGATTGGCTCCAGAGAATGAGCTCATACTCGTTGATCTAACTGATGATGGTTTCATGGATACCGAACAGTGAGCAGCTGCCTTAAGCTTCAAATCAAACATATCCACTCATTGACTTCCTATTTCCATTTGCAGAGACGAGAGCACACAGCGTTTGGACAAGATGTTCAAACTGCATATTGTCGAGGAGCCGGAGGGACGTAGAACCACACTGAATCTAGTTGGCAGGACGACAATTGAGGAGCTAAAAGAAAAAGTTTACTACATTACCAATACACCAGTAAGGCATCAGGAATGGTCTGGCTGGCCCAGCGGTTGTGATAATGAAACCAATCTGGCGGTGAGTGGCGGTTTAATTCTCTCTCAATCGAGCAATCCAAGTATCAGATTTACACTGATCCTGTCCTTATCTTTCATCTACCACAGCAATCGGGCATCGAGCAGAGCCATGAATGTATACTGCGCAATATTGCAGACCGAGTGCAAAACAATTCCAATCCAATAACCAGTTCGTAAGTGTTTATTTAAGATTTAAAGGGTATATTATATAATTTGTAATGCACTTTACAAAAAGAGGGGTGATTGATCCATGTAAAAGGGGCTTTGATATAACATAGGAAGTAGTTGAGGAACGAACGTTTGATGAGAAATATTCAGAGGTGCCACAGAAATCGAAACCAACTTAAAAAACACCGAAAACCCCAAACATTTTTGGTTAGATTTCGGTTATGATTTTAATTATGTAATAGTTCAGTTCAAATAACGTATTTCGATTCGGTGAATTGCTGAAATAAATTCACCTGTTCAGTTCTGTTCGCAATAGTGACAGAAGACATTATTATTTTTGGGACTTAATAATAAACTAAATGACATGTTTTAAAAAATTATATAGAAATGTTGCAGTTTGAAAAAATTTTAAAATTTCTACCACAACCACAAATTTCAATATAAAATGCTCTTTCCTTTTTATTATAATCAATCAACTCACTTTGATTCATGAATATCGGTTAAATATAAATAAATGAATGTCGTAACGCATTTAAAAATGCATAATCACAACTAATCACAGAACGTAATCATTATAAGTTTAATTTTAACAAATGATATAGTAGTGATGACTAATTTTTATTGTTTTTCATCAATGATAATGATTGTTATTGAGTAATTTAAAAAAAAAGTCTGACAATAATCATTTTATTTAAGTGAAAGATATGATGTTTCGATATCTAATATATAGCTCTTTTTATTTATCTACAGGGAAGTGGTGAATCTTGACAGCGAGAGCTCAGCGGATGAGTTTGAGGATGCAACAGATTTTAACAACTCGGAATACATATTCTCAGACTCGCCTCCAGTGCAGCCGCTCAACAGACATCTGAGTAAGCGAAAGTCCAACTGCAGTTATAGATGATTCTAAAACGCCTTATTTTCATTGTAGTAACCAACAATACGAACGATGAAACCAGCGGCTCAGCACAATTTGTGGAAAACTATAAGCAACGCTTTGGTGAACCGCATCCAGATTTTTTTGTGGGCAGTTTGGAGAACGCCTTGAGACTGGCCTGTCACAAGCCTGCTAAGGAGGTACCTAACATGAGACGGCTATATCGACTGAATAATCGAATTATTTTGTATTTTAGCGTAAATTATTGGCCATTTATTTGCATCATGGTGAGAGCATACTCACAAATGTATTCTGTGATCATCTCATGAAGGACGATGGCATCATACTGACATTTAGAGAAAATTTTGTGCTCTATGGCTGGGATATGACGTACGAGAGCAACAAGGATATGTAAGCTAACCCTGAATCCTACACCCTGTACGAGGCATATGTTAACAATATGCATGAAAGCTTTAATCTCAGCAAATATTAGAGCTAGAGACATCAAAAATGGCATGCAGTATATTTGGAATACATAGAATTCACGTGTTTTCGTAAATGTAGTAGTTTTTAGATACAATGCTTTGTTTTTTTTTTTTAATTGGAATGAGTTTCTTAATTTTTTAGTACAAGTTGTTAGCAAATTTACTTGAATAGATTGAAATTATAGACACTGGTACAGGGTGTCACACTTTCGCGTACGCTCGACTTTTCTTTTTTTTTGTTTTTGCCATTTCTTTTTGATCTTACATTTATGAGTCAAATATCTTTGTCTGGTTTAGGTTCCTGTCATCTTTGACGGCATGCATCAACAACACCGCCTCGTTAACGGCCAGAAATATCAAACTTGACAAGCTTCCCGCCATTATGCTAGTCGGCAAAAGCCGCATGATGGGCCGCCAAACATGCGAGGTCTTATCTGTGATTCATGGTAAACTTTAATTGCAGACTAATTCTAGCAATCAAATAACTAAACGTATTCTTTCTGGATGCAGGCAACATTGGTCTGGCTGATTTACAATCGCGGCTATTTGACACAACAGTGTTGTACGAGGAGCAACTGCAGGGCGAGATACGGGAAGAGAATGAGCGTGCTGCGCGGGATCAGGTTAAAGCCGAACAGGACATGGCGTACGAGGAGACGCTACAGGCCGACATGGCCAAGGAGGCAGCGAAGCGACAAAAGGAGGCGGCTCAGGCAGCCGAACGTAAACGTATTGAATCCGAAAGAGCCGAAGAAGATGCTAGACGTGAATCCATAAGATTGGTGGTAAGCATTTGCATCTTTAGAAGTGTAGTGATATGCTATAGATAACAACCCTCTATTCTCTTGACAGGCTAAGCAATCATTACCTCAAGAGCCTGCCGAGCATGAGGCAAACATTTCCAAAATACGCGTACGGAAGCCTACTGGAGATCATTTGGAGCGTCGCTTTTACATACATGACACATTGCAGGTGCGTCTTCATAAAACTAGCATACTCTTTATAGATTCTAATATTTAAATTATATCTCTGACCTCTTGTTTGCAGGATCTTTTAAACTTTGTGGCAGCTAATGGATTTCTAATCGATGAATATAAAGTTTTTAGTGGTTGGCCACGTCGGGATTTAACCGCCATTGACGCGAGCCAAACGCTGGAGGGACTCAAGCTATATCCGCAGGAAACGGTCATATTGGAGGAGAGATTTTGATTTTGATTATTTAATATGATCAATGTTCGTTTTGAGTTCTTAGAGTTCGTTTTCATTGGGTTTAAGTTCTGCATTAATAAGTGAAAAAATTAGTGTTTGTATTTTATGTTAATTTTTATAGAGGAACCAATAACAACAACAAGTAAACAAAGAAAACAAGAATTGGGCATAGCGCAGAAAAAACTGATTGAGCTGTAGTTTAAGAGCAAACGTTTTTTACAATTACAACCGAAAAAAAAAGAATAATAATTATGATAAAGTAAATGGCTCGAGCAAATATACAAATATAAATATATAAATACAATACATATAGATTAGCACCGACTGCGATTTATGTTGCCCCTCCCACACCTCCATCGTCACTTTCTCTATCGCCCTCACTCTCCTTAAACGATAGCGTTAGTTACGCATTGAGATGAAACGCATTTAAGTTGGCTTTGTTTTACTTTATCAATAATAAATTATATAACATGTACTGAAAACGCATGCCATAGGTTACACTTTTTTTTATCCTTTAGCATTTTATACATAACAACATAAAACGGGGGGCGGGTTAAGGGGGAGTTTAAGTAAATAATAAAACAATTAAGTGGCAGCCTACGAGTATTGACTGTACAGAGCGAATAGAGATTATTAAAACGTCTTCTTCAAAGATCCTTGATGCTATTTAAAAGCCTTCTCGATGGGCGCCAGCACCACGAGCAATATCAGCACCACAACAAACAGCGCCAGGACAATGGTATAGATGCCGAGCAGACCCTTCCTCAGGCCACCATACTGAGTAAAAGAAATATAAAAAAAGTGAGAACAGGAAAAGGTGTAAAGTCCATGTGGTGTACACTTACCGGTGCATCCATTTTGCGTTCCATGCTCATGCCATTCCGCATGGCGTGCTGATGATGATGCGCCATGTCACCCATTTGGAATGTGTTTACACGCTGGCTCTGGTGGCGATCCGATGCAATGGAGGACACCTGCCAATGATTCATACACAAAGAGATCTGGACATTAATGGACGTAGCCTCAAGCTCCAAGGGGAGATACATGCGATGAGTGAATTAGTAGCAAATGGATGAGCATTTAATGACAATTCCTACATAAACTTTACAGGCAGGCAAATGCAATGGGACTGACACTTTATACACTCGGAACATGATTGAGGGGATCCCCAAATCACCTGAATTCCCGCACACCCACACAATCACACTTACGGAGAATATGAGATGAACCAGCACATGGAACACAACAAATCCAACCAGTATCCAGTCCATCCACTCGGGCAACTCCGCCTTGGGCAATTTCACAGAAAAGAAGATGGCAACAACTGTAGAAAGCAACAGATTAGTGTTTATCAGCATATGGGAATAAACTGGTTGACTTACTGGCCAGGATGTGAGCCAGATTGCCGCCCAACCAATGGCCCCAGTTAAAGTACGGACGCATCTTGTCATTGGGTCCGGGACGGAAGAGGGCTCCGATTGGTTGGATGAAACAGAGAATGACTGTGATGAGGCCAATTATAGAATGGGCATGCCACACAGCACGCTTCAGTTCCACCCAGATCAGTATGTAGGCAGCAACAGTCAGCGACCAGGTGGTGACCATGAGCATGCGATGCCAGGCAAACCATTGATCCTTGCCGCAGGTTTGGCTACCCACCCACGTCTGTTTAAAGTAGCGCGCAAAGATGATGCCCAGCGATGTGGTGCCGATCCAGGCGGCAATCATGAAGGCGCCATGCAAACGCACCAATAACATGCTGGAACCGCCCAGTTCCTGAACCACAGCCAGATTGATGGGACTCGACGAGGGCAAAAAGCCAATGTTGTGGAAGCCAACGCTGTTCTCCTTCAAACCGGTGCCCGAGGCGACCAGCATGTGGTAGGCTCCGTTCTTCAAATCGAAGCTGCGTCCCTGCACCACCGTGAGTGGATCACGTTGCACCTTACAGTAGATGACGCCGTCCACGAACGAGGCATTCAAAAGACGCGCCGAATTCTGTGACTGCAAAGGATAATCTTTGATAGAAATTGAAGCAAATGAAATAACAACAGGATAAACTTACCACGCTGCCTCTGATGGCGGCATAGGGATTATTGGATGTATAAGAAGAGTACAGATTAACTCGTCCATTTTCGGGCACACACTCGGTGGTCAGGTCGTCACCCATTCTGGCATCATCTGACAATCCAACTGCCACATAGGCAGCATTGGTTCCTATAAACCGTCAATTTAATTTATTAAACATATTTACACTCTTTAATTTCATTTCAGATTATTTCTAATAAAGCAGCAAGGTCATAAAAAGTATAATATATTCAGAATCATAGAAACAAGAAAATAAAGCGTGTTATTTCAAAATAAAAACTATTTAACCAAAATTAAATATGATATTAAAAAATTTTAATGGAAAAAATAAATATTCTGAAACTCCGAAATAAAAATTATTTTATTATAAATCGCACATTGGCAGGTTTTCCTATAATGTTTTATATTTTGGTCAAGGTTTACGAAAACTTTTAATAAGGAACCAGAAAAGAAAATTATTGTTTTGACGGAGCGTTTCTTTAAAATTATGTACAATCAAGGAATTTCTAACTATTAATATTTTGTGGCACATTATTGAACAACTAGATCTCAGAGACTATAAGAGATGGAGCAACCAAATATTTCACAACTACTTTTATGGGTGTGGAGCAGATCAGGTTTTAAATTTTTCCCACACCTATTGGGTAATTAACAATATCTACATTTATTATCTGTCAAAATACTTAATAGCTTAGAAAAAGAACAGCAGTATCGGTTAAATTTTAATTAATGTACTATTGTTAAATGAAAGTTTTTAAAAACTAATCAATATGTTTGTATTGTTAATTTTGTAAGTTTCAAAAATCACGTAAAAATTTTCAAAAACTGAGATATTACTCCGCCCGAGAATCGCAATTTTTAATAATTTTGAAGGTTTTCAACTCTTGAACTTACCCTTGCCGGAACGCATCTCGAACTCGTAGATCTCTCCGCGAACGGTTATGGCGGAGATAATAGTACAGGATTGAGTGGCAACGCAACCATTGGGAAAACCAAAGCAGTTCTTGATCTGGCCGCAGCCATCATAGAAGGTATCCTCGATCACTGGACTTACACTGGGTGCCACATAGCTGGGTGGCACATAGGGAGAACGAGTGCTGGCAATGTTAAAGTTGGTGGGCGGATTGACTGTGGGCAGTGGGGCGGGTCCCGAGATATCACGTCTAACCACCTGCACGGGACTGGAGGGTATGCCCACCCAGAAGTCAGTATATGTCTGGGCAACAGTAGCGCTACAAGTGTATGGAGATAAAGATGGAACTTTTAGTAAAGGTGTAATGGATCCCGTTTTAAAAACTTGATAATTAATACTGAGAATTGGAAAATTGGAGAATCTAGAAACCCCAAATTTAAATTAGGAAATTATTAAATGGGAAAATGTAACGAAAACCAAGAAGATTAAGTTAAAAGCCGCGAGTACTTTGATAATTAATTTTTAATTCGGCATCTTACTTTCCTACTACTATTAATTTTGTTGGCAATGTTTATAAAACAAACGAACCAGTTTATCGTACCATTTTTTAAGAATAATATACAATCAATACATACATTGTATTTCTAGACGAAGAAAAATAAAGAATTCCCAGACTTAAATAACTATTTAAAAGGGACATAACGAAATAGATTTTTCTTAATTTGTGTATTCTGAATTTATTCTAAATGATATTTTTGTTTTCTGTTATTTCCATCTCTATTTTGTTATTTATAAATTGTATTCTAAGATTTATTACTGTTTATGTAGTTCTTACAAATTCTAAAAATATACCGTGGCAAGATTTATATACTGGGTTGACTTACTTGAACACGACCTGACCAAGGAAGTCCACAGGGGGCTGCCAGTCGAGGCTGACCTGCTGCTTGGGACCGGCATTGCTGTGGGTGGCCGAATTGTTGACGGAGTTCTCGCAGTTCATCAGCTTGATGGTGCCATCACGTGATGGACTAAACTGTCCCACAATCTGATAGGGAGGATTGCGGTTGCGTGCTTGGATCATGAAACCACCAAAGCTCAACTCCGGTCTTAAGCCGCTAATATCCACACGTAACGTCTGTCCCTGGCCGACCACAGACGTGGACGTCTCAATGGCAAAGGGGGCGACACTGTTTTGGGGCAACTCACGTCCGCCGGAATGGAACGGCAGCATTGTGTCGCACACCGTTTCCGGTGCACCTTGAGGCAAGCTCTGGACTGTGGCAGCAATCAGCAGTGCGGCCAGCGCAACGAGCACCACCATCGTCGGCAATGACATCTTTAAGCACCTGTCGGGAGATGATCATTAGTTCACTTATTCACGAGCGTAGTCAGTATAGCGCAAAGAGGGGTATTTATTATTCATATTTGCATTTTTCAAGATACTTGTGTGGACACGATGTTAGACTCCACGGATTACAGATAACTAGGTAGAACATTATTATATTCATAGTTTTTAGTCGTTGTTTATTTGTCGCAATCTCTAATCAGATAATCATAAGAGCTTTCTGTACCAGCACAACAAACATAATCCTTTTCTTTCTTTTATTTTGATAAATGTTTATAATCATAATTATATTATAAAATTATATTATATTCCGAGTATAAATAATATTTATATTCATTGAACATTCAGTCATTGTTTAATAAAATATTGGGAATTATTAAAAAATTTCAACAAAAGATTATGGTTTAAAAATTATTCGATATTTTTTTATTCGTAAGTCCAAGTTAGTTAAATTAAATTCCAATTAAATTTATGATGAATAATTGGCTGAATAAATTCAACAAATTAGTAATCTTATTCAGGTACCCATAAAGGTTGCTGACTAAATTATAATACTTAATTATTCTTTATAATAGATATTGTTTTTCGTTGAGTTGAAACTTCGACACTTTAAAATGTGATAAAAGAACGTTGTATTAGAATCAAATTGAATTTGATTAAGGACTGAATTTTATCCTTCGTACCACAATTCTGAATACCTTTTAAGAAATAAAACATTGAAGGTTTCTGAATTATAACTTTCACATTGTCGCAACTTGTTTTAGCTATTTAAAGTGATTTATACGCAACTTTGGGTTCAATTTGAAAGCTACACAATTTAAATTTATTTATCTATTTAGGTATGAGTGTATGGAAAAGGGGCAATGTTCCGCTTTATCCCCCCCTAACTACGCCTCTACACACAATCAACTCTTTTAAGGGGCATCAAGCGTGTCTCTGCCCAGCTCCCAACTGCTGTCTGATGTCTGATGTTTGATGTCTTATGTCATCCCAAGAGTGTTTAATTACCATGCAAAAATATAATTGCAATCGTCGAAGCATGCGTGTGCTTGCTTATCGCACTTGTACCATGGTAACATCATGTCCAGATACAGGTCTAGTCTTCATATCATTAATTGCTATCGTTTCGGATGTCAACGCACTGATAAGAATCCCCGATGCAGATCGATGTGCTCGATGCTCTGATTCATATTCAGCGGAATATATTACAAGTACATATCGGTTATGAGTATTTTAAATAATTATTAAGTATTACATTTAACATCGTTTAGCTTTTAACTTTTTTTTTTATCATTTGTTTGGCTTTGTTATGCTTCGTTGCGTATACGTAATATTCCAGTGAGTGGCAGCGATAAGCGACCAAGTAATTAGCTTACACCGCATTAAATTAACCAATTAATTATGGAGACAATTAAAATTATTATTATTATCATCGAAAAACGTGCTCATAAAATTTTTAGTTACGTCATTTCCGTCATCAGCTCCTTTGTCACATGACTCAGAGCGTGTTTTCCCAAAAAATTTCTGAAAAATTACTGACTAAACGGTTATGCTTAAAAAAAAGCACAAATTTCCTAGTGAATCAGCATTAATCCAATTCGAAAATGCCAGAGTAGTAAACTTAGCAGATAAATAGACTTCCGATCTTTTTTTAAGAATAATTTATATATTAAATTTAATATCGTTCTTCACAAAATTGAATATCAAACATTTTTGGGCATGGAAGGAGTTTTGTCACTAGACTTTTACCTCGTACTCAAATTTTTGTATGTTCAGTCTTAAATTAGATAAGATAAATTAACTAGTAGTAATCAATATTGGCAAAATAAAACCTGAGCGCACTTGTTTAATTTATGCTAAAATCAGGATATCAAACCGAAACGAATATGTGATTTAGTTATGATTTCGGTTATTTTTATGTTTTGGTTTTTCACTTATTAAAAGTTATCCAGATTTGTCAATTTCGTTAAGGTCAATTTTTATTTTGCAGATTTAAAAATTCATAAAATGGTGTGTATAAACTTGGTAAAATATACTACGAAAATAGAGATAGAGCGTAAACTGGCAACATCAAGTGAATGAGTCGGCTTTTACACTCAGTGAATGGAGTTGACTGTATTCAGTTTATAGCGCCATGATCACCGCAGATCACCGAGCACCGATCACAGAGTATGAGCTAAGCATGCTAATTAAGCACCTACTCATCGACATGATGACGTTGTCTTCGATGTCGATGTCGTCGTCATCATCATGGACTGGACGTGTGGAGTTGAGGGAAATAACGTATTGTATAAAGATCTAAAGAATGCGAACTGAACTTGAAATTAAAAATCTCGAATGCTCCTAACCTTGAAGTGTGTATTGTAGTGAGTCGTGTGTTGAGTGTTGTGTATTGTGTGTGCCTTGATTTAATGCCTATACGAGTAAATGATTAAACAGGCTATAACAACTTTTCTTTTAAAGTTATTTTGTTTTCAAAATGTTAATTGAATTGCGCGAATTAAAGCGCAAATCCGACAGACTCATTGTTTAACGCCTTTTTGGTGCTTTTAGCCAAAAATCAAGCCATGCCGAATCAAACTGAACTGAACCTCACAATGGGCGTTCACATTGAACTTGATGGAAACCTTGAAAGTAAACGCATTTATGTCTTAGCCAGATTTATCTAATAAATAACATATAATCGTACTCGGTATCATGAATAAATTACAATCCCTAAAACACATTCACTTTTTATACCCGTTACTTATAAAAAATAAGTATAAGGGTATATTGTGTTCGTTGGAATATGCGTAACAGGCAGAAGGAGGCATCTCCGACCACATAAAGTATATATATTCTTGATCAGCATCAACAGCCGAGTCGATATAGCCATGTGTGTCTGTCCGTCTGTCCGTCTGTCCGTCTGTCCGTCTGTCCGTCTGTCTGTCCGTGTGAGCGCCTAGATCTCAGAGACCATAAGAGATAGAGTAACCAAACTTTCACACGTAGATCAGAAATGCGTTGGAGCAGGTCAAGTTTGTTTAAAAATTTTGACCCGCCTACTTCCACGCCCGTAATTCGCGAAAAACTGGTCATCCGTCTGTATAAACACAAGGATCTCTGAGACTATAAGAGATAGAATAACCAAATTTGTCACACAGATTTCCATATACCTCACGCAGATCAAGTTTGTTTCAAATTTGGGCCACGCCCCCCTCCGCCCCCGCAAATCGCGAAAAACCACCTCACCCACAATTGTTCATATAATACGTATCTTTTGGTAATAACCGATATCTGTTATTATTATCTATTATCCCACTGAATCGCAACAAGATCGGACAAGTAGAACAGCAGTTATTGCGTGTCTAAGTTGTTAAATCAACAGGTTCCCCCTAGAGTATGCAATAGTTTTTGTATTGCATCTCAAGTAATTCTGGCAACGCAAATATGACATTATGATTGAATCGCTAATGTATTGAAATAAGTAACGGGTATCCTATGGTCGGGATCTCGACTATAGCCTTTCCCACTTGTTTACATTATTAAATTTAAATTTACCAATGTAAATTAAGTGGACTCCACAAAATGTTACCAAAAGGGGTAAAGGACTCAATATTTCTTTTATTAAAATTTATTAAATTAATAGAATAATTTTATAGTTAAGACCATATGAAGAGCAATAAATACTAGTTAATTAAAATTATTGTATTAAGTGTACAATTTATATATACTATATTTAAATTGTGTAAAGGGTATTTTATGGTCGGAGACTCGACTGCAATACTTATACTTGTTTTCAATTTGGAATGGAATTCAATTTGAGAATTTAAGTTTTAGTTTAGGTCATAAAGTGAAAACTTCAATTTCACCCATTAAAATAATAAAAATTGTTCATATAAACAATTTTTGGCCAATGTACTTACTTACGTATACGTAGATATGTATGTATGTGACACTGGGCATTGGCCCCAAAGAGTCCATGACGGAATTCAGCTTTTGTTTTCGAACGTGAGACAAAACTGATTAACCGTTTGCAACTTGCAAGCCAAAAAAATAAAAAATAAAAATAATAATAATAAGAAAAACAATACAATACAATGGCACATTATGTGGGCTTATACACTCGACTCTAATCGTATAGGGGCTACATAACGTCTATAGCTCATGCCAAACGACAGGCCCATGCCCTTGTTAAAGCCAGTTGACGTTGCCAATCACAATTTTCAACTTGTCTACTGAGCTGACTGAGTACATACTCATGAGATATATGTATATATATATATATATATATTACTTATACAATCGTTTAACTGAGCGTTTCGTTGAGTTGACAGTTGAGCTCTAATTGGTTTAATAAACATTTGCAAAACGCATTTCAGTTATGTTGACCTTTATTAGGAGGTTCGTAAACCTTCTGATTTTTAAAATCCCTCTCTCTGAGTCACTGCTTAAATTTTGCGAGTACAACATAAATCTAAGGAAAGTCAGCTTCAAGTACATAAAAAACATATTTTAACAATCTGTTAATTGCAACACGATAAGATTGCAGTTTTTAAACTACTTACTTCTCAATGTCATCAAGAAAATGAAGGGAAATAGGAAAAAGCAACCCTATTTTAATCCAATTTCATTATTTTGAATCAATTTTGTTGTTAACATGCTGAGAGGTAGCGGGTGTTTGACCCACCGAGTGGGTGGAGTGGTAAAGTGGGTAATATAGTGGCTGTCAAGTTACTGGACTTCTAGGCAAATGTTAGTCATTGACGCAATCTTCGCTTGGACATCGCGTGCCACAACTAACAATTGGGTTAAACATTATTCGCCCCTTTTCTAGGTACATAAAAACTAAGAGGTCGATGATTTCTGAGTATAGAACAAGTATGAGTATTGCAGTCGAGTCTCCGACCATAAAATACCCTTTACACAATTTAAACAACACAATAACATAATTTAAATTAATTAACTAGTATTTATTGCTCTTCATATGGTCTTAACTATAAAATTATTCTATTAATTTAATAAATTTTAATAAAAGAAATATTGAGTCCTTTACCCCTTTTGGTAACATTTTGTGGAGTCCACTTAATTTACATTGGTAAATTTAAATTTAATAATGTAAAAAACGATCCTTTTCAAAAATGAAACGTAACAAATTTATATTTTATTAAATGGGTTTCAGAAAGAGAAAACGGGAACAGGCATGATATAGATATACTATATAGCACGTCAGACTCCCCCTTTTACTTAACATTCGAGGAATACCCGTTATACCCGGTTAACCGGAATAAAGTGAACTATATGGTGAACTATATGGTAGATTGATCAATTTAAATCACCAATAAATCTGCATTACTATGTTCGGGTAGCGATAGTACATTGTTATGTCTGAGAACCGATAATACATATCTTAAGTGACTATGCGTTAATTGTAATCATTTTGTTGTTCTAGAAAATCCAAAAACAAATATTACCAATTATATGGCGGCGTGAGTAAGCGATAAAACCAACTAATTTTAGCTTAGACCATAATTGTTCTACAGTATATATATAACAGTATAACAGTATATATATGTATATGCAACAATAATAAAGCTAAAAGCGTCATATATCACTCATCGTTGTGAATCTCAATCGCATTTCGTTACTTGTTGTTCCAGATATCGGAACTATTACTAAAATTGCTATAACAATCATCCCTTATATAAATTAATGATTGTGTATACCCTATAACTATTGGTAATATACCGAAAAGTATATGATAACCATGTCGAAATGGCAGAAATATTCATCTGTGAGTGTAAGGTCGTTTCCTTAAGTGAAATTACATTTTATTTAAGAGATATTTTCAAATTTGATATACATTTTTACTTCAAATTATTAAATAGATATCAAAGATATAAGATTTTGTAAAAAAGTTCATAAAAAAACACGAAATAAAGCAACATTAGAATTATTTTTACATTTATTGGAATAGAAAATAGTGCAAGTATAATGTGCTCTAATAATTGACTTCGTTTAAATACCATTTTAACGGTAGAGGGTTAAAAGCTTCTAAAAGTGTTTTTTTAAATTGCAGTTGAGCAAGCAGTACAAATGCCGTTTATTAAAGTGAACTGCTTGCAATTGTACACAGGGTAACTTTCAGTCGAGTATAGACAACTATTTCCAAAACGTAAATATGTACTTAAGTATGTCGGCACGTGAGCATTAACTTTAAGCTACAACAACATTTGCCAGCATTGGAATCCATTGGAAATGGCAGTTAGATGATATCACAGGCTAATTGGAAGTATTGAAGTTGAAGTTTTGTAAATGCTAAAGCATTTCTTAAAACACTTGGAGAGCACTGGCATTAACATGTTTAATGTGTCAACTGTGATTTGTCACACACACACACACATACGCGTGCACAAGTTGTAAGTGTTGTAAATAGAAAGCGACTTTGATTTATCAGCAATTTAGGAATTGTGTGAAACAACTATGCAACAACAATAGCAAAACAACAGCGACAGGTGGAGTGGAGTGGAGTATGTGTGTGTGTGTGTATGTGTGAGTGCTGGAAGAGTGTGCCAATTGGTAACGTCAAGCGTCACGTTTGCGTCCACTCTCCACTCCCCACTCTCCACTTTGTACTTGAGATAAACACGTTTGCCTCTCTGCTTCTTACACGCCCTCACACAGTTTGCCACTTTATTGCTTTGTGCCTTATGCATATTGCACTTTGCTTTTATTATTACGCCTTGTTTACATCATCATCATCATCATCATCAGCTGCAGCAGCAGCAAAAGCAACAATTAAACACAACATCATCTGCGTTTTTGCATTGCGCATGCGCAACACTTGACTTTACATTTGAGTCAGCGTTTATTTTTATTGTGTTCGTCGCATACATAACTACATACATACATACTATAGTATGAAAAAGCTGTTCCATTAATTATTTATTTGCCATTGTATTAGAATGCACTGCGTTTCAGAAATTGCCATTGAAAAACATTGTGTGCGAGAGCAGCCGGCGCGAGAGTGAGAGAGCGAGAGAGAAGCACACAGACACATACCAGCACACAGCATCATTGTCTGGCATAACTGGAAACCGGTTTCCAGTACACCTTTACCGTGGGCAACTCTACCACAATAATACGAGTATGCGACATAATTGTAAAAACATAAAAAACAACAACACAGGCTTATTGTTGCCATCGCATATGAATATTTATTGTTGTTGTTATTGTCTCATTTTGCGAGATTCTCTCACAGTCAACGTTTACGTTTAACTGCGACTTTGGAATCTGTGTTGTTTTTCTTTTTTTTGGTTTTTTTTTCTTTTATTCGTTTTTCGTTTGTAATGAACTGAGCCGCAAGTTTGTCTTCTAAACTTGAAACAAGTTATTCGTTTATAGCACACATTCCGCAAATTTTATTATGGGTGCGGTTCGGTAGTGTAATTCAAGTGTAATTTCACTTTCAAATGCATTTTCAGCTTCATATTTGCATTTTGCATGCTCAGGCGCACTAACTATTATTGACCAGTACTTAGTTTTTTTTGGTAATAAGTAGAACACGCGAATTCCATCTCATTAGCAAGCAGCAGCATTTTTGTTGCAAATGCAGAACTTGAAACTTGTTTGTCAACAACAAAAAAACACACACACTAACCTAGAATTGTTGTTGAAATGTTCAACAAATTAAGCCGTATATGGTTTTTGGTATTTTATTTACTCCGTTTGAAACGCGCACAAGACCGCGCGCCTTGAATTCAAATCTGCAACTGACCCTCCAATGTTCCAATTGGGCAAGCGCATGCTGCGTGTGACAGAGGTGAATTTCATTCGTGGTGATTTTCTATTCACCATTCCTCACTCGATACTATCGAGTCGATAGCTGCGAACCCGTGACTATCGATTGACGATAACAAGAAACATCTGATGTGTTCTTTTCATTTTATTGAATAAAATTTTCAATTAGCGCTGCCCAAAAGTAAAACGCGAAAACGATGTGCTATAAACTGCTGATAATTGCACTACTTATTGGCCTGAGTAGCTGTGAAGTCGTCATCGGCCAAGATGAGCTCGTCGACGAAGTATCCGGCTACTACACAATCGAGGGCAAAGTGTATGCGCCGGAGATTGGCCCTGGAGCTAACCAGGGACTCGCAGTCACATTGCCCAGCGGGAATAAATGGCAGATGGATCTGTCGCTAAGCATCAACAACGGAGAGTACAAGGGATTTGTGCGCGAGGATGGACAGTTTATAATCAGTGGAGTACCTTCTGGAAGTTACGTACTCGACATTTACCACCCGGACATTTTCTATGAGCCCGTACGCGTTGAGATCAATCCAAAGGGCAAGTTCCGGGCAAGGAAAGTGAACTATATACAACCAGCGCAGGTTGTCCAAGTGCCATATCCACTGAGGATGAAGCCGCTCATGCGTTTCAAGTATTTCCAGACCCGTGAGCAATGGAAGGTAGGTACATAAATGTACACATTTAATCAATAATATAATGGGTTATTTGTAGATCACCGACTTCCTGTTCAGCCCCATGGTATTAATGATGGCTTTGCCCTTGTTGCTGATGTTGGTGCTGCCCAAAATGATCAACGATCCGGAGACAAAGAAGGAAATCGAGAACATGCAGTTCTCAAAGGTAACAAACACTCTTAACCAACAGAGGAGAACTTTGAATACAAATGTACTCTTACTTTGCACAGATGACCAACGATATGCCAGAGATCAGTGAAATGCTGACATCATTCCTCGCAGGGAAACAGCCGGAACCGAAGGAGAAGAAGCCAGTTACGGCCAGCAAACAAACAAAAAAACGTAATTAAGTTGTGTTCCTTCATTGCCAGTTGAAGTTGAAGTGGAACTAGTAAAGTAATTTGATGAAGCCCTAAGCTTATAGAGAAACTCTCTCAATTCATAGTCAAATATCAAAACATTAATAAAAATCTTTCATACCAAATCAATGTGCATTTATTTAAGAAACCCGACCGTCTTGGGTCGCTTGGGTCCCACACGATCTTCCTCAGATTTAAGCATCTTTACCAGCAACTTGTTCAGTTGCTCACCCATGGAGAGACCAAGTTGGATGCAGTTCAGCATGGTATCCCTGTGCATAGAACCGCCGCCAGTCATATGTGTGCCGGAGAGATAGGCTATAAAAGTATTTACAACTGGTTAATCATACTGGAATACTGCCTGTTGTAGTACCTGTATCATTGCGCATGGAGACGGATACAACCATGCTGACTGCACTGCAGACTTCCTCCTCTGCCGTTGGATCTACGAGGCAATAATCACCAATTTTGCACACTGTAACTAGCAAAGGCACCGCATCAATGCCTATCCGTGTGCAATCGTACGGATTATCTGATATAATTAGATCCGTAACACCGGCATCCAACAGAGTAGCCGTAACCCGAGGCAGCTTTGTGTTGTAGAGAGCTGCCTTGGCAGCCAGAGAGACAGCATCATGCAGATTGCCACCGCACTCGAGGATCTGAGGGGGAAGATCGTTAAGAATTGACAGTACACTCTACGGTAAGCACTCACCAGAATGTCTATGTACAGTTTCCAACATTGCTGACCCGGAATGAGGCACAGGGTGCGATAATCAAAAGCCAACGGCGATTCGTAGGCGTTTTGAAGGGACAGTATCAATTCTTGGGCTAAATCTGAGCCACCACGACCTTCAAATTCAGGTGTGGCATTCGCAGAGCTAGAGTAACGAAATATCCGGGTAATATAGCTGTCAATCTTTCAGGAATTGCAATTTCCCGCCTTATGTCTTACCAGTCGACAAAAAACTCCAGTTTGCCAAATTCCGGAGTTAATGGATTTGGCACATCAATTTCGGTTTTAACGCCAACTAAAATATCTGTGTTTGCCAATCGGAGGCGTGCCGAGCCACTGGCATTGCTGACCAGGCCAGTTTCCAGCTCCATTGGCCGGTAATCCCGGCGAGAACGTCCATCACAGCGGATATCCTCCTGAAAACACAATTTATATAGCTTATTTCCACAAATGCTTTACTACTTACTTCAACGCCGTGTAATATAAAGGTTTTCTCTGCTTCACTAAGCGCAACGTAGGCCATTTCTTTAATTAATCACTCGATTGAGCTAAAGGAAAATTATTTAAAACTGAATCAAAACAAAGTCAACATGTGGATGACCGATTTCGATAGTAATATTATCTATCGATATGTGATATTGACTTTCATATGCATGCCTGCAATTTGCGTTATACAACACTAAGCCGGTTTATGCGCTTCGCAACACTTGCCAAAAACAAGCCAGTCATTTCACTCTGCATTTTGCTGCACGAATTACAAATTTTAAAAAATCATCATCAGAATGGGACCCGATTTTGAGTTCACCGACACTCCCGTCAGCACGGGCGTAAGTAGTATAACCACAATGGTTTTGAGCAGACTAATACAAATAATTACTTACAGACAACCATTATGGCCGTGGAGTTCGATGGCGGCGTTGTGATCGGTGCCGATTCTCGGACCAGCTCAGGTCCCTATGTTGCCAATCGTGTGACCGACAAGTTGACCCAGATCTCGGATAAGATATACTGTTGCCGCAGTGGATCCGCCGCAGATACCCAGGCCATTGCCGATATTGTGGCCTACTCGCTGAACTACCACAGGAATCAGACCAACAAGGAACCGCTGGTTTGGGAGGCAGCATCAGAGTTTCGCAACTTTTGCTACAACTACCGCGATTCCCTGTTGGCTGGCATCATTGTAGCCGGTTGGGACGAGGAACGTGGTGGTCAAGTCTACAGTGTGCCACTTGGTGGCATGTTGACCCATGAGGCTTGCACCATTGGCGGCTCGGGATCCAGTTTCATCTACGGATTTGTCAGAGAGCATTACCGCGAAGGCATGCCCAAGGAGGAGTGTGTGGAATTCGTCAAGAAAGGTGGGAACATCATTTAAGTTATTATTAAAGCTCTGTTAACGATTTCCAAATCTTCTCAGCTGTCCAACATGCCATCTACCATGATGGCAGCTCCGGAGGCGTGGTGCGCATTGGTATCATCACAAAGGATGGCATTGAGCGCCGTTTGTTCTACAACACAGAGTCTGGCCAATCTACAATTGCGGGCTCACAAAGCTTTGTAAACTAAATGGGAATACAAATGGAATGGATTCTAAATTCACAACTTACGGAGAGAATATAATTTGGTTTTTTTTAATGTATCTATTGTATTTCATTTTGGCAATGGGTAATTATAAAAGTCACAAGTTCTTACGTACTATATGATAATAAATAGTCGATGTAGCCTAAAATTACAGTATAAATCTATGACATAAAGTAGTTATCACATCCTTAGATTAAGTCCATTTATAATATTGTTGTTCACTATGAGCGTGAGTTTACAGACGCCTGCTCTGGTGACATATAAGTAGTCTCCATGGATTTCGATGTGATTTGCTTCTGCTTAGTGAAGCGGTAATAGATCTCTGGCGTCCACACGAGTACGACCAGGAGCAGCAGCACACTCTGTGCGTATAAACAGATCACATACGAGTCTGCATAGTCACGAATCCAGCCAAGCAGTTGACCAATTGTTATCACAATGATACCCTTGGAAATCATGCTGAGACCCAGACCACCGGCTAGTTTGTCGGCTCGGCAGTGCGCTGAGATCGTAAGATTGTTGTTGATCACAGTCGCGGATTTGGTCATGCCAGTGAGCACGGACATGATCAGGATGATGTGCAGATTTGTTGTTTGAGCCAGACAAGCTCGGGCAATCAGCATTCCCGCCGTGCCCAGGAGGAAGACAACGCGATAGGGAATCCTCAGACGATCGGTAATGCAGGGCAGCAGCAGGCGGCAAATGATGTCCGCTCCAGCCACCACGGACATGCAGTTGGCCACCACTTGGCTGTCGAATCCAGCCGTTTGCTTCAGGAAAGTGGGAAAGACCATGGTGAAGTTAATGGTGGCTGTATACACCAAGGCCATGCCCACGATAATGCTCCAGAAAACAATGTCCTTCAGCAGCTCCAAGTCCATGGCCTGGGCCAAACGATGTCCCATTTTGCTGCACACAGTCTCCGACTTAATTGATTCCACGGCCTTGGGTGCAATCACACTGCTTTGGGCTGGTTCTATTGTAATTCTAGTTTGATTCTTGTCCTCTTTATCAGCCAGCAGCTTCATGTGCTTGCGATTGTTGTGCTTCATTGGAGGATTCAGGGGTTTCAGAAACATGGCTCCAAACAACTGAAATAGACAAAACGACAGTTAGTTAAAGAGATCTGAATAAGTCAAAGTAATGCGTATACTAACCCCAAACAGTGATAAGGCGGCCATGGCAAGGACTGCGACACGGAAGCCATGGTTGTGCAGGAAGTAACGCACCATGTGGGGAATAAAGACCTGACCCATGCCAGCTCCGGCCAATGAGAAGCCCACGGCACGTCCTCGCTTGCTGCTGAAGTAGGAGTTAATGGCCATGAAAGTGGATGGGGAAATCAGGCCAAGACCAAAGCCGACAAAGAAACTATAGCCAACAATAAAGTGCCAGGTCTGCGTTGCCATCGAGCACAAGGCAAGGCCAAAGGAAACCATCACACATCCTGTGGCCGCAACATTTCGTGGCTTAAAGCTCTTGATGGCCGGACCAATGAATAAGCCGGAGAAGTTCAAGGCCAAACTGTTGAGATTTGTGATAAGTGCTGCGGTGAATGTGTCCTCATTCATCCGCTGCAGTTCTCCCACAAATAGTTGTCCAAACACCGATAATATCGACTGGTTCGTCATCTAATTAAGAGTAACTATTTAGTTAATACACATTTTTCAACACAATTACGCAGTTACAGTAAACTCACATTGATGACGGCCACGGCGGCGACAACAACCCAGCCAAATCCACCGTCGGGAACCATGCGACTTGTCTGGACATTCATTGCGTATTATCTGATTTATAATACTAATGCTGCCACTTGAGTAAGAGCCACTGAAAATGTTAAGAAAGATAACAGGTAAATAGCGCATTTAAACAATTTGCTAATTATATTTAATGGTCTTATCAGCTTATCAAATCTCTTTATCACATTTTGCTTGAAATTCGGCTGTCTTTACAGCAGAATCCATCTACATATTTACATTACGTAGGGGAAACAACCTCTGGCCAATGGGTTAAACAACCGACTCGAATTGTACGTTAAAATCGTTACAGCAACAACAAGAACCACAACAATGCTAGACAACAATAAAATAAAATAAACAAAGAGTCAACTTACACTCAAACATTTGATTAAGCACTGACAAAATGCGAGTGCAGGTTATGTTCATTTTAAGCATTTCACTCTGCACATTTATTTAGATTAATCGCCACAAATCTAATAAAAAATTTACATTAAATTGTTTAAATTAGTTCAAAGTCAAGTCGCGTCGTCCAAATGACAAAGCTGCCAACTCATCCAAAAAAAAAAAACACTTTGTCAATGTAGTGGGCTTTGCGACAAGTTGGCAGCACTGTTTAGGTCAAAACAGCTGTTCGATTGATGCCCGCTGTCGGATTCTTGACATTATTGAACACATTCGGTGTATTTTTAAGCGCAAAAGCATAGAAAATGTGTTTTCTGTGCACACAATGTACGGAGGACGCCGTTGGCAATATTCAGTTTGGCTCCAATGAAGCCGCCTTACTTGATCTGAATAGAATCATCGAAAAGCATTTCTGGATGCAGGTAAGCAATTTCCAAAGACTCCATGAGCTACATTTTAATAATACCCTTTAATTAACACAGACTAAAGATGCCATTGGACACGTGTGTAGCGCTTGTTGGGATCAACTGTTTGCGTTTCACAACTTTTATATGAGCGTGGAGCAGGCACACAGGCTGCTAGGCAATCAGATTCCAATTGGCAAAGAAGCCGCGTTAAGTGAGCAAGTGGAAAAGGAAATTGCAGCAATCGCCGCTGAGGTGGAAGTGGTGATTAACGAAGATGTGGTCAAGCAGGAGAATGTCCTCGGCCAGAGCGTTGCGGCTGCAGTGAAGCGTCGACGTGGACGCCCTCGCAAGCAATTGCCACCGGAAACAGGTGCAACAGGTATCGACAGCAGCGAGTTGAAAGCCGTGCTGGAACAGATCAATCTCAATGAGATTAAGATTGAGTTTCCCGAGGCGGACTTGAGCATAGCCGATGTGCTGCAGGATCAGGAGGAGCAAAACATGTCCGATTATCTACAACAAAGCGGTTGCGATAGCGACGCTGATGATGATGATGATGACGAAGATGAGGATGAGGATGATAATGATGCTGATGATGACATTGTCGCTGCTCCGATACAGAAAAGGCCACGAAAGAATAAAAAGCGTCGTAACGTCACAACGAAATCAAAATCAAAGATTGTTAAAAAGGTGAAAACCGAAGGCATTCATAATATGAAGAAATCGAGGGAATTCAATGAATATATACGAGATCACTATAAAGTCCAGTGTCCCATTTGCAACGAACCCTTGGATGGATTCTCAGAGCTGCTGGTGCATGCACGCAAGGATCACAATCAGCGCGGATACGCCGTGTGCTGCGGTCGCAAGTTCTGGAAACGTGGCGTACTCGTCGATCATCTGCGTCGCCATCAGGATCCGGAGCTATTCAAGTGTCACATCTGTCATCGCGTCATGGGACATCGTCGCAGCTTGGAGCTGCATATGCGTATGCATGATATCAAGCAACGTGGACGACTCCATCAATGTGATCAGTGCCCAAAGAAATTCTTCAGCACCGTCGTCTGCGAGCGCCACAAACTGACACACATTCCCAAGGAGCAATGGCTTGTGAACTGCACCAATTGCAAGAAGACGTAAGCCGACATTATTTATCTTCTTCTACATAAAATTCTTTGATCTGACTGACTCACTGATCACTGCACAACCCAAACCATAAGACCTAGGAGTCTGAAGTTTTTACACAACATTGATGAGACAATTATCTATATATACATTCAAGCAATTCTGTTGTAACTTGTATTTTCAGCTTCCCCACGGAGTATCTCATGCAGCAACATGTGAAGCTGGTGCACCTGAGAAAATTTGACAAGATTTGCGACGTTTGTGGGAAGTCAGTACGGGGCCGTGAGGCCTTGGTCCGGCACATGAAGGAGCACACTGGGGCACCGCAACAGGTGATCAAGTGTGACCTGTGCGACTCAACGTTGACCACGAAATATGGTCTGGCACGGCACATTAAAATGATGCACACTGCCGAGAATCTGCAGCCAATTCAGTGCGAATATTGCCTTAAAGTATCACCCAGCCTACAGGCCCATCAGCATCACATCAAATATACCCACAATACGGCACGTACGCACCAGTGTCCAATGTGCGAGAAGGCCTTCAAGCGTCCCAATGAATTGCGCGTAAGTTCTTTGTGCAATTAATCAGTTGTACAAATAAAAATCAACAATTTCTATTGTGATTGCAGGAACACATGACAACTCATACTGGCGAGGTGTTGTATACCTGTCCACACTGTCCAAAGACCTTCAACTCGAATGCGAATATGCATGCGCACCGCAAGAAAATGCACTTTAAGGAATGGCAGGAGTATCATCATCAGCATCACTCCCGGCGACGCAACTCGAACACGATCATCTCCGTGAGTGTGCGCAAGACAACGGAGAGAACGTCCGCTGGGACAACGGAGGCGACTAACGAGGTGGTCGGCGAGGGATTGGAATGTTGATTAAGTGCCCTTTAACATAATAATAATAATAATTATAATTATATTAAATATGTTCACAATAACATTGAAATCATTCTCAGATTTCGGCGTAATCAGTGTATAAATTTTCAAAAACAATTTGTAACTTGTTTAATTGAAAAGCAAAGTGTTGAAACCGGTTCAAGCCTGTTCACTGAAATCACCAAGCTCATCATGAACTGGTATAATACAACAGAGCTTGGTCTTATCACCGCATTAAGGTCGAATCTGGTAACGTTGTGTCGCCACATATGTGTGTGTACATATAGAGCATGGTTCAGTATTCGGAGCAAATAAATTAATATGTTTACCATTATTATTGAGCGGACTTCTATCGATCAGAGCCTAGACAAGACACTCATGGTGCAGTGTCTGTCGTCGGTCGGATGAACCGGTTTTGGTCAGTTTTAAAGTGGATTCTGAGCCTTATCAGTGGATTTGCATTATCAGTTCAAAGGTACGATCGGCGTTGTTGGCCCCTCATATTATTATTGCCCGACAGCATCTTCAAACTGTGCCAATGGTTCCCCTAAGCATGACATAAAGCAATTTTTGCTTTTGTTTTATTTTTAATTTGAAATAAATTCTGGTTAAATCCTGTTTTCCTATGGAATATTTTGTGGTTTTTTTTAAATAATGATTGGGACCTTTCAGACCTTTCGTCTGATCGTAAATCCCGTTCTATTAATTGTGAAATACATTTTTAGTCACGTTGCAGTATAATATTTATTGATATTGTGCATTTTTATTGACAATTTGACAATAATGCAGGCGTAACCAAATACACAACTGCACAAACAAATATGCATGTGTGATTAATTAAAAAATTCGATTTTTCAACTTACCTTCGAATGAATTGAAGCGTAACTTCGCATTAGTTTTCTTAGATTTGTGAAAAACAAGTTAATTTAATTTGTGACTACACTGTTTACACGTTTTATGTCTGCAGTTGATTGGGGGCTTATTCAGCTCCCACTGAAAAACCTTATCACTCGACGAGTAAATATTGTTTGGCTGTCTGGTCGCTGTGTTGTGGTATTTATTGGCATCGACTTAACAGCAACCAACACAACTTAGAAGAATAGTTCCAGAATACTTTGAAATCAGCATTCAAAAATTGCAAACGTGTTGTTTTGGCGCCAAATAACCGCATGGTGAAATTTATAAGCTATACACACCTCACTTCGTAGCAATCAGCTTTCAACAGACTTGCTGTGTTCTGTTAACTGTAAATTTAAATGTAAGGTGAATGTTAATTTCAAACTGCACTAAAATTTAAATAATTGAATAATTTTGATGAAAATGTATAATTCAAAATTAGATTAAATTAAGTAAAACATTTTGATGAAGGTTTGAAGTTCGTCAGCCGTCGGAAGAGAATTTAGAAAACTTAATTCTGAAAAAAAAAATATATATATATAAAAAAATCTAGAAAATTCCAACAAAAATTCTGCAAAAATTCTAGCTTTAAAATTAAAAAAATCCAATTTAGGTAAATTTCGAAGGTGCACCTAAATTTTCATTTTAATTTAAATAAGAACAAGCTGCCAGATCGGGTTATTTTGTAGGGTGGCAGCCTTTGCACCCGGTGGCAGTCTACCAAACCAGTGCTGGCAAGTTTTTGTGGGAAGCATTGGCTGTTTCTGTCTAGAAAAAATTTGTTATTTTGGTTAGATTTGCACAGTTCTACCAAACACATTAATAGAAAAATTTAGCTAAAAATATACTTTAAATAACCCGATTTCCGAATAATAGCAACTTTTAAGTTTTTCTAGCAAACAAAGTCTAAAAATAGCCAGATCTAGCTACAAAATAGCTAAGTTGGCAACAGTGGCACCGCTACGACGTGTCACACACACGCGCACACACATCCACACAAGTGTGTTTATTTTTTATAAACAATTGTTTTTATTTTACGTGCTAGAAATTCATCACAATGGTCGACGATAGCACCAGGAAAACACTAAGCAGCATTCCATTGCTGCAGATAAGAGCTGGTCCACGTGAGAAAGACGTTTGGGTGCAACGCCTGAAGGAGGAATATCAAGCGCTGATAAAGGTGAGTAGTTATAGAATAGTTTCTAACAAATAGGAAACATTGAACTATTTATTTCATTTAATTGCAGTATGTGGAGAACAACAAGCAGTCTGGCAGCGATTGGTTTCGCCTGGAGTCCAACAAGGAGGGTACCAAATGGTTCGGCAAATGTTGGTACATGCACAATCTGCTCAAATACGAATTCGATGTCGAATTCGACATTCCCGTTACGTATCCGACAACGGCACCGGAAATAGCCTTGCCGGAACTGGACGGCAAAACGGCTAAAATGTATCGAGGCGGTAAAATCTGTTTAACGGATCACTTTAAGCCTCTGTGGGCTCGAAATGTACCCAAATTTGGCATTGCCCATGCGATGGCTTTGGGCCTGGCGCCCTGGCTGGCTGTGGAAGTGCCAGACCTCATCGAAAAGGGTATCATCACATACAAGGACAACTGCTGAGGATACGCCTATTGCACTATACAACTCCAACTTTAAGAACAAAATTCCCCTTAGACAATTTAGACACATTTTGATTTTCCGTATATAAAAATAGCATTTTTATCTTATACTTTTTGTACTTTGTCTTGTATAAAAGTTTGTCACTAATTCTTAAAAAATTTCATTGAAATTTATGTATATATTTTGCCTAAACTAAAGAAATGCTCAATTTGTCCATATTCTATGCGATTTAACTTTGTTATACAGTTGTAAAATCTACCATAAAGAAGGCGCGACAGAGCCCATAAAGTATATATAGATCATTTACTATAAATCCGAAATACGATTTTTGTTATAATGATGCAGATATATTCTGTACATCCTTTTCTATATTGTGTAAATGTTGTTTATTTGTATCTTGTATACTCTTCGTATGAAGGACAATAAGTCTGAAATATTTAAAACTCCAAATTTTGAATCCGTTTTCTGCAACAGAATGAGTTTTAAGTTATTATGTTGAACTTTTTTGCAGCAGACAGAAATCGAATTTCAGAAAGTATGTATCTGGTATTATCCTATATATTTCTGATGACATTTGGTTAAAAATGGGATCACAATAGATTTTATAGAATCGGTGACTCAAAACTAAGAACTTAGTAGGGTAGTTAAAATAGATTATGTTTTTGGCACTGTGTTATACAAACTTGGTTAATATCAGACTGTCAAACTTATTTCTTTTATACCCGTAATTCAACAAATAATTTATGTGTTATGTTTAGTGTTAAAGATGAGGTTTATCAAGTTTTAGTTGTCATAATTATAGCGATAAACATGTGGTCACTAACGTACGGAAAATAGAAGTCGACTTTGTCATAATTGTTTTGTCACGGAAAAAATTTGATTTTCTCTAATGTACTCTATTTAATTCCTATCGACATTGGAATGGATTCACAAACAATTTATTTACTTATTTTAATGTTAATTCATTATTAGCATTAGCATTTTTTATTCCAAAATACAAGTAAAAGATTAAAATTTTAAGTATCTTTATCCACATTATAGATATTTGAGCAAAATCAAATTAAAAGCAAAAAACTTGTGAATCAGCTCACTTTTAATATGAAAATATTACTCTTATCAAGAAAGTTTAAATAGGCGAAATACAAAATTCTCGCATAGCTCCAATTTAATAATTTGGTATTTGAGGGTCATGTGCTTATTCCCAAAGGGATTTCAGCTTGAACATAACATTAAATTTGTGGAAATTCCAAGTTCTCAATTGTGATTTACGTGGTGATAAGCATGCGTATATAAATATATGCAATATTATTGGGGTGTATATAAATATACATATGTGTAAATGTTATTTGCAAAAGCCGAACTGAAAAAGCCACGAAATTAATAACTCGACATATTCTTCAAATGTTTTTAATTACGCAAATATGCGTGACAAACTGGCAGAAGAACCGGAAATGAAGCAGAATAAATTTTAAATTTAACTGCTGATACTGTCAAATTGAGTTGTAAAATCTTTTCCTATTTCTGGACAGTATTTTAAGCTCGAACTCATGTTTAATTTGTATACCCCTTACCCGTTAAAAAGAGTATATTGTGTTTGTTGAAATGTATGCCAGTCCGTATGAATAATAAAATATAAGAGACTAGAAGAGCTAGAGCAACCATTTTTGGCAGACTTCTATGTATAAATCCCACACTGATGAAGTTTATTTTAAATATTTGCCACGCCCCTTTCGCCACCACCTATCGGCTTTAAGATATTAGGTTATTTTGAGTAATTAACGTTATATACTATTATTATCGATCATCCTACTTAATAGCATAAAGATCAGTTAAACAGACTGGCAGTATTGCTGTTTTATTTTTTAAAGCAATAAATGCTCCTAAAAGTATTCCAATAGTCGGGATCTCTACTATAGCCCTTCCGACTATATTTGGAATAAAACTTTTTGTATTACTGGAAAAGCTTTTCCCTCTTTTCTTTGCCATCAAAGAATTATATATAATTCCTAAAATAGTATACTTTCCATTCAATATAAGCCCATGTAGATAGTTTTTAACATATTTGTCCATATGTATTATGAAAGTCATTAATCTTTGCGGTTTATTTAGTCAAAAGTCAAATTGGAAAAGATCATGTTTCAGTTTCATGGTGTCTCTTAGCGTAATCCTAAATGTCTAAAGAGTAAGAATTTCATTTGGTTGCTTAAATTTGATCAGTGAGCTTTGATACGAGCCTTCAGTTCATGTGATTGTTGCGCTGCCGCCAATTGTCCGACCAGATTGAGCTTGGCGAGGTAAATGGATCGTATTGGGTGGGCATATTCTGTCCCCGATCTTGTTGTTGCTGTGCGTTGTGCGATGTGGCCAGTGCATCGATATGATTATTGTTATTATTGGATATTGAAGTTGAGCCTGTGACAGCTCCTGTTCCTGTTCCTGCGCCTGGCAACTGACAATTCTTGTTGTTGTAACTGGATTCAAGTCCTGGCGGTGGACGAATGACGCCCACACCAGGAGTAATGGTATGCGTTGGCGATGTACGCATCACAGCCTGATTCGGCCAGGCAGCATATCCAAGTGGCGTCCAAGTCGCAGCTGGTGTCGCATGATTCATTGGCCAGTTGCTGCCCTCCATGTTGGACATGAGCAGTAGCTTCTCCTGCTGCTGCAGCTTCCGTTGACGTTCCAGCAGGAGTTGCTGCTGTTGCTGCTTCAGCAACTGCTCCTGGCGTTCCCACTGCGCCTGCTGCAACTGCTCCCGTTCATACAAGTTGCTGCAAAGATCTGCAAGAGTAGAGGAAACAAAAGTTAGTGGAGGATCAACAGATTGTCCAGTACTGCTTACCATTTAAGGCTGGCAAGTCCAAGTTGTTCATATCGATAGCGGATGGCTGTGAAATATCAAAGAGCGAATTCATAAGCGCATTGCTGGTGACCGTTGCCTCGGGAGTCATCAGTGGCTCCCAGAGAGATGTCACCGCCAGTGGCGCCTGTGCCGCGCAGCTCTTTCGACTGCCAATGGGACCCAGTTGACTGCTTGCCAGATCACTGCCTGCCGGATTCCAGTTGAGACCATTGTCCACATCGGGCAAAGACTTCGTTTGGAGCACATCACGAAAAGAGACGCGACTGCTTGTCTCCCACGGCGAGGTGATCATTGCATCCGTATCTGACGTCGCTAGCGGCGAAATGTTGCCAGTTCCACCTGGAAGATTGCCATTCCCATTCCCATTGACAATGCCATTAAAATTGAGCTGCTTATTGCGCTGCTTTCGTTCCGTTGACTTCTTGACCGATCCCGCTGCCGATACTGGACCCGCAACCGATCCCGAACTCAACCCGTTAGGCGAGGCCAACTTCTGTTCCTTGCGTCGCTCCCGACCCGGAGTCTTGCCCAGCTTCTTGGCACTGCCGTTCTGCTCCTTGAGCACACGTTCTTTGGGGGCTTCTACATTCGCTTTGGCTGCCTTTGGGGACACATTCTCCTGAGGTTTGGCACTCGGACTGACCTTGGCCTTCTCCTGGATATCCGCGGGCGAAGAGTCCATCTTTGGCTTGGGCGTGGCTCCAACTGGCGTTGTGGGCTTTGGTTTCTTTGGCACGCGCACAATTGTCGGAGGCGTTTGGACTACGGGTGTTGTCTTCTTGCTGGGCTTTGGCGAACTAGTTGGTGGCTTTGGTTGAGCAGTTGTTGGAGCAGATAGATCCATGCTCCATGAAGTCCACGACTTGGGCTTGGTCGACTTGGTCGTGATCACCTTATCCGCTCCAGAAGTTATCGTTGCTGTTGCTGTTGTGCGTTTGCGCAGCTCCTTGAGCTGACCATTTCGAAGTTTCTGCTGCTGTTCCGCCTTGAGGGCAGCTGATGTCGCGGCTGCTGCATCCTCCGGCACCTGCATCTTGACAATGTTGCGCAAGTTGAATGTCGGCTGCAATGGACTCTTGTAGCGTGCCGCATCGTAGGCACTCTGCTGGGCCACAATTGCCCTGGCATCGAACACGGCAGCCAGGAGCACCATACAGAACGTGGCCAGGAGCACCATAAGCGCCGCATTGCGCAACGCCGACTCCCAATGGGGGCGTGGCATGCTGGCAGCACAACGCTCTACACTCTCCGCCGGCAACTGGGCCAGGAGCTGATAGTTGATGTCATAGCTGAGATTCGTGAGAAGCGTCAGAGTCCGTTGCACACGCGACGCCGTAAAGTCCGTGCTGAAGCTAATCTCCACCTTGCGGGTCTCGTTCTCGCGCAGCTCGAATCCCTGACAATCGAGCACCTTGAAGCCGTATCCCTCACATGGCCGCTTCCCAATGAGGAAGCCCTCAATCCTAATGGGCAAAACGCCGGCATTGCGAGCCGTAAAGCTGCGTGTGGCCACCACATTGTGACTTGAGGAGACATCTTGATCCTGATCCCGATCCCCAGTTGGCTTTAAGGTGCCATCGCAGCGTTCAAAGGCGTCTCGCTGGAGTTCAAAGAGCAACGGAGTGCTGGAGCCGGGTCGACGATTGCCAAACCGAAACTGGGATTGAACAGCGCGCGCCGTTAGCCAAACGGCCTCGTAGAGCGTGAGATTGCTGCGAACGTGGAGGAGGGTGCAGTACTTGTCCGCCTGCTGGGCACTGAACTGCACGGGAATGGTGAGCGTGGCGAGAGCGGGAAGGAGCACAGGTCCACCGAAGGGTGCATCGGGCAGTGAGAAGACATCCTGATCGGTCAGGTAGCAACTGCTGCTGCTCACATCGATCACCTCGTGCGGCAGCGACAGTTGGGTGCGTCGGGCAAACGCCGGATCCGACAGAAAGTAGTCGAGGAGCAGCGGTTGCGCTGTGGGATTGCTCATGGTGATCCATTGCCGTTGCACCTGACCCACCTCAATGGCGGGCGTCGGCGGCAGTGGTTGATACTGCACCAGTTTTGGCCACTCGATGGCAATGCTAAAGTCCAGATCCAACGGAGGCAACTCTTTGCTATGGAGCGTCAGGGACATGGAGTGCAGCTGGCGTTTGAACTGGCGATAAAGTTCAGTGCGTTGTCGCACCTCGACCCCATCGTACAGCAGATTGTTGTTCGCCTGTCCAGATCCCGCGGATCCTCCAGCTCCATTGTTGGCAATCGGAAAGATCGAGTGCTCGTTGAACGACGGACGAATGTAGCACGTGGAGCGACAGACTGCCGATGGCTCAAAGTAGATGCGACCCACTTTGGTCAGTGTCTGTGCTCCGATTGTTGTGCCCTTGGCATTAAAGTCCTTGAACCGCAATCCAGGACTCGAAAACGTCACCGACTTCACATGCACCGGATGCAGGAAACTGGAGCGTATGCTCAACACCGCCGAGCAGATCTTGCCGGGAAAGCACGACTTGAACTGCAGCTGCTCGTGCTCGATGTCCAGCTGTCCCACCGCCGCCTTGAACTTCACCGACGTCCGGATGAGCTCGTAGGGTGTCCAGATCTTCAACGTGCCCGCACTTTCCTCCGCCACATACGTTTTGATGGACAATATGAAGACGGCACTTTCGCCCTCACCAAGTTGGCTGCAAAACTGAAAACTTGTGCTGTTGTCCTGCGGATCCTTTGGCTCTGTGGCATTGACGCCGGCGGGAACGCAGCCCAGGAAGGTGGCATGAAAGTAGACATTCATTGGCGGCTTGAAGTACCAGTTGGTGATCTTGATGGGCATGGGATTGTCGTTGCGCAGTATGATGAAGCCATCGCGTGAATTCTCCGCAAATGGCACTGTGCCCAGATCCAGATCCAATCCGTAATCGCTATCCCTGGGCACTTGCAGGCTGAATGCTTGTGTGGACACGTGCAACCGTCCACTGCATGCGATCACGGGCAGCTCGAATATCGTCACATTGCTCTCGATGAGCAGCATGGACTTGAATGTGGCCTGCTCGTTGAGCAGATGCAGCTGCAGCAGCTCCACGGATTCGCCCGGCTGCAGCAGAAGCTCCTGATCCAGAGATGACATCTCCAGCAGTGCGGAATCAATGGGTTCCGTCAGACTGAGATTGTAGATCATCAGGGGAAAGGCAAAGTTATTGCGCACAACCAGAGTACGCCGTGTTTCCAGTGGCGTCTCCTCGCTGCCCAGGCTGGTGATGAACAGCGTCACATTGCGATCAAAGGACAAGCCACCTTTGAAGATGTCCGCTCGTATCATGACCGTGAACTGCTGTTGTTGCTCTTCCCCAATCACGAGCAAATCATTCAGACTGGCGCTCTCCTCAAACAGCTTGGGATCGAGCACAATGCTGGCATTGTGTGGATCGTAGCTGAGACCTGGAATATCCCGTAGATAGTTGCCAATTAGTTGGCGCTGTGCTGCATCCACGGGTTGATTTTGCATATCCAACTTGATGCGTACCGCATCCGCGTGCTGATCTGTGGAGAGGCGGCCAAAGTCCGCCAGTGGATTTCGGGCATAGGCGCCGTGTTTGGGCAGTATTTCGAATTCGACGGGTATGACTAGCACATTCTCGTTGAGATGCTCCAACGGCGATGATTCGTCCGCCGATTGCTCAGCTATTTTGATACGTATATACGCGCTGTGGTTGCCAGCGGTGCGTCCGTGGAACGAGATCCGTATGACTGGCTTTAGTGAATGTGGCGGGATTTCCCATAGTTTCTGTGGTCCTTCCGAGACACCACTGGGCAGCTCCAATTGAAACTCGCCCCCGCTGCTGTAGACCTACAAAAAAGAGCATATAAACTGATGGTAATCACATAATTAGTATAATTCAAGTGGCGCACTCACCTCAAGTATCTGCAGCGGCCGCTCGTGGGGATTATACATGTGGATCTCTGGCGTGAGTGTTGCATTCATTGGCGCTTTAATGCCCACAAGTGGCTTCAAGCGATAGGGACACTCGCTGCCCTCGCCGCGCACCTCAAACTCGGCACGACCGAAGGATGTTTGGATGAGCAGACCCGTTGATATGGCACCAAGTTGACGGGGTAAAAACACCACGCTAAATGTTGTGTTACCTTGTGGCGGCACCTCGCGCGTCCCAAAGAAACTGCTGTAGAACACTGGGCTTGGCCCAGCGACAGAGTTTAGATGAACGGTGCGATTTGTGTGCTGATTAAATAGCGTCACAATCTGCGTTACCGTCTGCCCCACCGACCACTTGCCAAAGTCTATCGCCGGCGGCACAAAGTTTAAATGTCGCAACAGTTCAACCTGTTCGCGCGTGTGCGGCTCTGGCAACGTTTGCGACTCCTCCAGACTGATAAATCTCTCCTGTAGGCCAGCCAGCACCTTTTCCCTGCTGCCCGCCATTTGCTGGTTGCCCCTGACGCAGTTCGTAACCATCAGCAGCAGCAAAAGCTGCTCTAACAGCAGCAGCAGCAGCAGCCTTTTTGTGTACATCCTTATTGTGATTTTGTTGTGCTGCGCAAGATGTTTGCTTCTTAATTACGGCACTCAAGTCTCCTTTAGCCGCAATCCCTGTTCACATTAAGTACTAGTTTAATTATATTACTCAATATCGCTTATGCTATCGCTGATTTCGGATTCTGAGAGCATTAACTTTGTCAGCTGTTCGATAGGGCTGTCAAGTTGTTCGGATAGTTCGTTCACAGACACAGTTGTTCGTTCGTTCACTATGGTGTGCAGTTCAATTGAACCTATTTCTGAAAGAATCGACAAATACCGTTCCGGATCGTTAAATGGCTTCGCAAGCAATTCAAATGTGAATTTAATTTTAGTTCATTTGGTTATAATTTAACAATAAATTAATAGTTTAGTAAAAATATTCAATTTCAAAATTAGATAAAATAACGATGATCATGTCAATGCGATTTGCGAGTTTGTCACCCCAATAAATTTGCGAAATTCGTAAAAAAAAACTCATTTTGCAATTTGATCTAAACACGGGAATGGAGCTTTTACTAGAACCCAAGACAGCCAGTCCGTTTTTTTAATCCAAAGTGGCAACCACACCAAACGGCATATAAAAAAAGTCTCAAGCGAAAGAAAGTTGCGGTGTAGAAATTATTAACGAAAAAGTGAAACTGCTGTAATACATAATAGTTAAAGTGAGTTATTTAAAGTGTAACAATATTGTGCTGTAATATACTTTGTTAGTTTTGTTTGCAATGACGGCATTTACAAATAAACATGAAAGGAATAAAAACACTCACACATACACACACGCACGCATACATATAAAACAATGCGAATTTGTGGCAGCCACCAACAAACGACGCATTTGGAATCCAAAAGAAAAAAAATAGAAAGAAAAAAGTAGAAATTGCATCACTATTGATTTTACCCACTTTCACTGGCGCCCATCCTAAAGTAGCATCAGCTGTGAGCAGTAGAAATCTAAGAAATTTTCTAATACACGTCAGAAATACATCGTGAACTTCGACAATTGCGCGCTCTCATGTAAATTAGGAACTTGGCAACCGCAACCTGAACGATATCAACGGCAGCGGGAGCTTTAAAACGCAAGCATTGAATTTGCAAAGTCATTCGATTCCATTGTTAGGCGATAGCCTAAAATGTGTGCAAATTAGAAGCAGAAGCACAAACAGAAACGTCGCTCGATCAGTTGTTGTAAACAGGAAAAGCCAATATGTGTGTGAGTGCGTGTGAGTGTGCGTTTAGTGTCTCTAAGACGTCAGCGTCGCAGTTGCCGTCGTCGTCGACGTCGTTGTCGTTGTCAACGTCAATTTACCTGCATAATTCACATGCCCAAAATCTGTTTTAGGTGAAAGTTGTATTGTATTCACCTGCCCTTTCCCTTGCCTATTCAAGATGCTCTAAACCGGTTCATCTTCATCCCATTGCTGTAACAGTAAAATGTTGAACAACATTTTGTAGAGATACACTGTCCAACCTGAACTGAGTTCGGTTAAACAAAATGTGTGAATTACAAGTGCCCTTTTATTCACACAGATTCCAAACTGCCAAATACAATAACTTGAAGCGCATTCTGGAAAAGTAGTAGAAGTAGTAGTAGTAGTAGTAATAGTAATAGTAATAGTAACTGGAATAGTAGTAGCAACAAACAATTAAAACAAAAACAGTTTGTATATTTTTTTTTCTCAAAAATTCCTAGACTAAAAATTATAAATAATACTTGGCGATAACATAAAATACAAACCTGAAAACCGAACAAGCACACGAAGCGTTCTCGTCGCTCGTCGTGTTGAGATTCGTGAATGGCATCGGTTTCGGTATCGGTTTCGGGCTCGGTTTTTGTCTTCATCGCTGGTTGGGCTTGCATGTTGGGTTTCAGTTTACTTCAGGCTAGTCAGTGTGCAGGTTGACCAGCAGGTTGCCTACTACCTTCTCACATATATATACATATATCTATATATATATATATATATATATATATATACAAATATTTACATATAGAAAAAGGCGAGAGGGAAACAAACAAATAAATAAAACGCAAACGCACGTTCAGTCAGTCAATAACAACAAAAACAACAACAATAACAAGGCAGGTGCACTTCCACTCACACACACACACTCACATACACACCACACCTTTAGTTGCGCCCTCTCTAATCAATTCTAAGCAAATAGAATCAAAGTTTTAAAGTACAGCTAATACAAGTACTTGACACAGTCAAACCAAAGTCAACAGAAACGATATTTAAATACCCACGCCTATATACAATACACAATTACAGAATTAACATTTATTTGAAATGCAAAAACTATAAATAAAATAAATATGTGCATTGATTTGATGAAAAAAAAAAACAATTACTTGACCAACTGTTGTTGTTGTGTATTGTTTAATTACAGCCACACTAATACAGCATGTCTGCGAAAGCGATCACCGAAGCCACCGGCAAGGATATACTGAATCGTCATCTGAATCAGCACGGCGCCGGCGCAGCCACCTGTCGTTTTGCCACAGTCAATGCGGAAACGGATTTCTCCAAATTGAGCATCGATCATCCCTGGTTGCTGACCACGGTAAGTGCTAGACGCTACAACTAAAACAAATAACTAATCGATAAGACTTGTCAAACTGTGCCACCCAGCAAACAAAATCTAAAATTCATATTTTTAAACAATTCCCCCCCATTGAACTTGACCTTGAACTGTTGGCCCAAGAAGCCGGCTAAGGCCACGTTGTGAGCTGCTGCGTCGTGACTAAGCGTCGCACTCACCCGACTCGACATGCGGCATCAATGCTTCGCATGATTCCCCAATCAGCGATAAGCATGGTGCGAGTATTTCCACTATATAGTATATGTGTGTATACAAAAGAGAATTGAATTGAAAGGCAATCAGGTTGATTGAAGAATACCAATTGATATGTGTTGTAAAACATAAATACGAGTATACTCAACTGATTCATAATCCCATCGAAAATTGGAGACACATTTCCATGCAACTAGACCGATTAGATTACAACTACACACATTTATTCATCTTAGATCTGTCGTACCGTCAAGTCTGCTATCAATTCTCTACTCCTTTTCTTTATGTTTCCATTGTAAAATGTGGCCTCATTCAGATTTCTAGATAAACGTCATGCAAGTGTATTCTATTACTATACATTATATCAGCGTTTTAGATCATATGCTATATAAATATTTAGGGCCAAACTGTCATGCCATTTGTTTGTTTCCATGCTGTGAAGTATTTGCTAATATTTTCATTCAAGTGTTTGTCTGAAAAACTTTCGATTAGATTACTTCTATATCATCTTGTTGTGGCGTTTTTAGGGCTATTTCCGTATTATATATGATATCAAATTATTTCCCTAGACACAGTGTTTCCAGGCCCCAAAACCAATCAAATTATTGGCGCGGAGAAATTCGTTTTGATAACGCACATTTTTTTTTTTTTATTTATCTACTAAACAAACATTGTGTATATGAGTGTGTGCTCTGTGTGAATGAGTGTGTGCTGTGGGTGTTGTGTGTGTGCTTATTTGATTGACGGGCGGCGGGTGGCGTGATTATTTGATAATTTGATTATTTACTGAGGATTATCCGCAACACACAATTAGTATAATGCAATTCTGTATATGTACAATATACATTGTTTGTCGCAAATCTTTGAGATCTGTAGAAGATCTTTGAGACCTGTTAATATGCAATTACACTTTGAAGCGAATCGCCTGAGTTTATATACAAACGTTGCCCTCAGATGATTTTCCTCTTCTTTTTTTTTTTGGTTGCTGCTCAATTTACACTCGTACGATCTTCTAATAAGCACTTCTCACTCTGTGTGTGTGAGTGTGTATAACTTGCGTATTGTCATTGTCAATGACGCTGACTCTCGACTGACCCCTTAGCGATTGTCATTCACTCGAATCTCATCTTAAATCTCGCATCTCGCTAATAACATCTGAACTTAGCAGGGGGAGGTGGAATTTTTGAATCACTAATAAGTTCATTGTATCATTTACACTGAACGTTTATGTAAAGTGTTTACCACTATGAAATACCCTTCATCCAGGCTCTTAGGTATCATATCACGTAAATGCACACCCTTCTATAATACTAAAAGTATTATAAGATGCTAGCCCACTTTAGAATCCATTTTATATATTTTCTATAAAGTCCAGAGGAAACTTTGATTCGTAGATTTCTCTTCTTGTTCTTACTTGCTGGACACCAAAATTTTAAGTTAACCCAAGAAAGTATTCATATATCAGTTATACATACCAAAATTTGAGCATCTAGCTCTATTACTGTCTCTGATATGTGTTTGGTGTAATAAACTCGGCTGTTAACACAGATCAAGAATTATACATTTATACTTAATCGGATGTCTCTCTGCCTGTTACCTACTTAAACACAAACATGTAATACCCTCTGTAGAGGGTACAATAATTGGTATATTTTACTAAATTGTTATTGCTATTATTGTTGTTATAGCCGCTTGTGGTTAAGCCGGATCAACTGATCAAGCGACGTGGAAAACTGGGCCTAATTGGCGTCAAGAAGACCTTTGATCAGGTGAAACAATGGATTGGCGAGCGTTTAAACAAGGATCAAAAGATTGGCAATGCGGTGGGCAAGCTGCGCAACTTCATAATCGAGCCTTTCATACCCCACACAGAGGTAAGTCTTAGGATTGTTATACTCAGGTTTCGACTCTAAATATATAATCAACCTCCAACTTTTCACAGGCCGAGGAGATGTATGTTTGTATCTATTCGCATCGTTCGGCGGATACGATTCTATTTTATCACCAGGGCGGTGTTGATATTGGCGATGTGGATGCCAAGGCTGTCAAGCTGGAGGTTCCAGTAGACAGCGCCTTGTCGCTGGCTGATGTCAAAACGACGCTACTGAAGGCGGTAACAGATGCGTCCACGAAGGAACGCATTGCCAAATTCATATATGCGCTATATAAGACATTTGCTGATTTGTATTTCACGTATCTGGAGATCAATCCTCTGGTGGTGACGGCCGATAGTCTGTATATACTGGATTTGGCAGCCAAGCTTGACTCGACCGCCGATTTCATATGCCGTCCAAAGTGGGGCGAAATTGACTATCCACCGCCATTTGGCCGTGATGCGTATCCCGAGGAGGCGTACATTGCGGATCTGGATGCGAAAAGCGGTGCGTCGCTTAAGCTGACCATTTTGAATAGAAATGGACGCATTTGGACAATGGTTGCCGGCGGTGGCGCCAGTGTCATTTACTCGGATACAATTTGCGATCTGGGCGGTGCATCTGAGCTGGCCAACTATGGCGAATATAGCGGTGCCCCCTCCGAACAGCAGACGTATGAATACGCTAAAACAATACTTAACCTGATGACCTCGTCACCGAAACATCCCGATGGCAAAGTGCTGATTACCGGAGGTGGAATTGCCAATTTTACCAATGTCGCCGCGACCTTCCAAGGTGAGCCGGAGCCCTTGTCTTATCAGCAAGTCATTTGAATTAAATCACCTTCCACTTTGTTAGGCATCATTACCGCCCTGCGTGAGTTCCAGCCCAAGTTGGTCGAACATAATGTCTCGATCTTTGTGCGCCGTGCTGGACCCAATTATCAGGAGGGATTACGTCGTATGCGTGACTTTGGCGGCACTCTCGGCATACCGTTGCATGTCTTTGGACCCGAGACGCACATGACTGCCATTTGTGGCATGGCGCTGGGCAAACGACCCATTCCACAGGTGGCCAGCGTTGAGTTTTCCACGGCCAATTTTCTGCTGCCCGGCGGACAGCAGGCGCAGGCTGATCTTAAGGAAGCGTCCAGTGATGGCCTCGGTCCAGGTAGGTGAAAATCAAAAACAAATGTCATGTGGTAGCATTCTCCCTTTTCCTAATCCTCTCTCACGCACCCAAAAAAAAAAGCGTAATCCTCCTATTATATTAAGTGTTTTTGTAGTTTTTACTTTGGATCTGCATTTATATTTCTGTTTTCTCTGTATTTCTTTTGTATGTATTTGCATTGATCGCCCTCGTCCAACCAACAACAAATCAACAACCCACAAAACCATAAACAATTTATTCTAAACCGTTTGTTCCTCCGTTCGTTCGTTCGTTTGGCCAAATCGCACCTCGTCCTCGAAATGTGAACTGAAATCCCCAACAAAAAAATATCAAAAATCTAAACCTACCACAAAACCAAACTCAAAATCGAAACCAATAAAAATTCACATCGTATTTCACATATTCCTGCACCATCCCGCGTCTCCAACGTTCGTCCTCGTAATGTAATTGTATTGAATGTTGTCTATGTATGTGTATATATATATATATGTATGTGAAATTCTATACTCTCTCGACTATTTGCTCGCTCTCGCTCTCATCAACACATGATAATACCGATAACAATAACTGTAATGGCATCGACATCAACATCGACTTGCCATTCATTTGGGAAAAACAATACGATATAAAAAATCAAATCAAATCAAATAAAATAAATAGCGTTGCGCTCGACAACAACACAATCGATTAAACTACCACCTATCTCGGCAGATGAGAGCGATGGAGTCGCCGCCACCAATAATCATCAGCAGGGCAACAGCAATGGATCGAACTTGAATAGAAAGTTCTTCTCCAATACAACCAAAGCTATCGTCTGGGGCATGCAACAGCGTGCAGTGCAATCTATGCTTGATTTCGATTTCATCTGCAGGCAAGTCTCATCACTAACTACTTATATTTAAAGCAATATTAAGAGATCAGCTGACTCGGCCACTTTAAGTAATCTTCCGAAAGAACAAGTTTAGAAAATGATCTTTCAAGGATATCTTCGGTACGTCCAAGTCTGATCGTTTCAATTTTATAGTAGTCTGATATTTACCAAATATAATCAGGATGCGAGTTTGTAAAATACAAATGAGTTTTTCACACTAAAGATGGATTTTCAACCGATCTTTTCTATTGCTACTGATCCAATCTGAACGGTTCCGACATAAGTACTAATTGCGGCAAACGAGGAACCTGTGCCAAGTTGGATCAAGATAACATCAAATTTGAGAGACGAGTTTGTATAGGGACAAGCCAGGAAATGGCTAATTGTATCTTATTTTGCAAGGATATTAAAAATATAAACAATTTAAATTTACAATGAAATATTAAAAATTGAAATCAAAAGTTAAGGTGTAGTTGAACTTAAAATTGGTTCAAAATACGTTACTGATAGTATGATAAATATGTTAGTACAGGGGCTTAAATAATATGAAGAGAAATTTAAAAAAAATGTTAAAAATTCTAGTTGGTAAATATGGGCATTAGTATTTAGGATCGAAAGCAATAAAAAATTAAAATTACGAATTTAAGTTAGTAGGAAAAATTATTTATTATAATGGAGGCAAATACAAGTTAAGGCTTCTTGCTTCGCATAGTTTGTACGACAGAATAGAAGATGGAGAGTGTTTTCTGATCAGGAGGTATGAAACGACAATTCTAATATGTTTAGAAGAAATATAATACCTTGGCATTTATCTGAGATTATTTCTAATAATTTATTTTTCGTACAGGCGTGATGAACCATCGGTGGTTGCCATGGTGTATCCATTTACGGGAGATCACAAGCAGAAATACTACTGGGGTCACAAGGAGATATTGATCCCCGTCTATAAGAAGATGTCCGATGCCATACATAAGCACAAGGAGGTCGATGTTATGGTTAACTTTGCCTCGTTGCGTTCCGCCTATGACTCGACCCTGGAGGTGCTCGAATTCCCCCAGATTCGTACGGTTGCCATCATTGCCGAGGGCATTCCAGAGAACATGACCCGCAAGCTGATTATTGAAGCCAACAAGAAGGGAGTGGCCATCATTGGACCTGCGACTGTGGGAGGCGTGAAGCCGGGATGCTTTAAGATTGGCAACACCGGTGGCATGTTGGATAACATTCTCCACTCGAAGCTGTATCGTCCAGGCAGCGTGGCTTACGTCTCCCGATCGGGTGGCATGAGTAACGAGCTGAACAACATCATCTCGAAGGCAACGGATGGCGTCATCGAGGGGATTGCTATTGGTGGTGACAGGTATCCAGGCTCGACGTTCATGGATCACATTCTCCGCTACCAGGCCGATCCCGAAACGAAGCTCATTGTACTTCTGGGTGAGGTGGGTGGCACTGAGGAGTACGATGTGTGCGCTGCTCTCAAGGATAGTCGCATAACAAAGCCCCTGGTCGCCTGGTGCATTGGTACCTGCGCCAGCATGTTCACCTCGGAGGTGCAATTCGGTCACGCCGGCTCCTGTGCCAACTCGGATCGCGAAACGGCCACATCGAAGAACAAAGCTCTGCGAGATGCTGGCGCTTATGTGCCTGAATCGTTTGATACTCTGGGCGAGCTCATTCATCATGTGTACAGCGAACTGGTGAAGACGGGACGCATTGTGCCCCGTGAGGAGGTGCCGCCACCAACAGTTCCCATGGATTACTCATGGGCCCGTGAGCTGGGACTCATCCGCAAGCCAGCCTCTTTTATGACCTCGATTTGTGATGAGCGTGGCCAGGAGCTAATGTATGCGGGCATGCCAATCAGTGAGGTACTCAACAAAGATGTGGGCATTGGTGGCGTCATCTCGCTGCTTTGGTTCCAGCGCTGTCTACCCTCCTATGTGTGCAAGTTCTTCGAAATGTGCCTGATGGTCACCGCTGACCATGGACCCGCTGTCTCTGGCGCCCACAATACCATTGTGTGTGCCCGTGCTGGCAAGGATCTGGTTTCCTCAGTCGTTAGCGGATTGCTGACCATTGTAAGTAACGAATTAATCACAATTTCAACAGTTTTCTAATGTACTGTGATCTGGTCATAGGGTGATCGTTTCGGTGGTGCACTTGATGGATCCGCCAGACAATTCTCTGAGGCCTACGACACTAACTTGCATCCCATGGAGTTTGTTAACAAAATGCGCAAGGAAGGCAAACTCATTTTGGGCATTGGACATCGCGTCAAGTCGATTAACAATCCCGATGTGCGAGTTAAGATCATCAAGGAGTTCGTGATGGAGAACTTCCCCCAGTGTCCGCTGCTCAAGTACGCGTTGGAAGTGGAGAAGATCACCACGAACAAGAAACCAAATTTGATTTTGAATGTAGATGGCGTGATTGCCACCGCCTTTGTCGATATGCTGCGAAACAGTGGCTCCTTCACCAGGTGATTATCTTGTAGTGCACTTACTTATATGTTTGATTTCTAATCATGTCTGGTAATTGCAGTGAGGAGGCACAAGAGTACATCAATGTGGGCGCCATCAATTCGCTGTTTGTGCTGGGTCGTAGCATAGGTTTTATTGGACATTATATGGATCAGAAGCGACTCAAGCAGGGCCTGTACCGTCATCCATGGGACGACATCTCCTATGTCATACCGGAGCAATACAACTAAGAGCCGAGCTTGTCCATTGATATTATAAATTGTTGGATGTTGTTGTAGTTAAGCACAGATGTTAACCAACTGCTTGTGGCGAGCATGGATATGTCCATGGCATGTTCCGCAACGATCACACAAAAAACACACTCCATTAGCTGTGTAGTTGAGTTTATATTCTTCTTCTTAAAAAAAAAAAACAAAACAAACAGCTCAGCTTTTCTTTGTTTGTCCCCTTCTCTCTCTCTCTCTCTATCTATATATACCTTCCCATTCTTAAATCTCTTAGTTAAATACATTAAATATGATAACAGTTTCATAACTAAGCCTGCATTTACATTCATATTAATTAACAACATAAAGTTATTAAGTTACGAACGTTTCATTGTTGACGCTCCTATAGGCTATAGCCGGGTTTTTGGAAACTATAAAAAAAAAAATTATGAGTATATAGTGAAATTTTCTTGAGCTCCAAACAGCAACGACACTTGTCATTATTTTTTCATACTTTTTATAAATACTTATTTTAGTTTGAATGCAAATTTAATTTAGTCAACAAACAATAAATTGTTGCAAAATGCTAAATTTAGTTTAATATTATTTTGCAATTGATTACGTTTTCTCTTTTAGAAACATGCTCGCTGGTACAAAGATGTGGTAATTGCACTAATTAGAAATGCACCAGTTCCTGCACTCAAATGCACATTTATTTATAAATAATATACAATATATATTTACAAAGCACAAAGCCTACGTGAACAATTTAAAAATGTTTCGGTCTAATCGATTCTGTGATTCCTTTCACAAAGGTTCAATTTCGCTTTCCACACTCGGGACCGTTTTATCCGACGTCTTGTCAAGTGTTTTTACTATATAAAATTGAAAGTTTGTTCACTTTGGCACATAAATTAAAACGCACAAAATTTCACAAACTAAAAAACATTGAATTTTCTTTTGACTAGAGACAATTGTCTCGGTTTTATTGTGGAAAACAAACCAATTTGGATACCCGCGTCACATCTTTGCATTGGTCTCCTAATGACCAAGCTATCTAAGCTTAAAAATCTCATTTTAATAGTAGGTGTAAGCATATAAAGCAGCCTCGTGCGAGTATGTAATGAATGCAGCTTAAACCAAAGGATAATGACTACAACCTATGACCAGCGAATGAATGCGTATCATTTCCATCATCATTTTATCTGATTCGACGCATTTTGCGGTCCAATTTTCGTTGTTTCTTTTCATCCAGTTCGGGCTCCTCATTGGCATTTTTCTGCGATAGCCAGGGCTGTATAATAGTGCCCCAGAGCATCCACACTGCGCGAATCGGAGCCAGCAATAATACTAGCCAGAAGTAATTCGATATTAATGCCAATAACAGTGTGCCAGATGTAAGAATAATAAGATCCTTGACATTTCTATGATAGTGAATGAGAAAGCGGTTAAAAACATGAGGCTATGTAGGAATCTCTCAGAATGCTTACTCCGCAATGCCTCCTTCCATGTTTAAGTCATTTCCAGAGTCAAGTAGAGCCCCGCTCTCCGAGTATTTAGCACGGGACATGAATACCATAAATTGGTAAGCGGCACCTAAGATAAGCAGCGATACGACCAGCATGAACTAAAACGAATTGGAATTATCAGCACTCATTGTTAAGCGTTAATCTACTCGTGATTAACTCACCACTGTGAGTTTTGTGATCTCGAACAGCAGAAAACTCAATAGGACGGCAGGTGCGGCGCATCCAATGGACATGTTCCTATAAAATGCTAATGTTGTCTTGTTCTCCTCCACGATTTGTTTAGCGCCCTTCGTGGCCTGTTTGCCTTTTTGTTGTGGCTATAATTGGAATGGATTTTCAGTCATAATATCAACGCAATTTCTTTAATGTACTTACAGCCATTTTTATTAATTATTACTATTATTTATTTATCAAAAACAAGTCCGAGAAAAAGACGTGGCAACTTAAAGTCGTATCAAATCGTTCGGGCGCTGCCACCTAGCATAAAAAGCTGCCAGACCTTGGAATTCAAAATAGATCCATAAAGATGAACAAATAATTAATAAAATGAGATACTATTTCGAAAAGATCTTTTTGGAATAAAGGAATTAAGCATTGTTAAATAGTATTATTCTAATTATACTATTCTGCATGCATATTAAAGTTAAATTAGGGTGCAAAAAGGGTGGTTCCTAAATCAGTTCTGATTTGCTTCAACCAAATCGAAACCAAGCCGAATCTGTATCAGGAATGCCACTAATATAAATAAGATAGTAAACAGTTTGCACTTTCTAACAGTGTGGCAACGTCGAAACGCATTTCTTTACCACTTGCACCTTGGACTTTATTTTAGTTGGACTTTATTTCAGTCGACACAAACAAATATGGATAAGTGGGTGCAGTTAAATAACCAGGCAGCCGGAAGAGATAAAGTTGCGAGACTTATCCAATATGCGTCCCGTGCCATGTGGGATTCACTGGAGAGCTCCAATGCTCATCCTGCATTGGTTGACAATTTCAAGACCATTGAGTACATCTTGAGTACATTCCGCAAACGTAGGTTTATTTGTTATTCAAGTTTGATATTGTACTTATGTATTTCTTATTGTATATTTTAATAGTACTTCGTTTTGGAAAGGGCTTGGATGTCTTCTATGCTAGTCTGCGTGCCATACATTATCCGGATTTGACAATTCGTGTTACATTGACGATGAGCAAGCTTTCCCAAGCCTTATTCCTGCTAGCTGATCATCTGCTTTGGCTAGCTCGCACTGGACTGACCACTGTGAACGCCAAGAAATGGTCAAAAGTGGCCAACAAGTATTGGCTGTTTTCAATTATAATGAATCTGTGTCGGGATTTCTACGAAATAGTACGTGTTCTGGATCTACATAAAGCTGGATGCAAAGGTGGCATAACACGCTGCAAGATTCCAACCAGCATTAATTCACCAGCGGACGTTAAACGTATGGCTCTGCAATCCTACGTTATGGTATTAGCCCACAAAGATATCTTTGTTGACACTGTGAAAAATATGTGTGATGTCTTTATACCTCTCACGGCTTTGGGTTACACAAGTATGACACCGAGAACTATTGGCATGCTCGGAGCGATATCGTCAGCAGCTGGACTTTGGGCCCTACTCGATTCAACAGCCAAGCTGACGCCTTCATAAAACAAATAATTGTATGCGTATCCACATACTATGTATTGTATTGTACTGTTTGTTTATTATTATGTAACCTGTAAATTGACGATTTTATAAAAAAAAGCTTAATATATGTATATACAAAGTTTTGTCTAATTCAAATCCAGTAGAAAATACTGCTTTGCGCTATGTTACTCAATTACATTTCGGCCAAAATCGGGGGTGTACGCAAACAATGTCTTGACCGAGGTCGAATCAGCTGTTTTCTTATTTAGCAGTGCTGCCAGTTTTGTATTAAAACTTTCGAATTTTCATAGGTAATCAACATTTCTCTCTGAGGCACAATAAACTGTCAACATTCATAAAGAATTTAACCTTTCTTTAATTGACAATTTTTGTATTAACTAAAATAAAATTAAGTTGCGCGCCATTTGCAGTTTTCGTTCATTTTTTGCAAAGCATTTTCATTTGAATCCCAGCCCTGGTCCCAAAACAAGTCAATTCTCCATTTTCAGATCAAATTGCAGTTTGTTTTTATTTTTGTATTATGCGTTGTCCAACACTGTCGAGTTATCGACTGTTTTAATTAGAGAAACAGCTGTTTTGGCTGAGAAACACCGAAATTGTTAATAAAAAACTACTGCCCGCATTCGCGACGCGTTATCTATTAAGTCCATATCGATGCGTCATTGCTGGCCGTGAGTGCGTGTGGGCTGACAACGCATTTAAGTAGTGTGTGTCCCCGATAGTCGCTACAATGCACTACTCATACTCCTCGCTGGCTGCTCCTGGTGGCGTGGATCAGCACAATCGGTGCCTGGGCAACCGGGCCTGGTGTGTCAAGGTGCGTATGCGTAGGGAGTTGTTGCCATGTGATCAAATGTATAATTCATATTGACTGATGAATATTTTGCAGGATATTTGTGGGATTGTGTGCGTGATTATGACATGGCTTCTCATACTCTTTGCGGAGTTTGTGGTCTGTGGCCTGATACTGTTGCCCAGTTATAGTAGTTACGCCGCTTTCAGTACCATTAATATGATAATATTCCAAGCACTTGCATTCCTCGCATTTGTCTCACATTTGCGCACTATGCTCTCCGATCCGGTAAGTCAATCCAATTCAAGCTGAAGGTGTGTTTTTGATTATTTGCATATTTCCTCGATTTCCTCGCAGGGTGCTGTGCCGCGTGGTAACGCCACCAAGGAGATGATTGAGCAAATGGGCTATCGCGAGGGTCAGATGTTTTACAAGTGCCCTAAGTGCTGCAGCATCAAGCCAGATCGAGCACATCACTGCTCCGTCTGCCAGCGATGCATACGGAAAATGGACCATCACTGTCCATGGGTAAACAATTGCGTTGGCGAGAATAATCAAAAGTACTTTGTACTCTTCACGGTACGTGTCTAAATATTCGAAAATTCACAATCCTCTAACAATTATCCATTGCTCCTTGCAGTTTTATATTGCGTCGATATCGGTGCATACGCTCTTCCTGGTGATGTCTCAGTTTGCGGAGTGCGTGAAAAATGATTGGCGAACATGCTCACCTTACTCACCACCAGCTACCATATTCCTGTTGCTCTTTCTCACATTCGAGGGCCTGATGTTTGGCATATTCACCATCATAATGCTCTCTACGCAACTGAATGCGATACTAAACGATCAAACGGTGCGTGTGGCGAACAACTAATGAAATGTATGCAATTAGCTATAATTATCTTTCTCCATCTCTCATCGTGCAGGGCATTGAGCAATTGAAAAAGGAAGAAGCACGCTGGGCTAAGAAGTCGCGTCTTAAGAGCATTCAATCGGTATTCGGACGCTTCTCATTGGCCTGGTTCTCGCCCTTTACGGAGCCATCATGTCGCAGTAAATTCAGCTCGCACTTCTATTCAGTCTGAGGCATCTCTCGGGATTCCCCAAGGATGTTAGCTTAAACGAACAATAACCTCTACGCTCCTCGACCCTGTTGAATGATTGTCACCTGTTGATTATTGCTGGGCAATAATCATTAGTTGTAGTCCGTGTGTATCTGTATCTGTGTGTATGAACAAGTATTTACTTAAAATTAACATCAATGGACATTTGTTGCTTTTGCCTCATCAGGTGCAACATGATTATATTTACTATACTTAATTTTTGAACTACTCGTACCATAAAACAAGAGAGATTTTACTTTGTGAGAGCGTCGTACAAGTATTTATTTTATAGACAAAAAAATAATAAACTTTGAAAACATGCGCAAACTTTTTGGTTGAAAACAACGGGATGCAGCAGCTCTTTTACCAGAAATAATAATAGAATAAAAGACCGGAGAGGAGAAGAGAGCAATCGCTCTCAGACGAAACCGAATTTCTCCGACAGCGACAACGAAAATGAAAACGAGAACGAGATTCGGGCATGGACTTGGCAGATGCCTTCGTTTAGTCTGAGAAGAACGATCGGAGATCCAGGAGGTGTCTGCTGGACGTGGTGCGCGCGTGCGGTCTCTTTTTTTGTTGTATATATTATTTATATATATACATACACATATAGAAAAGTTTGTTCGTTCAAGAAATGTGTCAATTATGCGAGTGTGTGCGTGTCTTTGCTTGTCTGTGCGTGTATGTGCCTGTTGGAAGTAGCATATCATGGCTGCAGTTTACAAAATTATATTAGAAAAGTGCAAATAGTCAATTGAAACAACATATATATTCGTATATATAAATATAAAATAATCAAATACATATACGGCTACACTTTGTGTTCAATATTATATTCGAAAATTTCATTTTTCTGTTAAAAACAAAAAGAAATTCGGTTTGAAAATCTTTGACAACGTCGCCGCCTGTTCCATGTTTGTGTTCTAAATATAAAAAACAAATCGCCGCCTTTAAAAATATCTAAAGAAATTGCACTCACCAAAGAATCCCAGATCCCAAAAATTCCCAATAAGTGAAATAAGTTTAAAAATATATTTTTGAAAGAAAGTCCTGTTAACCAGACCAAGTGTGTGCGAGTGTGTGTGTGTGTGTCCATGTGAAGGTGGCCCTGTTTTGGGGCTAATTATACATAGCTGATCTTTTAGCTGAAGCTGAAACATGGAAGTTACACCGGGAACAGCAGGTAAGGCAGACGGATGCGGAGAAAAAGAGAGGTTCCGGGCAAAGGGAAAGCCAGCGGATTTTCCATTGTGTTTTTTTTTTGGTTTTGATTTAATTTTTTTGACGAACAGACAATAGACTGAAAGTGTGTGTATTTTTATGATCACACGGCCTTCTCCCTGTCCGTTTCCCTCTCCGTCTGGCATTTTCAGTGCGGTTACGTAATGTGGAACAGACTATGCAAAACTTTTCATAATTGTGCGCTAAATAAACCTTTTGAATATAGTATATTAGAATAATATATTATCATAATTATTAGTCAATTAGGAGCGAACTGTGCATTTAGTGAATTATTTTGATCTCTGCTAAATCTATATGTTAATTCATATATATATTTATATATATATATATGTACATATGCAAATATTTTAGTATAGTTCTTGTGTATGATTAATATTTGGAACTATTTTTAGTGCAAACTTTTGGTAGACAGTTCGCAGTGCCGCTTGCCGGTGATTATTTGCGCAGGAAAAATCAAATGTATATTTAAAGGTTCAGTTGTGTGGAGCTGCACAGGTTGAAAAGACTGCAACCATAATTAAGTTAGTATATCCATTTGTATACCCTGTGCTCATTAAAAATTGCCAAAAAAGGGTATATTGTGTTTGTGTGTATGTTTGTGACAGGCAACAGGTGGGAGACTCCCGAAAGTATATATATTCTTGACCAGGATCAACAGCCAAGTCGATTGAGCCGTGTCTGTCTGTCCGTCTGTTTGAACGCGTCGATCTCAGAGACTATTTGAGCTATAGACTTCAAACTTGGTATGTGTGTTTCTGGAAACCGTACGCAGGTCAAGTTTGTTTTTATTTTTTGATCGCGCCTCTATATAGCTGACATATCGCTGCCATAGTAACCATACAAAGTTTTTTTTTTTTTTTTTTTTGATATTTTAAACATACTGACGGAATATGCATTTGGGCTTGTAATATACCTCCTGATCAAATTTAGGGTAATTGTCTATTAGTTAGGGCCCACCTCCAAATCAAAAAAAAAAAAAACCCCAAATAGAGGGCAATTTATCATGAATTTAGCCGAAAAAATTAGTTGGCGGTCTCAACTAGTTTTTTTTTTTTTAAATGTTTAAAGTTTCCATACAAAATAGCCTATTTTTGTTGTTGCCCTGTGAAACTTGTCACTTTACAGCTCGTTTACCAACACTGATTTGGTCACAAATAGCTTTTGAAACATTTCTATAAACTTCATCCTAGGGGTGTTGAAGAGTGTTAATAAAGGACCGTAGACAAAAATTTTTTTTAAAAAAATCGCGCGATTTTTTTAAAAAAAATTTTTGCTTGCGGCGCTTTACTATCACGGTTTAACACACACTCATTAACATATATATATATATATCTTATGATTGCTTCTTCACTGCACTTCAACCTTCTTTTGGAATTTTAGCTTGGCTAAATATTCCAAATAATTATCTGGTTTCATTCAATTTTGTTTCGATTGAGATTTTTCCAAATAAAACTCACAAATCCATTATATACTTGATAAACTGGCCATAAAATGGACAAGTCAAAGAAAAGTAGTGTTGGTAAACTGGCCATAACAGTGACAAGTTGCACAAGCAACAACAAAAATAGGCTATTTTGTATGGAAACTTTAAACATTTTTAAAAAAAAAACTAGTTGAGACCGCCAACTAATTTTTTCGGCTAAATTCATGATAAATGGCCCTCTATTTGGGGTTTTTTTTTTTTTTTGATTTGGAGGTGGGCCCTAACTAATAGACAATTACCAAAAATCTTTAAAACCGACTATGCGGATACCCGTTACATCCTCTAGGAGTTTATATTTCTTCAAAAATGATAACACATATTTCTGTCGTTCTGCTTAACAGATTTTGATGTAATTAGGTAGGATGATATATATTAAAATAAGATAACATTTCATGTTTTTTTATGCATTCCAACACAATATCCCTTTTACTAGATTTTTAAATAACTGGTATAATAAGAAATATATTCTTGAATAAGAAATTAAAGTGCAATAATTATAACTTCCTTTCAGCTTGTAGCTTAAGGATAGAATTTAATGTAGGAGTTGAGGGTAAAATAGTGTTGTTTATAATATGCATATTATTATATACATATTAGGAATGAATTTCCACTGATATTCCATCTTCTATTTCCACTAAATTCCACTGAATTTCCATTTTCTATATGGATACTCCATTATCATATGTATTAAGATATATTTAAATATTTGGATATATCGTACTCACAGTTAATTCGTTAAATTTCAATTAATTTAAAGTAGTAGTTAGTTGCTAGCATTTGGTTTGCCAGAAATACTAAAGGTATGACTAAGACATTTGTTATTTTGATTATTTTATTTTTAGAACCTCCTGGCGGGGATACAATGGCACATAGAGCACCGCGTATTACGTTTAGTGATAACTCCAGTTCCCTTATAAGATGCATACCCAACGAGCGTGCAACGTTTTTTGTGAAAATCGATTGCGATGAGAACGAAGAATCTGAGCTGCTGCCCTTCAAATTCGAATGGTAAGTCGTACAATCATTTGAAATGCTCATATATTATAAGTATAATAATATTTTTAAGTGTGTGTGTGTGTGTGTGCGTGTTCTGTGTGTGATTCACTCAGTTGCTGTGCATAATGCCAACACAGATTTGCGCATTTAACATATGATTTCGCCTTCACGCTTTGCCTCAAACAAGAACTCAACTGAGATGATCCCGGCAGTTGCGGGAGATGCGAGACTCTCTACGGAGACTACGACCAATTGCGTTTGCGCCCAGAGCGTGTTTTCTGCCGGGCAGCGGACCAAAGTTCCGCTCATCTTGCTCCGACCAAATTTGCTGGCTTCTCTTGGGCGATTGTCAAAGGCAGCCAGTTCCACTTTGACGATCGCCGCATTAACATATCCGTTGCCCAGCAGCGAGGCATTTTTTCTATATTCTCGATCGATTAACGTATATGTGTAGATACATAAGTATGTATGTGCGTGCGTATGCGTTTGTGCGGGAGTGTACGTTAAACGCTGCGTATACTTGATAAATGCGACTTGTGCAACGAAATCAATCAATTTTATGAGAATTCCCAGAAGACAATGTTAAAACTAGTGCACGCACAACAAAATACTCCAACGGGGTGTGTGTGTGTGTGTGCGAGTTTGTGTGTGTGTGTGTGTGTGTGTAGCTAAGCTAAATTTAGCTGCATTAACAAATCAAATAGCGAGCAAGTGAGAAAATGTTGCAATGCTATAGCGTCAAAATGTTACAATTTTTATGCCCAAAAAGTGTTGAAAATGAGTATAAAAATAGTTTTTTCTGTTATTTTTGTTTGTTTTTGTTGTATTCAAATTAAATGGAAAGTTACATAATCGAAAAGGCAGACAGTGGGGACTGTTGGACAGACTGTGCAGCAACCACGAGATCAACAAATTTGCAATAAATAAATACAAAAGCTAGAACCTCAAAGAAAACGTAACAATTCTCACTGTCTACTTGTAGTAGTCTTCTGCCACATTCTTCAATGTATGTATCTCAGACAGAGAACAACCAAGTTATTAGCTTTAGAAAATGAAATGCGTGGCATTCGAAAGTTGCGCGAAACCCAAAAATAAATTGCCAAAAACAAAAGGAAACAACAGAAAAATACAAGAAAAAAAATAAAATAAAACCAATTTATATTTTCTTTTTAGTTAGTGAGGTGTGCGTTGTGTGTGAGTGTGTGTGTGTGTGCAATACAAAATAGAAAATACAAAATACAACTAATATAGTCGAACTGCTTTGTATGTGCATTTATTTATAAACATTCTTGTTTGTGATTGAAATATTTTCGTCATTTTTCATTTTAGATTCATTTTGTTCTTGTTTCTTTTTGTTTATTTGCCAATAATCATAATAATGCCAAAATAAATAAAAATGACTTTGTTAAGATAAATGTGCGCACGTGCTTAATGTTTATATGAATATTATTATTATACATTTTCTTTTTTAATTACATAGCAGCATTGAGTGTGTATGTGAGTGTGTGTGTGAGTGTGAGTGTAAGTAAATTATAAACATTTAGTTATTTAAACAATAAGAATGGGCAACGGATGCTCGAAATGCTGTAAGTGCAATGAACACAAACAAATTCATGGCACGCTCTCCTCGGCCTCTGCCTCGTCTGTCTATAGAAAAAGGTAAACACCTTTCTTCCATGTATGATCCATGGCAACTCCTGGGGGCCCCCCAACCCCCAACTCATTTGCCATTACGATAATCCATTTCACGTTTCACAGGAGCCGTAACGATATACCCATCGAAAACTCCGATCGCTTTCGCATCACAAACACGAGCAATGCCGTCCAGCTGGCCGTGGAGCATGTGCAGCGCGAGGATGCAGGACATTATACGTTGATTGCCCGCACGAAGACCAACGATGTCGTGCGGAAGCATATCGAACTCATTGTCGAGGACAGATCCACGGGAGAGGATCCACCCGTGTTTCTGCGACGTCTGGTCGATCTGTCCGTTAAAGTGGGAACACGCACGCGTCTACTTACCGAAATACGCAGCTCAACAGATCTTAAGGTATAGTAAAGTTACAGTACAGAAGAGTTTGAAATCAAATAGAGGTAGATTTCATACACACGGTGTCTCCTTTGATCATAGAATGTTCAAGGCAGCGAAGGATCCATAATCAGCAAAAATATTTGATATATCCTAGATAGATTAGTAATTGAAATATTTTCCTTCTTAAATTTAATAAAACCAGGGCTGACAAAATCGGAAGAGAATATAATAGTTTCATTTTATTTACGCTTTGTTCATGAAGAGCGCCTCGGAGTAATTATTTTCCTGACCGACTTGATATTATCTGAATTAGCATTAAGTACTTATTTTAATTTAACAGATTTTCAGCTTCTTGTTTACCAATGTTTTTAGAAATGCTTCTTTAAAGTGATTAGCAAAAGAACATAGCATTTTGCCATTTTTTTTTAGAACTTTCTGGAATCAAGTGTCGAAAAATAATTATTATGTGCCACCTTTGTCAACGACCTTGACCACAAAACAGTTTTAACTCATTTACCAGAAGCTGAATTTGAAAAAGGATCTCGCAGTATATGTGCCTTACGAATTGTCTAAAAATAATATAATGGATCAAATCTCCATCTGCGAGTCCTTACCTAAAATGAATGAAATTGATCCATTTTATATAAAATTGTTTTAAGACTACAAAATTTTCTTAATGCCAAAAAAAAATTCAATCCATTGAGGACTGTAAAACTATGTCGGTAGAGTTTTTTAACAGCAAGGATCAGAGGCTTCTTCAAGAGTGGAATTATAAAAATGGATTTCTTCTACCCCAATTTAATATAATTCAATGTCAGTTTCATAATGTTAAAGAAATCGGTGTTTCCTAGTATTATTTGCAGACTCTGTACAGAATCAATAGTTGTCTTATAAATATGTTCTTATTTTGGAATCTATATTGTTTTTCTTAGTTGAATTTCCTAATATATGCTAATTGTGTCTCTTATCCTTAATTTGTTATAATTCATTTTTATTTATTTGTCAATTCAGTTTCGCACAGTGATGGTGATAAGACAAATATATATGCATATATATTCTAAAGTATTCCGATCGTATTTTAATTTAATGAATCCTTAAATAAACCATACATGGAGATTTTCGGTTGTTTCGTTTTCTGTGGCACACCTGATATTAAGGCTTTATGTAGAGAAAAGTTTAATTAAGATCCATTAAATTAAAATGAAATTAAAAAACCGAAAATTTCCAAAAAATGTATGGAGATTTGGGAGATTTTCAGTTAGTTTTGTTTTCTGTGGCATCCCCGTATATGTATGTATGTATATAATACTTAATAAGTCCTTAACCCTATATATCCCAACTTTAGCTAACCTGGTATCGAAACGATCGTAGGATCTGCGAAAACGATCGCATCACAGAAACGAATGAGGGCACATTTCACTACCTGGAAGTGAGTCCAGTCATCTTAGAGGATGGCGGCCAATGGATGCTAATGGCCGAGAATATGGGCGGTCGCAATTCCTGTTTGGCCACGTTGAATGTGCTCGTCCCGAAGGCTTACAAGACTCCTGAGTTTGTCGAGGAGCTGCGGGCCGTGCTCACCGAACAGGGCACGGTGTCGCTGGAGTGTAAGGTTGTGGGTGTACCGACACCACATTTGCGTTGGTTCAAGGACTCTAAGGAAATTAAGGCTGGAGATATCTTTGCACTGACCGCCAATGCTGATGATCCCACATCGCTGGGCACTTACACATGCGAGGCCAAGAACTGCATGGGCGTTACCTATTCCAGTTCCAAGGTTCATGTCGTGGGTCGAGGCAGTCGCGAGGGTTCCCTCAAACCAGCCGACAAGTGGGTATCTGGAAATTCTTTCCCATCCAATAGTTTTTCATTCTCTCTTACTTTCTATCTCTCTCTCTCTCTCTCTCTATGTTCTCTTTTGCAGTGTTAGCAATAATGCGCCGCCGCCGATCTTTACGAATGAGCTGAAAGACATGAGCGTTCGCATTGGCGATACCATCATACTCGGCTGTCAAGGTGAGTTCTCAGCGCGTTGGCGTTCAACTCTTGGCCAAATGCCAATAAACAATACAAAAACAAAAAAAACAACCAATATCAAAAAAAGAACAATTTTTTGTTTATTTTCCTTCGCACATCCATTTCTCTATATATATATGTAGGTTTTCATATCGTATAAAGTACTTATACTTATATATTGTATTGTATATATATTTTTGAGTCTATATAGTGTATATATACGATTCAGGCCGACCGGCTAGCGGCGCTTGTTTTGTTTTTAGACTGTGTGCTCGTGCTCTAGAAACTTGAACTCAATGAAATTCGCTTGGAATGTTGTTGAGGGGAACGTTTGGATTGTTGTTGAGGTGGGTCAACAACATTCACAGCGAGAGTCGCGATGAGTCGCCAAATGAGACGAGCAAAACAAAACCAATAATTGATAAAGAGCACAAGGCTCTCCCACATACACTTCCTTCCCTTCTCTATCTCCCCTCTCTCTCTCTCTCGATCTCTCTCGCTCTCTCTCTTTTTTATAAGACAACATGACGTATACAATGTATACTATACATAATTCAATTTCCTTCTATGTAACAGAGAACTGCAACGGGTAAGAGATGTTCGATCAGGATCGAACACTGACTCGTACCCGTTGTGATTTTTTCACTTTGGTATTCCGTTTGAAAATCGATTCAGTTTTGACCAAATTGTAAAAGTTTGAAGTTGGTTCAACTTTGGATCTAGCACTTTACAAGTTAAAATTTTCGTTCAATTTCCCATCATTTTTGGCAAGAAAATGAAATGTCTTAGAATCAAGTTTAATGTGTTGTTTTATACTAATTATGATATAAGGAGTTGATTTATTTTTAAGACATTTCTTCGATTTGTAATCAATTTTGAACTGATTGTTTCAATGAAAAATTGTCATACTACTCCTTAATCATTTATAATCTTAGTTTTTTTTGTATTTCGTTTGAAGTACCGATTTGAATATATTTAATTTTCTTATTACAGTTGTGGTGCCACCTTGGCCCAAGAGTGTCACCTGGTACAACAAGGATGGTCGGGTGGAAACCGGCGAGCGTTATAAACTGATCGAGGATGGCCTCGGCGTCTACATGATTGAGATAAAGCCATCGGAATCGTGCGATGCTGGCGATTGGAAGTGTGTGGTCAGCAGCTTTGAAGGCTGCGTTGGAATCTCATCTTCTGTAGTCAACATGGACAGTGCGTCAAGTATACGGAGCATTCAGTTTGAATTTTTATCTTATCAATTTTATTTGTAGTTCCCAGAAACTATCGCAAGCCCAGATTTATGGAGAGTCTACGCGCAGTGCTAACCGATGAAGGTTTGGTCTCATTCGAATGCAAAGTTGTCGGCTTTCCGACGCCTGTGCTCAAGTGGTTTAAGGATGGTCACGAACTGAAGCCCGGTGATGTCTATCAGTTGACCGGGACGAATTCCTTGGGCACCTACTGTTGCATCGCCCGTAACTGCATGGGAGAGACGAGCAGCACAGCTGTACTTACCGTCGAGGACATCCAGAATCAGTTAACGGATGAGGAGCGTTTGGTTTTCACCCATCAGAATCAGGCACCGAAATTCTTAACTGGACTGAAGAGCACAGATGCCAAGATCAATGAACCTTTTCAATTCAAGGTTGTGGTCAAGGCCACACCAGATCCTGTCCTAAGCTGGTTTCGGGATGAGTTGCCTATTGATCCGAATGAACGATATAATCATTACCGTGGCGAGAACGACGATTGGCAGCTTGACATTAAATCCGTTGAGTTTGTCGATCAGGCCGAGTGGAAATGTGTTGCCGTCAATGATTTTGGAACGAGCATCACCTCCTGCTTCCTCAAGCTGCAGATTCCAAGGCACTATAAGAAACCTAGGTTCCTCGAATGCCTGCGAGCTGTGCTTACCGAGGAGGGAGCCGTCAATCTGGAATGTAAGGTTATTGGCGTACCTCAGCCGGTGCTAAAATGGTACAAGGATGGCGTCGAGCTGAAGCCGGGTGACATTCATAGGATTATTTCTGGTCAGGATGGCACATGCTGTCTGGGCACATACACCTGTGAGGCGAGGAACTGCATGGGCGTGGTGGCCAGCTCGGCATCGTTGCTGGGCTTTGAGGAAGCTCAACGGGGTCAGAAGACGGAGCAGTTGCATGAAAATGAGCTACAAAGGAATTACTCTCTGTCCACCATACAGGAGGAACGCACTTCGCAGATGTATGAGACACCAGTTGGAGATATAACCATTGATGAAAAGGGCGATGTCTCCTTCTCCTTCGATGGCAAAGAGGTTTCCGTGTCGCTTTACGAGACACCTGATCTAACCGAAGAGGAAGCGCTCAAGATTGTCGAAATGTATGCGGATCAGATTTCAGAGCATGTGACGGAACACAATATTGTGGAGCTGCCGCCACTGCGTTTCGTCAAGGAGACATCCCAATCTGGCAAGCTGCTCATGGAAGCAGTCGTCATTGATATATCCCCCGAGTATTTTACTCATGACGAGGACATGCGAACTGAGGCGGATATGGATGACATATCCATAACAGAGATCACTGTGCATGGTTCCTCCGGCAGGGAGGGTGTCTTCGACAAGGAAACCGAACAATATGCCCAGCAATCCTTTGAGAAAATGGAAGAGGAACTTTCTTTATCGGCGCCCATCAGGAAGCGCAAAAAGTCCCGACCAACAGAGACTGATGAATTCTTCAGCTTATCAAAGGCTTCCGCTTCGGGCAGTCAGGGCGATGGCGATGGAGATGAGGAGACATCTGATTTGCAAACCTTTGCCAGTGCACAGATGTCCACATCACAGAAGACAGTAGCAGCACCGGTAACATCTGAGGGAGAAGCTGCCGCTCCCCCAAAGCGAAAGAAGTCCAAGAAACCCACGGACAGCGATTCATCAAAGACCACAGAGGATGAGGCCAAGTTGCTAGACATTTCTGGCGCCGTTGGCGATGGTCTCTTGATGACACCAACTTCACATCTGAAAGCAGTAACGGATGAGGCGGAAATCAACAAGAATCTAATTGCCTTAGTACCCTTGGCCAAATTGCTGAGAACCATTGAGAATCATCTGACTGTGGTGGAGACTGAAGTGATGGAACAGTCCACCATGATGATGACACCAGCAGCTGCTGATCAAAGTATTGCCATCATCCGCAACATTTTAGAACCCATTAAACAGATCGAATCAAAGCTAAGAGTCTACTCGGGAGAGACTCAAATCGATGCACTTATCCAATCCATGGAGGATGACATACGCAAGCTACATATGGGTCTCCAGGTGATTGAGAAATGTGTGGAGATTGATGAAACTGGCGCCACGCTTATTCAAAGAACCAGTGTCTGCATCATCGACAGCGTCGCGGAGCACATGAAGCGGGCGCTGGAGGAGATGAAGATTGTCAGCGAGAAATTTGAATCGGAGAGTTTGCGATCACAGATCAGGCTAACAGCTGATGACATACAGCAGGGACTGGAGATAACTCAAGGTACAATCAGATCACAGGCCCTCTTGCAGGAGGCCCAAGAGTTGGAGGCAGCCAAGCACTTCTCGGATGCCGTTGAGAAGATGCAGGATGTTCCCGAAAGTGTTTCCTTTGCAACGATTTCGGAGGCCAATTTACCCAGCGAAGCGAGCGCCTTGAAAGATATTTGTCAACCTGTGGCCAAGATACAGGAAGCTCTGGAACGTGTCGAGATGGAGCTATCGCTGGAGGAGAGCGAAGAGGAAATCTACAAAAAGGTGCACAAAAAGGTCTTGGACAGTATTGTGGAGCCCATCAAGCAACTGCAGACGACACTCCAGTGCATTGAGGATAAAACAGAGTCTTTAGCTGGTTCCGAATCAATGGAACAGAAAATTAACATGGCCATTCTGGATATCGTGACTCCGCCACTCTTCGAACTCAACAAGGGATTGGAGCTGATTCTTAACGAGAAATCGGACAGCATTGAAGCTGGCATGTTTACGGTGCAGACGGTAGAATCGATGGTCCCTCCGCTGCAGGAGATTCAAAATGGTCTGGCCCAGTTGAGTCAGGATCTTGAGACGGGACAGATAGAGCGGGCAGAGGAAGCAACCTTGGATCTGGCAGATACACAGAAGCTATTGCAGTCCATTGCCCAAGCCGTGTTGCATTTCGAGACGAATATTGAAAGGATATCAGATCGTCTCACTGACAATGTAAAGATTCGTTTACAGAATCTAAAGGATGAACTATCAGCTTTAATTGGCACCATTTTGGATAAAGACATAACTCGGCATCACGTAGATCTGCTCGACAAGCTAAAGCGTCCCATTGATGAACTTAACTATTGCATACGACAGACGGAGGTGAAGTCCACATCTGGTTCATTGGCTGATTTGATTGAACCTCTCAGCATGCTACAGGAGAGTACGCAGAAGGGACATGGAGTCCTTTTACGCGAACGGGAGCCCGACAAGCAAGCACTGCAATCCCTCGAAAACATTCGTAATATCATACGCAATGTCATTATAGATATTGAGGAGCACGAGTTTAAGATGCTACAACAGGAGATCCAACAGGATGAGCAGCATGCGGCGCAGCAGGACAAATCCTTTAGTGCGCTGCGAAAGGTACTCGAAACGAAAGTCTCCCTGGATGAGGCCATTGGTAACATTGAAACCCTTCAGCTGGCATTGAACAGAATTAATGAGGATCCCAAGGCTGCACCCAAAACCAAATCCTCGGCAAATGAAGCTCAAGTTGCTTTGCTAAGGATTCTACAAATAGCCAAGGGATTAGCCGCGTTTAGCGAGTCGGAAACCACGCTAAATTCAAATGAGGCAAATACCAGTAGAATCCTATATGAATTGAGTAAAAGCTTTGCTGATCTGGCCAAGAACCTGGATAATCTGGCAGCTGAGAACAATGAATACAACGATGTTCTGGGTAATTTTAATGATATTCTGACCCAGCAGAAAGATGTGAAACTGAATTGGAACACACTTGCGATTGCCAGTCCCCTAACGAGTTTCATTCAAGCCATGGAAAATCTTCAACCCCTGCAGGGATCTGTTGAGGATCTATCCACACTTGACGACATTTCGGTATTAAAATCCATTGCTGAATCGCTGCCCACGGAGCCTGAAGAAGTCGTAGAAGAGGAAAAGAAAGAAATTTTCGAAGGGGAAAAGGTCAAGAAACCAACTGAAGTCTTACTCTCAGATCTTAATCATGGCATCGCCTCGGTACTGTCTCATTACGAGGATCTGGATGTGAGCTCTTTGCGTCCCGATGCAGCTGAACCTCTTCAAGCCGCAATTCTCAAAATGCAAGAGCTGCAGAACAGTATTGCGTTGGTGCAGGAGACAAACCCGGTCGAAGCTGCTCAATCCATATCAGAGGATACTGATCCTGGCACTTTCGCTGCAGCGATTTGCAGCTTAGAACGTCATGTTCTGGAGGTGGAGGAATGTATTGCCCACAGTGGAGCCGAGAGTCTAACGGATGTGGAACTCTCCAAGCTGAAGACACTGGCAACTCCATTGCACGATCTCAGACAGTACTGTGAACAGATTGATATTCAGGCTATGGAGCAAGCCATCGATATGTCGACACAGGATATATCGGAGCTGAAGACAAGCGGCCATAAGGAAACTTTGGAGGCCGCTGACAAGGAAGAGGCAATCATCGAGGCAGAACCCAAAGTGGAACTATACGATGTTAAACAGGGTGTTGTCAGTGGCATAATGCAACTGGAGGCCTGTTTGGAGGTAACCAAAAAGGATAATAATGAGGAATTGCGACGGGTCGGTGAAATTATGCAGCAATTGAACTCTGACTTGAAGAGTATTCAAGAAGCCCTCAGCTCGGATAGCAATCAACAGGAAACTGTATTGGCTCAGGCAAAAATCGCACAAACCATGTTCAAATTGAAGGAGTGTTTGGTTCATACATACGAATCGGGTCTGGTGGAGTCCCTGGAGAATGTGGAAAGCGCTTTCGAAGATATTCTGCTCTCTTTACCCGTATTGGAGACGCAGTTGGCCCAGGAGATGTATGTGAAAATCGAGAATACCTTCAAAAACTTCATGATATACTCTCAGAAATTGGCTAGCAGACAACAACAGTCTGTTGGAAATCTAAACTCATCATTTGAAAAACTATTGGAAACTATAAAGGCTGTCGCCGACTCACCCAATGTCGATATTGATAAATCATCAACTTTAATGGTTAATCTTCAGACCAGTCTAATGGCCTCATTCCGTTCCCTTAATGAGATCAGCGAAGTGGCTGACAATGATCACCTGGGAGGACTCCTTAAAACACAGAGTAGTCTTGTTGCGGTCTTTGACTTTATCGAAAACAATGAAAACACAATTCGCATCATTGAGTTACTTCAGGAAATTGATGTCATATCTGCGGAATTAAAAAGCGTCTCTCAGGTTCCAATCGAATCAAGAGTGCCAATCGATACCAGCATGATCATAGAAAATGTGTCTTCGGGTAAAGCGTTTTTAACTCAAATAGAACAGGGCCTGCAAAACGATCACCCATTGAGTGTAATGCTTCTGGATGAGAACACGGAAGAATTAAGTCAACTAGAGGCGACACTCATTCAAATTGAAAATGAAATTCTCTCCCAAACAGAGCTAACACAGATAACATCAGAGCAACTTGCCCTTATTGAGACGGTTCAGTGGCAAATCAACAATCTTCAGCAGAAATTAACTCTTCTCAATGCATCGCTTGAGTCACAACTGCAGGAGGAGGAAAGAGAGATGAAGCAACAGGCAAATATAGAATCCTTTAAAGCAGAGTATGAAATGGAAACAGAGCAACAATTCCAGGACGAGCAGATAACTCAGCAAGAAATCCTGGAAACAGCAGAAAAAGATCCTGAAAAGAAAACTGAGATAAAGGTGAAAAGAAAACTGAATGAAGAGGTAAAAAATGCAACACCAAAGAAATCAAAAGATGAAATCGATGCCGAGGTAACTCAACAACCTGATGAATCATCAACTGATGCAATTATTGATAATTCTGAGATACTTAAACAGACACTGAACAAGAAGCTTTTAGAGTTAAAGTCCCACGAGAGGAACGATGAAATAAAGCTTGTTTTCAGTAACAGTAAAGAAATCTTCGATAACTTGCAAGATTCGGAAAATATTGAAAAGGGCATTTTCGTGCTTAGAGAGCATATTGTTCATACCTATGATGGAAAGTCTGCTGATGATCAAACGGATAAAGAAATGGTTGAAGCTTTCATCGAATCGCTTCTTGAGTTCTCTCCAACTGCTGCAGAGAATATTATAAACCATTACCTAAGAGAGATTAAAACAAATATTATTTTAACTAAAGCTTCTATTAGACTTATTGACGATAGTGAAATGTTTGTGAAGCCGTCATTACTTTTGCCAAAACTCATAAATCTTGAAACCATTGCCGAGAACATCAAGTCTGATCTGCATATTGAAAAATCCTCTGAAAAAATGATATATCTACAACAAAATTTGATGGATATTTTCGTAATTCTGGATGATCTTTTGGATGACAGGACAACAATTTTAAAACCTGCAATTGAGGATGTTAAATCTATACTACTTAGAGAGTATGATTACATTGAGAAAAAACAGGATCACTTGCTCACTGCTACTGTGGAGGAAAAAATTCATAGTATTACTAAAAAAATGTTAAACGTCTGCGAGGAATTCCAAAAGCTTAATAAAAAATCGGATGTTGAGAAATCAATTAAATTCGTTGAAAAGAAGAAAGATGAAAATAAACAGACTGAGCAAATTAAAAAGGTAGCTGACGAAAAGGCATTAGAAACAAAGAAGCAAGACGTTAAGGAAACTGCTGCGGAGACGGCGAAGATTCTTGAACAACAAACCAATGAGGAGAAGAAAATGGATGATAAACAAAAGATACGGAAAGAAGATGATGTTGAAAAAGTCTCCGAAGAAAAAGTTTCAGAAAGTAAGAAACTAGACGTTATGGAAGCTGAAGCTGAGGTGGAAAAGGCGAAAATACTGGATAAACAAGCCATTGAGGATAAGAAACTGGCTGATAAACAAACGAAACTGGAAGAAAAACATGCAGACAAGAAGGATCAGAAAGGAGAGACATCTGAAGTTGTTGCTGAAAAGGTTTCCGACGAAAAGATCCCAGACAGTCAGAAACCAGACGTTAAGGAAACGGAAGCTGAGGCGCAAAAAGCCGAGATTCTTGAACAACACAGCATTGAGGAGAAGAAGCTGGATGATAAACAAAAGAAACCGCAAGAAAAAGATGCTGGACAGAAGGGTCAGACGGGAGAGGCATCTGAAGTTGTTGCTAAAAAGGTTTCCGAAGAAAAGGTTCCAGAAAGTAAGAAAACAGACGTTAAGGAACCAGAAGCTGAGGTGCAACAGGAAAAAGTACTGGAAAAACAAGCCATTGAGGAAAAGAAACTAGTTGATAAACAAAAGAAACAGGAAGAAAAACATGCTGACAAGAAGTCTCAGAGGGCAGAGACATCTGAAGTTGTTGTTGAAAAGGTTTTCGAAGAAAAGATCTCAGAAAGTATAAAACAAGACGCTAACGAAACAGAAGCTGAGGCGCTATCGGCTAAGATTTTTGAACAACAAATAGTTGAGGAGAGGAAACTGGATGACAAACAAAAATATCAAGAAAATGTTTCGGAGGAATTGAAGCCTGACATTAAGATCACGGAAGCTGAGGAACAGAAAACGAAGAGCATGGAACAAAAGGACTCTAAAAAAGAGGAACAAGAAAATAAACAAAAGGATGTAGGAAAACAGACAGACGAGAATCGGGTAAAAGATACTTTGAATAACAAGTTCTCAGACTTAGTCGAATTCTCGAAATCACAATCTTCTAATGAAAGCTTGCAATCCATTGTAGCATTGAGTAAGGATATAATCGAAAATATTGAAGATTCTGAGAGAGTTTCCAAATCTATATTTAAACTCAGAGAATGTATTGTTCATACTTATGATGGAAAATCTGCTGAAAACCAAACGGATAAAGAAATAATTGAAGCTTTCATCGAATCACTTCTTGATTTCTCTCCAACTATTGCAGAGAATATTATCAACCATTACCTGAAAGAAATTAAAACAAATATTATATTAACTAAAGCTTCCATTCGACTTATTGACGACAGTGAAATGGATTCGAAGCCGTCGTTAATTTTGCCAAAACTGATTAATCTTGAATCCATTGCTGAGAATATCAAGTCTGACCAACATATTGAAAAGTCCTCTGAAAAAATGATTAATCTACAACAAAATTTAATGGACATTTTCGTTATCCTGGATGATTTATTGGATGACAAGACAGCAATATTAAAGCCTACAATTGAGGATATAAAAAGTACTCTACTTACAGAGTATGATTACATTGAGAAGAAACAGGGTCACTTGCTCACTGCTACCGTGGAGGAAAAAATTCACAACATTACAAAAAAAATGTTGAATGTGTGCGAAGAATTACAAAATAAAATTACAATAAAATCTAATGAAGAGAAGAAAGGGAAAAATAAGCACGAGCAAATTAAGAACGTTTCTGAAGAAAAGGTCCTCAAAAGTGAGAAACAGGAGGTTAAGGAAACTGAAGATGAGATGAAACATGTGAAAATTCTTGAAAAACAACTTATTGAGGAGAAGAAACTGGATGAAAGTCAAAAGACTCAAGAAGAAATAGATGCTAAGCAGAAGGCTCACAAGGGAGAGACATCTGAAGTTGTTGCTGAAAAGGTTTCCGAAGAAAAGGTTCCAGAAAGTAAGAAAACAGACGTTAAGGAACCAGAAGCTGAGTCGCAAAAAGCCAAGATTCTTGAACAACACAGCATTGAGGAGAAGAAGCTGGATGATAAGCAAAAGAAACCGGAAGAAAAAGATGCTAAACAGAAGGCTCAGACGGGAGAGACATCTGAAGTTGATGCTGAAAAGGTTTCCGAAGAAAAGGTTCCAGAAAGTAAGAAACCAGACTTTAAGGAAACAGAAGCTGAGGTGCAAAAAGCGAAGATTCTTGAACAACACAGAATTGAGGAGAAGAAACTGGATGATAAGCAAAAGAAACCGGAAGAAAAAGATGCTGGAAGAAGGGCTGAGAGGGGAGAGACATCTGAAGTTGATGCCGAAAAGGTTTCGGAAGAAAAGGTTTCGGAAGAAAAGGTTTCGGAAGAAAAGGTTTCGGAAGAAAAGGTTTCGGAAGAAAAGGTTCCAGAAAGTAAAAAACAAGACGTTAAGGAATCAGAGGCTGAGGCGCAAAAAGCGAAGATTCTGGAGCAACAAACCATTGAGGAAAAGGAACTGACTGATAAACAAAAGAAACCCGAAAAGAGAGATGCTGTGATGAAAGCTCAGAGGGGAGTAACATCTGAAGTTGTTGCTGAACAGGTTTCCGAAGAAAAGGTTCCAGAAAGTAACAAACCAGACGTTAAGGAAACGGAAGCAGATGTGCAACAGGCAAAGATTCTGGAACAACAAGCGATTGAGGAAAAGGAACTGGCTGATAGGCAAAAGAAACCGGAAGGGAGAGATGCTGAGAAGAAGGCTCAGAAGGGAGAGGCATCTGAAGTGGTTACTGACAAGGTTTCCGAAGAAATGGTCCCAGAAAGTAAGAAACAAAAAGCGAAGATTCTTGAGAAACAAACCATTGAGGAGAAGAAACTGGATGATAGTCAAAAGACTCAAGAAGAAAAAGATGCTAAGCAGAAGGCTCAGAAGGCAGAAACATCCGAAGTTATTGCTGAAATGGTTTTCGAAGGAAAGGTCTCAGAAAGTAAAAAACCAGAGGTTCACGAACCCGAAGCTGAGGCACAACAGAAGAAGATTCTTGACTCTAAAACAGAAAAACCAGAAAATAAAGAAAAAGATGTAGAAAAACAGACATACGAGAATCGGGTAAAAGATACTTTGAATAACAAGTTCTCAGACTTAGTCGAATTCTCGAAATCACAATCTTCTAATGAAAGCTTGCAATCCATTGTAGCATTGAGTAAGGATATAATCGAAAATATTGAAGATTCTGAGAGAGTTTCCAAATCTATATTTAAACTCAGAGAGTGTATTGTTCATACTTATGATGGAAAATCTGCTGAAAACCAAACGGATAAAGAAATAATTGAAGCTTTCATCGAATCACTTCTTGATTTCTCTCCAACTATTGCAGAGAATATTATCAACCATTACCTGAAAGAAATTAAAACAAATATTATATTAACTAAAGCTTCCATTCGACTTATTGACGACAGTGAAATGGATTCGAAGCCGTCGTTAATTTTGCCAAAACTGATTAATCTTGAATCCATTGCTGAGAATATCAAGTCTGACCAATATATTGAAAAGTCCTCTGAAAAAATGATTCATCTACAACAAAATTTAATGGACATTTTCGTTATCCTGGATGATTTATTGGATGACAAGACAGCAATATTAAAGCCTACAATTGAGGATATAAAAAGTACTCTACTTACAGAGTATGATTACATTGAGAAGAAACAGGGGCACTTGCTCAATGCTACCGTAGAGGAAAAAATTCACAACATTACAAAAAAAATGTTGAATCTGTGCGAAGAATTACAAAAGGTTAACAAGAAGTTAATTGATGCGAAGTCAATAAAATCTACTGAAGAGAAGAAAGGGGATAATAAGCACGGGACAATTAAGAAGGTTGCTGAAGAAAAGGTCCCCAAAAGTGAGAAACAGGAGGTTAAGGAAATTGAAGCTGAGATGCAAAATGTGAAGATTCTTGAAGAACAACTTATTGAGAAGAATAAACTGGATGAAAGTCAAAAGACTCAAGAAGAAATAGATGCTAAGCAGAAGGCCCACAAGGGAGAGACATCTGAAGTTGTTGCTGAAAAGGTTTCCGAAGAAAAGGTACCAGAAAGTATGAAACAAGACGTTAAGGAAACAGAGGCGCAAAAAGTGAAGATTCTTGAACAACACAGCATTGAGGAGAAGAAACTGGCTGATCAACAAAAGAAACCGGAATATAAAGATGCCAAACAAAGGGCTCAGACGGGAGAGACATCTGAAGTTGATGCTGAAAAGGTTTCCGAAGAAAAGGTTCCAGAAAGTAAAAAACCAGACGAAAAGGAAACAGAGGCTCAGGTTCAACAGGCGAAAATACTGGAAAAACAAGCCATTGAGGAAAAGAAACTGGCTGATAAACAAAAGAAACAGGAAGAAAAACATCTTGACAAGAAGGCTCAGACGGGAGAGACATCTGAAGTTGTTGCTGAAAAGGTTTCCGAAGAAAATGTTCCAGAAAGTAAGAAACCAGACGTTAAGGAAACAGAGACTCAGGTTCAACAGGCGAAAATACTGGAAAAACAAGCCATTGAGGAAAAGAAACTGGCTGATAAACAAAAGAAACAGGAAGAAAAACATGCTGACAAGAAGGCTCAGACGGGAGAGGCATCTGAAGTTGTTGCTGAAAAGGTTTCCGAAGAAAAGGTTCCAGAAAGTAAGAAACCAGACGTTAAGGAAACAGAGGCTCAGGTTCAACAGGCGAAAATACTGGAAAAACAAGCCATTGAGGAAAAGAAACTGGCTGATAAACAAAAGAAACAGGAAGAAAAACATGCTGACAAGAAGGCTCAGACGGGAGAGGCATCTGAAGTTGTTGCTGAAAAGGTTTCCGAAGAAAAAGTTCCAGAAAGTAAGAAACCAGACGTTAAGGAAACAGAAGCTGAGGCGCAACGGGTGAAAGTACTGGAAAAACAAGCCATTGAGGAAAAGAAACTGGCTGATAAACAAAAGAAACAGGAAGAAAAACATGCTGACAGAAAGGCTCAGACGGGAGAGGCATCTGAAGTTGTTGCTGAAAAGGTTTCCGAAGAAAAGGTTCCAGAAAGTAAGAAACCAGACGTTAAGGAAACAGAGGCTCAGGTTCAACAGGCGAAAATACTGGAAAAACAACCCATTGAGGAAAAGAAACTGGCTGATAAACAAAAGAAACAGGAAGAAAAACATGCTGACAAGAAGGCTCAGACGGAAGAGGCATCTGAAGTTGTTGCTGAAAAGGTTTCCGAAGAAAAGGTTCCAGAAAGTAAGAAACCAGACGTTAAGGAAACAGAAGCTGAGGCGAACCGGGCGAAAGTACTGGAAAAACAAGCCATTGAGGAAAAGAAACTGGCTGATAAACAAAAGAAACAGGAAGAAAAGCTTGCTGACAAGAAAGCTCAGACGGGAGAGGCATCTGAAGTTGTTGCTGAAAAGGTTTCCGAAGAAAAGGTTCCAGAAAGTAAGAAACCAGACGTTAAGGAAACAGAGGCTCAGGTTCAACAGGCGAAAATACTGGAAAAACAAGCCATTGAGGAAAAGAAACTGGCTGATAAACAAAAGAAACAGGAAGAAAAACATGCTGACAAGAAGGCTCAGACGGGAGAGGCATCTGAAGTTGTTGCTGAAAAGGTTTCCGAAGAAAAGGTTCCAGAAAGTAAGAAACCAGACGTTAAGGAAACAGAGGCTCAGGTTCAACAGGCGAAAATACTGGAAAAACAACCCATTGAGGAAAAGAAACTGGCTGATAAACAAAAGAAACAGGAAGAAAAACATGCTGACAAGAAGGCTCAGACGGGAGAGGCATCTGAAGTTGTTGCTGAAAAGGTTTCCGAAGAAAAGGTTCCAGAAAGTAAGAAAACAGACGTTAAGGAAACAGAAGCTGAGGCGAACCGGGCGAAAGTACTGGAAAAACAAGCCATTGAGGAAAAGAAACTGGCTGATAAACAAAAGAAACAGGAAGAAAAGCTTGCTGACAAGAAAGCTCAGACGGGAGAGGCATCTGAAGTTGTTGCTGAAAAGGTTTCCGAAGAAAAGGTTCCAGAAAGTAAGAAACCAGACGTTAAGGAAACAGAGGCTCAGGTTCAACAGGCGAAAATACTGGAAAAACAAGCCATTGAGGAAAAGAAACTGGCTGATAAACAAAAGAAACAGGAAGAAAAACATGCTGACAAGAAGGCTCAGACGGGAGAGGCATCTGAAGTTGTTGCTGAAAAGGTTTCCGAAGAAAAGGTTCCAGAAAGTAAGAAAACAGACGTTAAGGAAACAGAAGCTGAGGCGCAACGGGCGAAAGTACTGGAAAAACAACCCATTGAGGAAAAGAAACTGGCTGATAAACAAAAGAAACAGGAAGAAAAGCTTGCTGACAAGAAAGCTCAGACGGGAGAGGCATCTGAAGTTGTTGCTGAAAAGGTTTCCGAAGAAAAGGTTCCAGAAAGTAAGAAACCAGACGTTAAGGAAACAGAGGCTCAGGTTCAACAGGCGAAAATACTGGAAAAACAAGCCATTGAGGAAAAGAAACTGGCTGATAAACAAAAGAAACAGGAAGAAAAACATGCTGACAAGAAGGCTCAGACGGGAGAGGCATCTGAAGTTGTTGCTGAAAAGGTTTCCGAAGAAAAGGTTCCAGAAAGTAAGAAACCAGACGTTAAGGAAACAGAGGCTCAGGTTCAACAGGCGAAAATACTGGAAAAACAAGCCATTGAGGAAAAGAAACTGGCTGATAAACAAAAGAAACAGGAAGAAAAACATGCTGACAAGAAGGCTCAGACGGGAGAGGCATCTGAAGTTGTTGCTGAAAAGGTTTCCGAAGAAAAGGTTCCAGAAAGTAAGAAACCAGACGTTAAGGAAACAGAGGCTCAGGTTCAACAGGCGAAAATACTGGAAAAACAAGCCATTGAGGAAAAGAAACTGGCTGATAAACAAAAGAAACAGGAAGAAAAACATGCTGACAAGAAGGCTCAGACGGGAGAGGCATCTGAAGTTGTTGCTGAAAAGGTTTCCGAAGAAAAGGTTCCAGAAAGTAAGAAAACAGACGTTAAGGAAACAGAAGCTGAGGCGCAACGGGCGAAAGTACTGGAAAAACAACCCATTGAGGAAAAGAAACTGGCTGATAAACAAAAGAAACAGGAAGAAAAGCTTGCTGACAAGAAAGCTCAGACGGGAGAGGCATCTGAAGTTGTTGCTGAAAAGGTTTCCGAAGAAAAGGTTCCAGAAAGTAAGAAACCAGACTTTAAGGAAACAGAGGCTCAGGTTCAACAGGCGAAAATACTGGAAAAACAAGCCATTGAGGAAAAGAAACTGGCTGATAAACAAAAGAAACAGGAAGAAAAACATGCTGACAAGAAGGCTCAGACGGGAGAGGCATCTGAAGTTGTTGCTGAAAAGGTTTCCGAAGAAAAGGTTTCAGAAAGTAAGAAACCAGACGTTAAGGAAACAGAGGCTCAGGTTCAACAGGCGAAAATACTGGAAAAACAAGCCATTGAGGAAAAGAAACTGGCTGATAAACAAAATAAACAGGAAGAAAAACATGCTGACAAGAAGGCTCAGACGGGAGAGGCATCTGAAGTTGTTGCTGAAAAGGTTTCCGAAGAAAAGGTTCCAGAAAGTAAGAAACCAGACGTTAAGGAAACAGAAGCTGAGGCGCAACGGGCGAAAGTACTGGAAAAACAAGCCATTGAGGAAAAGAAACTGGCTGATAAACAAAAGAAACAGGAAGAAAAGCTTGCTGACAAGAAAGCTCAGACGGGAGAGGCATCTGAAGTTGTTGCTGAAAAGGTTTCCGAAGAAAAGGTTCCAGAAAGTAAGAAACCAGACGTTAAGGAAACAGAAGCTGAGGCGCAACGGGCGAAAGTACTGGAAAAACAAGCCATTGAGGAAAAGAAACTGGCTGATAAACAAAAGAAACAGGAAGAAAAGCTTGCTGACAAGAAAGCTCAGACGGGAGAGGCATCTGAAGTTGTTGCTGAAAAGGTTTCCGAAGAAAAGGTTCCAGAAAGTAAGAAACCAGACGTTAAGGAAACAGAGGCTCAGGTTCAACAGGCAAAAGTACTGGAAAAACAAGCCATTGAGGAAAGGAAACTGGCTGATAAACAAAAGAAACAGGCAGAAAAACATCTTGGCAAGAAGGCTCAGACGGGAGAGGCATCTGAAGTTGTTGCTGAAAAGGTTTCCGAAGAAAAGGTTCCAGAAAGTAAGAAACCAGACGTTAGGGAAACAGAGGCTCAGGTTCAACAGGCGAAAATACTGGAAACACAAGCCATTGAGGAAAAGAAACTGGCTGATAAACAAAAGAAAAAGGAAGAAAAACATGCTGATAAGAAGGCTCAGAAGGCAGAGCCATCTGAAATTGTTGTTGAGAAAGTTTCTGAAGAAAAGATCAAAGATGGTAAGGCTAAAACTGCAGATGGGTTTGATAACATAGCAGGAAAAGCATCTCAAGAAAATGTCCTTGATACGGAGAAACTTGAAGATTTGGAAGCTGAAGTTATAGCACCGAAACCAAAGATACTTCATCAAAATTTCGTTGAAGGAAAGAAAGTTGATGGCAAACAGCAAAATGAGTCTGAAGAGAACGTTGAAATCAAGGGCAACGTGGATACTGTAGGTCTAAAGCTCCCATCGAAATTGTCTATAAGCGTACATGAAGACGGACAGAGTCTACATGAGACTATTGAACGTAGAAGACAAACTGTAGAAACAGAAGACTCTGTAAGTCTAAGTCATGATAAAACTTACAAGTCCTTGGAGACTGAATATAAGGAAAGAAAGGAGTCCCGAAGTGCTAAGCGTAAACCGACAATTGACTTGATGCTGACAAATCGTAATTCGGCTACGGGAAGTGACCTGAAGTTAACATGTGGAATATCTGGTCAGGATGTGAATGTTCAATGGTTCAAACAAAATCTTTTGATTGCAAACGATGTTAAGTACAAAATAACCTTGAATGATGGTCTATCCTGCCTTGAAATCAAAGCGACAGACATGAATGATTCTGGCATTTATCGATGCATAGCGTCTAATCGAAATGGAGAGGTCGAAACAAGTTGTCTTGTGACTATATACGAAGCACCTTCAACTAAATTTGGCACTCCGCCAATATTTACACGCAACATTCGAGGTAAGTGTTTATTCTACCTATGCAACCTCATCGGTGCAATTCCCAATACAAAGTTTCTAACTTAATTAACGTCAGATTACAAATGAATCAATTATTTACCAATAAGCATGCTAAACACTCACTATGTAAATAGGAAGTAAATACATTCAATATAGTATATAAGATCTTTGGCCAAGTTATTTCAATCAATCAGTTCGCACTTCGAGCTTATTTATCATAAGTAAAAGCTAATAACTATGCATACTATATTATATTATTTTTATAGCAGAATAGACGCCGCCAAAAATAGAAACGTAATTTATATAATTGAATTTTCTGTGTGCATTCATTAAAATTCTATAGCATTTAAATAGATTTTTTTAAATGATTTTTTGGCAACAATCAAGTAGCCAGATATATGTATGTATATAAGTATATATCTTAAGAACGAAGTGATTTGCGTGAACAATCAATTGGATATTAGGATTTATTCGAGAACGAATGTATTTTCGAATATTTCACCACATGCGGACAGTCGTGAATCTTCTTTTGAATCGAACGGACGTTTAACGTCCTAGAAACTCTTTCGATCGAACCGTTGCGGGATTTATATATTTAGATACAGATATATAACAATCGACTCGAACGGATTATCATAATTTTTTATCGGTTTTTCTTTACATTTTTCGCAACGAATTTTTAATTTTCCACCGTTATCCTTTGAAAAGATAAAAAACAAATACTAATCGCGATGGGAGAGACGGACGGTGATATCGAGCCACGGGGTTCCGCTGAGCCGGAGGCGGCACCAGCGCAGGATACGCTGCAGGTGCCAACGCAAAAGAAGCGAAAGCTCAAGTCTCCCACTCCGGGTAGTTTACGTGGACGCAGTGCCACGCCCATACACGGCAGGAGTCAGACTCCATTCAGTTTGTATATGACACGTCGAAGCGCGACGCCATCAACATGGCGTAGCATTACGCCGTTCCTAAAGCGCGAGGAGAAGGAGAAAACTCCCTTTGAGCTGGGCAGGGACATTAAGTCGCAGACAACGTGCAACATTGCGGTATTTGATCGGGCTTTGATCATGGACATCTCGGAACCCGTCGATGCTCAGAAACCCGTTCGTTACATAACATCCGATTTGTCGGTAATCGATCGGGCTGCCGTAATGGATGTGTCTAACGTTGAGGTTATCTACGTGGTTGAAGAGTACGAAGAGTATGAAGAGGAGGAGGAAATCATCGAGGAGGTGAAGCCAAAGAAAAAGGAAAAGAAAGCCAGGAAGCCACGCGTCGGACGCAAGTCTATCGACAAGGATCAAAGTCCCTCAGGTGTCGAAGATGGCGAAGACTTAGGCGATGGCGCTGAAGACCGAGAGGATAGCGTGGATTTCGATGATGGCGACGAGCCCGTTAAGAAGGGCAAGAAAAAGGCACCACCAAAGAAGAAGGAGAAGAAAGAAAAGTCACCCAGCCCGAAGTTGTCCTTGAAACTGGAAATTGGTGGCGGCCAAAAAGCCAGCAAGAAGATGTTTGAGCAGCAACAGGCAGCTCCAAAGCCGCCACCAAAGAAGAGCAAGATGGTGCTCCAAATGGAAGAGCAGGCCAAAGCTGCAGCCAAGGCAGCCGAGGAGGCGGCTAACCGTGCCAAGCCCAAGGGCGAGACATTCGAGGAGCGCCAGAAGCGTTTAAAGGAAGAAAAGGAGGAACAAGATCGACTCGAAGCCGAGCAGCGAGCCATCGAGGAAGCCGAAGCTGAAGCGGAAGCCGAAGCTGAGGAAGATGAAGAGGATCCATCCTTTGTCGATGACACCGATATGGGCACCGAAGCGGCCGATGGAGAATATAACGAAGACGAGGAAAGGGATGAGGATCAGGAAAACGAAGAAGACGATGAAGTTGTCGATCTTAAAGCTGAAAAGCGTCGGGGCAGTAACTCTTCAGATGAATATACCCGTCCCGATCCGCATGAGGAAGAGCGCTGGCAACGAATTGCCGCCGTCGAGGGCGAGGAGTTCATGCAACAGATGCGAAAGTATAGCCTCGCCAAGCGGACGAGTGAGAAGGAACGGGATGCCGACTGGCAACGCCGACGTGAACAGGCTCGCAATCCCAAGTTCATTAACTTCCTCTCCGATCGCACCGTCGAAGCTGGCCAAAGTGTCCGCTTGGCCTGCGCCGTAGATGGTCCGGAGCTATCGGTCAAATGGTTCAAGGATCGCAGACAGCTGGAACGCGATGCCACTCATCGGATTATCAACAATAATAACATTTTGGTCCTAGAGGTGGTCAACACTACAATATTGGATTCCGGCGAGTACTCTTGCCAAATAATGAACCAAAATGACGAGGTCACCTCATCGTGTATTGTTACTATTTACGAAATCTTTAAGGATGAACCCAAACCTCCCTCTATTCAATATATTAAAGGTACATGTCCACATCCAAGATGTTCTCTTCCCAATTTCCGTGTTTCCTCATTGCATTTCTTAATGTATTCTAGAATACTATCACTTGCGTGATGATGAGTTAACTATTGAGGGTCATGTTCATGGTGTACCACGTCCGGTTGTTACCTGGTGGCGGGGTGCTTTCCAGGTGAAACCTAGCTACAAGTTTACCATGATCGAGGAGGCCCATGGTGTATGCAAGCTATTGATCTACAAACCCGGCAACAAGGACGGCGGCATTTACACACTGAAGGCGATCAACTCGGTGGGTGAGGCACAGATCAATAATACCGTCGAGGTGGCCAAGAATCTCCATTACCATGTGCCCGGCATATTCCATGCACGCGACAGGATCCAGCTAGACAGCTTGAAACAAGCCAGATTGTCAATGGATGCGGCCCTCAAATCCTTGGCCGAATCTGATCTGAAGCGTGCCGAAATCGAAGCTGAACAGCAGCGCGTCCAGGCAGCTCGTGCCCCGCCAGAGCCATTAGTGCCTGCCAAGCAGAAGCTGTCTTTTGCCACCCAATTGCGTGATCGCATGGCATTGGAGGGCACGACGGTGAAGTTTGTGGCCACAGTGATCGGTCCAGAGCCGAACACTCGCTGGATGAAGGACGACAAATGGATAACGATGAGCGAGAATGTTAAGAACTTGTCCGAAGAGGGTAAAGCCATTATCGAGATCAGCAAAGTGACCTCTGCCGATTCGGGTGTATACAAATGTGTGGCCAAGAATGATATGAGCGAAATAGAAACCTCATGCTACTTCAAGGTGTATGCGGCACAAGCTGATGGCGATGAATCCGAACCCATATTTGCCCTACCCCTGCGAGGTATTTTTAATGTATATCTGTATCTTCAATTGTCGCTGTCTTTGTATCTGTATCTGCAACTGTATCTGTATCTGTATCTGTATCTGTTTTTGCCAGAACGCCAACACGAGCCAAACACACACACAAATCGCCATTCGAAATTCGAATACAAATCGATTGAGGTCGACAAGTGTACAAAAATAGAATCAATGTAGACAATAGACAATCGACAATTGATTGAAGTGTCATTCTCTTCTTCTTAGATGTGTATCACTCTTCTCAAAATGATTTGATTATCGATACGAAGGTTCGCGGCAATCCCCGCCCGGTTATTTCGTGGACGAAAGACCAATTACCCGTTGTTCTCGACGATCGTGTCGTACAAATCGAGCACTTGGATGGCATCTGCGAGCTGATCGTTAACAAGCCAACGGAGAAAGACAACGGCGTCTACGTTTGCACCGCCCAGAATAAGTTGGGCAGTCAGTCGACCACCCACACGGTTGTTGTTGACACCGCACACTCTTCCCGTCGCTCGAGCATACTTTCATCAGCCATGCAGGAGGATGCATCTGGCGCCCCTGGCGGCGATGCCACTAAGAAGAAGCCCAAAAAGTTGCCCAAAGGTGATGGCGATGGTGAAGAGGGTGCCGAGGGTGGCTATGAGAGACGTAGTCGGATGCCCGATCCGTCGCCTAAGCAAATGCTCTACTTCACGGTCAATTTGTCCAATCGTTACGTAGCCGAAGGCTCCAAGGTCAAGCTACAAGCGGTTGTTGGTGGACCCGAACCGACCATTAAATGGCAAAAGGATGATCAAAATGTACAGTATGGACCCCGTATAAGGAACATGAATCGAGACAGTCTGGCTGTACTGGAGTTCGTCAGTGCACAGCCTGAAGATTCCGGCACCTATACGATAACCGCACAGAATGAGTTTAGCAAGATCACAACATCGGCTCTCCTGCATGTCTATCAGCCGAAGGTCAACACTGATGTGCAACCTGTGTTCATACGCTCTTTGAAAGGTAATCTATCTGAATCTCAACCTCAACTTGTTTTCGAGTGCCCATGTCGTCGTTGTTATTGTTGCCTCGGCAGATGTCTGATTATATCTATGAATAAATCAAGGCCAAAGTGATTGTGCAATGCCAATCTGCCTGTCTGTCTATCGGGGATTATGCAACCCCATTGACCGTGTTATTGTCTCTATTCGTTGGTTGTTTTTGTTGTGGCTGTTGCGAATTTATGTAACAACTAATGGGAGACCTTAAACATTTTCAACCTCTTAGAGACCTATCATCTAACGTCGAACGAATTGATACTGGAAACAGCAGTGCGAGGTCAGCCCACGCCTCAGGTGCAGTGGTTCAAGGACAGCATTGAGGTTCAAAGCGGAGGGCGCTATCAGCTCATTGAGCATCAGGATGGCACCTGTGAGCTGATCATTGATCGGCCGGACAGCAAGGATTCCGGCAAATATGTCGTTAAGGCCGAGAGTCGTGCTGGCAAAATGGAAATAGCGCATTATGTGCTTTTTGAGGGTCAGGCTCACCACATTGCGGACAATATCCATGGAGTGTTCCATGCTGACAAGAGTCTGTTGCGGCCCAAGGAGGTGGAGAAGCCTGTCATAAAGGCGGCTCCAGCAGCTGCCGCTGAAGAGGGCGCTGCTGAAGGTGAAGAATCGAAGGGTAAGCGACGTGGTCGCAAGAAGGATGACTCTGAAGAGGAGGGTGCTTCTTCGGCCACGGACTATGCCTCGGATACGGCCAGCATGTCGAGCAAGCGGCGTGAGAAGAACGTTGCCATTCACTTCAGTACCTCGATGAGAGATCGGGTTGTTGCCGAGGGATCCAAGGTGAAGATCTCCTGCTTCCTGGAGGCAAAGGAGCCTCAAGTCAAATGGTTCAAGAACGACGAACCCCTTCAAAATGGTCCAAAGATTCGTGGACGTTACAGCGAAGGCCTTTGCCTCTTAGAGATTAACAGCGCCTCAGTAGAGGATAATGGCGAGTACAAATGTTGGGGACGAGACGAGTCCGGAGAAGCATCAACCTCTTGCACGTTGGAAGTCTTCGAGAATCCTGGCACTGGTGATGTCCCGCCAACCTTTACGCGCAACATTAAGGACACGCTCCACGGCAAGATCAACGAACTGCAGCTGGATGTGCATGTGCGAGGTCTGCCGACTCCAACTGTCACATGGTTCAAGGATGGCGTGAAGGTTGAGAACAGCGACAAATATCAGCAGGTGGATCATGATGACGGTACTTCCGAGCTGTTTGTCAGCAATCCGAAGCCATCCGATAGCGGCAAATACGTTTGCCAGGCCGAGAATCGTGAGGGTCAATCCGAAATCGTACACATAGTCACCGTGGAACCTCGTGTCCGTGTCAGACCCGTGTCGCCGCCAAGGGAAGGCAGACCGCCAGCGAAGCCAGCTGTTGAAGGCGAGGAAGCCGCTGCTGAGGGAGAGGAAACTGTTGAGGGCGAAGAAGGTGCACCTGAAAAGAGAGTGCGTAAAAAGTCCAAGAAAGGCGACGATGAGGAACAAACAAGCTCCAGGCGTGAGGTGCCACCACCTCCAGATCTAAAGAAGCGTCTCTATTTCCGCAACTTCCTCTCCAATCGCACTGTTCTGAACGGCAGCAATGTCAAATGGATGGTAAACATCGATGGACCGGAGCCAACGGCCAAGTGGTTCCATGGCGATCAACCAATAACCTTTGGGCCCAAGAGTAAAATGTCCATGCAGGATGGCATTGCCTGGCTCAACCTAGTGGGCGTTACCGAGGAGGATGCCGGAGAATATACTCTACGGGTTCGAGGTTCTGAAAATGAAATCGTTAGCACTTGCAATCTGTTCGTTTACAGTGCCGGTAAAGTTGAAGTAATTTCACCCACTTTCACAGTGGGCATCAAAGGTATGCTAACAGGCTAAGTAACTACAATAGATTCGATTAGATGTTCATGCATTCATTGTGGCATCTGTGCAGCTGTCCAAGTGAACGTTAAGGTATGCTCTTAAGCTCCACATAATCTAAGATTAATATACAAATGTTATTCAATCCAATATCCCACTCCCGATCTTTGTACTTATGTCATATGTCTTATGTCGTTTTGTGCCTTGTCTTTTTGTGTCCACATCCATTCCAGATGCATATCATTCCCAAAACAATCGCCTCACGCTCGAGTGCAAAGTCTCCGGCAGTCCCAAGCCAAATATCTTCTGGCAAAGGGACAACACTCTGTTACCTCTCGAAAGTGCCAAATATGAGTACGCCGAGCAGACAGATGGCGTTAAACAATTGACCATCACCTCCTTTGGCAGCGATGATAGTGGACTCTACACTTGCTATGCGGAGAGTGAAAATGGTCAGATGAAGATCAGCAAATTCGTCCAGGCCTCGGACTATGTGAGAGAACGTACCGCCGACAAAAAGTCTACAAATCAGGAGAAACAGGACAACAAGGGCGAGAAAATCTTGGCGAGTTCAGTGGAAGAAAGTTCAGCTGCAACGACCAAGGCGAAGTCGAGAGAAGCCAAACTGCGTCTAAATCTGGAGACCAGTCTCAAGACTATGACAATAAGTAGTGGCAACAAGGCTCAGCTGATCTGTTATGTCACGGGCTTTATCGAGGAGGTCAACTGGCTAAGGGACGACGAACGGATCACGAAGGATGCCCGTCACAAAATCTACAACATCAATGGTGCCATTAGCTTGGAGATCTACGATGCTCGCGCCGAGGATAGTGGACACTATAGATGCGTGGTCAGAAACAGTAAGCAGACGGTTGAAAGCTCTGGACAACTAACTGTACTGGACGAAACAAGCGGTCGGTTGCCACAAAGCTTTTTGGAAGGCATAAAGAGTAAGTTAAATTGGAAATCTATCAATTAGCGATTGCAAACTAATTATAAAATATAACTTCTATACAGAATCCTATGATGCACATCGCAATGAGATTATACTGAGCTGTCAAGTTCATGGACGTCCCAATGTTAGTTGGATGCGCGATGATCACACGATCTGTAACAATCGTTATAGGGTCGTAGATGAGCCGGGTGGAGAACGCAAGCTGATCATACGCAATCCCATATCATCGGACTGTGGCATCTTTGCCTGCTATGCCGAGCATGATTCTCACATTGACTCGATCAGCACCTCTATTAAAGCCGCTGACTTGAAACGCCTTATTACCTACAATCACCCCAATGCCATTTTGGCGCAATCACAGTCGCCATTGCAATTGCAATCACAACCACGGGAACTTGACGAGGATTCTCAACGTGTTAGTAGCTATATGAATGGCAATGCTGATCATCAACGTGCTGGAAGCCGTGTCCTGCGAAGTGTCGCCCAGGCGAAACCAATGTTTCATACGTATCTTCATGATCGCACCGTGTCGGAGGGTGCTACTCTGCGACTACTGTGCACTGTTTCTGGGGATGAGAACACACACATCGAGTGGCTGAAGAATCACAAGCCATTGCCGAAGGACACACGATATCAGACGCTTTACCAAAACGGCGAGGCATCGCTGGAGATCTTTGCCGCCGTCGCGGATGATAGCGGCAATTACACATGCTCGGCGATCAATGACTTTGGCGAGAGCCTCAGCCATGCCCAACTACGAGTCTACAAACATTTCAGAGAGGCCTCTATGCCGAGTACCTTTACGCAGCCAATTCGAGGTATTCCACATCCAGAGCTGAGCGTTCCAGAAAAGCTGATCCCTAACACAATCGCCTCGCCTGCATAATATTTTATAGTTGTTGTTCTAACCGCTTTCATCTCTCGGTATTCTCTAGATGATCGTTTGGTGATATTTATCTTTCTACTTTCAGACACGTATTCTCTCAATGAGAATGAGTTAGTACTGGATTGTCGCGTGCGTGGCCAGCCACGTCCAGAAATACAATGGATGAAGGGCAACGATATCATCTTTAACAATGAAAAATATGAACAGATCGATCAGGCCGATGGCTACTCCAAGCTGATCATACGCAATCCAACGGAGAAGGACTCGGGCATCTATATCTGTATGGCCACCAACGAGGGTGCCCAGAATAAAATGACCCACCAGGTGTTCTTTGCGGGACGCGAACGATTCACACTGGAGAAAACTCATGGCTTCTTCCATCGTGATCCCAACAAGCCGCACTTCCTCAATCCCTTGGGCAATCAGACCGTCTGTAATGGCGGCACCGTCGCCATCTCGGCCGAATTCATGCAAACGAGCACACCGATTGAGGTCAAATGGTATCGCGATCGGAAAACTGTCGATGGTCCGAATGTGACAACTTTGAATGATAAAGGTGTCTACACGTTGGCTATCATGAACGCCGGGGCGGAGCATGAGGGTACCTACACTTGCCTTGCCTCGAATGCATTCGGACGCATTGAATCGAATGTTCACATTGATGTCTCCGTCGGTGCGGAGAAGAACGAACGTCCGCCCCTCTTCCTGTCTAGACCGGAAACCGAAATGAAGATCGCTGTGGGTGATCCCTTCTCGCTGTCCTTCCGCATTGCTGGTGATCCCAAGCCAAAGTGTAAGATCAGAGTAAATGTATACATATCATTTGATGCATCTATCAATTCCCTATTCCCTTTCAATACTTAGTGGTGTTCATGAAGGGCACCAAGGACATAACTCAATCGGATCGTGTGAGCAAAGAGGTATCCGATGATTACACCAGATTCACAGTGCAAAAGTCGCAGATCTCCGACTCCGGCACCTATTTCGTTGTCGCTCGCAACGACTTTGGAACGGACAGAATATTCGTTACCATCACGGTTCGTATTCCCATTTGACTCTATCTCTATTTTATATATTAATAATAGTTTGTGCTGACGCTGTTCCTGAATGTTCCTAATGCTTTAGCTAAACTAACCTTTTGCTTATTTCTTTTTCTTTCTCTCTTCGCTTTTTCTTTTTCTAGATTAAAACACCCAAAAAGAAAGAATAAAGCTTATTTAATTATGTTTATATTGTTTGCGCCAAATTTAAACGCTCCTTCTAAACACGCACCAATTATCAAATATTTATTCTAAGTCTACTTTCCCGACCTATGTGTTCATTCAACAAACATAATACAATAATATCGTTCTGACTACAAAAAACTTATAGGTTAACCCTCGCGCTCGCTCTGAAACTCCAACGCAACCACGCTGGGGTCAACCCTTGGATAGTTACAGTGATACTTCGTATTTCAGAGGTGAGATATTGATCCATTATATTCCCAAATCTATATGTATTACGCAAACATCTTCAATTGTACTCGTATTCCAATATTTTTTTTATTATATTTGACCTTGTCGGATTGTGTCGTATTCTATTCGTCTAATTTTTCAGATTGTACATTTGTGTGTTCGATTCATGGGTGTCTTTTATGTTAGTAGATATTTTTTACATAGTTTTTTTTTTATTTGCAATTTTTATTCCTACTGTTTTGGTCGAGATCCCGACCATAGGATACCCGTTACTTATTTCAATATGTATAAAAAAAACTTTAAAGAATTTACTTCCTTTGAAATAATATCTTTGTTAATAATTTTGGTTAGCTAATACTCCCGTTCTACTTGTCCGATCTTGCATCGGTTATCTAAAAAACTGTGGGTGTGGTGGTTATTCGCAATTTTCGGGGGGTCTATAGAAATCTATGTGTCAAATTGGGTTACTCTATCATTTATAATCTCTGAGATCCTTTTGTTCATACGGACAGATAGATATTGAGCTCCGCCCAGATCATACCGATTCGCGGCGGAACCCGTTTTTAAACTAGTTTAAGATCAGAAACAATAAAAATTTTGGATGTGTTTTTACATTATTGTCTATTATCCTACTTATTCGTAAAAAGATTGGAAAGTAGAGGAAAGGATGATTTAAGATTTTAAGCATCGCAAACGCCTAAAAGTGTGCAGTAATTTGTATTTTTCGGGAGTTTCAAGTTCATAAATAAGATTAAAATGTACCTAATTCTTTCTTTGTTTTTCCAGTGTTTTGTACCGTTTCTAACTTATAATGTGTTCTCGTTTGCTCGATCGTTTTGGTATCTATATCACAGTTTCCTAGTTCAGTTCTGGTTTTGGTTCGTTTATTTTCGTGTACTATTATTCAACAGTTTGTTTCTTGTTCCATTCTTGTTCTTCATTATTTTGTGTCAGCCTAAAGCCTTTTCAATTATATAACATAGCAACTGGCATTAAATATATTTTGCAGATCGCTTCAACCTCAACTTGTTTGCCATCTGTGCCGTTAATCAAGAAACTTCTCAAAAGCAATTTCCTGTGAGATTAATGAATACCCGCCAAATAAAACCAAAAACGAAACCTTATCAAAACCGAACTAAAACAAAACAAAAGAACAAATTATCCGTGTATTTAGATTTTGTTAGTATTTCTGAACGATTGACTTATTTACAATTTATTATTTGTATTTTATTATGGTATACGAGTATAAATAGCGTATTATATAGAGCACAGCAATCCAGCTTATACATTTACGTAGTCGAAAACAAGAAAATAAAATATATATTTCTCCGGGGCGTATTGTGTTTGATTTATTGGATAATATTCCGCCTCCCCAAATCTATTCCATAGATCCACCTGGCTGCATTTCGACGGAACCCTTGGTGGTTGACTCTGGACCTACGCACATCTCTCTGTCGTGGGGAAAACCCGTTAGTGCGAACTCCGCACCGGTTATTGCCTACAAGGTGGAGGCGTGGATTGTTGGGCACGAGGGAGGGGCTTATTGGCGGGAATTGGGCCTAACACCGATCAACTCATTTGATGCCTTCAACCTCAAGCCGAATATAGAGTATCATTTCCGTGTTACACCCAAGAATCGGTACGGCTGGGGTCCCACGGTTCAGACAAGTTCCCCGCTCCAAGTGGGAGGCGTTGAGTGTCTGCCAGAGTTTGTTAAGATCCTGCCAGGACAGGTGAAGGCGCTCCTGGGTTCCTCCTTCACGCTACAGAGTAACATGCGGGGGGCACCTCGTCCACAGATTACCTGGTATAAGGATGGCATACAGCTGAGCAACAGCTCGGAACGTGTTAAGATTCGCCAGATTGGCTCCACTTGCGCCCTGACCATTGCCACAGTCAGTGAGCTCGACTCCGGACGATACACTTGTGAGGCGACCAATTCAAAGGGTCGCGTCTCCACCTTTGCCCGGCTCCAAGTCGTCTCCGACCCAAGACTTTATGAGGCAGACTCTCGGCTTAAGGAAATCGCGCATGGACACCATCAGGCTGAGCTGGGCGAATCCCTGCCAATTTTCACAATGCGCTTGAGAGATCGCCGTGTGCAGGTTACCTATCCGGTGCGTCTCACCTGCCAGATTGTGGGCTATCCCGCACCAGAGATTCTCTGGTACAAGGATGGTCAGCTCCTTAGCTGCGATAGGCGACATCTCATCACAGCCGATGGGCAATTCTTTACCCTGGAAATCGCAGCCACAACGCTCGACGATAGCGGCGATTACACTTGCACGGCTAAGAATGAACTGGGCTCCGTATCCTGTCACAGTTGCCTTGTGGTGGACAAGGGCATAAGGGCCTACATCTCACCTGACTTTTATGTGCCCCTCGACCCGTTCTATGTGTTCCCCGAGGGCAGTGAAATCCGTCTGTCCACCAAGGTGGAAGCGTATCCTGCCGTGGGTGTCACCTGGCATCGCAATGGAATGCGCCTGCGTCCCAGTCGACGCATCTCCGCCACACTCGACTCTACCGGCTACGTCGAGCTCATCATTGCCGAGGCCACACCACGTGACGCGGGCATCTACGTTTGTGTTGCCTCCAACGTGGTCGGCAAAGTGGAGACCATTTGCCGTGTGGCCATCGAGGAGAACGAAGCGGCTGCCACTCCGTCACGAGCTCTCGAAATACCCAGTATTAAGACCAGCGACATGCCGTGAGTAATCTACAACATCATTTCATTATTAGTTACTAAATAAATTAATGATACAAAAAAAAAAACATTTTACAAGCATTGAATTGATGCATTTAAAAAATATTTACTTCATGACTGTCATATCTCATTTCTTTGAGTTTTATTTTATACGTTTTACGGGAATTCATAAAATCAAATGTTGTGAAATATACCCTTGAATTAATTTACTAAGATGAGGATAACTTTTTTAAAAAATATAGATTTCTAGAATAGAGTGTTGATATTACAACTATTATTTTACAAAATCTTCCAGCACAAAAATGAACTGATCAGATGCAAAGAAATGACTTTAATACTCATAAATATTGAAGTTAAATTGTATAAATGAAACTTGCATATATTTATTTAAAGTAATTCAACTCACAAAAGAATTAAAATAACATAATTAAAAACTGTTAAAGTAACTGAAGGACATGTAACTTAACGCATCAATGACATGGTGTCATACGAAGGTCATACCAAAAAAAAAACGTGATAAGAAAAATTTACTTACATTATTTCAAAACAGATTATTTGAAACGGTTTAATCACTTTGCAGAGCTTTGTGTTGTTTCCATACAAAATATAGTCAAGCTTAACTGCTACTCAGATATACGTATAATAAAAAACCATTTACACATTTTTAGTACGACTGTCAATTAACTTAAATATGAAAACGCCAATATCCTGTTTTATATTGTGTAAAAATTTCGTACCTATATATTGTATACTCTTTATGTAAGAGTCGAAATATTTCTTTTATTTACTAAAAGATATAGCTGAATTAAAAACGTTAAACTCCGTTTTTCCAAACGAGGTACACGTTAATGAGTGATATTATTTTTATTATCTTTGTCATAAAACAATTATAAAGAAAACTTATTTAAATTTTAAGTTTTGGAAAATTTAACATGAAAATAAAGTAGAAAGCAAACAAACAATCAAATAACTAAAAACAAACAACAAATTCGGAAAGAGGTGTTCCCTTAACCGTTTCGTTTTCACTTTCGGTAAAATATTTACTTGACATTAAGCCATTAAATTTAAATCGATCATTAATTCAAAATGAAAACATCTTATTAGACAATTTTAGGAGCAATGCTTTCATTTATTTTGGTATTTTTGACACAAATCTCATAAACTAATATTTTGTTATCTTATAGCTACTCCAAGGAGCCTCTGTTTGTGGTGAAGCCGCGTTCCAGCGAAGCCTATGAGGGCGACAATGTCATCATATTCTGCGAAGTTGTCGGCGATCCCAAACCCGATGTTGTCTGGCTGCGAGATTTCCTAAATGTGAGTGTATTCATTTACTCATTCGTTCAGCTTGTGACGTCAGCAGCGACGGCGGCAGCGCTTGCGCAGCGTCTCGTTTAAGTTGCATTGCAGTTGCAGTTGCAGTTGCATTCACGGCGCCAACAAATGTGGGTCGCAGTTATCGTCGCTGTCTCTGTCGTTGTCGCCGTCAGTCGTTGTCTTGAATCTCGTTGCAATACTATCACAAATCAAGTGCAAGTGCGCCAACACCAAAAGTACATTTAATCAAATTCTTCGGCTCTGTGGGCCCTACTCAACATCAGGAAATAGAACGAATTGCAATTTCCATATTGATTTCCGCACTAGTTGCATATAAGTATATTAAAAGTAACAATCTGGGCAGTCACATTTCAAACATTCGTTAATCGTACAGTTGCTCGTGCGGATAAATTTAAACAAAATCTTATATATAATCCTATTTGATCCGTTCGAACGAGTAAAGTGTGCACAAAGAGTGAAAATTTGAAGTGAAGTGAAGGTGAAACAAATACAAAAAGACTAAACCATCTTATAAGTGTAGTCAAAATGTTACAAAATTCACAAACATATTTTATTTCGAAATACAAAATCTTATTTTGTTCTTTTCTATTATAGTAACTTAACTACTTAAGTAGAACAAGTTGAAGACAGGAAATATTGATATTCATTGAGTTTAACAATTTTTCAAAATTAGAAACAAATATGTGTACTTTTAAATTTAAAAAAAAAATGTATTGAATTGAATATATTATTTCAGTCAAAAAATTCTATCCGAGTAGAATTATTCTGTTGGAGTTATTTCAAAATTAAATGATAAAATTAGCATACTCTCTCACTTTCTTTTTGGAAGGTATAACAATGACAATTTCAGCAGCTGCAGCTGCTTCTTACTCAGATTACCAGACAACTGCGTCACATGTAGCGCTCCATATAGTTGGTTATACAATCCAATACACACACAAACACACGGAGACACACACATTTATACAGACTCACACATCGACATGGACAGTTTGGATTCTTATAAAGCCGATCTGCTGTCAAACGCTAATTCAAGTTCAACCCATATCAAATAACAAGCTTGTTGTGATACAAACAATTACGACTCTTGGCCAGAGCCAAAAAGGCAACGAGCAACGAACAAAAATTATTAGCCACAATCGTGCCGCTGTTCGTACCAAGGAAGCAGGAGGTCAGGGTGGGCAACCTATACAAATACACAGAGACAGACAGACCGACAGGCTGACAGACTGACAGACGAGTTCCACATACCAGTTTTCCTATTGCAAGTCACAAAATTAAATTTTGTGCTTATATGGACATAAGTTGTGCACAACAACAACAACAACAACAACAACGATAAATGAACAATAAGAACATACACGACTTATACATGATTCATTTATTCATTCATTCAGTTGGCTTAAACAGTCCTTATGGCTGCACTTTAAATCTTGATGCAATTATCATTTTAATAACAATTGAATTTTTATTCATCTTAATTCGGTTTTGATTTGCAGACGGAGTATTACAAGGACGCACCACATTTCCGACGCATTGGCGAGGGACCGGAGTACCGTTTGGAGATACCCAGTGCCAAATTGGACTTTACCGGCACATATTCAGTTATTGCCAGCAATTGCCATGGCGAGGCCAAGGCTGTAATATCACTGCAAATATACGCCAAAGGTTAGTAGACTTGACACCTTAATTGCTTGCTTAAATATCTATTGACTAGCTGCTGGTGGGCTGGTGATGTGGGTCACATCAATATTGTCATAGTGCTTGTGGATATATGTTCATGAGACGCGGATAGACAACGTCCTTCCAGAATTCATCGGCCATGCTCAGCAGGCTGGCAACAAATTCGGGATCAGCTTGCACCCAAACGTAGTGCAGAGCTCCGTTCGTTTCGAATGTGGGACTGAGCACACAGTAGAGTGCCTTCTTCACATTGGCCAGAAACATTTGTATTTGGATTTGTGCCATGTACTTGGGTGCGATTGACTCGCGTGCTTCGAGATACTTCTCAAAATCCTCTTCAGTCTTTGGCGATTTGATTTCAACAATGTGATCATCCGTTATTCCATCAGGAGCACCACACAAATAGGGATAACTTTCATGGAGCAGCAAACCGCACTCGAAATACTCCTTGTTTTCCAGTTTCTCAGTCTGCTTCAAGATGAAACGCTTGTGTTGCTTCTGTTGCACACGATCCTCGTTGTCCTCGTCGCGACCTTTGCAAAAGAGCATATTGAAGATTTGTTCTTCTTCCAGCTGCGTCTTACGCGTAGCAATCATGTGCATCATGGAGCAGCGTATGCGCATGTATTGCGCCTCTATCCATAACTTGGATTTATACTGAGTTTTGGTCACCTCGCTGAGGCTCTCAAAGAGTCCGCTCTGCGCCTGCAGCTCCATGTGCTGCAGAAAACTGTGCACATCAAATATGTTGTATTCCGCAACTTTCAGCAACACATGATGCACGAGTATAGCCTCAAATTCATCGGTTGTCTCCATGCATTGGCGATATAGCGCTGAGTCCCTCCCACATATGGCCAACTCCTCCAGTACAGACTGTAGAAATGCACGATCCTCGCCTGCACGATCCTGGTCTGCTGCATCTGAGTCCTCATCGATGGGAGGCTCATGGTCGGTCACCATATCGCGTATGCGAATAGCCCTTGTCGGTTCTGGTTGGACAAGTGCTTCCAGCTCATTACCCCAGAATTCCACAACAGCTGTAGGTCTCTTGTCCGTGTTCTTGTTGTGAAGCCATAACACCAAGGCTACAATGTGTGGACAAACAGCTGCAGCAAGACTCGAATCAATTAAGTGTCAACAAAGTAACCATCACCCACTCACCTTCTCCGAGGCAAAGACTGCACTGGCATTCCCTAATGCAATGCGTGCCTTCGATAACCTTAATGGCCACATTGGCATGTGTTTCCGTATTGGCAAAATCGGCAGCGGAGAATACCAAAGCCTTCAAATCACATATTTCTCCTTGCCGACGCAGATGCACATAGTCTATTAACAGATCGTTATTATCCGAGGAACTGTTGAAGAAATAATTCAATATTAGAAACTTGTTGTGTGCAGAAATGGCGGGAGAAACTTACATTTGTTTGTCAGCGGCTTCTGAGAAGTAGTTAAATACCATTCCGTGATTGACGGCGGGTATATTGTGTATGTCTGCTTTGCGGAAACCAGGTTCCAAGTCCATGGGCACAATAATTAATCCCCGCATTTGAGTAAATTACATAAAACTAATTCAAAAACAAAAAACTCCAAACACGACGCTAAAATGGTTCTGCAAACAAAAAATATCTATAAATAGATGTACCAGGGCTGCAATTGATACTACAGTGTTGCTTTCGCTCACCACGCTCACGTTCACGCTGCTCAACTGTTGTGTATCGAAATATTGTAATAGCGCTGCAAAATGATATTTGAATTTTGTATTTCTGCAGATATACTTAAAGATAATCGCATGGACAAGGTTCACACGCGACATGGGTGAGTACGAGCAGTTATATTATTATGTGGCTGTATCATAACTAACTTACACTTTCAGCAATATTGAAACTTTGCCGCGCTTCGTGAGAAATCTGCGCAATCTGCGCTGCTGCGATGGAGACGCCATCTCGCTGGAGTGCCATGTGGAGGCCATGCCGGAGCCATATATAATATGGGAAAAGGATGGACGTGTTATACCCAGCGATAGGGACTACATGATGTCGTATGATGGCATTAAGGCCACGTTGAGCATACCACGCGTTTACCCCGAAGATGAGGGCGAATACACATGTGTGGCCAAGAACTCGGTGGGCCGGACACTCTCATCGGCTTGCATTATTGTCGATGTGCCGGAGGAGAAAGAGAATATGCTGAGCCGACAATTGGCACGTCCAAGTGCCTTGCTGTCCGCCCACTCCACGCCACGTTCCACTCCCCGGTCGACGCCGAACCGTAGCTTTTCACCAATGAGACTTTCCTATCGCAACAGTAGCATCGATCTGACCATGGGCTCCGTGGATCGTCGACGCAGCGATGCACGCTGCATATCGGCGCCCAAATTCCTAGCCATTCCCTACAACCGTGTTGTGGAGGAGGGCGACAGTGTGCGCTTCCAGTGCGCCATTGCTGGACATCCCTCGCCATGGGCCACGTGGGATAAGGATGGCCTGATTGTTACACCATCACCTCGTATTGCTGTCAAGGAAGTGGACGATCTGCGCTTTATTGAAATTGATGAGGTTGGTTTTGACGATGCCGGTCTGTATCGCATTACCCTGGAGAACGACTTTGGACGCATTGAAGCCACAGCTCGTCTGGACGTAATAAGCAGTTCCCGCTATTCGAAGTCCCCCTCCACGAGAAGCGTACGTGCATCCTCCTCCCGCCGCAATGCCTATCTATATAGACGCATCATGGGACCATCTACAGGTAAGTGAAGGAGACTATCTCTAAATTGTAATACATACCAGGAATCGCAAATTAGTTATCGAATCGCCAAAAATAAGGTGGGGAAAATTTTCGTTTTCCCCCTTTTTTTTACATTAAAAGCTTGAGAACGTACGTTAGTGACCCATGGAAATGCCCATACGCTATTAAAATTTTTGTATAGGGTTTGGTAAGAAATATACAATACTTTTTTATTTTGAAAATATTAAACAATTTTTTTTTTACCTTTCTGTAAAATATTAAAAATATTTTATAAAAGTGAACATAATTTATTTATCTCCCACAGTTACATCATTTAATAAATAACTTAATTTCGTAGCAGACAGTGTTTTTTGCGCTGTACGATGAGTTTTACTATTTATTATCTATGTCTAAAAAGCAGTGACTGTCAACATGTATTTATTTACGTCGAAGCACCCGCTCATTTGACTTAAAAGTGATATATCTTAAAATCGAATTGCTTTCTAGCTGTTTAGCCACATGTGGTTACATACGGACATACATTACTTAATTTTGTATGACCCTTTTTCATAAAAATATTAATTTGTATTGTTTTAATTGACCTTTTTTGTTTAAGTAGATCAAGCTAAATTTTTATAAGTTATTGTATAGCTTATTTATGCTTATAAATCTCCATAAATTGCATAAGTATTATTTTTACTTCGGCGAATATACGCAAATTTTTTAATCTGTATTGTTTAGAAATATGCCCAATTATGTAATACATTAATTGCTTAAATCTATTAAGTATTCCCTATCGAATATAGATTTTGTCTTCTAAAAGTTTTCCAGTCAAAATACAGAGTCTGAATGGGCACAAAGTGCGGAAACATACATATAGCATATAGTTCAAAATCTGACCTTTTAATTTAAATTCCTTTATTTTCCCATTTTTTTTTATCAATTATTATTTTTTAATCAATTATAATCTTTGAGGTCCCTGATATAAACCATTATTATTTCAGCTATTGGCGGTCGCATGGCATTGGCAAGCGGCTTTCGGGGATCTTCCGTGCCGTCGGTGAGATTCTATCACAATAATGTTGAGCTGGAATCTTCAGACCGGGTGCACATTGTGCTGCAGGAGGATGAGGCTATGCTGTTTGTGGACAATGTAACGATTGCCGATGAGGGCAATTACACGTGCATTATAAGTGGCGATCATGATCCCCTAATTAGCTCCATCGATGTTAAGTTCCATGAGAGAAGTACTGATATTCAACGTCGCCCTGCTATCATCTCGGAGCCGCTACCTGAGCTCACGAAATCAGTTGAGGGCGAGGTGATCGATCTCTGCTGTGCTATTGATAGCGTTGAACCCTATAGCTACGTCTGGTTGCGTAATGGCGAAATTCTGCCCGATAGCGAGGAGTTCAAGTGAGCAATGAGATCATAATGTTATGTGTTGTGAATATATCCCCAACCTTAACATTTATATCTTTGTATCTCTCTCTATCTCTCTCTCTCGATCTGTGTCTTACAGCTACATCGATCATGGCAATGGTTGTCTCTGTTTGCGCATCAACGACGCCTTTGACATTGACTCCGGCATCTACAGCTGTCAGGTGTACACGTCCGAGGCTGATGACAGCGACGCCGACTGTCGCTGCAGCGGAGAACTGTGCGTTCTGGAGCGAGATCTCTCTCAGATCGATGAAAGTGTGCAACTGCTGAAAACACCGCTGCCCGTGGTATGTGCGGCAGGAGCGGAAGCTCTCTTCTATGCGCGTGTTTACCCCTGCGAAGCGGACGCCGAATGGTATCTCAATGGAAAACTCATCGAGGATGACTCACTGAATATGACGGTGCGTAATGTTAACACACACACACACATACACTAAAAGAGGGCTGACCCCAAAAATGAGCTTAGACCGAAGTTTGAATGCTCTTACAGCATTCTTTAAATGCCAGTTTGTATTTTGAGACTTAACGAATCAATTTGGCCCCATTTGTTGACTTGAGTGTGCTTCGCTAGCTTCATTTGCCCGCTCTCCAGTGGAGCACTTAAAGCTGCCATACCTTGCCTTGCCTCTGGTCACAATCATAACCATAAAAAACAAAAGCGCTTCTTTCACACCTTGTCACCGCTGAGTTTTGTGTTTATTTTTGTGTTTGTGCAGTGAAGACAACAACAACAATCCATTATGCACACTCACACTACACTACACAATGCTTGTAAGAAATTATAAACAGAGGCCCCAAATAAAAAGATTAAAATGCCATGGCATGCGCAACGCATGCAAACGATGTTAGTGACGCTGTACAGTGGGACAATAGCGAGGGGTGGACGGTACAAAAATCGTTTTTCGACGAAGCGATGGAAAAAGTAATAAATGCATAGAGAACTCTTCAAAGATTATAATTCCAAAAAAAATGTTTAAATCAGGTAAAAATTGTGGGCATGACTGCCTCTTAAAGTTGACCCATTTATCAGTGCGCGCACAAATGTGCAAATTTGATTAAAAATGCAAGCTGATTTGTTGACAAGTTATACGACCGATCTTTATGTTATTGGTTTCATATGAAAAGTAGGTTCATTTCTAATAAAATGCAAATTTGTTTCTTCATTTGTTAACTTTTTATCCCAGCAATATTTAAAAATAGCACTAAAATAGGTTATTTTTTTAACTTTGGTACAATTTTATACATACATTTTCGATGAGATTTTTCAAACGAGATTTTTTTTTTTTGCTAATAATCGTAATATAACTTTTTTATATATGAAACAATTCTGTTTAAAGGAAGAAAAAGATTTAAATTTATATTTTGGACCTAAGAAAATCATTTCTTTTTTAATTTTACTTGAAAAATATTCACTGAAAATATTATTTAAACCCTTAATCAACCAGTGGGCCTATCACGCAGTGCAAACACTCATTTTAAAGCTCAAAAAGTTTTTTATCAAATGATTTTTAAATTTTTCAAATATCTACTGGTTGAAAAGATATGATTTTTGTGCAGCAAAATCAAAGATTGTCTCACTGTGCGCTGTCTGTCGTTGTGTCTGTCGTTAAGTCGCGTTGCGAATCGATTCGGACTCGGACGCGATGTGATGTGATGCTCGATCGGAGAGTAAACAAGCAAGAGTCAATTTGTTAGCACACTCGCTCAATGGCTTTCAAGCGGCACACACATCCAGTAGTCAGTCAGACAGACACTATAGACACATTAATAGATAGCAAGCCCTAAGATGTCACAGGTATGCAAAGTTATTCAGCGAACGATCGGCATATCAATATCAACAACATTGTATATATGTACATAGATAAAATGCGAGTATATCGTAGCTACTGATAAGCGTCAAATTGCGCGCGCGAATTCCGAATTGTGTGAATTGAGAGTGAGCGTGAAAGTTTCGATATCGAAATCGACAGCGAAACGAAACGATTATGGTGTAATTTCTACAAGGTGACATATGCGGATGTGGTGAGGTTTGTTAAGTAATTTCACCATTCGTGCGTACAAAAGAACACAGCTGTGGGGAATACGTTATCTTGTTAGTCATCTCACCATGATCCAGATATCCATGAGAGAGGAATAGAAAGAGAGAGAAAGAGAGAGTGACATATCCATGCTCGGGTTTTGTTGTGCTCAAGCATTCTCAATAATGTTTAATTGGAGCGTCGTCATTCTCAGTTCAACACTGGCCATTGGCGCCTCACGTACCGTGTAGAGAGGCAGACAAATCAATTGTTCAGTTAGCTATATATATACTATATGTATAAATGTCAATTTGGTGTTTATTTCATTTGCCTTAGCGTTGTAATTGAGCCGCGTTAAAGTTGTCTTATTTGCACATCAGTTTTCAAACACATACACACACACACACACTTACAGCTGTTCACACACTCACACACACATTAAAACACTCTTGTCTTCATTACAGTTGGAGTCGTATCCGGAGAACGGCATTCGCCTGTTGCGCCTGCGAAACGTGAAGTTGGCCCAAAGCGGTGAACTGCGTCTCCAAGTCAAGCATCCAGTGGCAGAAAGACGCCATCCTGCTGCCCGCAGTTACACCAGTCTCCTGGTTTTGCCAATCGGCAATCACAACAATCACAGCAACATTGGGAACAACAACAACAACGACTTGTCACTGGCTGCCACCAGCTGCATATTGAAAGGGCCGGAAGATTGCACGGCACTAATTGGCGGACATGTCCAGCTGAGCGTGCAGTTCGAGCCATTCCCCAATACCAAGGTCATTTGGTATAAGGCGGTATGTACATAAACAAGGATTCAAAATAATAAGAACACCTACCTTCCCATTATGTCCATGATTTTAAGTAAACGGTTTAATGAATTATGGATTATATAATATATGTATATAAGGATTATAAAATGTGGATATTAGAGTGGGTCAACCAAGCGGTTATCAAAGAGTAATCTATGATTAATTTTAAGAATTGACCAAGAAACCATTGGTATAAAATCAATATCAAGGAGAAGTTATACGTATTTTATATATTGGTAAATGTCTAGAAGAAAAAAAACTAAAATCCTAAATAGAGGGCGATTTATGATGAAATAAGAGATAATTATAAATTGGCAATCTCTTTTCGATCGAATTTTAAAATTAATGTTAAATGAACTTTCTCATTGAATCTTCTAAGAAACTGAAATTCAATTTAAAAAGAAAACTAGAAAACTTATCTCTAAATTCATCATAAATCGGCTTCTATCAGGATTTCTTTTTGAGGTAAGCTCCTAAAAACAGACACATATCCATATAAAAAACACGTAAAACTTCTCCTTAAAAACTGGAAGCTCTATTTTTATTTAAGACCCCTGGTTTCTTTTGAAATTGTTCTTAGAATTTATCGTAGACTATGTTTTAGATAACCAAAGTTTCGCGAAAAAAATATACCCAGTCTAGTGGACATATCTGGCTATAAAAATTAACAAGTTCGAAAATGTTACTATAAAATTTAATAAGGCATTATACATATTTGAAAATAATTATTTCAACAACATTATTGAGAAAATGCAGCTGGTCTTATTACTTTACACAAGCCTGAATATTATTTTGTTCGCCTGGTAGGCTAAGGGAAAGTATACAACTGCTTCTGTTAGCCTGGTTAACAGCCTCGTTTCATATGTAAATTGCTTCGGTTTTTCTGACCAAAGCTGGGAGCGAGATTTCACTTGCGTAATGCTTTTATTGACATGTGACCTAATTAGGCATAATGCCGTCAACAGCTTGAAGATTAGCGCAATTGTTGTTATGCCCATGATCCATATCAGAATTATTATCTACTCGTATATAGGCCGACTCGCCTCAGCTGTTCCCCTATCTCGTTGCTTTCTATGGGCATTGGGGCACGTTTATAGATCGCTTGAGATCAATCTCAGGTCTTACAACACTTGTTGTTAGTTAGGGTCTCAGACTGGGCGACTCTCTGACTGTGTCACGATCAGCTTGCGGTATTGACGTATGGCATACTGAGTACTGAAATACCAAATACTTTGTTAATACTCGTACGTAATTATTGTTATAAACCGCAAAAAAGCGAAAAGCAACAACAATAAATAACAAGGCGTCAGCATAGATGAACGTGTTTTCTCGTTTGCCAGCAAGCAAGGTTGTCTCCCAACTGCGCTTCTCCCCCCAATCCCAATCCCAGTCTCAGTTCCAATCTCCTAAATGTTGTCGCAATTTTAATACAATTTTCCACTTTTCCCTTTCAATACAGTGCCATGCCATCGTTGAGGGCGACAATGTGAAAATCCATACGACATCGGAGCAATCGACGCTTTATATAACGGACATTGCAGCCGATGATAGCGGCAAATATACGGCTGAAATCATGAATGATTACGCGGTGGAGGCCGTAGCCGCTTCAGTTGCCGTCGAGGGACCCCCAGAGCCGCCCAGTGGACAGCCCAGTGTGTCCCTGGGACCGGATCGTGTGGCAGTTGCCTGGTGTGGTCCACCCTACGATGGCGGTTGCATGATTACCGGTTTTATGTAAGCTATATATCTAAATATTATACCCTGTAAGGAGGGTATTTCAAAGTTATGCGTAGTTAGCAATAGGCAGAAGAAATCGGATTTCTATATCATCGGATTTAAAGTTACCTTTAGTATGAAAAACTGGGCTGTTTCTGAGAAATCTTAGCCAAACTAATAGATTGTTTTTTTGGAGCTGCCTGTTTTATCCTGATTAAATTTGGTCAAAATCTGATAGCTGTATCATATAGCTGAATAGAAGCCAAAATGTACCTTTAATATGAAAAACTTTTTAGTTTTTAAACATATCTCACAGATTTGCTTTTTTCGCCAAATCTCGCCAAATTTAATTAAGTTTAGTCAAGAAAAATATAAGAAGTATTCCTCATTTCTCTAAAGCACCTAAAAGCAACAAATTTGCTATGTTTGCTTATTATATGTGAATGCAGATCAAGAGTATTCAAAATGTATATCCCTTAATTTAATTTACCCTGATAGAATCATCACGGAAGGATAGTAAACTCAGAAGATATTAAAGAAACCATTGTAAACGTCGAAGAAGACCTTTGAGAGTGTAGTTTTGTATGTGTTATCTATATCTAAGGGTACTTCGTAGTCTAGCACTTTCTTACTCTTTTATTCTTCCATTCAGTAAATTCATATATTCCCTCCTCTTTCAGCATCGAGATGCAATGCTGCAAGCCATCGGACTGTGATAGCATTAAGGATAACTGTGACTGGCAGCAGGTGGCACGCGTGGTGGACACTCTGGCCTATACGGTCAAGGATCTGTTGCCCCAGTTGCAGTACAGATTTCGAGTGCGCGCCGAAAACATACACGGACGCAGTGCACCCAGTCAGGTCAGCGAACTAGTGCAGACAACCCGTCCAACAAGAACAACAACAGCAGCAACTGCAGCTGCGACATCAAATGAAACAGATGCCTTGAGCAGTGTCTCTGTGGAATCTGGCGGTGATTTTAAATCCCGCTTCGATATCATCGAGGAGCTGGGCAAGGGACGCTTTGGCGTTGTCTACAAGGTGCAGGAACGCGGTCAGCCACAACAGTTGCTGGCCGCCAAGGTGATCAAGTGCATCAAGTCGCGTGATCGTCAAAAAGTGCTCGAGGAGATTTCCATAATGCGCTCTCTGCAGCATCCCAAGCTACTTCAACTGGCGGCATCCTTTGAGAGTGCACGTGAAATTGTTATGGTCATGGAATAGTGAGTATATCAATGGCATCCACTGCATGTACCGCATCATAATGATTCCTTCACATTCACAGCATCACTGGAGGCGAACTCTTCGAGCGTGTTGTGGCCGATGACTTTACGCTGACGGAGCTGGATTGCATTTTGTTCCTGCGTCAGGTGTGCGAAGGAGTTGCTTACATGCACGGCCAGAGCGTGGTGCATTTGGATCTGAAGCCAGAGAACATAATGTGCCACACCAGGACCAGTCATCAAATCAAGATCATTGACTTTGGACTCGCCCAACGACTTGACACAAAAGCTCCAGTCCGTGTCCTCTTTGGTACACCTGAATTTATACCTCCCGAGATCATCAGCTATGAACCCATTGACTTTAAGTCCGACATGTGGAGCGTGGGCGTCATTTGCTATGTGCTGTAAGTGCAATGGAATTGTCCGTCTCTCTCTGTCTCTCTGTCTCCATTTCTCTATTATAATCTGTAAATCTTTCTCTGCTGCAGACTTTCGGGCCTATCGCCATTCATGGGCGATACGGATGTGGAAACCTTTTCGAATATTACCCGTGCCGATTACGATTTCGATGACGAGGCCTTTGACTGCGTGTATGTAACTAGGAATTGGGAATCCCTGTTGTGCATAAATGTAATCATTGCATCTGCTTACAGTTCACAGGAGGCCAAGGACTTTATATCGCAGCTGCTCGTGCATCGCAAGGAGACGCGTCTGACCGCTCAGCAGTGCCTGGAATCGAAGTGGTTGTGCCAGCGCCATGACGAGAATCTCAGCAACAATAAAATCTGCACGGACAAGCTTAAGAAGTTCATCATACGACGCAAGTGGCAGGTGAGTCAAGGAATCCTTTCTCCTCCGCTTGTCAAGACTAACTGCTCCATATTATGTTTATGTGTGTTGTTGTTGAATGGCTTCCTTAATCCATGCTTTGCTTTGCCGCCTGCTTGTGGCCTAACCAGAAAACTGGAAATGCTATACGTGCTCTGGGCCGGATGGCCACATTGTCGGCATCGCGTCGCAATTCGGCCATTGCCATGGGCGCCTTGAACAGTCCACGTCCCTCGATCTCCGGCTTGGGCATGCTGAGTGCAACGAGTGGGACGAGCACACAAATGGCCTCACTCAACGAGGAGGAGGATGACTTCAGTGTCGAGATGCCGCATTCTGTGGACAAACGTAAGACAACTGGTGTCCTTAAGCTGCGCGACAAATCGCAGTGCAGCGAACGCAGTGACTCCGGCTACAGCGAGTGCTCCAACGGCAGCCTGGGCACACAGGAGACACTGCTGCTGACGCTGGCCAAGACCAAGCTGGAGCAAATTGCCAAGGCAAACAGCGAAATCGAGAGCACATCCAATGTGCCAACTCTGGAGCTATCTGCCAAGGGTGAACCCATAATGCTTTCCGACTTTACTAACACCATCAAGATGCGCAAGAAATCGCTGGAGGACAGCTGCACACGGGAAAAGCTGAAACCGCATGCCAAGCCCATTTGCGATTCCAAGCTGAAGGTGTCGCAGCTGAAGCACAGGTTCCAGCAATCCAATGCTGCTGCAGCTGCTGCACTTAACAAACCTGCCACTGCATGCAACAAAGTCGCCAAGGTCGCGATCCCGAGCGTGGGCCATTTGAGTAAATGTAACCATTTTGACAATCTTTTACGTAATTCTCTTTAACACACATAGACTAACAAGTTTCCCTCTGCTCTCTGTCAGCCGTCGCAGGTCGAGCAACTGTCGCCACTAAAGGGAAGCCAACACAAACCCAATCAATGCCCAGCTCACCGCTGCCCCAACGTGCCGCAACGCCAACGCGGCTGAGCAGTCGCGTCCGTGAGACAACGGAGCGTCTTGCCCAACAGCACACGGTGGCAAGTGCACAGCGTCACAGCAAAGGGAAAGGGAATGGGAATGGGATTGGTAAAGGGAATGACAGTGGAACTGGAAATGCTCTTGGACATGGTCACGAGTCACGTGCACGACATCTTATCAATAGATTCAACGAAACAAAACATATCACGTCCTAGCTTTTATATCGTCCCACAAGTCGATTTCTTGATTCACATATTCTTATTAATATTAATGCAAAATATTATGATTATCATTATTTAATGTACAGTGTTTAAACAAAGCACAATCTTTACGGAACACACACACACACACACGCACACTCGAATATACATACGTGCATGTATGTATGTATGTATGTATGTATAATATCAATATCTATATAGTTTATAGATGGATGTGAACTAATTATAATTATTATCCAAATCCGAATCCAAAATGCACCCAAACAACAGGCACATGTCAAATGCACTGCACTTAGGCTAGACGAAGGCTACAATATTTAAATTATTTTTATCGATTTATATACATAACTATTTACCTTACTAATTAAAGTTAATTAAACGAAGCCAGCAAAGCGTTCTGGAAATCTCTAGAGGATCTTTGTCTATGTTTCACTCCTGCAAGAGCGGAAAGAAATTGCAATCACCTTCGATTTCAATCGAATAATTTTTATAAATATCCTTTAAAAAAAATTTAATCTGCAAACAAGGTTCATTTTAGAGACTTGAAAAGTCATTTTTGATTTAGCAGGAAGCTTTTAACCGTCAAATTCTGAATTCGATATTCTCGTATTAATAAAAAAACTGATCTTGATAAAAAGGTATCATGTCAATCAGCAAGTAGTGATTACTAGGGTGCATCGATTTTTTCGAAAAGAAAATGGTACCCAAATTCGTAATCTGCGGACAATTCTTAGATATTTTCACCACGAAACCATAGTTTTAAAACTAATTGCTAGTCCTCGCTTTTTGAGTTGAAAAATTTTGCGTTTTTAGTACGAAAATGATGTCTTGAGGACAATTTGTCTTTGTATTTCAAAGTCCCGGTCCTACTACGAGATTTAATACTAATCTTGTCAAGATTGGACTAAAACTACTAAAGATATTGTAATAGTTTATGATAAAAACATCAAAAAAACACGTTTTTCAAATCAAATCGATGCACCCTAGTGATTACTGATCCATCACAAGTGAAGGAGTGATTTCCGTTCAAAAGTTCCTGCTAAATGCCGCGAATTATTGAAATTTAGTAAAGCTCCGACTGCTGCTTTAATTCCTCTTCACTTGAGCTGGCTTTCTATGCTATGCTACTACTACTCTGCATCATTGTGCAGCTGTCGTGGCTTTAGACGCACCCAGAGGCCACCCGAGGCACGCAAGGTGATGCGATAGGTGGCCTCGAATGTTGTCTTGCCGGGCACGGAGAGCAGCTGGTAGCTGCGCAGCAGGCGGGAGACGATTGTCTTGATCTCAAGGATGGCAAACCGATTGCCAATGCAATAGCGCGGTCCGGCGCTGAAGGGTAGGAAGGCATATGGATGACGCTGCTCCACTTGATCGGGGGCGAAACGTTCTGGCTTAAACTTCTCCGGATCAGGATAGATATGCGCCAGTCGGTGTGTGGCATAGGGGCAGATAAAGACGTTACTGCCCGCAGGTAAGGTGTGTTCTCCCAGACGCACTTCCTCGCCCAGTTTGCGGGCGATTAACGGTACGCTGGGATAAAGACGCAGTGCCTCCTTGATGCACATCTCCAGATAGCGCATTTCTCGCAAATCGCTCATAGTGGGCGCCCGATTGCTGTGCTCGAAGATGCGCTGTAGCTCCTCGTGACACTGCTCCTGACACTCCGCATTCTGGGCAAGCAGAAAGATGGTAAAGGCAACAGCTGCACCCACCGAATCCTGGCCAGCCAGCATAAATGTGCACGCCTCGTTCACAATGTCCTCCTCTGTGAAGTCGACGTTGCTTTCGGAGATTTCGATCATATAGTCCAGCAAGCAGTTGCGTTCCACGTTGTTGTTGCCGGCATTGGCCATAATCTCGCGTCGCCGCTTGATCATCTGTCGGGTGAACTCGTTGAGACGCTTCTTCTGGTTGAGTTCATCGCTGGCCAGCGATGTTAGCTGATAGATGCCATCGAGGAGCAGCCATGGCTGTGTGAACCGAGCGGGTATCATGAGTTTACCCTTGCGGAATGGTGAATCCTCCATCAGGCCCAGGCCTTTTTTCTTGATGGGCACACCCAGCACCGCCTCTGCATTTAAAAGTCGAAAGATAAGTGTGAAGGAAGGATTAGATAGAAGCAGCTCAACTCACCATTTAGTATATCAACGACGCAGTTGTTCACATACTTGGCTATATTGATCTCCGTGCCCAGGGCGGAGGCATCCAGGTTCTCATTCAGAGTCTGCGAGGCATCCACAAAGGTATCAATGAACTTCTCCAGAAGATTGTGATGAAATGCCGGCTGAATGAGCTTACGATGTGTACTCCACCTAAGTCCACTGCTCGTGATCAGACCATCACCCAGAAAGTTATGCATCAGCCTGTAGAAGAAGACCTTGTTCGTGTGCTTCTTCGATGAGAGTATGACCTGCAGATCCTCCGGCTGCAGGACCACAAAGAACGGAAACAATAGCACCCATATGCGAATGAGGGAACCATAGAGATTGAAGGCGTTTGCAGCACGTTTTCTCATCACTGCAAATGATTATATTATTACAAATTAAATTCATATTAATAATTATAATTATTAATAAAATATCAGGTTAGTTATTGTTATTATTATTATAAATTGTACTAATTAAATTAACTTCGAATTTACGTCTGATAAAGTGATAAAGGATAATTTTTAAATTCTCAACGTAAAAATTACATTTAATTTTTTTAAGAAAAAATTTAAACTCAGAATAATCATTATTTATGAGTTAAAAGATATAACCGAAAATCAACAATTATATTTTAAGTAAATCAATAACTAAAAGAAAACATATTTTAGTTTTTATGATAAAGTTTTTAGTAATAAAAGTTGCTGCAAATTATAGTCAATGAATATTTTCTATTCTTTTGAGAACAATGGGTTTTTTCTGTAGATTCTTGACCTCGAAAAAATTGAAATTAGTTTATCAATTATGCTGCCGAGCCGGACTTTCCAGCAGGGAAAAAAAGATTAAAACTGAGGGAAAATGCATTTAACAATCAAAATAAAGCAAAATTCAAAGAAGCAAAAATATTGAAACACAAACAACTAAAATATGATGAAATTTCATCATGAGCTAAACAGAAACTAGTCGGAAAGGCTTTAATCGAGACCCCGACTATCCTTATAATAATAAAAACAATAAAAAATATTATATTGTACATATAGGAGTTAATCACTTACGATCTTTCTCATTGATCAGCAGGCAGTTGCCAATGAAGGGCAGCGTCGGTGGTCCACGGAGACGTAGTGATAACAGTACTGATCTCAGATATGTCTGCAAGTGTGTGTACAATGTGTAGATACTTAATGATATCAGCAGCAAAACAAGGACACTACACAGTTCCGATTTGGTGGCACGCTCCAACTATGAAGAGAGAGAAAGAGAGGGAGGGAGTGAGGAGAAGGGGAGTTCATTTGTTTACCAATTGAGTAGTTGAATCGCGAGTAAGTGCGTAAAATATTTGCCAAGCCCGCTGCCAATTGGCCCTTTGAACGGAACGACACTTGACTTTAATAGCGTCAAGATACATAAGTATCTTTGTGCCACATACATACATACATGTATAATAGTACTATATTATAATGTACATGCTCGCACGCCACTGAGTGTGGAGACTAAACATCGTTATGGGCAACTCGTGCCATGTCGTAAGTTTTTCGTAAACACTCATCATCAATAAAGTCGAAATCATCGAAAGTGCCTGGCAAAATGGTGTGAATTGCTTGGGACAACACGTCGTATGCGCGATAACTGCTGCTGCAGCTGTGTGTGTGTATGTGTGTGTGTGTGTGTGTGTGTGTATAGCTTTAATACCAAACCCAGCCCTAAAGCGATATAATCAACTACTAAAATAAGTCAACAATCAACTGCAGTGCATTGCAAGGACGTCACAGTTACAGATACAGATTCATTCACCAGATACTTTTGTATTCTTTGCCCTTTGTGCCAGCTGACGGCTTTAGTTAAACCTGTTGACAAGAACCCATTCACCATACAACAAAGTATCTTGATTAATGATGATCACCCAAAAACATATCGGCCAAATATCATGGACGCACGTTTTGTTTTGGCCTTTTCCCAGACGCGTCTGTTTGCTTTGTTCCATGTATTTATTTCGTTGGCCTCCCAGTAAAAGCGCCAAACAATTTCTGAAATACGAGCACTCACTCACATTGTCAAGTGTTTTGTGGCCCACAAAAATACAAAAAATGAGTTGAAAAAAAGTACACACCAAAATTTTAACGTAATTCATAAAATAACAGGAAAACTTTTTTATCTGGGGGTTGCCGATGCCGGTATACTCTGCAAAACCTATCCAGAAAAGTAAGCCAATAAACATAAGTGGGGATATTATAAAAAAGTCTTTTCTAATCAAACATCACTCTCTTCATCTCTTTAGTTGTCGAATGAATCATTAGAGATTTTCTCGCATAAATCACTCTAATGGATCTAAATTGAATTTAAAGATTTAACTATTCTCTTAACTATTAGATTCTTATTAATCTAGATATCAAATTTATTTTTATTCCATAAAGGTTAATTTATTTAAAAATTCAATTATATAAATCTCTTTAAAATTAAAGAAGTTTTTGTGTATTGTTTTTAATCTATTTTGATCTGCCATATTAGATTTTATATTTTAATTTTCCAGCATTCCGATTATCTTGATCAATTAAAACAGCATTTATTTAAAATAAAATATTTTTAAAGAATTTTTTCAATTGTTTCTCATTTTATTCAAATTTATTCTCAAATATGCAATAGATATACATCCTACCTAGAATAAAATCAATATTTAATGCTGGTTCTTTGAATAGATTCATAGGAAACGCAATCGTTCAATGCGTTTCCAACTGTATACAAAATTTCTAATACTCTACATGTGTAGAGAATTAAACATACACCTCCACGAAGTGCACAAGTAAAATTTTCAGGGTCAATTTCACATTGTATGTAGTTGTAAGTTATGAGAATTATCGCATAGTTCAGTTTTGTCATTAATAAAATTGAAGTCGCGTACAACATACAAATTAGATGTAAAAAAGTATATATGCATAACTTTCAAAATGTGCCCAGATAGCGAAAGTTGATAGAGCAGCAACAACTAAACTATAAAAAAAAAACAACAACAATTAGTTGTACTTATGTGTGTGTGCGTGTGTGTCTGGTTCAATTTTATTTGCATAGCTAGCGAATGCATTTGTTACATTGACGGATTAAAGATCACAAAAGTTGAGAAAATTCGGAATGTTCTGACATGTTCTCGAATCTGAAAAACGGAATCTGACAACCCTTAGACGAGTGAACCTGATGGGAGAAGGGTATTAATTATTGTGAGATCCGCCTTTAAAGTTAGCGTAGAGCTTACCAAAACTGAACACAAAATTTTTGAAATAAATTATAAACATAAGAAAGACCCATTGCGCCCCAACATTAAACTTCGTAGCCCTCGGAAAGTGCATTGACATTGCGATTATGGAAGAGACTACGTTTCCCGTTGCCCCAGGGGAAACGTTTGTTGCGACGACGCATATACTCGTACTGGACAAACGGCTGTCGGGGTTCCTTTTCGGCATCAATGGAACTGTAGGCATTGATCATGCACAGGGCAACGATCGGTGTGGCAACCAGGAAGGTGACACGCTTCCATAGAAGCGATCCTGTGGCCTTGCCTCCAACACCAAACAGATTCAGACTGCGACTGACCTGGTTTACACTGGGACGCAGATAGCGATCCCAAAACTGCGACATTATATGCTCGAATTCCTTGAATTGTTATTTTGAATTTTCCACTAATTTATTGTATACGATTCACAAATCGAAATGTGTTTGTCAGTCGAAACTGAGAGTAGCTATCAAATCCTTATACAGACTTATCGAAAGCGACTCGATTGGGTGTGATTTACTCACACTCATGTATTTGGTATACACTCGCACACATGCACAGCATTTGCAATTAGGAAGTTTCAAGGGGAATGCTCCAAAGCGAGGTCCAAGCTTAAGTCCAACAACCTGGACAGGCAGCAGTCGATGAAGCGCGTCTTCCGCTCTGACTCTGGCGTGGGTAAGTATCTATCCATCTATCCATTTGTCTATCTACACGGGTATCTATCATAATCAGGTATCATAAACATGTGTAGGAAGAGAACTCGCGGCTTAACTGGCGTATTTACACAACAATTCACACCTGTTCACTAATAAATGAACATGATTATTTCTCACTAATTCTATAAATTATCATCAGCGTCTTTCTGTACTCACAAGCCCAAACCCAAACCCAAAATCGGATTCCCAAAAACTAGACGACCCTCCCTCCTAAGTTTGTGCAATGGATCAGCCTACGTGCCTCTTACAAACTATAATAAAATGAAACAAATTTAAAACTCTTTACACACACATTTCAATATCATGACTTTTTGATCTCTCGCAACTACTCTCTTTAAACTCTTTAATGTTGCATAATTTATAATGCAATTGGTAAAAGATTTATTTTTTATCCCCATAACTCAGCATATTTGTTCTTGACTTATTATTTGGTTTTAAAGTCTCTTACTTAATATTTATATTTCTTTCTGTTCATAATTAATTTTTCTTCGTTTTTGTTTCCTTAATTTAATTTTCTAATTTTATTCTTTTATCACTTTTACTCACCACTTTTTCCACAATCATTTTGTAGTACTTTCTGTCAATTTTTTCACAAATTCTTTCACTTCACTTTCAAATAATTTTTCACAATTTCTCACAATGTTTTCAGAACTGTCTATGAAATGTCCTCAGAGACACTTTCAGTGTCAGCTAAAATAAAACGTTAAATTTCTCAGCGCTTCTCGAAATGGCGCGTATTTTCAAAAAACTTCAATTCACACACGCCGAAAGTTGAATTTCAAATGGTGGATCGCCAGACGGTGCAACCTCTATTTATAAGCGAAATATCCAAAAACGTAAAATGCTATACGCGAGGCGTACGTGAGACGTTACTAACGGAGATGATCGAAAGAGAAGCCGCGGCAATGGATAATAGTATACATATTCATATAGTAGTAGTATATTCATTGAGGTGCTAAGTAATCAGAACTTAGAAAAGAATATTCAGATAGAGTTCCTGCTTATTGAGCGTATAATAAACTAAATTCTAGGATTTACCTTAAATGCTTACTTATCGCGTACGTATGTGTTTACTATTATGTAGGTTGGTATAAGTGAATTGAGTGTCCACTTAAGTAGTAGCTAATGGAAGTCATTCGTGATGCACTTTGGCTGCTAGATAGTCAATTAATTATGTATACGACCAGTTTGACAATATTTACAGAGATTCTCTGAATGTATTAAAACTATCTTTGCGCTTATGTAGACAACGACAGCGGATTCGGGAAGCATCATTCCTTCCGTAAAATTTCAAAATATTGACTGAATAAACTTGGTTTTATTTGAACATTCAAATTGGGCATTAAATGTAAAATCTTTTTACTGCCTAATTCATCATTAAAATGTTGCCTTAATTTTGTCTAATTCCAAATTTTAAATTTTCATCAAATTATTAATTTATTTCAAACTTTTTTTTAATTAGAAGTTCAAATTATCTATTGCATTTCATTGGACAGCCGAAAGTATGCAATAGTTTTTTACTTAACTAAACATTCTTTATGCACCCTAAAATGCTACAGTGTTTTTTACGAAATTATTAAAATCCGTAAATTTTTGAGTTTCAATAACTTTGAAATAAATAAATAATTTAAAAATATTTAATTTTTGAAACTAGACAAAATGAAGGCAATCATTTCAATGAAGATTTGAAGTTCATCAGCCCCCGGAAAGAGAGGTTGGAAAATTTAATTTAAAAAAAAAATTACTATAAAAATAACAAGAAAATTCTAAAAAATATTTATGCATAAACTTAAATAATTCTAGCAAAAAAAAATCCTAAAATGGGTACAAAAATTAAGAAACCCCCTTTTTATAGCAGATGCATTTTGCCGTTCTCGAAATATTTTTGAATTTTAAATAAAGTTTCATTATAACAATTCCAAGCAAAACCCTCAATTCAAGTCGGGCAGGTTTTCTAATATGCCTAGCCGATTATCCACCATAGATTTTAATGTTTAATATTTTATCGGAAGCTTCATTTATTCAATTATGTAAACACATGAGGGAGAAAAAGCATAATTAGTATTCATATTCAAAAAATGTATACAAGTTTGGGAAAATATTAGTCTTTGCGAGTTTCCTTAAATGCGTCGACCAAGTCCACCCTTTTCATTTATCTTAATAAACAGTTCCACAATTCGAAGTCTTAAGTCCTTTCAATAGCTTTCCATGCCCATGCTATTTAATCTAAAAACAGCAAATTATTTTATTATATTTTATTGTGTAAAATTATAATCTTATGTATTTAACATTGAGTTCTTAAATGTATGCTTATAACTTAATATTTATTACCCAAGACAATGATAACCTATGGTTAGATGACTTGAAAGTTGTTAAGAATTGCATATGCATTTAAGTTTGAAGAAAGCAAATATAACAATTTTCATAATCAAATCCGTATGCATCTCAAAAATGTAAGAAAATCCACCACTCACCGATTTAACACATTCATTACTTCTATATATAATATACAAGATATGTTATAAAATATATTTGTTAAATATATGAACATTGAATGATATTTCGTATACGTATTATTTGACCTGAATATTTGAACCGTATGCTTTGTAAAAGTTGAGACAAATGAAACTGAAAAGTACCCCTAAATGGACTGTCATTATAAATATGAATATCCTTAATGTTTTGCTGCCTCCAGAGTATAACGCACCAGATCGTTGAGTCCCAGCCTTACGGAGGCCCAATAAAAAAATCCACTCACAATAAGCGTCTTGCATAGACGATCTAGGACATACATGCTGTAATAAGATAGACGAGATTCAGTTATATTTGATCATTGATATTCATATGTTGGGACTCTTACAATCGAAGTTGAATGCGCGCCTTGGGCAAGGAAGTTATGGGTTCCTTCATAACGTATTGACGTCCACCCAGAATGCTGATCTTCATGTATTCGAAATCATCCACATCGCTGGTATTGATTTTAAAGCTATCGAAAGAGAGTACAAACATACCTAAGAATCTTAGTATATACAATTGAGAAATTTTCTAAAAAGTGATCAAATTTGAAATATAAACTGATGATAATGAATTGAAATGTATTGTTAATTGAAAACCTGCTTCTTTAAGACTCCAACTGGATTAGTAGATAAATCTATATACGTTTCTAGTCACTGCAGATGGCGTACATTTTGCGATCTTCTTCCGAAATTTCTTGATAGATTTGCTGAAAATGCGAAGACTTGAAATCCCAGTTTCGGGTTGTGAAGAACTGCAGCACCTCTAGACCCACGGATATCTTTGTCTGCACTCGAACCATACTGAAAGCCGAAAGTCAACTGGTTATTTAATGGGTTGTATAATTCTGGAGGCAACTCACAAGCGTCTCTGTCCGAAGATGGCCAAGAGAAGATCGATGATATAAGCGGGCAACCACATGAACATGATGCTACAGAACGTGTGATAGAATTTGCTTGTGGTCATGTTGCCATCCGGATACCAGAGTCCTACCTCAAATGGGTATTTTATGCCCAGATCGCGGCCCACATCCATAACCCACTTCCAGGTACGCTTCTTGTCCTCCTCCACAGTTATATTATAGACGGGTATCTGAAGGGGTCTAAGGAGGTAAGGGAATTTCTTTAGAACACAAAATAGTATTCCCATTTTCAGTACTCACTTCTGTTGTACTCGACTGTTGTGATAGGGTATCAGAATGAGTCCATTGATGGCTATGTCCACTGGTATGACCTCCGACTTGAGTTCGCCATTGCAAATCATAGAACGTATGACACCTTTTCCAGCGCCAATTAGCACACCTGTGGGCCCATTCATATTGTCCACCCAACCGGGCAGAGGTTCCGCCAAAGCGGGCGTAACTGCACAAGCGGAATAATTGTTAGTATAGCTACATTTACTATCGTAAGCTATTACGGGAAAAACAGAAACAAGACGAGAATCGAAAGATTGAAACAACAATTGCAAATGTTTATAAAAAGTACCTAGAATCATTTATATTTATTGCGAAAACCTTGACTAATAGTTACAACTAAATATATTGACTACGATAATTCCTGTGACCACAAAAGTTAAAGAACTTTAAAGGAAGATTCAAAATATTGCCAGAACTCCTGTCCACTTCAGCAAATAGTAGAAGAAGAAACCCACAATGAGGGTTTTACAAACGATATCCACGACCCATTGACTGCAGAAAAATAAGTAGAGGTAAGAAAAGTATCTTAAAGATAACTATATTCGTTAAAATACTTACATGCGCATGTGAAGCCTCGCCTTGGGCAGATCCTCATCCTTTTCCTTCAAAATGAACTTGCGTGCACCTTGTGCACACTGTACCATATATTCCTCCTCGCTCTCCCGGGCATTCATATTCATATTGAAGCTAAAAATTAAATAAAATATAACTTAAGCAAAGCCATAATAATTACATATTCAGAAGTGTTTCACAATTCTCTAATTAGATATATAAATTTCTTATACAATTATACAATTGGTATTTTTGTAATTTTATCGGTCAAATGCCCAATTTGTGTTGAAAAAGTGGCAAGTTCACCAACGGTGAAAAGTATTCGGTATTCGTCTGAATAAATCTATTGAGATCTTTAAACCAATTTTCCTGATTACTTATTCAACTTACATCGCTTTGTCCTGTTCGCCAAGTTTTTTCCAAAGTGAGGCATAGTTGTCGGAACGGAAAGTCCAAGCATTGAGGGTAAAGAACTGAAGTACGTCCAGACCGGTGGAGATCTTCTCCTGTACTCTCAGCATGCTGTGGATTGCAAAAAGTTAGACAATCCTTTAGATAGAAGAGTATTTTGGGGTACACTTACAAACGCTTCTGGCCCAGGATGAGCATTAGGAAATCCAATAGATAGGCTGGCAGCCAATGAAACATGGCAACATTGAAGTTATGATAGAGTTTGTTGGTTGTGACACAGGGATCCGGATACCAGAGACCCGCATTGAAAGGCACCTGTTTATTGATACGCTTGCTCATCTCGACAACCGTTCCCATGGTCATCTTTCTGTGATCCGCATTCGTTATGTTGTAGACGGGAACGTTATCGGGTCTTTTGGCTTGTTTATTGAATTCGTAGGGTATTACGATGAGGCCATTGATAGCATAGTCAACCGGTATAACCTCAGCCTTATTTTCCTGATTTACCAGCACGGATCGAATGACACCTTTACCACAACCAATCATCAGACCGGTGGGTCCATTCAGATTATCTACCCAACCGTGAAGAGGTTCAAATGCAGCCGGCGAAACTGTGTGTAGGGGATAAGAACGGGAGAATAGAGAGAGGGAGGGACATGAACAATTTTATTGGGTTCTACTCGTACATACCAAAAGCCCATTTGTGAATGACGTCTCCAGTAACTTGATGATGAACCGAAGCCAATTTAGTGTGAATGTGTGTGAGTGTTGTGAATGTTTTGGAGTTGTGAGTAGTTGATGTGTGTAAGTATCTTATTTCTCAGGTGAGTAATGCAAAAAAAAGTTTGAGTTTATTGTTGTGAGTGCAAGTGAATGCATGTGAGTGTTGAAAATATATTCATTTAATACTAATATGAAGTAGTCTTTACGATCTAAGTATGCTTATTGTGTGTGTTGGTGTTGTGATTACAAGTGAATATTTTAATTTTTTAATTATAAGAAATAGTTTTGAGTTGCTTCTGTGTTCTGTGAAATGAATACTTTGAATATATTCAGTGTATTCATGTTAGGAGTAGAGTAAGTGTCTAGAAAATAGACATTGTGGTTACTTGAGCGTCTTGAGAAAGTGAATGAGAATGAATATTGTGAATATATTCATTGTATTCATACTCGAAGTAGAGTAAACGCTGGTTATCTGTATTCAGAGTGTTGTGTGAGCGTGTTAGAGGTGTGAGTTCGTATGAATATTTTGAATATATTCATTGTAATCATACACGTGTAATGTTGGAATTGTGTGTCTGTTGTTCATTCAATTTGGCTTTTTTCGTAGTCCTTTTTGGCACTTGTACAATACTCAACACTCGAACACGTACTCATTAATGTTATTCGAACCGTTTTATTAGATATTCATTGATTCATTGATAAGAAGAAGACTTAAGAGTATAATTCAAAGACGTTTTGTACCCAACAAAGCGAACCTAAGCAATAATCATAAAGCGCGCAAATACAAGTAGTATATTGGCCATTGGCAATTCTCTTTTAGCCATGGCCAATAGCTGTTAACTGATTTACACGCCCACAAGGCGTGACACCAGGCCGTATGTCCAGTATCCAAGGAAACCAACGATGATCGTCTTGCACGCACGATCCAAGAGATACATCCTAGAATAGTAAGTGGTAGAAGAAAAGGGGGGAGGAGTGAGAAATGTGGGATAGATTTGGAATTGGGATTCTTTGGATTACAGCATAAGTTGACGCCGGGCACGTGGCAATGACTCCGGCGACTCCTTCATTAGATACTGTCGACCGCCTTGAACACAGGACTCGATATACATGGGAATGGTCTCCTCGGGATCCATGTCCATGTTGAAGCTGAACAAGTCAGGCAATAAGTTGATCATCTAATTGAGTATAGGTATTTAGATGGATCTTACTTTTTCCTATCCGCATCGTTCATCATGTCCCATAAGGAGGCATAGGCGTCGGATTTAAAATACCAGGCGCGCATCGTGAAGAATTGCAGTACCTCCAAGCCGACAGAGATGCGGTTCTGCACACGTATCATGCTGAGATGAGGAGGGAGGAGGTTGGGGGTACGGGTATGGAAAAGGGGACAGGAATACACTATAGTCGCTGAAAGTCGATTCTGCATTGGGGGAGACTTACAAACGCTTCTGGCCAAGAATAAAGAGCATAAAATCGATGACATAAGCGGGCAGCCAATGGAAGAGCAGCACATTGATGTTATGATGGAATTTATTAGTTGTTATGCAACCATCCGGATACCAGAGACCGGCCTCCATGGGATACCGATAGCCAATCTTTTTGCTCATCTCAATTACCTCGCCCCACTGCATCTTGCGATGATCGGCACACGTGATGTTATACACGGGCACATCCACCGGCCGCTGCTGCATTGTGAATTGATATGGAATGACGCAGAGACCATTGATGGCATAGTCCACCGGTATGACCTCGGACTTGTGGCGTGTATCGATGAGCATGGATCTAATGACACCTTTGCCGGCGCCAACCATCAGACCAGTTGGTCCATTTAGATTGTCTACCCAGCCAGGGATGGGCTCATAGGCCGATGGTGAAACTGTGTTTGTTACATGAAATCAATCAAGCATCAGGATCCATTTCCAGATCTCGCTCTCTCAAGGATCAGCAGCAGCAGCAGCAGCGAGGGTAAGCAGGCAGAGGCAGAGGCGGAGGTAAAGGCGGAGGATTTTGCATAGGCGTTGTTGTAGGTCAAGTGTTTTGTGCTTAAGCTGGACAAGAGCTGGACAAGAGGACAAGGCGATAAGGCGATAAGGATAATTGGCTTTAACGCCTTAGTGCTTAGCAAGGGGCGTGGCGTGTTTGGGACGTTTCTTTGAGTTGTTTCGTTTCAGTTGCAGTTTCTATTTGTTTTCACATTTAATTTCATGCTCATTGAACTTGTTGGTCAATGGCGATGTCGATTTCTTGTGTGTGGCAATGTGTGTGTGTCTATGTGTGTGTATAGCGTTTGTAATCAGCATGTACTTAGTCCAAAAGCAGGTATTTGCTTAAAGCGCAGCTAATTAGATTTAAAGGGTAGTTACTTGTTTACATTAAGTTGTTTTATCTCTCTTTGTGACATAGATACAGATACAGATGCAGAGACAGATACAAATGCAGATACAGATACGTGCCACAAAAGTTCAGCAATTTCGAGACAAGCAGACACATTAAACAGAAACACAGAGATAAAGGAGGAGGGGAAAAAACGCATTCAAAACAAGTGTCAATTAGCTTGAGACACACCCACAATACGAATAGTTTCAAGTTTGGCAATTGTCGACAACGTTGGCCTAAACTAGAGATGGCCACGAGCATTTTCGGGCTTCGGAGCTGAAAAATTCCCGAAGTCCGGTAAGCTCGAAAAGTTTCAAAAGTCACGACTTCACACCTACTTTTCAAATCGATCAATTTAAATATTTCGAGTCCCCATTATTAAATGAATTTTTACATTTGTTATTTAGAAAATGCGTAAATAAGAGAAAAAATATCTCAACCGCTAAAATTAGCATAGAAACTATAATTTTTTGTACATTTACAATTTACAAGTAAATTTTAAATATATTTTTAAATTCTTGAAAAAATGAAGAATATAAAAGAAATCATTTAAAGTCTTTTTTAATATATAATCTGTCTTTTTGAAAATTTGAAAGAATTGGCCAAGTCCGGCCCGGGCCTTACCTCAAAAAGAAGGTCTTAGTCCATCTCTAACCCAAACCACAAGTGACCAGTTACCAAACCCATTTTGCGGCTTGCTAAAAGATTTAAACTCAATGAACTTTACTTATACTACGTGCCGCCAAAGTCATCAATTCAACAATATTTATACATACGAGCAGAGTTATCTTCTCTCTCTCTCTCTCTCTCTGTCTATTTCTCTGAGGAAACCCAGAAGAGCTCAACACTGAGCAACACACAATTCGTTTCATTGTGCACTCAAATTCGTATTTGCCCATCAATTGAGGAATTGAGTTCAGTTTGCAAATTCGACTCGTTTGGCATACGTTTTTACAAGGTATTTAAACTCAAGTTGAATATGCTAACTTGTTCCAAGTTCACATAGGCCAACAAAATATTTGTTTGACTTTTGCTATTCTTGAGGTATACTTTTATTGTAAGAAGCATAGATGATGAGTCTAAGCTTATATTCTTTTCTGATTATTAAAGTTTCTAGACTTACAAAATATTATCAGCAACCATTTACCACTTAGGATTTTTAAAAGCTAATCGGATATAGAACACAAAAATGTACATGTTTTAATGCACTAGTAGTTTTCTATATTTATGTGATTGGATTGATTAAATTTGATAACTCTGGTTATTTTAATTATTTTAAAATTTAGAATATATCTCGTATATATCTAAACATTATTTGGAAGCTAATCCGATATAAAGTTTTTTTAATAACACGTCCCAAATTTATTTCGCTTATGAAGTACAACATTTTAGAGAATCTCAGTCATATCGAACTGAATAAGTCTTTTGAATAAGATCAGTCTTCACTGCAGCACTTTAATTCTAATCCAAATCATCGCAGTACGTATTAGATCCATGTGTTGTTTATAGAGAACGGAAGACATCGTGTCAAAAATTAATTATAAGCTTTCAGGCACTACAATTACAAAGTATATCTGAGGCGTTCGAAATTGAAGCCGGTGTTACACAAGTTACCAAAATCGATGTCTTCTTCGACTTCATATACGACGTCATTTCGCTACCAACCTTATGACAGACCACCTAGTAACTGTGTTGTACTGATTGGAAGATTGCCTCATGAATGGCAATAAGCTAAATTGAAATTTTTTACATACACGCTCAACTGAAGGTGTAATGATCCTATACTACAACGACGTAGACACATTGTACACTAATGGCTTGTCAGCTTATAAGCTCTATATAAATATAAGTATAAAGATAATATATTTTTCATCGTGGGATAAGACGGCAAGTTGCCTAATTTTACATTAAAAAAAACAGTTAAAAATTTTAAGCACTGGACAATTAGAAAGAACAAGACGGTTGAAATTAACACTAATAACGTTATATTGCAAAGATAAGTGCTATGAAACGTTTCTGGACAATTTTAGCTAAATGTATCTATAAAAATAACTCTTGTTTAAAGAGAAAAAATTATAAATTATTATAAAATTAGAAATATTAATTAAAATTAATCTTAAAAATGATTTTCGAGTCATATTATTTTGATATTAATATTCCTCTAGTTTGTAAATGGTTTCCTTAATTGCTAAAATTACGATTTAAGTCCAATTGTGAGCATCTCATGGGAAATATTCAAATAAAAGTAATGACGAATTTGATTAATAAAATTTTTTTATAGTCTATCAGTCGCAGATTTGAATTAAGATGACTTCAATCGCTGATATTGTAGAAAGTATCATCTGTAGCTTTTAATTATTATATTTATTGGATGTAATAGGTCGTCTAACTTATTCAACATTTTGTAAATGTTTAATAAATTACCCCGGGCAAGGGGCTTCCCCCTTCACTTGTTTATACGAGTACCAAAAAATCAATTCGCAAATTTGCTTGCAATAGGATTTGTCTGTAAATCATAAAAAGAGGGAGAGCTTGAGAGTTGCAGCTTTAACTGCAGCTGGTTAAATAAGAAAAAAAAGAAGCCAAGGCAATTTAATTGGCCAAGCAAAGAGGCGTGTGATTAGAGTTGGCGACTTTTATGGCCAACAGGGTAAAAAGCCACACATAAATTGATAGATGAAAAAAAATACATAAAATATGGCAGAAATTAAAGACGTGATTAAGGAAGCAAGCAAACCAAGCATAGGAGACAGAGACATAAATAAAGCCTTAAGGCACTGAAGCCTCACCAGCTGAAAGCCCCACAGCGATGGCTTATAAGCATGAGGGGGGAATATGGTCAGGAGGATGACAAATGAACTTACCAATGCTGGGACGAGCAATGATCACCGGCATCGTTTCGTAATGATCGCGAACGAGGAGCTCGGCCAGACGCTTGGAGTACGTATAAGTATTGGGATGAGGTTTCAACAGATCAGGCGTAATGGCATCCAGAGTTTTGACATCCATCCATTCGGCCAATCGCATCAGATCCTCGGGCTTGTGAGGAAACTCATAGACCTTCTCGTACATCACCTCCTGATCGCAATTGCAAAACGCTGTCGATAGATGCACAAATGCATCCAGTTGCTTCATCTGCTTGGCCACATTAAGAGCACGCTGTGTGCCCTGAAGATTCATATCAATGGCATCACGAAGATTCCCCTCCAGCTTCAAAGTGGCCGCCATATGGAACACAATGTTGGTATGCTCCACCACATGCTTCAGACTGTCGCCGCTCAGACCCAGCACTACAAAATTGGAGAGGAAATTAAAATCCGAATATTTATGTAAGAGTTACAAAATCAAAAAACTAAAAACTAAGCTTAAGTTTTGAAGAAACCAACATAAAAATACAAATAAAAATACGTTCAGATACTCTTATGTCAAATTTCAAAATATTTCTCACAAAAAAATTAACTAAACTACAGAATATGAAAATTTGAAGAAAACAATTAAATATTTTTTGTTTTGTTCTACGAATTATTTTCAATACCTTTCGATCTCAAATGAATTCAAATGGTCCAACGAAGTGTTGTATTTTTTTTTGTTGATTTTTTTAATAGTATTTTTTGGCAACATGGGTAAAAATACCCTCTTCAAATTATTGCATTTGCCATTTGCATTTTTTCCCTTATTGCCATTTCGTAAATACGTTTTTTTCTAATTTCGGTTTGCTAATAACATTTTTCCTAATTTTTCTATTACCAAAACTTTGGTAATCGTTGCATAAGTCATTATTAGGAGATGCAACTTACAATCATAGGTCACATCGCCCTGGTAGATGGTCACCTTCTTCAGCATATGTGGCCTTTCGTCCCTGATGCGTTGAAAGATGGGCAACTTGAACATCTCATCGAGACGCGTTTCCGGCGTCTTGCCACGCTTGGGGCGACAGATGATGATCACCTCCTTGAGCGAGTGGCATGAATAGAGCAGCTTCTCCAACAACACTTTGCCCATAAAACCAGAGGCGCCAGTGATAAAGATGGTCTTGTCCTTGTAGAACTCTTGCACAGGTGACAAATCAATCATTTTGACGCTATAATAATAAAGAGTATAAAGAGAGAGAGAGAGTGAGAGAGTGAGAGAGTGAGCATTAATATAGTTGCAACAATTGTTGGTTGCATTGCATTACAAAGCGTCGGGTTGCCCACATTCCGTTCAAGCAGTCCACAGGTGTCGAAAGCAGTTGGCCAAAACTGGGGCTAATTCTGAGCCACAATATGAGCCAAGTTTCAGTCGCAGTCGCAGTTGCGGTCGCAGTTGCGGTCGCAGTCGCAGTCGCAATTCGAGCCTGTTCAATTGAAACGGGTTTCAATTTTGCTTTTTGATTGCGGCGTCGATTTCGCATTTCTTTACATTTCAGCTACGATTACGCAATACGACGGGGCAAATGTCTGGACGGCTGGCTGATCAATTTAATGGCAATACAATGGTAGCAAAAACAGCAACAACCACAGTGACATCGGCAACAGGTAGAAGCCATTGCGGTGCAAGGAGCTCAGACCAGACTCAAACTCAGACTCGGTCTTAGACTCGGTCTTAGACTCGGTCTTAGACTCGGTCTTAGACCCGGACCACCAGCACCCGTCTAACATGTCTGATTTGTATAGTATTTGCTTTTATAAAAGAGTGTTGCAAGTTGCAAGTAGCACGCAGCTTTGCAGCATGCAGCATGCCACCAGCTTGAGCTTGCAACGTTTCATAATTGCACAATGCAGATTGAAGTTGCAGTTGGAGTTAGAGTTGCAGTTGCCGCTTGCTGTGGTTGTATTTTGTTATTGTCTTATTATTTTTTTTTTTTTGGGGTTGTGGCCCGCGTTACACTTGGCCAAATCATAAGCTGGGCTTTAATAGCGCCGTGTATGTAACTGTGTGTGTTTGTGTGTGTGTGTGTAAACACGCCTTGCTCTTTGGCCGCAAGTCGCTTCGTGACATTTCTAAACGGCCTCAGTTTAAAAGTTGCTTGGTTTCGCTTTCAGTGACTATACCCTGTACTTAAAAGTATGCAAATTAGGTATGCTCCAGTGGCAGCACTCTAAAATAGGGGGATTCCACTTTCAAAGTGTGTCAAAATTTAGTAATGATATGCATTGTCTTTTAAGGGATGTGATAATATATTTTAAATATGTTGCAATTATCTAAACGTAAATTTAATGGAATTTTATGTGATTAACTAAAGAGAGTCTAAGAAATGTTGAAAATACATCAATTAGTATTAAAGAGTAATTAAAGGTGAATTCCAATTGAAAATAGTGATAATTAAGTTAGAATTTCCTGATAAATTGTATATTTTAAAATTAAAACTTTTAAATAAAAACATGAATTTAAACTTGTAGATTACAAAAATCTAAAAAAAAATAAAATAATAAAGTTTGTGCTAATAAAAATGAAATAATAATAATTATGTATGTACTTTTAAATAAAAATATTAATGAAAAATATTAATTAACAAATTATAAAGTTTGTGCTAATTAAAAAAGAAAAAAATACAAAAAAAAAACAATATTTCTTTTTTTAACTATAATAAAAATGGATATTATTATTATTATAAAATGTTATTGCTTTAACTATTAAATTTACAACAGCTATGAATCCTGGTCTAAGTACATTTAAAATCAATCTTATCGAATTAACTGCACGTGTAGAGTATCTATTAGTCTATCATTGATGACTCGAGCTCTATTACATTTGATAAATCGCACATTTCATGCAACACTGAACAAGTTTTTTGGCATTTCGGCTTATTCAGTGTGTCACCATGTCTATTTACCATAACAAGAAACGAGGAGCACATCTGTGAATACATACATACATTTAATATATGTATAAAATAATATCTGTAGCTGTAACTGTAGCTGTATCTGCAGCACAAGTATTTGTTTAGTACAACGATTAAGGAAAGCTGAGGAAATGCTCGGAGTTGTTGACATGACAGGGCAGAAACAACAAACTTACAAACTTATCTATAGTATGTATGTCAATACGAGTATAGCACAACCTTGAACTACAAGTTGTACTATTCGCGGGGCTGTTGACTAATTTATGAACTTGGCTAATTGAGACTACATCTCAGCTTGAAAATCGAATGCACTTTTCTCGCTTTACTCTTTATACATTTGGTTAACGTCTCTGAAGCGATTGCCTCATTTCCATGTTTATTGCCAATTAAAGCGCTTCTGCTACGTCATACGTCAAATGAGAAGAAACAGAAGTAGAAGAAGAAAGGGCAGGGGAAGTGGAAGAGGAAAAACTAGCGTGCAACTTGTGCAAGCCCAAAGACAGCCCCAATTCATTTGAGGCCGAGTCAAACAGAAAATCATAGGCATAACCCACACACACAAACACGCACACACAGACGACAAGACACACACACACACAGTTTGTTGTGTGTGCATGGAAAATGCCAAAGCAAGCTGAAACAAAAACTGAAATTGAAACCGAAACCGAAAACTCAAAATTCATACTAACGTTTTTAATGGTAGAGGGTAAAACGAAAGACTTAGGCAACGAACTTGCGCACTGTGGCATGCAATATAATAATAACAACGTATCTGAAGAGGTCTAAGTACTATCAACTTGACAGCCATAATATGCATATAGTGGCACTCATATGTCTACCTCATTAGCATCGTTTAGCCAACAGCTAGTTTAGACCAAGTTAAGAGCTCTGTAGAATTTGGCAATAAGAAAAAATATATTTATTCTTGACACAATTATGAAAGAATTGTGGATAATGGTCAAGTTGGCCATAACATTAAGTGCATATAATGTTTTTTTATTGCTTAGCCAAGGACATAATTAAATTGAGGTTATACAAAGTGTACCATTTAAGAAATTTGTCAGTTAGGCTATAGTTATTTTATTTTATTTTGTAATCAGTGTTAAATACTGATAAATAAATATTTGTAGTAATGACATTTTTTCTGAAGTAGGTAAGTAGTATTTCAGGTATGCTATTATATTAAAGTTGATCTTTAGATCTTTGCCTCTTTGAAATAATAAGCGTTCTTTTAAATGCTGTTAAGTATTTAAGTATGTATTATTACTGCGGCAATAATACTACATAGATTGTGGCTTTATTAAGATACGTAAAGTTATACCAATTTAAGTTTTATTGTCGTATCGTGGAAATTTTTATTGTGAAATTCTATCACACTTTACAAATAATATATTGGAATGCCTATTGAAATTGCTAATAATTTTTTTCAGTTTCACTGAGATCGTAATTCTTCATAGGTATCAATTGGTTATCAGCAAAGTTCATATTTTGAATTAAATTTATTGATCACAATTTAATGGATATTTGTCAAAAGTTGTCTAATATGCAAAAAAAAAAAAATTTTTATTGGATGCTCCCTTGATGCTTAAATGTTAGGTTAGGTTAGGTTAGGTTTGACTGTTTCTCTTTATTAAATATGCATAGTTTATAGCTTGATTTTTGTATCTAAGCTGGCGTCTCCCTTTCCAACTCTTCGGACCCCACGATATATTAATGAAAACTGTCAAGTGTGTTTTAATGTATTTCAAACCGGTTTGATTTGTTTTGATGTAACATTTCTTGATCATTTCAAACACAAATGATGGCAAAAGTGTTGTTTACATTTTGCAATAATGATGCTGTTGTTGTTGTTAATATATCTGTGTAATGATCTATGGCTATCGAGACAGATTTTCGAATAGAACTCAACAGCAGTTAACAGAAAAACTCTCCGTGTATAAATTCAAATGCGTTTGACCTCATTTCAGACTTTGCCAAAAGAGTGTGATCGTAAAAAGAAAAATACATTAAGCCATGAAATCGAACAAAGTTTACAATCTAACAGTCAACACTAATGTTTCTGTGTGTGTGTCTGTGTCATCCCTTTAGGGGGTCTTATGGCATCTCAAAAACGAAACTACCAAATAATCGACCTCCAATATCCGTATGTAAATAAGCTTAAAGTGATTGCCATTGACACAAAAGTGAAGAAGTGAAGAGAAACAAATACATTTGTTCACACTGTAAATGGGCCAAAATTGATAAAATAAAATAAGACACAGAAATGGCATGCTGAATTTTAAATTGTATAAATTACAAAGGAAATGCGCGAAATGTAAATGAGTTTTCAAAATGATTTCGATTATCAAACCCGTTATCTAATCGATAATTTACAGAGCCACAACCGGAAGTAATCGACTGTTTAAAATTTTCCTAACATTAAATCCAATTCTGCAGCAATTTATTCAAAGTTTTGAGAGAATGAGATAAATGTCGAGTTGGTAGCATCATCAGGCGAATAACGACCATGACATGATGCCATGACCCGAGCGTGACCCGAGATGATGAAAAGGTTAAGCAATGTTCGAGAAATGGTGTTTTTCTTTCTCTATCTTGAGCTTATTTGTAAATAATTAATAACAGACGTTACGAGTACATTTCCAATTAAATGCTTCGTTGGTCAGCTAATGGCGTCCAAAACGTTTCAAATTGTTTTTGCATTTTTTTCGTTTTGTTTTGAGTTTTTTGCTAATTGCCCAAGTGCAAGACAATAATAAAAATGAGTAGAGGTCAGAAAGCAATTGAATTAAATTGCACCCTATGGCAATAACTACTGTTTACAAACAGATACACTTAACTTGGCCAGCACACAAGGTGTTAGCCATTTTTTTTTGGTGCGTGCAAGCGTTTTAATTACCTTTTGCAGTGCTTCTTTTTTTTAGTAGTTGTTGTTGTTAATTAATTAAAAAACGTGAAAAATTTCCAAAAACAAAACACGTTACACATATACACGTTATACGTTATAAAAAAGGCGAACGCGTCGACCAATAAATTCAAATGCCACGAGCACGAGATTTCAGATCGGAGCTAGAGCGGATATCAGCTTAGAGATTGGAGCTTGGAGCTGGATCAACTGACGGCTTGTTGTGCGCACAGCGGCGTTCGAAAGAAGACTGAGCCGCGTTTAGCTGGAGCTTGTCAATATGAATGGAATGGCCAAGACTGGGTCTGCTTTGAAAGTGAGTCTATTTATTAACTGGTTGAGCATTCAGCCGGGATGAAGTGGTTGGTACTCGGAGCTGGCTTATGACAGACCTGCTGCAACGACGCTGCAGTAATAAATAAACTATTAGCTATCGGGCATTTGCTTAGCAAATTCAGCGGAACTTTAACCAATTTTCAACGCACCTGCCGCAACAAGAAAGGAAGTTTTGTTATGGCTGTAACTCTTAGCCTAATTGCTAATTTTGACACCGTTTAAATGGTTCAATTGTTATGAACTGCAAATATACTCAAAGTTGATGTATTTGACTTGACACTCGTTAAATATGCGTCTTTATGGGCCACAAGCATACGAGTATTTATATGGCGAAAATTATGCTAAGCTCATCTATGTATGGGGGCGAAACAAATTCAACAAAATTTTGCAAATATAATAAATCTGTTTAGTTTTCTTGTTGCCTTTTTAATTTGGCTTACACAATATTTACCGCATTTGCATTCATTTGCCACTTTTTTTCTGTTTCAACTTAATTATGCAATTATCAATATGTCATGCAAATTTGCTAGCTTTGTTGCCAAATGTTGCGAATTTCGCTAATAATGTAGAGAGTTTGATTCAAACAGAAACTCACATACAAAATTAATTATGCTAAACTTTAACTTGTCTTATGCTAATGTGTAGCAAATAACCTGTTGGTTTTTTTATTGAGTATTTTGCGTTTTTAAATATTACACCTGTTGGTTGTAACGTTTAATTTTGCCGCCAGATTTTGAGTTTGAATTCCGAATTTAAAATTCTCTAAAATTTGTTAATTAACCACAAAGTTATGGCAATTTGAAAATTACTTCACCTACTTTTTAAATTCAACAGTCAAATCTGTACGGTTACATTAATTTAACCAACAGGTTGTAATCATTTAATTTTGCCGCCAACGTCAGTAACCGTCGATAGCTTAAGCGATTACAATCGAATATAGTGCTGCCACCTTGTTCAAATTGTTCTACTTGACAGACTTGTATATTTCACATATCGATATGTCAATATTATATTAAAGAAATATATTTAACTGTATTATTTTAAAAATATTTGATAATTTCAATAGAAATCACAATTGCAATTGTTGAGATCAAAAATGTATACATAATCATTGCAGACTGTAACTATCGAATGCAATCATTAATTGCATTTACATGCTAAGCAATGCATAGCGAAAATAAATTAATAAACCGTAAATTTTAAACAGTAAAAATTAGTAAGTTAATGTACAGATAAAGCGGTCAGCAAGGTGTTTTGCATATATTGCATATTTTGACCACGTGTGGCTCATTCATCGATAGGCGCAATCGATAGCGATTTTTTTTAATATCCCACCTCACGCGAGTGCGATTGGATTTCATTATAATTTGGAATTGGGAATTACGAAAATAATTGCAAACATGGCCGAATTAGACGATTTCTTTGCGAAAAAGGACAAGAAGAAGTCAAAGAGCAAAGGTAAATTTGTAACGGCCGACGAGCTCGTCAAGAACTTGGAAGAGTGCACGAAACGTGAGGTGGCCGCCAACGCCGCTGCCAACCCAAAAAAAATATTTGATGTCTCGGCAGCGGTGGCAGCGGCAGCGACTGGCGGCGTGGCAGAAGTCAGCGAAAACGAGAGCATCAAAGTCAAGGAGACGGAGCCCGTAATTGAGGTGAGAGCGGATTGGTAATTAGCCATTAAAACACACTCTGTAAATAATAATTTTGGATTTTTCTGAGTAGCCGCAGCCCGTGGAGGAGGAGTGGAAAGAGTTTGAGCAGGAGCAGCGCAAGGATTACAGTGGTTTAAAAATTGGCCAGCTAACGATCAATGAGAAGCAGCAGCAACAGCAACATCATCATCATCATCAACAACAACAACAACAACATCATCATCAGCAACAACAACAGCTGGACGACATGGACGATGATGATGATGAGGATAGCGATGGTTATGCCAATACCGATCCAAATGCCAAACGCAGCGGTTACGGTCCCTGGAAAAAGCTAATACCTGCCGAGGAGGTGACTCAGATACCGGTACCGGTGGAGGCGGAGAAGCCATCGTCGAATGTACGCTATATTAGTCCCGCGTTACGTGTAAGTATTATCGTATTCGAATATCGTATTTCATAACAATAATCGTCTGATACTCACTACTCTTTGGACTTTGTTCCCAACCACTCCACTCCACTAATTGTACAACTGCAGCAAGCCGGCATCGGAATGAGCGGCGGAGGTGGCAGCAGTGGTGGCATGCGGGCACGTCGTGCCGCTCCAGATATCACGAACACCGAGTTCTTCCCAACGCTGAGTGCAGCGCGTCCGGAGGAACAGCGCAAGAAGAAAAACGAACCCGCCTTCGAAGAAGTCCGTCATGGCGGTCGCTATCAGCGTGTGCAGGAGACAACAACCGCTGCGCCCGTTGCGGCCTCCAATCGATTCCAGTCGCTCGACGACGAAGCGGACAGCTAGACCCTGTCATCATGTCATGCCTGTTACTGAGATCCTGTTGCTGCTGCCGATATCGACGCCACAAAATAATACCGTTTTCACCCAATGTACTACGACAGTTGCCACTGCTAAACGGAGCTCCAGAATTGGCCACAGCTAGAAGCATCTGGTCACCTGGTCTCCACATTTCAGCTAACAAACATTTCAAATGAGTTCTTTCTCTGCGTACGCATGTCAACTTTCCGATCTTTATATACTACCACCTCCACCCACCCTCTTCCTGCCCTTAACAAAATATTGTTCATTTCGTTTGCATTTTTGAAATATGGAATCAATGTAATAGAGAGTATGAATAATAGCCATGCGTTGAAATCCGTTTATATAAATGTTACAACTTTTTTTTTTATAATTCTCCTGCACTTAATCACTACGTCAACAATCGGTCGTCGGATGTCACTCATCCTGGAAGAGATCGTCCAGCCTGCTGTCCGCATAGCTGTAATTCAATTCAATAAGATAAATCATCTATGGCCGCAATCACTGAATCTCGTACTGACTTCTCACTGTACGCCTGCTCGGGTGTATTGTGGTAGCTGGTCAGGAATGGTTTAGACAACATACTCTCCGGAAACTTCCTTATCAGATACAGCCAGCACTCCAATGTCCTGCGAAACAACAACAATCACTGATTAAAAATCTGTTATCAGTTGCAGCTGTTTGCTTACTCATTCTGCTCGGTGAGTATCGCTTGTGGCTCCCGATCATAGTACTTGGGGTATTCCTCGAGCTCGTCCAGCTTAGCGAACATGGCCTCGTCCACTTCATAGATCTCGCCCTCTATGTGGTTGCCCACTTCCGGCTTGTTGAGCAGAAATGGAATATTGTACCGGGTACCAATCACCAAGGGAAATTTAGTCACAGTTTTGCCCTTGGCCAGAAACTGGGATACACCATTCTCCTTCTTTGTTAGCCAAAAATGATTCGGCTCTCCGCGCTTTAAAGTACCATAAACAAAAACTCTTTTTAGTGCCTGCGACATGATCAACACTGTTGCCAACTCAGCTATTTTATAGCTACTGCTGGCTATTTTCAATGTTTGTTTCCTACAAAAATTTCAAGCATGCTATTATCCGGAAATCTGGCTATTTTAAATATATTTTGCTGTTAATATTTTTTACTAAACTGTGCAAAAGTGCCCACAATAAACAAATTTTGATGCTTTTCAGCCAGAAACAGTTACTGTTCTCCCTGCAAACTTGTCAGCACTGGTGCCATCCGGTCGAAAGGTTGCCACATTTTCAGGTGTGGCAGCATGTACCATTTTTAGATCAATTGTCAAAATTGGTAACTTTAAAATTTTTCAACATTTATTGGCAATTTCTTAATTTTGAATCTAACAGTTGTTATGTATTTATCGCCTATCGTTTGTGCCAGCACGGGTAAACTCTAGGGTGGGGGGGTCGTTCCTCCAGTCCTCGATAAATATTCTTATCGATATTTAATATCGGCAACTGTAGCGAGTAGAGAGTGGGGGGGTGGCAACTCCAAAGCCTTGGCGGACAGGGACAGGTAGAGCATGTAGAGGGAGACAACACATATGCCTACACCCCTTCATGCCCCTTCAATTAACAATTGAGTGAAATTCGACTCGAACTGCAGCAACGGTGGGATGAATAGGATGAAAAGGGATTAGAAAACTTTTCACCAAACCACGTTGCTGCAGGTTATGCGAACGAGAGTTCGATTTTGGCAGCGGTCAGCGACGGTGGCGTTTCGTCCGGGGTTATCCAGTTTGTTGCACGTCGCGTGGCGTTAGAAATTCAATTCTACGCCCCCGTGCTTTAAAGTTGTGTCCCGTTTCACTCAACATTCCTGTGCGTCCCGGATTGTGGCCGTACTATACGGTGGAAGAACCACGTCGGAGGCTGTGCCCCTTACGCCCGACAGTCGACAACGGCAGAGTCCGCAGCACGTCCGGTGCATTGGCCGAGTGAGGCAGCGCTAGAAGACGCAACAACAGCATCCCCAACGTCCCAACGGCATTGGCCTGTTAGAGGCAGCGTTCCTCCTGCAACATTTTGAGATCCAGTGAGTCCACTCCAATTATCTGCCACACGTTTGGCCAACATTCTACTAAATGAGCTGGAAGAGAAAATCCCTTTCTGTGTCCCCTATGCCGCAAGGAAGTAGTCGTGATCAAATAAATATCATTGAGATTTATTAGCGCCTTGCGCTTACCAAAAATACATGCAACATATCAAACCAAAGTCGAACAAAAAAAAAAAAAAAAAAATTTGTAAAATTAAAGCTTAAAATTAACAAAATAAAATTCAATTAAAATTAAATTAGATTAAAATTATTAAATTAAAATAAATTAAAAGAGTAACGTAAAATATAAATTAAATTAAAAATAAAAATTAAAGTAAAGTAAAGTAAAATAAAAGTAAAAGTAAAGTAAAGAAAAATCAAAAAGAAATTATAAAATATCTGTATAAATTAAAACACAACAGTTTAGGAACGACACATTAATGACATATTGCAAATTTCGAAAACAAAACAAGAAATTTACTCACAAATATATACATATGTGCACATACAAAATATCACACGAACACCTATCGCCCCCTTTAAACCACCCAGAGAGCTCTTTAGGCAGGTTAAGGTAGACATAAGCGATTACTATTTACATAACATCACATTCACATATACATATTTACATTGATTTAGAACACTCACCTGAACACATATATATATATATACGTATACACATATTTATCCCGCGGCGTCTCCGCGTATTCATATCGCCGTGTTTGTTCCCGGCGTCCTGGTTGCATTGGCAACGTCATTCCGTTCCTGATCTGTCTGTTGTCATTGTGGTTTCTTCGTTGCTTTTGTTGTTTTTCCGAATTTTAAAGAAAATATGCCTGTAAATAGAACCTAAGAATTAATTGTCATGCTGAAGAAAATTAACGATTGAAATTATACTTACCTAAAAACGAGAATGTCCGGCTAAGTTTATTGTTGAAGGGGAGGGAAAACATGATGATGTCCAACGCAGACTGAGATTGGCCCGTACGGGTGGCCAACATATGGGAGGCGATGAGTTTGTGCCGCCTCAGGAAGGGAGGGTACGCCCGGGGCCTGCAATTGGGTCCTGCTTGGAGATAAGATGGATTAGTGTTGTTTGCCTATAATTTTGGAATTTTTACGTACCGTTTGTATTTATTGTTGCAGTTTTTCGTCGCTGTCGTTCCTTTTTGCGTGTTTGTTTATTTTTTTGTAGATAGTGATGGTAGTTTGGTAGTTGAGCTGCAGCTGATTGCAGTAAGCGATGTTTTATCGATTGTGTGAACTGCGGGCCAGGGATGGACACACACCCGTGAGGAGTCCGATGAACTAGTCGGCGCGGCCCACTGAGCGACAAGCAGTACATAACAATATGGCGCCCAAATTCAAATAAAAAAGATAATGAGTCGCTTAGAATGCAAATTCCCTTGTATTCAGGATTCGCAGCCTCCGATGTCTTATGTGGCACGATAGGTGGCCGATAATCGCTCGGAGTGCTGCGCAATCCTGAACTACGATGGAACCATTCCTAATCTAATTTTGCGGTCCTGCGGAATTTGTTTTTATTGTCCGGTTGGTAGCAGTTGACACCTTCGTATGTTGACGAAGTGTTCGCAACTGACTATCGTAGCCTGGTGGCATCCGTGCAATATTAAACTCATTCTGTGATAAACTGTGATATTAGGTTAGTTTTTTTGTTGTTTTCAGTTAATCCATTTATTTATTTATTTATTTTGATGCCCAAACTATTCGTTCTGTCTCCTTTTGGTTCACGTCGGGAATGTGCTGACCGTAGTTTTTGCAGAGCTTCGGTGACAGGTGTCCCAGAGTGATACAGGATCACTTCTGCGTTGCACCTGCCTCACAGCGCACCTCGATCGTGGCCAGAAGTGAGACAGAAGCCGAATAGCCTTCAAGTAGCGTTTCTGGGATGTCGTTCCTCAATCGCTTGAGGAACCGTGCATCTCACAAATGCTTAAATGTTTATCCATTTGTTCAAGTTGTGCGTAGTAAAATGTTGGTTAGCCTGTGTTAGTTCTGTTTTCTCTCCCCTTTTCTTGTTATATGTATTTTGAAAAAAATAAATAGAAGAATTGTATCCGATAGTTAAAAATTATTTATTCATTATTTTTTTTTGTTATTATTTATGTTCTTAGCTAGGAGTCGTAAATAAAAATAATTATTTATTTAGGTATAATTTATTTATTTATTTATTCTCTAGGTTCTTTACAAATTGGTAGTATTTATTTATTTATTAGATTCGATTGTCGGTAGGAAAATTTTCTTAAATAAATTAGTCGAGGGCGTTGTCTTTATTTTTGAAAAATTATGGCCGAAGGAGCAGGTGGGGAAGCTCAGGGAGCGTCGGCTCAACAACTACCACTTCCGCCAGGGCGTTTGCAAAGAACTCCGATGAACTTTCGCGGATTTCCGGATAGGCAACCTCCAACCACCGAGGAGTTGCTCGAAATGGAGAGAGAAGCAGCGAAGCAAGATCTGCAATTTCCGAAGGGGCCACCGAGGGACACGGTTCTCGAGTCCGCGATCAACGTCGCGGTTGCTACGATGCATCAAACGTACCGAAGCTCGTTGCGAGATGAGATCAGCGCAGTCTTGCGAGAAGAGATCCGTAGCCAATTTGAGGAGATGATGAAGCGTATCAACGAGATGTTGAGACCTCTGGGTAGTGGCTGGAGGAGCGAAGCCTCGGCAGCGACGTACTCGGACGCGCAAGCACCGGATCCAGGCGCAGAAGGCTCGGCAGCTTCACATTCTCGAGCACAACAACCAGCACCGAACTCAGGAGCCATCCCGAAACGTTCGGAATTACGACCCGCTAATAATGGTCCACCGCCAGGGATGCAAAGTCAATTTCAACAGGTTCGGCAGCCAGAGTTTGGTAGTTCGGGGTTCGTGCCTGTCCCACAGGCGACAAACTTCGCAAGTCCAACCAACCGGAACTGTAGGGAGAACGAGAGAAGATATTATGAGCATCGAGAAGAAAATGGATATCCTAACGTTCGCGATCGTACTCACCTCAAGTTGGAGCGATGGAACGTGAAGTTCGATGGCGGGGATCCGATGCACTCGGTCGAGGATTTCGTGTTTCGCGTGGAGTTTCTTCAGAGCCAATATCAGTGCCCCTGGAAAGACGTCATGCGCGGATTTCACCTTCTCCTCTCAGGACGAGCGCAAGAGTGGTATTGGGTGCATGTGAAGCACTCGAGAGCCGACAATTGGTCGCAACTACGTCTAGCATTGTTGGATCGTTTCCGAGGCCATCAGACGGAGCATGACATCATGCAGGAGCTAGTGCAGCGGGAGCAGCAATCCGGCGAAACAGCTGACGAATATATTCACCGCATGCGTCAACTTGCATCACGTTTTCAGAAGCCGCTGAGGGATCGAGAGCTAGTGAAAATAATAAAGCGAGGATTAAAAGAGAGTCTGGCGAAGTACATCTACGCTATGGATATAATCACCGTGGACGAACTGCGTCACGAATGCATCGAAGTGGAGAGAAATTTAGGTCGTAGAACGCGATCCAGTTATACGCAGCAGTCACGGTATCCGCCCGGCAACAGACATTCAGTCCAGGAGGTGGAGACTCCACCACGACCGCCAGATCCACCATTAGAGGACGTTGATGAAGCTGCCGTGAGGTCCAGGATTGAATGTTGGAACTGCCGTCAACTTGGTCACAGTTTCCGTGACTGTCTGTCGAAGGAACGGAACATTTTCTGTTACAGATGCGGAAAACCGGACACGCTTTGCCCTGAATGCGTCAACTGTCCGGGAAACTCCAGAGAGAGCGCGATGAGAGCGGGACCAGCGCGTTCGGGAACTGCAACCGCGGAGAGGAAGGAGTGGAGTTCTGGCCAAAGGAGGTAGAGAAGGAGACGGCAACAGAATCTGAAAAGAAAAGAAAAAATTTGCATGAATACAATATTTATACGGATAAGGATAAGAATAAGGATATAATTAAGAAATCGGATAAGGATAACAAACTAACGCGAGGAAAGACGTTACGAGGCTTGCCATATGAAGAACGTGTCCGGGCATACATGTCGGCCCGGAATAGAATTTTTGGCGAGCGACAGCTGGAGGGGATGACTCTTGCCACTCGACGCATCTTGAAGGCGAGAGCGCGCTTTCGACGACGACGGTTGACAAGGAGGCAGGTCATCGAGGCTGTACGGCGGGATGAGAGCACGGATCCTCGTGTTTTCGCAGAGGTGGAGATCAAGGGACGAGAGATGAAAGGTCTTCTAGACACGGGAGCTTCAGTCAGCCTACTCGGAAAAGGATGTCGGGAGTTGGTTGAGGAGCTGGGATGGACGGTGCAGCCATACACGTCGATGGTGAGGACAGCGGCAGGAGCCAGTCGTCCTATTTTAGGTCGCGTTGTGCTGCCTGTAAAATACAATATGAGAACAGAGGAAATCGTATTTTACATGTGTCCTGACCTGCAACAAGAGTTGTATTTAGGAATCGATTTCTGGAGGACATTTGAAATCGCTCCTGGAGTGCTCGGAGCACCACGGGATGTCGACGTGCGTCCGGAGGCTTCCGAGGTGACGGTGACCAAACCTGACGTCGCATACTACCGGGACGAGGATGATGTCGTGTCTGATCCGGAGATGTGGGACCTGGAAGAGGGGCAGGAGAGTCAGTTGGAGTCCGTTAAACGCGAATTTCTCCAGTTCGAGAAAGACGGTTTAGGAAAGACTCACCTGCTACAGCATCGGATACAGCTGATTGAAGGAACCGAACCCGTGAAGGACCGACATTATCCTCTGTCGCCGGCGAAGCAGGAGATCGTGTGGGCCGAGGTCGATAAGATGCTGCAGTTGGGCATTATCGAAGAAAGCGATAGTCCCTGGAGCAACCGGACTACAGTAGTGATGCGACCTGGAAAAAACCGATTCTGTTTAGACGCCCGGAAACTTAACAGTCTAACAGTGAAGGATGCTTACCCACTGCCATGTATTGAAGGCATCTTATCCCGCATAGACGAGACGCACTTCATCTCGAGCGTCGATTTGAAGTTCGCTTTCTGGCAGATCGAGCTGGAGGAGAAGAGTCGATCATATACTGCATTTACCGTACCCGGAAGACCACTGTACCAATTTCGACACATGCCATTCGGTCTCTGTAACGCCGCACAGCAGTTATGCAGACTCATGGATAAGGTGATCCCAGCCACATTGAGATCCAATGTCTTTGTCTATCTGGATGATCTTCTCATCATCTCGGCAGATTTTCCGACGCACATAAAGTATCTCCGACTTGTCGCTGAGTGTTTGAAGAAGGCGAATCTTACGATCGGCATGGCGAAGTCCAAATTTTGTTTCCGCAGCATTAAATATCTAGGGTACATTATAGGTGGCGGAACGTTGAGGATGGATCCCGATAGGGTGGAGGCGATTAAAAACATTCCGGTTCCTAGGAATGTCAAGGAGCTCAGGAGTTTTCTTGGCACAGCGGGATGGTATCGCCGCTTCATCAAAAACTTTGCTGAGATCTCCGTTCCGTTGACAGATGCCCTGAAGAAGAAGAATGTTAGGTTCCAGCTTAGTGATGAAGCCATAGAGGCAGTGGAGAAACTGAAGGATGCACTCACCACCGCTCCAGTACTGGTTCACGCTGACTTCAAACGGCCATTCTTTATCCAGTGCGACGCCTCACACTTTGGCGTTGGAGCTGTGCTGTTCCAACTGGATGATGAACAGCAGGAAAGGCCGATTGCGTTTTTCTCGGCGAAGTTGGATAAGCACCAAATAAACTATACGGTGACGGAGAAGGAGTGCCTAGCCGCGAAGCTCGCTATCCAGCGATTCCGCCCGTATGTCGAGATGATGCCATTCACTGTCATCACCGACCACGCCAGTCTACAGTGGCTTTTAAATCTCAAAGACTTGACCGGGAGACTAGCCCGATGGTCAATGGATCTGCAAGCATTTCCGTTTACAATGAAATACAAGAAAGGCTCCGATAACGTCGTTGCTGACACGTTGTCCAGAAGTGTGGAAGAGGTGGAGGTGACACCGGAGGAGCTACTCGGTTTTGAAACTCTGGAGTTTGAGTCGGCCGAGTACCAGGAGTTGTTAAACGAAGTGAAGAGCAACCAAGACCGATTGCCCGATCTGAAGGTCCAAGATGGATTCATCTTCAAGAGGACTCGAGACGAGACGCTGGATGATGAAGTGGAGGGCACGAGTTGGAAGTTGTGGGTTCCGGAATCGCTGACGGCAGGGCTCATCCAAAGAGCACACGCAGAGGAGACCGCAGCTCATGGAGGAATGGGAAAAACTCTCCATGCACTACGCAGACAGTTTTACTGGCCCGGGATGACGATCCAAGTTCGCGACTTCGTGCGGAAGTGCGAAACCTGCAAGGAGACAAAGGCTCAGAATTATCGGACGCAAGTAGGAATCGGAAAGGAAGTGCTCACCGATCGCCCTTTTCAGAAAATCTACATAGACTTTCTGGGGAAGTATCCAAGATCGAAGCGTGGACACGCCTGGATTTTTATCGTCGTGGATCATTTTTCCAAGTTCACTTTCCTGAAGGCGATGAAAGAAGCTTCGGCAGCAGACGTCATTAACTTCCTGGTACACGAAGTGTTCTTCAAGTTCGGAGTTCCAGAGGTAATACACTCGGATAATGGGCGGCAATTTATCTCCAAATCCTTTGAGGAGATGATCAAAGCATTTGGGATAATTCATCAGCGTACGCCCGTGTATTCCCCTCAGAGCAACGCTGCCGAACGAGTGAACCGATCCGTGCTAGCTGCAATAAGAGCGTATTTAGAGCAGGATCATAGAGAATGGGACGCGTACTTACCAGAAGTTGAGGTATCCATCAGGAACGCGGTGCATACAGCCACGGGAGTGACTCCGTTCTTTGCTGTGTTTGGCCAACACATGTATCTGAACGGGTCCTCGTACAAGCTGGCCAGGAAGCTTCGATCCCTGTCTGACCACGACATCTTGGATTTGGAGGGAAAGGATAGGCTTGCTATAATCCGCGGTCAGATCAAGCAACATCTTCACTCTGCTTACGAGCGTAGCCGACAACGCTATGACCAGCGTGCACGTCACTTTCACTTGGAGCCAGGACAGGAGGTTTGGAGGCGTAACTTCGCACTCAGCAACTTCAGCAAGGCGTTCAATGCTAAGTTCGCAAGGAAGTTCCTGAAGGGCCGCGTCGTCAGAGCAGTAGGCACCAACGCCTATGAGCTGGAAGATCTACAAGGAAGAGGATTAGGAGTCTACCATGCCAAGGATCTGCGATCGTAATTGGAGCTTGCTTACCTTTGATTGGCGTTGGTGTTGAAGGTCCCGACGTTTCCATCTGTGCTAGAGTAGGTGTTAGTCGTGGGTGTGGCCTACGTTGGGCGCTGTTCAGGAGGCAGGCTGGTCACAAACGATCTAGGGGGGGGGGTGTTGTTATGTATTTATCGCCTATCGTTTGTGCCAGCACGGGTAAACTCTAGGGTGGGGGGGTCGTTCCTCCAGTCCTCGATAAATATTCTTATCGATATTTAATATCGGCAACTGTAGCGAGTAGAGAGTGGGGGGGTGGCAACTCCAAAGCCTTGGCGGACAGGGACAGGTAGAGCATGTAGAGGGAGACAACACATATGCCTACACCCCTTCATGCCCCTTCAATTAACAATTGAGTGAAATTCGACTCGAACTGCAGCAACGGTGGGATGAATAGGATGAAAAGGGATTAGAAAACTTTTCACCAAACCACGTTGCTGCAGGTTATGCGAACGAGAGTTCGATTTTGGCAGCGGTCAGCGACGGTGGCGTTTCGTCCGGGGTTATCCAGTTTGTTGCACGTCGCGTGGCGTTAGAAATTCAATTCTACGCCCCCGTGCTTTAAAGTTGTGTCCCGTTTCACTCAACATTCCTGTGCGTCCCGGATTGTGGCCGTACTATACGGTGGAAGAACCACGTCGGAGGCTGTGCCCCTTACGCCCGACAGTCGACAACGGCAGAGTCCGCAGCACGTCCGGTGCATTGGCCGAGTGAGGCAGCGCTAGAAGACGCAACAACAGCATCCCCAACGTCCCAACGGCATTGGCCTGTTAGAGGCAGCGTTCCTCCTGCAACATTTTGAGATCCAGTGAGTCCACTCCAATTATCTGCCACACGTTTGGCCAACATTCTACTAAATGAGCTGGAAGAGAAAATCCCTTTCTGTGTCCCCTATGCCGCAAGGAAGTAGTCGTGATCAAATAAATATCATTGAGATTTATTAGCGCCTTGCGCTTACCAAAAATACATGCAACATATCAAACCAAAGTCGAACAAAAAAAAAAAAAAAAAAATTTGTAAAATTAAAGCTTAAAATTAACAAAATAAAATTCAATTAAAATTAAATTAGATTAAAATTATTAAATTAAAATAAATTAAAAGAGTAACGTAAAATATAAATTAAATTAAAAATAAAAATTAAAGTAAAGTAAAGTAAAATAAAAGTAAAAGTAAAGTAAAGAAAAATCAAAAAGAAATTATAAAATATCTGTATAAATTAAAACACAACAGTTTAGGAACGACACATTAATGACATATTGCAAATTTCGAAAACAAAACAAGAAATTTACTCACAAATATATACATATGTGCACATACAAAATATCACACGAACACCTATCGCCCCCTTTAAACCACCCAGAGAGCTCTTTAGGCAGGTTAAGGTAGACATAAGCGATTACTATTTACATAACATCACATTCACATATACATATTTACATTGATTTAGAACACTCACCTGAACACATATATATATATATACGTATACACATATTTATCCCGCGGCGTCTCCGCGTATTCATATCGCCGTGTTTGTTCCCGGCGTCCTGGTTGCATTGGCAACGTCATTCCGTTCCTGATCTGTCTGTTGTCATTGTGGTTTCTTCGTTGCTTTTGTTGTTTTTCCGAATTTTAAAGAAAATATGCCTGTAAATAGAACCTAAGAATTAATTGTCATGCTGAAGAAAATTAACGATTGAAATTATACTTACCTAAAAACGAGAATGTCCGGCTAAGTTTATTGTTGAAGGGGAGGGAAAACATGATGATGTCCAACGCAGACTGAGATTGGCCCGTACGGGTGGCCAACATATGGGAGGCGATGAGTTTGTGCCGCCTCAGGAAGGGAGGGTACGCCCGGGGCCTGCAATTGGGTCCTGCTTGGAGATAAGATGGATTAGTGTTGTTTGCCTATAATTTTGGAATTTTTACGTACCGTTTGTATTTATTGTTGCAGTTTTTCGTCGCTGTCGTTCCTTTTTGCGTGTTTGTTTATTTTTTTGTAGATAGTGATGGTAGTTTGGTAGTTGAGCTGCAGCTGATTGCAGTAAGCGATGTTTTATCGATTGTGTGAACTGCGGGCCAGGGATGGACACACACCCGTGAGGAGTCCGATGAACTAGTCGGCGCGGCCCACTGAGCGACAAGCAGTACATAACACAGTTTTGAATATTTTAAAGAATTTTTAGAATTAAATTTGTAAATTCTGTCCCCTTGGTATGAAAAGCTTCGAGCCTTTATTAAAATGATAACCTTTATTTTATAAAATTTAGAATTTTCAATTTTCTTCAAATTATTAATTAATTGCACTGCTAGGCATTCTGAAGTTTGGGCTACCTAAATTTAAATTTATCGCTAGATGTAGCGGCATGGCGCCAAACAACAGCTAATTTTCCCTCTAAAACTTGGCAGCACTGGTGTGGAAGGTTGCCACCCGAACCAAAGGTGGCCTGCCAGAAACAGAACCGAAATAACCGTTAAGTAACCGATTCATGTATCGCTATAGTTAGTTTTGGTTTAATGAATCAGAAAATTCAGTTATGTTGACAAGTTGTAATCATCGGTTTTAAAACTTATTTTATTAAATAGATATTTTTTGAAATTAAATATTTTTGTTAATATTGTATTAACTTTTTATAAAATTTCTACCACAAATTTTTTTTTTTTTGTGAACCGAGATCACCAAAACCGGTAAGCGTTACGAAACCGACACACACAGGTTTTTCGAAACAGATAACCGAAATCAAAATACCCTTTAAAAACCCTAAAGGAAACGATTCTTTTTGGTTTGATATCGTGTCATACAAGACGTTGGCAGTCTAACAAATAAAGTATATAATTTTAAAATAAATTCGTCTAATTTCTACGTAGAACCAAATGACACCTGTTAGGTAAATAATACTTCAGTTTTCAGTAAACTGACGTTTTGACAAATTGCTTTTATTTACTCGAAACTTATAAAATTACAAACTAAGCTTTATATATAATATATAATTAATCAATACGTACACATATAATAGCTATAAAGAGTGTACATATCAATAGTTTTTAAGTCTGTATGTGTCACATATCTATACATATTCTAAGTATGTATATATGTATATGTGTTTATACTTGCTACAAATGCAACTACCGGTAAAAGTATTAATTGGCCACGCCCTTTCGAATACACTTTAGTTTTGGGCTTCATAGCTGAGATCATCCTGGGCAGGATGCTTGTGGGTGCGACGATGGCGCATTATGTAGGGATGTGTGGAGCTGTTCTCATAGCTGGACAAGTATGGCAAAGAGAGCAGCTTCTCGGGATACTTCTGCAGCAAGTAGACCCAGCAGGGAACGGTGCTGCATATCAAAAAAGTTGATTTAGAACCATAATATAATACATAAAGTCATATATTTCAAAATACCCCTCGCCAACACCGATGTTCATGTCCAGCTTCTCTCGCGAGCAAACGTCCTGGCAATCCTCAAGATTATCCAGCGAGTTGAGCATGCGATCGTCCACCTGTTGCAGATGGAATCATTAAATAGTTCCTGGAATAGACAGCCTATGCTGAAAACCATATACATACCTCATAGATCTCACCGGTTACATAATATCCAATGCCGGGTTTGTTCAGCAGAAATGGAATGTTATAACGCGTGGCAATAACCAGCGGCAGCTTCTCAGTCGTTGTTGCCCGGCACCACAAATTGGCATAACCATTGCTGGTACTGGCCAATATCGAGTTGCCTGGCTGACCATATTTCAAGGCGCCATAAACGAACAGTTTGCTCAAAGCGGATGAAGCTTTCTACGGGATAGATATCAAGATAGTTGATAAAGTTAGCTATGCATACAATCGCTTCTAAATCTATAATTAACACCTGCTTTTTAAGTCTCCAAAAATAAAGAACTAATGTTTCCAGAAGTGTTGACATTTCAGCTATTATTAAATTTAAAGAAATACTTTTTGCTATTGTAAAAAAATTAACTCACTACTGTTTCTGATAACTTTAATATACTTAAGAAAATCGGTATATTCATTTTAGAAAATGTATCACGGTAAAAAAAAATTTCAATTTGTATATATAAGTTAATTTTTGACCCTTACAGTTTTTAATTTTTATTTTATTTGGGTTAATTATTAAATCAAGTACATTAACTTATTTTTTTTACTTTTAAAAGACGCTCAAAAATAGTAAAGTGAAGTATTGCAATATTTTATCAAGGGAAATATTCCACAGATAAGATTGTGTTATTTAAAAATTTGATTTCGATCAGAATATCTCTTCTGACCCGGCAGAATTTCGGAAAGAGGTTGAATGCGCTTTTAGGTTTATGTATGTATACTACAATTTTATTTTGTAAATTTAAAGTTTTTTTTAAATATTTTGGAGAAGTGCAATGCTCTTCTCTTAGTAGTACATTGCCCAACAAATTTAATATTTTTTTCAAAATGTATCAATAGTCCGATAAAAAAAAGATTCCGTCTATAACAGTGATGTCCAAGCCATTGCTCATCAAGCTCATTTTGTTATTGTAATTGCTCTTTCTATGGTCTATAAGGTTGTTAATATTGACATGAAAGTCGTTATGTACTGACCTTTAATTAGTTTTAATAATTTAAGCATATTATTTATCTCGCACATTTAATAAATTTGTAGCCATTTCTAGATATTTTTTCATATTAATTTAGCTAGTTTAGCATTTGAAAATTCTGACATCTCTGGCCCCCAGCCGCGAAGTCGACTGATAAGGTCTTTAACAACAACAACAACCAAGACGACAATATCAACACACACACACGCGCTGTCGTCCCCCCTCCTCCTACTACTCCCTCAACTTTGTAGAACAACCGTATTCATATTTATTTATAACATTTTGCTGCCAAAACGAGACGAACGAAAAAAACGATCGTATCTCGCGGTTTTAATGCATCCGACCGGTTTTCTGCATTTACACTTCATTTTAGCTTAGTTGATTGTTTTTGTTAACACCGTTACTCACACACACACACACACGCATAATAAATGTATTTAAGGTTTTAATTGTTCAGTTTTTTTGGGGTTGACGTGATGTGCAAATTGCGCAGCAGCTACGCCTACTTTTAAAATATATGTAGTAGAATAAGATATAAAATATAAAAAACATAATATGTGTATGTATGTATGCATGTACATTTGAGTTGGCTAATAATTGCTTAAATCGTTCTAATCAATGAAATTAATATTGACACGCGATAAATGTCAGAGGAAATCAGCCTGTAAATGCAATGTCACTTTTGTAAGTAATTTGTTGCAATTTAATAAGCAATTTGTCCGTCTCGCTGTTCTTACATAACACAAAGTACAGGCATACACAAACATACATACATACACTGATACATACATATGTATAGATAATCATGTTGCCAATCATTGCAAATCATTAAATAAATATTTATTTCCCACGCTCTCTACAACAAAAAGAGCTGCCAACTTGTCAAAGGATAACAGACAGCTTACGTACTCATGTATGTATATATGTATTTGCATATGCACGTGTGTGCTGAACTCCCTGCGAGTGTGTGTGTGTGTGTGTGTAAGAGAGAGTTCTTTTATTTACCTTGATTTGTCCCATTTTATTTAGTAAATGCACTTCGCTGTTGTTAAACTTGCTTAAAATTGCAAATTATTTCCAGTTTTTTTCTTTTTTTTGTCAACAGCGACAGCAAGGAAAGCACAAAAAGTACGAACGAGGAGAGGCAAGGGAATCTTTAAGCTACAGTGAAATTCACTTGGCAGGAATTCGTAGCGCACCAGTGGAAAGCAAAACTCCAACTGAACGCAGACGTCGCTGCTGCCACCGTCAGAGGCCAAAACATTGGAGAACGAATGTTGTGACTGCGCTGCTGCGACGCCGACGCTGACGACGACGTCTACAATAACAACACTGTTGTACCCGGCCCCTGCCCCAACAAGAATAAATAATAAACACGCTACACACGCTTCTTATTACCGCCGGCAACGCTGCTCGCTCTCGCTTTATCTAACATTAGCAAGACAAGTTGTTAAAAAGCCGAATACCCTACGTTAACTTAAGACACAAATTAGCACACATTTATACACACAAACATAATTTATGTCTGTATGTTAAACCTTAGCTTATCAATTTTTTTTTCGTAAAACTGTCCACTTTTAACTGGTTGCTTGAACAGTGACATGGGCGTGGGGTGGGGGAACGTGTCTAACCCCCTTTGAAAAGTGAAGAACTCTGATTTTAAAGCGCCGCCACTGGAGCACACGTACGCATTCGGGTTTTTTTTTTGTCGACAGATTGTCAAAAGGGGCGCGTTTGCTTTCTTTAAGGCAGCGTGTTGATTTAACTGCTGATTATATTATATAATTATTTAAATTAATGTATTATATTTAAGACTTGGTCTGCAAGTCATTTTACATTTTCCAAATCGAAGCACAGTTTATAAACAATTACATACATACTCAACATTTAATTTTTTTTGTTTTTAGCATACCGCCAAAACATAACAGCGCTCTCTTGCATATTCTCCCTCTCAGCTGCTGTTAATGCACTGTAAATTAAACTGTGCGGCATTTGTGTTTTAAAAGAGCTTTGTTAACAGTGAATGTAGGGAAAGAAAGAGAGTGATGCTGTATTGTTGTTGATATTTTGTTTTGTATTTGTTTTCAACTACCAAGTTTAAAAGGCAGCTAAACTTGAGTTACCAAAAGCTGTATAATTTGCAACACTTTTTCTTACAAGAGTTAATTGTGATTTTATATGGCATATCGCAGTGTAGTATACATAAATATGTATTTTGTCAGTTGATTTTTTACTAACTTTAAAGCATTAAGTGTTAATAATTAATAACAAATTAAGCTAGCCAAAATTGCTTTATCTTTAAAAATCATTTGTAATTTAGAATTAATTTCATTTCTAAAAATATGTAAATAAATAAATTATAACAACAAATTATGAAATGAAGACGGTTTGTATATCTGAACCGACTTAAGCTGTCGTGTAAACTTGGAAAATGTAAATTTACTCTCTTTACAACCAGCTGTTTCTTATTTACTATGTTATTATACTACTTTGCCAATTAGCTAATTAATTTACAAGGCAATAATTAAATTCGTACACTAGGGCAATCAATAGTCCTTGGTGCAAATCCCGTCCCGAGCGTAGTGGAAGTGTTTGTGCCGACAGGCACACATGTTGGGAGCAAAGCAATAGGCTCTGGGACCGCAATCACTGTAAGATAAGATAAGATTGGTCGCATGGGAAAGAACAGGAGAAGAGAGGAAGCTGCAAATGAATAGTCTGAGTACTTACTGATCGCAGATGGGTGAACACTGGGTGCCATGTAGCAGTGTGGATCGCATTTCGTAGCCCTGGGCACAAATGCAGCGACCCTCGTATGAGCAGCTGCCGTGAATGCAGCGCCTGGAAGTGCATTGAGATTCACTCTTCAACTGGAAAATATGGAAACTCACCCGCCGCACAAATCCAGCAGTCGCGGCAGACGCCGACGGCAACGTCGTGCCACAGCGTCGTAGTAGTAGTGTTTGCCCTTGCGGCAGATGCACAGTTCCGGGCCCGCACAATATCCGCCCGCCAGTTGGCAGCCTGGAAGACACTCGGCGGCGCAGGCAACGCCATCTGTGGGCGTGCTTTGGTACTGATTGTCACATGGACAGGGGCCATCCTCGAAGCAAACGCCTCGCTCACACACAATGTTGCAGCGACGCACACATTGACGCGAATTCACAATCAGCATCTCGTACTCGGAGCAAATTGGCGGCGGTTCATTTATTTCCCAGTAACGGTACTCATGGTAATAGCAGTGAACGCGGAACGATTCCAGCAGGAGTAGCAGGAGCAACAGAGACAGCGTCGGCGACAGCATCTTCCACTGAATTGACAGTTGGCATTTGAATTGGACTCAATGGAAGGGGCCGAGTGAGAGTGAAAGTGTTGTTATTGTATGCGCAATTCATTTTGGCCGATCACGATCATTGCGGTAATTGACTTAAGTACACATACATATGTATGTACATATGGAATATGATGCAATCTGTTGGGGGCGCTAACTGATAAGACGAGCGCTTCCATCACTGGAATTACAAAACTTCATTAGCATTCAAACAAATGGAGCGACACTCATCGGCAAGGGTGCTATAGTGAGACGGGGTGAGAGTAAGAAGGAGTGGAGAAGAGGGAGATCCAACTACAACATATGTGTGCATGCTAAGCACAAAGAGAGCGCAAACTGCAGAGAGCGAACAACAAGAGCGAGTGTATCAGAGAGGGAGTTATGCATATGCACTCACACTCGCTTGTGCATGGGAGAACATTTGCTGCGCCAGTCTGGAATGTCTCCCTCCCCCTCGCACCACACTCCCCATTCACTACCATAGCTGACTCTGGAATTGGCATGCGCTCAGTCTGCGCTTTGGCTGCTTTCAATGCGCGCCATTCATTTCGGCTCCCAGTTCAGTTTTTTTAAGTTTCTTTAGTTTTTAGTCTGCCAGCGTTCAGCACGTCCACAACGCCTGCGCACAGGGAAGTGACAACACAATGTTGCAAAACTGAAAGCGTACGCAGCATATTTGCAACACAAACAAAAAAAAAAAAGAGGAAAATAAAAAACAACAACAACCGGCTACAGTTCAAACTTTAATTGCCACAACAACAACAATAAGTTCAACTATTTTCATTTGCGTTCTGACGTTCGTTCGTGTCTGTGTGTGTGTGTGTGTGTGTGTGTCTGTGTGTGGGGTGAATGAATAACATAAAACAGACAACGGCGATTCGAAAGCAGCATATAAAATAAACAATACCAATTTGGGCACGGTCTGGTCAGCTGGAAGGAAGTGGCACCACTGGTGGTGGTGTTAGGAGTGGGGGCGGTGGGTGTGGGTGCGACTGTTCGTCTGTGTGTGTGTGTGCACGCACTGCCAAATGATTAAAGCCACAGTCACAGAAGCAACTATGTATCCGGCAAGTGTTGACGCCTTCTGACAACGCATACAACTTGATAATTCTCAATCTGTATTTGTATCTGTATCTCAATTTGAATCTGCAACTGCATCTGAATCTTAATTGAAATGTGCTACGTTATCATAACGAGTGTGAGTCTAGTCTGGTTTCTGTGCACCCTTGTGGCAGATATGCTCGTGGCAGTGGCACTGGTCACGCCCAAATGGCTGATTGGACCTAGTTCCAATTGGAGTGGTGCTGCCACGCCCAGCAGTGGCAGTGGGAGTCAACGTCTTCCCTCTGTTGGCATTTATACACGCTGCAAGCAGATGCATCAACTGGGTTATCACTGTGGACGCTTCGATTTGGATGGCTTTGCCACAGATGGCAGCGTCTATCCGCTGGAATGGAAGCTGGCCATGTTCTTTATGTCACTGGGATTCGTGCTGCTCTCGCTGACAGTTGCTGCCACACTCCTCACCTGTTGCCGACAATCCGCCTTTGGCAAGAGCATACACAACATGACGGCCTGTGCACAGGTGCTGTCAGGTGAGGCTACTCCCACTCCTAGCGCGCTCTCTCTAACTCCTGGTATCACCTTTCAGGTATCACTGTCATGCTGGCCATGTTCCTGCATCCCTTGGGTTGGCGTGCACAGCGAGTGCAACGCCAGTGTGGCACGGAGGCGGAACCCTTCTATCCCGCCGACTGCAGCATGGGTAAGTTGATTGCCATAATAGATAAATAATTATATTAAATCACTCTCCGTCTGTTTCTTTAGGAATCTCCTTTTATTGCGGCTTGCTGAGCATTCTGTTGACATTCGCCGCCGCCGGGATTAGCCTCAAGGCGGAGTCCTCCAACTTACGGACACGCGTGCGCAGACGCGTCGAGGCGGGCAGCAAACTCGTCTGCATTCCGTAACAATGACAATTTTGGGCATTTGCACTTAATTTAATTTTGAATTTAACATAAATAAACAACTACTACATTTCTACAAGCAACCAGGACAATCTTCATTTGCGCCTTCCCTTCCCTTTGCCGCCTGGTGGTTTCCCCTCCACTTCCGGCCTTGTCTTGGGTATATACACGCCGTGGTTTGTCTTCTTCAGATGCGCAAACAGTTTGTTCTTGGAGTCAAAGACCAGTTTGCAGGTGACACAGGTGTGTTGCACGCCACACGATGTTGCCTCATCATCTCGACTCTTTGTGGCCATCGTCGTCGTCGTCGTTGTCGTCGCCGCTGTTGACTTGGATTTGTTTTCCGTTGGCGGCTTTGCTTCCGTTTCCGTTTTTTGTTTGCCGTTTGTTGTTTTGTTTCTGGTTTTTGTCTTTTTCGCCGACTTTTTGCCTCTGCTCCAATCGTCGTCATCCTCCTCATCCGTGTTGCTTGCTGCCGCATTCAGCTCGACGGGCTGGACAACCATCTCATCCTCGCTTTCGACCACAGCTTTTGGCGCTGCCTTCTTTGACTTTTTGCTCTTCTTGCTGCGTTTATTTAGTTGCTTCTCTGCGCTGTCTTCGCTGCCGAGATCGAGTTGATCACTTTGATCCGTCTCGTGGTTGCCATTGAGATTGAGATCGGCCAGACTTTCCTCTGTCGCCTCGAGACTGTCATTATGCTCGTTGAATTCCTGCTCCTCCGTCTCCATTTGCTGACGCAATCGTTCCACATTGTCGCGATGCTTCTTGCTCTCCTCGTGGTTGGCACGTGCTTTGGCATTCTTGAAGGACTTGTTGCATGCCACACAGTAGAGATCGTCCACATACTCCAGCTCGGATTCGACTTCGTCTTGCTCTTCATTGCTGTCTACAGCTGCCTGGGAGTCCTCCTCAACATCATCGTCGCTCTCCTCGTCATCCTCGTCCGTGTAGATGTCCGAGTCACTGCCATACTGTTGCTCCAGCTGCCTAAGCTGCTCCTCGTAGCCATCGTTGACCACTTTGTTGGCACGGACCGCAGCCAGTTGCTCTTGACGCTTGCGAAGCTGCTCCTTCCGCTTCTCCTCCTGCTTCAGCCGATTCGCCTCGGCACGCTCCTCCAAGACACGTCTGTAGGCCAGCACACGGCGATCTCGCTTGCGCACAAAGGATACCAAGTTGCGCACCTGTAAAATCATGGATTAACATTGTTGTTCTCTAGTTGCACCTGTTGCTCACCTCTTCGTTGCGCTCCTTGCGTGCGTTCTGCACAATCTTCTTCATTTCCTTCTCCACCTTGCGCAGTATGAAGCGCTCCTTGATGTCCCTTACATCGTAGGGACACAGCCACTCGTATGTCTTCTTCGTGCTGTACGACAACCAGTAGGCGTAGAAGGGACCAACCACATCCTCATAGCTGCTGTCTGCATTGCCAAACTGCGGAGCTCTCTGCTCATCATCGCTATCCATAAACTCAAGATCCTCAGAGGCAATATTGTTGAAAACATCTCGGTACACACTGTAGAATCCCTGTGCATCATTGCCGTACCCTTTGTAGCAGGAGCCAGTGAAATATTGAAAGACATCCAGGCAATTCTCCGAGTACTCCGAGTTCTTGCCACGCAAGATCTGCTCCCGATGATTATCATACCAAGCGCGCTCCTGGGCATCGGATAGCACCTCATAGGCCTGCTGGATGAGCTGAAAACGTTCCTTTGCCTCCTCCAAGCAATCGGGATTCTTGTCCGGATGCCAACGCAGTGCCAACTTTCGATAGGCTGTCTTGATGTCACCCTCAGCTGAGTCACGGCCTAGACCCAGCTCCTCATAGTAGCAGCGCATGTTTAATGTTTGGCAAATACGAAATAATTACATGAAAGCGCGTATTAAACTCACAACTTGTGCAAAAAGCTTTTTTTTGCCCGTGTTTCACAATAAAATGGCATGGCATAAACCGAGGGTTGCCAGTCCAGTAAAAACTTCCGATCTGGCTCGCTCTTTAGTCAAAAAATAGGTTCATTTCAAATAAAGGTATTCTGCATTTTTGTACCTTTTTTTTCAAATTTAGTTATTTTGTTTAGCTAGAAATCTTTAAGTCTTAGCAGAATTATTGTTAGAAATTACTTAATTTTGTTATATTTGTGTACTCGACGCGAGCTACAAACGATACCAACCGTCACAATAACATCGATACATGAGCGGTCGATAAGTTGTGGTGGCATACCGATAAGTTTAAACATACAGATTAAATTTTTTAAACTTTATGTTGCCTACTTTGAGGCTTTACATTTAATAAAATATTGTTTAACTGGATTTAACATGCCATATTATATTAAAAAATTACTGATAAAAATTACTTTAACGCACACTTTGTGGTAATGTTAGTTAGCAGGACTCATAGCAATCGGTTCGTTGGGATTTGGTGGTGGCGCATTCCGTTAGTTGCTTTTTTCACTTCAGCGTCGGCAGTCGCTCTCTCTCTTTTAAGCGCCGCGCAGCAAACGCCATCACAGCCGCACACTCTACTGCTACCACCAAAAAATAAAATAAATCTAAATCCGACACTTGCACATACCAATACATAACTTCCATATAGACAGTGTAAAATGTGAAAGAAAAGAATCTTTTCGCTTGCAGCCTAGAAGTAGGCAATTTTCTGCTTTTTAACTTATACGTTTAAACGCGCATATTTGAAATTAATTTGCATTAAAGAAAACCAAGAAAACTTCTAGTCACAACTTAATTAACTTATATGCCATGCATACAATTACAATAAAACAACAATCAAACGCATAAAGGATACAATTCGCTGAAAGCTAAAGCATAAAGAAATCAAATCAATTTAAATATTCAAGCAACAACAATCGAAAATAGCTTGACATAAAAATTTACAGTTACGTTTGGATTTACAACCCACGCATCGTTCAGTACCGCAAAAGGGGAGGGTTAAGGCAAACACACAGACAGCCCAATACAATCACACACTCTCACACACACGCACTTAGTGTTGAGTAACTCAGCGGGAGCAGAAGCTGATGAGTCCTTGAAGCGGCAATAGGCGTGCATATAGCTTACAAACAACCCCCGACACACACACACACACACACACACAAAGCAGTGAAATTTGTAGGTGTGTGTGACTGAAAAACGTCAACAAAAAATAAACAAAACTCACACAGAGATAAAAAGCTGTCTGCTTACACACACGCACACACTCATAGCCCAGTAGTTTTATATGTGTGTGTGTAGCTGGCCTTTCATCTCGTTGCCGCACAATAAAAACAGGCGTAAAGGATATTATGAGGCAGCAGACATTTGCGAATAAGGTAATTTCGCATCAAATACCAACACACACACACACACACACAAACGAATTTACAGTTGCAAACATGAAAATACTGATACTTTTGGCACGCCGAAGTTTTTGATACCCTTGGCGGAGATTTAATAACTATATATGTATATATAATAGTGTTCCGATTTTAAGCAACTTTGATCAGGATGTAAAATACAATACCACTACAATCTGAGATAATTTAAGCAAATTAAAAATTTATTAGTAGAAAATGATTGGATTCGGCAGGTTCCGACTTAAGACGGAGCTGTACCAAGTTTCATAAAGATAAATTGAAAAAGATCAACAGCCAGACATTACAACACTTACTGAGGTTATAAGGGTCTACCACGCCATTTTACACATGTTACAAAATTCGCAACAAATTTATAATACCTCTTGTAAGAGTATGTAAACTATAGCATACATTTATGGGGGCTCGTTGGGCTTCAGCATCTTTTGTGCTGTCATAAATGGATTTTCTTATCAAGCCAAAGTGGCCCCAGGAGTCAGTTTGAAGCCCTCGCTTTGTCCTAGCTACATTATGGGATTGCATTTTGAGATATGCATAAACTTAAATGGAACCTTTCATTTGCAGAAACAATCCGTCCATTTATACAATTACTACTTGCTTTGAGATAGAGAGAGAAGGCAGAGAGAAGGACATCATTACCATGTTTGGCTCAAAGTTGCGTTCCTGGATGGAAACGCACATTGTGCGTCCACGCAAAAAGAACAACAAGCACAAGCAAACGGAGAATGGTGGCAACAGCAGCAAGGCGGGAACCTTGCCCCAAAGCAGCAATCTCAAGTCCACAACGAGTCCAGTGCTAACCAGTGGCAGTGGCAGTCATAGTCACAGCATTGCCAGCCCGGTGCGACGACGTGAGGTGTCGCCCATACAATGCCATGTAAGTATCCTCCATGATACCATCTAAAGAAACAGATGAGAACCTTATTATTTAATATTTAAGCCAAGGCTATAAACTTCCAAAATTTTGGTTGTATTTGGTTCGAAACGGACCAGTTTTACATTAATTTTAGTGCAAAAATATAATTTCATTTCCTCACTTATTATACATATTTTAATAATCCTTAACTATCCTTTTTCCAATAAAAAGCTTACGCATTTTTTCTTTGATTTTACACAATGCGATCATCCTATCATAGTTTTTATTAATTTGTGTCGGCTTTCGTCACTAGCTTGGGGATTGTACAGTAGTACTATTGTAAGAGGGAGTTCTAGGTTGGTGGTACATTTTAGTTTACATAATAACTATTGTCCAATTGCACAATATGGCTAGAATAATTAATAATTTCTAAAAAAAATCATAAAAACATCATACACATTAAAACAATTATATCACTGATGATATTTCACCAATTCTTACAACAAAAAATGTGGTTCACACATTTTGTAAAGTAAAAAAAAAAAATTAATTAATTAATGTAGTAAAAATTTAATGCGCTTACCTTTTGGATCGATTTACACTTAGCAAATGATAAAAAACAACTTGGGAGTCTATTTCCACTTGTTTAAAAACTATTTTACGAAAAAAAGAACAGAAAGCTTTCTGTCAAAAGTAACGGGGTGATAACAATCGAGTACTGCCAATAACCGAGCATCTTCTCTCAGTTATAATATTGAAAATCTTGTGCAGTAGCAAAAAAAAAAGTGGAACAAATTTAATTTAATTCTAAAGGAAATAAAGCCTGAAATCTATGTAGTTATAATTTTTGCTTAGCTGAGGCCTTGTTAAGAAAATGGTTTTGATTCGGAAACCTATTATTAAAAAAAAACATTAATTTACTTGATCTTAATTATCTGAATTGATTCTAAAATCCTGTGTGAGCTGTAAACAAATTTAAAGGTTCGCTACGTAGCCCGAAATCCTAAGAGTCTATTCAGGACCGGTTGCAAGCATTGCTATGTATTTAAAATTGAATTAAAAGTCTAATGGAATTAAACGTTAATTCCCTGCATTCTATAGACGCCCAGTCGTTACGGTTGGCAATCGCCGGATCAGGATACGCACACTATAACCTCTCCCAAGTCGGACAATTTGCTGTATGCGCCACATCGCTATCAACGCCATCAGTCGCTGCCTCCGCTGCAGCAGCTCCAGCAGCAACCACAGCTGAATGTGGCCAGCAAGGACAGCTGCAGTTCCAGTGCGGACAAATCGCCGATGCGGGTTAACTGCTCCTCCTCCTCCATATCGTCGCTATCTTGGTCCACCGGCTCGAAAGAGCCATCGATGCAGTCATCGGCCAAGCAGGCCAGCTTTAAGGTGGAGCATATTGAAGTGGCCAACGATTATCAGGCGCCAGTCGAGGATGAGGTGGATTATGAGGAGGTGGGCGCATTGTTGCTGCGTCCCCAGCCGCCGATTCAGGATTATCAGCGTCCAAACTCTGAGAATATGATCAGCCTACAGTTGGTCTACGAAGAGGAAGAGGGACCACAGAAGCTGTACTGCCAATCCCGACAGAATAACAGTCAGCATGTGCACTACGGACGACTCTTGCCCTCCAAGCTGGCCGCCGTTCAGCTGGATGATTCCGTAGAGAATCTGAGTATGGCACCACCTCCTCCACCGCCGGCAGTGATCAACCGCATGCGAACAACACGAGGTCTGCCACGTGGCAACTTCATGCCTGGTTCGCGTCCACACAGCTTGTCCTCGCCGGAGAGCGCCTACTCCACAGGCTACTCCACCGATGGCACTTCGCCCTGCGCCGTCAGTGGCAGCTCGAGCTCGAATCCTCCTGCACCGGAGTACTACATCAACATGCGCAGTGGAACTCATTACTTCCCAAGTCGCTCCGTCAATTCGCTGGCCATCGAGGCGCAACGTTACAAGTTTGGACTCAATCGCATCGAGGAGATGTCTCCCATGGATCCGCTGCCTAAGAGCAACTTTGGGAATGTCCTGGAGCCGAATCCCAGTCCGTTGGCCCTACAGCGTTCCTGTCAAGGCGCCAGCAAGCTCTTTGAATGTGAGTAAAGCATGTAATAAGAGTAATTAAACCACTTAACCCACCCATCTACCCCACCAACCTGCAGCACCCTCGCCGCGACAACGTCCTCGCATACGAACCAATCCCTGGTATAGCACAGTCGAGCACAGTGCACAGCTAATGTCCGGGGGAAGGATGGAGCTGGATGCCACCAGCACCACCTCCACCACATCCTCAGGCATTAAGTCAAGCAATGAGCTGGAAGTGCGCCCAAACAACAACAACAACAGCACAGCAACCAAAACCACACCTATTAAAGCAGCCACAACAAAAACAACAACATCGGCAATTACAACCCCTAAGAAGTTGTCTGAGTCCTCGGAAGGGTCGTCGTCGTCCTCGACTGAAGTGGAAAATCTGCATGCACCACATACCATGAAGCGGCGCCACTTGGTGGAGCAGCAGGTAGGAATAGGAGTGGGAGTGGGAGTGGAAGTGGCTGTTGTGGATGCCTTTCTGGTTAGCGATGATGAGGCGACACTCAACGAGATGATTGGCAAGTTTGACGAGAGCTATGTCTACGAGAAGGAGACGGACATACTCAGGTAAGAAGTCCTTGGCCCACTCGAGTGGTTGTTGCTCAATTCTCAGCCATTTGCAGCAGCGACTCGGATCCCACGGACTGTGCCTCGGAGCTGGATACCGGACAGGATGCGGGCGATGAGTGTGATACTGATGAGCTGCTGGACATTGATTTTATCGACACTTCCTCGATGCAGGAAGTGCTGCTGGAGCGTCAGGATCAGCAGCGTAATCTGGGCAGCTGCCAGTATTATCCCAATGCCAGTCCCTTGATCCTGCGACGATCCTCGACACGTTCCCGTCGCCGAAATCAACAAGAGCAACAGGATCAGCAGCGTCGCCGCAAACGGTTCCTTAAGACGCGCAAGAAGAGTTGCGAGAATCGCGAGAAGATCGACAACTCGCCATTGCGGGAGCCACGTGGTAGTCGGAGCGTCGGTGGCACGCCCGTCTGCCTGCGACGACAGCTCTTGGGAGCAAAGGAGAGGTAAGCATCAGTGCATTAGAGCAGCAAGGCACATCTGAATCTCTGTTAAAATCTTGACAGGATCTACAAGACGTCACCGCTGTCGAATCGCTCGAATTCATTGATCTTTGGCAGCGTCAATGAGCCGCACTTTATGACCATCGCGGAGAGCGAGAAGGCATTGATGAAGGCGGATCTGGAGGCAGACATGAAGTACAAGCAGCTCATCATGGAAGCCGAATCGCTGCTCGAATCCTTGAAGAATAGCCTGCAAAGGTTCGTTAACCTCAGTCTATACCATAACCATCTTAAGTAACTTCTCTTCCTTTCCGTTAGCATTCCACGGGACACGCCCGTCGCCAGTCCACGACGCCTCAATCCGTTGGCCAACAAACGCGTGGAAATGCTGAAGCACAGCGAGGTTGAGTCCAAGAAGCAGGCACCACCAGCACCACCAACGCCTCCATTGGAGCACGAGCTGGCGGCGGCCATCAACAAACGCATCGAGCTCCTCAAATTTGAGACTTCAGCCGGAGCTTCGCCTCCGAACAGCCCCAAGGCGGGCAGATGTAGTCCACGGAAGACGCATCTGACCAATTTTATGAATCAGAATGCACCGCCAGAGTTGCCACCACGTAAACCACTTTCACCACAGCTGCAGCTAAACGGACGACGTCTTCAGGGAAGTCCAAGGAGCAGCCGTAGGCAGATCATGACAAACGGCAGTGACTCGGAGCTGGAGGATATGGCGAATCACAACTACTTGCCACCGCAGCATAAAGTGCAGCAATCCTACAACAACATGGACTACAACAATCGCAATGTGACAGATAACCAGGATAACTTCTATTGTCCACATAGTGAGCCGCTGAAGCGTAAGGTCTACAAGGGGAGCAGCTCCTTTGAGCGGATTAAGAAAACCTTTGACTTGGAGTTGGGTGAGTTTTCCCAGCTAATATTGGAGTAGATAATTCTACCATGTACCTACTATATTCCAACCCAATTCTATCCTATTTCATCCTAATCCTTTCTCTCCTCTCCTATCTAATCCAATCGTATCCCAATTATTTATTTTCATTCCCTATAAATTCTACCCTATTTCACTTGATCTTCAAACTTTCCCTTCAAACTATACCTTCTATTTTATTCGTTTTGAATCTTCTTTATTTCCAATCCCTTACTTCCTTATTTTACTCTATCTCAGCCCAACGTATCTTCTTTCTAACCCATTCTATCGAGTCGTAGTCTTACCCTCTCCTGCCCTAAATCCAACTACTCACATCCAATCGTATCGTGTTAATAAATCTCGATCACATTTCATTCTCTTCGATCCTAAACTATCGTTGCCAAATAAATTGCGTATAATATGAATACAATTTCAATCTTTCATCTGACTAGATATGAGTGAACGTCCAAAATCGATGGGGCGTTCCAACAAACGTCAACAATCGAAGCTCTCGGCTTCGGTTTCTGCCAAAAGCTCCATGCAGGATGTAACTGTAGATGGTGTTAACAAGCAGCAACTTATAGTTAGCACCATTGTGGATCTGAAGCGAAGTCTGGAACATCAGAGCTATCAGCTAAGTGGCCTAACAGAGGAATAGCTTAAGGTATCGATTATAAAAAGAGCTCAACACTGACTGACAGCCGATTAATCCTATAATAATCATCAATACATCAATACATCATACAATATCATCAATTAGACCCATAAGACCGACAGGAAACAAGTCCAACATCCCTCAGACTAAACAGAAATTGAGTGCAATAACTAAATAGAGGAGCCTAGAGTTAAGTGAAACTTTTGATGGACTGGAGGACAGCAGGTTATACGTTTATACATAGATTTAATGGGTATATATAATCGTAATTGTAGTAAGTAAATTGTTTTTGTTAGCATTTATTTAATCGTAGTAGTTAATTACTTTATGTTCATTGATCAGCCAAAAAGTTACTCTAGTTTTAATAGAATATTTTTTTAGTTTCTCGTCTACATTAAATTGATTCACTTACAAAAGTTTCTACTTAAGCCCCAAGTCAACAAAAAGAGTGTTAAAAACACCGCAAACTATATAGAAAAAAAGTCAACATAATGATATACTATCGACATTAGGCCAAATATCATGTTAATCAGACACGATTAAAACTATAGCTGAAAATTCTCCTTAGATTTATTATTCCATATCCTTATTTTGATGTGTCCTATCGAACTTATCGAACATATCGCAATCACCATAATAATTTATACTACGTTTATCGACTTTCGATAATGCATGGCAAAATAAACATTGGTTTTGTCAAATGATGAGACTTTGAATCGCCGATTTGATTCACAGCCAAGTTGAAATATTCATGATGATTTCACGGCATGAACGTAGTTTTAACTAAATCTCAGCTCATTACTAGACTTGGTAGCATTTCACTTAATCTAATCATATTTATATATACGAGTATCTACATCAATTATAACAATTATAAACGTAGCATTTTAAGTAAAGTAAATTCAATTATTATATCCATCCAAAAAAAGATTGTTTAGCCAAATTGTTTGTAGAATACAAATTGTTTAGTTGTTTTTTTCCTCGATAAATCTATAAGGATTATCATGAACTAAAATTTGAATTTGTTATACGAGTATTGGCAAAAATTAATTCTGATTTAAAATTCGGTATAAGAAAGCCAAATTGGTTGTACTTAATTAATTAATTATGTAATTGTGTTGTGTGCTCATTATTTATGCATATAGACGCTATAGAACCTACAAATAGCATACATAATATATACAAGCTCGTAATTTACGTGTAAGCGAATATTGTAACGTGATAATAAACTTAATGAAAACCAGTTGGGTGTAAACATGAAAGTAACTGCATATGGAGTAAGTATATTATGTAGCTAATTTATATTAGTTTTCACTACTTAGTATTACACCTAGTTATCGTTCTCGTAGTAGTTGATCCCAAAAATTAACCTACGTAGTTGTACCCATTAAACCTTACATTTAGTTTCGACTTACGTAGTCAATGTGTCTGGTTTCAATTCATTTACCTAATGAGTTTCAACCAGGCGCGACACTTGACTGCAAAGTTGGAAGAACCAAAGTACAGTTTCTACATCAGAATATCCAAATTTATGCGAATCCCACAAAATGCTGAACTGTAGATTATCGACCAATACGCAATACCCATTTCACTGGGGACTTTGGCAGCACTACTAATTAATTTATTCCTCTCAGATAATGCTCTTGAGTAAGGGTTTCCTTCTAAGCGACCTTAAGACAATCCAACGAGCTTTTTTTGATAGTAAAAAACATTTACAAACAACGATCAACTATTGAAATACACTTACATATCTATCATCTATTAGTAGAGCTCAATTTAGAGTCGAACAAATAAATAAGACTGGTTAAAATAAAGAAATAACTATGATGTAGAACTAAACTTAACGGATTAAAGGTCTGTATCAAGTTTCTTTAAGTATGCGGATGACAATTTGTGAAACTTGAAGATGAGATAAGACTGGAAAGAAAGAAGAACTGAGTATTTGGGTTTTAGAATATCCTCCTCAATCTCTTCATTCATCATTATTCCATTAAGGTTATGAGGCCCCGTTATAAGAAACCTCATATCTCTTATCTTTGTATCTTCTTCCTACGTGTCTACCATGAAATTTAATAAAGGACCAATTTATGTTAAAAAATTAATAAGCTGCAGTCTTCCTGCTTTAGCTTGATTGATAGCCTTTTGTCTTCAATGATTGACAGTCCAGCGTCGTTGTGGATGCTGTTGTTATTTGCAAGTGGAAATTCCAGAGGTAATCGGCGCCGTCTCGTTCATTATTATGCCTGGCGGTAATATTCTCTTTTGGTTAATATTAAATAAAAAAAAATGTTCTAAAAATCAGCAGAAAGCAGCGCAGTGGAAAATTAGCAGACAGAACGCAACAACTTGTTGATAATTATGCAAATGGTGGGCAGAGGGAGGGTGGAGGTTGGAGGAGAAGGGAAGGCAGCAGACATGCCCGACTGGAATATCAATCGTAATGGAACGCACACTTTTAATATAAAAACAACAAGAGAGCTTTAATTGGAGTGTTTCAACGGAGGCCCGACCTATGCATGTATATGTACATACATATGTATCTGCTGCGGATGAGGAGAGAATGCGAAACTGGTTCGATAAAATACCTCAGGCTATGGAAAGAGGGGGACGAATTCAGCACAGAGAGTGTGCAGAGGCTGCATCAAAAAGCTCTGTCAAATTCCAAGCATTATCTGTTGATCTACAATAGAGTTGAGTAAGGGTATATTAATCATTAACTTTATTTTTTTTTTATTATGTATTAACCTATCAGTAATTAAAGCAATCTTAATGTATTTAATTCAGTTATAAGTATGTAATAAAAATTTGAAAAAAAGTCGAAAAAGAAGTCGAACTGTTTTTAAACAGGATTTTTACCGGACTTTTACTTCGATTCTTAAACAGTTCTATGCAGTCAAAGATGAAATAATTCCAAATTTTTCGACTTTTGCTTTTTCGACTGTGCATTTTTAAACATTGTTGCAATTGGTAAACTTTCACCAATTTTTATGATACGGAAGCAATCCTCATATACCTAATTAACTGCTGGAACGTAAGTCCCCTGAAAGATTAAATTGCTTAAATGGTAAACGATTTATGGTTAATAACCATTTTATGCACAAGTTATAGGTTGTTTTATTAAATGATGATCTATAGAATTGGATGACACTTATACCATTCTAATATTTTTAACTTATCTTTAAGTCTTTCTTTAAATTTAAATAAATAAATAGAGAAGACGACTCCTTTAAGTAACTGTATTCCACTTCCTCTAAATGTTTGTTTTAAAATCGAATCTTAATAAAAATTTTGGACCAATCTATGCTAATTACAAATGACTTTGTTGAGTATTCAACTCAGCTTTACTATTAAAACATTTTAACATTTTACTATTTAACATTTATTTTTTTACATTTTAAGCTCGTAACAATTAAAACTTATACTTATTGGAATTTGGATGTTCTGGTTTTGCCTTAATCCTTTTAACAAAGGTTGCTTCAATTAATAGAAATTGTCTTATCAATATTTATTTTCATTTAAAAATTTATGTTAGTTTAAAATCTTTTTCATAAATTTCATTATTATGCTTTTCAGTTACAGCGAAGTTTGTCGTCGCTCACTTTTAAGTGCAGCTTTCGTACTCATTTTGTTTATTTATTTATTTTTTTTTTGCATGCGTCGCAATCTCAGTTGCAGTCGCAGTCGACGTCGCCGTCGCCGTCGCAGTTGACAGCAGCAAGAGCAGCTTTCGTTTTCAAGCTCCAGTACATAATAAATATGTATGTATGTATGTATGTATGTATGTATGTATGTGTGCGCTTGGCTTGAAAGCTTTTCAGTCTGTCGCCGACATGTTGTCTCTCTGTTGTGCTTTGGTTGTTGCTTTTTAACGTCTTTTCGCCTTGTTGTTGCTTTTTGACCATAAACTGATACTTTAGCTGTTGGCTTCAACGCAACTCAGAGCTGCTGCTGCTGCTGTCGCTGTCGCTGCTTCTGTCCGCGTCGCTGCCAGCACTGCTGTGTTTTTTTTTTTTTCTACCCATGAAGGTCATACCCAACGCTTGGCATTCAGATTCAAACTGAGCGGCTGCGCTTGCGCCGTGTGTTTTACGCCGTGCGCTTAGCAGGTGCGACGGGCAGAGCGGTTGTGTGTAGGGGGAGGGAGAGGGGAGAAGTGAGCTGCGTTGTTGTTTTGGCAGTTATGAAACTAGTCCAATGACTCGCTGTGGTTGTTGTTGTTGCTGTTGTTGCGCTTTGTGAGCTTTGACGCCTCTTCTTGTAAGCATGTAAATGTACATACTTACAGTTAGTCAAGTAATTGTATTTACAATATTTTTATATTTTAAATCTTTATGTTAAGTTGGTTGTGAATTTCATTGAGATAAAATATTAAAAAAAAAAAAAAATAATTAATATGTATGTGCCTAGTTCGCTTTGTCCAAACAATTACTTGACATACTGTATGTGTGATATGCGCCTACGCACACATTTGCATATACACATGTCTTCATTCCGTAGACCACAATAACAATTTTTGTTGTTGTATAAACAAAAACGTTTCGATGCCCAATGCAATGGTCAGCATTGAAGCGACCCCCAACCGCCCAAATGTGTGTGCGAGTGTGTGTGTATCTGTGTGTGTGTGTATCTGTATCTGTATCTGACTTATGCCGGCCAATCCACAGGCCGGCCCCTAATGTCTGGCCAGTTCTCAAGATTTCGTCAGCCACTTCTCTCGAGGTAAAACCAAATGTACATACGCATTAGAAATAATTAATTTACGCATTAGGTTTCCATGTTGAACATTATTTTGCAACGCTTGCTGAATTCCATCAAATGATTCTCAATGAGGTTAAGCCAAAGACATCAGCTGTCTGGAAATTGGCAATAAAATCAAAATAAAATTCAACAAAAAGGAAAGGTTATTAATCTGCACGCCGAAGATTGGATACGCTTGGTTAGCCTATTATTCAGAATTCGAGAGATAGAAACGATCTCTCTATAATGATCTAATTTTAGTTATATTAGTTGAGGGTGTACAAGACAATTCCAATTACCCAACCTCTGAGAATGCAGCTTATTAATAACGCGATCCTATCTGGACAGTTACGGCGTGCAGTAAACAGATACATAAAAAAGACCTGTTTCTAAAATCAATAACAATTGCTAAAATTTTTAATAAGAGCAGTTTCACAAATAACTGATCTCAATATTTTCACTCTACTTTTAAATCATTTTTCGTGTTCACAATTTTTTTTAAATCCAATTGATTTTGTTCCTTTTTGAAACTGAAAATAATTTGTTTTGAGACAGAAATTGTAAGTTAATTTTTTCAAAAGTAAGTGTTTTAATAGATTAGATAGAGAAACGTCTGTCCTTTGTAACAATATTATAATACCCTTTTTAAGGGTATAATCAGCAAACTCATGCAAGAATGTAATAATGAGCAAAATATTGTCATTAAATGAGATGTTGATGTTGATATTGTTGTTGATGCTGCTGCGTAGCTGTTATTCTGGTTCCAAACCGTAAGCGATCGATAATGCTCTAGATATACAATTACCAACTAAACAGATCCTAAGTCCAAAGTCCAAAGTGTTATATGCCAACGTCAGTAACAGCCACAACCCCAATTAGTGTTGGGTTTTTTACGGGGTTTTCTCACATTTCATGCTGAGTTGTTGTCTAGAGTCTAGCTAGACTCAAGAACCGGCCTACCGAAAAGATTTATCGATATCGATATTAAGTCCAGTCAGGTGCCTCGGCTACTGCTGAATCAGATGTCGTGCTGGGAAACCTACTGACGTCACAATTGCCATTTTTTAGTCGTTGCTTTTTGGATTTCCTTTTGTTTTTTTTTTTTTTTTTTTTTGAGTAGGTACTACAGCGTGAAGCTAATTAACTTGGAGTGCTCAATTAGCGTTTATTTTTTCACATTGAGCTGAAAGTTTGAACTTCAGAAATGCGTTCGATATTTCGAAATCCGGATTTAAGCACTCGCTTTTTAGTTACAGTTAGTTAGTAAATTGTTGTGACAAAAATAAGTTTTAAATATTTTAGAACGTATCTCATAACTGTTTTTTAAAATATATATAGGAGAGCAATTTTATTTTTGTAAACTGAAATAGTATGCAAGGTTTGTATTTTGTCAAGACAATTACTTGATCAACTGTATAGACACTCATCTCATAAATAAGGAAATCTGTAGATGTGAATACTGGTATTGTTGTTATTGTTTTGATATGGATACACTGGGCACTGTCGCAGAATGTTCGTGAATGAATATATTGGCATCTTGGCATCGTCGTCATGATTTAGCGATTTGTAAGAGCGTGTAGATACATAAATACTCATGTGTAGGTACGAGTATGTGTGGAATTTCGAGTTTTCGGACTTTGTACTACTCGCTAGCCATGAACCAACGCTTGGCCGCCAACCCATCAGAGACAGAGAAATAGCCAGAGATAGAGATAGAGATATAGCCAAAGCCAGAGACGTAGCTGAAGTGCCAAGTTTGTTAACGTGATAGATCGGAGCATACGAATATGTATGTGTTGCCTATTTATTCATCTATCTATTCATGTGTACTTCCCCACCCTCTCTCTCTCTCTCTCTCTGGTATCTAGACTCTAATTATTCAAAAATGGTTGGAGGCGTGGCCCATTGAAAGCTCATGACAGCATAATGCGGAATTCTAATCTCGTTTATGGCTAGAACCAAAACTCATTGCTCAGGTACAACCCATGAATACTCATTGTACTCACCATAACGATCATCAATGATCATGACCAATGAATGAATGAAAAACAGACAGCTGTGAATTTGGCAAACAGGAAGAATATTTTTCACTAAGGCATTAGATCAGTTGGCTAAGCGTCTAACGGAAATAATTAGTCAGTAATTATAGTTTATGGATACTTAAATACAAGTTTATGTTTGTTGTTAATATTTTTTATCTCTTTGACACACTTCCGCCATGTCGTAGGGGTTAAGCTTTTTTAAGACTTGGGGTCAAATAAAACGGAAGTATTTTCAATATGCTGAGATATTCGAAAATATTCAGATTATTTCGTATTTAATTTTTAATTAATATAAATACTCAGTAGTTAAATTGCGACAAAGGGTATATTCAAATCGGATTTTCTTATTAATTTAGTATGTTAACATTTATCTTAAATTTATCGGTTATCACAAGTTTGATAATTCGTTACAATTGTTATTAACTTTCCAATGTACATAAACCATTTAAGAAAATGGTGCGAATATTTTTATTGTTATTAACTTTCAGCAACTACTTGAGAAATAAGTCCATTCATCAAATACTAACAATTTTTAGCTATATAAAATGTGTTGTATTCAGACTTTTACGCTCTTCTAACCGGATCATAAATAAACCTTTTAAAATGTCTACCGATCAAACTAGAACCCAAACCGGGTCTTGAAATCATAGTTAGATTCAGACAAAATAAATAACATAAATTTGATCAACTTATCTTTAATTTAATTTCATAGTTAACTATTATTAAAATCTCAACATTAAGTTCCAAGTTTTGAAAAGTTGGAAATCTATTGTTGAAAAATATTGGAATTGGGAAAAATAATAATTATTTGTAATCAAAACTTTTAGGGTTTCTGAAATTGGTCCGCTAACCCAACCGAAATCTTATTCAATTACTCGAACAATGCAACAATTAATTATATAAAACAACAAATTATAGGTTATCATCCTGTATTATTCAATTACTAGAACAATCCAGCAATTAATTCCATTAAATAACATATTATAGGGTATCTTCCCGTCGAGCTGCGGATTGTCAACAGGTTTCGGTTATGTCGCAAGCTGTAAGTTAAATTATATGTATTTTTGGGCATTATTTTGTTTTGTTGCATTGTTAGCAAGCTCCAACGATGAGACATTTACATTCGCATTCACATTAACACTCGCATTCACATTCACATTCATATTAACACTTGCATTCACATTCACACGTGATAATATTCATTTCCGAGTGCAGTCTTCTTCTCAGATTCTTTGCTTTGCTTGCCGAAGAATTTGCCGACCTTGGTTAACTGTTAACCTTGCAGCGATCGTGTGAGTCCCCCAAAAATTCTTCGCTCCCTCTCCCTCCTCCTGCCTCCCTCTCCACTACACTGTGTGTTTCCATAACAAATTGAGGGCATATTTGTGGCAATTACATACTTACTTTATTTAACTTGAATTTTGCGATCTACAATACACAAAAATTGTGCTGAGTCAGCGTGAACTTTCTTCATTTTAAATCCGCAGAAACAGGTTGAAGCTTAACTTGAAGATCGTTACTGAAAATTATACATGTTAATAATATTTCCGATTTCATTATATGCTTGATGGACGGTATCATTAATCAGTTGTCGGTTGTAACGCAATTCTGACTGGTTATGCCAAAATCTTGTCCAATTCAAGGCGCAAAGGGGTCAATAAACGGAAATGAAACTAGTAGTAAAGGTTACAGTCGAGCAAACACGACCGTGAAAGAGCCTGTAACTAAAAAATTAAAATAAAATTAATGCAAATGTTTTCAAAATAAAATAAAATTAAAAATACGATAGCTTCAGAAGCAGAAAGTGTACAATTATATTTCTACATAGGAATATTGTCACTAAATTTGGTTAATCTTGCTCTTATAGTCTCTTTCTACGAACACTCGAAAATTCTATATTAACTCGGCTTTCAATTTGACATACTTAAAAAACATCACTATTCATTTGAAAAGTACAGGTTCGAACAATTGAAGATGACTCTAAAATCCGAATGAATTCATATCTTTAATGTGCCGCCACAAAAGACCGTATCAAAAATATGGTCTGACAATTTCCGGCTTCGAATTGGGGTCTAAAGAAGCTGGCTAACGGTCAGAGGCTGATGTTGGCAAAATTCAATTTCCGCCTATAGCTAGAATAGCATTCGAAAACGAAAACAAGTTTCGACTCGCATTGTCTAAAATATATTTATTTACTTATATACTATAGATAAAAAATTTAGATATATATATATATATACGCTCGTATATTTATGATAAACGAACGAACGAAACTGTCGCAATTTGCAAACGGCTTTAGCACCGACCCCGACCCCCAACTCTATAGTATTATCATTAATAAAATCAGTTCTAGTTTTATATGTTCGTTTGTTTTTCTGCTGATTTTTGGCCATTTATTTTCTCACACGGAAGAAGCCTTTCAATGAAATTGATTTTGCTCAAAGGCGTTAATTAAATAGATGTATGTAGTAGACAGAACTCTTAGCAATACAACATTGTACAATGTACATCGTCTAGAAGTCTCTCTTGGCCAAAAGACCATAATAAAACAGTCAACACGTTCAGTTGCACGTTTCTCAGTGAATGGCTGAAATTGTTGAAATCGTTGAAACCGCTCAAGTACAGTGTCTTTAAATCACGAAACAAGTTCATGGCTTAATTAAATTGTTATGGTTCTTATGTCTATCTGAGATACGGTCAGTCTTGTTGGCCATGTCCAACAACCCAAAAACTCAAGTGTCAATATAAATGCTCTAGATACCACTCAACTCAGTTGGTATTCCCAACTAACCCAGTATATATAGAATCGCCTGATCGATAAGCATATATTATATGACTTTGATTAGGCTCTTGGCAATAGACTTGTCGCGTGGGCGTGGTCTTTCTATAGAACACTTGAAAGAACCGCAAGTGTTCTCAATGGAAATGTTCCAAGTGCCAAAAAGCTCTTTTGTTATTTGTTTACCATGATTCAGCAGCCATTTTATTTATAATCTTCCCTCTATAATAATAACTTTCATTTGCAGTTTTTACTAGTTTCATAGTTTTCAGGAAATTCTTATCAAAGTTTTCGATTTTTTAGCAAGTAAACATTCCCATATATGCTCTATCTACTTGCCAGATAATGCTTCTTCTTTCAATTTCCGTTTTCGGCATGGCAGTGAAATACGCTTACAATAGACAAATTTAATAAGTAAATAGATAAATTCTATAAAGAAAATTATTTATAATGTTAAATGATCATTACTACATTCTCCAGCATTCTTTACAAAAGCTTTTAGCTTAGTTAGATAATCAGTTAACTTATTACTGTAGCTTGTAACACCATTAGTCTGAGTAAATACTGACAATAGCATTTACAATATACCCTGTAGCTAAATTTAATGCAGTACACCCATTTCAATCATACACTTCTCGATTGCAAAGTTTGCTACACTGATTTCTTGAAATGCTAAACTTGAACTGCACTAATTATTTACAATCTACGTAGTTATACCCTGTAATTTTTTAAAATTACTAATTACTTGGCCTATAAACACGAAAGTAACAAAGTGCAACCTTTTATGTATATATAGTATGTTCTTAACCCTAATTACAGGGTATCTACCAGTCAAGTACTCTCAACTAAACGCTTTTATTTTCCTTGCATTCACTTTTAAGCGAAAGTTCAACTATAATTGAGTGTGTTTTGTAAACAAATTAAGATATGTGAAAATATACCCTATAGGACTCCAAAATCAAGTGTACTTGCTATCTATCGACGCTTAAAGTCCCTTATTATTTATTACCTTAATTTATTTGCTAATAAAAAAGATTTGTCGTGTACTTTGCACGGACAAACGAAAGGTAAATAAAGTCGTAAACGCTTTAATGGACATCTTAGCCAATGTTGACTGTAGTTGTAATCTACGAGTCGACGTTTAGAACAAATGTTTATTGATGGTCATTGCCACCGCTGAAAACCGACAACTGTTTGACCCAATTGGAATTTGCACCGAACATGCGATCGATCAATAATTATAATTGCTTTTTATCGTAACTGAAATTAGTTAAATAAACAAATTGGAAAAGAGACAAGAAGAAGAAGAAGGGGAAAAAAGAGAAAAGATTGAGACACAATTTTGTTGTATTGTATTTTCTAAATAAAATTTATTTATGTATAAATAATTCTCATTTCACGTTAACAGTTTGTGTTGAAAGTCTGCGCCTCTCTCTTCACGACAGCAACATACGTGTATATGTGTGTGTGCTTGTGTGTGTGTGTTTGTGTGTATGTTGCTGTGTATACATTTATGTACATATTGTTGTTGCTGTCGCTTTGGGATTGGCAATTACAATAACATTAACGGAGTTACATGTTGGTTTTGTTTTGTTTTTATTTTTGTAATTTTTTTTCGAAATTATATTTCTTGTACTTGAACATTTTTGTTGTTTAACATTTCGAATTTGTTATTAATAATTGTTTACTCACTTAACTAAACAGCATTGTTAATGTTGTTGTTATTGTATAAGAGAAACTATAAACTAATATATAGCATATTTAACATATACAATTAATCAAATGACAAACCGAGGTGAATCAACTGAAAGACAATTAGGAGATAACATAATCATTTTTGTTGTGGTTACTGTTGTTGTTGTTTTTGTTTTGACTGTGACTTTCCACCCGTTGGGTCAACTATTAAATTGAGTATACATTTCTCTTTTAATTTTGGTTGTGGCCAGGCCACACCCATTTCTAACATATATACAACAAGTGTGTGTGTGTTTGTGGGACAGCGTGTGTATTAAAGGAATGCTCTGATTTTTATTTTGCTCAACATCATTAACAAACATAGTTAAAAACATATACAGACTACGAGCTGCCCCTTCTATATTCACAGATTATAAATGTTTATTTTTTTTTTTATCCACTTTTTCTATTTTTCTATTGATGCGCTTTTCTTGCGTTTTCCATTTTTCCATGTTGTTGTACCCGTCAACCCAAAAAAGAAATACAAATTACGAATAGAAAGAACATGTTTTAATGATGTTAATTTGTTCAGTTGTGTGAATTACTATTATACACAGTGACAAGATGAGTGGTAATAGAATGGGAGCAGGCTCCAAGAATAAGAAGTCTGACAAAGATGAAAAAGACGCTGATCATGAAAATGAAACGTCAAAAGATGAAACGCCTTCTCCTCCAAAAAAGGAGAAGCAGAATGATAATTTGGATAGTGAAAAAAGAGCTGATGCTACTGAAAAAGCAATAGCGAATCATAAATTGGCAAATGATGGGAGTGCTGAGAGCACCACACGTTCAGATCTGCCTGATACGAGCGTTCAACCCTCTTCAACGATAGAGAAGTTGATTAGTTCGTTACAATTAATGGAATTCATGGAAATTGGTAGCAGAATTTTGACAGAGCAGAAGGACGCTACCATTGACATTTTAAAACTGTTGAGTGGCAGAGACGAATTTACGTTGAACGAGGTCGCATCTTTGCCACATTTCTATAAAACTTGGTTCGATCAACCTAATAATGTGATGTACATTCACCGCAATAATGAGTTTTTCACGAATTTTACTAAAATTTCGGAATACTTTGTCGGCAGATTGAAAACTTTGATGCAACGGGTGGAACGTTCATTAATAATAATGCGTGAACCTGAGAGGATATATATATTCAACACGCCAGTGTGTGATCCTGAGAAATTGGGATTTCCATACCATGGATTGTTTGAAAATGGAATACACGATAGTACCTTGCTAAGGATAATTGAAAATGCATGTGAGCCACATGCTTACGGGAACGCTTATGTTGAATTGAGATGTATAGGAGACAAGGATGTTCTACTAACGAACAGAAATGTTATAACCTATTCAATAAATAATATGCAAATTCTGCTAGCCAGAATGAATGAATACATAAATGACATCTGCCTTTTGAGCAGATCAGAAATCCAGTGCCTTAAAGTGTTGAGTTTTAACACTTTTTTATTTCCGAGTTTCAGCCCTTTTGGAATCAGTGGAGTGTTTGATGGTTTGGCTAGATCCGTCGATCTACGTTTGAGCTTCAATGTTCCATTGATCAAAAACGTAGATCGACGGATCTAGCCAAACCATCAAACACTCCACTGATTCCAAAAGGGCTGAAACTCGGAAATAAAAAAGTGTTAAAACTCAACACTTTAAGGCACTGGATTTCTGATCTGCTCAAAAGGCAGATGTCATTTATGTATTCATTCATTCTGGCTAGCAGAATTTGCATATTATTTATTGAATAGGTTATAACACAAACGGATATGGTTAAGACGGCTGCATTGAATGTGGCAAAAGCCGGACATGTTTCGGACATAGTACAGCATAACTGGAGAGACGAATACGCACCCCAGTTAAACGCTTATGATATTTCGTGGATGCATCCAGGCGAAATTCTATTCGACCTGCAGGTTCCAGCGAATGTTGATGCTGATGTCGTGAACGGTTTCGCGGGTTTACTTGGGAAACTAATGTTCACATATTCAGAAAAGAACAGCACTATTTGCAACTCGACTGATCAGATGCAAATTGAATTTGAAAGACAGATAATAAGGTTTGGCTCCAATCTCAGAGCAATTGAAATGATAGATGTTAACCTAAACTCTAAATTTCCATTAAACGACTGGAGATTGATTAGAGGCGGTGCTTCCAAGAACGCTACGTTCGATTGGCTAAAAACAAAAGATGGTGAATCTGGTGCGTGTGCAAATGGCAATAGTTACGCTACCAATGATGCTTTGATTAAATTCTTTCCAAATATTATGAGAAGAAGAAATTATGTTTTGAATTTAGATGATGGTGCAAAGATGGAGGAAGTTCCATCCTGGCTTGCAAAATGGAGAACATATCAAGGGGTTATGGCCCTTTTGGACAGCTGCGCTTTTGGCGCGAGTTCATATTCTCAATTAATGAGTATGCTTGCAGTACGTATATTGCAGCACTACCTAAGATTGAATGAATATCTAAAAGTGAAATGGTATACTATGTATAGAATGAATGCGACGGCGAGCATAAAATTTCGTGGAGATCCTTTGATTCAACACGCAAAAGTTATCCAAATAAGGAATGATTTTATAATAACTGTCTCGAAAGGGCTAGACAGCACCTATATAATCGCTGAGAACGATCCCGTAGCTTGTATGCGAATACAAAGCGCGTTTAAAAAAGAGGCGTTTATCGTGGACCTCTCGCTTAAATATATGGAAATTATGTGGAAACAGTCTGGTTCGCTGAACTCTTTCACACAATCAAGAAGAAAAGAGATAGCTTGCTCTGGATCCGAGATATTCAGTTATGTGTACAGAATGTTAGTACAGAGCAATGAAGCGAAGAAAGTAAATAAAATTATACAGAATTTACAATTTGAAGAGAATGATCTAGCTCGATGCTTCACGCCTTTGTTAAGGTTGAATGAAGATGTAGAAAGAATGTATGGCGTGGTGAACAAGGTATGGATTCAAGGATCGTTGAATTGGATTAACAAGGATCTAATTTTAAACTGTCTATTGAACAATATACCGCTTACAAATGGAAAAATATTAGGAGAAAATGTGTTAGCTGAAATTGGCTATAAAGAGATAGAGAGAGCAATACGTGAAAGGCGCTTTAACTCTACTTTTTTCAAAAGTAACAAAGAGCCTTTCATTCTAAAGACGAAATTTCCTTATACGTTCAGTCATACTTTGACTGCCAATGTGAATGAGACGGCATTGGTGAAATCGGAACATATTACAGGCGATGTTTCATATGAGCACCAAGTCAGCAATAAAACACTACAAATGTTATTTGTTAGTATGGATAGATCTGACTATCGAAAAGAGGACGATTATGTTATCGGAACGCATCAGGTGGATGAAATGTTTCCACTGATGGCAGACGTTCATGATACAATTATACGAGCTTCAGATTTCTTCTGCTCGTTGGGAACACGTTCGCAGAAGATTTTGGTATTAAGTAAGAAGGACTATCATTTCGTTAGTCTGTTCCATTCGTAATGTACCTAAAGCTTTTTCTCCTCACTGTTTTAATGTATGTGCAAACAGTCCTAAACATCATTTTCATTTTCGTATGTTTTTATTGTTTTATCGAATGACTTAAACGCAATTATTTAGTTATCGCTATCGTAATCGTATCGCATTATCAATATTACCTATACAATCCCCAATCATTTTTATAACCCGCCCTGCGAATTTATCAAAAGAATATATATGTATATATACATATATATATATATACAGAATAGATTAAACACATCCGAGTTAGATATTTATATATATATATATATAAATGTATGCATATAGATAATAGTAGACATAGACATAGAGTTATACGAGTTGAATCCGTTTACCCCCCCTCACAATTCCCACTAGACGGGTCCAATATCACTTTGGTATCTGGCGGTCAGATAGTTGGCCGCCTCTGTCATTTGTTCCAGGCACTGGTAAAGACCATTCAAATGTCTTTTACAACGTTTCGCCAAATCGGTGGCCTTATCGCCGCCAGCGGATTTGGACTTGGATTGGCAGGCATCGATAATATCGCTGCCATCGCTGCTCTGGGCATTATCGCTCTTGTTGCCATCGGACTCGAGACCCGAATCAATTTCATTCGATACATCCGAATCTGAATCGCTCATGTTGCTCACGGATGTGGTGGACATCATGGATGCCGTTGAGGTGCGTCTCACATGACCCTTGACCCCCCTGCTGCTGTTGTTGCTGTTGCTGCTATTGCTATTGTTGTTGCTGCCGCTGGTTGTGTGTTGACGTTGTTGTTCCTGCTGCTGCTGTTGTTGTTGTTGTTGTTGCTCCACCTCCAACTCAGCCTCCGTCTCATTAGCCTCATCATCCTGATTGGCCGTCCAGAGCAAGTCTTTCTTCAGGGCATTGAGCACATTGTAGAGATTGAACAGCTCGGAGGCATTGAGAAATTCTTGGACATTCTTTGACTGTGATGCACCACGTTTACCGTGTGCAATAGAGCTCTGTGTCAGCTGATTGGCGGTTGTATCCTTGCCCGTGGCAGGTATTATATCAGTGCTATCACCGATCTATTGTATTTAAAAGAGATTAAAAGATTTATAGCATAGCAATTAGACTTGGCTCTATCAAAAACATAAGTATATATATACAAATGAAAGTCGCATGAAAGTTGAAACCATGAAAGTAATCAAGGCAATTAAAAAAACAGCTGATTTAAATTCCGCAGGTATGAATGTAATCAACAAAGGTTTTTTGTATTCAAAAACTAATCTTTTTTCTGAACCTTGAACTTGTGCATAACTTTAATTCAGATAAGAACTTTAATAAAGTGTTAACTTTTAATAAGAGAATTCCCGAACTCGAAAATAATGCATCTATCCTCATAATTATTGTTTTTATCGGTATTTTACTCTAATTTAGAATTGTGAGCACAAATATTTATAATTTTTTTTATATAAATTTTTAACAATTATTTCTTTTTGCAAACTATTTGATTTTGGGTTCCTCAGAAAACATTGTTAATGGTCTTTTTTATGGTAAATTATAAGTAGTATTTTTAAAGAGAAATAAAAATTGTTACAATTCAATGTATTCCAATTACAAATTTACTCATAAAATGAATCAAGGTGATGTTTGAGACTGAGTTTTAGATGGGGAACCAACCTGACGATCCATGAGCCTGCATGGCACTAGTATAGTATCATCCATAATGTTGACAGTTTTCACAAACTTCTCCATCACGTTGACGATGCTGTCTTTGGAGAACTGCTGCTCATCGTGGCGCGCAATGCGACGCAGGCAGTTCCTGAAAAGAAAAACACAAAAAATCAGAATAGAACTTTAATTAACTGATTCAACAGTTTGGCCAAAAAACCAGTCTCGAAGCTAAGACAATAGAGCACATTCAAAATTCCCTCATTTGAGAAACAAAACGTGTCGTCGTTAAGTCTGCCACTTGTTCTTCTTCTCTTAGCATTTCCTACATCATCTTGGCCACAACGTGTTGGCCAGGCCATTATATGATAAATACCAATTGATTTTAAACTATGCAAATAAGACTGACGTCGTCGTCGCTCGCAAATTCAATTTGTATAAAAATAGAGACTAACAACCTGTCCGTAGATTTCTATTTCTGAACAAACATTGTCTCTGTGAGTGTGTGTGTGTCATGTGTGTGTGTGGTGTGTGTCCAGTTGTCCGTCTCAGTCTTTGTTTCTATTGGGTCTCAAGCCACGTGTCTAAGCGCTTGAGAAAGTTATACAAGTCTCTCCATTAGCCACAAGTTGCCTCCCTTTCCACTTTCCCCTTTGCCCTCTTCCTCTTCTACAGTTTTTAGCTCTATTAACCCGCTGTCGCCGGCAAGTCTCTGAGTTCATAAACACCATATCAGCAGACGTCGTCTAGACTCTAGAGTCCAATGTCTGGATCTGAAGTTGCGTCTCTGATAACTGCAACAGCTTCTAGCCAGACGGGTCAGAGGGGGGGACTCGAGTGGGAAGGGGGGATCGAGTGGTAGGGGAACCGTAGATTACGGCGCAGTCACAGTGGAGGACGTTGCGTCTGCTCGCCGCGTGATCGCTCAGCGGGATCGCCCTTGTTGGGTGTACACTGTACAAGAATTTCAAGCATTGATAAGTTTAGACTGCGCATACAGTACGTCAAGTAATTGCTTTGACAAAGAAATAATTATTGAAATATTTTAAGTTTTTATAATAGTTAAACCCAATAGGTTTCTATATTTCTTTAAGTTGGCCTAAAAATCATAAGAAAAAATAGTATCTTAATATCTTTAAGATTTACATTTATTTCTTTGTAACAATAATTACTTGACGTAGTGTAGGTCTCTCAACCACCAAGTGGCAATCCACCCCAACCACCGTCTAGACTTCTATTGATAGTTCCTACACGCGAGTGCCGCGTGCTCTACCTCCCTCCCTCCTCCCCTCTCTCTCTCTCTCTCGCTTTTCTCACTCTGCCCTTCTCATTCTCTCGCCTGCCTCTCTGACCCACTATATGTCATGCCGCCAGCGAATGATATTGTCAATGGACAGACGTGTACACTGTAATAGCATTTGTCAAGGCTTTAGTCCGCTGACCATGGACAAAGGGGCTAAATACCCTGTAATTGTAAGAGCTTTTTATGCATTCTTGTGTCTCAACACTTAATTGAAAGTAATCGACGTCTTCATAAAAATGTTGCTTAACTTCCGACTAAGAGATACCCTGTAGTAAACGGTTGAGTAACTTCAATTTTTAAATATGTACTCCCTAAAAATAAAATAATAATCTCAAGAATACGTTATCAACATGTACTTTAACCCAAATTAACGGCTGAATTAATAAATAGCAAAAAAAAAAACCACACTACAGTTGTACAGGGTATAAGTGCGAGCAAGCATGCAAAATTTTAAATAGCAATTATCTTATCTCTGTCAATTTGTAGTGTGGGAAATCTGGCATTCTTCAGTCTTAGTCATATCATAGTTTAACAGGGTATATAATGAATAAATATGCACATTTCGAGACGCAATTGTAAATCTACATGCGAGATTCGCCAACCAGTCAATTATATGCATATTTATGAGATAGATTCTCCACTGTCTGACAATTGTATAATGATGATAATAATGATTATACAAAACGTTTTATTTGCATAACTGAACTTGGCTATATATTTTACATTTGATTGTGGAATAAAACCACTGATTTTTAATAATATTAATTTTTTTCATAAAGTACAGGGTATCTAATAGATACTATCTATTGGTTATATACAGAGATATAAAACTTAATTAAATTGGCTTGATTCAGCCGTCATAGATTTGTCTGAAACTATTCTACAGGGTATTTTGCAAGCCATTATGCAAATCAAAAAATCAATGAAAATCAAAACACACAGTTATCTTATCAGTATTTAGTAAACAGTCTGTTTCATTCACACACATACACATATTTTGCACATAATCGTAATTAGCCCGGTAATGAATGAAGTGTTTACATAGTAAAAAATCAGGCGTTTCTTTATTTTTAGCAAATGTCGCATTCGATTGACTCAAAATCTTGGACACGCGCCAAAGAAGCAGGAGATGAGGAGATTGGGAAGAGTGTGTGAGGGGGATGGGGTGAGGGAGAGGGAGACAGAGGGTGTGGCATTAAATTGAGGGCGATCAACGTTATTGACCTTTTGTGTTTGTGGTAAACGGTAAATTGTACAACAAAGCTGCCACAATTGTCAATTGTGCTGCAAGAATCAGTTGCCGGCATCAGCAGAGGCAGCGACGGCGACAGCGACTGCGGCAGCAGCAGAAACAGGTCGGAACACGCCATCTGAAACGACCAATTGCAAAGCTGCACGGGACGAGCTTTGTGATTATCTCGTCGCGTATCTTTCAGATGTATTCTCAGTGATTTGCTATTGTCTCTATTAGCCATTGATTTCTATTGTCGCCTATTGACACCTGGAAGCACCTGTGTGAAGTGGGCCAAGTTAGGCACGCGACACGGCTCCAGTTCGAACATGTTTGGACATGCGCACCAGCTGCACGGCATACAACACTGAAATCGGCTGATTTCAGACCCAACAACAACAACAACGATGCGGGGCAATGCCATTTTGGCGTGGCAAGAGAATAAGTGAATGAGTGAGTGAGCGCACATTTACTCTCTTAAGCAATTATGTATGCTCTCTTAATATGTGGCGTGATGTTTTCAAAGCTGCACAATTCAAGAGTGAGTGCGGGAGGGAGGCAGGTAAGTAGAGAGCGAGGGAGAGGCAACTATGGCAAGCTGTAACTGTACGATTGTTAGATAAAAGAGACGTTAGTCATGTTGTTGTGGTTGTTGTTGATGATGTTGCTGTTGTTGGCAATATTTGCAAAGTTAGGAAACACTTTTTTTTTATGAACGCGAATTGACCATTTTTTTAAATTTTAGTAATTGAAATATAAGTTTGAGTAGAGTACTATTACCTAATAAGGCAGCTTAAACTAGTGGGAGATTAATATAAGAATGAAACTATGTCAAGATGAACTAAGATATTATATACAGCTATTTAGATTATGCAAAGGATTTTAAGGTAATAATTAGAAGTTTAAGAGTTATTAATATAAGAGAGATAGGATAGAATAATAAAAAAAGATATATATATATATATATATATATATAACAACAAATATTAGGTCAATATCAGGAAGGTCTTAAGGGTAATGTCGAATTGAACAATATTTGTACAATGTTTTTATATAACTATTTCTTGATGTTTTCTGTGACCTTCAACGCATTTGTAAACTGAACATAATCGATAAATGGACAAATTGATATCGACCTGCGACTAATTCATATTCTATATAATAAAAAAATTGTGAATATATACATATGGCATGAGTATTACGGGGTCGTAGCGATTTCAAGGCAAAGTCGCCACAACTTTTGTTGTACTAATACAAAATTCACAATGGCACACAAAACCTCACCAATATATCGCTTATTTACATGAAGAGTGACATATCTCAGAGATTTCAGAGAGAGATTTTGTCCAGCAAAGCAGTCATACATAAACTCTTCTCACGCTAGGATAATGCAATTAAGACACAACATAGAATTTTACATAACGAACATTTTGGCATCATTAACTCAAAATTCGTGTTTTTTGAGATATGTCACTCTTCTATTTAATGAGCGATGTGTACATACATAAGTATGTATGTATGTATGTACAATATGTGACTACGTCAATCAGTCAAGTTGAAGTGAATCACAGAATTTGTGATTAGTTTTTTATTATTATTTCTACTGTTTGTTTTTATAGTCTTCAGGGCGTGTGGAAGCTCATAGTTATTTGTCTTACCTTTCGCCTTTCGCGATAATAGTGAATCAGATGAGTAATCGTGTGAAATACTATCGATAAAATGATTAGGCATATTGCGATAAAATGCACGAGTGATCGAACGAGCAAAGAGTATGGTCGGGGGAAGGGGGAGGAGTAGGAGTGGTCAGCGATGTTTGCGATTTATTAGTTTAGTTTAAGTAAACACACACGATCCCAGTTTAAATGTATGTATGTATGTATGAGTATACTCAAACAAACAAACACATACATACATGTATGTAAATATGTATGCATGTATACATATATTTATGTATGTACAGCTATAGCCCGATTGTGTCATATTAGGCAGCAAGCAGCGTTGCCTTTGCCTTTTTTTTTCATCTTTCATCTTTCATGTTTTGAATGCTTGTCCGCATCATACGATAAATTTTGTTGTATCTCGCTTGTTGTTGTTGGTTTTTTACTTCTTCCTCTTCTTCTGTCGGTGCAAACGAAAGAGAAAATGCCGTGTGGCCTGACCAAGGGGTGCGCCACATAGACAGAAAACACAGAGAGAGAGAGAGAGAGCGAGAGAGAGCGCGTAATTGATGTGAGCGAAATTGAGTGTGTTGTTCCCCCCGCTCCACCGCGCTTCCCTTTGACTAAATCGAGCAGCTTTTACAATTTAGCAACTGCTTTAAATTGAATTTAAACACATTTTAACTAGAAACTCGCGCTTGTCCAACCCAAAACTGGACGCACACAAATACAAATAACCAGAGACAGAGACTCCCCATCCCCATCCCCATCATCATGATTCGTTTTTGTTGCTCTGCTTCTGCTTTGCACACTCTTACACTTACCGACTAGTCTCCAGTTTGGTGAGGTCTGAGTATCCGCTCATTGTGTGTGCTGTATGTTTTAGTATTTATTATTTTGGTTTATGTGGGTTGCGTCTGTTACCAAAATGGCTTACAGACGATTTAGCTATTTTTTTTTGTTTTTTATTTAAATGCTGACACCGCCAGTTAATTGATACAACAAATTTCTTTTGCTTTTTATTTTGTTTAACACATACACGCGCACTTTCACTCGCTGTCGGTGTGTGTGTTTGCCTGTGTGTGTTTCTATTTCTCTTCTGTGAGTTTCAGTGTGCGTTTGGGATTTCAGCTGATTTTTGATTTTCTTGTGTTTTTTGTATTCTTTGCGTGACGACAACGAAGACTGATTGTTGTTGCTGTTACGAAATCTGCAGACTTTTGTTATACAGGTTGTTAGTTAATCGGGCGATACTAGCTTATTTAGTAGCTACTGCTGCTGCTGACACGTTTGCTTTTAATTGATCTCGAATACGAATTGCGTTGATTTTGAAATGTAGCTGCCGTTTTATGCCAAAATAGTCCCTCATGTACACACGGTGTTTAATTAGATCTGACTCTGACGGTTGGGACTGCTGCTCAAATCTGTTAAGTGCTTTATTTATTTTTATATCAAAATTCTAAACACGCACCGCTGATGACACGACGAACGACCGCTTTGGACGAGTTTCGATTTCAAAATGGCAAGACCGAAAACGGCTCAGCTGATTTCCAAATGCAGTCGCAGTGCTGCCAACTTGTTTTGCTTTGCCGCAAAAAAAAACAGGCTGGCAGGCCTGGCTATTTAAGGTATTCCTAAAACAGATTCAGATTTGATTTTGATTTGGCTCAAGCAAATCTGAATCACTTTCGTGAACGACCCTTTTGCACACTGATTTCATTTTGATTTCGAAAACTTAATAAAATGGCGCAAACATAAATTTACAAATGAAAGCGTGATGACTGTTTTTCTTAGACTTTTCCATTACATTTTACTTGCAGAGTAGCATAACTAGAGTAAAACCATTTGTTAATAATCCTTAAGCGGCAATTTTTCACATTATCAGCTCCTTTTCATCTTATTAAACTATTTTCATGCTTTAATTATAATTTTAATTATCATAGGAGTTTCAAAGCTGTCATATCTATCTATTACCATGTTTATACAGTGCCTTAAGTTGCTTTAATTGTAAGCGAGTTACCTTAAACCGCATTTATAAACACTTTTTTAATTCGCTTTAACGTTAATAGTGATTTAGCAAAGTTCGCTTTTCAAACCTGTCGGTAATTTTTAACGTCGCTTTAAATTAACATATAAACACATCGCTTTAAAAGTGTACTACAAAACCAGCTGTTTCTCATATAAACTACTAAGTGGCATTGAAATTGTTTGTTTGAATTGTTTATATTTTGCCAAATTATTAATGAAAACAAAGAATTAAATTTAATTAAATAGCGCGCCTTTTCAGTTTACACCAAAATGTTATTTAACATTAACATTTAACATAAATATAGCTCGCACAGTACTGCCAACTTTAGAGAAAAAATAAAGCTCAATCATTCGTTTACTTTGTATGGATACAGAAAAATACTTTTAGCAAAACATAGCTGAATATATATTTTAAACAGCCTGATTTTCGGCTAATACCAGGTTTTTATATTTTCTAGCATCGAATTTTGAAAATGTCCAGAGCTATAAAAAAGCTAAGTAGGCAACAGTGCTAGAAAACGCACAGAAAACCGCTATATCGATACTATATAAAACATCGGTTGAACGATAAAAAACAGTCATAGAGAACGCGATTATTTGAATCTCTGACAAGTTGCAAACAAAATGTGGCTAATCAGAAGTATATTTGTTTAATTTAAGTATTAAGTGCGCTTGTTTAATATTTAATAAGCGAACAAATCGGTTATGAGTTTTCGTAGATCATTATATACCAGCTATCGCCCGACCACCACATTGGTCAGGCGCGCTGTTTAAATCAGAAATATAAATTTTTAATCCAATCAGTATAAAATTAAAATTTTTGAGAATATTTCAATCGTACTTAATCTGCACGATCCGCTAGATACCCATTTGAATCTGGTGTTATTTTTGTTTCCCAAATGTAACATGTTTAAAGTCCCACTCCAGTTTCACAATACAATGGAATGAAGTGATTCCACATCGGTGTCCCATTGCAATCTTCCAATTGGAGAAAAGAACAATGAAGGTGTATTCCACGTTTGTACAAAATCATTTAGGCCAAACTAAAATGACGGTTTTATTCTCTTGAAAACAATTACTAATCATTATTGCCGCCTTGTCTAGCAAAGCGTCAAGGGACGACCTTAATGACCCGCGGCGGTCGCAGCCTTGGCAGCGATCTCATCCTCCTTGGCGTGCAAAGCGATGAGCTCCTGTTTCTTGGTGGCAATGCGCTCCTCACGACGCTTGCGTGCCTCACGCACCTTGGTCCGCCTGGCCTCGGCCTGGTCAGCGAGCATCTTGCTGCGCTGCTTCTCGGCCTTCTTCTTGTGAATGTACTCCATGAGCACACGCTTGTTCTTGAACACATTACCCTTGCACTTCATGTACAGATCGTGGTACAGATGGCGATCGATCTTCTTGCTGTCACGGTACTTCTTCAGCAGACGACGCAGCACACGCTGACGTTGCATCCACACCAGCTTTGTGGGCATACGAGCGTTCGCTGTACCCTTGCGCTTACCGAATCCACAGTGGCGACCCTTGCGACGGGCCTCGGTGTTCTTGCGGACACGGTAGCGGGAATGCACCACGACGGGCTTCTTGATGATCAGACCATCCTTGATTAGTTTGCGTATGTTCTGACCTGTTGACCAATAATAAGATACATCGTTAACATTTGCGATGTGACATCGACATCGAAATCGATGGATAGAGACAGAGAGATACTTACGCGAGTTTGTGTTGGCGATTTCGTTGATTTCATTGGGATCCAACCAAACCTTCTTCTTGCCGCAACGCAGTACAGAGGCTGCGAGCCTCTTTTGGAGCTTTAGAGAACTGCAACAAACAAATTCCAAATTAATAATACACTAAAACAGCGTGCCATGATTTTTCTATTCATTAGTGTGTGTGTATGCATGCGTGCTCATGTGTGTGTGTGTGTGTATATTCAGGTTATTTCACATTTATTGCGCTCAAATTAAATTGCACTTATTTTGTGCTGCATTTATAACTTAATGCAATCACTGATGAACACTTTTCACACATTTTAACACAACAAAAGCACAGTAAACACACAAATTTATAAATTCCACTATACCTCATGCTGTCGACCCTCGCTAGTCGTGGCTGAGAAAGAAAGAAAAATTTGACAGACGGAAATGACTGCCATTTTTGAGCATGTATGCTGACAGGTAGCTCGCTGCTATAGCAGTGTGACCGTTTGTATGCTTTGTTAACATAACAGTGTGTTAACAGCACTTGCATAACTCCGATATGCTAACATCGAAAATGTTATCGATAACAGTGGTCAAACAGCCGTTGAAATTTGAAATTCCAAAATTTCTTCAATAATTCCAAAAATATTAATAAATTTGATGAAAATTAAAATATAGTAATTGGACAAAATTAAAATTAACATTTTTATGATGATTTCAAGTTCGTCAGTCCCCTGGGAAGAGAAAATAAAAAATTTAATTCAGAGAAAAAGAATTATATCAAAAAATCAAGAAAATTCTAAAAAAAATTATGCAAAAATTGAAAAAATTCTAGAAAAAAAGTCCAAAAAAAGTAAAAAGATGAAATAAAAACCTTAAAACCAAATCAAACCAGACTGGGAAACTTTCGTCGGCGCCAAAAAAATCAAGCCAGATCGCAAACTTTTACCGGATGGGCAGCACTCGAGACAGCTGATTATATGCTAACATCGAAAATGTTATCGATAACAGTGGTCAAACAGCTGATTATTTATTGTAGGAAAAAAGTCTACCAAAATAAAAAATAATATTTTGTTATATTAAAATCAGTTAAGATGCAACACACTTTAAGGCGCTGCCTAACCATGGCGACCATACCAAAAATGCGCTGCTATGCAACATTGCCACATGCTCCAGAGCAGAACAAGAAGCAGGCCAACAACAGAAATGAATTACCCAGACTGATGGACTTTCCGGAGATCATTTGGCCATCGGCACTGAACACCATCAAAAATTGGATAACCGTACAGTTTATCATACGTCCCTATTTCGATAGCGAATTTCAAATCAAAGATTTCATATTTGGCGCCAAGCAGGCGCTGCAGGTGAGAGATCGTACATATACAAGAATAGTGACATATCTCAAACTATGGAATTCAAGAAAAACGCATTTAAAGTTTTCACAAAGCGTTCAAACATATCTCTTCTCTCGCTGTGTATTAAAGCTAGGATAATGAAATTTTGACACAACATAGATTATTACATCACTAATTTAAAATTCGCGTTTTTTGAGTTATGTCACTCTTCTATTTAATGAGCGATATGAAATTAAAATTAATATAATTGTACTCTTTGTCGGTCAGGTTGTATCTTCCAAATTGACGGGCGGTGATCTGGGCCAACTGCAGGATCTGGTCAGTGCCGATGCCATTGCCGAACTCAAGCCGGTCGTGCAGAAGCTATCGATGACCCAACGGAAGCAATTGGAAATCAATGAGAGCGATATATATCTATCGTTTCCTTATCAAATCGGCATCATATTCGATGATGCCAATGATAAGCTGCAAAAGCGATGGGTGGAAATCACAATGGTGTTTCATGTGATGCGAGGACTATCCGAGATGCGAGAGCGTGGCGAGGAAATACCCTGGAATATGGGGTAAGCACGGATTCAGGGATTCCTTCGAAAGCAGGGTATCAAATGGAATCGAATATCGTTTTCAGTTAGGGTTTCGGTTGTTTTTTTAAAAAAATCTTTGTATATCTGTTTCGTAACGGTTACCGGTTTTTTGTAGCTTTAGGTTTAAAAATATCGGTTTGATTTTGGTTCACAAAGAAAAAAGTTAGTTGAAGAATGTTAAAAGAAAGTTAATATATAATAAGAACAAAACTTATGTGATATCGAAAAGATTTCAAATTTAAAATCAAAATAAGTTTGAAACACCCTAACAACATAATTTAATTTATTTTATTTAATTTATTATAATTTGTTTGATTGAACCTAAATTAGTCGGTTTACATGAATCGGTTATTTCGGCTTGAATAGCTTCGAATTCAGTTACAGTTAACAATTTCAATCGGTTAATACCGATCAAAAGTGACGGTTGCGATTACGGTTTTAATACCTGTTTAAAAGTATCTTAATCTTTTGAATTTCTCAATTTTAGCACCATGCCCGAGTATCAGGATAAGGTGTTCATATGCAACTATCGGTTCAAGAAGGAGTTCACCGCAGGACAACAATCGGACTGGACCATTAATGTGGCCAATCACTTTAGGGCCATTGACCTTATCAACGAATCCAAATAACATAGGATAAACTGACAATTTAGCTGTAATCCATTCAACATTTTGGAATAAAATTTGCGTTAAAATTGTATAGGTATGAGATAGATACAGAAAATGCAATTGTTTATTGTTTAGATTTAAATAACGAGTACATTTAGGATGTTTTTAGTTAATATCTTTTGCTGTTGCTCTGTTTGTTGATTAAGTTAAAGCTTAAGTTTAATGCTTCGTCTGCTTCTCGTACTTGGACCTGTAGATGCCCTTCGAGTCGTATTTGTCGAGCAGCTTCTTCCAGTCACTGGCATTATTGGAGCGCAGATAATTGATCACCTTGTTGGAATTGCGACGCTGCACATCGGTGCACTTGGAGCACTCGGACTCGAGGGCATCGGGCAACAGGCGCTTCAGTTCGCGTCCCTCTGGAGTGCAGGGTCCCGTCTCCATCAGGCACTTGATATAGTTGCCCAGGATGCGACGATTGCCCAGAACATCGTCCACATTAATGTTGTCGAACTTGTTGGTGTATTCCCTTTGGGGACCGGCAGCTGCCAAGCCGGCAAACACACACACTAACAATATGGCCAACGAAGCTTTCATTTTGAAGCAGCTGTAAATAAACAAATGGCAAATGAATTTCAATAAGATAAATCGCTAAGTGTAAGTAATTGTTAAACAAACAAGAAATCTTGTTAATACATTTTATGACTTTGACTAAAATGCAAACAATTTCTCACTCCTGACGACGCGACGTCTCCGAGTATCTGTGTGTCACTCCGTGTATCTCTGTATCTGTATCTCTGTATCTTTTAAGCTGTGCTGCAATTATAAGTCTTCTTTGATATCTTTTCTGATCTCTAAACAAAATACATATACATATTCAATTTTTGGCTATTCAGGCGTCGTTAAGTCTGCTTCTCGCACTTTCCTGACTTTGACTTGACAACTGGCTTTATTATGATGTGACATTGGAATAGATTCTCGGTCGTCGCTTGTTTGGCAGCCTCATTTCTGGGCTAAACTCATTTCATGCATTATTAATGACTCTTGGCATATATGGCATATGCATACTAATTAATGTTTTTTTTTTCTCTCTCTCTCTTACTTTTAATAACAAAAGATTTCACAATTTCGCTACGCTTTGACCACGTCGGTTAGCTTAAGCCCGGTTTAAGCTGGTTTTTTATTTTAGTATAAAATTATCTAAACTGAAATTGAATTTAATATCAATGCAATTGACTGTTTGTTATTTAACCGTTATTAAATGAACTAACACACACACATACACATGCAAAGTGTTGGCAATCGTTTACGCAATATTTTGTATATCGATATCAATCAAGCAATTGCGCATGCTCGACGACTCGTATCAACGAGCTTGTGTCTCTCTCTCTCTCTCTGCCTCGCTCTCGTTAAATCTCTTTTGTCTTGTTGTGGTTTCTTTACTCACTTGTTGTTGTTGTCTTGTTGAGCTGCTCTTATTGAGTCTGGGTTTTAGTGTTGTTTTAGTTGTGTGTGATGCGTACGACAGCACAGCTTTGATTGCGAGCTGTTAGCCTGTTTAACCGACTTTTATACTAAGGAGCTTTGGCAACTCGACGCGTGCAAGCAAAGCTTTCGCATTCGCTTTGGCCACTTGTCAACTTGTCGTTCCGTTCCGTTCCGTTCGTCGGACCTGGGCAGACCGAGCGAGTCAAAGGTCTCTTCGTGTTGCACTGTACCCCACCTACCCCCACTACCGACCGTTTACAACAAAAATACATTGCATACATATGTATGTTGCTACCAAATGAACCGGATTTCTGTTTTCACCCGAAATTTCGGCGCAATCACTTGTACCTAAGGTGTCTGTAAGCCGCTTGTGTTGCTGTTGTTGTTGTTGTTGTTGCTTTCGGGATTTGTCTTACTTTACGAGTGTCGTTTGGCGCTTGGACTCGTTCACCCCCTTGCCACCCCTTGTTCCCCTTGACACGGCTGTTTGTTTAGGTTGTTAGTTTGTTAGTGGGTTTGCACGTCTCACCGCAGTTATGCCAAAATTCGTAGGAAAAACGTTGACGTATTTACCCCAACATTTGAACAAAACAAGTAAGAAGGCTTTAGAGGAGAGTGCTCGACTTCGAGATACCCAGCACTCAATAATAATTATTGTTTTTTGCTAAATAATAAAATTACTGACTTGAAATAGATATGTATTTACAATTCTTGATTTTTCAAGACTTATTCAATGATAGTTATTTAATTTGAACAGTTTTATAAAAATCTAAATATAATCATTAGTGAGTTTTATTCTATTCGCTCGAACCCATTGAATTCCGATTCATCTAAAATTGCGCAATATTAATCATTAACATCAAAGAAAATCCTTATAAACATTATATGGGTAAATGTTTCTATTAAATTTGTATTATAATAAAATTTATAATAATTCCGGTTTCTGATATAAACACATTCTCTTGAATCTTCCGAGCTTATTATCCGAAATTGATGAAATTTTCAGATAGTATCCGAACTTCCTTATACCTGTGGGGTCCACCATGATAAGTTTATTATACCCTCACTCATCACAGGGTATAAAATCAGATCGCGAGAGAGAGAGAGGGAAAGAGAGCAGCCTGTAATGCTCTCTTAGCTTTTTTTTTTGGAAACGCTTATGTTGTAATCGGTTTTATGCATTTCCCACTTTTAATTCCCATTCCCATTATCTCGCTATCTTTATCGAGTATCTGCTTTGCTCTCCATCGAAACTCTAGACACAACCAGATTTCGAAAGCTCTTAACTGGTCTCAGAGACTCTGCGGTTTTGTTTGTGCAGACCTCAAACTGGGGATTTACCCTCATAGCTTATCGGGTTATTCATAGATCTCGAATTCGTATTCGGTGCACTCACAAATCAGAGCGATAATTGCCGCGACTGCTGTTTTTGGGATCACAAATTATGAACCATTAAATGTCTATATTTATTCGCACTCTAATGACAATGACGCATGTTTGTTTGTCTACTAAACTGCAGTTCAATAGGTCAGTTCTACTTAATAATTAAAACAACAAGAAATAAAAAAGCACTAACAGCTTCCCAACTTAGGGGTTAATGAAAGGTAATTAATCATTTTGAGAAACAATGATATAACTTTTATGCTAATTACTATGATGCTCGTAATTATGCAAAACTCTGGCTGATTTATCATAGCATCCAAAACCAGCTACGTATTTTTTTTCTGTTTGTTGTTCACGCATATTACAACATTTTGCCTGGAGCAGCGTACCCGTCTCAAGAAATTATATTTTTTTGTCCTGCCAATATTGATTTGCATTGAATAATACAAACCAAATAAGAGTTCGCGAACCGTCATCTAAAATAATGCGATATCTTTGCGGTCTTTGAACTTCATTAATATTTTTATTTTTAGGTCCAGTTTTTAAATTCCTTTCTTAACATTACTGACTTTCTTTTTGAAACGAATCGTTTTAACAGTTTTGATATCTATTCGGGTTCAATTGATTTCAATAACTCAAAACTTATTATCGAAAAGTTAACAAATTTTCTTGTTGTTCTTGAACCTTTATAAAAGTATTTCTAATGACGGTCGACTGTGATTTGCCATTGCGTTTAGTTTTCTGTAAGTTGATTCATGATATAATTTTACACGAAATAATTATCATGTTAATGTAAACAGTACAAATAAAGCAAATTCCGAAAAATTTTATAAAAATTAAAAAAAAAAACAAAGACAACAAATTTTTAGGAAACCTAGAAAAGGATGATAAAATGGAAAATGGAAATTATAAAATTATTTAGTGTAAAATTATTACAAAAATTCTAAAATTCAACAGACTTGTAGTATTTACCTGATTGTTGCCATTTATTTCGTTATTTTAATTTTCGAAGTATAAGTCTCTTTTCTGGTTGGTATTCTTCTAAACAAATTTGACGGAATTTTTAAACATTTCCGATAACATTGTGGGGAATTTTGAGAAACAATCGACTTAATACTATAACTTTACTGTTACCCAATTAACAGTTGTGTATTAAATTGCAGCTTATGTAAATGGGAAAGTACAGTGTAAACCTTAGCGAGACGATCTTAAAGTGTAAAAGGGGACAGGGGTAGAGAGGAGGTGACTGTAGCAAAGAAGGAGGTGCAGAGGAAAGGGGAAGACATAGGTATAAATGGAGAAATAAAGAGTCAGAGCAAACTGAAATAAGACAGTTACAGAGAGAGAGAGAGAGAGAGAGATAGAGGGAAAAATACAGGCAATGAGGAAGATGGAGGCCAACTGAAGCTGGAAGCAAGGTCATCAAAGGGTTGTTTGCCTTGAATTAAGGCAACATGTGCAAAAGTTCAGGTTCAGGAAGACACAACGGAACAACAAAGGCGAAACAGAAAAATAAACAAACCAAAAGAGAAGTACGCGTAAAAAAAAGAATAACAATAAAAAAAATCAAAACCGATTCAATAAACTTAAATAAATCTGGGGACAGATCTTTAGTGAGGCACGAGTACGTGTGCACAGGTTTTCATTGCCATGCGTCTGTCAGTCTGTCAGTTTGGCAGTCTGTCTGTCTGTCTGTCAGTCTATCTGTCTGTCTGTCACTGTGTGTAGAGGTGTGTGTACTGGTGTCTGGTCTTACAGATAATAATTGTGCACACAATTTATGACCTAATGCCTAATGCCTAGGAATCAAACAAAAAGCCGCGACCTAAAGCAAAATCACAACGAGGCAATAAGGTTTGAGATTAGGTTGTGTGTGCTTGTGAGTACAGATTGGGAATTATAGATTGGCAACTGACAGATAAGGTGAAATGAGAGACACGTCGCTTACGATGGCCAATTACGTATATTTTTTTGTATTATTTGAAGCTGATAAGTCGAGCTCTGATTAGGCTCAAAAAAAATCAGCTGATCTTTCACTCTCACTATAAGTATAACTATAAAGTAATTCTACAGAAGTATCTACAACTAAACGTATCTATGAGATACACAACAATATTTGTCAGCCTTGGATGAATCATTCACATTTGGATTCGGATATAGTTGTGGATTCAATTCCGTCTCCAGTTTGGTTCAATTATTCTCTGACGTTGGATTCGGGTTGGAATTTTGATGCAGTTATGGATGCAATTCCGTCTCCAGCTTAGTCAAATGGTTCTGCGACGTTAAAATCTGATTCGGATTTTGATGCAGTTGTGAATTCAATTCCGTCTCCAGCTTGGATGAATCATACTCCAGCGTTGACTCCGGATTTGAGTGTGGATGTGAGTTCAATACCGTCTCCAGCTGGACAACGGGTGTGGCGCAGATCTTATTGCAGAGCCGCCTCAACAGGCGTATCAAGAAGTAGAGACTCCCGATGGCGCAGACAAGTTGCAAGGCCATTAATGTGGGTTGTAGATAGGGACTCGCATAGATCCGCATTATGACAAGCACATACGCAGGCAATTGGCCCATTTCCTAGTTGAAGAACACAAGAGCTAAGCTTTAGAGGATCGGTAACTGGATCCAAGGATCAGCTTAATTGATACTTACAAACTCATACCAAAAGGTGGGCACCATCACGTGACTCAGCCTATTGAGACTGTGTCCGTATCCATTCATGTTGGGCATAGGTGTCACCGACTGAAAGCGATACTTCTCATTGAGGGGTATGCCCGACGTGGGCTCCAACAGGATGAAGCCCTCATGCTCCTCCGCATTCGGATTAAGTCCCTCAAAGTGCTCTGTCCAATCGTAGCTGCTGCCGTAGAAATGTGGCGCCGAAAATGCAGCAGGTGCATCGTCTGCAAAATCAAAAGAAGGGAAAATTGAAAACATAAATATGTAGAAATTATTATATAGTAATTTAAATCATCAGAGGGATTTCCAGATATACAACTAATACAATTTCGGGAGAAAGTCGTAACAATTTTTTAAGGCAAACATAATATGCTTAGGAAACGCAGAAATCCCACATTTAGAGTCTTTAGCTCTTATAATCTCTAGGCTAACTAAAAAAACAGATGGACATGCTGATCGAGATCGATATGCTGCAACGATTTTAAAATTAAAAAAATGGGAACCCAAATTCGTAATCTACGGACAATTCTAAGATGTTTTCACAAAGAAACCATAGTTCTAAAATCAATTGTGATTTTGATATTTTGATTTTAGACCTTGCAAGGACGAAAATTACGTTTTAAGGACAATAGGTCTTCGATTTTAAAAATCCTGGTCCTCATAAGAGTCAGGATTGGACTAAAAACACTAAAGATATGCTATTTCATCTTAAACATATAAAAAATATTAACTCAAAGAGCAGGGACTAGATTCTACTATAGTTTTTTGGTTGAAACATCTTTGAATTGACCGTAGATTACGACTTTCGAGTTGTAAATTATTTTTTTTGCCCATAAATATCGATGAACTCTAACATATATACTCTATAAAGGTCAGCCACACCTACTTTCAACTATTACGTATTTTTAAAAAGACCCTTTATACTTCTTCAGTACAGGATCTAGCAATAGCAATTAGAGGGGGATTTCTAGAGTGAACACAACGTACTTATCACACATTTGGACACGTCGAACATGCCCGATGGCAGCCTGACTCCATTGGTGATAGACAAGCAACTGGGGGCCGTCTCATTGGGTCTTAAGAGAGTATAACGATAGCCCTTGATTCCCTCGTGCTCGTCCTCCCGCTGATAGTGAAGTGGAAGGATTCGACACGATTCACTGGCCATAATGTTGAGGGGTGTATCTTTCTTGATGAAGGGCGGATAGAGGGAATTGTCCAAGGTGTCCTGCACATTGATGGGACAACTCTCATCGATAGGTCCAGTGTGTCGCTTCAGTTGCTCCTGAATTATTAGATCATCATTGTATGATTGAATGCGGAAAAAGTTTTCCACACCAGGTTCTGTGCCAATATTGACAGTGAAGACCTCTTCCTTTTCTTTGAGTGCCTGTAGAATGAATGAATGAATTGATGAATAATTGAATTGATTGGATTGATCTTCATTTGCTTACATTATAGAGCACGCCACAATTGGAGACAAGTGATATCCACTTGCTGGCCATTTCCAGACCGGGACGCGTAAACTCCCAGAGGAAATAGTAGACACTGTCCGGCATAAACAGTTTCTCCCCCATGGTCACCGCATTGAAGCCCATGGCTGTAAACATGGACTGGGTGTGGGCAGCCTTGGCGGCAGCTCCAATGAGGATGCTATTGAATTGGACAATTGTCTGGTTGAGAATGTCCGGGGAGACGCTCTCGTCCGGCAGGAACTCGACATGGCGATAGCGATGCTTGCGAAATGTGACACTGCTCTCCGTTCGATTCAATATATCGTTATACCCAACAATATTGTAGGTAATGGGTCCGACCTGCTCCAGTCGCACCTTCTTGTCGCGACCACTAATAAACTCCTCCGCATTCGTGACATTGAACAGATAACTCTTGAGCTTGCCAAATGGTGAGTTAATCCAACTGTCCATTGTTGGCATCGATTCACTGAATTGCACATGCACCTTGGCCAACTCACGCTTATAGTCAATCCCAAAGGAGATCACAAAAAGATAGATGTTGAATGCACAGATCAGCGAAAGAAGCACGATCTTAAGCCAGGAACATCCCGACTTGGTCACAGTCCCCATAATCACAACCGACAATTCCCACAGTGAGTGAATCTAAACTGATGCGTCCGCGTTGTTGAGATCACGCGATCCGTTTGATTTCATTAAACTAATCTTTAGCTTTAGAATTTTCATATTATTCAAAAATTGCTGTCTTACATTGACTTATCTCGAGGTCCCTTCCTCTTGGTTCTTTTTGAAAACGAAACAAACAAATATGAATATGAATAAAAGCTGAGCAAAGTAAAAGTGCTAAACAGTGTGATGTGCTAACAGAATACCCTGTAGTAAAGAAAACACTCCATAGTTGGTCAAGTAAAATAAAAAAAAAAGAAGAATTATTTATAAGTCTCTCTCTGATTAATATTTACAATAATGTTAAACTAAATTAAATTATTCCCATTAAATTCGTTTCTAGTCTATTCTATTCTATTTGTTGTGACTATGTAGTTCCTGGATGTATAAACTTTGCTCTGCTGCGCTTAAATAATCATAAATAATAAACAATAAATAATATATACAAAATAATAAAAAATATATATTATATATAATAAATAACAAATAATAAATAACAAATATAAATAAATCATAATAAATTTAAAAATATGTAACTAGACTGATTTAAAATACTCATATTATAATATAATAATATAATATAATATAATATAATTTTGCTATTTGATATACAATCAATCTGGAATTTTTAGTATAAATACTTACATGTGTAATATATAAACTTTTTCATATTTTCAGCTGATACAAAGTATATTTCTTAACTAAATAGTATAAATTTCTAAAAATCTCAAGTTTACTTCCATCAAAATTTACACGCTCGACTCAACGTACTTATGAATGGAGAGCATACGCCTTGACAGTCTAAGGTTTTACAGGGTATCTAAATAACAGAAAGGCTATCAGCATATGGCAGAGGGCAATCACGCTCCGTCGGCTGCGCAATGTTAGTGATAGCGATAAAGCCACAAGTCTGACCCAGAGCATAGAATTTACGCAAATCGTTATTATAATTAATGTCTCAAGATTAATTTCGTGACTCCGCTCCACTGTGCATCTTCCCATCCGATGAATGCACCTGGACACGATCATTGGCATTGGAATTGTCATTGGCAGCGTAAATTAACTGCATTTATTTAGTTAGTTATAGCTATTTTTAAAGTCACTTTTGGATTATTATTATCGCACCATCGCATGGGAATAAATAGAGTGAGATTGTGTTATTCCCAACTGAAAGTTTTCTTATCACTGCAGATTGTGCAATTTCCAATTTGAAGTCGTCTTATCAGTGACAGACAGTCGAATGCTATCAGCAAATGGTCTGTCTGGTCGATCACACTGAATTGCAATTATAATGCCATATCGGCTAATTCAGATCCGGTCTGGTATTGATTTCAGATACGCATCCAATACTTTAATCGATAGAGTCATAGAATATGCAGTCCCCATAATAACCTATAGTTTAAATTTAAATAAAATTTATAAACTTTCGATTGCTTTCTATTAGATACCCTATAGTAAAAACATTTTTAAATAGTTTGGTGCATATTTACTGGTATGTAACTATGACCTTATAAAGTATATATTCTTAATAAATATTAAGAGTCAAGTCGGATCTCAAAGCCTATAAGATAGTTAGAGACAGATAAGTTTATATTTAATTTTTTATGGTAAGTTCACAAAGCGATTATAAATTTGAGGAAATTGTGGGAAAAAAATAACTAGAATAACTCTAATTTTAAGACAAAATGCCAAATTTAATTTTCAATTGTACAACTTTAAAAAAAATTACTTAAATAAGAAAGCAGAGTTTAATGAACGATTATATTTATTGTAACAGGGTATAAGATGAGCTTAATGATCTGCTGTGTCAGCCAATTTAATTACTGTAAACACCCTATGACGTTAAAAAATCAAGTAGTCTAAAACAAAATCAAGCAAAAGCACATTTGTTTTAAATGCTAGCATCGTAGATACCCTTTTTACAGCTTCACAATTACACTTAAATCCATAGGAACATATGAAATAATTTAACCTTTAACTTACGCACTCGTTAAAGGTTATTATCGGGAAAAATAGCGCTGACATTTTCTGAAATCGTAACCATAAAAATTAAATTACATCTTAAACTGAAAGTCTCTTCTACATTGTACGATACTTGTTTATAATATAACTAGATATTCCTTTTACTATAAAGTTTATAGCATTTGATACTCTTCCTGTTGCCTTTTTTATTAAAATTGTGTTTTCTTTTTGCGACACTTTTTAAACGTTACCAGTTTATAAGAGTAGATGAAACTCAAGATACTAAGTCGGATTTCCATTTGCTTTCCAGCAATGTTACAATAACTTTGGCCAAGTTGCTTAACCCTGTTCAAGGTAAAGCAGATACATAATTATTAAATTTTTTATGGTTTGTTAAAACCAAAAAGTACTTATATTCATTTCTAGACTTTTGATTGTTTTTGGGAATCTTTTATTGTTACCAAAATGTTGTGGCAAAGGGAACTTATCGCTTAGAAACATTTAAAATTTGGTATATGGTATATCTATCAAGCGATTATATCATTAAAAGTTCCATAGATGGTCTCTGTTCAGGAGAATTAATTGCAGAGGAATGCGTTTGGGGTTTTTTATGTGCCTAATTAAAATAATAGCGTAATTTATTGTACACATTAAAGTCATATACATTATACAGATATAGATACGATATACATTAGTTTTACATATATATTCTTAATATATATTTGATATTATATTATATTATTGATTGATAGATTTTAGTTCGGGAAGTTCGCCAGTCCGTATTCGTAAATAATCCGTTTTTTTTATTTTAGGTCTAATCAAGCACATTCAAATGCGGGGACGAAACTTCAGGTAGAACTTTTGTGACTTATTTGGAATATCGCACGATTTGTTTTCATTCTCGTTTTTGTGATTTTGTTTAGATTTTGGCCAAGTTATAAATGGGTTTTTGTGTTTTTCTTTTTTTCTTGAGACTTATAGCGATCACGACCGTTGGACAGACTATAAGCTAATGCACTTTGAAAGCTCAGTAATGATTAAAGTTAAGTACTTAATGACGAGTTTCTACCAAAACATATACAATATACAATAAGTACATACACGTATACATGTAAGTCTTCCCAGCTCCATTTTGTTCTAGATTACAACTCATTCGCAACCACATTCGCATCCGCATTCGCATCCGCATATTCACATCCGCAGTTGCATCCGCATTTGCGTAACTAGCTTAAATTTTGTATTAATAACTAAAAATGCCCTAGGGCCCTAAGCGACAATAAACCAATGAGAACTGCAGATCGCAAATCACCGATCTCAGATCTCGGATCAATATCGTGGATTGCTTGGAGTGTTATCCTTGTTCTGTTTCTTGTTCATGTCTACCTGAGCGGTGGCCAGATAGTTCGAGGCCTCCAGATGCAGTGTGCTCTGTCTGTGCGAGTTGCGGATCAAACAGAAGGTGGAGAGGAGCAACAATGCCACGCCCAGAACACTGAGTCCTACAATGAGACCGATACGGATTTTGGGCGGAATCGTTTCAGCGAATCGCATCAGATTCGTGACTTCATCGGGCAGATTATCGATGCCCTCCTCGAACCACAAAATGGGAAAGATAATGTCCGGGAAGTTGGCCACCTGTTTGATATCAAACACCTGACTGACCGCCAGATTGATCTGAATACGAGCTCGCACACTCAATGTGGTGCCCATTTTCTAAAAGAGAATATATATGTTTAGAGATCGGAATCGATAGGAATCAGTTAATCGATCACTTACAGGCTGCACATCGAAGAAGAACTGATGCTTCTCCTTTGTCGGTGGAGAAATGCCTTCAACCTGAGTCCTCAAACTATCATCGGCCAGATAGAAATGTGGGAAGCTCAGCATAATGGGTGAGTCTAAAATGAAATGAATTAGAAGAAATGCGGATCGTTCTCTTGTTTACTCCTTACCGTATTGACAGAGCGACACATTGAAGAGTCCATTCGGGGAACAGGATGGTTTGCCGGCTGGACAATAGCACATGTTATCGGGATGGCTATCGACATCGGCGAATACCCACTCGGGTGGGGTGAAACGATAGCCGGGCACTTCGTTAGAGGTCATCACTTCCTTCTCGAATACCAAGGGCAGCAGACGACACAGATCCTTGTCGTAGACCTCCAGGATGCGACTCTTTTCGATGTGGGGCGGGAATATGGAGCCATCGGTACCGTCCAGACGATTGCAGTTATCCGAGGTCCAATGCGGCAAATGTGTCCGTCCATTGAATCTGTCAATGATGCCATACTGCTTGATATCGTCGACGCCCGTGAAGACCGTCACACGATCCGATGAGGTACCATTTTTGCCATAGAGCAAACCGAACTCCTCATAGGGCAACTTCTGTTCCTTGGGCACCACATCCTTGGCCAGCTTCAGCAATGGATCCTCATAGCCCCAGAGTAATTGACCCACAGAGACTTGCACAAATGGCTTGATCTTCAATATATCCATGATACTGGCCATCGCCAAGCGGAGGAATCTGAAAGAATCCAAGTTCAAGTTCAGGTTCAATTTCAATTTAAATGGAATTTAACATTGGAATCTCACCTGGCTGCATGTTTACTCTGTGATGTAGCACTCAGCATGGGAATGTTGGGCACAATAACCACATCGTCTTCGGGTCCAACGGACAGATCTTCACGGAACTTGTAAATCTTGCGCAGATTATAGCTCAGCGTTCCATTGTCATTCTCCACAATGTTCACCTTTTTCCATGTCTCGCTATATGAAAATTGCAACGTTTACTTTCAGATATTACAAGTGCCCAAGATGAGGAGGAGGGAGAGGGCACTTACCTGTAAATGTAGGGTCCCACCTCATCAACAATGGCCTTGGACCCGTTGCTTAGAAAATCGTCGGCGTTGGTCACATTGTACACATACAAACTGATGCGAGGCTCCACTGGAGGCTTGGCCCACCATCCAAAGGTCTTGGTTCCCACACGTAGCGCTATCATCCGATCAACGACGACATTGATCAGCGCAGTAAATTGGCAGGCCACCAAAACACCTCCAATTATCAGCACAGCACCAATTGCGATTGTAATCCCTGTAAATACCCAGGAAAATTGTAAAAGAGTTACATTTTAAAACAAGTTTATCGATTCCTATGCCTATTGATAATTAACTGAACCGGTTAATCGTTCTATAAATTGTCATATTGCTGGATTACTGGATCAATGATTGTTCGCTTAATGAATAGATCGATTACTACATCAATTCACTACCAGATCAACCGAAAACCTTATAAATGTACTACTTTGCATAAGAATCGAACTATATTAAACAGACTTTAAGCATTTACTAGATCAGATTGATATAAATTTTTACTATATTCTACTTAGATGTTAATTTACAGGGCACCAAAATGCCTCGAATTATTAAAAAGCACCAATTCTGATTTGGTCCCTGTTATTTCATTAGTAAACTATGATCATTTACGTAAATAATAAATTATATTCGAATATATATATTTATCGATTACTACATCTCTGATTGATTGCTTACTGCATCAATTGCTTACCATCCACATTAAATGATTGATCGACTTACTAGCTTAATAGGTTAAGAGATAAAACGCTTACTAGACCGATAGTATCTATCTCATATTGTATTTCTTAATAATTACATCTATCGCATACTAGATTATTAAATTTAACATTCTCAAATTGAACAATCGATCACTTGCACACTTACAAGATTTTAATTATGTATAAGTTTATCGATGGCACAATGGTACGCTGCTCCCTATCGAGACTTTTGTCGGAGCTGAGAGAACGAGGAAGAGATAGAAAGTGCTCTACACCTTCTCTGTGGCGGTACTGCATTTCTTAGCAGGCTTCCTCGGCGATCCCTTCTATGAAGAGCTGAAGAGTCTAGAGGAACTGGTGCTCTTTATGGTTTACATTGCTTGTATTCAGGAACGAATTTCGTCCATCGGGAACAGCTAGTGATTCTTTACTAGAGGTAATTCAGCTCAAGTTTTTCCTCTCCGTTACGCATCCTTTTAACCACCCTGATACCTATTAACCCTACAGATACCGGACAGCCTGAGTGAACTCGACTATGGTCGAGCAGTCAGAATAACCTAATTTAACCTTACTTAATCAATGGCTGGATCAATCGATTACAAGACTATTTAACTTATTTTCCATTAGATTGATCAACTACTAGGATTCTGCTATCGATGACTACTAGATCACTAGAATATGATGATTACTAGATCATTCGATAGCTAATCAATCAAATTCTACATTAAACGGTACTAATCACTTACTAATTATTATTATTAACTATTAATTGCCATTTATATTGATTTTGAGACTTGTCGTTCGCTAGATCTATCGATAATATATACGATCGATAGAGTCTGTATGACTAGACTGAATGAGTCAAGCCGCCCGGAAAAACAGTAGCTAATCGTGCACCCACAACACGTTTTCTGTTTGACTGAACTCGGTTAATGGGCCATAGAATCGAAACTAATTGGGTTCAGTTCGAAGGTCTGAGGGCCAGAGGGGTTAGTATAGGCCGTTAACTAAACGATAGTTTTTTTCTCAAGTTGCCTTCTTACATAAAACTGGATAATTTGATCTTTTAACCTTTAGAAGCTGTTCTCTCACTGATAATTAATTCTATTTATACAATACTATCATTGAAAACAGACTGCAATTAGTAATTAATCATCTGCTTGAATAGATGCATAAATTACAGAACCGCTTTAATAAGATTTAACCTGAAAGTTAGCTTTATAATAATTTCATTAAATGCCAATGATAATATCAAAGATCATGATAACCCAGATTCAAGTTCTAATAACTATAATTATTTTTCCCATCGGAACTCTCGACTTCGATCGATCTATAAATATAAATTGAACTACATTCGCCTATTTATGAAACTTCAGAACGCAATAGACCTCTACTGTATGAATCACCCAGGAATGTGTGAAAAAAAATCACTCTAAAGGCAGGTAAACAATAATGTGCCTTGCTAACTGAACAAGTATCTGGAGTTTGTGTAAAGACCTTGATAAAGCAACGCAATGTCAGACCGAAGCTTGGCTTTTAGTATACGTATATAATACTTATGTGTGTAATATCAAGCGTGGAATCAATTAGAATTTCAAATTGAAATACCAGTATAACCAGTCATACAAAATAACAGACAGTAGTTTCTGATTAGCCAATGACTTCAATATAATTCAATTCCTATTCAATACAATACGGAAATCTTCTGGATTCTTATATAAAGAATCATTATTATACAATTAGTGAATGGTTTATGTATTTTCAATTATCTATCTGACATCTTTCCCATTTAAAATTAAAGGGAATTCAACTTTCTGGCAATGCTTAATAGCAAAATATCCTTATTAAGTTGGCTGCAGCTAACTAACAGTAAAGGAAGCGCGATTTTCCACTTGTTAAGTTGGCTGCAGCTCACAATTTGGTCGTTACCTTACTTGATACTCTTTATTTTAGATGCTAGGGGTTCTACTTACACCATTTGCGCAGATATGTGCTGGATAATTTGGTGCAGAGTTTGTGTTTGGGTCCGTTCATGTTGTCAACGTGTAAATCGCCTTCGGGTTCTCAACTAAAATTGCATAAAATATATATGAAAACAATATTAATAAAAAAACAGACTCGTTTCATGTCATCTCGAATCGTAAACTGGGCATTTTTAATGCGAAACTGGAATATTTTTTGTCACATGAGTATGTTAAATATTCTGAGCCACTCGTCTTTCCAGTTGATAGTCGACCAAAGTTGCAGAACTCTAGACACTACACAATAATCATAGTAATAATGATGTTGACAGTGATCATAATAATCATTTTATTGTTATTGTTATAGAAACATTTAAGTTATTTTGAAAAACAAAGCAAAAGTGTAGCAATAATCGCAGTGACAAGTTGAAACTTGTTGAGAGGGAGAAGCATCAGACCCCCAAAAACCCCAAGACACGTTTCTGGGCGTGTTAACCTTGTGTTGTCTTTGAAATTGTTGTATTTGTTTCTTGAATTGTTATTGTTGCTTTTGTCTTTACTTGATTTATCAGAGACGCTTTTCGGACACACTCTCTTTGGGCTTTTGTGTGTGCCTCGTTATTTAGACAAAGTGATATACAATCTTTTGTTATGCTATTTATTGTTATTGTTGTTATTGTTGTTGTTCTTCAGAACCTCGCCAAGTCAGCACACTTTGTGGAAATTTTGATTTCTGTCAAGAGTTATTCTACAATTTTTTATTTTTTTTCTTTTTAAATTAACTTTGCTGTTTGGGCTTTAAGTAATTAGTCATCTGTAATGCTATTACTTATTGCTATTGTTGTTGCGTATTGTTGCTATTAATGTTGACAATAAGTCAACAAATGGGCACAGATTTGAGATACTAGATACTATGTAAACTCGCTTAACCTCCGACTTTGACTTTAACTCCAACTTTGACTCTAACTGAGACTACAACTATAACTACAACAACAACAACGACTCTCGATTCCGGCACAAAGTCCCCAGAGTCAAGCAATTAAAATTTATGCCAAAACGTCTGAACGTCTCTTAATGGCCATGCGAGCAGTTTTCATAAACGTTTTTTAAATAAAAAAGTTAAAAAAAAAAACAAAACAAAACTGAACAAATATATGAAAAATTTATATTTATAATTTTGGCAAACACCTTGACCGAGGCCAGGGCTATTGTTGGGCCATAATTTCGATAAAGCGTGTTGCCTGTTTGCTTGTTAACTGCTTTATTATTGACAATTGCAGCCAAAAGGCGCAATGAAAACATTAAAAAAACATTCAAAATTTCATTCATTCGCCAACCATTTGCAGGCGCCTCACGAAACAATAGAAAAATATCTACGAAAACGAAAAGAAAAAAAAAATAACAATCTCAAAAGATTTAATTGCCAATGCGTCAATTTGTCAGTTTATAAATTTGTCTAGTTTTGTTGTTAGGCAAATCTTTCGAGTCGACTTTTATGCAATCAATGAATTGCAGTTGGAGAGTTGTGTGAGCATTAAGACTTGTAACTGCTCTGTTATTTAATATCACGTCAAACTAGATAAGGCATCTAGATACATATATGTATCTGCATCTGCATCTGTATCCGTATCTGTATCTGTATCTGTGGCTGGTGCTATTGGCTTTGTTTACGGTAAAGTGCATTGCAATTCGGTTTATAGGCACGTCTGAAAAAGGTACGCTTTGAAAACGCATATCTTCGTGTCGGACGGTTTGTGTTTATTTGCGGTTAAACATCACTTGACCATGTCACGGAAACCAGCAATAAGTTTATGCTATTTTTTCTTGTTCACCTTTATGTTTTAAGCATACCCTGTAAGCCTTAAAATGGCTTAAAAATGACACTGACAGCAGAGAAATTTTAAATGAGATTGAAAACTAGCAAGGCTAGCGGCATTGACTGATTTACAGGATATTTAACAGTCCATCAGTTGCTTAGACGAAAAATACAACAGCAAGAAAGTATTTAGGCAAATCAGTTTGAATTTCGAAACAATAGCTTATGAGAAATAAATAAAATTTAATTATAGGGTATAGCACAGTCTAGCATTTGCTGGAGACAATTATTACACAATCTGATTATAAAAGTTATTTTAGACAAAACAGTAGAGTGAATAGTCAACGTAGTTGCTCGCAGGGTATCTGTAAGTCTATCACTCTCCACCACATATTTTCAATTTATATATTTCAGATTTATTGGCAGTTGCAAAAAATTTGATATTGTAAGATACTTTAAAAAGTACAGGGTAATTGCTCGTCTAGCACTCTGCACAAATACTCGATCATTGTACTTTGAGCTTATAGAGACACACACACACATACAAATTGAGATGAGTTTGTGTATTTCGCGGAGTTTAGTGCGCTCTGAAGGTCGCTGCTGCTCCGATATATTGTAGATACAGATACAGATACAAATGCTCAGCTACAGATACAGATACAAATGCTCGACACATACAGTTAGTGACGCCAAAAGGCCAGTTCGAGCCACGTCCATGTCCACGCGTATTGAATAGTAATTAACTAATAATTATTTATACATTTTTTCGTCTTTTTTTTAATTTTGTTTCGAATTTTTATATTTTATTTTGACGACATTCTGGCCATAATCATTGGGCCCATCATTGAGCCGCTTTGTATGGGCCATAAATCAAGCAGCAAATTGCTTTGGCCAATGAATGCCAAATTGACTTTGACTGGGCATACATTATATTTACAAAGTACTCGTATCTATTTATATATGTATATAGTACTTCTATCATATGATTTGCAGTTGAATTTTCAGTTTTGATTTCGATTAGAAACTCGGTTTAACTTGAAGAGTTGATTGCAACAAACTGTTGCCTGATCAGTTGGATCCAACCAGGCGTAACAACATCGACATCGACATCGATTTCAATGGAACTGCGCCACTGTTTATACAAATTATCTGAGGAAATTCTTGGTGAATGTTACAAAACAGCACAACAACTGGTACGACCTGTTTCGCCAACAGCTGCAATTATCTGAATATGATTAGAATCAATGTGGACAAAGATTACAGCTCGTCAAGTGGTTTATTATCAGCTTTGCTTAAACTTAAAACAGTTGCTTAGTTTCATTCACTCACTAAAGATTGCGCCCTAAACTATGCTATGATTCTTTTGACATTCAGCTTTGGATTTATTTCCGATTAGATTAAGTTGCTAAATAAGGTAACAGCACACTTATCTTTTGTATAAAATTTCATTATATTTATTAATTAAAAAAGGGATATGTATGTGTGTATGCATACCCTGTATATGCTGTAACTGACGAAGAAGTTGAATAAGTTGGATTTAGTTCTCAAGATTTTTTTTAATTGGCACCGATTTCATTATTTCGAACATATTTTCAAAGTCATAAAAATCAACTGCCACAAATAAATATTTGATTTCAATAAAACTATACATAATATTTTGGAAACACTACAATTTGGAGTTGCTTTTAGATATTTGTATACACAATAACTGAGGAAGAAGTAAAATATATTAAATTTGGTATCTTGAGATTTTAAAGGGAATTACTGAAGTTTCTTAATTGGCAGCGATTTCATTATTTCGTACATATTTTCAAAGTCACAAAAATCAACTGCCACAAATTAGTTTTCAATTTCAATAAATTTATGAATTTTATCTATGTTTTATATAGCTAGTAAATTATTTAAAAATTGTATTTATCCATTTTATACATTTTAAAAAACTATCTAATTTAATTCAATAATTTGAAGATTTTTTTAAATCTCGCCACCACTTTTTGATAATTGAAAGAATTGGTTTCTGGATGTTAGAAACACTACAATTTAGAGTTGCTTTTAGATATTTGTATACGCAATAACTGAGGAAGAAGTAAAATATATTAAATTTGGTATCTTGAGATTTTAAAGGGTATTACTGAAGTTTCTTAATTAGAGGTGATTTTATTATTTCGAACATATTTTGAAAGTCACAAAAATCAACTGCCACAAATTAGTTTTCAATTTCAATAAAATTATGAATTTTAGTTGTGTTTTATAAATCTAACAATATATTTTAAAATGTAATTTATCCATTTTTAATATATAATAAAAAACTATTTAATTTAATTTAATAAATTGCAGATTTTTTCAAATCTCGCCACCATTTTTTATATATTCGAATGAATTGATTTCTGGATTTCAGAGATTTAGAGTTGCTCTTTAAGATATTTGTTGAGTACACCTGATAAATAAGTTTTACGAGTAGTATCAGTTTTGATAAAGTTATTTAGGGTATTTGCAGCTGTTTTCTTTTTTCAGTTGAATTCCTGTAGCTAATGTCAACAGTTGTTGGCAGTTTAGCATAATTTGTGCTGTTTTCACTTGAGACTTTTAATGGTTCTTTCACTGTATTTGTATTTGTATTTGTAATTGTTATTGTTTTTTTTGTTGTTGTTGTTGGTGCAGTTTAATTAACAACTGTTGGGGCCTTAGCGAGAAATTGCTTTGCGCTTAAACTTAAACAGAATCCAACATCACTTCAATAGAAACTTACTTTCTACTGGCAAAAAATGAAAAAAAAAAAAAAAAAACTAAAGTGCTGAGTTGCCAATCTCAAGAGACTGACTCTGGGAGAGACTGTGAGAATCGAATCGAACTGAAAGTGGAGATCCGTCATTGCCATGAACAGCACACAACATACAACACACAAAACACAGAGCTGGTTAACTTGCAGCACTTTGCGGCGCCGCATAATTTCACTGCGTTTAAGTGTTGCACAAACACAACAACAACAACAACAGCAAGCACAGCAGTAGCAGCAGCTACTTAGTGTAAACAATTACCCTGACCCAATTTATTCAACGGCGTTGTTGTTGTTGTTGTATTTGTTGCTGCTGCTGACACTGGCCGGGCCAAAAAGTAAGCGACAACAACAACAATCAAGCTGTTGACAATTTTTGTTTAATTTAACTTTTTATTTTTGTTGCTTTGGTTTTTTCTTGGCTCGCTTGCCTGCCAAATATTGCGGTAAAGCTGTTGCCACTTATGTTGTTGCTGTTGCTATTGCTATTGTTTTTGTTGCATTTGATAATGCGTACAATAAAGTGATTTACATTTTTTTTTGCTTTTGTTAAACAATAGCGTCAATGACATGTCTCAGTGACAATTTCAATTCCAACTTTATCTCGGCAGTAGGTCAGTTTAGTCTTCTCATTGTTGTTGTTATTATTATTGCAAAAGATGTTGCGAGGAGGCTAAGTAGTGGGGGGGAGGGAGAGGGGGAGAGTCTGCAGACAAAGCGTGACAATTGTCGCACCGCACGCAACTTTAAAATGAATCATTTCAACCTTACATACATACAAACGTACATTCACCAATGGCACGCTCTCTTTGAAGGGCTTTCAACTAAAAACTAACAGACACACAATTACGCTCTCTTACGCACATCTTTGCTCTCTTTACACTCGCCTCTCTCCTTTCGCTGGCTTGCCAAAACGGATATATTTCAAAGCTCAGTCTGTGTCTGTGTGTGTGTGTTTGGTTATGTTATGTGGTCAGCGATTCGGCTGCGTTCATGTATTTATTTATTTATTTATTTCATTTCATTTTATTTCATTCCATTTCATTTCATTTAAAGCGAATGTTATGCGCGCTTTACTTTGATTTCGATGTTTAGCTTTTATTTCGTTTTGAGTGGCTGCTTCTTCGTGGCGTCAACAGCGAAATTTCACTTTTTCCACATAAGTAATCATAAATAACAAAAAAAAAAAACTATGCACGTATCTACACACATACACACATACAAACATACATCAAATGCGCTTTTGTATGTGTGTGTGTGTGTGTGTGTGCTGAAGTTACACATGTATCTTAATGATTTTCCGCTTTGGAGCGCAGTTAAAGTCAATAAGCATGTTCAATTTGGTTACATTTGGCTGGCTGGCAAGGTCTTGCAACAGCCTTTAAATACAGCTACAGAAACGGGTACATATACAATGTATGTAAAGGTATCTACATATATTTACATACAGACTTATGTATTTATGTCTTTTTCTATCGATGTGGCTTTCTTGGCAATTTTATCAACACCCAGTTGGCAACTTTTACTGCAGTAAATGGCTTGGAATGCGACTACACTGCACAACGTGCAACATATAGATAACTACGTGTGTATGTATTTGTGCAGGTACACTTGTTGCCTGTTGCCTGTTGATTTTGTGAAAGACACCAGCGAAACAGCGAAGCATAAGCAAAAGGAGAAATACAAAAAAGCAAAGACAGACAAACAACAACAAAAGCAACAACAACAACACGATTTGCTTGTCAGGCTACCGCAGGCATTTCAAAATAGTAAAATTAACACATACTCGTAAACAACACACTCACACTCACACACACTCTCGCACACTCACACACACACACGCACACTGAGAGCGAACACGAGTCGGCTTTACACTGATAAATATATGCAATCAAAATTCTTGGCTTTTTCAAGTAACGCACCCGGCAACGGCAACGGCTAAAACGGCAACGGCTAAAACGACTTAACGGCTAAAAGGCAACGACTTGAACGCTGGCAAAGCCGCTGAGAAACTGAAGACTTGAAATGCGCGCACACTGAAAAGATGTTTTTAGCCAGCGCAACAGCAACAGCAACAGCGTCAGTGAAGTCAGTCACCGTCGCAGTCGCTGTCGCAGCTGTAAAAGCTCAAGCTCAAGCTCAGCTTGAATTGCGACAAAAAAAAAAAAAACAAACCAGATAAACAGGTAAAAACGTAAACGATCAGCGACGTTATCGGCAGCGTTTGCTTCTACGTCGGCGTCGGCGTCGTCGTCGTTGGCGTCGTCGTTGGCGTCGGCGTCAAAAGCGAGAGTAAGCTTTAAGTGCTCAAGTGCTAAGCATGCTCAGCATTTGTTTGTACTTCGTACTTCGTACTTACACTCGTATTTCTACTCGTATTCACACACACACAAACACTCGCTCTCACACTCGTACTCTTTCGGTTTGGTGAGGAGTGCAGCATGAAAGCTTTTTGCTCATGCTCGCCTTGCAATGCATGTGATAAAAGCTCAGCTGAATGCCGTTTGTCATGCTGTTGTCGCTGTTGTCGCTGTTGTCGCTGTTGTTGTTGCTGTTACTATTTCTACTGTTGGCTTTGCTATTTTTTGTTGTGCTTTATTTAGTCTGCGCATGCGTGTGTGTGTGTGTGTGCTGATAAAAACAAGTTTGTTGCTTGCATTGAAGTCTTTCGTTTCGTATCGTTTCATTTTATGCTGTCGATTCCAAAACGTGCAACGACAACAACAAACATATCTATGATTTCCACATACAAAAATGATTATGCCCAAAACGAGTAAATGACTCACATTTGTTGTTGTTGTTGCTGTTGTTGTTGTTTGCGAAACACCCAACAACAATTACAACCACAAAGAATTTATGCAGTAGCCACACTTGTTTTTGTTTTTGTTGTTGTTGTTATTGTTGTTTCTATTGCCTTATTTCTTTAGTGTCCAACTTGACACAAGCCCCTGTCATTGCGCAAGGTTGTTGTTGTTCTTGCTGTTGTTGTTGTTTGTGCAATATATTAACAGACAAGAATCGCAGAATCTTTAAGTTATTTTGGTTATCTTCGTGTTTACTTAACACACATATGACAACTGAAGATTGAAAACAGCAAATGCAAGGCCGCAAAATGTATGCAAATTTTGCTGTTTTGCATTCACCATTAAAAAAAAACTTGTTGCATTTGCATTGCAGTTGGACTGGTAATATTTGCAGGAAATACGACATAATTATTTTATTATTTAACGCATAGTATCCGAGTAAAAGAGGCTTGGGAATTGAGATCCATGTAAATGTAAATGTTTTTTTCAAGTAATATCATGGGAATTTTATAGGAACTGCAATTGAGGAAATATTTATAAAATTGAAATATTTCTTATCTGCATATAAATCCCAATGATTAAAGAAAATATTCATAGAATTTGCAATTTTTCTTATCTGCATATAAATCCCAATGATTAAAGAAAATATTCATAGAATTTGCAATATTTCTTACAATGATTATAGAAATTCGCTGTAACAAAGAGTGTATATGTTGAAAAAATGACTCAGTCTCATGAAATACTAACTTGATCATAAAGTTCATGGAATTTACAGAAAAATCTATATTTTCCCTTTTCAAAGTTTTCCTAATCGACTGCAACGACTACGCTTGATCCAATCCTCGAAAGATTTATTATATAAGACTTGTGGTATGGCCATCAGAGACATCTTCGATTTATTATGATGTCATTTCGGGTGCTAAAATTCGGTCGGCGGAGACTTTCTTGTGTCGTTCGTATAGGAAAGAGTAGCAGGAAGCCAAATCAGGTGAAATCGGACGTTGTTGAATGGTATTCGTTTCGATTTAAGCCAAATGTTCAAATGTGTGTGATGCAAGATACAAAATCAAGACACACACAAAGTTAGATGTACTTAATACAACGTTGCTTTTAAAAAAATAAAGCTATCCCACTTAAAGTATATAGTTTTAGACTATAATATGTCATTTGGGTCAACCTTGAACTACATCGAAAATGGCCTATAATTCAGTTTTATACTCCCGGTCACCACATGTTTCCAACCGCACAAGTATAACAACTTTATAACAACCACTAAGGCTAACCGGGTTGCATGCGACCTTTTTGTATACGTTTGTATTACATACATGTGTATGTGTATAAAACTGACATACAAACTGGCGCATTTGTTTTAATGATCCCATTAATATTACAAACAAGAAATAAACTTTACACGATCAACACGAATACTTAACACAATTGCAGAAAATATATTCTAGCTAAGGCTACTTTTAATTTATAATTTATTTTTTATTTGCATATAAAATTGTAGTAAAAAAATAATCTAGCTTAACATAATAATTATTAATATGTTTGCAAAAAATGTAAATAAAGTTCCATTTAATGTAATATATTGTAAAATTAAAAAAAAAACTAAGAAATACTTGGTAAGACATACCCACTATTTAAGATATCAAAGGTAGGTAATTTTATAGGTTCGATTTATGTAATTTCAAAAAATTACAATTCTATGAGGTTCGGTTTGCAAAAAAACTTAAGTTTGATAAGAATCAAACAGAAAACAATAATAACTTATAGCTGAAGGCCTTGGATGCCATGCAAAATCTAGATTAGGTTATAAGCTTTAACTGTAACCTTGCTGTAAATAAGAATAAATAATAACTTAATAATAAAATTTATTCCAATACCTACATTTTTATGTTAGGAACACAAAAGAAAATGCTAGGCTGCATAATTATTAAAATGATTACTTTTTTCTGGTTTAAAAAGTATAATTTAAATATTTACAATAAGAATAAAAATGAAATCGATATAAACAATTACAATATAAAAATATAAGTAGTAATATTATAATATAAATTAAATACACTTATGAAATGAAGAATCAAAATGTCGATTTCTTAACTTTAAAGTTAATTCTGAATAGTGCATTAATTTATAAGGAAATCCTTTTAAAGCTAGAATGTAAGACAATAATATATTAATTGAATTACAATTAACCCGGCTATTTAACTTGTTTATAGTTACATTAATTAATAATACGCTAATTATTAATTGTAAAAAAATGTTTTGTTTGTAAACTGTTTATAAAATAAATTAAATATTCCCTTATCCAATGCGTTACAAGTCTAGCGATAAATTTTGCATATCCTACACTGTTAATACTTATGATACTGGTTGTATTAATTCAATGGGATTGCGTGCTATCAATTGCCTACGTAAGACCCCCGGTTAAGTTCAATTATAGTTAAGTGTTTAACTTACGATACAGAAGGTTGTCTATTTGCATTTTGAATCATAATACCAACGTTTATTTCAACGAGAATATTCACTGGAATTTTGAATTTTTAAAGTGGGAAAGTGGGAATTATATTTAAAATGAATTTGAATCTATTTTTGGCACCAATCGCCTGGCAATCTGGGGGAATATTCATTGTCGAAATTGCCCTAGGGGGCAGATGGGGACATTGTTAAAAGTGCCTTTCAACGGTTTAGTACTAAGTACTGATAAGAGATAGACTTGTACTTGTTAATGGTAATATAGGAAATGAATCTTGCAGGGCATTCGTGACACTGATAAGACGCTCGACAATTGACGTAGTTCCCAAGACGAGCAACAGCTGTGATAACAGTCTCTTAAGTCTCTTAAGCCAAATATTTCCAAGTTCAAATTGGAACTTCAGTTGTGACTTAATCTGTCAGTAAGCTTGCTAAAAGCTGCTCTAATTTAGTCAATATGCGAACTTAAAACATCTCGTAAGTTCCTTACTCAATCTTTGATAGATCTTACAGCTAAATTGAATGATTGAAAAAGTATTAAGTACACGAAAACATTTCAATATTGATTTGCTCGTATATAGTATATACATTCATAAGCTTAGTCGTCAACTTAATCGCTTCAGTGTTGTGAACAAAGTTCAAAGAGGTTATCATTTGTTTGGATGATGTTGCCATATGGTAAACAATAAATAAATGTTCTACATGTCTACCAAATACCCAGTAAAAATATCTAGAATTGAATTATTTGTATTGCTATAAAAGTTGAACGTATGAGAACGTTAATGAAGCAATATACCCGATAAGACTTATAGCACAGGGTGTGTAAATCTCAACACGCACATTGAGTGACAAAATAAATAGCTCGTTTTCAAGCGCTGCTGACTGTCCAGGAGGTAAGAGTGAGATAATGGGGAAATGCGAAATAAATACTATATGTATGTACAATTGCGAGATTATAATATAAACTCTTGACTAAACTGATAAATGTAGAATACACTTCAGGCAGGGTTCAATAACTCGACACTCGCTTTTCGCGTTTATCAGCTATTTTACAGCTCTAAAGTTGATGCAAAGACCCACAGAGTGAATATGATTCCCGAGAACAACACGTTTAATACTCGTACGTGTACAATCAGATAATATATCTAAATATATACCTACCGACCAACAACGTATATACATACATATGTAATTATTAAGGTGTGGACGGGTATGTATGTATCTATCATAATATTATACACATATGTATTATAAGGAAACTGGGAGACAAAGAGTGCGTTAACAAGGCAACAACTTGGGTACACAAAGAGAAATTTCTGTTAATTACTACACAAAACTGTGAAACTTTGTTGTAAGTAGCACTTGCTGTTGGTGAAGTAAGACGCAGTTTCACATTGAACGATATATATCATGTTATCACGCTAATTAGCTGACTAATATCAGTTCTAAAATTATAGTTTAATTTAAATGGTTTTTGCAAATTTAGAATATGGATTAAAGGCTTTATGAACTTGAACAAAGCCCAGTTTAGTGGTAAAACAAATTAAAAGTACTTGAAAAGTGATTTATAACACACCTGTATAACAGTTCTTCTCCATAGAAAGGCATTCATCAGCTTGTGAGTGTGCATAAGATTAAAAATCTATTTATAACATTGTTTCATCATGGAATATTCTATTTTAGAAGTGAAAAATCGATTATAACAGATATGTATAACACTTTTGTTTAGTAGATCAGCACAATAGTTGCAACCAACAGTAAAAACAACAACAAAACTGTTATACACACATACATTTGTGTACATATATGTGTATAGAGAGAGTTCCCATTTTCCATCTCTCCCACACACACACTCAATAGAATTTCTCGCAGTGCACATTATATTCTACTTCGACTTCGACCGATGATGAGAATTAAATAGAGCAACTCTCTGTTGACTCGCTAACACCGATGTGATAATAATAATGAAGACTGAGCTGCCCAAGAATGAGGTCTAAGCAGAGCAGTCATTAGATGCGATGCTCCAGCTAAAGATTCCTATATACAAGATCATGTCTTGACTGCGGATGAATCTCTTTGTTTTTGTAGCGATTAAATTTGCACTTTGTGTCGTTGTTCATATACGTAAAAGAAAAAGAAAAAACAAGAAATCCCGATACGTCAACAACAACGACAACGAAGACAGTCAGCAATCAAAGCTGTCGGTTGTCTTCTCCTTATCAATACTTGAATGCAGCGACGCGACTGAGCAGAGCAGCAGAGACAAGTGGCAGAGGCAGCGCAGAGCAGAGAGAGAGAGCAGAGCAGCAGCTGGCAGTGAATGCGTTCTGCGCGCGTCGTAGTAATAACTTGTTTCCTGGACAGAACGCAACGCGCTCCGTTCCAACTCACAACGTACCCCAATTTTAAAAGAACAACAACAACAACAACCATATAGAACTGGAACAATAACGAAACGAAACAAAAAGAAATCTAATCGCGGGGTGCGCAGTGCGCAGTGTAATCGGAATTGGAATTGGAATCGTAATCATAATCTTAATTGTATTGATAGTGCGTGGTCCGCTAATCATAATCCGTTAGTGGCAAAGATTGAAACAGTGGGCCACAAAAGCGAGACGAATATGTAGTGTTGTCTCTGGACTTTTCTTATTGGGCCAAGTTGACAGGCAGGCAAGTGTTCAATTAAAAAACTATGTAAGTTGAATGGAGAGTTAAGCTGACAGTAAACTCCATTTATATGCAACTCCATTTATTTGTAAACAAGTCAAACGGAAAACCAGCTTCCAAATCAAAAGAAAAACAATAACAAGAAAAGAGAAAACAACAACAACAATTGCCAGCGAGCAGCAGCAACGAAATAGCGACGAAAACAAAGAATCAAGTGGAAAACAAAGAACGCGAGCACAAGGCAACAAAACAAAAAGCAAAGACTGGAGCAGCAATAACAACAACAACAACGAGAGCAAGAGCAACAACATCAACAAGTAATACAAAATAAGAAATAACAAAACCAGAACACACAAGTATCTATAAGCTCCAAGCGACAACAACTCCTTTGTATAGCGTGTCGCGACATAGTGGAATTAATAATAATAATAATAATAATAATAATAATCATTTTAAGAGAAGACGAACACACACAAAAAAAAACGGCAATAATAAGCTAAACATTTTTTGTGCGCATTCAGCGTAAATAGCGACAAATTATTAATTAAGACGCCAAATGTTTGGCTGGCGTCTCGGCAACTGCAAGCCAGAGCGAGAGCATCTTATTTACAACAGCAAGTGCAAGCGAGAGCCAGCAGCACTGAGAGTCGAGAGAGAGAGAGAGTGAGCGAGCGTGTTTGTGTGTTTGGGAGCGCGGCTGCAATTTAATCGTGCGTGTTTCATTTCCATTTCGTTGCGCACAAAGTGAACAGCTGAGCTGCTTGGCTGCGACGTCGACGTCGCTGTCGCTATTTCTGCTTTGATAAGCTTTTTGTTGCTGTTTTGTTTCTTTTTCGTATTTTCAAGTGCATGCGATCAACTCGATCTTTGATTTGGATCTCCCACTCACTCTTCTGCTCTCTCTCGCACGCTCACTCACACTCACTCTCACTCACTAAAAAGACATCTTCCGCAGGCCGTGTCATTGTGTTATCAGTCAATGGCACGGAGCACAGAGATTTGCTAGCTAAATTATCTGCAGCATCAAACTAATTTTATAGCAAGCAGACGACAGTCAGAGAACAACTACAAGAACAATTGCATCAGTGGCAACCTTCAAAAGCTTTCAAACGTATGTATGCACATATAACTATGTGTGTGTGTGTGTGTCTGTCATCTATATGTGCGTATGCACATCAGTTGCTTAATTATTCAAGCTAAGAACGGTTTTTATTTATTTAATAAATATGTATGTTTTGATCCGTAAATGCGCAGCTTGTATAGCAAGATGTAAATTATTTACTTACTTCGACACCTCAACAAGTTGGTGTATTATCGCCTAAATCTCTTATTGATAAGCTATAGACTTGTGTTTATGCATGAGTGTTTTTTTTTGCTTTTTTAAATTATTGGAAAATTTTTATTTTCGTATTGCAACAGAGCGTTAGCTTATCAGATGCCGTTTACTCGTTTTTTTTTAGCTGAAATCAAATGCAAAACTTGGCAAATATTGTAGAAGAGTATGTACAGTGGCTAACAGCTAATTTGACCCTTTTCCCTTTTATACAATATTTAGCTTTTTATTTTTATATTAAAATATTAAACCCGAATTGTTCTAGCGTTATCATATGGTAACAAGCAATAGGCATTTACCAAAACTTCATATTTAGACAACATATTAAACTTAGATTAACTTTAATAGGATATTTCAGGAGTAATTTGTTGTCTCTAACCGATAAAAAGCTGTTCGAAACAATTTCTCAAAGTTAACTGTTCGAAAAATACGGCTTAAGTTGTTAATATAATCCTCGCAAGGAAATTTAAATCGTTTATTTAATTTTAGTAATAAACTATACCCAATGCACACATTATTACAAAGGCAAAAGAGTGCTCTTCTAAATTATGAAAAAAATTTGGAATAAAAAACCTTTTTTTTTTTTGTAAATTTACGCTTTTCATGGTAAGCTATTACCAACAGAGTACAGGTTTTTCTATACATTTTATTCGTGTTTCGGATCTGTTTTGTTCATGAAATATGATTGTTCCTATGGCAGCTATATGTTATAGTGGTAGAGTTTGGTTAAGATGTTTGAGAAAACAAAAAAGATTTCTATGCTAGTGTTGAATTTGAACCCGATTGTTCCTATGGCAGCTATATGATGTAGTGGTCCGATTTGAACCAAATTTGGTCAAACATATCAAGGAGAAGCCCCCCTGTTGGATTAATCTGGGTTTATTAAACCTTTTCTCAAGTATTTGTATTGTGTAGTATTAAGAAAAGCTGTACCCTGTTGGTACTAGTGTTACCGTATAGTAACAGCCGGAAAAATGGTCCTATCGATTATCCTGATTCAGGACTATTAGGGTTAGAATAAAATTATTTTGTTGATTTTCTTGTATTAAAATTAATTTCACCTATTAATTTTTAATATTATTGTTTAAACTTAAAATTAAAATTTAAATAAAATATACTAAAGAAACACAAATTTAATTTCAATTTTATTTTTATTAATTGCATATAAGTGTCTATTTAAACTTTTTTATAACATTTCTATTACTTTTATTTTATTTTTGATCCGAAATTAAACCTGTATTTCAAAACCGAAATCTACAAAGTCAAAATACAAAGATTTTTCGTAATGGATAACCGAAAGCCAAAATACAAACTTAATTTGATTAAAACTAATCTTTAAAATAAAATTTAATCCAAAGAAAGTAGTGTGAAATTGATAATGGATTTAATCTTAATTTTTTTCCATAATATTACAAATATATCTGTAAGAGTGGTGGGTCAAAATAGCTGTGAGGTACTGTAAGTAGGTACAACAAATATCCCTGGTGCTTATTAACTATATACTTAATATTATTGAAATATGTACATATAATCGCTAAATATTTTCTTTATGAATTGTAGCCTTCTGGTAATAATATGAGTACAAATACGTACTTAGTATTTGCCGCGCTGCTGTTATCAGTAGAGAGCGACTCTATATGAAAATACATACATATGTACATATATTAGTATATAGCTGTACATTGTTGTACTTTGATTTGAGCAGCACGCGTAGCTTGTGAAAATATAAAACCCAGATTAGTTGGTACACATTCTGTTGAACGATCGGCTGGTTAAGAGCTGCTTAAGCTGCACATCCATCTAGGAAAATACTATATATTCCCATATAGATAGGGATAGAGAAATTGTACGTACTGACGGAGACTATATAATTATATATTCTATAACTTTGTAGGCATTTGTGAAGTCGAATGTGTCAAGTATGTGTTCAATGAACTCTACGCTACAAATCGATGAAGCATCAATATTCTGATAAGAGTTCCACGTGTACTTGAATTCCCAAAGATAACCCTATAATATTCTATATAGGCTGACTGTCACACGTGGCCGATAAAGCCGATTCAAAGTTAAGATCAAGACTTTTATCTCTAACTCTTTTTTTTCTTTTATCCCTAGTGAAATACTCAATCCGAAACTGATACAGAGATAATGTCACATGCCACCAGCAATGATGTGGCACATCAGCTGCCCCATCAAGAGGATCTCACAGTACAAAACAAATCAAAGTCCAACACTTTGAACTCGCAACATAATGGAAACACAATGGGCCTTGGATATAGCAGCAGTCCGGAGACGTATTCGCTGCTGGACATGATACTGGACGCCTTGAGTCTACGCAATCTATCGTCCAAGGATATTGGCTCACTGATAAGTAAGCTGAAATATATATATATATAAATACATTCGCATCGAATACTCGCTAACCCATTTTTTTGGTTCTCCTCATTTGACCTTAACAGTGTTGGGATTTATGTTTCTGCTATTTGTGATTAGTGTGACCGGATTCTTTGTTATGTGGTTTACCGAATATTATAATAATACCATGCTCCAGGTAATTCCCCAAAATCGCATACTTCGAGTCTTAATCGTTACATTTTATTCGTTACTCGTTACTTCGTTACTTATAGAAAATAGTGCTCGCTAATAATTCGGAGACAGCCAAGAGTTGGATGAATCCAGAAACTGATTACGATACGGTCCTCAAGGCCCACATCTTCAACTATACCAACATTGAAGAGTATCTGGACGGACGGGCCGATAAGATGCATGTTGTGGATCTGGGTCCACTCACCTACCAGGAGCACACGGTGAAGGATGAAGTGTCCTTTAACGATAATTACACAGTTACTTTTAGGGTAAGTACATTCATCATAACCAAAAATAACCTTGTTACTAGGAAAAAGTCTAGTGATAAAAGTCTATTATACCATTTTGTGACAAACTATATTCAATTTAATATAACAATTTAAAACAAAAAGTATGAATTAAAAAAGGAAAGATTTTCTAAAATAAATTAATGTACTTATTTTATCACATGTAACTTTAAACCTTAATATTAGTGACTAATAGCTTAATTAAAACGTTTTAGCGTTAGGAATCATGCCAAAATTAAATAAAAAAAAAAATAGATCTAGATCTAGAAATCGCCTATATCTGTAAGAACTGGAAAAACACACCACTTAGAGTTTATAAATTATAAAGCGTTATTAGTGCAGGTTATTCTGTATTATCCTATTTAATTTAAAACAAGATGGGGCAAGAACGGAAGTAATTGCTGTTTTAAGCCATGAAGCGACTCGATCGCCTAAAAGTATGCAACCGTTTTGCACTGTAAGAGCTTTAATTTCATGGGTACCAATTTAAAAAATTTATATTATAAATACATATATATGAATTGTGGTATAGGTATCCCCTATTCGGTCTCTCGACTTAAACTTGAAATGATTACAGAGTCTCTGAAATTTAGTTCTGTTTGATTATAATTTTCTTAATTCAAATTGGTAAATTCTGTTGCTTGACTTTCCATCATGATCTAAACCCATTTATTGCCATTTCCAGGATCGCAAATCCTACAAACTTCTGTCGACTGAGTCGACAATACGGGAAGATGATGTGGTACTGGTGCCCAATGTGCCACTTCTCTCGGCAGCGGTGCATGTCAAGCGGTTTAAGTTGTTTAAACGTCTCGGTGTCACGCGCATCATCGCATTATTTGAGGAGCCGCTCTTCAAGCGTCTGACTGTCCATGAATATCTATGGGGATATCGGGACAAGATCATCAGTCTCGAGTCTCTCGGTGGCGGCAAGACGCACTTTGGCCTGCTGAGAACCGTAAGTTCAAGTCAAACTCCTAAACTCAATTGGAATTATATATTTAATTCTGATTCCGATTCATCTATAGCGCAATGGCACCAGCGTGGACTCGGTGCAATTGAATACTGGCGAAGATGACATCTCAAAGTTCAGCATCATCACACAGTTCAATGGGAAGCCGCAGCTGGATTTCTGGGAGGGTGACGAGTGCAATAGCATCAATGGCAGTGAGCCCTCCATGTTCTCACCCAGCATATTGCAGGAACGCAAACCAGTGAATGTCTTCCTGCAGGTGCTGTGCCGCAAGGTGCCGCTTCGCTTTGAGAGGGAGGAGACCATTTACGATGACATCAATGTGTTGCGCTATCGCACGCCATTGGACGTGTTTGCCCATCCATCCGAGAATCCGGCTAACGAATGCTACTGCAGGAACACCGATCTCTGCCTGCCCAGCGGTGTCATCAATGCGACCAGATGCTACGATGATTCACCAATCTTTCCCTCATTCCCGCACTTCTTCTCCGGCGATCCCGTACTGTACAAGGACTTTGAGGGCATCGAACCGAAAGCCGAAGTGCATCAGACATTTGCCGATATCCATCCGCGTTTCGGCTTCCCTGTCGGTGGCGCCTCCCGCGTTCAAATCAACATAATGCTGGACAAGACACCACTACTGAGAAGTAAGTGAATAGTAATCTGATCGATTAACTGACCAATGACCAAACGAAATACACTTACAGATCAAGCTTATCGCATGGAGAATGCCACCATCTTACCCCTGATTTGGATTGAGATAACCGCTGGTAAACTTAGCGACGACTTGCTGCACGCTCTCTACATCAGCACATTTGGCCTGGATGCCATACAGCTGGCTCTCAAATACGGCACCCTGTTGATATCGGTTACCATGTTCAGCCTGATCGTGGCGAGCGTTTACTATTTGAACAGCAGGCGCGATGAACAGCAGCTGGAGCACAACAAATCCTCAGCCGAGCTCGAGGCTCTCAATGGGGGACCAGGAAGCAGCGGCGTTGTTGTGGTCCAAGTGCATGTGGCGCACAGCGTCGGTCATTCGCATCGAATGGGTCACGAGTGCCATTAACAATTAGTTGTAGTTGTAGTGCTGGTTGAGATTGGGGGAGGGGAGGGGGTGGGGTGGGCAGCATCAAGTATGCAGCCCAACGAAGAAATCCGTTAGTGTGCCTTAAAAAACAAAGAGATTTTCGAATTTGTCATGATGTAGCTTAGATTAGTATTAGCCTAGAACAAAAACTGTAGACTTAATAAATTGTATATATGTATAATATGTATAAAGAATCCAACAAATGTTCAATAAATTATAAGAAGTACCTCAAACACAATAATAATTAACGATATATTACTAATTACAATTTAATTTATTTAAATTCCCTTTCAAAAGCAAGATTTCATTGTGACCCAGGATGCGAAGGGCAAGCATCATATGCTGAACGCCACCAGCTCCGAGAGGACGAGGATTAACGCAGCATTCCTTGAGAAGTAGAGATACAATCTGTGAAGATCTCCATTATTATTTATAGAATTATATAGATGTGTAACAAGAGAAACGTGTAAAATATGCATAGAATCCTAACTGAATCCCGCCACAGGATACTTTTCTATCCTTCTAACTTGAAGCGGGCGCCCATTAGTTTGGCATCCGTAAGCATCTCATAGCTGGAGCGTATAATGTCTTGATTCTCGGGCAGAGCATGGGCCAACAGCTGTTCCAGCCGCACCGCAGCCTGCATCCTCTCCAGAAAGTCACCCTGCTGCACCGGACCGTATCAGTGGATGTGTCCACTTGTCTCTGCCACATGCTTAATGTGCCTAACGTCCACGTCCGCTGTCAGATCAGCTCGGAACGTGTCCGTCTTATCGTTAAAGTGACCGTAGTCCATTATAAGCCCAATTTAATTTGTTATAATAGCAAATATTTATTGTTTCTAAACAAAACGAAATTCGTATATTAGTTGCTTGTTCAACATTTGATTGTTTTATAAACCTTTAGTTATTAAATGCATGTATTTATTAATGTACTTCGATTAAAAATCGGTTGAGTTTATTGCATGATGTTTGGGAGTTTGAAAATGTGTTTGTTTTTGGAAGATGGAAAAGTTAATACGCGTATTTGTTGTAGATTTCTTTTTTTTTATGTATGTATTATTATTATTTTGTTTTGCGTTTGTTGTTTTTAAGTTTTTAATTAAGTATAATAGTTTATATAAAAAATAACAGAGAAATTATATAAAAGAAACATTAAAATATAATCGTTTATTTTCTTTTTGTTGTTTTTTTTTGTTTTTGTTTTTGTTGATTTTTATTTTTTTAATAATTAACGCGTCAATTGCCAGAATCCTCGCCATCTAATGATTCATCCTGCACCGATGAGCTGTCGTCGCCGCCGCCGCCACCGCCGCCTGCGCGCTTGGATGAAGGTGTGCCCGTGAGCCGGGTGGAGCTGAGGCCGATGCCGCCGGTGCGTCTATAAGGCAAAAATGGAGAGAGTATTCAATTAATTGGGTGATGCAAAGGAGTGACAGGTAATAAGAGTTGGTAAGCGTGCAGGTCAACAAATTAAACATATAACAAAACTAGATCGGGGAACAGTCTCTAAGATTCTATTGTGGGGAACTGGGCAAGATCGAACATGGAAACACAATTAGATCGCACGGAATGCATGTGTGTATGGATACGTGTGTCTGTGTTTGGATAACATGCACAAGATTCTCGGGTTCATTCTCTGGATTATGAGGAATGTTGATCATGATGATGATGATGTTGGCCAGCACTTACAGCCTACCAAAAGTAGAAGCGAAGCGAAACGAAGCCTAATGCAGACCCTCACAATTCATAATGAGTGCAGCATCCTTTTTGGGCGAATACGCCTTGGCCTTTTCAGTCTCGGCCACCTGAATCGAGCTATAGATGGATGACAACAACCGTCAAGTAGAGAGTGTCAATTAAAAATAACGAAAGAAATAAAATAATACAAGAAATAAAGGTTATTTTCGGCTAGCCGAAGACTTAAAGCCATTGCAGAGCCCTGTACTCAATTTTGCACTCAGCATTCCCATAATAGCTATATGATATATTAATTTGATTTCAGTTTGATAAAGATGATATTAAATTCTCCTTTTTGTGCGATTGGTTGAGATAACTCTAAAAACAAAATTTATAATTAAAAACGCTTACATTTGAGCGATCGACCCTATGACAGCTATATGATAAAGTATTCCGATTTTAGTAAACTTTAATACGAATGTATAAGACAATACCAATTGTAATCTTGTTAGATTGTTTAAGGTTTTTAAAAATGATATTCTTACTAAAAATTAAATTTCGACCGATCATTTTCATGGAAGCTATATGATATCGCTATCTAAATTGGCTTTGTTTTAATTTTTATAATAAATAAATAAAGCTTATAAACTAAGACTAGTTTAGATGGAAACAGACGGACTTGGTTTTACGACTCAATTTGTCATGACGTATAAGTATATGCTTTATATAATCGGCCACACTTCCCTTAATGCATTAGACATTAAAATCACCCTCTGCAAAGATTAAATACTAATAAGTGAGACTACTGATGAGCCCGTTGTCAGTTCCTGCATCCTGAATCCTGCTTCCTCCCCATCAGAATGCTTTTCACACTTACCGCAATTTCGTTTTCAGTGAGTTAATCTCACGGTTCATGGCCTCCTGCGATTCGATCATATCCTCGCATTCGCGTTGATATTTACGCTTTTGCGTCTTCTCCTTCTGCAGCTCCTCCTCGGTCTCGTCCAGATTGCGCTTGAGCAGTTTGATGCGGCTATTCAGCTGTGGAAGCAAAGTGGGAAACATTAAAATGGAAATCTCTACAAAAGAAAGAAACCTACTTTATCCATTTGCTCCTTATGCTGATCGACGTGTCTTCTCTCATCCTCAATGTTCATTGTGAGCTCCTTGATCTTCTTGTCCATCTTGCGATTGGCCTTCTGTTGCAGCAGTCGCTCCTTGCCCTCGTTCTCCAGCTGCTCCTCCAGATTGGTAATCTTCGCTTCGAGCGTGGCAATTGTGGCCTTCACCTTGGTGCGTTGCGCCGTCTCGATCTCGGCCAGCTTGGCCTTCAGCTCCTTGTTCTGACGTTCGAGCAAGGCACGGGCATTCTCATTCTTTTGCGAATTGGACTTCTCGTTGGCCAGCTCCGTGGTCAACTGTTCAATTTGCAGCTGCGCCTTGCGACTGCGATCGAGCAGCACCTCCGAATTGGATTGCTCCTCCTCGAGCTCCTCCTCCAGGGTGGCAATGCGTGCCTCCAGGCGACGCTTCTCGTCGATCATCAGGGATCCCTTGCTGGCATTGTTGGCAATCTCCTCGGCCAGTTCATCGCGATCCGTTTCGGCGAGGCGACGAGCACGCTCCGAGCTGGCCAGATCCTCGGTCAGCTGTAATACTTCCGCTTCCAGGGCCTTGACCTTGCGGTCGGCCTCTTTGCTTTGCGCCTGCAGCTCCTCCTTGGCGGCCTTGGCTTCCTCGGCATCGCGCAGCGCATCCTTGACTTGTGCTTGCAGTTTCTTGGCATGCTTCAGCGCATCCTCCTTCACCTTGTTATGCATTTCCATTGTGGTCTCGATCTCCTTGAGGTCACCCTCCAGTTTCTTCTTGGATGCCACCGCAGCCGTACGCTGCTTACGCTCCTCGTCCAGCTCGGCCTCGAGATCGCGCAGCTGCTTGACAAGACCACGTCGCTTCTCCTCGGCGCCCTCCTCTTTGGCCTGCAGGTCACGTTCGAATTGGGAGCGCAGCGCCTGCATGTTGACCTCGAGACGCAACTTGGCATCCTCGGTCAGCTGCAGATCATCCTCGAGCTCTTCGTTTTGTGCTTTCAGCTCGGCCAGCTGCGATTCCAGCGCACGTTTCGCCTTCTCCAGCTCGTGGACGTTCTTGTCGGCGGTGCCTTGACTGTTGGCCAGATCATCGAGTTCGTTTTGCAACTGCTTGCGCTTCGACTCCAGATCCTCAATCTTGTCGAAGGCCTCATCCAATTCACGGGACACCGACAGCACCTTCGTCTCCTTCTCACGCGCCTCCCGCTCCGCCGTGTCACGCTCCTGGGCGATCTGTTCTGATATGGCTTTCTCTTCCGCGAGAATCTTGTCGAAGTTCTTCTGCTTCTTCTCCAAATCGAGCACCTGATAAAGGCAGAAATGGATTATATTTAAGTCAGGAATTATAAAGTAAGAACTATTTCTTTTTCCTTTTTCAGTATCAGAAAAAATTCTAATTGATTTTTAGATTAAAAAATTAAATTTAATTGTAATCCCTGCTTGTTATTTACAATGTAAATTAAATCTTACCTTCGTGCGTTGCGCCTCCAATTCAATGGTAGCATCCTCCAGCTCCGACTGTATCTTCTTTTTGCTCTTGTCCAGACGATCGTTCTGGGCCATCAGCTCCTTGACCTGTCGCTCCAGGGCTTCAATGTCCTTGTTGAGTCGCTTCTTGCCTTCTTCGAGTTCCTTGGCCAAATCGGCATCCTCCTCGGCCTTCTTCTTGATTTCCTGCATTTGGGCTGTGACCTCGGCCAATTTGCGTTCAAAGTTGCGCTTGGCCTCCTCATCCTCCTCGAGCTGTTCCTGAAGCGCCTCCTTTTCCGATTCGATTTGACGCAGCTTCGAACTGAGACCCAATTTCTGGCGAGTTTCCTCCTCCAGAAGCTGTTGAGCCTCCGTCAGCTGCGATTCCATATTGCTGGCAGATTTAACGGCCGCCGATGCCTTCAGTTCGGCTTCCTCCAGCTGATTGGTGATGTTCTCCGCCTCCTGCTGCAGTTTCGTGCACTTCTCTTGGAGTTCGGAACGGACGCGTTCAATCTCCGCCAGCTTAACCTGCAGCTCGGCAATTTGGGACTCAGCCTGCTTGCGACGACGATCGTTCTCCTGTCTGGAGCTGTTGACACTGCGCAGTTCCGTTGCCAGATCCGCATTCTCTGCCTCGAGAGTACCCTTGGCCTTCTCCAGCACGGACTTGGCCTTGCGCAGATTCTCCAGCTGATCGTTGATGCCGTTCAGTTCCTGGGAATGCTTATGACGCATATCGGCCAGCACGCCCTCATGATTGACGCCCTCCTCCTCCAGTGACTTCTTAAGCATGGCCAGCTCCTGTTCGCGCTTGGAGCGCAGTTCCTGTTGGGCTGTGAAATGGAAAGGTAGAAGAATTTAATATCAACATATCATAAGATTCTATAAAAGATCTATGCGAAAAAATATAACAAAGTAAGCAAATTTGTATATTTTAAGTAAATAGAACAAATTCGTTAAAATTTAACTTTTTCATACAACTTACCGGCTGTGGTGTCCAGGGAGTCGAGAAGTTCATTCTTGAGGGCTTCCAGTTCCTCGCTGAGATCGCGACGCAGCTTCTCAGCCTTGCTGCGGGCCACCTTCTCGGCCTCGAGATCCTCCTGGATCTCGGCCAGCTGTGACTCCAGTTCGCGTTGAGCCTTCTGTGCGGTGGCTTTTGTGGCGGATTCCTCATCGATGCGCATCAGGGTTTGAGTGAGTTCCTCCTCTCGCTTGGCCAGCTGCGTCTGCATCTCCTCGACCTGGACGCGACGCTCGTTCAGCTGCTCCTTGAGATCAGCCACCTCGGTTTCGATCTTGCGCTTGGTGCGATCCGATTCTTGACGCTGCTGCTGATCCTTGTGCATGCGTTCCTCCAGCTCAGCAATAGTCGCCTCGTGCTTGGCCTTCAATTTGGCCAGATGCTTGGCCTTCTCTTCCTCCTCAGCCAGCGTTTGGGATAAATCATTGGCGCGCTCCTCGAGCAGCTTCTTCTCCTTGAGCAGCTTCTGGTTTTGGTCATCGGTTTGCGCCAGATCTTCCTCATGCTTCTTGATCTTGGCATCCAGTTGCACCTTTTCGAGTTGCAGTTTTTGGCGAGCAGCCTCCTCCTCCTCCAGCTGCTCCTCTAGATCCTGAATATGCAATTCCAGTTTCTTCTTTTCGCCGCCCAATGCAAGAACACGCTCCTCTTCCTCCTCGATACGTGTCTCCAGCTCCTGCATCATGTCCTCCAGCTCCTGTTTGCGTGCCATCAGACGAGATCGTGACTCTTCAGCCTCGGCACACAGCTCAATCTCGGCCTGCAATTGCTCGGCCAGCGTGGTCTTCTCGACCAGCGCCTGTTGATATTTCCGTTCATATTCCTGCGTATTCTTGGCCAGCGTATCGAGCTTCTCGCGCACCTGCTTCAGCTCATCCTCCTTCTGGACAAGCTTCTCCTCCTGCTTAGTCACCTCGAGCAGAGGCTTCACCTTGGTGTACAGACGCCACCATTGCCAGTTGCGCAGCTTGAGATAGGCGGCACAATTGCGCTGAATGATTCGGATAGCGTTGAGCTGCTGGAGACGCTTCTGATAGTTGCGACGGGCGAGGAAACCGCGACAGAATGCCTGGAAATTGACAATCAGATCGGAGATCTTGAAATCGCGCTCCTCCTCGAGATGTGCCAGCACACCGGCGCGGAAGAAGATCTTCGATTGTCCGACACGATAGAGATTCGAGTCGAGCTCGAGGGCCTGGATCATTTTTTCGCAGGCCTTTTTGCCATCCATGAATCCCTTGGGTATGACATTGGGTGTGAGCAGTTCGTAGCGTTGCCTGAACTCCTGGAAGGGTATGCGATTGGGGAAGCCCTGGCGACAGATGCGTATACCCTCGAGGACACCGTTGCAACGCAACTGGTCCAGCACCAGGGGCGCGTCGATCTTGCCAGCCCGCTTCTCGTGATTCGGTATGATACAGCGCACAAAATTCGGGTTTGTGTTGCGCAACGTGTCCATCAGCTTGGCCAGCTGCTCCTTATACAGATGCGACACGGTGCGGAACATGCCCTTGCGCGTGCGCGCACCAAATTGTGTATCGGTTAGCGCCTGCTGTGCCATGCCGACTATTTCCGCATCCTTCCAGATGTTCACGACAAACGGATCCTGCGATGCCTGCAACAGCGACACAATATTCTCATTCAACGGATCCATATTCTTCATCAGCCACTTGGCCGCCGAATAATCAACGCGTCCAGCATAATGAACGATGGCAAAATCGGCGACACCACGGAAATCTGTCTTCATGAACTTGGGATGCATTGAATGCGCCGAGACGAGCTTATCGACAAAGGTCTTGTCCGTTGCCTTGGGGAACCAGCATTCCTCATCCAACAAGGCCATAATGCCACCTGGCTTATCAATCAAATCAATTGTGGGCTGCAGATCGAGTCCGAAATCAATGAACTTCCATTCGATGCCCTCGCGTTGATATTCCTCCTGCTCCAAGATGAACATGGTATGATTGAATAATTGCTGGAGCTTCTCGTTCGTATAATTGATGCACAGCTGCTCGAATGAATTCAATTCAAAGATCTCAAAGCCTGCCATATCGAGAATGCCAATGAACGAGGCACCCTGACGCTTTGTGCGATCCAAGGAGCGATTGATGCGATTCACCAGCCACTTGAACATGCGCTCATAGCACGCCTTTCCAATGGCCTCCACCGCGAACTCGACTTGCTCCTTGGTCTGTGCCTTGGTCACAAAATCGCGACCCACCTTAATGCGGGGCGTGAGAAAGGCGCGCGTCATATCCGTAACGCTCAGACCTAACAGATGGGCAATCTTCTGGGCCACTGTGTTATCGGGCAGTGTGGCCTGATCATTGTTGCGCTCCTGACGGAACTTCATGCTGCCAAAGAGCAGGACAGCGCTGACAATGCGGAATATCGAATTGAAGTCGTCGGTGGTCATGCCCATGATGTTCATCGATTTGACAGTCGCCTGGAATTCGGCATAGTCATCAACGCCGGGCACGGGAAGTGTGCCATTTGAAAGGAATGGATACGACTTGATGTCATCAAGTATGAATTTCTCACGCTGCTCCGGCGTTGCACCCGCCAGCAGCTGATAGAAAATATGGAATGTTCTTTCGTCCTTCGCTTGACGAATGGCACGCGACTTCTCCAACAGATACGTCTCAATATTGGCTCCCGATATAAAGCCCGACGCATCAAAGTTAATCCTGATGAATTTGCCCTGCAATGCAACAACAATTAATTATCAATTTGTATTGATTCCAAATCAATATCACTTACGAAACGTGATGAGTTGTCGTTCTTGACCGTTTTGGCATTGCCAAAGGCTTCCAGTATGGGATTGGCCTGCAACAGCTGTTGCTCCAGTTCACCCTGCGAATGAATAATCGATTAATAAAGTTACATTAAATCATCATTTGGTTAAAGCATTACACATAAAAAGTATCTACAAACACGCATACGACTTATAAACTAGTGTTACAGATACATTTATCTAAGCATTAATCTAGAAACAAATAAACATTTACATGCAAGTTTTAAAACATGAAATTCTAGACATGAATTACGGATACAGGCACATTTATTTAAGGATTATCGTACACATAGATTGGACAATGGACAATTTCCTAAGTTAGTGCAATGAGATCGCCTTAATATTGAGTTGAAGATCAGATTATCTTTCAATAAACATCTCAGTTCGGAAAATAAATAAAATTTATTTCAAGAACAATAAAAAGACTGAGATCTTAATTATAAAACGATCTTGCAGAAGATTATCTATTGAACTGCGATATTTCTGGCAGATGATCATATGTAATAATAAGATCATGATTTAATAAGGTTTGTCTTGACGGAGGATCTAAAGCATAACTAAGATATTAATTTTAAATAAAGAATTGTTTCAGAAGATTTTCTATTCACTTATGCTCTTTTTGCAAGAGGATCAAAAATAGAGTTTAAAAAAATTTTCAATATGATGAAGAGATGTTTAAACTTAAATCTTATCCTTAACGTGCGAGGATCATCTCATTTTCTAATATCTCGGCGATCTTGTTTGATCGCACTGCGTTATATCTTCTACGTTTGCTCCACACTCTGGTGGCTTTACCTCAACCTCTGGCATATCAATAACAACACAATTCGAATCTTGCATGAGTTCAGCAGATCCCTCCAAGTGACAACAGTTTGTTAGTTGCATGATCGTTGTTGTGGCACCCACACCGCTGCTTGATTCGATTGTTGCATTCTTACTATGCACCACATTACCAAAAATATTATTCACATTACACTTGACCTTAATGTACTTATTTGTGTTGACCGAAAAGTTCTGGAATTATGCGAGGACTTGGTTAGGTTAAGGAATCGATCACTCGATAGGAAAGAGGTATAACAAACTATACATAATAATATAAATAAAACCAAGAAGGAAATTCGAACGCAACGTCTACTTGTTAGTGTCGTTCAAGTAAATGTATATATAGTTCTTGTTTAAATGGAGCATACTTTACCGAAAATGTTTCTTGATGACTACTCTAAAAAGGCGTAGCGTGCGACGCAAGGCGTGACATAATGTTAGCATGAGGTGTTGGAGAGGAAGTAGTAAGTACATATGACACAATTGCGATTAGAATTCAATTAGCGCGCATGTTAAATGGTCTTTTTTTTTCTTCTTATAACAAAATGATTCAACAACGGAAAGTTAAAAACAATAAATTAAATTAAATGATATTTTATTTTAAAGATGATGAACAAGAAATTAAGAAGAAGTAACTACGATCAAGCCGAAGTTTTACATTTATAATCTTGCAGATCTTGTGGAAATGAAGTTAACAATTTGAAAATAAACTGGCATTAACAGATTCAAATAGATAACAACAAAGGAATGTATATATTTAAACTATTTATATTTCTGCAAGTTTATAAATATTCTTTTTATCATATAAAATTTATTGAAATTTTAGAAAAACGAAAAACAAAAAAAAATGGTTTGGTTATTTTGTTTGTAGATTTTTTATATATACTTTTTGAAAAGGTTTTTTTTTCATACTTACAATGAGCACGGCAGGATTCGGCACCTGTGCGTATACGTAATATTTGGGTTCAATATTGGTTGTTGGTTGTGGTGGGTTCGGTTGTTTGTGTTGATTTAATTTTTATGTGGATTGCATGTGGATTTGGTGGCATAATAGTTGACAATATTTGTATATACAAATTAAATTTAAATACATTATTTTTATACAAAAATATACAAAAATTGTAATTGTATGTAGAAACAACAACCCATCAATTGTACAACAACAATAGCCGAGTGTGTGTGTAGAGTAGGGTGTGTAGTGTTGTAAAGTTTAACATGAAAATAAAAAATGTATAATTAATAATAGATATATAATAAATATTTAAGACTAAATTTAATTGATAGAATTTGATAAACCCTTATGTATAGCAGGGATGTTGAAGAGAAAGTATATGTATATAGTGTTGGAAAATACACAAAATAACGGAAAGAACAATGCTGGGTATGTAGTTGTTGTAGTTCTCTCTTAACGATCCGATCGATATATCATTTACAAGCCATTTTTTGTGTACTTTTGTAATCTTTTTCGTTTCGTTACGTTTCGTTTCTTTTTCAATTTTCATTTGCCTTTCTTATCAAAAAACTAGTATAGTGTCTGATTTGAACTAATTTCTAATCAGAATTTTTGTTTTCGTTTACAATTTCAGGTGAATTTTTAAGTTAGTTCAGTTGCTTGGCTGTTTGCTTGGTTTGATGATGATTCAGTTGTCTCGACACGATATCAGCTTCTATTTATGGCAAATATAATCATAATTAATAGCAGCAGCAACAGCTACAACAACAACAACAACAGCAATATTGTTGCTGGTAGCATTCAACAACTGTTTGCACTTCAATTTGAAACTGAAGCTGCCTTTTTAAGTTTGTTTGCAGCTTATCACGTTTTGACTAGGCCAAATAGACCTCTCATATAAGGCAGTAAAACAACATGAACAACAGCAGCAAGCAGAGTAAACATATGTTGTTCCAACGCTTAGCGCCTTAAAGGATTGCCAGTAGCTGAGACTCAGTCTTAGCCTTAGTCTGGTTTCTCCCAATTATGGTAGCTACTGCAAATTATGAAACATTTGACACAGTTCCCCAATGGAAAAACTCTGAAATCATCTGCACATCAACTTGTTGGCCCTGGGCTTTTTGGCCTAACCATATGCCCCCATTCCAAGAGATTTAATTTTCAATTCACTTTAATTTTCAATTGTCGTTAACTTAGGTGGCGATGCAGAAGAGCAAGAGGAGTATAGAAGGGGCATACAACCCTTTTTCTATTTCTCATGTTATTTTGTTGCTTTTCATTGACAAAAAGCAATTAAATTTCATTTTGGTGTTTATTTTATGGTTGTAAATAATAATAAAAACAAAATTAAACGGAGGCAGAGTCGTAACGAAGTTTGCATACTCTGTAAAATTAAAAAAAAGCTGAGCAAAAAAGTCTAGTATTTCGTATTTGAATGACAAAGTTTTAAACTTGATTTCTAACTATGATTATAATTAAATTAAACTTTTAGTAAGCTCATTTTTATATTTGCCTACTCTTATTAAAAACTTTACTATACTATAACGACTACAAATTAAGATAGACTTTTTGAACCTACGGATTTACTAGAAACACTCTGTGGAACAACTGAGGTTCCTTTGAAAATTTACTACTTGATTTCATTGCTCTCAGTTAAACCCTAAACGTTATAGCGCAGTTTCACTGTTTCCCTAGCCATATATCATTTGAGAGTCATCTAAAGTCTATTCTTCCCCCCTTTTATTTTGTATTTGACTGAAGTAATTTGTCAGCAGCCATCAAATAACTTAGGGAACAACACACACACACTCAACTATGTGTGCCTGATTAATGAAGTGTGTGGCTTGTATGTGTGTGCGTGTGTGTAAAGGGGGAGGTTTAGTTTGGCTCGCATTATAAAGCTTATATGGATAATACTCATACTTGTACTGTGGAGTCTACGTGATTTAATGTCATTACATCAATGCTAAGTGCAACATTTGTGGTGTCTCTATATATATATATATAAATATATATGTGTGTGTGTGTATTCAGTTGCATATGCGGATCATAACTCGTAATTGGAGACGGACAACAGCTGGGAAAACGTTTTCGTTGAAAAAAATACAAATTAACGTTAATTAGCTTGCATCTACTAATACTCTGTAATAAGTTTTCAGCGCAATTTTCTCTTTAGCTTTCTAAGAAATATCTGCAAGTTTACATTGAACTTGGAGTATAAATCTTCCAAATAGTCATAAAATCTTCTATTAAAGGCCTTACTCCAGCAGGCCAAGAAATAAAAATTCATGTCAAACTCCATTAAAAAAAAACTTGCCAAGAATTTTTTTATGTTTTTTTTATATGAAGTTTGACAGGAATTTTTATTTCCTGGCCTGCTGGATTCAGGCCTTAACACTATTAATTACACTTCATTTTCTCTCTTGATTCCAATATCTGCTGTGATTACCCTTTAGTGTATGTGTTATGTTTACAGGGTAATTTGAAAACACCCACAAAGCATGTACTTGTTGCGGGCGTATAAAAGCCGCAGTCAATTTGCCGACACATTCACAATTGTATTTGGATCCATAAATATTGTCTATTTAGCCCCGTTTTCTGTCATTTTATAATTCGTATAATAGCAACAACCATAATACTTAAATGTACTATTAATAATCAACTCCTAAGTATGTGTCATAAATGCGACTAATTCTTTTGCCGCCAAACCCACACATTATTGGCATATTGAGATTTTGACTATTGGGAGATCGATTGGTAGATTGATCGATTGATAGAAAGTAACAACTAAGAATAGATCTATTTGAGCGTAGACCTTCAAAAAGATCTATAGATACAAAGATCGAAGGATAGAAAAGTAGATAGAAGGATCGTAGATGGTACGTAGGAAAGGTTAGATCTTTAGATAAATCGCTTTAGAGACACCTAGATAGTAATGATGTTAATTTTAACTGATCATCAAGTAAATCGAATTGCCGATTCACCGGAAAGATTTACAGATTCAAAGATTTTCTAAACAAACTTTAAAATCTTGAAACAAGTTAAATGACGTTCAAAGAGACCGATATTTCATAATTTTCTATTTACTGATTTTTCATTAATTTTCATTCATTGATTTTGCGATTTATTATTACATCACTACTAGCTAGGTAGATAGAAACACCCATCGATATATTGAAAAATATCTATTGGTAGATTACTACATCTTTAAAAGTATAAGGACTTGTTACACTGGAAGCAAAACGACCGTAGAATGGAAAACTCCATATAAAAAAAAAACAGTGGAAAAATTGTCCCTGTAATTTAATTCTCGTTTCGCTTCCAGTGAAACTTGGCCTATAGATAAAAATATTGAGTTGAACTCGAACTTACCGCACCAGAGCCCTTGGGCTTCGAGGCAGCCACATAGGCCAAAAACTGTATGACCTTCTTGGTATTTTCCGTTTTGCCAGCACCCGATTCGCCAGTACACAAAATCGATTGGTCTTCGCGATCTGTAGGCAACAAGAAGAAGAGCAAAAGTTGAAGCAGATGTTTAAAAATAATATAGATATGGATAACTTTTAAATAGGTCAAAATACACACACACACACACACACACTCAAAATGGCTGACAAAGTTGTTGTCTCTTATTTTTATTATCATTATTTTATTCAGTTTCTTTTTGGTTTTTGTTTAAGCAAAGCTCAGCTTGAAATTTCTGTTGACCCAAATTCAAGTGCGCAGAAAACAAAAAAAAAAAGCACAAGAGTGCCAAACGCAGAGAGTGTTTGATGTGGAAGATACCCTGTAGTTATAGCATTACAAATTTTTATAGTTTAGAGTATAGCTACTGTGTTTACAAACAGATTTTAATAGAAATTAAAAGGATATAAAGCTGAATAACAAAATTAATTAAGTATCAGCTATTTATTCACTTAAAACAGTCGAGATCTAATAAAAATTTTGTAAGTTTAGTGTAGTTTAGGTAATTATTACATATTCTTGAGTCATTTTAGATGCAAATATTATAAATAAAGAAATTCTTAATCTGTAGCTATTTTCTTTGACATTATTTACCCCTTCTGTAATATACCCCTTTCGAATAGTTACAGGGCATGCAATAAGAGGCGAAAAAAAACAAAAGTGAGGGACGCACATTCAATTGAAAATCGTTTAGAAGTGCGCGCATCTCATAGATACATACAAACACATAGAGATAGAGACAAAGATAGATTGAAACCTGTGGACTGCGGGCGCCACTAAATGATTCGCTGATAGATCTGACAGTCTATAGACATTATAGACAGATTGCAGTTAGCCCAGTTATACGATACACACATGAGTTTTAACCACAAATGCAACAACGTATCCATTGACTTGGCTTGGCACCGATTTTTTCGGCTTACAAAAAAATTGAAAAATTAAATGGATAAAAAAGTATAGACAAAAAAATTGGCACATAACGACCCCGTACTTATTATGGCTGTCAGTATATAACCATAGATGGACACTGTATAGATCTCAGTTTGTAGTTTGTTTTCTTGCTCTTTTTTTTCTCGAGATTTGAAACGTCGCCAAGGCGGCGGCAGTGCGAGTATTGCATAAGTCCTCTCCCTCCCCCTTCCCCTCACGATCTTCCCACAGAATTCACCTAAAACCAACAACAAAAAATCCCCTCCCAACCAAACGATCTTTTCAAGCGATTGTTGAGCTAACGATAATAGCAAATGAATAGAGCTATAAAACAACAACAGTAACAACAACAACAATTACTACAACTACACAAAGTTTATAGCGTAAATATAGGCGCCACATTTGAGGCAGCAATTTAATGGTTTTTATTATTTGTATTATTATGTATTATGGCATTTTTTCAACTTTATTTTTTGTGTTATCTCTTAATTAAAACAAATTTCTGGAATTTGGGGCAAAAGTTATTGAAACGAAACGTCATGTGAAAATTACACAAAATCAATAAATATATATTCAAGAAATACATAATATAGATCAGATGTCATTCCTTTTAATTAGAAACTTGGAAACATGTATATACATAAACCCTATATTATACAACATAATCAAAATAATTAGTTTTCTGATTGTAATACATATTTCCCACCAATAGGAGTGGATTTTCCAAATCGGGTGAATCATTTATAGATTAACCGATTCACGCCCATTTACCTATACAAGGAAGTCAATACTGCAAAATACTTTCTGTATAGAAAGCTAATATAAATCTTTGAATAATTGTTTAAGCATTCATTTTTTACAGTTGCGGGTTGTTCAAGTTCAATTCTTAAAACGATCCTTAGCAGAAGTATCGAGTTTAGAGTGTGTAAATATCTCAGATCAGATAACTGCCAGATTAACTGACTTTGATCTTATCTTGCCACACCTCTATTACCACACCTCCCTTTGCTCCTTGTTGCAACTGTCAAAGAACTGAAAAAGTCGACTTCAACAGGGCAAAATACAGACAACGCCTTGAGGGCGTGTCCGTTGTGTCATAAGCAATAAACTTATGACATTGGGCGCATTATGAGGCTCACTTCAACTCCGCATTCCACAAACAGAAAATATACAAATAACAAACATGAAAAAATAAATAGTTTCTTTGACAAGCCGAAGATTTAATTCCCTTTGCAGAGCTCTGCATTCAGGCTTCAAACGAAAAGTAGTTGGATCTTGATCAAATTTTAGTCAGGTTGTATATGATACCAAATACCAAATACATAAATTGTGAGATTGGTGGAGATAACTTAAACATATTATATATGACATATTCTTCCCATTATAGATATACGATATTCTTGGGCATATTTGATAAGAATACCAAACACAAAATATGTGAAATTGGTTGAGGTACTTCAGATAATAAATCACCCTTCATTTCTATTGCTGAATAAACTAAGATTAGTCAATTCAATTTCAGCTGAATTTCTTTAGAATGTTTGTATAAGACAATACCAAAAACACAGTCTGTGAGATGTGTCTTACAAATCAGTTCTGATTTTTCCCCAACCGTTCTTTTGATCACTACATGCTATGGTGATCCAATCCGGTCGCTTCCGAAATAAATATGTTCTACCAGCACCAGTGTCCTTTAAATTATCTGTATAACCCAGAGATTAATTTTCAAAAAAAGGAAAAACAGACAGAGATGATTGTTGCGACTTTGTTCATCTTCAGTGACTTCCTACGCCTCGATTAATGTGTAACAGACTTTGTTACAGAATTTGTATACCCTCGTCAAGGGTATAAAAATTGCATTTGCCAGAAAGGTGACCACTGAGTGGACGACCACGACGACTGTGAATGTGAATGCGTGTTTGGGGCCAATGGAGTCGGAGCTGATGATGGAGTTGCCATGGGATGGGCTGTGTGCTCCGCTGGGTGGGGCAGCGGGATTTGTTTACCAACTCCCAGAGAAAGACAGAGAGGAAGGGAAAAAGAGCGAAAGAAATAAATCAAAAACGAGACAAAAGCCGCACCCGTAAAAGATATTCGGTTATTTTTTGATGGCAGCTAAATTCAAAGTCCAAGTCGTGTTTCTGTTGTTGTTGTTGTTGTAGTTTTTATTTTTATACGAAAATTGTGCATAAACAGAAATTGATTAAGAGGCAAATATGGTGACAAAGTGTTTAAAAGTTAACAACGAAAAATCGCCAGACTGTGAGTTGAAATTCTAGGCCCAAATATGGAAATGACACGTATACGCAATATTACGAGGCAAAGACAGAGTTTGTGCATATGTTTTTTTTTTTGCAGCTAGAGTTGTGGCTGAGTCATCGCCATTATCATCATCATCATGGTCATCATCATAATCGTTAAGCGTTACGCTTCAAACGGACCCAGACCAGACCTTCTCCTATAATAATAAAAAGGCAAAAGCCAGGCCAAAAAGAAAACCAGTTTCGGTTTCACAGTTTCCACATTAACTGATTAGAAATATGCGAAACTCCCTCTATCTCTTTCTCTCTCTCTCTCTCCTGTTTCTATTTCAGCATGATTCACTTGGTTTTCCATGTCAGAGTTGCAATCAGAGTTGACGTCAAGATCCAAAAAAAAACAATGAAAAAGCCAACAAATGACAGCTTTGTGGCCAAATGTATCTTTTGGTTAAGTCAGTCACGCAGTTCGCAGAAATTCAGCAGATACTTTTAGCTCACCCTCAACTGATATCTTATCAAGGTATTTTCAACTGTGCGTTGTTTGTTTCCCTTCTTTCTTTTTGTTTTTTATGTTTTTTGTTTATTTGCTTTGGTCTGGAATTTTTTTCGATAAAGGCGTGCGATACAAATGGCAACAAATGGAGTTTATGGAGAAACGTTGCTGCAGCAGCTTATGCAGCTATATATAAACATATATCATACGATACTACATATACATATGTACAGATATATAAAGATACATATATAGTAGTGCTTGTTATCTTCGAGCATTGTACTTACCACCCAACATGTTTCTATAGGCACTGTCCGTTATTGCAAATACATGCGGAGGCACTTCGTGTCGCTTTATTCCCTTATACCGTTCCATTATCTTTTCCGTATAGATTGGCAATTTCTTGTAGGGATTGACCACAACGCAGAAAAGACCGGAATATGTCTAGAAAAAAAGAAGAAAGAAAAAACATTTAATAAGCAACGGAATAAAAGTTATTAAAGTTAAGTGACCATGGATGAAGAAATTAAATTAGTGAGCAAAAAAAAAAACAATTTCCGAAAATAATGTAATAACAATGTGACAATGAAGAACATAAACTAAATGTGAGCATAGATATAACAATATAAATATACAAAGTAATTAATAACCAAAAGGTGTCGATATATTCAATAATAATTATTATTGTTATATGATATTTGAAAGACAAATCTTTTAAATAAAAGATGTACATTTAAAAATAATGATGTTGGGGTTGCAGTTAAATATAAAATAAACAATCTTAAATAATTGTGTGATCATTAAAGACAAATCGTATTAAAAACAGCTCATACCTTAATAATGAGACCATGGTAAACATAAACTAAAATAAAATCTAGGTACGATCAAATAAGGAAAAGTCAGATGTTCAGCATAATGCTAGAAAATTAAAAACAAATAAATAAAATGCAAAAACTTTAGCAGTGCCTTCAGATATAAAGTGAACATGGATGCAATATACAATAATATGCAATTTAAAATATGACATTTGCCATGTTAGGTCATAATGTAGAGAACAAAAAGTTGTAGCTTGATTTAAGTTTGTTTTTAAAGTTGAAACATGAATGCAACAAATTAGGCAGCGACAACTCGTTGGATGCTCAGTGGCCTAGTTAATGTTGCCCAAACACACTCAAACACACACACACAAACACGTACACGCACAACCCAAGACTTTAAAGTTGGGTCGCCATAAACAGCAAACGCATGTAGCTGTATCTATGACTGTTAATGTATCTGTATCAGTATCTGTATCTGTGTCTGTATCTGCAATTCAGGCAGGCGGTACAGCCCACATATATATACATATTATATAGAGTATATATCTCTTCTAACTGGACTGCGTGGGCACTAAGTATGCGGCTCTTGAATGCTTTTCGTGTAGCGTTTTTCAGATATTAAATAAACATTAAATGCGAAATTCGCAGATACAAAACAAAACCCAAACTCAAACTCAAATTCAAATTCAAATGCTGCCCACACACAAAAATCAAATCAAAAAGAGAAATTGAAAGTTGTTAATTGTGAATTGGGAATTGTAAAGTGTGTGAGTTTTATAGGCAAAAATAAAACTATTTGGGTTGATATTTGATGCTTGGCTTTGACTCGTCATTTCACTGATGATTCACACCAAACAGTTTCGAGAAGGGGAAGGGGGAGAACTGGAACTGAGCTTACTATAACTCCATACATATGGCATTAAAAAATCACGTCTTGGCAATCAACAACCAACAACAAACAACCTTGTCAGGCAGACCTTAAATGGCATCTGAAAATTTGTTGCTGTTTTTGGCAATCGTTTTAGAAGTGACGACCATGACGAACCTCCTCTTCTCACTCTCTCTCACTATCTCCCTCTCCTCTCTCCTTGTCTCGCACTGCTGATTCATTTGCCGGCTGCCTCTACTGATTTATGCTCTTGTGTTGTTGCCCCATTGAGTCATTGTCCTGTCGGCCAAAATGCGACGAGAGTGAGCGATAACATGGCTAAAACAGTGTTCATTTCAGATCTTTAACCGCATCTACCTCTGCTGCTTCCTCTGCCACTGCCTCTGCGTTCGCCTCTTCCGGCCGGCATTTAGCGTTTTACCAAATATGGCCAAAAGATCGTTCAAGTGTGAAACGTGGCGACAACAAAATTTTTGCGCATAATAATAAGTCAATATTAAACGACATGCTTGATGAAATGTATGCAAATGTGACAACAACAACAACAATTTAATTAAGCAGCTAAAAATACATTATATTACAACATTGAGATATCTTATAAAACTCTATATAATCTAAATAAGATTTTAAAAATGAGCAATCTAGAAATTGGCAACAAATCAAACTCATACTTATACATATTCTAATATTAATACTATTACTAATATCAATATAAATACTCATTGATCTGCTTGAGTTCTTTTAGTTTAAGCCCCAATCCATTGAAAAATTTGGAATCATTTAAAAATTCTTCCATTCCTTTAAATAGTATATTAAATGTTATTGTTTTTAAAATCAAAATTAAACAAATAAATTTAAATAAAATACGCTTCCCCAATTCCCAAAACTTTCCCGCAACTGGTCTTCAAAAACAACCAGATTTGACGGGAAAAAGCTAAATTGGCAGCAGTGCTTCTTATTTTTTATTACAGGGTATGCACAGGTCATTTAGATGACACGATCAATGGACGTGTCAAGCCTTTCAATAAAACTTTGCTGAGCTTTGAGCTGAGCTTTTAAGCAAGTTCGTTTGGAGGGAATCTCATGTTGTTGTTGCCAATGTCCAGCAGAATGTTAGCTACAAAAAAGTTGCACCGAAATGTCGAACGTGTTGCAAGCAATTACATTCGCAATATGCAAATATGTAAAATGCAAAATGTCGGCGCTTTTCATGTTAATTACGTGGCTAAAACCTCCCCCTCCCCCTGCACCTCTCCCTCCACCCGCTAGCCATGACACCAACAAAAGCGAATGAACGAATGAACGGTACATGGTAAAGCTCTCAAGCTGCCAATAATTATAAAGCCAATATGTAATATGTATGTAATATAATTTATATGCCGCAACGTAGCCACAATTCGCATGCATCATAAATAAATGAAATATACCTATAAAAGATATATATCTCTTTCTAAATTTTTATATATATATAGTATATTCTATATATCTGTTTCTGTATAATTGCAGCCAAAAACACTGTGGCATATTTGCATTCGCTCGTGGCAAATTGTAAATCTAGCAAAGCAAATTAAGTGTCATCAGTCAGAGTGAGAGAGAGAGAGAGAGAGGGAGAAGGGAGGGAAGGAGCTGATGGTCATATTAATATGGCTTAAATGCTGCCGCAATATGCGACTGTCTGCTCTGTATGCAATTTCAATTAGTGCACATCTCAAAGATAGTTAAAGGCGACTGATTCTACACTCAGAACATTTTTTTGTCTATATTTAACAAAATCTCCCATTAATTGTCAATTGCCGTTTAATTAAAAAAATATATTTTTAATTTGGGCAAATATTAATCTATAAATGAAATTTTTAGATACACTTTTAGAAAACAAATTTCTAATATTGAGCGACAGTCGAAATAGGTCGATTATCTAAATTTTTATTGTGAAAATCGACAGTTTTAAAGCGATTTTACGGTAGCATTTTTATGAGTGTAGACTTATGTAGGTGAAGGGGTGGGGTGAAATGGGTGCGGTTTTGGGTTTTGGCGTCATTTCGTCGGATACGTCGAGTGTATTTATTTTTAGCTGCCAACGCATTTGACGACAGCTAAACAAACGCCGTTTGTGTGTTGAATTATGTCGCATATTTGTTTGTTGTTTGCTTGTTTGTAATTCAATGTGAATTCAGCTGGTCAATTGCATCAAATTTGATGCCAATTGGCTAAACATGAACAAGACATCAACGAGAAAATCGAAGAGCATCGCATTGCATCCAATTGGTTTTGCATACAGGCGCATCCAATTGGACGCCACTGTGGCTGGCCGGACAACACTTGACGCCCATTCGATTGGACATGCATGTCAAACAAATTGTCAGTCGCCATATTTGTTGCTGACGTTTTTGCTAGGTGTTGACATTTGATTTGCATGTACTTTAGATTTACGCAGTTTTTCGTATTTATTATTTGACGTGTATTAATTATGAACAAGCAGCAGCTGCCACGCAAATTAATTTAATTGAAACTTGAAAATCAAATTAAATGTCAACAAATTACAATAATTATGCTGTTAAATGCAGCAGCAGCCAACGTAAAAGTTACAACAACTACGCGCCTCTCTCTCTCTCTTTTATATTTTTCGCTCTCAGCAACATTTGCTGCTATGAAAATGGAACAGGTCAAAAAGAAGCAGAAAACGAGTGAGCGGCAACGAATGAGAGTGCGTGGTGTGCTTGTGTAAGTGCAAAGCTGACTGCGCAGCACCAGCAGCAGAAACAGCAACAACTAGTTAAAACGCGTGCGTCGGCGTCGTGTTCTCTGAAGCGTAGCGCGACAGCGCCAGCAGCAGCAACTTAAACAACAACAGCAGCAGCAATGTGTATAAACAAATTCAAAGCATTACGCGCCCACATCAAAACCAACGGCAGCCGCATTTAAAAAGGCCGAAAACAGTTTGCGCATTTAATTAGATACAACAGCAACAACAATAACAACAACGGCATTGTTGTAAGCAGCAGAGGCACATAAAATATTTATGTACAAAAAAGTGCCGCATAATTTGTAGTCAAGAGGAAGCCGCATAGGTAACAAGCTAAGTCAAAGAGAGAGAGAGAGAGAGAGAGAGAGAACGCACACCCACAGCTCAAAAGCTCAGCTACAGCAGCTGGCAACATGAGTTGCCCGCAACATGTTGCTGGCTCTGTTAGAGTGAAACTCATTTTGCAGTTGCTTATTTAATTGGGTTAATGAGAGATTAAGAGGGGGAGAGAGGGAGAGAGAGAAAAGAGGGGCGTTGGACTGCTTCTTAATCAATTCTCAATTTGTTGCTCATTTAGTTTTGGTTATTTATGTGTCAGAATAAATTTCTATTAATTAAAAATGCAATTGAAGGCAGCAACAGCATCAGTTCATTGATTTATATTTAAGCCAAATTTATGGCCAGTAAGCGTGGAATTTTTTATCTTCATTTAACAAATTAGATAAGTTTGCTTACTGCCTTTTTTTTTTTTTTTGTTGTTGCTTTTGTATTTTGTATTTGTTTTTTCATTATTTTCGCCAAATTGTCAAACGCTTTTGGCATAACAATTAGCGGCGGATATGTTAACGCTTTAAAGGCAACGCAATCTTGTTAAGACATTGACAAATGCACTGGAAACAAGCGACAGGCGATTGATGATCCGATATTTGTGTTTGCATTTGTATATGTATGTATGCATGTGTGTGTGTGTGTGTTTGTGTATCTGTGTGTGATTGTGTGTGTCTAATATTTGCCTTGCTTTTAAACAAATCTAAGAAGATACGAGACTCCAGGGCTGCCACAAAACGTTTCGTTTTTCAACATTTCCACATAACTTTGAATCAGACGCAAAAACCCGCGAGGGTAGCTTAATAGTTCTCGACTTTAAACAACTTAAGGACTTATTTTCCTTAAATATACTTGACAATTTCTTCTGAATTTAGTAAATTCAAATAAATTAATTGGCGCATTAATTCTAAAAATATGTTAAAATTTTAATATTCCTACACTGATATAAAAATGTTTTAAAATCAAGATTTAAATCTGAAATTGTTGAAGTTAAAAGAACATTTCAAACAAGACACAAGTTCTTAATATAAAAATAAATGTTTTTAAAATTAAAGTCAACAAATAAAAAAATATAAGGTACGTTTTATAATTTAAAAATTGTTTCGGCCTCGGTAATTTTACTATGTTTTTCCTAAAAACTAATAGAACCACTATTGGATTCAAATATTTAAGCTTTCCTAAGATTTAAGATTTTAGATTTGTATTCTGCTCTTATAATGATGCTTTTTAAGTACAAAATACTTAAGATGAATGTTCTTGATTTTAGAAACTTGTATTTCTTTAAGTTTAAGTTGTGTTTTAAATTGAAACTTTCAATATTTGGTCATAGTTTGAGCAACCCTCGGCACATGCAATGTTTATCTAAAGTTCACGTCATCATCGTCACATTGCCAACAGCTGTGGCAACTTTCAACCAATTCCCTCTAATGGCATTTTATGTACAGATATGTACAGATATGTACAGATATGTATATGTGTGTATGAATCTTATATGTATATGAATCTTGTTTAGATACTTACATAGATTAAGCCAGAGTAATATCTGTCTTTGATGTTGTGCAAGACGGATGCCTCATTGAGACACGTCAGCTCGGCCATATCCTCGACTTTGTCGAACTTTGGCGGATTCATCTTCTGTATGTCATCGCGTAGGATCATGACACGCTTTCCGGTCTCGGCCAATTCCACCTCCACCTCGTCGCCATGTTCGCGCTTAATACTGGCGGCAACGAAGCCCTGCAAATCAAATAAATAAAAAGTTAATAAAACAAATACAAAACAAGTGGGAAAATCTATAGTCGAGATCCCGACCATAGTATACCCGTTATTTATTTCAATATATATAAAAGTACTTTAAAGAAATTACTTGAATTGCTCTGAAAACATTAATTCAACATAACTGCCGTTCTAATTGTCCGATCTGGTCAGTAGGATAATAGATAATACTCATAGATAACAAAAAATACTATCCTTAAAACTGTGGGTGTGGTGGCCTTTCGCGATTTGTGGGGTCGGTAGGAAGCGTGACAATAATTAAAAACAAAGTTGACCTGCTCCAACGCCTTTGGAGTCTGTGTAAGAAAGTTTGGTATCTCTATCTCTTATAGTCTCCGAGATCTAGGCGCTCACACAGACGGACAGACGGACAGACGGACAGACAGACAGACAGACAGACAGACGGACAGACGGACAGACACACATGGCTATATCGACTCGGCTGTTGATGCTGATCAAGAATATATTTCCTTTATAGGGTCGGAGATGCCTCCTTCTCCCTGTTACAAGATTCCAACGAGCACAATATACCCTTTTACTTATTTTTTAAGTAACTGGTATAAAAACACACAAATAAAGAAATCAAAAATCAAAGCAAATTCAATTGAGAGTTAGTCACACTTGTTGTTTTTGTTGTTTGCTGTTGTTGTTGAGGTGACTCACAAGTGTCAATCAGCAGGCAAATACCGTTATTTGTGTTACATATATCGTATATCGATAAATGTAAATTGCCCAAACAAAAGACGAGAGAGGGGAAGGTGTAAAAAGAGAGCGAGAGCAGCTTTTGACGATTGCCAGCAGCATAGGTGAGAGAGCAAAAGGAGGAGGAGAAGGATCCTGAGCAGCAGTTACAGTTGCAATTAAAGCTCCTGCTGGCTTTTAAGCAAAGCAATAAAAACAATGCAAACGCCTTGTTATTGCACTCACACACTCACTCTTCTTCGTCTTCTTCTTGTTGTTTTCGTTCTCTCATTGAGTGTGGGGCCAAGTGAGTGTTTATATGTGTATATATGAGTATATATGTCTGTGTGTGTGTGTGTGTGTGTGTGCAAGTGCATCTCTTAACGCAGCGCTGCATGAGTCAAGCGCCAAGGCGCATCATCAACAGCAACAACAGCAGCAACAACAGCAGCAACAACAACAACAGCAGCAGCAGAGAAAGAAACAAAAAGCTGAAAAGTAAAGAGGAAATGCAGACGATAAAACTGACGCCCGTTCAAGTGCCATTGCAGACAGTGGCGGCAGAGGCAGCAGCAGCGAAGAAGAAAAAACACAAACAGCCAACGGGAAGGCAGCTACATCAACAACAACTAAAACAACTACAACACAAGTTGCAGATAGGCAGACAGACAGAAGCTGTGGCAGCTCCCATTCTGTTGTCTGTCTGTGGCAAGTTCAAGGCTCTCTCTCTCCCCCTCTTTCTTATTACCCTCTCTCTCTCACTCTCTCTCTCTGTCTCTGTGTCTGCCTATGCTTATTAAGTATGTTGTCTAATTTGTTGTTTTCGTTCATTAACACTAATTGACAGGGAATTCCAACTGATTATTGTCTTTAACTTTACTCTCTCAAATTATAAACAACGATATTTGTATATATCGAGAACGTAACTGTTATAATTAAAAAATAAAAATTTTTAAATAAAAATATCTATTATTTTTAATTTTTATTATAAAAATCAATAATATAAATCAATTTCAATTTGTATTAAAAAATTGAATGTAAATATCATAACCTTAAATATCATTAAGATACGTCCCTTAAGGTGCAATGTATTATATGAAAAGTATTGAGCCACACATCATAAATATTTTTAGCATTTGGAAGGGTTATTTACATTCCATTTATATCTATCAATTTTCATAATAGAAATTGAAAATTCAATTTTTATTTTTATTTTATAAAATAATTTTTGTATTAATGTTTTTTAACTCATAACTATTATTTGATGTTCCTGGTATATATTCAAAGTTATTTGGAACTCAGATTTATTCTTTTGCATTATCGTAAAACTGTCCATGAAATTTTTCAAGTTTCTTCAACTGGAACCAAGTTTTTTATTATTGTGGCATGCCTCAACTGCCCCAAGCAGGAAGTCGCCCTTTATTTTTTCGCACATTTAATGAAATTTAATGTGGCAGAAATTAACAGAAAATGTGGTATGCTAAAAAGAAAACAATAACAAAAGATCGCTTCATTAAATCTTCAATTAGAACTCAAGTGCAACTGCAACAACAACAACAATAGCAACAAAAATATTAGCAAGATTCAAAGGCATAAAATTATTTGGATTCCTAATTCCAGTTTATATTCCCATTAAAAAGGGTGAACAACACAAGTGCAACGAAATGCATTAACCAACTAGCAGCAACAACAACAACAACAGCAAGTAGAAACAACAACAAATAACGAGGGGCAACCTTAAGTTAAGCATGAGCACGCCTTAATGCTCAGAGTTTTGTTATAAACGACTCACAATTCCATTTTCATTCTCATCTTGTTTATCTCTCATTTGTGCGTGTGCGTGTGTGTGTGTGTGTGTGTGTATCTGTTATCTTTGCGCTTTTCCGGCATAAAAGATAAACAGAAATGGAAAAACGGCGCGAGATTCCAAGAAGGCAAACCATAAATTCTAGATAATTTATAAGTAAACTCAATAATCAAATATAATAACTCATTTATTCATATTATATGCAAGTCAATTAATCCAAATCAAACACAGATAATATCCAGATAAAGTCTGATGCTATAATGTAAGTTTAAGAATTAAATAAACTGGAATACCTTCAAAAATTATTACTAATTATTTTATCTACTCTCAAAAGTCAATTTTATGCTATCGTTTCTTTTTGATAGTCGTGTTATTTCCATCAAATAGTCTTAAGTAAGTTATCATAAAATTATCGATCAAAACATAGAAATTTTTATCGAATTTACTTTCTACATATTTGTGTTTAGTTTCAGACGATACGTGATATAATTATATTATTTTATTGAATTTCTGCTGCTCTTTAATTGTTAAAAGATACAAATTCTGTTGCCCGCTCGACACCAATGAGATCATCAATCGGCTGTGTTCCCTCAACCGCCCCCGCCCATCTTCAAACGTGCTCCTTCACCTCCTCTTCTCCTCTGCTTCTTCTTCTTCTCTTCTTGGCTTTATTCTTTAGCAAAGTTTATAGATTTTATCTACATACACGACACATTCCAAGCAATCAACGAAGCAAAGCCAAGCAAAATAAACAAATAGTAATAATAACAATAAAAACAATGCCAAAGATATCGACAATTTTGAAAAGAAATTGCCAACAACATGTGGGTGATTTTAGCAGGTCAAGTTGTATGATTTTCTAAATAGCACGACTTAATTTCAAGTATTGGATTCTGGCACGCAAAATGAAATAATATTAAACAAAATGAGGAAAGAGAAAACCTTGAACTTGCAGATGTTTACAGAAAGATTTAATAAAATTCAACATACATAAATAATAAATATATTTACTCAGCTCTGATATTTACATACCAGGTAATACCCAAGAGAATATTTATTTTATTTTTGGCCACTTCTTTTGTTTACTTCATAAATAAATATGTATATGCATAAATAAAAGGTTTGTTCTCTGGCAGCATTCCTATCATTCTATCATGCCCTCTTTCTCTGTTCTCTCTAGATCTCCTTGTCTCTATCGCTGTCGCTGACTCTGTCGCTCTCGCTCCAACTTATGCGGTTGCGGCTGAGTGATCGTGATCGGGAACGAAGATCTCAGTCTCAGGTTCTCTGACTGAAAACAAAGCTCACGCTGACCGGCCATAATAATTTGTAAGTCGCCTTCTGTATTTCGTATTGTGTATTTTCTTTCTTTTAATCGATCAACGCATATGCATACATATATCGATATACACACATATATGAGTACATAAGTGAGTTGGGTGAGAGAGGAGGTTCGTTGACCGTAAACCGGACAAAAACGAGAGAAGAATCCAAAAAAGCTCTGGCTACGTTTGTCATTAGCGGTAAAGAAGAGACACATTTGTACCAGCGTAGATGAGGAGAGAGTAAATGGCAGAAAGAGAGCAAAAAAAGAACCCGCAAACGAAAGGTTCGTTTCCAAATATCTATAAGCAGAGAGCGTGGGTGTTGTTGTATCATATGCTTTTTCAACTGAGAGAGCGAAAGAGCAACATCAAAAAGGGAGGAAAACATAATTTCTCAAAATGTTGACTTCACTTGAATTGATTTAATTCAAGTCGAATATCTTTAAAATTATTTGTTACATTTATTTAATTATTATTGTCAACTATCTACACAAATATCTTGAAAGTCTTGTTTCGTGATCATAATTATATCTGTTTTAATCAATTGTCAGCCTAGATACTCGTATCTAATTAAACTGAATGTATCCATAAGATACGACTTTTTGTAGCTGACAAGTGAAACGTAACCTGGAGCAGATAGCTGTATATATCAACTTTAACTTCAACTTCAACTTGTGCACACGCACAATGACACCCATTGTTCATTTATTTACATACATAGATACCAACACATACATACACATACCGCTGAGACACACATGAGTGAGTGTGGTATATTTTTAAGATACATATTTCTTTTCGTTTTTTTTTTACATTGCGCAAAGTTTGAACAGTTGTTGGATTGTTTGTTCGTTGGCAAAACGAGTGCACAAATTGTGTTGACACAATTCCGAATACCCTTTTTTTTTGCCATGAAATGAGTGTAACTGTAGCCGCTGTGCAGCTGTGAGTGCGAGTGTGAGTATTTGTGTGTGTGTGTCTTGGACATTCCAGCGGCGCAACAGTTTGTGCCATATGCAAATTTCTTTACATTATCTGTCCGTCTGACTGTCTGACAGTCTGTCCATCTATCTGTCTCTCTGCCGGCCTGCTTGACAACTCATGACAATCGTCAGTCGCAAGTCGTGCCGTTTTTTTTTTTCTTCATTTCATTTTATTTCTTTTGTTTTTGTTTTGTATCTTTTATTTGTGGCTTTATCTGTGTGCGCTTGAAATTCCTTTTGGGCTAAGCAAATGTCTTTTTTTTTATAAGTAAACGCGTAATTACTAAAAAATGCGACAAGTTGTTGTTTCTATTATTATTACTGATATACCCTCTAGCCGTAGTAATTGTTAAACGGGTCGAATCAGCTACCAAAACAGTCAACGGCAATTAAATATAAGATTATCTAAGTATCTATTTTTCTGCAAGTTATCTACTGCTTGCGTCAAGATCAATACTATCACAGCTAAAAAGTGTTTACAGGGTAGCAATCAGTTAATCACTTAGTGCGATCTTGTTCAGATAATTCTTGTTGCTATTTATTTATTTTTTTTAGTCTTATAATAAGTGCAGGTTGAATGACATTTAGAATAAAAATATTTTATTATATTTTTGATATCTCGAAAACATTTTGCATAACAATTCAAAGGGCGAAAAAAAAATGAAAAACCGTTGCGTTTGTCATCGTTATCGTTATCGCAAACACACACACTCGCATACATGCATATTTCTAGTGTATTGTATTTATTACAGATTAAACTTGTTTTGTCGTCGTTTGTTGCTATCACAAAGCTATTCCTATCTCCCTTCCTCCCTTTCTTTCTCGCTCACTCTGACTTGTTGAATTGAATGACTCAGCGTGCATGCAAATTGGAAATTGACTGTTTAACTGTTAACTGAAACAGTCAACAGGCAAATTTGCAAATGTGCCCTATAATATTTTTGATTTTGAATATCAGACATGAATGAATGTATCTGTATCTTTGGCTTTTGGAATGAGTGTATAACTGGACGCTCTTGTGATTCAAATTTGTGGCATATACAACAAAAACAATAACAACACACGTGTGTGATTTCCTCGACGGATGTTTATTTAATTTTATCGCTAACCAGAAATTCAAAGAAGTTGCCTTCGGTGCATGATTCATGCGATGAGTGCGCAGACGAAAAAAAAAGATGATAACTGCACGCAAAGCAAAGCAAAAGAGCGCAAAAGAGAGAGGGAAAGGTAGTTGGTCAATGAAGTCAACAGATTGATTGCTCATCGAACATATTTCCAGAACTAGTTCCAACTTAAATATCCCTTAATCGGCTTAGAATATTTTCAATAAAAAATATATACAAACAAGAAAAATGTGTGACGAGTTGCCAAACTGCCTGAAAATGTTCGTTACATTCAAAGAGCAAGAAAACTGGTCAGCAAATAACAAGATGAAGCAGAAGCAGAAGAAGAAGAAGAACGAAGCACGGCCAACGCCTGCGCAACACAACGAGGCGCTCTACAGGTTTTTCAGGTCGTTTGGCGACCGATGGCAACGACAGCAGCAGCGACGGCGACGGCGACAGCGACAGCGACTTCTGCGCGGACGGGTGAAAGCCAGAACCTAAGAGAGTGCAGAGTGCAGAGTAACAGAGTCCAAGGAGCATGACAGCGCCCAAAAGATTAAAAAAAAGAAATAGAATACGAGCACATAAACATATGAGAAAATAAGTGTAATGGAATGTGCAGTGTTGGTAAATCTTCTTAAAGACAATTATCCTCATTTATTTATTTCACTTACGTAAACAAATGAGCGAATAAGTGCAATGGATGGTAGAAGATATGTAAAAGCAATGTCGCAGTGTTGGTAAATCGACAAAAGGGAATTATCCTCATATATTTAACAGTGAAATGGAATGCAATGTTCGTAAATTGTCAAAAGGGAATTATCCTCATGTATGTATGCAAGGGAATGTGGAAGGTATGTGGAACCTCTGTTGCAGTGTTGGTAAATCTTGTAAAAGGGAGTTTTCCTCATTTATTTATTACATGTACGTAAACAAATGAGCGAATAAGTGAAATTAAATGCAGTGGTGGTAAATCTTGAAAAGGGAAGTATCCTTTTTATTTATTACACGTACGTAAGCAAATGAGCGAATATGTAGAAGGGAAGGTATGTGGAAGCTATGGTGCAGCCTTGGTAAATCTTTTAAAAGAGAGTTATCCTCATATATTTATCACAGTGTAAAGGAATGTAGTGTTGGTAAATTGTCAAAATTGAATTATCCTCAGCTATTACCGTTTGTAATTGTACTTTTTGTAATTGGTATTATGCTCTCACCTGATTCTCATGGGGCACCCAAACAAGACGCTTCTGTGTCCATTCGGCCTGTGTTGCCGGATCGTTGAATTGATTGCGCTCCACCGAGAGATATTTCAACTCGGGGTCATTGCGATCGACTTCTTCCGACATTTTTTGTCCTTTATTGCGTTTTCTGTGTTATTAGTTTCGTTTTCTATATATTTGTATGTGTTTTATCGTGTTGAGGTTTCTTTTTGAGGTTTGCTTTATTTTGCAGTCGCAGATTTTTAAATACTTTTCTGTTGGTTTTTGCACAAACAAATCAAATGCACATTAATTATTAAATTTCTTTTTAGCACAAAACTTACATATAAATATACTCCCTCTCTCTCTCTCTCATGCACACACACAAAGGGAAATAGCAAACGCATTGTAAACAAATAAATTCACACACAACCAAAGAGAATTTCATACGTCAAGATACATTTTTTTATTTTTTTGCGGCACATTTATATCTCCAAGACGCGTTCGCCGTTTTTTTTTTATTCTCTTTTACTTTGTGTACTTTATCTAAGAAATGCGGCAACAAAAGGCAGACGGCGAGAACGGCAACGGCAACAGCAGCAGAACCGAGAACATAGTTTCAAAAGGGAACCGACAAGAAACAAATATGGCCATACATTTTCTTAAGCCAGAGGCTCGCGCTCTCTCTCTCTCTCTCTCACTATCTATATCTATCGCTCTCCCTATAACGCTGTGCACTCGCTGTCGCTCTCTCACAGCAGCAGCAGCAGCAGACATATTCCAAACACATCGTAGATGAGCAGCGACGTCGCGTCGTTCAGCGGAAAATAGCGTTACGTAGCTTTTGGCAATTAAAGTAACCAGTTTGCATTTTTTAAGCCACAACATTTGCCTTGATTTTCGGTTATGGTTACTCTAATTGCGGAGCAGGTACGTCAGCAAAATGCGGCGACTGTCGCTGCTGCTGCCTCCGTCGCTGCTTGCTGTCTCGCGTCCATCGTTTCTTCCTTTTGTGTTGCTTGTTCTGCACACACACACATACATTCATATTCATGCACACACACACACACATATATAGAGCGCAGTTTTCGTTTCGATTTTAATTTTCGTATGAAGAATTTGTTAATATTTTTCACATATTTATGCTCCCGTATCACTGTGTCAGCACTGCATTTCAGCTAATTCAGCGAAATTTGTATTAAATGCACACATTTTATTCTCATTTGTTTCAACAAGCGGCTGCAGTAACAGCGACGTCGACGTCGACGGCGTCGGCGACTGTTGGCCGGCGGCTTTTGGGCGTTGAAATTATTTTACATGCATTTGTATTTTGCTGTCAGTAATCGTGTTCCTTTGTTTTTTTCGACACTTTTCAGGCTTTAAATGCACCTGAGTGCAGCTCGGTTGCAATTGGATTGAATTATGGGCGAAAATGATGCGGTTTTTATTTGTTACAAGCGACAGCTGCACTTCTTAATTTTTAACACCAACACACACTCTTATACAATTTCGAACGCACCCAAAACGCGTCTTTCTCGTTCGCTGCTACCAGCACGAATGTTCGATTGACACACACACAAAACATACAGCGATAGTAGTATGTTAACAGTTTGCTGAAATGTTATTAACAGCGAGCACTTATAATTTCCCTTCAAATATTGCCAGCATCGGTTTTTCAAATTATTTAATTGCATTTCAATTCAGGACAAAAAATCACAATAAACAAATTAATCAAAATCAAAGATAAACAGGTTATTTATTTTATAAACTGTGAACAAAGCTCGATTTAAATATAACAGCTGCTAACTTGCTCCGAATCACAGTCTCTAGCAATTGATAACAGAGTCATAACAGAACGCATCTCATATCGATTATAATGTTAAGCATTTTTATAATAATAATAATAATAACTTGAAGATATTCTGGTTTTCACGGTTATTAAACATATTTTGATTTTGCCAATCCTAAACAGTTCTTGCTTTCAAATTAATTTAGCAAAAATATCGATATCGGACAACAATATCGCTGGCTTACAAAAAAAAGTGCTGCCCATTAAACTCAACTTGGCACTGTTAAAAATTAAAAATTTAAAAGCGCGACCAACGTGTGTATTTGAGTTGTTCATTGTAGTTCAATTGAGTGTTTTAGTTCATTTTTTATTGAACAAATGAATCTATCATATAGTTTGTTCGTTCAGTAAATATATAAGTATATATAATCAACAGAGTGTGTGTGTTCATATTGAGATTCTATTGGGATTCGAATCAACTAACTGTCTTCGAATCTATTCGCTGAACGAACTATATTCGAATTCTGGTACTGAACTAAATGACCTACAATAAGGGATGTAGCTCACTCGTTCACTTAAGGGAGTTCAATAGAACTGGTAATTAAAAAATACTGAATCAGTATTAATTAGAACGCGTTGTTGGCCACACTGGAAAATATAGGTAGATGCAAATTTCAAAATGCAATAACTTTAAAATAAATTAATAATTTAATGAACATTAAAAATTCGAAACTAGACTAAATTAAGGAAAACATTTTTATGAGGGTTTGAAGTTTCTCACCCACAGGGGAAAGTTGCAAATTTAATTCTAAAATAAATCTGAAAAAATCGACAAAATTCTAACAAAATTTCAGCAAAAATTTTAAAAAATCCATATACAATATTAAGAAAAATTCAAATTTATGTGAATTTTTATGGGTGCATCTAAATTTTCATTTTGATTAAATTAGAACAAGTTGCCAGATCGGGAAATTCTGTAGGGTGGCAACCTTTGCACCTGGTGGTAGTCTTCCTCACATCTCTTCTCAGTAGTAGTAAGACTTATTAAATTTAATACAAGTCCCCCGACGTGAAAGAAATAGTGGAAACACAAAACAGCGTGCAACTCAAACGACAGCAAAGCAACCACAATAAAGTAAATCAGCTAAATGTAGTGTTGGCTTACAGAAAGAAAGAACCACGCAACGTTGCACGAGTGAGTTGTGTTGTGTGCGTGTGTGTGTGTGATTGTGAGTGCGAATGTGTGCGTGAGAACATACATATGTGAAGTTTATAAAAAAAAGAAGCGTAGTTTTGTGGAGGCGCATTTTACGTGCAGAGCGTACTTAAAATATTCGTAGGCGTTGTTGGAGCTTCGTCAGCAGCATAAAATCGATTCCAACTGCATACATCATACATCTGTATATGTATGGGTATGTGTATGCGTAAGCGTATGCGTGTGTGTGTCTGTGTGTGTTTATTGCAAATGTAAGAAGAAGAAGCTCACGCGCTTCTTTTTCTCGCTGCGGAAAATAAAAGAAAAAATCATTTAATTGCCAGCTAAAGTGAGAGAAATACAACAATAATACAAAAGATGTTTTACCTTGTGGCGTGTTTCTGATATATTTCGTGACTTTGTAACTTGAAATCAGGTATGTAAAACTGCCATTATAAATATTATACACACATATATACGTATATGTGAGGCTCGGGCTCCAAATGTATGTATGTATGTATAGATCAAAATGCGCGCCCATTATATACGTATGCATATATGTATGTACGTCTGTGTGTGTTTGTGTGCGACAGTAATTTGAACATAACCTCAATCTTTCAATTGATTACAACAACAGGCGTCGCAAGTTAAATGAAAATGAAATTGCCAACAAGTGTTATTCATGAAAATAATTAATAATTAATTATTCATGGTCCCCGTGTACTTAAGGTGTTTGCCTTTGTCTACGTACATACAAACAAAGTTTCCGCAATTCGAATGCATTTGTATGCGCGTGTGTGTGTGTCTGTATATGTGTGAGTGAGTGTCTTTGAAAATTGTGAACGTAGACAATTTTAATTGGCCGTGCTTATATGATTTAAAAAAATTAAATATTTTTTTTTTTAAATGTCACAATAAACTGCTGTAGAAAGGAAGGTATTAAAAAAAAGCAACAACAATGACGCATATCATTTCCACAAACACACTAATGCAATCGCACACCGACACTTAAATATGCATGCCAGTGTGTGTGTGTGTGTTGCTTGAGAGAGCCCAGAACGAGAGCGCCTTACGCTCTCCCTACCTCACTCGCTCTCTTCATCTGTCACCCTCTCCATCTCGCACCTTTTATAAAATACCAACAGAAAATATTATATTGTCAGCAGTTCAAATTCAAATTGTTACCGTGCTTTTAAATATTTATCCTCGGTTTAAGCACACATTTTGTTAATACCCAAAATTCTATAATTTTGAGTTTTTCTTGCCGGCAAACTACAGTTAAATCCGAGCTTGAATCTGTATTGAATTTATCTTAATTCTATTTGATAAGATCTCAATTTGTATATATAGTCACTCCTCGGACAATTCTCGCTCGTGATCCAAGTTTGGTTTGCTTCGGTCTGGAACTTTGGGTTGTTGTTGCTTTTTCATTTACCAAAAAGACGTGAAAACTTGAAAAACGAGTTATTTGTAGTTACATACGATCGCACTTCAATTCGATACAATTGCGTTGGGTATGATCAATTTATACAGCAATGTGTAACCCATTAATGTTTAATTAAAAAGTATTTAACACATATAATTAAAAATATAATTATAATTATATCTTTTAATAACCTTGGTTTCTCACTACACTGAAAAGATTTTATCTGTTATCCAAATTATCTGATATGAAAGCAGTTAAAGAAAATTTGGAAAAGCTCTCAGAATAAGTGGAGTACAAAAGTGTTGAATTTGTCATTTATATTGTCTTAACTTTAATATTTTATTTTTATTTACATACATTTTTAAATCAGGACAAAATTAATATTTTTTCTTGCAACAAAATAATTGCTTAAAATATTTCAAAATAATTGTTTTTGCTTGAGCAATGACAGCAGAAAATATTGAATGACATGATAATAATACAAACAATTCGAATACATAATATCATTTTTTAAAACATGCCGACTTTATCCTTAAAGTGTGTAAAATCAATTTTTGAAGTTCTTAAAAAGCAAATAGGCACCATAAATCATTTTAAAGACACAATATTTGTTACTGATTGTTTAGAATTTGATTGAATTCAAAATAACATTCTTAAGATCTCCAAAAGTTAACTTTACGCAAAATCCAAATACTTCAAAAGCTTTTATTCTACTTTAGATGCTTTACCAATTTATTTATATTTTTAAAGGGTCTTTTGAGTATTTGAAAATACAAAAAAACTTTCTGAAAGTCTCTAAAAGTTAACTCTATATAAAATCAAAGTCATAAGCTTAGATTAGATGTTTGACCAACTGTTTTCTAGTTTTAAAGGGTATTTGAACCTCGTACATCCTCTTGTTTTCTTTCTCATCTAAAGTTGGCGCGTTGTCGTCGCTTTTGCATTTGTTTTTGTGTCGCCTTTTATGTAAATAGAGAAGATTTCTGGAGATTTTTTAGGCTTTGTTTAAGTAACGCCTTGCTACAAAGTTGTTTGTTTGTTTTTAAAAAGGGCTAACAAGTCAAATCTCAAAATCTATCTGTGAAGTTCTTTTGAAATACTTTTAAAAGATAGAATCACTCATTCTGTTATGTAGAAATGTCAACAAAAGTGTACAGAATATTATTTGAATTGTATCTACATGTAAATCTGTCAATATAACTTAGTATTAAGCACTGAAGAATCGTGTCTATAAAGATATATAGATATGTACACTCGATACACTTTTGATTCCGTTTTTTAGCTGACTTTGCACGTAATTTTAAGCTATTGTCTGAGATATCACAAAAAAAACAATGAGTACATACAAATTAACAAAAATTGCTTTAAAATGCAACACAGAGTATTTAGTGTATATACTTTATCAGTTGTTCTTGTTGTTGTTTCTTGCATTACATTGACGATTCTGATGCAGCTGCTGCTGTTGTTGTTGTTGTTGTACTGCTCATGTTTACATGCATGTAATATATATGCATGCATATTTGATATATATATTTATATATATATATATTGTATCTTTGTTTACTGTTGCGCAACAGCAAATGTCGTGGCGTCGAGAGCTGTGTGGTGAGGTAAGATGAGTGGGTGGCAGGAGGCATCTGAAATGAGTGTATACCAATTAGTATATAAGTAAAACCACCTGAGAATACAAGCACATACAAACATATACACAAATCATCAGCAAGAGTTCCTTGGAAAAGGCAAACAAACTTGTGTCCGTCTGTCCGTCCACACAACAACAACAACAGGCAGGCAGGCACTGTGCAGCATTTGGCAAGATTGCAACACACACACACACCCGCACACACATAGACAGCCGCACTATTGACATAAGTGTGGTTGTCCCTTTTGCACTTCTTTTAGTTTCTAGTGTGCATTATTGTGGGTGGGGGAGGGGGTATCCCTATGCATCTGCACACACTGCACAGGCGCCTGCACGTGAACTTTGAACTTTACTCAGCCAGCAGTCAGCAAGTCATTTGTTGTTATTGTATCTGCAACTTAGTTATGTTCACTCGATTTGCAATTATTATCAATAGTTATCGCTTAACGCAGTTGAGTTGTTTGTGTTGTTGTGCTGCTGCTGCTGATGCAGGCAGGTGATAGTCCACTCTCTCTCTCTGCAGTTTGCCTCTCTCCTTCCATTGTTCTCGTTCTCGTCGTCGCTCTCCGCCTCCGCTGCGCAATGCAGTGAGCGCACGAAAAAGAAATCGATAATTGCAAGGTTTCCATTTTCACCACCCTGAGCGCACAATTCGCAAGTATACAGATTTTTTTATTGACGCTCGCTTCTCTGCTCGCTCCTCTGCTGCTGCTGCTGCAGTCAGCCCCCCATTCAACGTTTAGTTGCTCTTTCTCGCGACCGATCAAATTCCAACATGTGTTTGACCAATGCAGAGAGCCGAAAAAGTGCGCTCTCGTTGTACATATGTCTCATACATGCATACGTACACATGCATGTATGTATGTCTGTCACCGCCATTGCCATGGTGAGATGGCGTTTGGCATCGCCGCAACTTGCATTCACATTGTTGTTGTTGTTGTTGGTTTCTTTTTAGTTTACCTTGCGCTCGAATATTGTCTGGCTGCTTTCTATGTCCGCTGTGGTGTGTGTAGTGTGGTGTGGTGTCTGTCTCTTTGTGCGTCTTCTCGTTTCCGTTTTGACAGCAGCAGCAGCAGCAAAAACTACAATTTCACCACCACTTGCAAAGAATTATACCCATATGTATATATGTAGATGTGCCTATGTGTGTGTATGCGTGAGTCAAGTGTATTAGGTGAGGTGAGGCAAGGTGTGTGTTTGTGCCGCTCCGCCGACGCCGCTGTCGCTGCTACAAAGTGTAACCGTGGCAGTGTTGTAGCCAGCTACTCGTCTGTTTGGTTTCTGATTTTCAGTTCAGTCGATTTCATTATGTACTGCAATATCTCTGAGTGTTGCCTGTATCTTTGTAAATGTATGTACACATATGTGTATGCGCGTGTGTGTGGGAGAGTGAATTTCTTTATCTCTCATCTTATTCGCTCTCTCTCTTTTGTACAGGGTGGCAATGCTCAATCGGACACGTTATTGTCGTCACATTGATATGCTCATCAGACCAGACACCGAAACACCCTGTTATCATTGCTGAAAAACAGTCATGCTGACTTTGTCACACACATGTATATTGTACAACTGTTGTGCCTTTTGCACTTACGTAAGCTTTTACATATTTAAATTCATGAGACATTTTTGCACTTAACACATTGAAAGTTTCGAGTTTGTATGACAATAATTAAATTTTTGTGGCTGGAATTATTATTATTGCTTGCTTTCGCTCTGTGTTCTGTATCTGCAATAACGATATAGTTTCTGTTTAATCAGTTCAGTTCCGTTCAGTTGGTTTGTCTCTCGAATACGAATACGAATACAGCGTGCTATTTTCTATTTTCTCGCACACACCATCGACTCGACTAGTTTCGTTTCGTTTCGCTCGTTTCCACGAAATGTTTTCTGCCACACAGATTGCAATTTGAACGCACAGCAACAAGACTCTCTACTTACTGTCGAAATATATATGTATATATTGTGTATTCCATTACATATGTACATATTTACTTTCATACCCAGAGCAGCATTTTCCCCATTTATTTCTATTTTTTTGTTTCTTTTTCTTTAATGCTCCCTGTTTGATATGCTGCTTGTCCGTTGTCCGTTGCTCATTGCCATTGAAGCAATAGCAACAACAGATACGAAAATGAAAAATGAAGAATTCCAAAGCAACACTGCGCGCGCGCATTTACTCTCTCCATCTCATCCATCCACCAGTTTCTGCCACTCTCTCTCTCTCTGTGTGTGTAACTCTCTCGCGCGCTCTCTCTCTTTTTGTGTTCTCTCGCTGTTCGCATTTCGCGCTCTTTTGTTTCTTTGCTCACACTGGCCGTCGTTTAATCGAAAATGTTTGCGGCGGCGTTAAGACGTACGAAAACGTTTCCTCGCCAAATTTTAGTGAATATCTGTAGAAATTCACTGGGAGGAAAATTGTTCAAAAGTGCAACGAATTTGAATTAAATAGTGGACAAAAACGTTGTAAAAAAAAAAACCGCATAAGTTTGTTGCATTTTAATCATTGGAAGTACTATAAAAAATAAAAAGAAAAGAAATTGTGAAAAACTGCTCCAATACATACATACATTAAAACTAAGAAAAGAAAAAGGAAAAAGGTGAAAAGTTGTACAGTGTGTGGAATAAATGCTAGTGCAAAATACTGCGTAAAACGTGAAAGTTTTCAATAACAAATATATACTTATGTATATGTATATGTATCTGTGCATACATACACTTTTCGAAATACTACATACATATGTACACTATATCTGATGTAAGTTCCCTATCGCGGGGTGAGGAGTATATAAGAAAAGCAACCAAAATATTAAACAAAATGAATAAAAAACTTTAGTTATATGATAATTTATACCATCTGCTTAGTTGATCGCAGCAAAAACTTGTGAAAAATACACAATTTTTAGGTTAGGTCAATTTCAATTGGTTTATATACGACACACACATAAAAACATGCACAAACGACATGCATACATATACATACATACGAACGTACATACATATAAAGCGCACAGACAAAAAGTCGTCGACAACGGTCTGCTCGCACACTCACACACACACTCGCGCACTCACACGCACACAGCCTCAAAAACACGCGTATACAAATACACACACAAGTTTTTAACATTGCTTTTGGCTTGCTTGTGAACTGACTGTATTTTTTTCAACGTAGTGTCGTTTTATTTTCGTTCGTTCATTCGTTCGTTCGTCCGTCTGTTCTCAGTTCGTGCGCTTATCTTGACTTTTGCTTTGATGCGCCATTCGCATGTACGTCTGTGTATATATTTTTATGCATATGTATAAATACGTATATGTTTGTATGTATAAATGGGCTCCCAACACAGAATAACCCGATGGCAGCTGGCTTGGTCAGCGGCTCCAAGTTACTCTCTCTCTCTTTCTCTGTCTCTCTCAATTTATTTATGAGTCTCTTTCAATGAGAGAGCATCCTCGCTCAGTATTAATCGACTACTTGGGATATGAGCTTGAAGCTTACAGTGTGCCTGCTGCTTTGTTCTTGTTTTTTCTATTTTGTCTACTGTATATACATACATATGTATATATATATATATGCATGTACATATTTCTCTACACATCCATATGTTTTATGTATTTGCAAATTTATTAATAGCGTTTAGAGTAGCACCCAATTCTCCAAGTGTGTGTGTGTGTGTGTGTGCCAAAAAAAACTATTAATATATTGATAAAAAACTGAAAAATTTAGAAGTTTCCGTTGAAGCAAAATATTTTTGCATATTTCTCGTCTACATTTTCGCTATTCTCTGCAGTGTATACATAACAAAACAGATAAGATAATAGACTTGTGCACGTAATACAGCTATGAAGAATTCAAAAAAAAAAATGGAGGGAAAATTTGCCCACATGTCTCCCTCTCACACACACAGACACACACACGAACGCCCCAATTTTGTTCGGAGCTCCGCAGCCGAGCTCGCTCTCATTGACAGACAGAGAGAGAGAGAGGGAGAGAGCGACAACTGTATATGTATACGCAAATATATAAGTGTATCTGTGTGTGAGAGTGTGTGCTGTTGCTGCTACCCTCTAGTACTGCTCATTGGTGAAAGATTGGTGAGCTCACCAATTACCATTCACCACTACTGGTTACCGCACCAATTACCGCCCATACAAATCGATGGTGAATTTTACATGGGGATGTCATTGGCGGTAACCAATCGACACCTATTGCATTACCGATCACCAGTTAATTCACCAGCATCCACAACATACCAGTAGCCAGTGAATTCAGCACTAACCTCAACATACCAGTAACCAGTGAATTTAACACTATCCACAACATACCATTCACCAAGTAATTCACCAAAAGAAAAAAAACAAATAACCATTAAAAACGCATTTTTAATTTTTTTTTTTTTAATTTTTATTAACATACTTATAATAGTTATTTTTGTTGGTGAATAACATTTCTAAGATTGCAGTAATTACTTCTGAAATGTTAAAGAATTATAATTTTTGAATTAGTGATGTGTTTTTTTATGTTACAAATTTACTTACATATTTGTATCAATGCCTTACAAGTTGTCGCTTGTCTCTTTCCATCACGTTCTTGCACAACTACAATCGGACTTCTCGCACGCAAGAATTTTCCTTATAACTATTTTACGTATTCTTTATATTGCTAGCGTTTTTATAACGCTTACTATTTATTTATCAAATTGCTAGGCTTCTAACACCAATTTTTAGAAACAATTATCACTCGAATACCACGTGTCTGTCAGATGCTTCACTTTGTGGAACGAAATGAAAAGACAAAGTACAAAAAAAAGAGGCGAAGAGAACATAGAAAACAATTTTGCATGAATGCTTTGTTTCTTGTTCTACCGAACGAATTGACGCTGCATTACTCTCGTTATAAATTTGCATTACCTAGCGTTGGTGAATTCACTGCTTAGTTTTCAATAGTGAACTCACCAACAAAATTCAGCTACCGCTACCACCAGTACTAGAGGGTATGGCCGCCGCACTGCTCCAATATACAGACATGAGCAACAGAGCAATAACAACAAAAGGCCACACACACAGTAAATCGAGAGAGTGGGAGAGTGGAAGAGTGGAAGAGCGTGTGCCGCGACAAACGTTTCAACTTGTTTTCGCCATTTGGCCATAATACTTGAAGGATTATTTGCAGCAGAAAGGCACACTCTCTCGGGAGCCGAAAATGCTGTGTGTGTGTGTGTGTGGGCCCCCGGTACAGTTTTCAAATGCAAATTAATGTAATTTGTTGTTTACAAATGCACATATTTTTTTTTTATTATTTAGTTGCATACATTCGTTAAAATATACATTCCAAGATTCGTATGAATGTGTGTGTATCTATATCTATGCTATTCGCTACGAAGATTCACAGAGGAGGTGGCACCACATACATACATACATACAGACACACACTCGTACAATCGCTTCTAAATTCAAGTTATATTTACACTCAACGACACGAAAACGCACTCGCTGGGGAGCACAAAATGTTGCTTTTGGTTCTCGTTCTTTGTACATTCGTTGCTATTGCTCTTGGTGTTGTAGTTGTTGTTGTTGCCGTTGTCTGAGCGCCCGCCAAATACTTGTTTATAGTTGTTGTTGAGCAAACGTTTAATATAAAAGTTTGTAGAAAAAAAAAATAGTCCCAACTACGCCACAAAACAAATATGCGGCCCTCAATCTCGCCCTCGCTTGCTCTCTCTCGCTCTCTCTCTCTCTCTCTGTGCGCTGGCTCTCTTGCATGCTGCTGCAGCAGAATGAAGGAAAGAAGGAAAGCAAAGAGAGTCACCTCACCACCACACTGTTACCACCATTCTATATACTTACTCATTGTTTTGTGCGGCGGCTGCTGCTGCTGCTGCTGCTGCACGGGTGCTCTGCCTCTTGTAAGTTAGTATATGTGGAAAGAGGCAAACACCCTGATGCATATATACCCCCCACCCCACTCCACTATACTCTCTTTCGCATATCACGAGGCCTGCGTTCCGTTTCGTTCTAAAGTCGAAGCACTCGGTGAATTCTATGCAAGTTGACGTCGTCGTCGTCGTCATCGTCGTGCATGGGTCATAAAAAAAGCTCTCTGCCCTCCCTTGCCAGTTTTTACTGTACCCGTTAAAAACAACAAAGCGCGCGCGCCCAATTCCGGTTGCGCTTACACACACACACACACTCTTAAATATACATGCATGGATGATGACTCTCTGATCTGACGCTTGCTCTTCTCTTCTCTTGGCCCTCTGTTCGTTTTGGCTGCTGCTCGTAGTTGTAGTTGTATATACAAAGAAATAATTTTCTACTATTCGTTGTTTGTGTGTGCATAATATATAAACTATAGTTTGTGTGTGTGCGCTAAAGAATTTGTCGCTGAACAATTTAAAAATTTCATTGGAATGTGCAAGAAGTTGCAAATGATAATAATAAATAAAAGCATTTTTTCATATTGTTTATATGTTTGTGAAAGTTGTAATCAATATGGAATATCGATCATTAATCGATAAACAAATTCACCAGCTGCTTGTAGATTGCATTGCAGTTGCCGTTAGATTTAATTGTGTGTGCTTTTCTACTAATTTCACGCTTATTTAATTATAATTTTTTTTTTTTGGTTTTGTTTTTACAGTGACTGTGACGTCAACAAAAGAGAGACAGAGAGTAAGAAACGCAACTGAGACGTGGCAGCGGTGAACGAAGAAGACGCTTAAAGGTAAAAAATTGATTAAAAACAGTTCAATTTGAGATTTGTTGCCTGCCGCTTAAGCGGACTGGCTGCGTCCATATCCAAATGCATAGACAACAACCAGAAGAGGGACAACAAGAAGAAGAACAACATATGTTGCATAGACGAGCAGAAGAAGAAGAAACGCTGCAGTCGAATTACAGTTACCAGTTAAGACCACGACCGTTTGTTGCCTACTACATACGCTCGTAGAGAGAGCGAGCGATAGAGAGAGAGAGAGAGAGAGCACACGAATCCTGATCTGATCCACATCAACATATTAAGTAGAGCACAACAAAACAAACAAAAAAGACAAAAAAAAAAAAGAAGAGAAATCAAACAAATAACAGATAGATAGAGAGAGAGAGAGCAGTTAATCACACTCAAAATCCCACTCCACAAGCATGATGAAACGCACTCGCATCGATGAAGTCCAATTTGGGACGCGCACCGGGCCCGGTCCGGGTGGAGGTGTTGGCGGTGTTGGAGGCGTTGTATCAGGTGCAAATAGCGGGACAACCAGTGTGGGCGTTAACACAGCTGGAGTAGTCGGAGGAGGAGGTGGAGGCGGCGGCGTTACCATTGGCACAGTAGTACCAAATGCGCACAGTGCCACAATTAGTGGCATTGGATCCATACATCATCGGATATTGACGCCACAACATGGCGGTGCACAGACCATTGCCTATCTGCCGTCCACAACGCCGACGGGGGCAACGAATCTGAAGACAACGAGCAGCATTGTCGACAGCAGCAGCGTCAGCACTGGCGCCCAAACTAACGCTGTCGGCGTCGGTGGCGTTGTTGTCTCCACCGGCAGCGCTGCCACACAAACCTTGCAGTATACCACATGTGAGTACAATCTATCAATCCATCTGTAAATCCGATCTGTAACTAATTTGTTGTTGTTGTTTATGTGCAGCTTATAGCGTCGCTTCCATCCAAGCGGGTGGCACTCTCAAGGCCACACTAGCCGATGGCAGTGCGGTGCCGCTACACGTCGCTGGAGGAGGAGGAGCAACTGCAGCTGGAGGTGGATCCCAGACAGTGTCGAGCAGTTGCCAGACGGGCACGTTGCGGCAACGCACAATTAGTGGCACCCAAACCCAGAATGCCACCAGTGGCAGTCTGACCACAACAGCACAGCAAACGCAACCACCGACACTGCAAACACCGCCTAATGGACCAGTTGGCGGTGCCATTGGAGCTGCATCGGGAGCAGGAGCTGGCGGTGGTGCTGGCAACAGTACACCACCGCAGGGACAGTCGGCGGGAGGCGGCGGCGGGAGCGCTGCGCCGCGTCTCAAAGTGGAGGACGCGTTAAGCTATTTGGATCAGGTGAAATACCAGTATGCGGATCAGCCGCAGATCTATAACAATTTCCTGGACATTATGAAGGAGTTCAAGTCGCACTGCATCGACACGCCTGGAGTGATTGAACGCGTCTCCACGCTATTCAAGGGTCATGCGGAGCTCATCTATGGCTTCAACATGTTTCTGCCGCCGGGCTATAAGATTGAAATGCAACACGATGCGCTTGGCTTTTCCGTGCCAGTTGTCTCCATGCCCTCGCCACCTGGTGCACCCAGCAGCACCGGCACGGTCCACATGATCGCTGCCGCCGGCAACAGTCCGTTGGCGAGCAGCGTGAATGCGCACACGACGCTCAAACCGTTGACGCAGACCCAGACGGGACCAGGTGGTGCAGGTGCAGGTGCGGGTGGTGCAGCTGCCGCAGCTGCTGCAGCTGTGGCACAAATTCAAACGGCTGGTGCCGTCAATTTGATGACTCATGGTGGCGCCTCGCTCACCCAGACGACGATTCATGCCCTGCAACCGGCTGTGACTGCTGCCCAGTCGCCTGGAGGTCTTGTGCATGTGACAAGCAGCTCAGCAGCACCGCCACCAGTTGCCGGAGGAGTTCCTGGTGTTGGTGTCGGAGTCGGTGTTTCGGTCTCGGCGCATAATATCCCCCAGAACTACTCGAGGGATCGAGGGGAGCAGCGGGCAACGATAACACCAACGGGACCTGGTCAAGTGGTGGCTGCATCTGTGCCGGCGCCAGGTGGTGCCAGCATTGTGGTTGGCGGTGGGCCACCGACGCCAAATTCATTGAGTGAACTCAGTCCACACGCGGGACCAGCAGCACAGCACAATTTGCACCACATCCAGCAGGCGCATCAGTCGCTGCTCCTGGGCGAGGCGACGGGACAACAGAATCAGCCGGTGGAATTCAATCACGCCATAACCTATGTGAATAAAATCAAGGTAAGTCATTGTTATTATTTGCCATTTGCCGACCAGAAATTCAATATCAATTCCCAATCGATCCTCTGCAGAATCGTTTCCAAAGCCAGCCGGCCAAGTACAAGAAATTCCTCGAGATTCTACATGCCTATCAGAAGGAACAGAAGGTGATGAAGGAGGGTAGCGGTGGTGGCAGCACCATGAATCAGGGCAAAATGCTTACCGAGCAGGAGGTCTACACGCAGGTGGCGAAACTCTTTGGCCAGGACGAGGATCTGTTGCGTGAATTTGGACAATTTCTGCCGGATGCCACCAATCATCAGTCGTCAGCTGCCGCTGCTGCTGCCGCCCAATACATGTCCAAGTCGGCGCTCCACAATGATCATCACAACAAGCAGCAGCAGCAGGCGCATCAGCAGCAGCAACAGCAGCGCACCACAACAACGGCCACGTTGAGCGGTGGTGCCCACATCAGCATGTCATCGGCCTCGCCATCGGCATCGGTACCCAACAGCAGCTCTCCCCTGCACCTGAACAGCGGGGCAACGATCTCGCAGATCGATAGCAGCAGTGCACATGCTCATGCCGCTGCCATTGGCAACTTGTCAGCGGTCAACACGAGTGTGAGCATCAAATCCTGTGCCGTGCAGCAGAATCACATTATTAGCAGCAGTAGCAGCATCTTTGAGAAGGAGTATCATGGACTGGGGCAACAACAACAGCTGCAGCAACAGCAGCAACAACAACATCGTGGATTGCCGCCACATCATCATCTGTCCGGGGGAACACCACCTGGTGGTGGACTGCGTGGCACAGGAACTGCAAGTGGTGGCCTTGGTGCCGCTGTACTGGATCAGCGCAATAATCATCATGCCCAGAAGTATGTGGCACAGCATCCGCATCAGAATATGTCGCAAAAGAAGTCACCCAGCTATGGTGGCATCTCGAATGCCAATATGCCGCATCATCATCATCTCAGCGACAATTCACTGGATCGCAATTCACCAAATATTGCCAGCTATGTGACACCACCTCAGCTGCCCGCACATCCACACCACAATGCGCACAATTCGAGCAGCAGTCGGCGGCAAGCGGTGGATGAATTGACGGCAGCATCAATTGCTGGACCAGGTGCTGGTCCTGGTGCTCTTAGTACAGGCGGACCGCCGCCAGCGAAGCGGCCAAAGCCATATTGTCGGGATGTTAGCTTCTCGGAGGCATCGCGCAAGTGCAGCATCTCGGATGCTGCATTCTTTGACAAAGTGCGCAAGGCGTTACGCAGTCCCGAGGTGTACGACAATTTCTTGCGCTGCTTAACGCTCTTCAATCAGGAGATTGTCTCGAAGACGGAACTTCTCGGCTTGGTATCGCCGTTTCTGGTCAAATTTCCCGATCTGTTGCGTTGGTTCACCGACTTTCTGGGTCCCCCCATGTCCGGTCAGATTGGTGGCGCAGGATCAGGAGCCGGTGGCCTAATCGATGGCATGCCCCTGCCTGCCACACAGCGTCAAGGCAGCAACAGCAGCTCTCATGACCGGGCGAGCAGCCATCAGAGTACGGATTATGTCCAGGATGTGGACTTATCACTCTGCAAGCGACTCGGCGCTTCCTACTGTGCTCTGCCCCAATCCTCAGTCCCCAAGAAGTGCAGCGGACGCACAGCGCTTTGTCGTGAGGTGCTCAACGATAAATGGGTCTCATTCCCAACGTGGGCCAGTGAGGATTCAACATTTGTCACCTCGCGAAAGACACAGTTTGAGGAGACGATCTACAGGTGAGTTTACTCCTTTCAATACCTTGTAGCTTCTCCTGCCCCGAGTTTTCTCCACCTTGTATCTTGTAATACCCGTTACTCGGAGAAAAAAAATTTAATATTTTATTTTTTGATTTAAATATGTGTAAGGTAGATCATGTAAATTGATCAGCGTCAGATGTCGAGTCAATATTGGATGTCCGTCAGTATGAACAACTGCATCTCAGAGACTATAAGAGCTAGAGAAATCAAATTTGGCTTACATACAAATTGTTTTTTTATCTAGTTTATTTAGTTTTACAACGCCAAATACTTTACCATACCCTAAGTTCTGGCAAATGAATATTATTATTTTTATTTTAGTTATCTCTAATTATTTTTATTTTATTTTAAGAACCGTTTAAGTTTAATATGCATAGATACAATTACTATCTTTTTATTAAATTGAGTAACGGGTATCTTATGGTCGGCTACTCGACTATAACCTTCTTACTTGTTATGTTTACGTTTTTCTCTTCCTTTTTTCCTCTTCCTTTGACTTTCTTTGTTTTGGTATCTTGTTGCTTGTTTCTGTTATCATTTCTGTTCTTTGGCTTTCGTTTATATTTTTATGAATTAACGAATCAACAAACGCTCTAAACAAAAGGAATATTCACAGAACGGAGGACGAGCGTTTCGAACTGGATCTTGTGATTGAGGTGAACAGTGCCACAATTCGTGTGCTGGAGAATGTGCAGAAGAAAATGTCTCGCATGTCACCCGAGGAGTTGGCCAAATACCATTTGGATGATCATTTGGGTGGTACATCTCAGACAATTCATCAGCGCGCCATTCATCGCATTTACGGCGACAAGTCCGGCGAGATAATCCAAGGAATGAAGAAGAATCCCTCGGTGGCGGTGCCCATTGTGCTCAAGCGGCTTAAGGTCAAAGAGGAGGAATGGCGGGATGCCCAAAAGGTTTGATTTGTCACTTGCACATTGGAATAATTAATTATACTCACGTAATTTCACAATTTGCAGAGCTTCAACAAACAATGGCGCGAACAGAATGAGAAATATTATCTGAAATCTCTGGATCATCAGGCAATCAATTTCAAGCCCAACGATATGAAGGCTCTGCGCTCCAAGAGTCTCTTCAATGAGATTGAAACGCTGTACGATGAGCGACATGATCAGGAGGATGATGCCATGGAAGCGGCCGGGCCGCATCTAATCCTGCCATACAAGGATAAAACCATACTGGACGATGCGGCCAATCTATTGATACATCATGTGAAACGTCAGACTGGCATCCAGAAGCAGGAGAAGCAGAAAATCAAACAGATAATACGACAATTTGTGCCTGACCTTTTCTTTGCGCCCCGACAACCGCTCAGCGATGATGAACGCGATGACGGTGAGCAGCTTAATACCCAATAATCTTCTCTAATACTCTAACTCTTGACCCAATTCCAACACATTCATCTTAGCATAAAACGAATTTTAATTAGTTGATTCATTTTCATTTTATCATTTTAAAGGTTAATCCTGTATGATTAACCTTCTAAAACATATTGATAACAGATATTTAATCGAGTTCTGCATGAATAATAAATAAGAGTTTCAAATATAATAATGAAAAGTGCAAGAGAATCAGGCCTGTTCCGGGTTTCACTTTCGGCAAGATTTATCCGAAGTGAAAATCTTTAGCATGTTCTTATAACAATCTGGTAATTTTTACGTACTGAATTCACGTTGAGTTGGTGAATTTAAGTCCAATAAAGTGATAAAATATAATTTTAAAATATTTAGCCCAAATGCAACGCGAAAAATTACATATTTTAAAATCCGATATATACGGAAGTGAAAATCGGAACAGGCGTGAATATATACTTTTTTGCATGACGTATTTCGAATTAAAATACTTTAAACTCTTATTTATTGATCTTTTTAAAAAATGTACAAATAATAAAACTTCAAACTACTACAACAAAGTTTTTTTAAAACGAAAATTAGATTTATTTTATAATTTCGTACCAAAAATTTTAATTTGATATTTATTTTATTATTTATTATTTTGTTAATTTATTATTTTATTGTTAAAAATCATACATTTAATTCTACAAGTTATAATCATTACGTACGCTGTCTCATAATAAATAATATTAGTTTTAACGCGTTTTCATGCAACCCTTTTTTTTTTTATTAACCCTTCATAAATTTTTTTGTAACTAACAAAAACTTTACAACATATGTAAATCTAACCATTGTTCAAATATAAACAACATATTGTTAATTTTCAAGTATTTTTAACTTAGAGAATGTTTTTATTTTTTGCTTTCTTTTCTTTTTTATATTTTTTATATTCTTTTTATCGAATTCGAATTCGAACTGAAAATGTTGCAAATTGCCTAATTTTGCCGTTCCGTTTGCAATTTGCAATAATTAATTTTGTAATTTAACAACTGTAATTTGAATTGCATAATTATGACTAACCCACGAACAACAAATGGGCGACATCGCACAACCACCACCACAACCACCAATACACCGACCCAACGTATCCACCGATCACCAACCACAAAACGAAACATCCATTATCTATAGCCTTTCAATTTTTGGTAGATGACACTAAAATGGAAGTCGATTCGCCGATAAGTCGCGCCCCCAAAGGCGTCGGCACGCCCAGCGAGAGCGCCTCCCCGGCGCGCAGCAATGCGAGCAGCAGCAGCAGCGGTGGCGCCACCAACATCAATGCCGGTGCCAGTAGTGGACCAGCTGTGGCAGCCATTAAAAAGGAGTCGGATGAATCCACGAAAACGATGTCAACGTCGGCAACGGCAACAACGACAGCAACAACATTGTCCGATGATGCAACACCGTCGACATCAACAGCAGCAGCTGCAGCAGCATCATCAACGTCATCGTCATTATCAGCTGGCAACATCGATGTCAAGGAAAAGTCTGAGTCCGATGAGGCAGCAACAACAACAGCTTCAATAACAACGACAGCTAACGCTGGCAATAAAAGCAACAGCAACAACAACAACAACAGCAATGTCACGACAACTGGCGTAAGTCCAAGACGAGCTGAAGATGGATCAGGAGCGGGAGCGGGACCAGGAGCAGCGACAGCCACAACAACAGCATCCAGCAGCGATGTGAATGTGAAGCAGGAGCAAGGAGACTTTGCGAATCCTTCGATGCTGCCATCGCATGCTCAAGGACAACGTGAGGTGAGCGAAGAATTTGATTAAGATACTACAGTCAGACAAGTAATTGTTTTGGCAAAGAAACAAAAGTTTACATATTTTAACAAATTAATTTATAAAGATGGCTGTAAATTTGTACAAATGATTTATTTCCCTTTTGTTGCGTTTTTTCATTAACATTTAAAATGTAGTGATTCAGTAAATCAAAGTTGCAGCTTTAATAAGCTTATCAAAATGCAAAGAAAGTTATTTGAATGTTATAAATTATAAATATTTATATGAATATTAAAAAAAAAAAATTAAATCTAGAAAAATAACTTTCAAAGTACCATTCCTGCATACGATTTTTAGGTCAATGTGCTTTGTAGTTGTTTTTGGACGACTTTCGTGAATTGTGACATCAAACCAGTATTTTCTAAATGTACTCTATAAAATACTTTATTGTAGTACATGTAATTGGAATAAGTATTTTTTAAGCCAACTTTGAACATATGATCCCGAAAACCAGTTATATTTTTGCCAGTTGAAAAACTGCTTCATATTTTGTCAATATTTAGCTCTTGCTAAAATCCATAATAGTAAAAAATCAAATCAAATTATTCTATTGACTATTTGTAACTTGGAATGTATATGACGCGATTCGTTGTCTAATGAAATTATAAATATAAAAAGGGCTTTTTATTTTCTCAAAACAAAATATGTAAATTGATTGCTTTGTCAAAATTTAATTACATTAAACATTTAAGAAAATTTCATATAATAATTTCATATTATTCGACCTTTGCAGAACGAATCGTACTCGCTGTTCTTTGCCAATAACAATTGGTACCTGTTCCTGCGTCTGCACGCCATCCTCTGCGACCGTCTCCACGTGATGTATGAGCGAGCGCGTCTCCTGGCCATTGAGGAGGAGCGGTGTCGTGTGAACCGACGAGAAAGTACGGCGACGGCATTGAGACTAAAGCCCAAGCCGGATGTCCAAGTGGAGGACTATTATCCGACGTTCCTTGACATGCTGAAGAATGTGCTCGATGGCAACATGGACTCGAATACCTTTGAGGACACGATGCGTGAAATGTTTGGCATCTATGCCTACATATCCTTTACACTCGATAAGGCAAGCAAAAATCAACTGATCATAAGAAAAATCTCTTAATCTAATTACATCTCTCCTCTTCTCCTTTAGGTTGTCTCGAATGCTGTGAGACAGCTGCAATACTGCGTCACGGAGCGGGCAGCCCTCGACTGCGTAGAACTCTTTGCCGGCGAGCAGCGACGTGGCAGCACTGGAGGCTTCTGTCGCGATGCCCACAAGAGCTGCGAGCGGGAGATGGGCTATCAGCGGAAGGCCGAGAGCATCCTCAATGAGGAGAACTGCTTCAAAGTGTACATTGTATGTGAATACGTCAATTCCATCATCAACAGAATGATCTAACAAATTGTATCTTTTAACCGATTACAGTACAAGATTGACTGTCGAGTCACCATTGAACTGCTCGATTCCGAGCCCGAGGAAGTGGAGAAGCCAGCGGCGTTAAAGGCGCAAAAGTTTAGCAAATATGTTGAACGATTGGCGAATCCAGCGTTAGTCGCCGGAGGAGGAGGCGGCGGAGGAGGTGCCAGCAATGCTGCCTCTGGTAATGACAACAATATGGATACAACGGACATCAAAACGGAGGAGGAAGAGGAAAACGCCGAGGTGAGTGCTTAAAAAAAAAACAAAACCAAAATGACTTGAAACAAATAAAAGAAAAGCGATAAAAGAGCAACAGCAGCTTTATGTGTGCTTGAAGAGTGGTTAACCATGTTGTTTGTGTATTCTCTGTTCTCTGTTGTGTTATTATTTGATTGTTTTGTTGTTGTTAAGTTTAGTTTACAATTTTACTTCATCAGTTATGACTCGAATACTCCCAATGGACAAAATTTACTACTTTAATCCATTTCTGTACATACTAACGATAGTATTAGTAATCAATAGTATTCCATATTCGTCCGCAAAAGACTTCGCCTCTTTTCATAAGAAGAACCTAAAGTTTTCCCATTGTTATCTCACATTCAAATATTAGTAATCGATTAGTAATCGACTATTTCCGAACTCTAACTCTTAACCTTAACTATTGGATTGTAATAACGAGTATATAGAGCTTAGTACTTTAGACGACAATTCCATACACTTAGTTCTTTAGATGACGATTAATTATAATTTATTTTTAATTATTAAGAATGTTGTTATTCTTTAAGACCATCGATACCGTGGTCCCAGAGAGAGTGAGAGAGAGAGTAAGAGTATTATCTATCGATAAGTCGGTTGTACAAACACGTGTACATAATTACATAAACATTGTTCCATTGTTGTATTGCTTTCGTATTATTGTATATACATACTTTATTTATGTTAACTTTTTTTTAATCTGATTTTCTTTATTCATTTTGCCCACAATTTTGGAATTATTTATTTATCCGAAATCTTTTAAGATTTTAATATTTTTCGGTCATATATTGCGCTTTTCGCACATTTTCTATCTTTCAACAACTTTCTTTTTATCGTTCTCTTTCCTTTCCGTTTCGTCTCTCATTTCAACATGCCGCCTACCAATCGCCCACATATCCGTATGCGAACCAAACAACATTAAAAAATAAACAAAAAAAAAAAAAAAAAAAAAAAACAATACCGAAAAAAAGAAAAATGTTCACTAATTAATGCTTTTTCTGCATTTTTCTCATTTTTTCCACTTTATTTTATGTACCAGGTCAATTCCAAGGCTTGAAATAACAAAATAGTTTTGATAATTTCATTGAATAAGAAGAAGAAAAAGTCGTATTGCAAAATGAAATAGTAATAAATGAATTTGTTTTTTGAGATTAACCAACAAATACCCGCTACAACAACAACAACAATACAGTTATCATCCAGTCATCCCACCAATACCACCACACCACCTGCACCACAAATACATACGTACAAGCACTCTCACACACACACACACATATATATATATATATACAAATAGACAACATTTGAATGTAAAAAGTCGAATAATAGGCTATTTCCACGACAGCACATTCGGCACATTCGACGCCATTTTCATCATCCGACCCGAATGTGGACTTCATTTCAGTACAAAATCCGGATGATCTTTTTGGGTCATCCAAAATGAATGTGCCGATTTTTTGCCAGTATTTTCAGTATTTTTTTATCGAACACCCGATGTTTATCGATATACTCGTGAAAAAAAACCAATTATCACCTAACCCAGCTGTTTTGTGCAATAAAAACAGAAGGCAATTAATTTTCGCCAATTATAATTTCAATATAAATATTAAATTGTTGTTATTGTCAGCTTTTTATTATTTGTGCACAGAAATCGAACAGCTGATTTATTCTGCTGATATGGCAAGTCCATTGAATGTGTCACATTTGGTCGTGGAAAGCCAAAATTGAGTCACATCCGAATGTGCTCGGATGAGCCAAATGTGAGTGGTCGTGGAAATAGGCTATAACATCATTTATACAGAAAATGCTTACATTATGTAAATTTTAGTATATACCCAAAACAATAACAAACACACACACACCCATAAGTAAATATGCATATGTATAAATATGTTAACTTAGTAGTTTCTGAATAATATTCATAGGCACGCATTTATTGCATTTATTTCTAATTTCGTTTTGCTTTGCGTTCGTTCGTCTTAATAAAGTCAAGCAAGAATTACAAATACAATAACAATAACAACAACCCATGCCCAGCAGGTGAATTGATGACGAAAGCAAGAGATAGTGATGAGAGAGGGCGAGATAGAGAGAGAGAGAGAGAGAGAGAGAGCAGGAGTGTGTGTTTTGGGAGAGTCATGGGTGCATACGATGATCGATATGCTATCGAAAACTGTGTTGGTTAACGGGCCAAATTACTAGAGCAATCAAAAACAAAACAAAAACAAAAAAATAACGTAAAAATAAAACAAAATGAACAAATGTAAATAATGTTTGTATGCATATTTATTGTATTTTATTATCGTGTAGTTTAAGTGTTCAGCGTAGCAAATTTTGTAAATTGACGACCGACAGCAGAGAGACGTATTGTGAGTAAGAGTGAGAGTGAGAGAGAGAAAGAGATTAATTTTAAATGATAGAATTGGGCGTGTTATATATATATTTAACAATTTTTTATAACTCCTCTACACATGCAAACATCAAAAGAAATGACATGAATACAAACAAAACATCAATTGTAAATCCAATTGAAATATATATATATAATTGAAAAAGTAAACATTGCTTATTAGTTCTCTGCTCTCTGAGTTCTCTTGGGTTTTATGTTTTGTTTTTGGGTGCAGCTTAGTGCAGCTGGTGGCATGAATACATTATGTACATACATACATATGCAATTGTTCATATATATCTATATATAATAATGTATATAGTGTAATATGCTATTAAGTTGAAAGCAAGGTAAGTTATGCCTTACAATCCTACGGTATGCATATACTACATATCCATTTTACTATTTACTTAGATTAACACACTTGTATTCGTATTGCTCTCAGAGAGCAAAGAGAGTTTGATGTTTGAGTTGTCGTTATCATTATCATTATCGTTTTGTAAATTTCATTTGTGAATGTCTATTGATTTTATGTGTTTTGTCTTTATTAAATGTGTGTGTGTGTTTTGTGTCCTGTCTTGGGCTTTATTTTTGGCCTGGTACAAAGCACTATCAAATACCAGCAACATTTATACCCCTTTGTCGTGATTCTTTGGTTCTCCCTTACAACTCATCTTTATCATGTATTCGTATAAACGTCGTATAAACGTGTATCACTTGTTAATAGTTGTCATTGTTGGTAATTTACACACATAAACACATACACTCGGACACTTACACCTACACCTACACACACACCTACACACACACCCAACTCACACCTACACACTCACACTTACATATGTCTAAGCTTTAAGTACTTGATTTCTATTTAATTGAGCATGTTGAATTGCATTTAACAATTTGTTGTTGCTTCGCTCTTGTGGCAAATGAATTAATTGTGTCTGTCTCATTCTCTCATTCTTGCAGCTGGTGCGTGGAGCACGTAAAGCGCGCTTCCTGTTGCGCAACAAGCGTCGATCGCAGCTGCACGAGGAGCAAGTGCGTCAGCTCTTTGAACAGAAACGGATCTGCGGTGGAAGCGGCAGTGGCAGTGGCACCAACATTGTTGCAACCGAACCAAATGCAACAGCAACTGCAGCTCCTGTTGCAGCTGCAACTGCAACTGATGCTACGGCAACTACCAACATCAACATCAACAACAACAATAATAATAATAACAATAATAATAACAACAACAACAGTTGGAACAAACGTGCCCCAGAGAGATTGGGTGCACCACAACTGGGATTGGCCGAGCAGTATGCATTCAACGATCGCGACGAGATCAGCACAAACGCCAGCAACGGACGCTGCTTTGTGACCAGCAAGAATCTCAATCTACTCAAATACGATGCAGTGCGTCGTGCCAAGAAGGTGAGTGGTCCAATCTGTTGATGATAGAAAATGATGAAGCAAATGATTTGACTGCATTTGAGTAGAATTCCATAAAGTACTAATAAACAAACCAAACAAAAAGACTAAATTAATTGGCAACGTTCCTGTAAACCAAATTTAGTTGCTTTCAAATTTTCAAACATACAATTGGGGAAAAAATAGAATAGCACCACTATACTACCTTGTATTTTAAACCAAAAAACATATAATTGGGGCTGCGAATATTCCAAAAATCTTTATTAGATATATTCATTTAATGTATTCATTATTTATTTTAAATGTACAGCGAAAAAGGGTTAAAAAACTACGAACAAAATTCGTATATTGAGATCAGCAAAATTAAAAATTTATTGCTCGCAATTTAATTAATTTTAAATAGATGTTTTAAAATTTCAAAATATTTGTTGACGATTAAATTTTAAATTTTGTTGAATTTAACTCAAATCTTTCCAATATTTGCATTTAAAATTAGAAAATATCTTAAAGTTTTTTAATTTATATAAAAATGTCAATTCTTTTATGATTCACCGTATGCAGTTTGTCAGAAGTTATAAATTGGCAACAGCTAAAATGAATTCAGAATATTTCCTTGTGCAAATTTAGCAAATATAATTCTGTTCCAAAAAACGATTACAAAAATTTTACAATAAACATATACAGGCCTGTCACGATTTTCACTTTCCGTAAGATTTTTTGGAAGATGAAAATCTTTAAATGTAATGTAAGAAAATTGAAAATCTATAAAAATATGAAGTGAATAACAAAACAGATGGGATAATTGTTTCCGAGACTATCTTTAAAATGGAATTGTTTTATGTTTATGAATACTGATAAAAGCAATTCAAAAAGATTCGATTGTACTAATTTGCACTCAAATGTCAAGTGTATTCATCAGACTCCGTTCTGTCGATTAAATTTAAATCAATTGATGACTAATCACTTTATTTCTTTTTTTTTTACAGAGTCATTGCCGTGTCACGCAGGCCAAGTACACGCGGTTTCAGGGCTATGTCAACAAGTGGCTGCAACAGCACGTCAGCGAGCAGTTGCAACAGCATTGCAGCGACTGGTTGCTAGGCAAGACGCCGGAGCAGATCAATGCCAGCGGCTGGGGAGCCACAAGTAAAACCAAATCGTTGCAACAGAAGGATACGTCAAAGACGCCGTATCGTATCTACACGCGCTACAAGGTTCAACAATCGGGCAGTAGCAGCAGCAACAACATCTCTGTTGCAACAGGAGCAACAGTTGCAGCAGCAGCAGCAGCAACAACAGTTGCAACAACAGCTATGCCAGCAACAGTTACAACAGCAACTGCAATTGTTTCAACCACACACTTGGTGGCCAACAATGCCACCAGCAACAGCAGCACTGGAATACTAAACGCCGACACAACGACAACAGCAACAAGTGCACCGCAACAACATTGCAACAGCGCTGCAGCAGCGGCTGCTGCTGCCACAGCCGGCAATACAGAGTCGGGATTGCAACAAGTGCGACCAATGGAAAGCTAACCGACAATTGCACTTGCCACAAGAGGTGGAACAGGAACAGGCACAGGAAAAGGCACAGCTGTTGTTGCCGCATGGCCAAATGCATTCATGTGAAGAGCCTCACTGTATTCTTCAAAGTGTTAATATATTTAAATTGTGATAGCAGTTCCTGGACATGTTGCAGACAGGAACGAGGTCAGCAAGCCTTGGCTATATCCGGGCTATTATTGGCTATTAGCATAGAACGAACGCAATTCATAAATTGGCAACACATAAAATCAACTGGATTCGGATTCAGATTCGGATCATCGCGATAACAAAGCTCTTTTTCACTTTGTACAAAAGTCATTTAAATTATAGGCGTAGTATTGCTCCTAATAAGAATTTTGATAGGCTTACTACAACATTTTGAGTATCGTTTAATGTTAGTTTATTATTAAACGGCAGCGTTTCTAGTTAGTAAGCAATTAATAAACACACACACACACACACTTAGGCAGTCGTTTTGTTTTAAGTTTATATCGAGCGTCTGTTTAGCATTAAGATTTTATGAATACACACACAACTTTTTAATCTTAATTTAATTTTACAAACATTAACGTATTTTTATACAAAACAAACCTTGTACAATTCCTTGTGAATACTATTGATTATATGCCTAATTATAAGTTTATTCTAAGTTGTAAAAAATCAAATGAGCTAATTAAAAAAAAAGTATCAAAAATGAAATTGAAAATTGACAACTGAAGAATTTGGGATTTTAGAAAAGTTAATTATGGATGCTCAAGAAATATATAATATAGAAACAAATAGCAGAGCTAAACTCGAGAATGGTCGACCACGAGATACTTTGCGGACGGGACCGTCCGTTTTTCAATCCTTTGACCCGAAGTTGTGGAATATTGTTTCTTAGACAGCATCCGTGATAAATATGAAATCAGGATGCAATTTGCACAGTGCGGATGCACTTTTTCTGAAAGTGATCTTTAATGGTTTGTTCGCTTCAAAACATCATCAGACGTGTTTATAAGATGTCTACACAATAAAGGGCCAATTTTATGACTTCTTTATGGGTTCTGCCAAGCCTCCTCTTGCTACTTATTTTGCTCTCGGCACAGGGTATACCAAGTGAGATGTTTTTGTTTAAAAAATCAATTTCCTGTATTTTACATATTTTGACATACACATATAGAAATATTCGAATAATACATATAGATATAAATAGCTGGCATTAATATAGTCTGTCCAAATATCACTTGTAGATGAAATCTCGTCGCGTTATAATGCCGGCAATGCGATTCTCATTGTTGATGACCAGCATATGACGCAGTCCCAAGGCACGGAAGATATTAAAGATTTTGGGCACAGAATCATGCTGGAAAATAAATGATTAAAGATTGCAATTAAAGATTGAATCGATTGATCAACAATATTTTGAATAGGAATACTTACCATATTGACGCGTACTGGAGATGGATTCATGAACGTGGATAGATCCACCGTGTAATTGATTTTTCGGTCCAAGGGACGCACGCTCTATGGGATTAGAATGGATTTAAATATAAAAAGAGTTAATAACTGGTCATCGATAGTATTTGAAATGTAAGATAGTTGCCTTTATAGAAGGATAACGCGGATAAACATCCCGAAAAGTTTGGATTGTGGTTTCTGGCACCCAAAAACGTTTATTCTCCACATACAATGACTTGAGCAGTATGACTATCAGTTGGGAGCGCAATATAATGCCACAGACGCGACCCTCGGAACGACGATCCTGCAAAAAAAAAAGAAGAAAAACAATGTAATTAGAAGCTCCCACTCAAGAGATAAGGGATCCACTCACATCCACAACATTATCCACAACTGGGAATCCATTGTGATTGCATCTTCGCAGCATTTCATAGATGTAATGGGCACTGTCAACCAGCTTGATGCAGACAACGGGTTTACTCAATATCTCATTGGCAGTGAGTCCTTTGTATTGCGGCAATGGCTCCCATGGCAGCATGGGAACATTGTTCACCTCGATAACCGTGTCGTAGATGCCGTCATTGAAGTAATCTCCCACCCATTTGGCACTGATCAGTGCTATGATCAGTGGAAAAAAGAATGATGTCTCAATGCCCGTCGTCTCCATCAGGATGACCGACAAGCTAATGGTCATGCGAAGCACACCGCCCAAATTGGCAGCAGCGCCAATGAGCGCATATTTGCCAGGATGCAAGAATTGCTGGAAAAGTTCAACAGGTTGTAGGCAAAGCAAACAAGTGGCTTAGAGTTGACTTACTGCAGCGGGAAACACATAAAACAGCAACATGGCAACGAGTCGTCCCCAGGCAGCGCCCACCAGTGCCGTGGGTATAAAGACGCCCAGGGAGACGTTCAGGCCAAAGGTGGCACACGACAGCACATAGTAGACGAGTGTGAACATGGCAAGTGTGAGTATCTTGTGAGAGCCTAAAAAATAAACATAATGTAATTATTAACTATGTAGAGGAAAATTAAAAAAACTAGTCGAGCAAGGTCGACTGTGAGAGACCCTGTGCTTGGCCTGTATAAGAAGTAAATCGAAAATGAAAATAAAAAACAAATATCGAAAAACCAGCGATTAAAACCATCATCCAAACTGTAAACCTGTAACCGATATTAACCGACTAAAATTGCTGGCCGTTAACTAGCCGAAACAAGACTTTATTATTGTACCGTTACCGGAAAACCGTAGCGTTTAGTTTCGTTGTAATCAAGAAATAAACTTAATTGTGTTGTTAAGGTGTAATCATTGTTTTGCAACTTAATTTGGATTTATAATTTGAATATTGATCTTAGTAAAAATATATTTTGTTGAAATTCAAGAATTTCTGCTTATATATTAACTTGTTTTTGAACATTTCTACAATTCCTTTTATGAACCGAATATATATTTATGAACTGGTATTTTGAAACCGAAAACCAAAATACTAACATAACCGAAATCCTAACTGTAGCCGATATTTGAATCGGTTCGATAACCTGATAATAACAATTTGAAACTTATTAAACTCATCGGGCCGGCTTTTCAATGTTCCTTTAAATTGTATCAAAAGGATATTTTAAAATTTGACCTTAATTTGTATACAGTTCACGTCAAAATATCTCTGATATAGATAGTAAACCCCTCAAATAGACAATGAAAACCGGCCCTTAGGAATACAAAATAACTTCAACTTAATGCCAAGTCTTAGTCAAAAATAGAACTTTATCTGCTTACCAAAAAAATGAAAACATAATTTAATTATTATTTAAATTTTAAAACTTCTGAATGGGTGTCGAATGCGGGACCGCTAATAAAAGAGTCAGACAAAGTCCCTCATTTGTCAAAATGCAATTTGTTTTATAGCTGTGAGTCGACACAATAATTTATTCATAGTGACTAGTAATTAATGCAAAAATACATTATATCCACATTATCCAATCGCAATTAAATTTCAAGTACATATTGCAAATATAGAAAGCTTGTCGAATCTGAAATCTACATCTTTTCAATTATACTTGTACATCGAAAATAAACTTAATCTGCGTGCGCACTGCAGAAATACTGTCATCAAATGTGATGGGTCTAGCTCTTAGAGCTTTTGAGAATTATGAAATCATTTGGACAGACAGGGCGAACTTGGTAACATAGACGCGGCTTTTAATACTGATAAAAAATATATGGAATTTATGGATAATTCATGCAAGTTCAATAAGCTTTGAATGCACTTTTTAAGAACAGTGTCTAAATTAGGCACGGAAGGAATATAGTCACATTTGAGATGTTAATGAGCTCACCTGGAGGATCATGGAATAGAGCACGCACAGTTGCCTCTGGAGTCTGGAACCAGAGTGCCGCCACGGCATTGTATTCGTTATCCTCGCAAAACAACTGCACTGGATGAATGGTGGGATCGTTGCCCAGAGGACGGCAATCGTTGATGAAATAGATCATGGTGCAGGCCATTGTGACGCCCAATATGGCCACCAGTATGGCCTCGAACACCTTACCCACTTTCCAAGGTACAAAACGTTTGCGGAACTTGTTGATACGCATATTCAATGCGTTCCAAGCGGCGCCCAAAAGACCGCCCGTCACACCGAGCAGCAGGAACAGGGGAAGCTCAAAGTATTCAAAGCTCAGCGGCTGGTCAAACTTGCCCAAATTGAAGAGGCCCGTGAATGTGAAATCCTGCAGGCCGTGATAAGCGGAGAGCACAATGTTTAGCGTAAATGAGCTGATGATAGATGCCACCAGTGTGCGCCAGATAAGATTCTGATTCCAGAAACTGGCTGCCTCCTCCAGGGAGAATAGCATGCCACCAATAGGTGCCCCGAAGGCAGCTGAAACTCCTGCCGCAGCGCCGCCCAGAACAAAGTCGCGCTTCTCGTGATCATCGCGAAAGGCTTTGAAGATGTGAAAGTCCTTGATGAAGGTTGTGCTCTTCCCCTGCGATATGCCCGCTGCGACAACTGCGCCGGCATGGATCATCGGTCCCTCCTTGCCGCCAGCTAGACCGCCCACCACGGAGGTGATGACACCAATCGCCTTCACCGCCAGCGTCTTGATGCGCACAATGCGTGGCACCTTGACGCCGTTCAGGTAACTCTTCACCTGGGGAATGCCACTGCCGGCGGTAATTGGCTCGATATAGGTCACCATGGTGGCTCCAATGGCCACCGGCACAATGCTCAGCAGTATCCACCAAAGGAAAGGCAATGCCAGATCTCCATTCCTGTCGGTCATTGGCACATTGTTATCGACAGCTGCAAAAGAAGAGAGAGTTAGTTTAATTATGTGATTTCATTTGATTAAATCTTATCATTTACATTGCTTGAGAAACTTGTACTTGATTTCCGACAACTCCTCGATGATAATATCAATGGAGCTGGCTATCAGTGCGGTTATGATGCCAATGAGTATAAAGATAATCCAGCGAGTGACGTGAGTTCGCAGCGAGAACCGATCCGTTAACCGCTTGCGTTGCTCATCCTGGAACAGCGTGTTATCGCACACATCATAGTCCAGACTCTACAATAAATATTTACAAGTGTGTTGATTAGATTATTCTCATATACTCGGGCAATTGTTTTGAAAATAAAGAAAAATCATATACTTTTTTGCAAAATAACAAGAGCTTAGATATTTTTTTTTTTTCGTGTTTTTTATTGAATATTATAATTATAGATAATAATAGATACACATTATATTGATGCATATCTGCAACATGCCGATTTTACTTATATTTCTCGGAACTTAGAATAGAAATTTGCAATGTTTTAACTTAATGTGTATCTAAAACATTCATATTATTTAGTTCTTATCTGTTTTTCACATTATATAATAGCTCTTCCCACAAATTTTGTGGTTTTTTGAAATTGCGTTGCCTTTAAATTTTTATGTTGCAATCTTTGTATTTTGGAATTTTTGATATTAAGTCAAAATGATGCAAAATTTATAATATTAACACGAGAAGTATATTAAATAAAAAAAGTCAACATTAATCAAGAAATTTAAAAGCTAAAAATTAAAATTAAATTAAATTTTGTAATTAAAAAAAAAATAGCCGTTTCAAAATCGGAGAGCATGCCATACAAAAGGGTTTAAGCAAAAAAAAAAATAAGATAGTTTAATTTGTGGGAAATACCTCGTATTGAATGCGTGTTGGGTTATTACTTTCAGCTTGTGCCGCCGAAGTGCGCGATCTCACATGGAATACAGGCTCGTGATCATGTTGAACATGGTTATGGTTATGGTTGTGATTGTTGCCGCTGATCTGTTGCGACGTAATAACCTGATTAGAGGGGAATAAAGTTCATAAGTTGCACGCATTTATTTGCACAAGTTGCGAATTGAATTCCATCTGTTGCATGAATCATCCAAGTCGCTGTCTGTCGCATGCAATTCAAACAAAGCACTTACTTCGCTTATCTCTGGAGCGGCAGCATTAATATCTAATAAGGGCGGAACATCTATGGCATTATCAAAAGTCCCTCTTTCAAAAACTAGTTGACTTTGACTTGTTGACGCTTCTATTTCATTGGAGTTTCTAATAGGTAAACTGGGCAACCGTTGATGTTGTTGTTTTTGTTTTTTTATTACGTCTTCGTCGTCACTCGAGAGAGAATTGTCTTCGAGATTGATTAATTTGTCTTTGTCGTCCATTTTGGAAACAATAAAATCACTTTAGTCACACAATTAAAACACATAAAACTTAGCAAAACAATTTCTAGCGAATGCGTCTGTTGCAATGTTGCCACATTCCAGAGAAAAACTTACAGTTAATTCGAAGGTCTGGCAGCCCTGAAATATGATCTAGACTTTTTTGAAAATTGGTCCTTTTGGTTTATTTTGTAAATTATGAAAATGTTTGCAGAAATTTTGTTCGAATTTTGTCTAATTTCTAACTTGTTTAATAGAATAAAAAAATTGTCACCTTACATTTATTTAAATTCGAAAATAAAATGTTGATTAAATTATTAATTTATTGCCAATTTATTGTTAAATGAACTGAAAATAAATTTACATTTGAATTGCGCGCCGGCCTTTTTAAGTCGAGGCCGGCGTTGAACTGACTGATTTAGTTCACGAATCAACAATGAACTAGTGAACTTATTGAGCCACTGAACTACAAATTTCGGCTGTCCGTTCGGGTGGCAACCTTGGTTACCAGAAGCGCTGTTTTTGAAACAAAAAATAAATGTGAGGCAATTAATTTTTAATTCCTGCTTAATTTACGATGTGATTTGTAACTTTTCTTCAACATAAAATTCGTTTCGCAGAAACAATTGTTCATTGTGGGGAATCAAAATTGAAATTGGGATGAAGAAACTTAAACTTGGCCATGTCGAAGAGTAAACGTTTGCGTTCAATTTGATTGCGCGTCTGCAACTCATCCTTGATATCGCCCAATGTATTGTCAATACGCATCAGGACTTCACGTGGAGATCCATTAATATATGTAGCTACCTCCTGACCATTAGATACTTCCATTTGTGCATTGTGCCCCGAGTGATGACTCATTACGCTATGGTCCAGATCGTCACTCTGCAAGGACGAGCTTCTACTGAGATCTATGGCTTCCGGTTGCTCCCCAGGCACTTGATGCTGTTGCTCCGGTTTAATGCAATGAGCAGGCAAAAGACGAGGAATACATATCAAGGCTGAAATATCATCATTTGTTGCATTTGTTGGTTGATCGACTTGGTCAAAGGACTTGGAACTCATATCTGTTAGCTGCAATTTACAAAAGCATTTCAAATATTAACTACTCTTTTCTAAATGTGATTTATACCTACATTGCTTGTATTCTGTAGATTTTGTATATTATTGTTATTGTGGTTATTATTATTATTGTTGTCCTGTGATAGGGCCAAGGAACTTTGGCTATTGTTATCCAATGAAGAGTCGCACAACGAAACGGACTAAAAACAGAAAAATAAATAAATTTATTTACATATTTACATAACTATTATGTTTCATTCAACTCTTCTTCGGCAGCAACAGATACAAACATATTGTGCACATGGATAACGACACACACACACATGCATAAGCACACAAGTATGTGTGGAATTGTAACGGTGAACTGCATTGCGATCTCGCTCTCTCGCGCCACACCAATGTCACATGCAGCTAGACAAAGACAACACTATTATTATTGGCAATTCTTACAGTTCGAATGGCTGCTGCTTCCTCCTGTTTGTGGTGTTCTTGTTTATGTCGCTGAAACACCGTTTTTATTTTCAATTCGTGAGTTTTCGCGTACTTTGGCATTTCTATGGTCGAAGTTGAAGATGAAGATGAAGCTGAAACTGGAATGGGAACAGCAGGAACAGGAACAGGCACATTTACAGGAGTTGTTGATTTCTTGCGGCATTTAGAAATGCGTCGATTTTTCGTAATTCTATCCCGACGTTCAATCAACGCTGCCACCTTCATTTCATGTAATTTTCCCAGCAAAGATGCATGACGGCGCTGTCAGTTAGAAATGTTCAAAATGTCACTTAGAAATTTCGCCATTTCGTGTATCTCAATTCATTTCACATTTCTCATATCCCCTTACCTTGATGTGCATATGAAAATTGCCAGTTGAGCGTACGCTGCCGCGATAAATCCGATCCGGCGGACAGGAGCAGCACTTGACGGTCACATTATCGCCAATCTGGCTTTCGATGCGATAAAGCTCACCGTTCAATATGTAAGGTACGTGCTGGCGAGGAACTATTATATCCGCTTTCAACTCAGATTTCTCTTCTTGCTCGTCGTCCTCTTCGAATTCCTCTTCCTTTGGCATTGCATCAAATATTTCGGAATATATTTATGTTTGCTTGTTAGCACCAATAAGCGATCCGTTGCCTCAGCAGTTTAAGGTTCGATTGAACTTTTCTATTCCAGTAAGTGTACATGTACATATGTATGTATGTGTGAATGTGTGTATGTAAGTTCTGTTAATATGTATGTCTGAAAATGGCAGTGTAGAAATTGCCGAATTAGATACATACGCATGTGCATCTGTGAGTACAAATTGATGTTAAAGAGGAATTAAAAACAAAACAGAGTGCGACAAGAAATTGGCAAAACGAAGAACATATTTTTGACAGGCACTCTATGGAGTTATCGATAATTGTAAAGAACCTTTTAACTATTTTATAATTTTTTTGTTAACCAAATTTTATTTATAATATATATATTTTATACCAAAACCAATTCCAACCATTCAATAAGTATTAAAATGTTAAAAAATATTGTGGAGATACTAGAAAAGCTTAAAAGACCGTAAATAAATTATTTAATAAATAAAAATGCATGAAATATATTTCAAATGCATTTATTCATTATAAAAAATATAACTAACATTAATGATGCAGTCGATTTTTGTAACTTCCAAAATATGTTCGATAAATTTAAAATTTTAAATACATAAAATTGGGATTTACTTAAAACGTCTTTTGGAAGCATCCAATTTGCACTTAAAATTATTTTTAAGCACTTGTCTTATAACGGTCAAATCAAGTACGCGATGTTTTTCATCGAAAACCAAATCAAATTTTGCAAACAGACAACAGGTGGCGCTGGAAAATTTAAATGTAGGTAAATTTCAATTTGCAATTACTTTGAAATTAAATGAATAATTGTATGAAAATTTAAAATTCGAAACCAGATTATATTAAGGAAAGCATTTTTTAGAAGATTTGAAGTTCGTCACTCACAGGGAAAAGAAGTTACAAAATTAATTCTGAAAATTAAATGAAAAAATTGACAGAATTCGAACAAAAATTCTGCAAAAATTAAAAAATTCTATCTCCAATATTAATTGATTATAATTAATTCCAAATTAGGTAATTTCCTTCATTTAATTGCATTTTGATTAAATTAGAACAAGCTGCCAGATCGGGATTTTTGTAGGGTGGCAGCCTTTGCACCTGGTTTCAACACTATTTGCTTAGTGGTGGCAGTCTTCCAAACCAGTGCTGGCAAGGTTTTATGGGGAACAATGCTGTTTCTGTCTAGAAACCATCTAAATTTGTTTTTTTTACCAAAAATATTAATAGCAAAACTTAGCTAAATAAATACTTTAAATAGCCAGATTTCCAGCTAATAGCAATTTTGAAATAGCTATAAAATAGCTAAGTTGACAACAGTCATCCCTGGTAAGTTCACGTTTTTTGTTTTCAACATAAACAAACAAGAAATGACGGAAATAAGCAAGCCAAATATATTAATTACCGGTATGTATAAATCTTATAACTATATGTTATGTTGAATAAGCGGGGTTTTTAATATACAGGTACTCCTGGTGCCGGAAAGTCGTATCTGTGTGAACGTTTGGCGGCACAATTAAAATTCAGCTGGCTGGATTGCTCGAAGATAGCAAAGGAGAAGAATTTCATTGAGGAATATGACGAGGAATACGACTGTCCCATTCTCGATGAGGACAAGGTGAGGATTATATGAATATATATCATAGCTTATAACGATTTGTCTTTGTTTTAGCTCATGGATCACCTGGAACCTCTGATGGCCGAGGGCGGCAATATCGTCGAATATCATGGTTGTGATTTCTTTCCAGAACGCTGGTTTCAAGCCGTCTTCGTTGTCACCTGCCCCAACAAAACCCTCTATGACAGACTCAAGGAACGCGACTATAATGAAAAAAAGTTACAGTCCAATATACAATGCGAAATATTTGGCACAATATTGGAAGAAGCGCGGGAATCATATAAATCGGATATAGTCTATGAGTTGTCCGGGGAGACAAAGGCGGATGCCGAAAAGAGTCTAAAAACGGTTAAAAATTGGTATAGCATGTGGAAACGCAAGTAAAAATAAAAATCTATAAATTATGGACAACTGTTTGCTTTTCATCTGATTTTCAAAAATCTCTTTTTGAAAAGATTTCAGATACTTCAGAATTCAACAGCAGACAATTCACTAATTTGAGTGAAAATAAAATTTCTTGAGAAATTATATAAACTTCAAATTCTTTACTGAGTTCAAACTTGCTTGGATTCAATTTTAAAATTTCAATTTTAACTTATAATCCCTGTACTGTAATTTTCAGCGTTTTGTTCAGTTTTTTAGACTAAAACATTTTTATACCCATTTTTCGCCGTCAAATGAAAAGAAAGAATATATTGTACATGTATATGAAGAAGTATAATTAACAGATATTGTACATGAAATGAAAATACTTATATTTAGTAGATAGTTTATGGACTATTGTTAAATACGCGTCATTTTAAAGCGGAGTGGACCATCCGGGGCGTACATGAAGGTTACGGCGTAGTCCAAAGGCGGATGATTGTACTCCAGTTTGTAGTTGCGGATCAATTTGGCCAGAAGTATTTGCATCTCTAGATCAGCAAATCGCCGACCAAGACACATGCGGGCACCGTAACCGTAGGGGAGTGAGGCAAACGGATGCAGTTTTCCCGGAGTACCACCGTGCTGTGGCTTGAGCCAGCGCTCCGGCCGGAATGTGGCTGCGTCTGTGACATATTCCTCCATGTTGCCGGTTACAATCGTGGGAAATACGGCCTGGACACCCTTGGGCACCTGGTAGCCGCATATAACGCTGTCCTCCTGCAGAGTCCGTCCGTTGCCAATGACGGTGCTGTACATGCGAAAGACCTCCTTGATGAACGCCTTCAGGTGGTGCATTTGGTCGAGCAGTGGAATCGTCAGTGGCGTGTTGGCATCTGGAAGCAGACGCTTCAGCTCCTCGTGCACCTTCTGCTGCTCCACGGGTCGAGTGGCCAATTGGTACAGGATGGAGCACACAGCCATGGATATCTATATAAAAGATAGTCTTATTATGCTCGATCAAAATGAGATAAATTTTAAGGGTATAATATAGAAGTACTATTTGATTTTTGTAATATAAATTATATTATTTTAATCAAAATGATTAGAGTAATTACTTAAATTTTTTATTTATAACAGTTATTTTGCGAGCTATGTTTATAATACAATTTAAATAAATTGATAATATTTATTATTTTAAATTTATATAGTGAAAATCAAATAAATAAAATTCCAGGCAGGAAATTAAAACAAATTTTGGTTCCGGTCTAGAATTAACTATTTCGGTGAATCCGTATCGAATAGACCAAAAAACGGTGCAGTAAAAAGAAACAGAAAGATTTTAGTAAACTAAAGAGAAACAGAAGAATTTTAAAACTATCTCATAGACAAGTTTCCGCCGGCGGAAATTGCTGGTCTATTCCATTCCGGCCTCTCACAAAATATTTATTTATTACGATTCCGGTACTTAAAATGAAAAGGGTTAATTTCAGTTCCGGTACAAAGTATTATTCCCAGATATGATTTCAGGATAACTTCTTCAGATAATTTTCTTTTTAGTTTGATTGTCTGTGATCCCGGCTGGAAAACCAATTAAATTCGGTCCCTAGGGTATAGACTGATCATCCGTGGAGCTTGGAATCACTTACCGTGTCAATGCCAACGAGTATCAGATCCAATGCCATTATGGTGGCAATCTTCTCGTCCTTCTCCGACATGATCACCTTCTCCAAGAGCGATGGTTCACCGGCTCTTTGGCTGGCATCCTGTGTCTTCAGGCGCTCTGTTGCACTCTGTATGTACTTCATGCACACTCTGAGAAGGGTGAGAGGGAGATTAGAGTATACCATGCGTTTGTATAGCTACTTCAACTAACCCCACAAAGAAGTTCATATTCTTGACGTAGCGCGTCCAAAGTGGAGTGGGGAAATAACGCCAATAGGGCGCCTTCAGCTCCAATGTGGCCACATTGCGAAGAGCGTATTTGGCAGCATTGATTATCTGCTGTGGCTCCGAGTCCGGCGTCAGATTATCCTCCAGGCAACCAAGACGAGCATCCAGCGCAACACGACCGATGCCTTGAATTGAAGAATACATTGAATTGATCGTTACCAGGAACAGGAATAAGAGTATCTTACACTCTAAGGACCATTTGTGGATCTCGTTATCGAAGTCAATGGGCAGTTCCTCATTAGCATCCAGCAGACGTTCACAACGCTCCAGAAAATCCTCCGTAATCACCTCCAAGGGTTGCAGATAGCGTCTGATGGTGGACAGTTGGAGCACTGGCTTCTGCACACGCGACCGGAACTGACGCCATGGCTCACCGTGTCTAAAATAAATTAATATTACATTAGTAATTGTTAATTTTGTAGTAATTGTGCAGTAGCACGTGATGTGAATTCTATTTTCAAAACGCATTAAAAAATAGAAAGCACTGAAGACACTCAAGAAAAGTATCCCAGACTTAACCCAACTTTCTTGTTAGTTTTTTTATTTAAAATCTATATTAATTTAATTGTTGGTTTTAAATTTAGTTTTACTTTAAATATTTAGTTTATTTTTTGCGACTTAAATAAGTCTTGATTAAATTTTACCATGCCAATTTTATTTTTACAAACGTCGATATCAGGCAATGTTAAGACCATTCATTACCCAAAAGAATCAAAATTTTATTTTCAGGTTCTTTTAGAAGTTGAAATAGTACTTATTGTTATTTTGTCTAAGTTCCATTAATAGTCTTAAGAAAGAACAAAATAACATGTCTAAAATTAAATAATATTTCAACAATACTTTTTCTTGAGCTCCTAATTTGAACTGAATATTTATTTATGTTTATTTTCCTACGGATATTTTGACAACTATGCTTAACACATTTACACAAAAAATAAATTGTGGTCCCCTGGCTCTATGGCTAGGGTCGCCGACCTCCCACAAATATAACTATTTATAGTTCAAAAATCTGGAAACAGTCATGAATAAAATAACCGTCAAGTTGTCATAAATGTTTACACTGATATTGAAATATCAAAAATTTTGGTGCATTCGAATCAAAAATTGAACTTCTTTTTATGGTTGATTTTTTATGTTGCTATTTTGAACAATATTGATTATAATCAAAAATAATTATTTTCAGTCCCTGGTTTTTAAGTTCATACGGAATAAATCGCAAAGTAAACTAATTTTTTTAATTCAGATTTTCGATTTGAAAAGAAAATGCAACCAGTATTGTAAAAATCAAGTCAGTATTTTCTATTATAAATTAACTAACTTTTAATTCCCACATAAATATTCGGAATTCGTATGAGGTACCATAATGGAATATATGTACGTTGTCTGGTTATATGTATAAGTATTTTTTTTATGATGCAACTGTTTACTTACACGCCAACAACGCCGCCGAGTTCTCCAAAGAAATCCTTGCGCACAACGCTCTTGTACTTGACCAGACTGGGCATCGATGGCCGGAAGGGGGTTGGCCCCTCACTGCGGTAGCACTACAAGAAGATGTTTTCTTTGTTATGCATTGACATTGAGGCAATTTGTGGGAGTTTTGCAACACAAATTGTTGTTGTACTTGATTGTAATGCTTTGTTGCCTTCGTGTGCTGTCGAGCGTGTTGCAAGTCTTTAATACGTATATAGTATGTTCCGCTGTCTGAATGTGTCGCCTGTCCGGACTTCGTAAAACTATCAGTGCTCATGCTTACCTTTTCAATTTCATCGGCATCGTAGATGAAGAGCAGATCGGGCCTGCCAATAAGTCCAGAGAAGCGCACAATCCTCCCATATCTGTCGTGCAACAGCGACGAGATTTTAGCCACATCCGATATCGTATATTGGCCAATTATTGGCATCAGACTGTCAGGGTTAAATATAATTCATGTGACGAATTGTCATTAAAAATTTACCAAATACAAGAGACTGCAACGTCTTTGCAACTGTTTGTCAATATTTAACCACACTTGTTAACGTTTTTTTTTCTAGCTGTCTAGACAGGAATAATTATTTTTGCTGTGGCCATATAAACTTGTCAGTTAGTTAAGTGCTTGTTAAGTGTAGTGGGGAATGCACTCGAACTATTGATGTGGGTTAGTTAGCATGACGCCATCATAAATTATGATGGAACCCAATAAGTCTCTAAAGATTTTTACGACGATTGCTAACAAGCAATCAAAAGGTCCGTGTTCCTGTCAATCTTTTTTCAAATTTCAAGAATATTGTTTAATTATTGTTGTGTTTTATTCACTAAGTAAATTAATTGGAAATTCGTTTATTGTCATATAAATAAATTTAAATTTAAATTATACGAAAACTCTCAGACTGGGATTAAAGCCCTAATCGAAGCCGTAACCGTTAACCGGTCTTAACTGATACGTAACTGAAACACTAACCAAAAACTACACATTTTTAGTATTCCTAAACCGAAAAAACGAAATTATCGATTAGTAATCGATTCTTGTATAACGGTAAGTTTCGGTTCTATCAAACAATTTTGATTTTAAATTTGAATATTGATCTTAATAAATAGTTTTTTTTTAAATCAAAAAATGTTTTTTAACTTATTATAACATTTCTACCACTTATTCTTATTTTATAGAAATCTTGCCGGTATTTTGAGGCCGAAACTTACAAAAAACCAATAACCTTTACGAAACATATATATAAAGATATTTTGTAACCGATAATCGAAAAAAAAAACTCAAACATAACCGAAAACCTAACTAAAATTTAAATTCGATTCGGTTTAATACCGGACTCAGCAAATATTTAGACATTTGAAAGCAAGTCAAGTTGGATTCATAAACACTCGAAATTGCTTTGGCGTTGTTTTTCGGGCTGTTAGAGATTTGTAGATTAATATTATCAAATAAGTCCTTGTATACTAAACTTAATACTGATTTAACTAACACTCGAGCTTTTTATTCATTGATTTGAATACTGCAGTTATATTTTTATTAGAGCCAAATTCAACAAAGGCTTTCATTGCAATGACGAATGCAAATAGTTGTTATTTTTGCAAATACACACACACGAGCACACACACATTTGCCGTGTGTATAAATAATACTCAAGCATCAATTGTTTACATTTGTGTATATTTTTTTTGAGCTTGCACTAAAAATTCACATTTGGCGACCTTGAGAATTGCGCTAATTGGACGCTAATGAAGAAGCAGCAGTTGAAGAAGATAGTGGGAAAGGGGGAAAGGAGGGGAAAGACGGAGAGACAAATGACACGCTGCGCATTTATGACTGGCCAAAGCGGACGCTAAACAAATGCCCTGTTATATCTAACAACAAATAGTGTTAGCATAATCGACAGATTGGGTGTAAATTATAATAAATCCATAAGAATCTGCAAACGATTCACGAATTTATTGTCAATTATTTATAATTGGCAGACGGCATTCAATGGTAAATTGGTAAACCCGTTTGGTTATGGTCAGTGAAATGATTGCTTGAAAGCACAGATTCAACACTCGAACAAGATTATTATCGTCACACACACACACACACATATGCTTGCATCTGTAATTGGGTCAAGAGAGAAGCAAGCGAAATACAAGAAGAAGACAAAAGAAAACAAAAGTTTTCTCTGCACTGCATTGCATTAATCATTGATTGCTGCATTGCAGACCCATTGAAAAGTGAAAGCACGTTTGTCGCCTAAGTCATTTGATTTAGCAAGTGTTTTATGTTATATACAAACCGCCAAGTATTGCCAAGTATGGGCAATGGCTTTGGTCCTGGTATCTCATTGTAGGCCAATGCATTCTGCCACTCGGCTGTGCCATGTATCCTTGGCGGAGCTGGCTCCTGCTCCACTCCAAGATGTGGACAAACTGTCGCTGCAGTTGCTTCTGTGGCAGCTGCCGAATTGTCACGCCGTTGCAGCAGCTGTGCAGTTGCTGCCTTGGCGCCACCAACCTTGGACGCAGTGCGTCTTAGGGCAGGTGTGACTGTAGCTGTGCCTTTAACACGCCAAGCGCGCATTGGCAGTTGATTCATTTTTGTGGGCTTTAAAGCTTTTGACGGATTTAAATTCAAAACAGATTTCACTCGTTTTGAATTTCCAAATGATCAATGGTGACACACATACGCGCACACAAAACTATTTGAAATGGGAATGCGAGAATAACAAAGAATAGCTTTGCTTTTGGCTTGTCAACTGCCAGATGTCGTTTGCCAATTTCCAACTACCAACTACCAACTGGTAACTACCAACTGCCGTTGCTCACTCGACGGCCGCTCGTTGTAAACTGGTTAACCGAAAAGCTCAGCTTCGGGTTGGGCATCCGTTTTTGGCCGCTGAACGTGTCAGCTGCTTTCTAATGAGTCTCAACGCATGAGCTTCGGCTGCTCGTTCGTTCAGTCTATCTTTGTTTTCGGGTTCGAGTTCAGTGCATAACTATGTTCAAACACAGTTACGCACTACGGCTTAACCTGAACAACAAGCTTGACAGCTTTACAACCATCAATAAACGTTTAAATGACCATTCTATACAATGCTTAACTTACACTTTCCAAATTCTAAACTCAGCTGGTTTTGCTTATGAAAATTTGGTACAAGAAACTTATAAAAGTTTCAATTATTCTTATCAATGCTGCAAGCCCCGAAAGTAATGGTTCCATTTGGTGGTTCGAGCCATGGAGCAAGACTAAGGTTCGATTCGGAAGCCAGTTGCAGTACATCCTGGGTTTAGGTTCGAGCCTTAGCTCAACAAATTTTTTTTATTGGTTTTGTAAACAAAGTAAATTTTTTATTAAAAAGAAATCGAATTTTATAAATAATCGAAATAAGTTTCTTAATATAAATATGAGTTACTCTAATATGATTGTTATTCGTAGTTGAGCAATGTTAGAATAGCATAAAATGTATGTGAATACTTTAAGGTTTGAATCGAATCTTTTCGTTAAGAAAGCGGTTCGGTTCAGGTTCGGGTTAGCCGGGTAAATCATTTCAAAGGTTCGGTTCAGAATCGATTTGCACCCTTAATTATTATTAAAAAAAAACCCAAACAATTTAAATTCAAACTCTATATGTTGCCAATATTGAAGTAAAATGAACAATGGTTAAATAATAATGAAAATTGCTAATGGAACTTTAAATGTTTGCAAATTAAAATAGATTCTAGAAATCAATAACAATCAAATTTTTGGCAATTTTCGGATCAAACGAACCTTGACGGAAACTGGTACTTTATCTAATTTAGTTTGAAACTTAACTATGCATTATTGGATCAACAATGGACGTGACAGCTCAACGATTTCTAATCCTATTGGTAATTGTTTTGTTGGCAATTAGCAATGGCAAAAAGTCCGCTTCGAGGTTTACCAATCTAAAGTGCGAGTCCTACAACATCAGTTTTGCCAAATTCGAGACCTGCAAGCTCAATGTGCTCGGCAGGGGCGTTATCGGCGTCAATGTCCACATTAATTTGTTCCAAGTACCGATCCACACTGTATCTGTAAGTAATTAAAGTATGTATATTTTTTTTATAGGGTACTTAAACTTACTTTCATTAAGATAAACTGGAGCTTTTGGCGTCGCTACAGTGGCTACAAACCATTTCTTTACAATTCAACTCTCGATTTCTGCAAGTTTGTAAAGCAACCAAAGAAGAAATCCTTCGAAAAACTGGTGCTCGACGCTATTGCATCTCGTTCCAATCTAAATCACACTTGCCCCTATGCTGTGAGTTTACGATCACGATTATACTCGTATATTGAAGATTGTTTCCTTGATACATATTCGCATTTTCAGCATGACATCATTGTGGATAATCTGGTGTTTAATGATACATTTCTGCAAACGTTGCCGCTGCCACAAGGTGATTATAAGATACAACTGCGATTTGCCAGCGACAATATCTGGAGACTCCAAGTCGATATATTTCTATTGCGAGATGAATAATGCAAATAAATCAGATCATTTCTAATTGAAACCAAATTTAATGTGTTTTATATTTATAAACTTAAAATTTTTCAATTAATTTCGTTTTCAAATATGTGCTCATTAAGTTGATATATTGGCATAGATCTGATGACTTGATGAAAGCTAATAGAATTTTAAGTGCTTCCGAATTGTAATGAAGTGGAAAAATCAATAATTTTCGGGCGTAACGAGCCTAAACAGTCGCAATTTTAAGTTTGATCTAGTCTGGTAAAATAAGTATTGTTAATATTATTGGGATAGCGATGGACGTGGCAAGTCTTCGATTTGTAATACTAATAGCAATTGTGCTGTTGTCAATGGGAGGATGTCGAAAGTCCGGTTCAAGATTTACGAATCTCAAGTGCGATTCCTATGATCTCGATTTCGCCAAGTTCAACAAATGCAGACTCAATGTGCTCGGCAGGGGCGTGGTCGGTACTAATATACATATCAATTTGCTTAAAGTTCCTATCAATAATGTACAGGTTGGTATTTCTATTAGAAACAACTTAAATATACAGGGTATTACGCTCTTAAATACTTTGTATTTAGATCAACTGGAGTTTATGGCGACGCTACAGTGGCTACAAATTGTTTTTATACAATACCACCAGCAATTTCTGTCAGCTTTTGGCCCATCCCGACAGCATATCCTTCCAGTCAATTGTGCTGAATGCGATCAGAACTAGTTCCAATCTGAATCACAGTTGCCCCTATAAAGTGAGTACCACAGTGAGTGCAAAGAAGTTGACCATACGTTTGAATATAATTTCAGCATGATATCATTGTGGATAATATGGTGTTCAAGGACGAATTTTGAATCGCTCAAAATATCATATAAAAGTTTTGTAATACTTATAGATAGCATTACTATGCTTCTTTATATTTTAATTGTTTGTTAAATGTTAAATGCTTTGCTGGTAGCTTTACTGACTTTACTAGTGGATTACAGTCTAGAATGTTGACATTTAATAGGCCTAAGTAGTTAAGAGTTTTGTAACTTAAACAAAATGGCACGTTTTAAACTCAAAACCAAACGAGAATACAGTCATTATTTACTTAGACTTTATATTATTTATATAAGATGTACTAAAATTGCATCGAATCAGTTACAATTCATTTTACAACTCGAATATACAAGTTCTAGATAAGTCGAATGTTTTTGTGTTTTTGATTTGCTTCAGTTAATATAAAGTTTACGATGAGACTTAGCTTAGACGATGAATGTTTAGTTATGTTTATGTATAAGTTGTTAATGTTATGGGAATATAGTTGGGTATCATCAAATCTGAATCAAATCTAGAACAATACAATTAATGCCACTGGCTGAGAGAGACTTTCCGATAGTTGTATGCATGACTTAATTAATCACTTAATTGGTTATTGTTTAAAATTAACTATTCTATGTGCTAATTATAGTTAACTATATGTAACTACTTGTATTTATATTTATATGGCTTCGTTCGTGTTTCGTATTTACAGTTCTATTCGCACATTTAGATAAAATTAATTTAATTTAAACTTAAATTAATTTCACATTACAAATGACATGTGCAATCAACTAAAAACATCAACTCAAAATAGTAAATCGAAAATTAAAATTACAATAAAATAAAACAAATAACATTGTATAATGTGTTTATCCCATGTGATGCGCTGCCATCTAATACTTTTGGCCATGTATCCATTGTTAGCCATGTTAACACTCGAATTCGTTGGCAGTTATGGCGCTTAGATCCTTCATTAGACCCTCCAGATTGGCCATCTCTTGATTTAACTCCTCGGTGGATGTGCTGGGCGCCAGTCTTTGTATCTCATCGGTGGAGTGCGCCACTGAGCCGCCGCCTTGCAGGCGATTGGGCGTGGCAGCCGAGAATGAGGGCTTCTTGTATGGCGATTGATTCTGTGGACGTATTGTGACGGCAGGAGCTGCAAAATTATATCAAGGATTAGCTTTAGATGAGTTTATCAGCTGGTGCAGATTACTTACTGTGCTTATTGACGGGCGTGGCAGCGCCTGTGGGCGGTGGACCTGGCACGCTGAAGCTCTTGAGAGGATGGCCACGTTTAGCGCCATCAATGGTGGACACACAATTGCCATTGCCAGCTGCCCCTTGGCCGCCCGCTGTGCTGCCCGTGTAACCAGCATTGCTGCAATTGAAACAACAATTGGTTTTTAGCTAAAGCATTATCTTTGGATTCATACAAAAGAAAAGGGGAGGAAATCAAATGGAACATGGAGCGTGTCGAGTAAATAGAGAGTGGATTCAAGTGGCGTCACGGCAGAAGAAGTGCAGCATCCGCGAACGCTGTATCTGCTGTGCCTTGCGGGCCAGCCGAATGTACGGCTGTCGATCCGAGATGCTCATGATGCGCCAAGCATGCGCCGCCAGCTCGGTGACAGTTGCCGATGTGCGCATCGTGTAAACGCCCTTGAATTCATGATTAATCAGTATCTTGTCCAGACGAAACTTGTTCAAGAAATTAAGGAACGGCGACGGCGATGCCATCAACAGCAACTGCTGTTGCACGAATCGCGGCAGCGTTCTCTTATCCAGCTGAAGTACACGGTGCGCAGGTCCTTGCACCAGGTCCACCTGTACGGTGGGATCGATGCGGCCCCAACGTGTTCGACTGCACATTTTGAATTGCGTTCGAATTTCGATTAAATCTCTAAAATGCCAACAGGTCAAAATGTTCATCAATTTTGGAAGGAATTTTGTTAAAAACTGTCGAAATTTGAAATTAAAATCGTTTTTCTAATCCACAGTGGCTCACTTAGCTCACTCCGTTAATTTTAGTGTCAAATTGGCGAAAAAACTTAATTCTTTTCGATAGCGACTTTTGATATTGAACAATTAACAACGAGAAGGTACGACTATGAGATACCCTGCACCTTTGAAGGCGTTTGTAAATGTTTCCATTGGAGCAAATATATTGTTAAATAATATCCTGTATATTTGACTAGCTTATTATCCGATAGAAGTCGATGGCCTTAGTAGCTAGCAATCCCCTTCCTTTCGTTATTATATTATTTTTGAATAATAATTAATCATGTAATAAATAAATAAATAGTATCCGCTAGTTATTAATTTTTTAAAGCTCTTCTGGACATGGACAAGTACAATCAAATACAATCTTTCCCCAAAGCACTTTGTAGTCTCGGAGATCAACCGAAATTCACCGATTTATTTGTATTACCGGAACCAAAGCAAGTTCCTTATCGATAACTAAAAATCTAAACATTAATTTGTTGTTTTTTGAGTGTTTATTTTTTCAGCAATTCAATAATTTTTTAATGAGTTTGATCCCGATAAAAAGCATAAGTCTGTGCATATATGTAAAAACATTTCTGATCCTAATACTGAATCCTTACGCAAAAAAAAAAGAAGAAAATTCGAGTCTAGGGATTTGATATTTGATTCGGAATTAATCCCTGGCAAATGTCTCACTGTTTTCTGTATGTTACGCAGACTTCACTTCTGGCAAATTTTAGAGACCTTTTACACTTTTGAAGTATAGGGAAATAAAAATCGAACTTAAATCTGAAATTTCGAACTTACCAGAAGTTGGCGTCGTATCCGCCGTAAGGATGCTCCGGCGTCTGGGCCAAGGAATTGTTCTGCGGCTGTGTGAGACTCTGCTGTGATAGACCCGTCTCCATGGTCATGTGCGAGCGATTCTGATGGTTATATTGAGTGCGTGGATATTGAGGTCGTTCCATGGTTGAGTTCATTGAGGTGGCTGCTGGGTGAGACAGAGAGAGAGAGTGGGAGAGAGACAGACAAAGAGTTTAACATGGGATATTTGGTGAATGTAATGCGATTTGGAACTCACTCATGTAGCCGGCGACATAGGAACGCTTGTCCAGAGAGTTGGTCACGTGTGCCGGGACTGGCGTCTCCACCTCGTACTCGCTGTGGACGACGGAGCGTGGGAGTGTTAGGGCGCCACTGCTGGAGGCGTTGTCACTGCAAACGGGCGTGGCAGTGTGCAGACCCTTGTCAATGTTCTTGAGTTCCATTTGATCATGATGTATCCAGAGATCCGGTGGCTTTGGCACGCCCACATTGTTCTTCTGATAGCTGTTAATGAGCGATGAACATTTCAAGGAACTGCTGGAGAGTGTAGAGTAATTATGACTTACCTCTTCTTAGTGTGCTCTGGCGAGGATTGAGGCTTGCGGCGACAGAGCAACAGCAGACCAAGGAGCAGGAGGAACAGCACCAGCGCCGTGCCTCCAATGATAATATACAATAGATTCTGATTATCGATTCCCTTGGCAATGGTGTCCGCCTCCTGCATGATGACTGCTGCGCTGGTGGTGAATGCCACCAGGGCGGAGAAGGGAGCATTGCTGCTGCCCTTGTTGGTTCTTGCCTGCACCTTGAAGTAGTAGGTGGTATGTGGCTTCAGTGTGGACAGCAGCAGCATCATCTCCTCGCCATTGAACGCCTCGATCATCCAGTCGCGATCCCGCTTCGTGGTATCCGTCGTATAGTAGACGTTATAGCCGATAATCTGGCCCACAGTATGCTTTGGCGGCAGCCACTTGACGATCACATTGTGGGGATTCAGCTCGTCCAGGCGAACGTTCAGCTCCCTTGGCGGCGTCACTGGCACATTCTGGTAAGTGCTGTTTAGCACGGACATTGACCAGGCCGATTCCCTTCGACCCTTCACTACCTTGACGGCGAACTCGTATTGTGTGTTTGGACGCAGTTCGTTGATCATGCAATTGAGATTTGTGGTGTTGTGGTAACGATATCGATTCGATCCCGTGATCCCATAGCTGACCATGTACTGACGATTGTCGGTCACGTGCTGGTTCTTGTTCAGCATCGTGTCTGTCCAGTAAACGACTATCGAGGAGCTGGACATGGTGATGGCTCTCAAACCCACTGGCACCTCCAGCGGCACCGGCACATCCAAAGGCTCCTCCTCGCGTGTCTTGATATTGTCGTAGATCGGTTGACCCTCACCCTTAACGTTGCGTGCCCGCAAGGACACCACGTACTCCGTGTTCGACTCGAGTCCCTTGAGCACATGGTAACGTTCCGTCTCCTTCAGCTCGAGCATATTCTCATCGGGTATGCCGCGTCCCCAGCCCAGCACATAGTTGCGAATCTTGATCTCCGGCTGCTGTGGCGGACCCCAGTGGAGTCCAATGTTGTTGGCCCCTGGCTGTATGTTGATCCAGATGGGTTTACCCGGCACCTGGGTCTCGTCCAGATCATTTTCGAGGGTATTCGAGCGATACCATTCGGTAAATGGTCCAGATCCATTCACAGTCATCGCCGCAATCTTCACCTGATATTCCGCATTGCGATCCAATCCGTTCAGCTCGAAGTATCGAATGTTTGCTGGGGTGCTCTTCACCTGTGGTGCATCCTTGAACTTGCGATAACGTATCTTATAGCCGGTTATCTGTCCATTGCGATCCTCCTCAGCTGGCGGCTCCCAATGCACTGTAATCGTCTGTAGAGAATAGACAAGATTGGAATGAGAATGAACTGGGATGAGATGAATTCCGAGTAGAAGCCACTACTTACACTTGAGCTGGTCACCTCCAGCGTCACATTATTCGGTGGTTCCGAGGGGGTTGAGGAGTAGGTCTTCACCTTCAGCTCACCGGAGGGATCTCCCATTCCGTTGCGGTTGAAAGGCACTACGCTGATCACATAATCCGTATAAGGACGCAGGTCAGTCAACACCAGATCCAAGGACATGCTGTCATTATACAGATCCGCACCGCTGTCGTTCTGTAAATGGATAAGGGCGTGGCTTTTGAGAGGATCTAACAATGCTGATGGTGCTACTTACCTCCGAGTAGTAGACCCGATACTTGAGTATCTCACCATTGGTCACTGTTGGTGGACTCCAGTGCACATAGATCTCCTTGTGATTGCGGGCATATGCATCCACATTCCGTGGCGGGCCCGCAATGTTCACCTCCGGCTGTGTGCTGGCTTCCAATGCTTGCGAGGATTCGCCCATGCCAAAGTTGGTGTTGGCCACCACACGGAACTGATAGGTTCGTCCTGGCAACAGGGACTGTATGCTAACCTGTTGATCCTCATGCGATTGCGTCACAATCTTCTGCTCACTGTGGACAGGACCAACAAAAAATCAGTTATTTCCCATTTCTTTCCAAACAGTGTTTCAGATATTCAAACTTTATAAAATTAAGGATGCTATAGTCGAATCCACGACTATAATATACCTGTTCCTTAACAGTACACAACTAGCTAAAAACTTAAAACAGTCATAGCTACCGTGATAATTAACTGATCTTTAAGCAATTTAGTAGGACGATCAAAAATATTCAAAGGGTATGTTCAACACCAAAAGAAGCGTTCTATTTTAAATATTGTTCGTATAAACTTGAACTAATGTTGATTAAAATGGAGTTCATAAATGTCTCTGTGGCAAATTTTGTTGCTCCATGTATTATTATTAGTTCAAAATATTTGGTTAAAAAAAAAAAGTATAGCGGTATGCATTAAAAATTCAATAGGAAGCCCTTTTTAGTTGAAAGAGTTGGAAAACGAGTTTAGGCACCTTCTCGCTCGATGGCTTGTGCGACTTCTTGGCGCCGCTTAGCCAAAATATAACGGAAAGAGCAGATGGAGAACTCGATGAAATAGGCGCTGGTATATATACAATTTGTTGTAAATTTTGAATAGGTAGTTTGAATAATTGGTGACTAAGGTTCTTGTTTGGACTTTTTGGAACTTACCGCTCGCTGTTGCTGACCCGATAGTAGACGGTGTAGGAGACCACCTCGTTGGCGTTCTGCTGGGGTTCCTGCCAGCTCAGTGTGACGAAGCGCGGCTTCACAATCTGGGCCACCAGGCTGCGTGGTGCACTAGGAAGGCGGGCGAGGAGGCCACTGCTCATGGGTTTGGGATCGACGGAGGTATCCACGCCTGCTGTCAAATCTGTTGAGGCAAAATTGGATGTGGGGGGCATTTGTTGTTGTTGTTGTTGCTGTTGGGATTTCTTGTTCTGATTTTGCCAGGAGGCCAGTATTTTGTCCCCGTTCATCTCCTGCTTAGACTCGGCCTCGTCATAGTCATCGTAATTATCGTCATCGTGAATGTCTACGTCGTCGTCTGCTTGCTTTTGTCCCAGCCGACGCAGTGCACCCGCCTCGTCTGCCTGCTGCTCGGCAGGACGCAGGAATTTGCGCAAGTTTCGTTGAGGAAACTCCGCGGATTTGTCATTCGCATAATTGTCATCGTCTTCGTCCGTATCCGGGAATCTGCTGCCACCTGATTTGGTGCGCAGTTCACCAGAACTAAAGGGTCGTCGTCGTTTCATGGTCATGTCTGAGGTCTGAAGTGATTTCGTGGTCTGACCTTGGGCCTTACGTTGTTTGATTTTGGCTTTAGGATGGGGAATGGAATGTGGATCGGTTTGGTTTTGGGTATGGAAATAATGAGTTCATTGGAGATGGGATAAGAAAAGAATAAACAATTGAATAAAACAATAAGTTAAGAAATCATGTAATAAAGGCAATAATGTAATGATTTAATAACTAGAATAATACAATTAATCAAAACAAAAGTGGACTCAATTCGCTTTTCTTTAATTTGTGTTTCAGTCGGAAAAGGAATAAAGTTTCAGTTCAGATTAGATTTGGGGACCGAAATTTAGTAAAATGAGCGAAATATATACAAAAAAAGATAATAATCTGAATATATAGTAATAAAGAGATTTATTCGGATCTCAAAATCAAAAGACTCTCTTCGAATTGAACAATGTTCTCGTCTTAAAGCAACCATTTTCTGTTGTTTTAGTTTGCGACATAAAGCCGGTAATTTGTAAAAAAGAAAGAACTCGGAGGAGATCTTCCCTTTTCTAAAAATTGGTTTGCTTAAAATCCAGAACTGTTTTATGTGAATAAAAACGTAAAGTTATAGGCGAATTTTTGGAAAAAGCGAATTGAGAAAATAACTGAATACACAAACAATACGAAACATATACACATTTATATATACACACACATAGGAAACTATTATACAATAGCTGAGGGAATCTGAGGGAAGGATTTGGCGTAAATTTTGTATAGTTTTCGACATTATAATACAGTTAGGAGGCTCGTTAGAGGCGCCAATTGCTTAAGCTGGAGAAATACTGGACACCAAGCTAAATAGTATATAGAGACAACGTCTACTAATGTACAAAATCAAGAATCACTTACCTCCTGGCGCAACGACACGTAGTCGGGCGGAGGCCTGAACACTGCCGGCGGGATTGGTGCCGATGCATTGGAACATCCCAGCGTCGGAGTAGAGGAGTCCATGGATGCGCAGGTTGTGGCCATTGACGAACTGCATGTACTCATTGGGCGTGATGACGTCGCCGTTCTTTAGCCAGCGTATGCTTGGCTTCGGTTTCCCATGGATGGAGCATTCCAGATTGAGGACTTCCTTCTCGGATGCAGTCTTGTCCCGAGGTGACTGAATGAACTTGGGCGGCACCTGAACCTGCACCGTTGCCTGGGCGTCCAAGGAGTCGACTGTGTTGCTGGCCCGGCACTGATAGTTACCAGAGTCAATGTCCTCGGCACTGGAGATCTGCAGTGAGCCGGTGCCGGTGATGGAGAAACGCGAATCGAGATGATTGAGATCCAGCTCCTCGCCGTTCCTCAACCATTTGATCTGGGGCTTGGGCACACCATTTGCCACACAGTCCAGAGTGACGGTGTCGCCCTCGCTGACCGTCTTCGGGGAGGGTCCCACCAGGAAGGAGGGTGCCACCGCCTGATCCATGATTGCCTCGGTGGCCTTCTTGATGTTCAGATTCGTCTTGCTGCTCAGCCGAAAGACGCTGCCCGAGGTGACGTTGCACTGGTAGGCACCACGATCACTGGGTGCCACCTCGTCGATCTCCAGAGCACCATTGGGCAACACCACCATGCGCAGTTTGTCCAGTGGCAGCGGCATATCATCCTTGTACCACTGCACCGTATGCTTCAATCCCGGTTGCCACACATGCTCCCCCACCATGCAACGGAAATAGGCCGTCTGTCCGGGCAGCAGATACGTCTCGATGAAGTCCTGATTAAGCTCCGGCTGACGGGCAATCGCCACCAGCGCCGGGCGACTGAGCACGCTCCCAATGCCATCGGCACTTAGGAGACATTGATAGGCGCCGGTGAGTCCACGATTCTCCTCCACGGAACTAATGTAGAGTGAACCATTCTTGAGCTGGGTCCGAAATGTATCCCCGACAACGCCCAGATCCTGACCGTCGGGTCCACGCCAGCGTATGCTTGTCCCAATGGGCGTGGCCTTGCCCTTGCCAGCGGCTTTGCCCGCGCACTGCAACAGCACGGAATGACCCTCGGGCACAACAGAGTCCTGTGGCTCCAGTGTGAACGTGAGTGCTGCAAATGAGGAACAGAACAGAAAGAGGACAAGTGGTTAACTTATTGTTGTTGTCGAGTTGAAGTCACCCCCAACATGGTTGACCTGCACAGAGCACGCGCATCCACTTGACGGTCGGATGAGTCGGGTAGGCAGCTGCATTCTGTCAACTTGTAAACATGCCTGAATAATTGAAGCTCCAAAAGCACACCCACTTCTGTCTCCCACTCTCCTTCCTCTTCGCACGTCCTCTCTTCTGAGTTTCTTCCTCAGGCCAGACAAATATTTGCATTTCCACTTTGACTTCAGTCTCTGATGGAGGCACTGCCAATGAATATCCTAACATCCTTTAATGGCAACAGCACAAAAATCAAATCTTTCTGCAACATCCCCTAAGCTAAAGTAAAAGTATCCCTAAAGCTGCGGACTAAGTCTTAAACAGGGTGATTTAATGACTCGTTGAGTTGTCGCCTTTAGCCTCTGAGTTGACGCTTCGGAACGAGCTTTGATTCAGTTTTGAACTGGTTCAATCTGTCTTTGAAATAAACATAGCCTTTATCACAATTAATTATTTTGTTTTAAATATTAGGTTTGCTTGTGGTTATTTTATACCTTTTATATTTAATTATATATTTATATACTGCAGTAAATATCTAAATAAAATCATATATATTTTATACTTTAATAAATATAAACATGCTTAGCATAAGAATCGAAATATAAAATGTGGTTGCGACTAATGCATTAATTTAACAGAAAATCGTTGTAGCGCTAATATGTAATATAATAATCAATTAAATTAAATTATTTCGGGCACTTAAGTGTGTAATTTACGATTGAAAAATTGTAAAAGCGTTTTTAAACATTTAATACATTAACTAAATCTATAACTGCAATTTAGTCTACTATATATCATAAAATTCAATATTGTAAATATCTATAACTATTTGCAGTGAACAACTTGAGAACCAGTTGATATTAATTAACTCTATTTAGCTTCTATCTCTCTATGTGCTTGTTGCTTTAATTGTGATATTTGAACAGCATTAATTAGGCATCCATAAGGACTTGAGGTCCTGGTCTTTCATAATTCGCAAAATGTATTCAGCTGAGCAAATGAGGAAAGGAGGTTGAAACAGGTGCAGCGACTTGGCCAGGGTTAATTTAAGACCCATTTAACTCGTCTCTTCGCTCCTTTCCTCTCGTCAACATTCCAGTATGTTGACCTCAACGAGTTTCAACCTTTGAGTTTGACTTGGGCCAAGTATGCTGGCAATTTGCTTGCTTTTGTTTTGGCTTCCGCCACGTTTCGAGCTCTGCTCTGAAGTTTACCAAGTTTACGAAGCGTGTAGAAGGCATCTCTTCTTCTCTCTCTCTTTCTCTGGGTACTCCTCGACTTCATTAGGGTAACAAATTTATGCCCTGCACAGAACCAGGAAACAACAGAAGCAGCTACTTAGCTGGATCTGCAGTTAATGCATTCGGCAACCTGAGCACAAGTCGATTGCCTTACTCTCTGCTCTTTCAATTTCAATTTCAGTTTCTATTCCACTTCTGGGTTCATATGGCTCTTCTTACTGTTGCTGCTAGTGCTGGTGCTGGTGAAGTCATGCATTTAAAGTCCCGTCGTGTGGTTTTTATGGTTATTGCCCCTCGCAATCCCGACCGCTCTCTACAGCAGAGTAGAAAAGGTTCTTCGCGACTCATTGGCTGTCACATTTCACTCGACGCAAAGTAATTTTATTCGCAGTTCAGTCCAGACCCATGACTGAATAACAAATACCCTGTACAGCATGATTGGCTACAATGGGTATATACATAAGTGTAATGATCTCGAATGTCAGGCATAAATCATCGTCAATAAAAACTCTTATTTATTTGATGACAGGGTATAATAAAGTTTATCACTTCCCAACACTATTTTCGACAAGCTTTTAAAGTCGCCTTTTAGGCGCTGTTCCATTAGACTAAACACTCACCGAATGCTGCATATAACTGATTGGTCTACCTTATAGACCACCTTCCCTTTTAGTCTCAACCTTTCTTCTCTTCTCTTACCCTCTTTGCTGTCTGTCTGTCTGTCTATTTTTGATTGACATTTGCTCTCTCAGGTCCCTTGTTTTGGTATTGGATTTCATCATGCATTGAATTGGGCTCACATTTCCAGCTACCTGCACTTTTGTGGCACGTCTCAATTATGTGCCACACCCGCATATATATATACATACATACATACTTGCATGCATAGATCTATCGATGTAGAAGCCAGCTGCATTTTCGAATACATAATTTGAAAAATATGCCAAAATCATAAAAACATAATAGAGCTTTAAATCAAATGAAGTCATCCTCACAATCAAAATATGTAAACGCAACGGGGAGCGCAATCAATTAAAATTGTTTTTATTGCCCGAATTGATTTTTATTGTTTCTACGTTCTATCTGTAGATACGCGCAACATTTACCAGATACATTTCGAAAGGCAAATTGAGGTTATCTTTGCTCTCTCTCCCACTGTCTGGAAATATGTGTCAATTGGTTTTAGTGTTCGATTCGTTTCGTGAAAGTCTCTTATCAATGGAATGCAACTGTCGCCAGTCATAAAAAAAAGCTGGGACGAGGTGGGAGGTTATGTGAGGCAGCTGCTACAAATTAAATCAATTATCAATTATTATCATATGTCAAAAATAAACAGCCAATAATCAAAAGAGAATTAATTAAATGCTAATTGAAATAATCAATTAAACGCGATACATTAAAATGCAGAGGCAGATTGGTGGATCAAAAAAATAAGGGAGACAGAAAAATAACAGCACTTGAAGGATTTTTTTCCTACTTCTCCTTGCTCGTTTTGCCACAAATTGAAGCTGCAACATGCGGAAAGTTGTTTTGGCCCTAAACACAGATAACTCAGCATCGTAATCAAATTTCATAAATTTCAGAAAATTTCGGTAAATTTTGTATTGCAGCCATTAGCAGGGCCTTTCACTCTGATCTCCTCTCCCCCACTATCTCCCCTTCCTTCGTGGCATATGGAAACTTTGTCCGGCTGCAGCTTGTGTCGTTGGCAATTAAATAAGGCAAAAGTTGTTGTTGATTTTGCTTCTGCTGTTAGCTTATATGCCACACGCCTCATCATGTGGCAACTGATGAGATGTCTGTCTGGCTTCCTGTGCGACACCAACTGAGTATTTCTATGTTGTCGAACTTGTTCCCAATCCATTTAAGTGCGTTAGTCAAATTGCCTGCATGGCAAAAACTAGAAAAGTACAACGTAATTACGTAACATCAACTTATTTGGTTAAAAGATGTGGTTTATTAATTCTAAAGTTAAGTTCTTTTAATCTACAACAAGTCATAACTAATTTTCAACTGTCAAAATAAGGGTACCTTTAAAGGGATTTGATTATAAGAAACGTCATCCGGCAATATTATTTTAAAATAGTCTGAGTCTTTTAAGAATTTTTAAGTTTTACAAAACATACATAACATAGTAAGAAAAAACATCTACTAAAACATATGTTCTACAAATCCATAAACTCTTCTAAAAAATACTAAAAAAATTTAAATTTATTAATTGTTTTGGTAATTTACAGGCAGTGTTTAAAGAGTCTTTGAAATTCGCGAATTGGCGCAGAAAACACAACTGGAAACATCTACTGGATAGAATTTTGCATATACATTTTATGCATTTTACCAAACTCTTGTTTGGTCTTTGTTTCGGCGGAAACAGAAAAAAAAGTGAATGTGATGGGAAAGAGGGAGAACGTTGCATTACTCTTATTATGCGCTTACCCCTACCTACTCTCTTCCCTTCTACAAGACTGCCCCCTTCACCATTGACGAATTTAGCCGAGTTCTTTATTTTTTTTTTTTTGCATTTTTTTCGCTTGAAAAGACCGTTTTTTTACATTCATTGAAGCGTAGGAGTAGGCTGTAAAATATGCAAATATATAATGGACTAACGGCAACACAAATCCCCTACACACCCTTTTCAATTTCCCCTACCTTTTTTGACAAAAAATAGAAATGCAAATTCTATGTTAAATCTTTAAAGTTGACAAGAGATTTGCATGCGAAATCAACGATATTGTTAAAGAATTTCCATTTCTCTAACTAATAGCCAAACTCAGGGGCATATCAGGGAACACATTAGAGGTACGAGTAAGCAGAAATATAGCATGTGGGCTCTCATATATCATATGATGAACCGTCGAACCACCATACAAATGAAACGAGGGTAGGGTACAATATTTATTTTAATTAACGAAATAAAAGCATAAATATTTTTACGTTAAAAAATGATAATGCCTCGTTGTGACTTAATTGAGTTGCCAGCAATTCTCCTTCCCTCGAATCCCGTCCCCCCTCTTTACCCTTCCCTTCAAGCCTGTGCAACTTTTGAGTTTGCTTTAATTACGAGTGCTGGAAGTTGTTTCTTGCTCATTGAATCAAATTAAACAATTATAATTTCTACGAGATTTGAGTATTTCCCCAGAAAAATGCTGAGTAGAGTTTAAATTGTGGTCAAAGAAATTGAATTGAAATGAATATAGAAATGAAAAGCGAAGAACATGTGAAGCTTAATTGACTTTAATTGTTGAAAATGTTGCAACTTAAACAAACAGCAACCGTAACAAAAATACAAAAATGAGCAAGTCACGCACATAAAATATATAATTTACATAATCTTTACATACGGCCAATCGATTCGAATGGCAGTGATAACTAAAGTGTAATTGATGCAGCATAAGAGAAAGAGGAAAGAAGAAAAGAGTGCAAGTGGCGAGAGCAGTTCCAGAGTAAAAGTTAAATCTATTCAAAGCTTTAACTTAATTTCTAGCGAGCTTTAAAATGTTTAAGAAGATCACACAAAGCAGAAGAGGAGAGTGTAAAGGGAAAAAGAGTGAGATATGTGAAAATCCTCACAAGAGAGTGGGCGAATGAGAGAATGACAGACAGAAACACAGGATTTTTTAATGTTAAGATTGATACTGCGAAAGACAGAAGGCTTATTCGATTTTAAAAAAATATGAGCAGCCAGCAAAACGTTTACGAATCACGCTCAAAGAGCAATTGATGCAATGAATGCGCTCTGCTTAACACACACGACAGAGAGAAACGAGCTTGCTCGTTTAAATGTGCTAGGAATAAATAAAACGCTTAAGAATGTTAAAAAAAGGGGAATTGGTGAAAATTCATGTACACTATTGAAGCTATACAGCGTATTAAATATAATCAAAGTGTTAGACTTCAAGTTGAAAGCACCAAACACGGCTAATGGTTGAAGCCAGTCAATTTAACTGTGAAAGCCGTCAACTAGTCAGTTTAGGCCAGTTCCAGTTCTCCTGGCTAACAGCATGAATATTTATGATTTTCCAATGAATTTGCATATTTTACGATTTTTCATTTGCAAGCGATAAAAATAAACAACAACAACATTAACATCAACACGCTAAGCAGATGCGACAGCCGGAGCAATAGCTCCATTCCATGTCCACATCCACATCCACATCCAGGTTCAGGTCCAGATCCAGCTTAGCATACACACAATATGCAAATTTTTTATGTCCACAGCCAGAGCAACAAAAGTAAACGATAAAAAATTAGCAGTTCGTAAGAAAAACGCTGTCAACTTTTTTTTTGCTTGCTTGATTTTCCTTTTTGCCAGACACAAAATTGATGGCCAAAATGGTTTCTGTTAACTGGAATTGTTAGTGGATCAGCAGCAACTACTAGTAAATGCCTGAGTTTTTTAGGCTTAAATCAATTGTCTAATTGCTTGGACTATGAGCCACGCCTCCCTCGTTCTGAGACGCGCCCTCGACCTGTGCATGAAAAATACCAATCAAATTTGCATTTGGCCAAAAGAGAAAACAAAGAGTAGGAAGAAAATTGCAAAATGCAAACACGCAAAAGACGCGCGCAATTAGCCAAAATTGTATGTATGAGCAACAACAACAACAGCAACAACAACCATTGCAGCAGTAGCAACAACAACATCAACAAATATTTAAAGAAGCAGGCAACAAATGTGGCTATCGCCAGGCCAAGATCGCATTTGCTGACCGAGAAACAAAGAGAGAAGGAGTGAAAAGGCCATTAGAGCGGGCTAATGGTAGCACCATTTAAGGTTAAATTGGGCCCCCAAAATGCAGGAGGCAGAGGGAAAATTTGGAGTGTGAAGGGGGCGACAGCTTCTCTGTGTATGTGTCGAGTCCAGCTGAAAGCCATCGTCTTATCGCCAGCTAAATTTATGCGCAGCAGCCGGGCTGCTAAGGGTTAAAATGTGCCAATAAGCCAGGCCAAAATGCGGGCCAAATGTTTAAATCGTCTCGGCGAAATCTACATAGACAGAGGCCCAAGTTTTAAACCTTAGATCCAGACACTCGCTGCACTCAATTGCATTTGCATTTGGCTACGAAAATAGCTCCTCGAAATGCAACTTCAGTTGCTGCCTAGGCTAGGCTATCGGGAATTGTGCATCGCACGCTCGCGCCACAAATGCGACCCAGAGCCTTGGGGCAACAGCGAACAGTGCCCCAAAAGACGGTTACACGAGAGCGGTTCCAAATGTTTCTAGCCTCACAATGATATAACAATTTAAAAATATTGATTATTTCAACTTTTTAACATAGTCTTCTTCTAAGGCAGCACACACACAGTTAAGAAAAGGAGCAGAATAAGATGGCTGCTGAAGCTTAAAGCTTAAGTTAAGCTCTAGATTAATGGTTTAAGATAATTTCTATCATTATCGTTATTTCTATCTCAAGATAATTGGTTTCTTTTCGAAACTTCTGTATCATTGATAGATGATACAATATGAAAGCAGATAAATTTTAAATTATTTTTGATGTCATCCTGACAATCTAGATTCAAAAGAAGTATAAACATAAATAAAACTAAGAACAAGACATAACTGTGATGCAACCCGAAAACATATATATTTAACATATGTTTTTTTAGAATCGGAAAAAAACTCAGGACCTACAGAGTATTATAATATGATAATGTGACAATCCTAGCGAAAATAGCAGTTTTGGCTTCTTTTCGGTGGAGGATCACCGATAACTATACTGTCGATACGGCTGATACAATACAAAAGTTTCTTTACTCTAGACCTTAGAAACACTTCGAACACTCCTCGTAACTATGGCCACAACCACAGCCATTGGCCAGAGTCGCAGCTCCCACTCCAACTCAAAACTGCGAGCCATCGATTTTGGCCTGGATTGTTGATATTCCATTTGGCTAACCAAACGAACTCTCTGAGCCAAAGCAAGAGCAACACAAAAAGTTGTTGGCGGAAATGTTGCATCGTTAATCCCCGCCAACTACTCCCCACTTTCCTGCTCCTCTCTCTCTCTGTCTTCCTCCCTTTCCAGTTGGCAACTGCTGTGCGTGTGAATTCGATTCGATGACTCCAAATGGGCAGCGGCGTGTGAAATGCAGCAAAAGCCAAAGGCAGCTGCAATTCAAATTGCAGCATTGCCAAGTGCACAGCGGAAAGCAATTGCAGTCTACACCCTTCTCCCTCTCACACGAATTTAGTTAATGCGGGGGGTTAATGGAAGGGGGTTGTGAGGCATGTGCGTCTGAGACTTCATTGAACTCGCGCAATCACTTAATGAAGTTGAATGTTTAATATTATGGAAATGAATTGAAATCTCTGCATTATATCGATTATAGTTTTAAGAGATTGAAAAACGTTGCAGAATGTGAGGTAAAGAGGAGTTGAGAAGACAAGGAGATGAGAAATAGACAATTAGGAAAGTTGATCATGATTAAAGAATCGAAGGCTTTTTAGTTGTTAAAATGACAAAGAAGAGAAAGCAAGGATGTAGGAAATGTGAGGAACAGAGGTAGACAAGGCAAGGAGAATGTGAGCAAAGAAATGAGAAAGAGAGTGAAAAATAGTGAAACAAGATTGGAAAAGGCAGAGATAAATGGAGAAAATCAGGGGTGCCACAGAAAACGTAACACACCGAAAATCTCCCAAATCTCCATACATTTCTTGGAAACTGTTAGATTATAAAGATGGACGTAGATATAAATATTGAAGTAGATAATGGGATAACCTATACAGCCGAAAAGAGAGGGAAAGATAGAGCGATAGATATAATATTTGGTAGTTGAGGATGTGGCATAAACTCAGAAAAAAAACCTAGATTTCCGTACTTTTTATATATGTATAAACTCAAGTACTGCACTTTTTTCTGAGTATACGGAACAAACGAAAGATATTGAAAGACTTGCGTATAAAACGTTTAAGAAATTGACTCAAATTAAACATTACAGTTCAAAAGACACAGGAAGAATGCAAGTGAAAAGCAAAACACATAAGAGGTGATAGGGAACTTGCAGTACTTTTTTTTGTTGGTCTATCGTAGAAAACGTTCTTTTGCCTGTCTTTGATTAACACTTCGAGCGACACTTGACGCTTTAAAACGGCCCCAAAATGGTCAGAAACAGGCGAAAGGAAAAAACCCATGGCAACACGTTAAAACGGCCAAATGTCTGATGCCCTATGGGTGACGAAAACAACGCTAACAAATGCGAGACAAGAGAGAGGGAGAGAGAGAGAGAAGTGTGATGCCGTGTACGTTTAGATTTAAAGTGAAAAGGCGACAGGATAAGCAAAGCCGCATACGGCATCATGATGCCACAACAGCCATCTTCCTGCTCATCCCCCCTCCCTGCACTCCCACTTTCCTCTTAGCCACTTTTGCTGTCTGCGCTTGCCCAGGCGACACGAAATGCTGCACAAATATAATTATAAATGTCTGCCTACCATTAGACGAGCCCAGACGCCTCGTCCACCTCTCGCCGTCCCCTCCCACTTCTCCCTCTCTGTGTCTGGCATTTTGCCCCCATGATGGGAAAATTGTCGTATCAAGTGAAAACATGAATGGACATGCACAGCGTAGGGGGGAAATTGACCAAAGGGCAGCTAAGCTTTTGTCGTTTGATTTCCCTTTACGCTTCGTCTCTTTCCTTCCCTCAGTTGAGAGTTGAATTTGACATTTGCCAGTTGGTTTTAAAGTCAACATTCAATCGATTTGATGACCTACCGCCCTCCCTTTCCACTCTCCACTCCTTACCCCCTCCTTTACTCGTAAACCTATCCCAAGCAGCTGCTTTCAATCAGCTTCGACTCCTCTTTTATAACATTTCAATTATGCTAATTACAAGCAGCCATCAAACACCTAATGGCTCTTGGCCAGGATTTATGTGCTGCCCGTTCTCCATTTTTCGTGTTGCCACGCCCCCTTTAATGCCATGCAACTGTCTAACTGTCTGTTCCTTCATTTTGTCATTGAGCAATTGCGGTTTGCAGCTAATTTATGAGCTTGCCAACGCCAATTCCCCGACACCCTCGATTCCAGGACTCCCTCTCCCGACTTCCTCTCCCCCCCCCACCCTATCCTTGGTAGTCTTCTTCCATCTGCCGTCGCTTGATTTGGTTTACCGGCTTTTAAGGCTTTTAATTTTCGTTATATAAGGAAATTCCTGAAGAAAAAAATAAAGAAAACGGATCAGATAGCCAATTTATATGAGATTTGATTTAAGTATTTCATACTTGGTTTATAACAAATAATCCGGGATTACAGTACTTCTGACACCGCTGGGATTAATTTTAGCCCGAAATCCCGTATTTTTTTTTTCTGTGTATCAGTGTTCTTTGCCCCAGCATATTTTCAGGAAAGTAAAGAATATTAATATTCTGAATTACAAAACATTTTCCCGTCGATCAAAGTCTTATTATTGTATATAGGGGTTTATTTATTGATCTAGAATATTTTTAAGTCACAAAGAACTCAATTAATATTCTTAGGTCTTTAAAGCTTTACAGGGCATCTTCTCGTTGATCAATGTATTGCATAGCTTTCATAGTTGTTTTCAAGGGTTTATTTCGTGCACTTGCCGAAAGGATAGCTTCTGAGAATGCTTTTATGGACGTGTATATTGAGCTGGGCCATGAAATTGATGTAAATGACGCAAATGAAGTGAGCAGCAGGAGGAGTAAAAGCAACAGGACGAGAATAAGGAGAAAACCTTTGTACTCGAACAATGACAATACAAAGTAAGCTCAAATTACACAAGGAACATGGCAGGAGCAGAAGCAGGGAATAGTCTCAGCTGGATCTACGATTGTCATCTATGGCACATAATTTGAGTACAACAAATTTTATTATGCACGGCGACAAGTTTATCGCCAAAAGATACGCAAAGAATTGCGTATAGTTTTCTGAAAGCCCAAAGGGAACAATAAGACCAGGAGGAAGGCATGCAGATACCCGAGATCCCAATCCCAATCTCATCCTATATGACCAGGCAATATAATAAAGCATGCACAATGCGAGAGCTCGGCATTGTTTGAGTCTAACGGAGCGCCACTCCGACAGTCAGACAGTAAGACAATCCGATGCCTGTCGGCCACATAAATAAAGGTGGCTTCAGGCCGAGAAGAGACCGAGGCTGTTATCATAAGCCAACTGGGCTTGCATACAAATTGGCAAATGGAACGAGCCAAGCTGCAATTTACCAAGAAATGCGCAAACGACAGCGACAAAGATGACGTTGAGACATTGCGATGTAAGGACAAGAGACAAGAAATGAGGCAGCTGCTAATGCGGCAACATGGCCAGAATCATGAGGGAGAGAAAGACGCCTTTGCTTCACTGTTTGAGCCACTTAAATAGCTGGTGGCTGTAATAAAGCCACAGTCAAAGGCACAAGTAATAAACGCTTGGCTAAGTTAACAGATTGCCAACAGACTCTGATGCAATATCATACTTCTACTTAATTTAAAACATCAACTTGCCTCCGCAATGCGTAGCCTGATTAAACTTTTATCAGACAGGCAGCAGGCATCCAGCAATGGGAGGCGGAGCCACGCCCACTTTGTGCATTGTTGCGTCACTCAAGTTTCAAGTTCTTGTTGCACACACACAAAAGGCCAACGGACGAGGCAATTTCCAAGAAGAAAATGGATAAGGGGAAAAGCGTAAGAGTTTACATTCTTCAAGAATGTATTATTCATCTTCTCATTTTGTTAACTGGAAGAATACAGATTGCATAAGTTGTCATCTCAGATCGTTAATCATCACACAGTCATTGTCATCCTGCCTCGGTTCCTAACAAAGTTTTTCCCATTTCCTTCTGCTTGAGCTCAGTTTCGATTTTGAATCAATGGACAAATAGAGCTTATTGGGATTTTTCCTCTTTTGTTTCTCCCCTTTCAATGGTGTTAAGCCTTTCAAACAGTTTATGACGCGTTGTGTTCACAGAACTTTGCTCAGATGTGCGTATGCGAAAGACTTTATAATGATGAAGATAATAATGATGATGATGATATTCTTGTTGATGCTAAGTGCAGATTAAATGGAAAATTGCTAGAAAAATATGCTCAGTTCTATTTATGCTTGAATACGAAGACAAAAGCGACAACTTCTCTATCTTACGTAGTGTTGCCACAACAGCAGGCTGCGCCTGTAAATACCCTGTCAAAGTAGTACCAACGGGGATTGCTCAGCATCACAAGAGCCGCAAGCAAATCAAACGAATTTTTACAAGGATATTAGATGATAAATGTTGTCACAATGGAGGTCAGTTGCCTCAGGGTTGCCTCTACCTCTTCCTCTCTCTCTCCCTCTCTCTCTTTCTCTCTATCTCTCAGTTACATGATAATCAAAATCAGCTATCGGTATCGATTACAAACGGCGATAAGATATGCTAGCATAACATTTACAACGCGTTTCGGGGCGGGTTCAGAGTCAGAATCAAATTCTGTCTGCAACTGCCGCCATGTTGATAGTTAACAAATTGATAAGCTTTATCAAACTGTGTCGCAAGCTGCCACAAGTTATAAATCAATTTGCAGCTATAGATTGTCGATGATACCAACAGACCCAAAGGCCACAAAAGGAAAGCTTAAAATAATTACGAAAGAAAAGCAAAACCCTTTAAAGTTTAAACTATAGAGTTTTCCACTGAGGCGCATAAGCTGCTTATGCAAGCATATGTGTTTGCAACCAATGTGTGAGTGTGTGTGTGTGTTGCATGATGTTTTAATTAACAGTTAGTTAAAAGAGTTTTTAGCATGTTGCCGCTTGTATACTCTATACAAGAATATTGCATTTCGATTATGATTCGAGCCTCTAAAATTATTTACTCCTCGTATCCGAGTTCGAACCAGACATACTCTAGAAAATGTATCTATCTATAGTTTTATTTTAACAAGATTTTTAAACAATGTTATAAAGTTAGAAAAGTATTTGAAATAAATAATTTAATGATATAAAAAATCATTGTGAAACAAAAATTAAATTATTTTGATCTTGTTCTTAAAAAATTCAATGTCTAAAAATAAAAAGTGCGGCACTTTTCAATTTAGTTTTTATTAAAAGCTGACCCTAACAAAAATATTACTATATGGTTCAAACAATCGAACCTATAAAGACCCCTTTCGCAAATCATTTGTTAAGCTGGTTACAAAAGTATGTAAGATTTGATACTACTCATAAAACTGCGGCTGCATAGGGTATAATCAAAAGACGACGACGACGACGACTGGTCAGTTGGACTTGGCGTCAATGCGGCGCGACAAGCGGCATATCGGACGTTGGATTGGGGAAGGGGTTAAGGCACGTGCTCTACGTGTGTCTCCAATGAGATGTGCATGTGTGTGTGTATCCGTGTGTGGCATTTTGTTGGCTAAACATAAGTTTAGAGGCGCTGTCAACGCTTTACGGAGAGGGAGGAAGTGGGGAAAAGGTGCCCATGTCACGCTGTGCGGCATGCAACCAATTAAGTTACTTCCTTCAGCCGATCATTCATTCACTTATTCATGCATTCACTCACTGACCCAATCATTCATTTCGGGTGACTTTAAAGGACCTGGAACAGTTCCTGGGCACACCTGTAAAGGCTTCTAGAAAATCAACGATAGTCTATATAATTTTCTTTTAATTTGGCATATGTCACCGCCCAGCACCCAACGCCTCTGCAATAGACCACGCCCCCTCTGCGCCTGCGCCTTCACTTGGCCAGGGTTCAATGCATCCTTAACGCGAATGTTCTTTCTTTCTTTCTTTGCTGCCCACTGCAAATGACTTTGGCCACATGCTGAGGCGCAACTGAAACTGCTGCTTCTTCTTATTCTGGCTAAGCTCAGCGCTTTTCCACTTTTCCGCTTTTTTACTTTTCCGCTGTGTCTGTGCATTGTCCTTTTGGCATCCTGTGGCGCCGCTTGTTGCACACAGCGCAACTTTTGCATTATGAAATTGTAACTGTTGCCACATACACTTTTGAAAAGAAGTCTGCAATGGGATAACTTACACTATGCAACTAAATTACTTGAAGCCGCATTGTGACTAAACGAAAGAATATGTTTAGGAATACGCCTTCCTTTAAAATTTAATGAAATTTTATATATGGGCATTTCCAATGTTTTGAGTTAAAAAAAAAAAACTATACTTTAACTAGTAAATGAAACTTATTAATAACTAATTTTTATGATAAAGTATTAGACAAGTACAATTTTTAGTGAAGAACTTAGTTTCTCTAAAATTAAACTTGAAAGTATCTTTCGGCATACATTTAATAAAAAAATGGAAAAATTTGGGAATGCAACTTAAAATTTATTCGATTAGACTAAAAATTTTTCTTTCGGTTCCTGTACTCAAAATGAAACGGTTAATTTCGGTTAACGGCTCCGGTATTATTTCCTGAGGAAAACTATGCTTAGATTTCCAATGCTAAATAATTGTAATTTTGTAGATTCAACTTATGTTGTCCAGTGTGAATTCCAACCATGTTCCTTTGAAAATGAGACATAACTTCTATGCTTATGTTCGCTTCGTTCCCTTTGAAGCAAAGCACAAAATAGTTTTAATTTTGTATTGTCAACTTTTGTTGTTCAGTGTTAGGAACTCCTTTTAGAGGTAGAGAGAAAAAGGGCGAACAGCTTAGAAGTTATGCTTTGAAACTAAAAGCAAAATAAGTTGAAATTTCAAGCCATCAACTCATGTTGTCTAGTGTTAGTTTAGCTGGCAGTCAGTAAAATGGTTTAGAAAATGCCTCCAAGATGTCGACCAGCTAAAGTTTTTCCCCTAAAGCAACGTCGCGACTTTCGTACAGTATTCTTCTTGTTTTCGTTTTGTTTTTTGATTTTGATTGCATTTCGCTGTGGCATGAGGAATTAAATTCTTATCAACGCAGACGACTTCATCTTCATCTTCTACTTTATCTTCCCCGCCGTTGTTATTCCCCCGTTTTGCAAACGCAGCAAAAGAATGCTTATTGTTTTCAACGGAACAGATTTGTATATAAAAATAATAGAATACATATACTCGTTTAGTATATATAGAAAAGTTCATTAGTTCCCTAGTTCATAATCCACAACTTGCTGACAGAGACTGAGGTTAAAGCTCGAATTTCTTATCAATGTTTCTGCAGAGCTTTCAACTCGCCGCCAATTATATTTGTATTTTTTTTGTGTGGTGTTCAATTATTTAAATCGTATTAAGTTGCGAAATGAAGTAGTAAACAGTTAAGAATTTACGTTTCATAACTTGTTGAATATTAAAGTGTTTTTTTAAATATATTAATATATTTTCCTATCTCTGTATCTATATTCTTCTCATACTCTCAATGTAACCGCAACACTACTCAATATTTGGATATTCTTTAAGTTATTTTATCTCTTCTAGACACTAAGAAAACTACTGGGTCAGGTAAACAATATGAAATGAAGTAGTAGGTTATTGCAAACCTAACTAAGGTCAGTTTAAGGGTGGTTCAACGAGGGTTCATTTTAAATGTGGGAACTGAATTCATTTCTATTGATTTTATTAGGTTTGTTATTGATCTGATGTGATTTTCAGCAGCCCAATCTCAGTTCACCCCTGAGATCTGAGGTTAGGTTGGACTGGGTTGGATGTTGGGTCAGGTGGCAGGGTGTCCGGATGGTGTGGTGGGCAGGTCGTGTGCCTGTCGTGTGTTGCATAAGTTGGGACATAAATAAGGGATGAGTGTCTGTGTGGCAGCCCCTTTTGTTGTGCCTCCGTTAGGCATCGTTGCGCTTTGACAAACTGTAATCCCCGCGTGCCATAAAAATATGGATTTTGTTGCACTTTCCTGATTCTTTTCTGGATTCAGTTTCGTTCTGCTTCGAAAGTTATAGACAAAAAATTTAAACAAAAAAAAGGAAAGAAATTCATATTTCCCGAATTAATGGCCAGTTGTTAAACTTTCAAATTGATCTATGCATTTCACAGTTGGCTGCGAAGGCAGTTCCTCCCTCCTCCCCCTGTCGATCTCAGTATTCGTTTGATGTTTGGTTTTTAGTAGCTGCCGTGCCCCATGTGGCATGCACTCCCCTTTGAATACGCCTAAGGCCTTAGGCTGTGTCAAAGAGCGCAGCAGAAAAATAAATTTATGATTTATCGAAAGCATATGCTTTCTTTACGTCTCCCTACTCCATTTCCCTCTCTCTATCTATCTCGAACTCTCCCCTTGCCGTATATACAGGAAGTTTAGTGCATTGCAAGAGCTTCTTGTTGTGGCAGTTGAAGTTCTCTTTCTTCTTGTGTATATTTTGAGTGCATCATTGACGCAATTTTCAAGAGAATTCACAAACATTTCCCATTATTATTATTGGCCTATTACAAATAATCGTCGTATTTGAAAGCACTTCGAATCATGATAGATCTTAAATTTAATATGCAGAGACAATGAAAGATATAAAGAGAATTTGAAGTTATTTTCTCAGATAGTTGTTTTACCCGTTACTCGTAGAGTAAAAAAAAACACTGCAATGTTATTCTTGATCAGCTTTAACAGTCGATGCAATCTAGACAGGTCCGTCTGTCTTTGTAATCTTTAGAATAATAGCTGTAGAAATGGGAAGAAGAATAGACTCTACCACACCCACAACTTTAGAAGAAAGACGTTGTTTTTGTTGTTGTTGAAAGTTTCCTTTTATTATCATCAACTATCATAGCTTTCATTCTTTTTAATTTAAATATATATATCGGAGCAATCGACTTTCAATCGATTTTACGATATTTAGACTTCAGTTTCTGCTTCGTTGTCGTTAGGCATTGCCTACTGTACACATTGTTGTCTCTTCTCTGCCTAATGACAGATGACATTGAACACAAAACACAAAACACACCTCGCTTCACCCTCGCAGCGGATCAAGAAGACAGATGTTTCTTTTTTCTCCCATTGCAGCTGTTTGCAATATCGAGTTCTTCCAGTCCTTGGGGAGCTTGAAGTCAAATCATAGTCATGGCACATAGCACACATTAAAATTTATGACCTTAAAGCGTTTTTAGCTTCCGCATGCGAACACGCAACAATTTGTGGCAAGCCGTAAGAAAAGAAGTCAAAAGGTTTGTCTATAACTTGAACTAATTGAAACGAAAACAACTATACATGAGACAATTGCAACTACGAGTATTATTTAAAGTAGACACACAAATACACACACTTACAGTACAGTAAAGACTCTTAAGAAGCACTCAAAATATTAACAGCGCCACGGGGAGATTCATTCTTAGGGAAACTACGTAGATGTGCCTATATAAGGGGAATTATAATTTAACAGCATTAAAACAAATTAAAGCGCCCAAGCGGAAGTTGCCACAGGCGGCAGCATGTTGCAGCAACAACAAGAGTCTCGAAGAAGAACTACTCCAAAAATAGCTGAAAAATATGAAAATTGATGGCAACTTTCTCGACACCAAACACTGAATTATGCCTAAGGTTAAGTGTCGCTGACAGATTTTGACACATGAGGCTGCAACAGAAAGAGACAGCAGCTTGTGTGGGTGAACGAGAGAGAAATGAGGAGAGCCAGCAAATCAATTTAATCTTTAATTTTTGTTGCATCATTTTTGATCTATGGGAGCAGCAAATGTGAGAGTAAAATTTATAAAGTTTTAAACTGCAATAAACTGAATTTAAAGTCCTTTGCTAATTAACATATGTTGTTGTTTTTGTTAGCTAGTTGTTGTTTTAAGTCCTTCTCTGTCTGCTTGGATTGTATATGTTTGCAACATCTGCTCTGTCTGGTCTAACTTTATACCTAAAACATTGTTGCAACAACTTGCCAACAACTCGTTGGTTGTGCCTCACAAATTAATTACCTACACAAACAGATCCACACACACACACACAGACGCATCCACAGACAACGTTTAGCCATAGAAAAACGGCATTATTTCTATACTCCTGCTCTTTCGGCCTCGGGTTACGTGCGGTTCTTTCAAATGTGTTGTGGGATGGAGAATTGAGGGGTATATCGAATACCGTGACTGCTTTCTTCATTGTAATTCTTTCAATTGAAATTAATGTTTTATGGTTTCATGGCGACCACACAAACACACACACACACACACACACACACACACATATACAACAGCTAGTTGTTGGCCAGTATCTGCGTCTTTCGATTGCATATGCCCATTGAAGATGGAGAGAATAGAGTATTTTAACATTGTGGAAATGTAGACAAAACATTAGAGAAGGTTAGGTTCGAGATTTCGAGCAATTTTTCGAAAAGGTTCGCGGATGCCCCATTAACACAGGACTTTAATGTTATCTCTATTAAAATTAAATACAATTGATTTAAATTTTTCGTAATCCTTAAAGCCAATGAATTATTGTAATAAACAGAATATGATTTCTTTATTACTTTATGAGTTTAATCGCAAAAAATGGTGCCGTATGAAAATTATATAGTGGTTTTTCCCGAACCTAAATGTTTTTATTATGTATTTCATATTTAAATGGATTTTAGAATCTTAAAAGATGATATTGAACTGATAAAACAATTTATTGATTTGCGGAATGGATTTAATTTCATTAGATTCGTTTTGTGGTATCTCTAAGTCGAGCACACTTTGATTTGTTTTTCGTTGTCCTCTTCCTTAACTCATTTTCTAATGCTCGATTGCAAAATGAAAATGAATGAGAAAATTGTAACTGAATTGGTTTGCAGGAAATACGCTGCTCATTCAACTGACCTCATCCTGTCTCCGTCTTCCTGTCTATCCTCTACTTATTCGTCTTCCCCTCTGTCCCTCTATCCGTTCAAGCTGTCGGCTTTGTTGTCCACTCGCAAATTGCGCATTCTTTGGCAAATTTCCTGTTTATGCTCCATAAAATCCATTGAAGCGTTTAATATTGCCAACTTGTCAGACGTCTCCGTTGACTACGTGGACAGAGTGTGAATCGTTGACAAGTGGATGCATCCTCAATGTGGGTGGCGTCGTTGCCGATGTTACCAACTGTGATTCCCTAACGCTGACTCATGGCCAGGCCAAAACCAGAGACTTGGCAACCTCTAAATGTCAGTAATTGGCATATTCTATTGATCAGAAATTAATGACTATTGGAAGATAGTCGGAATTTGATTAATATAACACTTCATTTAACTAAATTAATTTTAATTAAATTTATTGCACTCGTTTTCAGTTGAAACGTAATTATTTAATTAACATTTTTGCTTGTTTTTTTACAATATATTTTTTTTGAGTCGCCATCATAATTTTTTATCTGTTTGTGTCGCCACAAAAAGTGGGCCACGCCTCAGCCTTTGGGTGCCAGCCTGTCGCAGATTACGCAATGGTGGCCCCACCCCACTCCACCCCCCTTTCAGCCGTTCAACCTTCTCCCATCGCTCCTCTTAGCCACTCGAAGCTGCCACTGCCACTGCAGTCGCATCCCACGCTGGCAACTTGCAATGCTGTTATATGTGGCGCCTGCCCACACGTTGCATGCAACGTTAATTGAATTTTCGCTCACAATAAAAAATAAATAAATAAAAATACAAATAATAAAAGTCTTAAAAGAGTCAAAAGCGTAATAAGTACTGCAATTGCTGCTGGCAATCAAAACGAGTTTTCATTTTTGCCATTTTATCAAATTCGTGTCAATAATTTTCACTCATTTTTTTTTTAGTTGCTTTCGAAAATATGTGTTGATTGCACCTGACGTTCGATTTATGCGTGCAACAAGAGCAGCAATAACAACAATGTGCCTACTTATGAGCGCATTTTAAGCATAAACATACTTATTTGAATGAACGACTAATAGATATCGTCTAACAAATAGCTCTTGCTCGATCTATTAAAAAAATGCAGGTATGAAAAAGGATGACACCTCAATCTAAAGATCATAAGCGAAATAATGTTAGAAAAAAAGATATTCCAAGTAACTTACATTAGTTTCTAGTTTAGAAAAACTACGATAAAAAAATAGTTTTGTTAATTTTTAATAAAACGGTATGGTAAATTAAAAGAGTACGGATACAGCATTATCATTCAAATAGTGACCATAGCATTGGGTTATCTACCATAATCTTCCACTAATCGCTGCTGCTCCACAGACATAGAAAACTCCATCAGTCAAAAATTCCCATGGACTTACCTGTAAAAAGATGGAAAGAGAAATCAAATTAAATATTATTCTATAATTATGTTTAACATAAATTACAGCTAATGTGTAAACATAACCAACGGGAGATTGGAGCTAAAAAGGGAGGGAGACAGATAGGGAATACGAGAGATAAATAGATAGAAATACAATTTGATTTAATGTTTTTTGACGTCAAGTCTAAAAGTTTTAACAAAACTCTTGTTATTGTTGCAGCCACGCCTACGCAAAGACAATATTGAAAGGGGGAGGAGAGGCTCTTTTTTGGGGAAGGCACTGATAATACACGTAAAATTTGTGTGCACAGCCGGTTGGCAACAAATTATGGCCATGAAAAGTGCCATCAAAGCGTTGTAAATCATCTGATTTTGTCATGGGGCATTATTATTTATGGGCGGGTTCAACAACACTCGAAAGCCATTAAAAACAAAAGGTTTGTCGGGTAGGTGCCAAAACCTGAGCACCGTTAATGTCCTTAACAGGACTGCCAAAAACGAAATCATAAAAATTGGAGAAAGCATTTTTTTTGTTTAAAGAATGCTTTTCTGAATCATCCGAAAAACTGAGAATCATTTGCCATGACTTTTATGTGGCGGCTTCCCGTTCGCTGTGTTTAATGGCATGACCCAGACCCTCACTCTTCTACACTCTCTACCCGTACTTTCCACTCCCTCTCTAAATCTCTCTCCTTGTCTCTCTCTCGAAGCGGACTGTGCGTCAAAACATTTGTCGTGTTGGGGCCAACCACAACGGCAACAACTCTTGTATGTATCTGTATCTGTAATTGTATGAGTATGTATACGTATCTGTAGATATATAATAAAGTGAGGCTGTTGAAAGTCGCATTAGTTGGCATGACAGAAGGAGAGAGAGAGAGGGCAGTCTGTGGGGAAATGTTAGCTGGCAAACGTCTGTTGCAAATCGTAAAAATATTGCGAGCATTCAAGGGCTGAAAGCCTGGCAAAGTTGAGTGTGGACATGGGAAGTGGCATCAGCACTCAAACAACTAACAGCTGAGTCTTTAGCCCTCAGTTGCGTTGACGGGGGAAGCTAAGACAAAATCGATAAACGCTGAATGAATGCTGTATGAATTATGTGTCTGACTAGGAACACAGTCACAGTCACAAACACACACACACTCACACTCACACACTTGCTTTACAGCTTCTTCTCTAACTAAAAGTTCAACTGCCACTCGTTGCACCCTGTCAAACACTCTGTTTACCTCTTCACTACTTTTCAACCCTCTTTGCTGATATTTGTACGATTTGGCGTCAATTTTGTATTTAATTTTGCAGTCGCATTTGATGTTTGTTTATTATTTTTATGGTCAGCCCACACATGCATTTGATGTTGCCACTGCCCACAGCGAGTCGCCACAGTGACCGCATTCGATAGGCGCCCAGTTGCAATTTTAATTGCAATTGCAGTTTCAGTTGCAACTGAAGTTGTTAAATTTGTTTCGGGGGCAACTCTAGTCAAAATATGTTGCGGTAACTGTCAGTGCAGCAAGTTGGTTAACCAAAATCTACGCATTCTGTTTTTAAATCAATGTAAAACCGAAAATATCGCGTCAAAGGAATGCCCAAATATCAGGGATGTTCCGATTTTTAGTCCCGTTTTTAAACGGATTTAAATAAAATGTAATTTTAAACGTTGCATTTGGGCTAAAAGTTTAAAAATTATATTTGTTCCCTTAATTTGTCATAAATTTACCAGTTGAGTTGATGTTATCAAAGCGCAAATGAAAGCATGTATAGTTAATACATATATTTTAAAAGTTTTCTAACTATTTGCGGAAATTTATTAAAGTTCCTTTTGAGTATAAAATTTTTAAACAAACAACTTTAGTCAACAATGAAAGAATTTAAATATGGCTTTGATACTATCAAAATGTAAGTAAAATCACATAAGCTCTGAATCTTAATAATTTTTAAAGAATCGACTGTCAATCGACAATCATGATAGATTATATCGATTACAGTTGCAGCTACGTGACTGTTGTGTAAAGTGTTTGATTGGTCGAAAGGTAATTCTCAGTGCATTTCAGTCCAAGTCTAATAAGGAGTCGAGTGTCGAGAGTTGAACTCTAACCTGACTAATTCCAAAGCTGTCCGGGTCCGGGGCTACAACTTTCATAAATAGAAAGCGTGGCCGTACGTAATGCGTTGTGGATGTGGCTAATGCCCAGTGGCAGTGCATGATATCGACTCGGTCATAAATTGTGAGTGCATATGAGTGTACTCACATCACATTTATTTATTACAGGGCCTACCCTCTCCACTATGCACTCTCCCACTCCCAGCCTATAATGCGGCACGCACAACTCCAAAACAAATTTTCGAATTTAAAAAAGAAAAAAATGAAAAACTATAAAATTGACCCTCAAGACAGCACCAGAAAGTTATCTATAGATCGATGGTCGGAGCACAGTTATCAAGTTTGTTGTTTGTACGCAGATACGGAGGGAAAATAAATACAATTACTTCAGGTTGTTCGACAGAGAGATACCCTGTAAATGTGTATCAGATGTGCCAATAACTTAAATGCTGTGAAAAACTTTCAATTGAGATGGTTCAACACTAGAATAGTTTCAATTTTAAATATAAATCAGATGTAAGATGGCGTAGGTAGTATTTTATTTACCCTATATCATATATTATTTATAATAAAACAAAATGCCAAGCAGACGAAATTTCATTTACAGGGTATCAAAATGTAGCACAACAACATTCACTCTCAAATGTTGATAAGGCAATCAATAAAACAAATAGCACAGTTTATTGAACCAGCGAAGGGTCTGAGAAGAAAACTAAGTGAGTTCGTTGGGATTTTTGTAAAGAGACGGACTTCGATTTGATGGGAAAGAGTATTTCTCGGCATTGTATGTTAATTTCATGCTTAACTAAGATTAATGTTGTGTCTTTTTGGGGTAAAACTCCCGAATAGTAGTTCTATTGCTAGTCAAAGGTATTAAAGGCTTTTGTTTGTACATTGTCACACGATAATGTGGCAAATATTTACAGGTAAGTTTCAACTTGCCTTGACTCGAGAGACTCGTACATTGAGACGGGTTTCAGTTGGAAAGAGGCTTTGGCTGTCAATCCAAATATTTGAAATCAAAATATTTACACAAAAACGCCAACACCAAGTGTTATTTGAGGTGTGTGTGGCCCTGAACTTGTTGCAAGCTGCGAGATTATAACACGCCACAAATGCTACAAATGATAAAATAAAAAAAATAAATTTGCATATACCAAACGCTGAATGTGAATACGACAAGCTTTGCATATAAAACATTCGTTGATCTGGCCAAAGTTTTAATTGAATGCGAAACCTTAAAGTCTGAACAGAAGACGAAACAGGGAGGGGCAATATCTTTTCCATTTTACTTTGACTTAACAGCACATCAATCACATTTTGGCAGCTGAGAGGGCCTTATCTATTCCGCACTCTTCTCCTGCCACCTCCTCAGTCGACTGAAGAGTTCTGAGACGTGACTTCCGTTGTGGCAACTTAGATCTGTTTGCCCCTTTTGGCAACAGCCTCACCCTTGCCCCCTCTGTGGCAAGTTGCAATATACTGAAACTGTTCTTGCAACTGTCGTGTCAAACACTTGCTGCAAAAGTTCAAGTGCTTGTGTCTCTTCTACTTCAGCTTTTACTTGCATTGACTTGTTTCTGTTTGTTGTTATTCTAACGCGCAATTTCACGCTTCTCAGAGCAACAATTCGGGACAACAACTTGCGCAGCGTGAGGCATTCATATCTCTGGCTAACGCCCTTGCCTGTAAAAGGTCTTTAAGCTAATCGACTTGCTTAAACTAGTTGGGAAGTCTAAACGAATAGATTATATATATAATGTTATTTATCTTTCGAACAGTTTTTAGAAGTAACAAAAATCTCCTATTACAACTTTTTTCCAATTTAAACAAAATTTTTAATATCCGATATGTTTTATAAAATTACCAAAAAGTATTCCAAATTTAATTTGTTCATTTTACTTAAGCTCAGACCCGAATTTATTTCAATAAGTTTAGCATTTTTATCAAATCTCCATTCAGTATTTTTGATAACATTTGTATTTTGGACTTTCATGTTGTTTTTGCTCTTTTAGAGTCCTATTTATCTGGGTTGTCTGAGGGATTTCGCAAACTTTGCTTGACATCTACGTCCATGTAACCCCGGAAATCGAGTGCCCAGCTGACGTTACCAGCAGACAACTTCACGTTAAACATGTAGCTACCTCTGGGTATAGGTACCTTGTCAAACATATCGTCCTTCAGCACAAAGTCTTTTATAATAAGACTACCCTGTTAACTCGATAAGATAATTAAAATCGATTATCGAAAAAGGAATCAAATGTATATACTTACACTATAGGGGCATGTATGGTTCATGTTTGAAAAAGGCATGATGGCCCGATGAAAATGATAAAATACATTAAGTGGATTTGGATGCTTCATATAGTGGCAATAGTCCAGGGTGACGTTGAAGAGAAATGGGTGATAGCCATTCAGTTTTTTCCATACGCTATAATTCACCAAAACCCTCTCCACAGGTGACTTAAGGATATTGAATTGCACATTCAAACCAACAATACCACGTCCAATAATCTTCAGTTTACAGGTCGGAATCTCAAACAGCGACTTATCCAATAATTCACATTTAATATTCGTGTGACGAACACGGCAGAGTATCAAAGGGAATGCGACTAGGTAAAGAATCCAGAACCTCATTTTATAACTATAGTCGAGAACTGTTTAAGTCGGATTAAATAGATATTTCTATGCCCATTTGTGGGTGCTCAAATACGATTATAATTACAGTAAATCACATGAAAAATAATTAATAACTCGTTAACTATTCGAAATAAAAAGAATTCTTTTTGTTTATAATGAGTTTAGATGGTATATTTACCCTGTTCTCTCTTTAGATCGAGTGTCAAAATCGCATAATATGATGCCCGGTCGAGTAATAACGTATATGAGCCACATAAGGGCATGGCTAAACAATGGCTAAGCTATGCATTAATGTATGTAGATGGGATGTTGTTGTCACTTAGATAGGTACGGTCTCAGGGTCTCAATGCTTCAGTCTCAATGACAGGCCCAAGACAACCGCAATTTGTGTCATTGCCACAGAACGTGAAAAGTGCAGTCGAGTCTTGGTATTTTACCACCTCATTACAAGATTTGCATATCTGCCAGACAACTGCATACAACAAATGTGGAAGGAAGTCAGAACAATGACAATGTTAGCAGTTAGTGTCGAGACAATGTGAGATATGTTACGAACTATGATGCAAATAGATGACTATTTAGCATATAAATTACGCTTTTATACTTGAGACTCACTCAATCAATAAACACAAGTAAATGTGAATGTTTCATCGATGTTTATAATGTCCATTAAGTAGAAAGGTTTTGAATTTAACTTTATAATGTTGCAGCTATGATTTTACTATTGCAGATGTGAAAAATTCATCACTTCCTCTAATTCTATTGACTAAAGTGGGGACAGAGAAAAAACAACATAAATCGTAGAATTTACCTCTTGATATTACTATTAAACTTTGGTTTCAACTACAATAAAATAATACAAAATTATACATATTTAATTTGAATACAATTAAATTAACTTTTTGTACGTTTAAAATAAATAAGAATTATTTGTTTTACTATTTTTATTTTATTTGTTTTACTGATTTTGTTTTTTTTATTTTAATTTATTTATTTTATTATCGTTAAAACCGTGTCTTAATTCGGTACAGTTGAATGTCTAGTCAGTTAGTCAGTTGGCAGTCATTTACTCCGCGCTACCAAAATAAAAACACGACCTAACGTCAACATGGGCAGTCAGAGAGCCTGAATGAAAAGTTGGCCTAGTCGACAAACAAACGCTGACAGTGCTTCAGCTGCAAAGTTACGCAGTTTTTAAGAGTCAAGTGTTTGGCCAACACAACTGAACTGGAATGCTTGGCCTGATCTGGCCAAAGAGAAGTTGGTTTAAAAAGTAGAGAGGTAGAAGGAGCGTCAAGTGTTTGCCAGTAGCACATAAAGTGTGGCGTTTAATGGGCCGATTGCTCGACTGAGACCAAGTCACATTTTAAGCATTTTATGCAAATGTCAACTGCGACACGTAAATTAGCGCAAGAAACTCTCAAACTCCAGTCAACTGATGCCAAACTGCAACTGCAACAACCTGAACCTGACAGCTCAATTGAGGATGCCACCTGAGAGATAGACAGCTTGAGAGATAGAAACTGAGAGTGAGAGAGAGAGATATAGATGGGGAAATGTCTTTACCTCGAGATAATTTCCATTAATCAGAAATCGGGCGCGTCATAAAGTGCACAAAATAATCGCATTTTTAACTGGCAGACAATGATGAAAAGACGGACAGCGGGTTCAACAGCTCAACAGATCGCGAATAGACTCGATTACCGATTCTCTCATCTTCCCCTCTGTCTGCTGCGCGATCGGACCATGGCTATGATATATGCAGCACTTAGTACCTACTTAAGTTGCGCGATCGCGAGCTGCGACGAACAACGTTTGAGATAAGATCACAGCAACTGCCAACAAAGATCGCTGACTGTACCCATGTGCCCCCATAGTACTATGGTCAAAACCGATACATTGGCAAAAAAAAAAAAATTAAAAGCAAAAAATAAAAAACTAAATTAAATAAATAATTAAATAATAATTAAATAAAAAAAAAATAAATAAAAAATAAAAATTAAATAAATAAACAAAAATACCCCAACTATTCACACGATGTTTTCTAATTTCGTTACGATAGTTATTTAATAATATTTTTATTTTAAGTTTATGTAATTTTAAAAATATGTATATTATAAACTTGTTGTCCCGTCGATCGTTACTATGAAAGCTATATGATATAGTGAGCCAACTTTAATTAAACTAATACAATATCTGAAGATTTACACTTGCTTCGTATGATGAACCGCTAATCGATAGATTTTATCCATAGTGTGGAGGCCCCATCACCTGTTGAGAGCGAGGTTCTCCGGGGTTTGTCGTGCTGCCAATAAATTCAGATGTGGAACAGTGGCACGAGTATCAATTGAAATCGATATCAAAATACTGTTACAGTTGTTTATTATCTTTAATTTTAGCGACTTAAGGATGAATAGATCACCAAGCATAGATAGCATCTTCGAACACCTGAGAAGCATTTTTTATCAGCTCACTGGTCCATAAAGTAGATATTAGTTAGTTGACTCCTGTTAGATTTCTTCATGTCGTTGGGTACAAAAATAAGCGAGTCCTCTAAAAATAGCAACTTCTTTGCTTCTCTTTTGAAATAACTTCTCGGAAAATCAAGGCTTAGAAAATGACTTCTTAAACAAGTACAAACAATGAATATTTAAATATTTTCACAATTTCTGATATTTAGATTTAAATTAACACAAAAAAACATATTGAATTGTCGATTATAGGAAAAAAAAAATACACCAATTTCTATTTAAGAATGTGTCGAGAATCTGAACTTTTTTCCACTGTGCGTTAAGCAGGGAAGGAGGATAACAACGGTGGCATAGACTCTGGTAAGTGGTATGAAATACGTGCATTTTGTAGATAATATTAAAATAATAGCAAAGACTGAGCATTCGAGTTTGAGTCGCTGTATAAGTCGAGTTGAGATCGCTAGAATGAATGCAGTGTCTGATGTTTGCTGTTGTTGCTTTTGTCTTGTGCTGTTTGTAACAAATTACTTGGGTTGGCAACACCCTGTATCCCCTCTCCGCTGTGTTCACCCAAGAGACACCACAATACTCGGTCTGGCCAAGGCGAGTTCACGACGTCGTTTGTCGTCGCCGTTGTAAGCGTCGCTCGTTTTTCATGTTCTATTTTGTGTGGCAATTGCAGCCGCTAGATTAAAGCAGCAGATACAGATAGAGCTACAGTCAAAGCTATAGATACAGATACGAGTAGCATGAGTGGAATGGGACGGGGGGATTTAACGATCGATCTACTTTAATGCAGCCCATGGCCAGTAACAACAACAAGAGGAACGTTTAACCGATAAGCGTCTGATAAGTGTGGCGACTCTTGGACGTGCCTCCAAAATGACCAACTCAATTTGGCTGCCGCATTTTCAATTAAAGCTGCCCCAAAGCGGCGACAATAATAATAACAACAACAACAACTTTTGTTTTGTGCCCTCTCAAAATAATTATGAAACCAGTTTCATTTCGCTTTTCAGTCTGACTCATGCCCATAGGGAGAGGAAAGAGGAAAACGCGACAAGAGAATAAAGTTTTAATTGAGTTTGTTTTTTATTTTATTTTTTTATTTTTGCCCAGCTGCGCCTCTGATCTTCAGGTTGCCAGATAACAAGAGGTGTTCCCTCGACTTCCGTTGCGCAGCCTGTGATTAAATGAATTGCCCGAGTCTAGCCGTAGTTACACTCTCAGTTCTAGTCTTACACTCAGAAAAATTAACTTTCTTTTGTTTTTCAAGAAAAATGTCATAAAATTGAAAAGCATTTTCTAATATAAAGAAATATTTTTCTAACAACTATAAAGTAATATTCTAAAATTGTTTTAAAATTGTTGATGCTGATCAAGAATATATATACTTTATAGTGTCGGAGATGCCTTTTTCTCCCTGTTACATATATTTTAACGAACACAATATACTTTTTTCTTATTTTTTTGAGGCCGATTTTCTAATTTTAAGTGTCAAATAGAAAACAGACTTTTTTGAATGCAACTTTTTTGAGTGTAGTTCGAGACCGTATCGTTCAACTAGGAGATAATGTTGGGGCGTTTAATGGATCCTTTCTGCAGAAGCTGTTTAAGCTGGGCGTGAAATTTAATGAACAAGTTTCTCGCTTCGATTTGGTTTTTGTGGTCCGCTCAGGATTTTATACTTATTACAGTTGATGTTGTTAACGCTTAAAGTGCCGTTAAAACAGCTCACTTAAATTACTATGAAAACGGCAATCAAATTAACAACAACAACTGCAAAGGTTGCAAAGAGCAACAACTGACAAGTTTAAGTACAAATGTAGCTTAAGCTGATCTTTGGCTGCAGTTCCAGGTGTGAATTTTGAGCTTTTTTCTCGTTTCTTCTAGCTGGAATTTATTTGTTGGTGTTGCTGTTAATAAGTGAACATTTTATGACCAAGGCAACTGCATTGTTGTGGCCTGAATTTACAAGGCTTCTCAATTTCCGTAGATTGTCAGCTTCAGCTCCAATTGTTGGCTGATTGCTTCTGCTCCCACACACTACTCCCACACTTACACACACTCTCTTAACAGCCGTACAGACTATGCAAATTGGCTGCAGCGACCACGCCCACGCCCTGGCCCTACTTTTGCGCCCATTGCCAATGCCACAAGTAATTGCAAATGAAAATAAAATAAAATAAAAAGAACTAGCAGGAGAAAACTCGACTGTGTGAGACCCTGTTGTTATCCTGTACAATTAATGAAAATTAAAATACAAATCATTAAATCTATTTTATAATAATATAAGAAAGGCATACTGCCATATGCATACATTTTAAAAGCAGAATATAAAACTAGGACGCGTGGTCTACCAAATTACAATTTTATTTGCAAAACCCCAATTCATCCATTCGTCACTTAAGAAAATATCTGGTTTAATTTCTGATCGCAATGCAATTTTAGCTAAAATTCGATTTGTGTATAAACTGAATTTTAATTTGAAATCACTGAAACTATTATTGTTTATTATTATTTACTTATTTATATATTGTGAAACTGTATCAATGACTAAATTGTCCGTCGAGTTTCTTTTGGTTTCTAGATTTAATATTATCTGAAATATCAACAAGTTTTTCCAGATAGACGGACTAAGCTATCTTTACTCGGTATTTGAAGCTGATCAAGAAATATGTGTATTCTTGATTAGCTTCCTGGCTTTTAAGCATTTTTTCAAGTCCCTTTAGCATGTTTCGCTTACGACAAAATTCATAGACCCTTTGTAATTTTTAAGTACAGGGTTTACAAAACAAGCAGAAGCGAAGAAGATGGAGTAAAAGGGAAAAAGTGAATTTTATGGCATTTCCTGCTATGGATTTCTTTTTGGACTTTTGCCTTGAGATCAGCACAAGACACGGGACAGATCTGACCAGAGTCTTGGGTGCGTTGAACTGCAGAAACAACAACAATTGTAGCGGCAACAACAACAACAGGAGCAACATTCGTCTCAGTTTGGAATTGTGCTTTGGGATGTCTCCTGTGGAAACTCCTTTTGGTGTTGTTGCTGCTGATTTGAATTATTCATGTTGTCTTTTCGAGTTGGCTAAAAATGAAGAAGAACTCAGCCGAAAGTACATTTGCAGCAGCAAAGCCAATCAGATAGAGAGAGAGAAAGAAAGCGAGAGAGAACAAAAGGGAGAGAGCGAGACAGAGACAATTGCAAGTTATTTTTCATTTACTTTTGAAAAATGTTTGTTTCGTTGCAGGCAACATGCATGTTGCCCCTGCTGTTGCTCTTGTTCTTGTTGTGGTCAAACCATAAAACAAAAAACACAATACACAAAAAAAAATAAATGAATAAAAAAAAACACGGCATGCCAAAAATGCAATTCATTGTAAAATAAATGCGAAAATTTATATGCGCGCAAATTAAAATTAATTTCGGTTGTTAAATTTGTAGTAATTTACTGCACAGCTGAAGCGTAAAATAACGGCAGAAACCGTTAATAGGTGTAGAGGGAAAACAAATTAACTACATAAAAAAAATGTGTTAACTATATAACATTTGACTCGAGGGAAAAGTGACAAGTTTTTGAAATGTATGATTTTCCTGGGAATTAAAAACAATGCCAAAGCTGTTGTGTGTCAACGGAGATTACAAAAATTAGTAATATTAATATGGAAATTCCCCTTGGAATTCCTACAGGTGTACCAAAATGGAAGTAAGTTAATGAAGCTGTAGTTTGTGCAAGTAAATGTTGTTCAGAAACCGATTAGTTTTGGGCTTTTTGAGAACCCAGTGACTCATAACCCTTAAAATTTCTTTACAATAAAACTGTTTGGTTCGGATATAAATATATTTACCGAAATTTCACTTTATTTATTTTAACCTGATTTTAAAACAGAGGAAAAATAATAAATAAAACTTTATCTTAAATATGATTCTCAAAAAAAAGATTATTACATTATTCAGACATTATCATCTTAGTGTTTCTTATTCAAGTTCTGCACTCAATTTCAATGTTTTGTCTGAGTTTGATTTGCCATTGGAAAATACATGTTGCAGTTGCCATAGCAATTGCAACCTTGAACAATGTCAAAGCCACCGTCATGTTAAGCACACACCACATGCAACATGCAACACACCCAACTTGGCACAAAGACCCGGATGGATACCTTTCTACCTCAACAACAAAAGTATCAGCTCCTTAGCAGTTGTTATTTTGTTTGCACTGATTGAAAATTGACAGAATGTTGGGAGAATTCACTGACAGTTGTCATTTCTCAATTCCCAACCCAACCCAATGCGGGATGGAAGTCCTTTCCGCTGCATACAACAGACGTGTTCTTACACTTAGCCAGACGGTTGTCAATTTCCGTTTCAGGAAATGATTTCCAACACAGACTTGAGAGTTGTTGAGAGACTCTGCAATGGACTGTAATTAGTTGACAGCAGGCAACAGTGAGAAACAAAAACCGAAACTGAAACTGAAGAAATGACCTCATTCTGGGCACTTTTCCTCTCTCCCCACAACTTATTTATGTACATTGTGTACACATTGCGACAGAGTCAGCGTCAGAGCCATCACCATAGCCCTAAGGCCAGGCGTACCATATGGAAATGTTTATGGCGGCCGAGCGCACCCTTCAAAAGGGGTGTGAAATTAGAATAACATGTCACTCATGTTCGGTATATCACGTAATGCGGCCAAATATGCTGGTGCTGCTTTGCCCGAATCCCCAGCTTAGCTACAAGCATGATTCCAGGATTCGCACTGAGGTCCTGGAAATATGAACATGAGCATGAGCACGAACACGAAACAATTGTCACAGTTCACAGAGGGAACTGCCACTAAGCAAAGAATTATGACCATTAAAAATGTGAAAAATAAAAAAGCTGATGTATTATTTATATGAGAATGGAGGAACAGGAGCAGGACTTTGCTTTCAGGTTACACCCAGTTCATTATTTTTATTGTTATTGTTCTTGCTCCTTTGTGTGTGACACTAAGATTTTTTAATTACTACCTGGCCATTAATTTAGGCCACTCTGTGTACGTCTGTATTCGTGTGTGTATGTATGAAAGTCTTTAAGCCATAAATTGCCTTTTTAAAGTAATTTAAGATTTAAGATTTTTAAGATTATGTTCATCACAGGATAAGTATGTGAAGTGTGCAAATGATTTCTTAAGTTAAAATTATGATATTCAAGTACTTGCAGAGCAAACTATAAATGAGTTTACAACTTAGTGATTTTATAGTTATAGCTATATAGCTGTCTATTTTGTAATTTTAAAAGCTGTTACCATTTTAGATATATTATAAAAAGCATTTAGAGAAATGCTTTTAGCTAAAAGTTTGGCTATTTTAAACTGAATTCAATCTTCTTGATATTATAATTTAGGTATCTTAATGCTTTTCTTATTTTTTTTTAATTCTAGCAACACAATTATATGATTATTTTTTTCACAACTCAGTAAAATAAAGAATATGAACTATACTTTTAAGTCAGATTTGAATCCCTAAAGTGGTTTTAGCGTGTTTACCAAAACTGAAAATAGTATATTTGAAATCAGCATGATATGAACTTTTGTTTAGTTGAATATAACTTCAAGATTGACCCATATTTTGACATACCGTTACACGCAATTTGCATATATGTTTAATACCCGAAAGTTTGTTATGATAAAGCACATGACAGCCAAGGGTAGAGCTTATCATTATTTTCAGTTTGACTTTTTCCACTTTTCGGGGATGTTTAGTTTATATTTTATGTCCTGGCAGTGATAAATTTCAGGCACCCCACCAGCTCAACAAGGGGGTGTTTCAGTTGCCTTGGCGGCAGTTCTCTTTTTTTTCCCCTATTCGTTGAGCCATGCGAAAGGCATTTAATTTGTTTGCATTATTTGCGCATTTTGTGAGGATTTTCTAAGGCTTATTTTTAGATGGAAAACTGAGAAATTGAAATACGTTCGTTGCCAGTGGAAAATTAATCAGTTAATGCTTTGCAGCTGCTCCAGTCGCGATATTTGACCTGTTTTCATGGGATATTCAACTACCTGCTCAGGTGAACACTTGTTGTTGCTCTATGCTATTGTTAAGAATCCAATTCAAGTAAATATTGATACCCTGCACCCTATAAAGTCTTATGATTAAACATAATTATAAAAAGGTATTCTTTAGTTCGTGTTGCTGAGGATCATTTGGATCATGGCAGGGTAGCTTCAAGTCGATCAATGCTGTACTGCGAGCTGAATATTTATCAAAAAACGACAGGTTTCGAGTTGATTGCTTGTAAATAAATGTGACATATTTCAACATTTTGCAAATTCTGACGAATATTTATCGAACGAGCGCTTTAAGTAATCGAGTGACTCGAAAGTCAACTCATTAAAACTGTTTAACAGCCAAAAGCAAAGATAATGAAATGTTGATAAAAACGAATTTGCAACGTCCTTGTCTTATCTTTAACTGAGTTATATACACCTGACACTATAGCAATTATCGTCAGCAAGTGAAAATGGATGACTAGCATATGGTATATGGGTAAGGGTCGTATGATTGTATGATTGGTAAAGCTGTTTCACATGTGCTCAGGCTAAAATAAAAAAAAGAACCTACCCAAAGTACGTCAAATCGCTTATCAGTTATCAGCATTATATTTGTAGTAAACTAATTTAGGAATAATATTAGAAAAACCTGCACTTTAGCACGTCAACCAGACAAACTGTCACCTCAATTGGCCTATCGATAACAGTAACTGTAACTGTACTCACCTTGACTCCCATGCGAAACTGTCACCAGTTGTAATAGTCCAATCGAGATTGAAATCCACATCCACATCCATTTGCAGTTAATCCTGCTGTTTCCCTTATTTGTTGCCATTGTGAATTTCTGTGTTATATTGTGAATCCGTCCGTTGTTTACGCTATCTACGGTTATTTGAATAGTTCCGATATTGCTCAACTTAAGCAATATTTGCGTCTTTGTTTTTGTTCTCAGTGCACTGCATTTTGACGGCCTCTGAAATTTGCTTTGGTTTCGTTTTCGGTTTCGATTTCCTGTCACTTGTTTGTTATTATTTTTGCACACCCATTCTACACATTCTCCACATTTTATATTTCTTCTTTTTTCTTATATTCGCTCACTCCACTTTTGTTGTGTATTCGCCGAATTTTGGCGTATCGTTGTTTTTCGCTGGAAACTTGCGACTACTTGAGGAATATATTCATTGAACTCGAGTTGTTGTTGCTTTTGATTTGCCGGCTGCAAAAACAATAACAATAGTAACAGCAGCAGCAGAAGGAAGAAATTAGAACAATTTTGGGCGCATTTGTTGTTCTTTTACAAACAAAACACTTTTACCACGGCGCATCCAACAACAACAATTACTATGAGCACAAGCGCCAGGCACTACCAACAACAAAAACGACATCAACAAATTGCGTACACAGTAGCGTTATCTCGCTCTAACTAACGTTTCAGTCCTTGGCCACAGGCAAGCGTCGCGAAATATATATTTCTTAATGCATGTTTTCCACTTAATTTGTGTTTAAGAATAGTTGAACTTGGTCAATCCAAGTGAATAATTGCACTTTTATTTCAGTTAGTTGTATTTAGTTAACATTTTATTTAATTAAAATGCGGTTTTTGGTTTTCACCACGAGCAGCAACACGCGCGAAGTCAACCTCACGCGAACACAATTGAAAAGAGACTGACGAAAGGCGCCCGAAATGAAAGAAAAATGCAGACGCTGAAAATGCATGTGAGAGAGCGAGAGCGAGAGAGAGCTTGAGAAAATGAGCGCCAGAAATTACCCTCAGTGTTGCGAGAGAGCGATACATCGTCATTGTATCGATATATCGATACAATCTGTCGTCCGTTTGTGGCGCGCAATTTTAATTAAAAACTACATTCTTAAACAATAGGTAAATTGAGCAACAAGGCTTTTATTAAATAAACAATTCAAATTTAAAGTTAGATTAAATAATTACAATTATTTGAATGAATTTTGTTACTTAATCACCTCTATGTATATTAAATAATTGTAATTATAAAAAAAATTGTCACTGTCGGCAGCTGCATTTTTAAACCACTCGCTTGGCGCCAGATAACCACAATTTGTATTGACGTGACAATTTAAAGCAGTTTAAATTGAATAGATTTAATTGATTTACATTGCATTGCTTTATAGGTTTGCCATACAAATTGATTTAAAAATTAATTGCCAATGTCGCGACGCTTGTCTAGCAAAATGTTGACTGATTTAATTGACTTCAACTGTCATCTCTACAAGTATTTATTCATTTATTTACATATGCCATTCTGCCCTTTTGTGCTATACTTTTTTTTTATTACAAAGTGTGTCTAACTTTTTGTTACATTCGTATGCATAAAAAGTGCATAACTTTTTTATAATATATATTTTTAATTTTCCGTTGAAAGTCGCGGTCGCAACTCGTTTGATTGCCACCCCAACGGCCAGGTTGTGGCTAAAAGTTGTTGCCGCACATTTCCATAGCAAAAGAAAAGCTCTCAACAACTCATTCTATGCATAAGTATTAAAAAGTTTAGCTCAGTTCAGTTCAGTTGGGCTTTAAATTCAACTTTAAACATTTGCATCGGTCAGAAACCGCCCAAAAGTGGCTGTAAAATGATAAATTTTAAATTAAATGCTCAGTCATTTACACAAATTGCCCTAAAATGGCAAGAGGAGAGAGCCAAGAGGGGAAGAAACATGCTTAAAAAATGAAATTGCTCTGTGCATTTTGGCCAGAACGTGAGACAGAGATAGAGACAGGGAGGAGAGGGAAGATTGGGAGACTTCATCAGTGAGCTTGAAAGTGGGTCAAGTTATGTGGATTTATCAAATTGCCAGGCAAAAGATTTACACGCTCGCCGCTAATTGCAGCATTTCAATGGATTTCCTGGAATGATGCTGGGCTGGATGCTGTCAAGCCATCCCATCCCATCCCATTCCATCTCAGCGCAATTCGAAACCACTAATTTTCATTTTAATTAATGGAGCTGTCGGTGTCTGTCTGTTAGTTTGTCATTTGAAATGACGGGCGAAGGCGAAGAAAGTTACTTCCACGGGCTTTAAAACCGCCCACAAATAGCAGTAAGCTGAGTACTTAGTGAAGAACTGCATGAATACACAGCTAATATGGTTGGTAATAAGAAAATAGTGATAATTGACGCAACTGTACCAAGTTCTATAGATCTAACCTTAAAATATACTCTAATGTCGATAGATTTTTGACTTTATTGTAATTATTTAAGGCAATCCTATCAAATAGATCTTACTATTTTTTTTTCATTATTATAACAGTGACAACTGTAAGAACTGTACCATATATAGATAACCTCTAAACTGAGAACTTCTATAAATTAAACTGACTAATTTCGAAATTTGTGCATATTTTATAGAAATTACTTAAAAATGTAAATATCACATATTCATGGACAGACCTATAATACCCTATGCGAGCGTATACCCTGCATTTTGATACCTTAATTGCAAGTGACGACGTCGACGTCGACGCAGACCGCAAATTGCGTTGGCTCAGCGAAAATGAGACAGACTAAAATCAGACAGAGACAGATAGAGTGGAACACAGAGAGGGAAACAAGAGTTAAATTAAGTTAGCGTCGAGACGACTTGACAGCAATAACAGCAACAACAAAATATATACGTATTTATATGCATACGGACATAAATCAAAATCAACTTGTAAATTTAATATGTCGCCGTGTTTGTGGCGCTTGCCACATGATTTATGCCGATGGATTTTTGAATTGGCGAGCTTTAAATGAGGAAAAACAAAACAAAATACAAGATATGGTAGGGAGATCTGCTGGGGGAAAGGAAAGGAGACATGAGGAGGAACATGCACTTAGCACTCGACAGGTTCTCACAGTTAACAGACAACAGACAATAAACCAATTGGTAGGCACATCAGCTTGTTCCAATTTTCCCAAAAAAAAGATACTTAATTTTCACACATTGAAATTAGTTGGAAGGCCCCTCAATCCACAATCCAAACCAATATCAACCCAAAGCGAACCGAACCGAACCTCAACCTGTGCCCCTATAGAGAACCCCTCTTCAGTTTCCCCCTCTAGACATTGAATAATGACAATTTCTTGCGCTGGCGACATTTTGACAGCTTGTGGATCTCCGACTCTCTGGTAACTTCATAGAAAAGCAGGAATTCGAAGCTAACTACGGCATAACGCATATTAAATACCCTTACAGATTGCTTATATAGCTTCAATATATTACATTCCGGGTAAAGTCTACTCTTCGGGGACTGCTTATCTTATCATAAACCATTTCCAAGTTCTTTTTAAGTTATAAATTAAAACTGTTTCAAATATTGTTAAAATTACAAAACTTTTCTGCATAAACTCTTTGTTCTACTAATTATTTTTATTGCAATTTTTTTAAAGAGTTTCAATAAGACATCTTAAAAATTATGACACTGCTAAAACTGGGTTATCCACGTGTTTTTAGCAATACTATTCGACTAATTTTAATATCATAGAATATTCCAGTATTTTTTTGACACCAAACTTTAACCAATTAAAATTTTTAACTTTAATTTTGATAATATATAACGAAAGTTAATTCATATTTTTATAATTAAACTTGAAACAAACAGTTTAGTTTTACGTAATTTATATATACTTATTTATATAAACGTAACTGGACTATTAAATCAAAAAATTACACACACAAAAAGTTACAATCATTGAAAGTTTGGTTCAACAAGCTTACAAGAGAGAGTATTATCAGCATAGAAACGGATAAAAGATAGTCTATAATAGCTATAATGATTCAGCTCATAAGTCTAGATCAGAAATATATACAAATATCAGGGACCGCAAATAATAATTATGAGTTTGAAAATAGTTGAAGCTCAAAAAGCCTCCAAAAACGTCCTCGAAAAATCAAACATAAGAACTCTTAATAATTTTTTCTAATAAAAACTGAATAAAAAAATTGAATTCAAAATTTGAATTTCTAATGTCTTTTAAACCGAGTTAAAAAAATTGTTTTTCCATTATTTATTATAAAAATTTACAAGTAATTTGTATTTTTGATTTTTATAATAAAAATTTAAAATAACAATTATGTTTTGATTTGTAATAAAAATTTTAATTAATAATTACTTTTGATTTTTATTATATAAATTAATTTTAAAAACCAAAAATTATATTTTTCAATTTAAGAATTTTTACTCTTCAAATAGATTACGTTACACATTACTCAACAAAGCTGTAATACTCGCAATAAGAGTATAACTATACATGTGTTTAGCTGGTGTGAAACGAAAGCAAAATTAGGACTTGACTTGCACTTGGACTTGGTTTAGTTGTGTATCTGTGTATGTGTGCATGTGTGTGTGTGTGTGTGTTGCATGCCACATGTCTTGAGTTTTGAGCTAAATAAATGAGTTTGTCAGGCAGCAGCGACATGATTTGATAATTGCTTTTAAATGCAATTCGAAAGCGGCTCCGAAAGTGGCCAAAAACAGGAAATGCTTAACAATGGACGAGTCAACATATACATATAGTAGATGATATGCCTACATGAATATAGATATGGCATATATGTGGTATAATTATGTTATTTGGAGCTCTGGCTAATGTGAAGGCCTTTCTTTATGGCCATGTCTAAAGTTTTGGCCATTGACATTTGGCTTAATCAGTTAATCGGCAACAGCTTCCAGTCAAAATGAGTCACAAACAAAATCAACTCTCGACTCTCAATGTTGATTTTGACAGGGTGGGGTTCTTGCCACGCTTACGTAAGGTTATTAGACCCCAAGCCATGACGCATGGGAAATAAGCCAAGTTTGGGGCAAACATAATTTCTGACACTCGAAAAAGTTTTATGAATGCATTCGAACCGTTAAATGTGGCCATAAAAAGAACTTAGTCAGCCCGAAGCGAAACTATTTTAATTAAACGCCAAACAAAATGTTTTTTGGGGTGCCACCAGAAGTGGTGTCAAAAGTGTTGCACCACCAACTTCAGGGGTTGTTCCCCAGGTTGCCTCCCTCCCGGTGGTTGCCTCCCTAATGGACTCGTTAACGCCACTGACAGCTCCTTCGTTGCAAGGCTGCAGTTGCATCCATGTGCAACGCTGTGGCATGCAGCCCATAAATTAATGTTGCAGCCCCCCATCTCTTTCGCTTGCCACCTTTTCCATGCCGCATGCTGCATGCTGCATGTCGCATGCCAAAAAAATTTACAAGCGACAGCATTTTCCACATGCTTTTCAAGCGTGAATTTTGCACACATGTCGAGTGAATGCAGCTGATCTTTTCAATGGGGTGTGGGAGATGGGGCATGCCACATGAGGCAAGTGCAACTGCAACGGGCGCCCACAGCGCTGACAGCTTGCCAGAAAACTTGGCATCGGATATCCGTAACAATGGTCAAGTTCGTGTCAAGGCAATGAAAAAAACTGGCGAGAAATTGAAATCTGTCAAAAAGACGAGACAGCTGCTCCAATTGACCATGAAAGGCGGATAACGGAGAAGGAGCTGGAAAAAGTTAAAGGGATGAAGCAGATTAAAGTGGTTTCTAAGACAGATAGTAGTTGAAAAGGGATACAATGGATATGTATAGAATACAGAACCTGTAAGCTTATATACTGTTCTTAATCCCACCCAAACCAGACACCTTATAAAATAATTATTTTAAAATGAGGACAAATAATAATTAATATTATTAGTTTGTGTTAGATACTTTTAAAAGTTGTTATATGTTTTAAATATTCTTTCGTTTTTGATTTTAGTGAACTGTATTTTTTTATTTGAAAAAATATTTTCGATTCTAAGAATTTTCAACAGAATAATAAATAATTTACACAACTCACAGATTGTTGAAACTTTTAATTAATCCTTTTTGTGACTTTTTTGATTAATTATAAAGTGATTAGACTTACCTGCAAGCCTGTACCAAGTTTCATCAAGTTAGCTTTAAATATTATAGAGAAGAGAATACAGATTGTTTCGAAATATATGTATGTGGAAAGAAAGAAAAAAATACTTTGATGGGAGCTTTGAAATTCTTCAAAAGTGCAGAAAAAGAACTCTTCAAAGGAAATGCTACAACTATGTTATAGGAAATATCACAAGTCTGGTTCACCTCAAGGAAAGAAAAGCATGTAAAAGGATTTCACTATACAAACAGTTGCATCTATATAGTTTTTATTTATTTATGCACGACTAAAAGCAGTCGGTAAATAAAAAGTTTCCAAGTATACAAATTAAGTTAAAGCATAGCTCGCAAAAAACTGTTAAAGATTAAAAAATAAAACTAAATATAAATTAGGATCTGTAAAAAAAAATTGTAAATTAGAATTATATCTGGGGAATGCAAAAAGTATAAATGATCCAACAAGAATTGCAAGAATTGGGGAAAGCCCACACAAACCCAATCAGATCAATAAAGATTAGTGTGGGTATTAGTAACAGTTGACTGTTAGGTTATTAAAATGTTATATAACAGGTTATTAGTATTATTAAGTTCAGGGATTCAACGAAAAATAATGGGAAAGTGCGGATTTTAGGGAAGGAAGAGGGAGAGAGCGTAATCAGTTGAGCATGTAGGTAAAAATAAAGGCCTGTAATTCCTAGAAGACCTGCGGGGAACGAAAAGCTGAGGCGGCCCAGGAGGGAACTAGAATCGATCTGTGAAGAAAAACAACACAAATATCATATTGTATCATATAGTTATACTTTCGGTAAGAAATGGGTTTATTTGAGGAGTGTGCCTAATTAACTTGACATAACAAAAGCTAGAAAAAGTACGTGTATGAACACCAAAGACATTCTTGTATTGTTTCCCAGCGTAATCCTCCACTTCTCATGCCGAAGAGAGCTTTTCAACATTTTCTTTGTGTTTGTATCTCTCGCTTGGGCTGACAGCTATTCACTTGCTGCTGGGAAATTAATTAAGAGCACTTTTTGCAGTTGTTGTTAGGCAATTGTAGCGTCAGGCTGAGCCAATAAATCCTTGTTGCCTGTCACAGAACACAGAGGAAAAGGAACAGGAGCAGGAGCAGGAACAGGAGCAGGATGAGACTATATTTATCTTTGGGATGTGGACAAATTATTGCATTTCAAATTATACCAAGCGACTAATTTAATTACAGCTCAATGAAAAATCGCATAAATTTCCACGCTGAAATCATTTTAATGAACTGCCAAGTCCAACTGACAGTTTGTCTGTCTGTCCGTCTGTCTCTCTGTCTGTTTGCACACAATTAAAACACAATTCGAAATAGACACAGACAATGATAGAAAGAACATGCATAAATGCATTTTGGGAGTTTGTTGATTTTGGCAACAAAAACGGGGGAATTTCGAAAATGTATTTATCATATTTTTGCTGGTTCTGTAAACAAAAATTTGATTTAACAAATATTGACAGCTGAATGACAGTTGATTACGAATGCGAATTGCGAATGTGATTTTTTGTTTACTGCGGTTTCTATTTTCATATGAAATGGCACATTTTGTGCTATTTTGCGAGTATTTAAAGTTGCCTTCAAGTCTCGAGTCAATCAAAACAAAAAGCCCATAAATCTTGAATAAATATTTGAACAAGTAAATCAACTGTTAACCTGGACCTCAACCTGAGAGACTTGGGCTGGTCCAGAGGCCACATTGACCAAAGCAACATGACTGGCCATAAATTGTAAGCCAAATAGAAGAGAACAAGAGAACATACTATATAGTATATATAATAGGATAATAATAATGCAAGTGACCCACAATTGACACTTTCCTTGCAGCAGCTGTCAGTGTGTTTGCTTCATCTTAATTAAGCTAAAACGATGCCCAAATTAAACACAATTGTCTGAATGTATCTCAAAGATACACACAATTCCACATGTGCTACACACACACACACACTATTCTATTTGGTGGCTCATCAATCATCAAGCTGGGAACTCGGTGTGTGTGTGTGTGCATGTGAAACTTTTAGCGAAAACGTTTAAACGTGACTTCCGACTTTGGAGAGTTCGAGAGTTGAACGTGTGTCGCCTTCCCTTCTCCCTCGAGTCATACTCGCAGCATAAGTATTTATTACAGCGATATGTTTCCATCTAAGTAAGCCACATGTGGTTATATCTGCCATAAATACACACACACACACACACACACACACACACTCAAGTGTGAATAAGCGTGGGCCAATAATGCGCATAACTGCATATCTGCATACCTGTTCCGGTTTATGGTCTGCAAGAATCGTAGCATGCCACATACATAAATCACAATGTGTGTGTGTTGACCACATTTATTCGTCTGCTATTTTCACGCTTTCGTTGCACCAGCACTCGTAAATTAAATGTTTCCATTCAATGTATTGCGCAATTCAATTTCACATGCCTGACCTTTTTGTTTGACCTTTTACACACGTAAAACTCATAATGACTCTATTACAAATGTTCTGTTTTTGAATTAGCGCGTCCTTTTTTACAGTTCAGTGTTGTTGCGACGAACAGTTGTCCAGCACTGACATTAATCGCACGCAGGTCTGCTGCTATCGATTGATATCGTGCTCATCACTTGAATATCGACGACATTTATAAATTCACTGCTGCTATTTAATACACAATAGTTAAGTTAAGCGAACCGTTCAAATTAATCTTTTACACATGTAATATTTATAATTACTTGATTTGCAATAAATTGAAGTTGATTTGAGGCGCGCTTGGTTACAGTTCAGTGTAGATGTTTTCAAAAGTTACCCAACACTGATATCAATCGCACGCAGGCCTGCTGCTATCGATAACACTACATCAGTTATCGGCGACATATACAAATTCTTTGAAGGCGTCAACTAGAAAATAATTACGAGCGGCTTATTGAACTTTATATTGTATAAATAATAATTTAAATGCGAAAATGTCACGCGATGAAATTGCAAAACAGTTACGCGGAACACGAAACGATGTTGAGAAGGCTGTGAAGACAATTCAGGCGCAATTCAATCACATCCGAAATGGCGGGACGTCTAGCGTCGCATCTGATGCCCTGAGATATGAAATAAACATATTGAGTAAACTTAGCTTTGCTCTGCAGGACAATTGCCACAAACATGCCGACCTCTATTGCGACATTGTGGCCTCGATGCTGCCCCACGTGGAACCCTGCGCCACAAAGCCCGAGTTCTGGGCGAGACACTTGGGCAGCCTGCAATACATTCACCATGCGATCTGTCGAGAGGTAAGCGAAATAGAGCACTTAATTAGACAGTTTCTATATTGGCATATTGTACTTGCAGCAAACAATAGAGGAATGCCAAAGATTCTATGCGTTGGTCAACAGACAACGGGTTCAACTGAAAAACAAGACTGACTACAAACTCTATATGAACATTCATATACGGCATCTCTACTACTTTGGCCAGCAAATGCAGATACAGGCAACGAGCACGGCTAAAAATCAACTCTGTCTGGCCCTACAAGCAATGGGTCTACTCTTCCAAGCCATGCAGCGCCAGAATGGTGGATTCATTGAGCTAATCGCCGAATTAAATCAAATTCTAGGCAAGCGGAGCAACTCTTTCCTAAAGATCCTGGGCACATTGCCCGTGGTGTATTTAAATAAGATGTACGAGCCGCTCTTTAAGCTACTTCCCTGCAGTAGGAGCACCACCGATGAGCTGACGGCACAGTTTCCGGAATACCTAAGTGCTTTACTGGCGCTCATCCAAATCGATGGCTTCTTGTGGCAGCAACAAGCGGAGGAGGCACCTCAGCCATTGGCGTTGCAGCTGCTGCGTTGCTGCCGCGAGTCCTACAAAGAGTTGACATCCCTCAGCTATGTTATGCAGTTACTCTACTACTACCTCAAGCTGTTGCTCAGTCGAGATTCCGCACAGACTGTTGACTGGAAGCATCACTACATCGATCTGACCAAGAAGCTGATTAACTTCTTTGAGCACAAGGGCGCTGCACATGCCAAGGAGCAGTGGTTCACCGACTTTCTGTTGGTTAATGTGCGTCTGCAGAAACTGCTGCATCAGAGGAATGGAAAGAACAACTGCTTCGAGATCTTTTGGCTGGGATTGGGTGGCACAGACAGCGCCGAGACATATGCCGCACACTTTGAGCTGCTCCAGTGCTTGATTACCAGGTCGATGGACATAAGCAGCAACAGTCCACTCGCCGCCCCTTGCACCAATGATCCCAAATGTCAAAGTCTTCGCAAGCACTGCATCTTCACCCTCGGCTGCTGTGCCGTCAACGCCTACAGCTATTGGCAACCCTCAGCACAGGCAACACTCCAGAAGGTAAGATTCGATAGGGGAATAGCTATATTTTAACCAAATTGGGTCTTCAGGTCAACGACGGTTCAAAATGCATATAATCTGAGCGTAGTTTTGATATTCCGTAAAACAACGAAGTTATTTATAACAACGATGGATTTCAAACTGATAGTTTCTATAGCAGCTTTATGATTTATTAGACCGACTTTAGCTAAATTGGTTCAGAGTAAATAAGACGATACCAAATACACAATATGTGAGATTTGTTGAGATATCTAAAAAAAAATGCACGAACATTATCATACTAAAAGGTTTACTTTCGATTGATCGTTCCTGTTCAAAGTGTTGAGATATCTTAAGAAAGAATAAAGATTAGCATACTAAAGGTTGATTTTAAACCGATCATTTGTAAGGCAGCTATACGATATAATAATCTTGCTAATGCTGAATTTACGCAGGATTTGTAAGAGAATACACATAGCTGAGATTCGTTAAGATAAGACAGACCTTTATCAAGTTTTACAAAGATAGACTCAAAACCGAGCATAGGAAAAGATGGACATGGCTATATTGACTCGGCTTTTTGTCCTTAATCAGGATATATATACTTTTTGTTGACTGTTCTATATTTATACTAATTGTTAATCGATTTCTTTACAGGCTGCTCAGAAGTCTCTCGCCGGCATTATACACTATGCCGTGGACGTGGTGAAGGTGACCAAGTGCATGATGGCAACGAGCGCGGAGTTGGTCAACTTTGTGTGGCATCTGAACAACATTGCCGACAAGGTGTCGAGTGGCACACAGATGGCATTGTTGCAACTGTTGCTAAAGCCGCTGCAGCAACTGCGACCGCTGCTGGGAGACCAGGAGATGCGACAACTGTTGCGTCGCTTGTACAAGGCCGGTTCACACTGCGACAATCCGGAGCTGGCCGCTCAGCTGCAGTGCACCTTCATTGCTGCCGTTAGTTGTCCCGCCCGTCAGTATCAGCTTATCTGCGTCTATTATTGCAACGCCAAGAACTCGATTCCTAAGTGCGTCTACGAGCTGCACGAGATGAGCCCCTTGTGCAATCCCCTGAGCACAGCACAGCGGCGTAAGCTCTACGAGCTGGACATGCTGGCCGTGATGGCCCACAGAAAGACGCCGCCGTTGCTGCAATCGCTGTTGCGTCATCGTCAAACCGACTACCAGTTGGTGCTCCTGGGACGTCATATGCGCACGGACACCACAATACGGAATCAGTTCGAGGAGCTACGCTTAAAACTGCAAAAGAAGAGACTGACGCGCCTGGAGCAGCTGATACTGGCCCATGTCAGTGTTAGCAAGATCCTGGAATTGGACGAGAAGAACCAGAAGACCAAAATACCCATGAAGGAGGTAACGGAAAGGAGTCTGGAGGAGTTATGTATCAAGTACAACCTCTTGGATGTCAATATTGCCAGCGAGATGCCTCGGGTGCAATTAACCACAGCGGTCATAGCCGCCTTTGAAGCCTTCTATAACCAGGTGAGTTCAGAATACATAGAAAATGTATGTAGAATGAGCCAATTTCAATATAAGAAAAAAGATATAAATTTCTCCTCTTCATAAAAACAAAAGAACTCTTTTTCAAAATTGGACAATTGTTTTTATTAAAAAAAATTATCTAAAAACTGAGAAAAATTAAAGTAAGCTTTGTAGTGCAAAGATGTTTTTTCATATATATAGAAAAACACTCCGAATATAGTTAATATTAAATTTTTCTGTTGTTTAATATGCCAAATGATACAATATACTTATCATGCATGTCAAATTTCAAGACATTAGACTTTAAATTTCTCTTGTAATTTAAGTCAGGTTAAATAACTACTATTACTATGTACGTTTAATAATGTGTTGTATAGTATGTTTTAAAATAATATTAATAATTCTTTTAAATTAGTTTCTTAAAGGGGTCAAATTTTATTATTACTGGCTTCAAAAATAAACAACAAAAATAGGAAAACAATTGAAAACTAGAAGATATTTGTATAAAATTGAAGCATGGCTCGAAAGATAACCAGAAATCCAGAAACCCGAAACTTCTTTAACATTTGAGATGTTTCCCAAATAGATTTGTAATCTCTGAATCTCACTGTCTCTCTGTCTCTTCCCGTAGGCTGATGCCGAGCCCCTGAGCAGTGACGAGGCGCTGATCGACTGGGAGGCGCTGATTGATGATGCCATTTGTGCCGCCAAGGCACTGTCCAGCATGGGATACATGCAGGAGGCGGATAGGGCGTGGCTGCTGCTGCTCCGCATAAGTCGAATGTTGGGCGACAGATTCACCTTCCTCCGTGCTATCAGTCACTTTATGTCGTACTATACGCAACATCCTCATTTCGATATGGCATTCGAGGTGGAGCATGCCCAGCAGCTGTTGGACGATCTCTGGCCGCGGATCCAGAGCGATCACTTCCTAAAGCGTCAGCACACGACTTTGATGCTGTGCCTCTGCCAGATGGCTCTTTACTACGCCCGCTTGGATTGCTTGAGCCAATCCCAGTTGCTGTTGTTGCATGTGGAGAGACTGCGTGGTCAATTCCAGGAGCGTGTGGGCAAATGCGACGTTGTCCTTCTGACGCTGCAGTCGGTGCGCTTTCGAATCAGTTACCAGCAACGTCACTGCAACATCCTGGCCAGAATGCCGTCAGTATATCAGCAGTTGGACACGTTGACGGAGAATGTGCGTAAATTTACTAGCATTTCATCCGTGGATCTTGGTGCTCTCTATGTGCTGCTGAGTGATCTCGTCCGGGACAGCACCGAATGCACCGCCAATCGTCTATGCGAGCTCCCCAACATGTCCATCAGCCTGCTGCAGGTGCTCCTCAAGAGCGGTCTGGTGCTGCGTACCGTGGAGGTCTTGACCTCCTGGCTGTGGACCAATCTGAGAATGGAATGCATGGACAAGGCACTTTCCAAGCTTCGTCTCATCGAACACTTTCTCTGCATCCAGCCCTTGACCTTGGCACAGCCGATCAGTAAATCCAGTAGCCTAATTACTACTCCCATGGATGACCAGTCGAAGCACATGAGCGAACTGGTCGGAAAGATGTTGTCCATGCAGTTGGGACAGGGCACGGCCAGTGTGGAGCCCATTCGAAAGCAGCAACAATTGCCGGTGGCTTCGCGTCCATTAGTAAGTATATAGATATCCGATAATATTCTATCCGATATTAAATTGTACTACCTCTTTATCAAATTAAGCAATCGTCTTCATTCGCATTATTCATTCAATGATTCCAATCATTTTTAATTCATATCTAAAATAATTGTAATTGCTAGGATTATACGATTTTAATCTGCAATCAGTTAATACCACATGATTGAAATCAAAATAAGTAGGTATGACTTCTTAATTTCGATCATTAACCAAAAAAATATATATTTTTTAATTGCAATCTTTTTATTAAGTTTTGCAAATTAACTCAATTACATCATGACAACGTGGATAAAAGTCTCCGTTTTAGCTGCTAATTATACAGATACGCATCTGTGTTGATATATAGATACAAATGACTTTCACAATAATACAAACTAATAATAAATTTAGATAAAAGGTAGAATGTAACATTTTATCAATATTTTATAATGAATGACTCGCGGATGATGTATTGCAGCACTCATCATCATCATTATTAACAATTATAAAAACAAAAATCTGACATTTTTAGTAAAGTTTTTATGATTGCTTTTACGTTCTTGTCTAAGATTCAATTAATTGGAATTTAAGCTAGCTTTGCATTGATGACACATTGTAATTATTATTATAATTGTAATTGATGCTACGAATTGTGATTGCAATCAAATCAGATAATTTTAAATAGTAATAGATTATTTACTAGTAGTAGATCAGTAATCCATACTTGCTTTACATAATGATTGCAATGTTTGTAAATTTTTGTTGGCTACAGTAGTTGCTCTTCTAATCCGATATTATAATTTTATTCTACTTCAGAAAATACAATCTCCAAATGCCAACAGATTGAAGCTGCAACGTTACCTGAAGGAGGGGCATCCTGTAATGCGGGATAGCAATCAGTTGCAGTGCATCTACTTTATTGTTGGCTGTCTCCATGCGCGTTTACATTTCCTGAATCGGGAGCACGATCAGTTGGATGATTTCTATAGCATGGCCAAGGATTGGCTACAACTGGATACGGAACGTAGCAACGGATTGGGGCATATGTTGCTCGTGTTGCCAGTTTATCAGGCCAACTATTTGCGTGCCACGAAAAAGTATAGCCAGGCCATTGAGGTTACCGAGTCGGCCTTGAGGCTGGCCAAGAGCGAGCAGCTGCAGCAACGAGTTGATGTCAACTATCGCTACAATTTGTTGTTGCAACTGCGAACGGCTCAACTGGAGTTGCAACCAAAGCCCGTGGCAAAGACACGACAACAACAACCACGTCGCGCTCTCAAGTTCAACGTATCGCCGGAGGATAAGCCGAAGGAAAAGTCCAAAGCAAGCAAAACGAAACCGAAGTTTACAATTTATACAGAGGAATCCAGTCTATCCAGTGGCAGCAGTTCGGAGGAGAATAAACGTTTCGATCCCAATTCCTGTCAGTTGATCGAAATCATTGACTTGAGCGATGAGGAATTATCCCCACCTCTACCTCCTCCACAGCTAAAGCTCACGAAATCTTTGCCTCGCACCGCGCAGGCGACACGCAGCACAAGGACACGTGCTCAGAAGCAGTTGGAGACACCCATAGTACCAGCTAGACGCATTGCTACGGCTCCCAATACCCTGGGATTGGCAAGCAGCAGCAGCTCCAGCAGACGCAATGTTACGCCCGAGGATACGCCCAAGACTACAACGGTCACAAGGGGACGCACAAGGAGGCAGAATGCTGTAGAGGAGCAGCCGGTGACGCCTGTGGTACAGATGGATTCCATGAGCACAAGACGTCGCCAAAGGAACTGATTAAATTTATTTCAATTTAGTTTAATATCCTATTAACTAATATAGTTTGTGTTTTTACAATAAATGTTTAGCTGCAACTTGAACTTTGACTCTTTACTGGCATCACGGAGCTCTTGCAGATGTCCTGGCTCCACATGCCGTGCTGAGGCACCTGTCCATGATAGTAGACGCCCACGCCGGACTTGCAGCCGTCCTCGAATTCACCCACATATCGATTGCCATTGGCTGTCAAATTAGGAAGTTAATATTGAAATCAAAATGAAAACATTTATGTTTCAATATACAGGATGGGCCCAAATAACTTTCGCACCTAATTTATTTCATAAAACCAAATCTATTGAGAAATTTATATTGAAAACAATTGATATATATTTGTTGGAGTATTTAGATCTAATCTTTGATTGAGCTAACAATAAACATTAGAAGAAGAAATAATAACAAGTGCTAGTCTGTGCAGCTTTGTTTAGGCACAGTTTCGCTTTTAAAAAGTGCGATAGTTATTAGGGCCCAACCTGTAAATACTTTTAGGGTATGCCTTCTTCCTCCTGTTACATACACGCCAACGAACACAGTATACCCATTTACTTATTTTTTAAGTAACTGGTATAAAAATGTTATATGAGTATAAAAACGACTGCATATTTTTAGGAGGTTCCGTTCCTGAAAAACATACGACGACCGTTCTATTTTTCTGATCTTAATTCGATTTAATAAATTATTAATAATAATTAAAGAAAACATTTAAAAGAGCATTCTATCTTAAAGACTGTGTTATGAGGCTCTTTAGTAGTAATTCCAATTGTAGTAATTCCAATTTGAGTATGATTACCATTTCCTACTTTGTAAACATGAATTCGAAAGTGATCGATTTTTACGGTATACATTGAGATCGGAGGGAAATGGAGAAACATCGATGCTTTCCTACATGCCAACTGCCGCTGGAAGGGATTCCCCTGCGTAGACTTACCCGCATAGAGCACTCCTCTGCCGTGCATGGCATCCTTTTGCCAGTCCCCAATATAGATGCGTCCGTCCGCATGCCATTGAATGCCGTGTCCATGACGTCCATTGTCCTGCCACTGGCCGTAGTAAATAGAGCCATCCTCGTAGTACTGCTGACCCTCCCCGCAGCGCACATCCTCCAGCCATTGACCCACATAGATCCGTTCCGCGTGTCCATTGGAACATTGACGACGCAGTGTGCCGTAGCCGTGTCGTTGCCCAAGACGCCACTGTCCCTCGTAGATGAGACCACGGCCAGTGGCTTTGACGCCATACCCATGATGTTGGCCATGTTGCCACCTGCCCTTGTAGTGGCCACCGCCCGCAGTGTAACGGAGGCATCTAACGCCACTGTCACGGCTCGACATGTTGTCCTCAACTGAATGTGCAACAGAAACTGGAAACGGGAACACGACAATGTCTCTTGTCGCCTGTCGTTTCTCATCTGCCTCGGTGCCAGTCACAATCGGAGTGGGGATGGAGATGGGGTAGACTTTTCTAATCAAGCTGCTAACATGTCTTGTCTATGTCACAATAGGTTAACCCGCATCAAATGGAGGCCAATGCCTGAGGCCTGACACGCAACCTTAACGAGTCCTAGTTCCGTTGAGCGAAGAGAATGAATTTCTTTTATTTTTGTATGTCTTGGAAAATAAAACCTTTGCTTTAATTAAGTATGTATAAATTACAGCGAGATGTCGCTTACAAATATAGGACTACCAATAAATATAGATTACAAGGACTCGATCCAAGCATAGTACAAATGGATCCAATATGAACAAATATATCTATCATCATATCATTATATCGTCTATCGTTATTCGTAATTCGTATAATATATAAAGTAGTAAAAAAAATTTATATATAGTATATATATATATATATATATTGCCTTATGCGTATCACAATTTACATTTAACTACAAATTCACATCTGAACTGATTCGTAGTCTAAAGATTAACGTCTCGGCCTTGACCGTTATGTCTTTTATCTTTACATAGATTTCCTATTTTATTTTGTTGTTTTCTGTGTTAAGGGAAGAATTCCAGATATCAGGGAAGGCTATACGATATCGCCGGAAGCACCATAATTGAATCCGTTATTGCGTGAATTGTTGTGCACCTCAAGATGATCCTGTTCCATCTGTTCCTTGAGCATCTCCAGTTCCCGTATACCCGATATGGTCACCTCGTACTTGTGCGTCACCAGCGAGCGATAAAAGTGCACGGCAAAGGCCAAAAAGATGATCATGACGGGTATGAGAACAACGACTGCCGACCAGGCAGCCGTCGTGCTCAGATCATAGAACTTCACCCAGCACAGTATCGCAATCTCGACGAGAAACAAGATGAGGCCCAGCAATGTGGAGAATGCCCATGCCGTCTCGATGTACCAATGGAGGCGCTCGTGAGGCGATTCGTGGACCAAAGAGATGCTGTGCAGATTGCAGACCGTCTCAATGTTGGGCAGAATACAGGTGCTTATCATCAGGGCCAACATGTGCACCGCCACCAGCAATGTGGTGCAAATGGCAAATGCCACCAGCATTCCGGGTGGCACTTGTGTGTTGCTGTCCAGTTGCACCTCCACCATGGCCACCTATCGAAATACACGGATGGAGAGAGAGAGAGAGAGAGAGAGAGAGCATTAGAGCGAGTCAGAGGAAACTGTTAGTCTGTCCCCTTTCATTATGTATTACGTGTTATGTGTGTGCCATTCATTTAATTATTATTATTAGCCAACTCTTGATTCGGCCTTTTTGGCAAACGTTTCCGTCCGCGGAACGAGAATAAAACATATTCAAAAAATATGTTCATATATATGAATGTACACATTTATTTATGCGATTATCCTCGCCTGTATGCCCTCTATACTATTTCGCAATGGCATACCAGCAATTAAATGTTGGTTCAGTGATCGTTGCTCGACCAGCAAATACCCTGCTTGAAACATTGTCTTACAATGGAGTAAAATTGTATGTAAATATAAATAGATTGATATGCTTAGTTCTTTTTATCAATGTTTGGACTTATCGACTTGAATATACCTTGTAAGAATATCGTGTTGACTACAATTTAAATTCAATTGCGTCTAACATAGAAATCTATTAATAAGCTTACTCATAGCAACAATAACAGATTGCAGACTGATCGACTACGCAATACGCTGTATGACATTTTTTGTAACATTTTAGTTAAATTGTGCTATCAACATTGACCAACATTTAAGTTAAATTGTGTCTAGCATACAAATATTAATATGAACTTCGAACTATGAAATACCCTTTATCAAATATGTTGACTTAACATTTAAAATAAATTGTGTCATACACCTGAGTTGAAATTTCTACAGCTTTTGAAAAGAATTCTTTTCGAAAACAAACTTAAGTGTCAAAGAATTATTTTTCGAAGTCTAACAAATTTGCTTAATTTCAGTTACAACAACATTTTTAGGCTTTGGAATATTTTATATAATTAACGAAATCATTTAAAATGTATTTAATTCAATTAAAAAAATAATTCAATAAATATAACATTTTGTCAAATCTCTCAGCTATTTTTGAGACATTTGAAAAGCTTGTTTTCTGGAACCTCAAAAATTGCACTTAGGTTGCATTGGCGCTGTTAGAGATTTGTGGAACACCTCTAATAGAAATCTTAACAAAATTACTCCTCGCCTGATTTGTATTTTTTGACTGATTGATTGTATTTTTTAAACAGTTCAGATCAAAAACTGTAGTTAATAATTTTAAATAAATTATACCGTTTAGACTATAAACATTATCATAAAAACACAAATTAAACAGACTTTGTTAATTGATAAGACAGTTGAAAGTAGCTCTAAATTTCTTTTCGGCATACCCTATTAAGCAGTTTATTGTTTGCAGGGTATCAAAAATATTTAAACTTTTAATTAGATTATATCTAACTAATTACGAATTTTTAATGTTTGGCAATAATTAAAGATTCCGATTAAAATAGTTGCTCACGAATTGGAATTCGAATTCGAGTTCGAAAGAACTAGTTCAGTATCGAGCACTTACCATAGCGAAACCGGAGAGGAGAGCGGATGTTTTGCTGGACGCCTTCAGTTTGGCACGACTGAGCTGCAACTTGCGCCAGGACAAGTAGGTGGGCGAGTGTAGATCCTCGCCGGACTGCGACATGCTGCTCCTGGTGGTGCGACGGGGCTGAAATCGAGAGAATTGATGCTGTTGGTATGTGCGCAACTTAATTGGACATGCACTGAAGGAGGAGGACTGTACTATGTAAGGTGGTGAGCCCACTCCTGACCCCAGCCCTGACCCTGAACCTGGCAATGGGAACTGCGCTGGTACAGACGGCTGTGACGGTTGTGACGAAGGCGGTTGTGGCGGCGAAGACTGCGAATGCTGCGCGTTGAAGCGTCTCGAGCTCGCGTGCGGCGAATTCGTATTCAAATTGCTGTAGTTCAAATAACGTGTCGAACCGACGTTGCTGCTCGGCACCGAGTGGGTGTAACGACTGAGATTGTTGCTCTGCTGGTGATGCGGCTGATGGTGTTGGCTCAATCTGTACGGTCGATACGTGTCGCAGAGGATGTGGTCGCCATGGCAATGCCCCGAGGTGGCAGCATTGGCCGTTGCCGCCGCCGTATAAGCATCCACACTGGCAGCCAATTTCGCTGTGGCATGCAGCGCACTCGCCAGTCCATAGCGTCTGCATGCCGCCGGTGGCAACAACGGACGTTGATTGGACGCCAATGGCTGTGACAGTTGTTGTTGTTGTTGTTGTGGCAGTGACTGTGCACTCTCTCCTTCTCTCTCACTTTCCCGGGTTGACAGCGGCGTATCTAGTGTCTCGCTGCTCTCAGTTCTCTCTGTGGATGTGGGAACACTGCCGTCGAAAGAGCTTTGCTGGTGACTGCTCAACAGCAGGCTGCTGTGGCTGAGATTTGTGCGGGCATAGCGCAGATTTGAGTACATGCTGCTGCTCGCGGATAGATTGAGTGGCAACAGTTGCTCCTTCTCTGTCGCACTCGTAGCTTGATCCGCTATATTCGCTTGATTCTCTGGTGGCGACAGCTTTTGGCGTCGAGGCGGCTTAAGCGGCAATTCGCCACAATTGGAACGCATGTGCAGTTGTGGATTTCAATTGGTAATTTCGTTAGTTGCTGTCCACTCTCTTTAACTGGCGTTGACTTTCTGTCTATAACCACATTCTGCTTATCAGCATACATATATGTTTACTTGTATATTATATTATAATTATTTATTTCATTGGGAATTTCAAAGTTCTTTCTGTCGAAAATTAATACTTTAAGCCCGTCTGAGCGAGCGAGTGTAAGTGGCAGTCAAAGTCGAAGAGAGAGAGAGAGAGAGAGCACGCACAGCCACTTGTTCAATTCCTTTTTGCACTATCACTTGAAGCTTTCGCTCTGAGCTGCGCTCTCTTTGAACGAACGAAAAAAAAAGCTCGCTTCAGTTGGCTGCGTTTTTTCCAATCATTATTGACGACGACGACGACACGGATGCTGATAGCGTTTGCAGTTTCAATTCGATTCGATTCGATCTTATTAATTAATATTGTTGACTTGCTATTTGTTTGTGTTGTTCACAATTAAATGATCAGCACACACACACACACACACGTATATTTTAATTGGTAAAACTGTGCGCTTCTTGGCGAAAATGTTGAGTAATTTGTTGGTGCTCTCTTTCTTTTCTACTCTTGCGTGTATTGTTCTATTTGGTAGTGGTGTGAGTGCTTAGCGTATTTAAATATTTACTTTTTTATTTATAAACATTTTATAGCATATAAAAATAATGTGAAATGAATGTGTCAATAATAACACAATTTAGCACATATTTATGAGCTATGTCTGTATGTTTGTCTTGTATTTGTTTTTGTATGTGTAAACGTTTGCCAAACCGATTAACGATAACCGATATACGCGCGTGCAATTATGGAGACGCGTTTTAGGCGCACTTCGTCGTTTTTATCGTTTGTCCATTTACAGTTTGAGCTCAATAAAAATAGCCATTAATCACGATCACACGGGGACAAGTTCACGGCAACGGCAACGACGACGACGATGACGATGACGACGAGCGGCAAAGACAAATAAATAAGTTTTAATTAAATCGAAAAGTAGTTGGGCTCTGTTCGACACATTTTATTTAATTCGCACTGCAACAACAAATTCCGCTTTCTTTGCCAGAACGTTGCGTTTGTCCGACTCTCCTCTCTTTTTTCTTGTTTCGTCACTCTCTTTATTCCTTGACAGACACACACACGCAGAGAGAGAGTGATATAAGAGAGCCGTTGGTGAATGTAGTTGTTGCTGCTTTTGCTGGCTGCTGGGTTATTTGTTGTTCTTGTTCGTGTTCTTGTTCTTGTTGTTGGGTGGTGGGTGGTGGTTGGATTGGTGTTGCGAACGCGCGACAACGTCTAGTTAACAACTAACTAAACTGATACGGCGACGACGACGACGACGACGACGACGTTGATGCGGCGACGTTGGCGTTGGTTGCTGAACTGTCGACGGCGGCGCGCGTGTTATTCAAATTCGACAATCAATTTGGCGACAACGACGACGACTAAAAAAAAAAAATAAAGCAACAACAACAATATAACAATAGAAAATCGAATTACAAATGCCATTTGAATTAAAACCGAATAGTAGAAAAGAAACTAAAACGATGACGAGAGGGGGGGACTGGCAATAACAGAACTGAAAGCGGAAAAAGCGGAAAACATTCAAATCAACAACGAAAGAAAGAGATGGAGTGTGCAAATTAACATTCTCATTCTCCCTCACTCTATCTGTATCTGTATCTGTATCTCTTTTTGCATCTCTGTCTCACTCTAACGCTCTCTCCTCGCACTATCTTGGCAATCAATCAGAGCAATTTCTACCTGATGCTCATCAATGGGGAAATAAAAAAAGATACAACAAATTGTTGACACTTGGCAATGTTTGGCATATTTGTTGGTCATGACCCTGAACTGTATAAACACTGATTGAATGCTGATTCAATTAATTAAGAACAAGAAGAAGAAGATGCTGTAGAAAGAAGGCAGCTTCAATCCGAAGTGAGCACAGTTGGCCATCACATATTGAATCCAATTGACATGATCATACAGATTGTTATAGACCATAACTTCACCTTCCATACAGCGCTTTTCCATGCCCACAGCCAGGCCATAGAGAATACCGTCACAATAGAGGGGACTCCCCGTATCTCCATGACAGAGTGAACCATGCTTATCCATGCTGGTCAGGCACAAGTTGAAGGGACACACGACACTATAGTCAAATGAGTTCACGCAATTTTTAAAGTTCACGAAACGAACTGGAATTACCATCAGCTCATCGGCATAAGGGCCATCCTGTGGATTGCAGGATCAGCAAGGATCAGAGATATTCAGTCCCACTCCCTCACTCACCATGTAGAACCGACCCCAGCCAAGAGTGTAACAGCGCGAGGCTGTACTCAAGGGTTCTATGGGCAAACGCATCCTCTTCGGATAGGAGCGACTGCTCCAGACGGGTCGGATCAGTTTCAGCAAGGCCATATCATGATTACAGGTGCGATTGTATTTCGAATGCACCCAAATGCTCGACAATTGGAGAATGTCACGCTCATCGGGACGCTTGAGGCGATTCATGGTGGCCACCACAACCGTAATGCTATTCCGCTCGACAATTCTAAACTTGGAACTCTTGGAAGTGAACGTCACGCAATGGGCTGCGGTCAAGACCCATCGGGATGTGATTATCGCCCCTCCGCAAAAGTGATTGTCACCCCAGTGAAGAATGTAATGGTTTGTCCGTATGGACACTGTACACCAACTATTTAAATCACTGTCAACCATTTTCATGAACCTCGACACTGACATTCCGGATGTGAAGAGCGTTGAATTATCTGCATCCCTCTTCACATCTTTGTTGCAGGATGCACTTGGAAATCGGAGTATCAAACAGACAATAACAATCCTACGAATAGCACTCTTGATGCCTTGAAAATAGTTCAAAACTCTCATCTGATCACAAAATGAACTTTACCTAAGGACTAATTAAATAGCCTACTGAGAGTATTGTATGAATACACTATAATGGCAATAAGAGCTTACTGCTGAGAAGCAGAAAGTGAAAGAGGAAAAAAAATAATCTTGAATTGCTTCTAGAACAGTTCTAATTATAATAAATCGATAGGTATCGAGCGGTCAGTGTACTTTAAGTTTGTTACCAAGGGCAAATGTACTAAGAACAAATTCCATATACTTATATGTTAACTGTTTTCGCATTGTATAAATTGATAATAATAATGATAATTATAATACGATAGAGAAATAGAAAATGAGGGAATTCAGCATGTAATTTTGATCACCAATAATATTTACTTTTATATTTTAAATTTGTTTTTTTATTTTCAATTGTTTAAGTTTTAGTTTTTAGGACATTTTTCATAATTTTATTTTAGTTATGATCAAGTGTTGACACTAATTTAATAAATAAATTACATTAAATGTTGTATTCCATAAAATGGAAATTGATTGATTTTAACGAGCGATGATTATAGGTTTTTCAAAATATTTTTAAATAAGTAGTAGGCTCATTTAATTAAACATCATTAAATTTTAGCTTGAAAGGAAAACCATGTATCTTTGGAGGCATTCAGCAGGTTTTTCAATCAGTAATCGCTCCTTAACTTGTGATGGATTAGTAATCAGTACCTGCTGAATGATATGATACCATTTTATTAAATCAGCCTACTATATTTGTGAAAAATCTCCCTTCATCGGTCGTAATAAACGTATCACACTATTTGTGCCATACATTTATGTGATACCTGATTTTGTAAAAATGTAGTGATTAAAATTACCTTCTGAAGGCCCCCTATATTTCATTGTTGCTGTTCTACAGTTTTCATTAGCGAGCGATCACTGTATTTTGGAATCGTGGTTGAGTTGTGGTTAAGTCGCCAAAGAACTTGCACAAACTTGACCTATTTACCTAATCCAACATACAACACGTTTCTTTAGGTTTGAGAATGTTTAATCTACGTGTTCGCAGTGTATATTCATGTAAATGTTGTTCTTTTCAACGATATCGCGAACCGAACTGAACCGAATGACAATCGCGTTGTAGTGAACGGAATTCAAAACAAATACAGTGGAACAAATAAATGCTTTGACAATGAAATATATATTTAAAATTGTATATATTTTTAAAGATTTTCTAAACATAAGAAAACATAATAATATAAGGTGTTATTATTTATTTTCTTTAACATTTTATTTGTCAAATCAATTATTTGATCCACTGTATGTAAGACATTATAAATATTTAATGTAGACACGGACAGGGAGCGGGCTGCCTATAAAGTTTATAAATTGGTTTTTATCGTATGCAAACATGTGATTAAAGCCCTGCTGGGTGTGCACAACAAAAGCACATAAAACGAGCCGAATTTGAATTTAACGGGCAAACTGAGAAGCTAGCCAAAAAAAAACAAGAAACAGATTTTAGAAAGAAACGAGTTCCATGACGTCAGCGACAAGATCGATTTGTGTATGAAAAAAGTTGCAGGTAATAAGTTTTTTAGCATTACAAACACAAACACACACACACACACACATGCACGCATACACGAGTGCGAGTGAGATTCGCCTAATATACAACAAAAAATATGTGGGATCTGGTTCCACTTGAAATGGAGGCCAAGTTTAGAGCGAGAGAATTTGTTGCCCGTGAAACGCGACGAATTCGCCTTGTTTGTTGTTGTTGCTGTTGTTGTTGTTGTTAGTGTTGGTATTGCCAGCGACTTGAACTTTTCACAAAAAATGAGAGATGAACAAATAAATAAATGAAGTGGGGGAGGGAGAGGTAGAGAGTGAGAGTGAGAAAACTTGAATCGCTCTATTACAAGAAGAGTGACATAAAAAACATAATGATGCAGAAATGTTCGCTATATAGTAATCTATGTTGTGGCAAAATTTAATTATACTAGCTTTAATTACACACAGCAGACATACGGCAAATAAAAACTTTAAATGCGTTTATCTCGAAATGCCATTTTTTGAGATATGCCACTCTTCTTGTTAATAAGCGAAATGATGAATAATGGAAATGCAGAAATGCAGAAATGTTAACTTACCTTGGAAAGATGCTGACTGGAAGTGGGCAGCTGTGAAGCCGAATTGCTGAAACTGGAACGCTTGAAGGCGGCAAAGGCGCTGTTACCGTTATAGCTGCTACCCGAACTGCTGCCAAAGTTGTTGTTGTTATTGTTGTTATTATTATTGTGATTGTTATTGTATGGATGATAATTTAGATGCTGCTGCTGCTGTCCAGTTGCTATTGTTGTGGCGGCTGCGACGGCGGCGGCGACAACGTGCTGGAAATGCTGTGCGGTGACTGACGTGGTGATATCGTTGCCAATTGGCTGCACAAATGTGCTCAAGTTCAAATTGCCGGCAGTTTGGCGAAATGGTTTGTTGACTGATGGCGTCGTTTGTTGTTGTTGCTGCTGCTGCTGTTGTTGTTGTTGTTGATTGGCGGAGGGAGGGAGGGAGGCGTCTAGGCCAACACCAGCTGAACTGGCAGTTGTCCACACAGACATCTTGAGCGTTGTTGTTGCAGCGTCTCAATTGCGGCAAGACCAGCGTCCAAATTCCTTGAGAGAACACCCATTTTGTATATATTCCAATACATATATGCGAAGAGAAATAATAATAAAAACACAAACACGCAAAAAGAGACGAGAAAAGCGCGACAAGACGAAATAATGATGATGATTTAAGTACGTTAGGAACAGCAGGTAAATTAAAATTAAAACGGTTGCACTGTTTGTTTACATATTAATATTACTATGCAATTGCATTGATTTTTTTACATAAACATTTTTAAGTACGTGCTCGAGCAGTGCGCAAACTGAAACTGTAGAAATTTTGGTTGGTTCATGAACCAATACATGGGGCTGCCACCCTACAGAATTCCCCGATCTGGCAACTTTCTGATTTAGGTTTAAATTAAATTTAGTTGCACCTACGAAAATTCAACTTAATTGGATTTTTTTTTTTTTGAGCTAGAATTTTTTAAATTTTTGCATAATTTTTGTTGGAACTTTCTAGATTTTTTCATATTTTTATTTTTTTTTTCAGATTATGTTTTGTAACTTCTCTCCCTTTGTGCTGACGAACTTCAAACCTTTATTAAAATTCTTACCATAATTTTATTGAATTTCGAATTTTAAATTTTCATAAAATTTTTTTTAACTTTTGATTTTTGCAACATCTAAATTTAAAGTGAGAGAGAGAGAGGTGGACAAAAAAATATACGAGGGCTGCCCATCCGGTAAAAGAGTCCGATCTGGTTTGATTTTTTTTTTGGCGCTGGCGCATTTTTCCGATCTGGTTTGATTTTGTTTGAATTTTGCGATCCAGTTTTGAAATTTTTTTTTTTGATTTTCTAGAATTTTAGTTTTCTTGATTTTTTGATATAACTTTTTTTTCAGAATTAAATTTTCTTTCTTCTCTTTCCAGGGTCTGACTAACTAAAATGTTTACCTTAATTTTGGTTAATTTCTTAATTTTAATTTGTATCAAATTTATTAATTTTTTTTGAACTTTTTTTTGCGTTTTTAAATTTGCAATTTTTATCAGTGCTGACCATTTTTAGATCCGGATCTAACAGACAAAAGATGGCGCACTTGTGGGGACGCGTCTGTTGTGTAACAGCGTGATGTTATGTTAGATGGCAGCACCAACCATATGTAATGTTAACGCTAACCGCTGACAGCAATGTAAATGAGCGCGCTAATTTTAAATTAAAATATCTTTTGAACTACAAAATAGTTAATTTAATATAATTAAAATGTTTAAAATCAAAATACAAGCTACATAAATTATGTTTGTGTGCTGTTGCCAACGATTAGAAAAAAAAACAACACAATTGCATATCAGTGTAAAAAAAGCCCATTAATCAAACGCCCACGAATTGTGCGCTAATTAAATTATTTTGAACGCAAATAAATGAAATGCATTCTTCTACGCTAGCAGTGACATACATTAAAATTGTGCATATGTTTGTTTGTTGTCGCTACGCTTTCGCAGTTTGTTGCTTTTGTTAATATATTTTTAATTTGGTTTTTGCGCTTCCGGCGTGGGCGTAAACGAGAAGATGTCATGGTATTTATATAAATACTATATATACTGAATGTGTCTATGCAACGTGCCTTGAACTTGCCAGCTTAGCAACTTGCCACAAGTTAAAGCAGAGGCAAAAAGAGTCCAATCAATGGCAGAGCTGCAAGAGATTCCTATAAGAGATATCCGAGAGATACTTTATATGAGTATGTAAATAAGTCCATATGTAAATCTCTTTAGCTATAGTTTTTATCGGATTCTGCTTTGTGTTGTGAATTAATTTGGCAAATAGATACAGATACAGCTATAGATACAGCTACAAATGCAGATACATTTACATATACAGATACAGATACAGTTAGTGTCTGGGCAGAGTCATGTGCCGCATTTATTGGCTTCCTTTTGATTTTTTTTGCTTTTTTTTTTGAGGTTTGTTTCCGAATTGTCTGCGCCACCTTTGAAGGTGCTACAAACAGAAATATATTATATACGTATGTGTATATCTGTACCTATATGTATATGGGGCGAATTCTTATCAGGCTATCAGCAATTGCGAATGTGAAACTTTTTGTTTACTTTTCAAATAGAAATCGAAATAGAAATAGTGTAGGAAAAAGTCACACGGTTCAAATGGGTTTTGTGCCTCATTTCAATTGCACACGCTATGATCGTGATGATGATTGTAATGATTATTGGACCAGGAACTGAGAGCTGAGAATTCTCAAACTGGGAGCAAGCCCAGCACACGTTTTGGCCCAACAATTAATGTCAATTGAAATCAATAAACCAACAAATACTCGTACTGTAAGCCCTCCAAACACCATTTTCTATAAATATGTCCAATTTCTGAGCTAAGTTTCCATATATTTCTGTTTTATTTTCGTTTGTCGCACAAAAAAAGCCGCGAAGTCATGGGTCTAATAATAAACCAGATTTCTCAGTACAAAAATTGACTTTCGATAACAAAACAACAACAAAAACAAATACTTGTGTTTATATGTAAGTATTTCTCTAGATATGCCTGACGACAATCTAAGGCCCTAGAAATGTAGAAATATTATAATATTTACACACATACATATATCTAAAAGTTTGCAATTGAATATGTTTGTTTTGTTCTTATTCTCCTTGACTTGTGGCTTTTTTTTTGTTGACTTATGACAAAGGTTTCTAAATTTAACAAAAAAAAAAAAGGAAAACAAAATAATCTAATCAATAAAGAAAGACGCAATTAAATAACTTGAGCTTAAATGCGAAAAGTTAATTCGTTAACAGTGATGTTACATAAGCTCTGTTAGTTTCTGTATGAAAAATGCCTATCTACCGCTTACTTTAACATACTTTTAACAGATATATAATTTATTTCTTGACCTACAAATCATGTAAATCGTAATTTTAAATATTCAATTCAATAAGAGACCCGCTTTAAAGCGGTCACAAGCAAATGTTAACTCCTTAACAGTTCTCTCAGTTGGCAGAAATTTTACTGATGTTACATAAGCACTGTTAACTTCTACTTTTATAATTATAGCAAATATTAAAACAGATATATTCGAACCATTTGTTGACCTACAAATATTGTTAATAGTGCTAGAAATGTATTTTCTAACAGAACTATAAATTGACAAGCAGTAAAGTAAACAATTTTCAATTGTAAATGTTGTTTTTAATGTTCAATTCTTAAGTCTAAACATGGTAAATAGATGGGCAAACGGTAATTGGTAGTAGGTACAGTAATACATTGCTAAGTACGCGGCATAACTAACGGCTAATGGACAAGATGAACATCACAAGACAATTATCCAATAAGGGGAATACCCGACTAACTTAGAGATAACTTAGATTTATACAATATATGAATAAAAAAAGATACATGCTGGATCGATCACAAGACAATATACTCAAAATGGGAATCCCCGTCTAAAGATAATTTAACAATTCAATAATAAAAGATAGATTATAGTATATTTTATATAGTGTAGTGTCAGCGAATCGTGTGCTCAATGTTTCCCATCGACTTTTTGCGTTGATTGTTGACCTCGAAGCGCTGCATGATCTTGGCCACAATGGAGGAAGGCGGTTGATCGGTGCTGGAGGTGAGTCCACGATAACCGAGAGCACTCGAGTCCGCCAGCGAGCTGGCCAGCTGCAGACGCTTGACAAACGCCTCGGTATCGATGCCCGGCACCTTGGAGGGCTTGAGGAATCGCTTGGGAATGCGGGATAGCATGTCATCGGTGCCAACGGGTCCAAATCCCAGATTAATGAGAATAGCCTCGGGATCTGGCTTTCGGGACTCCAGCAAACTGTCCACGCTCGAGTATCGACTCGAGTCCGATTGCATGGAGATGGAGCTGTCGCGGAGCAACAAGCTGCTGAAACGGTGCTGCCGTACCGCCTGTGGACTCATCTCCGGTGCCGTGCTGCTCGAGTCGAAGGAGTCCTCATGCCGCAGACAACGATTGCCGGCTAGGATCGAGTGGGGCAAGTGTTTGTTGGGCATCGAACGGGGCAACTCATCATCCACATCGGGATCTGCATTCTCCTCCAGATCCGCAGCATAGGCGCATTCGCACTCACATTCCATGGCCATGATCAGTTCAGGATCCACATCATCCACAATTACCAATTGTTGCCGCTGCAACTTGCGACGTTTGCGTAACGGTTTATTGGGTGGAAGTTGAGACATGATCTGCTTGTTGTTGCAACTCTGTGGCAAGTTGTCGCTGCTTGTGGCAAGTGTTGTTGGCTCATTCTTAAGTTGTGCCACATTTGTTGTTGTAGCTATAAAATTGCTGCAACTATGCGATCGTTCCATCTTTCCCAGTGTGTGTGTGTGTGTGTGTGTGTGTGTGTGTGAGTTGTTGTTGTATTTTCAAGTCACGGCTACTTGGATTACGCGTTGTCTGTTTGTATTTGTAGGCTAGTGGCTTTTGCTCATATTTGGTAAGAGAGCAAAAGCCGACACGCTTCCGAGATTGAGATCAGGTTCAGGTTGATGACGAAACAACATCAACAACAGCAGCAGCTGACTCCAATTCTGGTCTTAACTGATCTTGGCCTGGCCCTGAAGCTGAGCTCTCTCTTCACTCTCTTCTCGCTGCTCTCCTGCTGATCAAACGCAATTTATTGTTGTTTAAATTTAATTTTTGGGGCCAACAACAACAGCAACTACAACAGTAACAACAATGATTACGACAATAATTTCAGTTATTTTGTTATTTGATTTGTGCGTTGTTTTTTTTCTCGCTTCTTTCTGGAAAACACACACAAAACGGGTTTCGCGCCGTTTCCCCCTTTTTTGTTGTTGTTGTGTATTGTGTATTGTTGTTTTTCTCTTTTCTGTTTTGTGCTTTTTTATTCTGCGGTGTTCACTGCGAGCTTCTATTGAACGTTAATCAGCCGCCAAACACTTTTGACCCCGGATTTTATATTTATTTGTATTTATATTTTATTTTTTTATATAGTCGTCTTGACATTGATATTGGTTAAATGGAACTGAAGATTGACCGACAATTGAAGACTGTAGATATTAAAGTTGAAGCTTCGCTTTGCACAGCTTTGTTTAGTTAATTATATTTATTAATGCATTAAGTACACAAATTAATTATAGACTCTGTTCGTTCTCTGTCTCTCTCTCTCTTGTTCAGTCGCTGTGTAGCTGTCTCACTTTCGTTGAACCGTTCGAGGCAAAGTGATCTTCAAAACTGAAATCACAAAATGAAATGCGCCCAACCGCAAAGCAAAAACAAAAGCAAAAGCCGCAGCCAAAGCTCGCGCCACTAGAGAGACAAAGACGGAGAGCGAGCAAGTGAGTGAGTGTCTGCGAGTGTGAGTGTGCTTGGAGAGCAAGTGTAGAGTTTGGCGCTCTCTCTTAATAGGCGCTTCACTTGCGACTTGCGACTTGCGAGAAGGGAGCGCATTGAAAAATTTAAATTACTTTGCGCGCGTTCAACACGACGCCAATCTATAAAACTTTTGATTAAAAGCACAACGTTTTGCGGTTAACTTCGCTGCGTTCCACTTCTCTTTCCCTTTTCACAATCCACACTGTTAAGCAGTGATGCCGTTATTTAACAAATAATTAAAAGGGTATATTGTGTTCGTTGGAATGTATGTAACAGGGAGAAAGAGTCATCTCCGATCACATAAAGTATATATATTCTTGATCAGCATCAACAGCCGAGTCGATATAGCCATGGGTGTCTGTCCGTCTGTCTGTCTGTCCGTCTGTATGAACAAAAGGATCTCGGAGACTATAAGAGGTAGAGTAATCAAATTTGGCACACAGATTTCGATATAACCTAGGTAGATCAATTTTTTTTCATATTCAAGCCACGCACAACTATTATCCAACTGAATCGCATCAAGATCGGACAAGTAGAAGATCAGTTATGGCCAATTAATGTTTTCAAAGTAATACATATAATTTTTTAAAAGTACATTTATATGTATTGAAATAAATAACGGGTATCCTATGTTCGGGATATCGATTATAGCCTTTCCCACTTGTTTTAGGAATATTTTGTCCTATTTTTAACTGCATTAGCCCTGGAAAATCTCAAACATCTATCCAAAAATCTGTCCTTATTTTAGATCATACTCTTTGATCCAAAAAGGATTCTATTCTACCAATTTTGGAAATTTTTCAGATCGAAAACGACATTAGAACGAAAATAGATTATCAATACGCAAATATTTACCTAATAATATGGGAGAATGTTGAAAATACGCAAACGTTTTGGACCGAAGCTGAAAAATATCAAGACTCGGCAGGCAATAACCTTTTTTTGGAACTACTCATTTATGCTCTGACCGTTTTAGTAATGCCTTGGTCTACCATCTTGAAATTGAGACGATTAGTGCTATTTTAACCATAAGGTAAATGTGTATATTATACAATTAATCATATATATGTATATTTTATCTTCTGAAGATTGGGATTACGTCGGCACAAGACTTGTTGCCATCTTTATCAATTACCTGACAAACACCTAATGAAGCAAATTGAAGCCACGTCGGCATATGATTTAAAAGAAAAGGCCGAGGAGAAAATAATCGAACTGTTTTATTTATTAATAAAAATATTTGTCCTATATACTGTCCTATTTTTTATATTTCCAGCCTTTTTTAATTTTTTTTTTTTGGTCGTTTTGTTCAATTTTTCCGAAAAATAATTGTCATCACTGCTGTTGAGCACAAAGGCGGTGACACTTGAGGGGACAATTACTCCAGGCGTGATAAGAGACTCCCTTTTCCATTCTCTCCCCTTTAAGGGCATTTAATATAATGTGCACGTCTTGTTTTTATGATTGTGTAATGCATTTTTTATTGTGCACAAATATGGCATATTTTATATGCTTCTTAAATAAAGATAATAATTTCTAATTATCTGTATCTGAATTCGACACGAATTGTTAAGAAAGATAACATATCTGGGAAATCACGTACTTTATGGCATCAAGTTTGTGGAACTTAAGGAGCGGCTAGCTGTTAAATGTAGATTGTGGATCGTGTTTGTTTCGCAAGTGGATGTTTGGCACGTGCAAGCGAATTCCAATGCGAACGAGTTCCACAGTGTCAGAGTAAAAGCTTTCAGCACAGCTGATCGCATGACGAGCTTTAACGGTAGCTTCAAATGCAATGTCGTCGCTCTCGGTGAAACAGTTATGTGCGACATAGTGAATATTGAATACTCTACGAGTTTGAATACTAACAGAGTATCAATAGAGGCTATTTCCATGACCAATCACATTCGAGTGTGGCACATTTTTGGCTTTCCACGAACAAATGTGAATCTGTTATAACATTTGCCATTCAGCCAAAACAAATCAGTTGTTTGTTTTCTGTGCCAAAATGATAGGAACCTGACAATAACAACATTTCAATATTTCTTTTTATTAAACAAAACAGCTGACTAAGGTACTAATTGCTTGTTTCACGAGTTTATAGTTAAAATAACAAATACTTAAATTCGCCGGGGCGAATGCCAAATAATGTTAACATTTAATATGAATGAGCCAAAATGATCATTCGGATTTTGTACTGAAATAAAGTCTACAATCGGTCCGAATGATGAAATGACGTCGAATGTGCTGTCGGGGAAATAGGCGATTACATACTTGCTTATCAAATCGTAATATCTTAAAAGAGAGTATTGCAATAACTTAACAATCGCATGTTCTGGCCAATCAGCAGCGAATGCGATTATTCTCGGTCATCATTGCCAACAACAAAAACAACAACAAAGAAGGAAAAAAAAATCGAAATGAAAATGGAAAACGAAAATGAAATTACGAAAACAAACACGAAAACAAGATCAACCAAAAATAATGTTTAAAGGTCTTGTTAACAGTTCGTAAACGATAAATGTTGCAAGAGACTTTGAGCTTGTTTGGTTCACAATATTGATTACATTGGGAAATGTGTGCCAAGATAAAAGCCAAAGTCAATTTACACAAGTCATCGAAATTGTCTTTGGTATCTCTTCACAATGTGAAGCCATATAATTACACATTGTATATAATGTGAATAATATGATTCATGATATCTCAACTCTCAGGCAACCATTGAATTAATCAATAGAATATTGTAATTCACAAAACGGAACAACTCTAAAAAAAAAAAAATGGCATAATCAAGTTGAGTAATTAGTTTAAGCTAAGTAATCAAAATTTGAATAGTGATTATCTCTACATATATAATTTATAATTTATAGTTATACAAACAGACCGTGACTGTGACTGCGACTGAGAATCGGGAAGTGGGAACAACTCCAGTATTGGAAAAGGTTACTCGGCTCATTACCAACTGGAAACTGGAATGTAACCTCTCTCTCTCTCTCTATATATATATATTATATATATATATATATCTCGCTATATCCAGCATGATTTGAACTTTGTTTTCGAATATCGTATGCATGTATCTGCAACTTCTATCCGCCATATTACGTTGCAGGTAATTATAAATGTTGATAAATGATAAGTATAGACAATTTCAGCATGCGCAACCACTTCAAATCACTGAGATTAGCAATTAATGCTCTCACTAATTGTTAAATAAACAAAATTGCCGCATCTTTGTTCACATAGTACAATTATGGCTATATTACGGACCAAAACTGATGCGACAAACACGAGATGAGATGGTCACAATCAGTTACTGAAATAACAGTCATTACGGCAAAAATCTTTCCACTCAAAAGTCGCGTGTTGACCAGAACCTGGAATATAAATGTCGCACTTCTCTATATCTGAATCCAGATACTCGCATCTGTTTGGTTATGAAGCTGGCTTGCTGGCACCCTTTCAATTGAATCTAATTGGACTTCAATTAAAGCAAACAATAAAATAATCGAATTCGAAAGTGATCGGTGAATACATATACATATATACCTCATATATCTTATACTAAAAATAATATGTAAGGTTAGTTGGTATTCAAGCATAAATGAATATTAAATGTGTTACATGTATTATTTACAGATTACATAAAAAAAAGGAACCAAGTTTATATGGCAGCTAAAACTGATTTAACCAATATCGTTTTAACTTAACAACATCTTTAATTTTAATAATTTTAAAATTTTGATTTTTTTATAAATAAATTTGGATATAAAAGTATTTATTTTATAAAGAACTAAAGAGAATTTAAAGAATTAACTTAAGTAACATATTTTGTATTTAAATTATAAAAATGAAACCATAAGATATATTTTCAATTTTTATTTTAAATATTAAAAAAAAGAATTACTTTTTAAGTCTTAGATTTAAAAAATAGAATTCAAATATTTTTTAAGTCGAGGTAGCCAGATCATATACTAATATATATGACGTAAAAATCACAATAAATAATCAAATTTTAAGAAATTAGGTCGGATTTAAAAAGTATCTGCTCAAAATCACATCTTGTAAGGTTTTTAAAACATCAGTTAATACATTTAAACCACATTTAGCTGTCGTATAAACATGGTAAGTAGTGTTAGTTAACAGAAAATACATTTATGTTTAAAGTTCTTTGAAATTAATCTCACCTGTTGTTGTTGTTTTTGATTTGAATCCTTTATTCTCTTCGATATGATTTGGTTCGTTCCGCTGTATTATTTAATTGACCGCTTTAGCATCGGTTGACCGTTAATAATGGGATCGATAAGAGACGTTTGTGTAACGGTTTATCGTATGCAACAACTGTTGTCGCTTTCCAAGGCATTCAAAATTCCACACAGCTTGAAAGTGCAACGTGTGTGAGTGAGTAGTGTGTAGGTAGTGCAATTGACGGGGGGCGAGACAAGGACAGCGACTGCGACAGTGGCAGCAATTTATTAACTCACAACCGGCGCGAAAGACACGCAGAAGAGAACTGAGAAGTGAAAATGCCGTATGGCTTTTCACTTGGCAAGACAAAATGTTAACTGTTGTTTATGGAATGAGTCTTGCTCATAATTATAATCAGTTCTATCATCTTACGCGCTGACATTAGAGATCATCTGTGGATCTTATCTTAGCGATGTCCACACACACGCACACACACACACACACACACTGTCACACGTGGACACTTGACTGTTTGTTCTGTCACAGAAATCAGGTCTGTAAACTTGCGACAACAGTTGTGTGTACTTAGAACTGTTTTAAGTGCCAGCAGTCGTTAAAAATATTTACGTTTTATTTTGTGCAAGTTAATGTAACTAAATGTTACATACTTGTACTAAGGTCTGGTCGCTCCAACAACACAACAAAAAAGAAAAAAGAGAAACTAAAACCGAATGATAAACAGTCAAAACTGACATGTTCGAAAGTGCTTTGCATGAGAGCGAGAGAGCGCGTTGTTGCTATAGCAACAAGTCTCAAGTGCAACGGCAGCGGCAACGGCAATGCAAACAACACTTTTCGCTCCGACACTGTTAAGCATAACGTGTGGGCGATCTGTTGCTAACATAGCCTGCGGCAAACAAGCTTTCTCCAAAATTTCAACATCTTAACAGAAATATGTTAATTAATAAGATGCTGGGATGCTGTTATGCCGCTCACTGTTGCTTGAATGTTAACAGGCTGTCGACTAACAGGGGTTGATGTATGATACGCACTTTCTGTTGTGTGTACTGTAATGTTGTTGCATCGAACATGTATAAACAGTAGAATGAATTCTGAAAACATTTTTTTAAATGTGTAAAATTTAAAAACACAAAAAGGACAAGGAGGACTCAGACAGCGAGTTGGAGGAGGAAAGAAGCTTCATGATTGATTTATGCAAGTCTGACGAAGTCGGGAATGCTCATAATATGAGCTGTAATTTCTCAATAATCTTTTTATAAAAAAGATGCAATTTTATCGGCTGCTTTTTCGTTTTAGTTTTTCCCCTTATTTTTGACATTTTCTTTATTTTGAAGTTGTATTTCTTTAATTTTCGCAGCTTTTGTTGGAATTTCTCTTCTATTTTTTCAGAATTTAATTTGTAACTTCTCTCCCCTTTATTTAAGTAATTTCGAATTTCTTATAATTGGCGTTTTTGAAAAATGTTTATAAAATTTACATTTATCGGTGATTCATTCAGTTTTTCCCACCTTATCAAATTCAAATAATAAATATATAATATAATTTTACTTTTTGTTCTTTATTTAAATTTTGTGTATTCATTATGATAATATTGTACAATTTGTTTTAGAAAAATTCACAAGTTTCATGCATACATACATACAAACATACATATGTACGAGTTTCACTTGTTTCTCAGTTTCAGTTAACTTTTACTATTTTTCGCGGAATCGTTTCCAACAGGTAACAAAAAATAAATTATTGGCTTTTTAAATATATATGTATATGTATATGCATATATGTATTTGTAGAAAGAGCATAAAACTTATTAACTATAACTAAGCATAAAGATTTATAACATTTCGGCAAGATATTCGATTCTCTCATCTTTTGTTGTTCTTTTTCCACTTCTTCTTCTTTCATCTCATTTATAATAAGTATTTTGTTTTTATTTATATGTATATTATTATGTTTTGTTTTCTTCGATTTTTAGACTATAACTAAAAACAAATTGTGATGTACAACACCGAAAAGATGACAAATTGAAAAGAATTGTTGCTTACAAATGTAAAAAAGGGGTAGGGGGAAGAGGGAAGGGGGAAGGGGGGAGTGAGAGGGGGGCAATGTTTATAAACAAATTATAATATGTAATAATATTGAGCATTGAACCGTGTACTGTTCAAGATTGTAGCAATTGATGCGGAGTATTTCTGGGAAAGCAAAATGTAAGAATTTTCCAGCTTTTCTAAATTATCTCAAGTTAATTGTAAATGAATAAAACAATTGTTATTAATTAAATTAAGTAAGCTGTTAATTATGGCAAACAAAGATTGTAAACGCACAAATGTCATATATGTATATACTATAATATGCTGTGTAATATTATATATCAAGTTATTATTATATATGCATGATATATTATCATAATATTATTATTATTATTATTTTGTCAGATTTTGTCTCATCGATTTCCCTGGTGCTTTTCTTACTTTCTCTTCTTCCTTCTTCTTTTGTTTTTCTTTTAGTTTTGTATCAACCATTTTCATTTCGTTGATTATTTTTATAGATTTTTTTTGTTTTACAACAAATGCACACAATTGTTTAAGTTTGTTTTGTTTTGTTTTTTTTTTTCAATTTTTAGTTTTTGTTTTTCTTTTAGCTTAACATGAACTTAATTAAGATTTGTATCAACATGTTTTATTGCAGAGCGACTTAATTAACTAAAATTTAATTACTTTAAAGTGTTGTTGTTTTTTTTATAGCATTTCATTAACATTTCATATTTTATTTATATGATTATAAGTATTTTTTCTTTCTCATCTTTTGCTCGTTTTGTTCTAGGCATTTGGAAGCAAACATTGGCCATTAATTAATAAATTAATTAATTTGTGTTTTTGTTCTTTCTTTCCTTTCTTTTCGTTAAGCAGAGATCCTAGATATTTCAACATTCTATAATATATATATATATACGGTTATAGCCACAAATAACAAGGTCAAAGGGCAATAGGGCGTAGGCGTAGACGTGGGCATGGTCATGGGCGTAGAACAAACAATTGAGTTGGGTAGTTTTTTGAAATATTACAATTTTTCGTTGTTGTTTTTATATTTAACAATAATAAAAGATGACTTAAGAATAGTACAATTCATTAGCTTGATTTATCAGTTAGAATCTATATTTATATAGAGAAAGATACGGCAGAATAGGGAGTTAAAAAGGGTGGGACCTATGGTCTACTAGGGTTAGGAAGGGGGTGGGGGGAGAAGAAGAAGCGAACTTATGTTTTACTGGACAGACATTTTGCACTCTATTCTTGTTGTAATTTACTTAACAATTATTAAAGATATACATATATTTATAAAGATATATCTATCTGATGTATCTGATAATTTCACTTAATTACAGCATTGAAATTTGTTAAAGAATTGTTGTAATCTCATTGTTACTAAAATAACTAAACAAAAAAAAACAAATATCATGCATATACATAATAATAAATACAGCCAGCTAACGGTATTATTGTTATCGATGCTGTGCCGATTCGATTGTTCGATTTGTTCAGTTTTCTTCATCTTCTTCTTAATTTTTGTTTTTTTTTTTTTATCGATATACATACTCATATTACGATTCTCTAATTCTAACTTATGTTTTATATATATATATATATATATATATAAAAAATGGCTTATTGAAACAACTTGTTTGTTAGCAAAATTGTGTCCACATTTTGTGTGTGTAGATTTGTGTATCTTGGGGGGTGTGTTTGGGGGATGGGGATGTGTGTGTGTAGATTTGAGAGCAACAACTACTGATTGGGCAGCTCTGTGAGCGTGACATCGTACAGGTCATCCTCGATTTGTTGCACCTCCAGCAAGAAAATGTCCTCGTTGCAGTAAAATGATATCATATCATCATCAATTTTCGCCGTAATCCTGAAATAGACCAAACAAAACTAGTATAAGTAAAGGGCTTAAGGAACAGCCGGGAGAAATTGAGAGATATAAAAAGAGATAGAGTATTATATCGTCGGTTTTCTTATAGAGCATCCCATTGCCATTGAGTTAGTTTTAATCTTAACTACAGAATGAGAGCGTGTGATAAACTGTTTTAAATTTTTAATATTTTTAATATGATGTGTTGGTGGTGCTGGTGGTTGTGTGTGTTTGTGTGTGTGAGTGTTGAGATGTGTAGTGTAGTGTAGTGTTGTGTAGTGTAGTGTATAGAGCTTCTTCCTTCTTACTTACCCCTTCTTATTTGTGCGATAAATGTTATTTATGCTCGTTGTTGAGATTTTGTATTTGTTTTCAATCTGCAATTGAGAAACGAGAGAAATATGATGTTTTGTCTGTTGTGTTTGCACGAGTAGCGAGTAACGAGTAGCGAGTAACAAGTAACGGAGTAACGAGAAAGTGGATCAAAACTAACTGGAAAACTAAAATATTTCTCTTATAACTCTTGTGTGTGTTTGTGATTTTGTTCATTTTTTTAATTTTTCCATTTTTTGAAATCTTTTTATTTTATTTATTCTTTTAGCCAATTCTTAAGTCGTCAACTCTATTTGTGCCACATTGCATTGTGTGTTAAGTGTAGTTATATATGAATAGATTATAGTATGCATATATATATATGCATATAAATTGGTTGGATCAGCTACTGATGTGTTTGGTTGTTGGTTTTGATGAGGTTTACAACTGTTTTATGAGACATGGTTACGACGCATCAATTAGTTTCAACTACAATAAGTTCCTTAACTTGATTTCATTCAAGGCTGCAAACCATTATAATTAATTATTTAAAATGTTCTTTATCAATTTTCTTATGATTTTTATAATTAGTGTTTCTGTTTGGAATTAAATACCAAAATTAAAGAAAGTGAATTGACTTGGTTTTTGAAAATATTAGTCAAATTATGATTTGCAGTCTTGCTTTGTATTATAATTAACTTTCCATTAGTTTTAATATGAATTACGATTGAAATGGAGTTGGTTTTTCTTGGTTTAAGAATGCTTTAGTTGGTATTATGCTTTGATTTTATTTTTGTTGTTTTAGAGATCTCATCTTTAGGATTTGCACATTTTGGATTGTGAATTTGCAACTGATTCGTATTATTCTTGAATTTATCGACCAATTAGAGACCAAAATGAACAAAATTACAGACGTTATTAGAGTTTTGCTTTTGATTTTTTTTTTTTTTTAGAGTGAGTTGAGTTTGAGTTTTGAGTTTTGGTTTTGGTTGGGATATTTATTACTTTGGATAGGGACACATGCTGGGCCACATTTCGTAACTTGTTGTTCTATCTATTAAGTTCTTACCGCATTGAGCAGGCCAATTGTGGTGGGCGGCACCACATGAAGGGGCGTGTAGACCTCCTCGTTCTCCTGCCGCACATACAACATGACACGCTCCGTGGTTGGAGGCGTCATTCGGCCACGTTTCATCGGTGGCCCAAAGTCGGACATCGGTGTGCTGGTTAACATGCTCTGATCCAATATATGATCCTTCTTGTCACTGCAGAAGTGTCAGAGTGAGAGAGAGAGAAATATTTGATTAGTTTATTCTCTAGAATTTAGAAGACTCCATTCGGTTTTAAAGGCTGGACGATTTTTACTCACGTCTGCATGTCGGGCGGAAAATGATTGTGGAATTTGAGCGTGGGCGTGGCAACCTTTTGGCCGTGCAACAAGAATGGTGAGGCGCCCTTCAGTTCCGGCGAGTCAGTCTCGTGGCCATAGAAGCTCTGTGGGGCACAAGCAATTGAGTGTAGTTGTAGTTGTTGTTGTTGTTGTTGTTGTTCGTAATGTGGTTCTTGTTCTTGTTCATGTTCATGTTGTTGTTGTTGTTGTGGCATGCAACTAACAATTGTTGTTGTTACCTTCTCAATATCCTCGGCGGGCGAGAACAGCACCGGCGGCTTGGCCAAATCCTGCATGCCATAGAACTCGGAACGGTCCGTCACCGGATGATAGAGCTCATCCAGCTTCTTGCGTCCAGTTGCCGTCATCTTGCGCTTTGCCGCACGTCGCTCCTCATCCCGCGTCTTGCGTTCCGCACCCTGTTGCAACACAAACAAAAAATAGATGGAGAAATATTAGTATAAGTATTAGCAGTGTTGCCACTTTAGCAGTTTCAACAACTATGTAATTATTAAGCTACAAAAAATAAAAATAAAATATAATTATTATAAAAGCTTGAAAATTCGTTGGTAGAAATCCAGTAATTTTGAAACATGTTGGACAAATTGCTTTTAATCAAAAAAAAAATATTAAAAGTATAATTGGATTATTTAAATTTATGGTATTAGGGGCCCCAAAAATATAACCAAAAATAGTTATGACATTTTTGAAATATTTCAACAAGAGAGTTTGAACTTGTCAAAAATATGGGATGCTGAGCTAGAAATTAAATTAATCAGAAAACGAAAAGTGCGGAAACAATTTGAATATGAGGCTGCAGATACCAGAAACTTACAAATTCTAATACCATTTTTTAAATCAATCGACAACAAATCAAAATTTGCAGCACTTCTTTATGTTTCTGAGGATTTTAATTATTTCAGAGATTTTAGCATTAAATCCAAAATGAACAGTGAGCTTATAAAAACATTAAATAAGTTTTCCAATTAAATATGCAGCGGATTTAAGCTGACTTTTATAATTATGAACCACTTACGATCATTAATGGGACAGAGAGACTCAGAAATAGGTTTTAATTTTAGGTTTTTAGTTTTTTTTTTAACGTTTAAATAATATGACACAGGAATTGACAATTTTATTATTTTTATAAAAAAGAATTCTCGTTGTTATGTTATTTGTTAAAAAAAAAAGATTTTACTCTAATCAAGGCGCCGTTCTTTTCCTAAAAATCATGTTATGTTAATCATATCATAATCATGTTGTCAAATTTAGAATCAAAAGAAGTGCAGCTCGTTGTTTAAACTACAAACTTATCGAAAAATTATTTACAAATGATTTCAGAACTCAAAGAAAAATAAAATTGTTGCAAGAATCACAGCGGACGACAGTTCGCGCTAGTGATGAAAGCAGCACGAAAAATGGGAAAGAGCAACTAGCAATATCTACAGCAAATATGGAAAATTTTGTACGACTGTCTGAACAGATAGAGTATCAAATAATTTTTGTGTCTTATTTAGCAATCTTTAAATCTGTTAAAAAAAAAATTCGATTTTTATTGAGCATTACCTAATTTATATCTTTTAGATAGCGAGAGGTTGGGCAGTTGAGGTATTTTTGGGATTTAAAGCACGGCTTTAACTTTAAATTTAACTTGCGCAAATCAACGCCAGGTGGCAGGTGGCAAGCTGCAGCTGTGTGTGTGTGTGTGTCTATGTGTGTTTGTGTGTCTGACTGTGTGTAATTAGCAATCAATCAAAAGGCATGGGATGCACACATTTTGGTTATTGCCGCAGCAATTCGCAGTTATTTTTTAAATTTTTTTTATTATTAATTAAATTCGTGTATCGTGCTGCAAGTGCCATAAGCCTGCCACAGCCTGTGGCAGACAACACTCAACTGTTGCCTGCCGTCTGCTGATGATGTTGGATGCAAAAGGAAAACAATTCGAGTTTTCGACTATAAGATACCCGTGAGTCGACTTAAATGTTTTTTAAATCCAAAACTCTTTAATAATAATAATAAACAAAATCAATTTAAATTATTATTTAAAGACTAATTTGATGCAAGTAAATTTTGCTCATTATTATTAATAGATATCATAAAAACCAGAAAGATCCTTTATTAGTTTAGTGACTGAAAGTACTAAAAATTTGGTATATCTAAAACACAATTTGAATTTGATCTAATACTTGATTTTGTTAGTTCAAGTTTAGATCTATATAAATTATTTTCAGTCCCCTAGGAAAGATTTTGTAGGATAATTTTTTTGAACTGTAACGTAAGATTCAACTTTTCTAAATTTTAGGAAAAGTCTTGCTGAATTTAAGAAAATTCGACGTTACTTTGATAAAAATACTTTGTACATATTTAGAAACACACTTCTATTTTTTTTTTTACTTAAAGTCACTTTTTCTATTTTTTGTATGATTTTATGAGTATAAAAATACCTATGTATTTTATAAACAAGGCGTTTTTTAAATTTTAAAACAGTCATAACTACCATTTTATGTATATTTTCGATCTTAATGTGATTAAACTAGATGATTGCAAATAAAAAAATGTTCTATTTTGAGAATCCTGTAGGTTTCCAGATTTTCCTAATTTTTTTTACTCTTTTAATCGCTAAGTTTGAGTGCTATATTTGGTGGAGTGCTCTATTAAGGTCTAATCGAGTCGACGACTCATGCTGTTCAAGAACATATATACTTTTTAGGCTCTGCCACGCCTTAATCTGCCTGTTACATACAAAGCAACGAATGCAATATACTCTTGAGCTTATCGAGTAACGGGTATTGTAATGAAACACGTTATGTTGCTTGCCACCAACGCTGCAACTTGTTGCATTCGCCAGGCTTTAGCACCGTTAGGGTCAGCGCCCAAAAAGCAGCAAATAAACATAGTGCGAGAGAGAGAGAGGGAGGGAGATGTGGAGGGAGCGAGAAAGATATTATTATAAAATAGTTAGGAGATGCCGCATAAATATGCATACATCATAAATAATACGCGGCGGCGCCTCAAACCATTGCAAAGCAATGTTGCAGCAGTTGCTGTTGTTGTTGTTGTTGTTGCAGATGTTGTTGCAGATGTTGCAGTTGTTGCTGTGGCTGTTGCAGTTGCAGTTGCAAGCTCTTGGCTAAGTTTGCCAAGCTGGTCAATTGCCCACCTGACCAGCTGCCCAGTTTGTAGTTGTTGTTGTTGTTGTTGTTGCTGTTGCTTTGCTGCTTGATTGCTTGTGAGTGAGTGAGCGGCACACACACACACACACACACACACACACACACACACATACTGATTGCTAGTTTGCGTGTAAACAGATTCTGCAGTTTGCCGCTGCTGCACTTTGCATTTGTAATTAAAAATCAAGCAATTGAGGCGCAGGAAGTGATATGTATATACCCCTCCCTCCCCCCCCCACCCCACCACTCTTCATCCTGCCTTTGCTTCATCTTTATCTTCTGCTTCTTCTTTTGCTTCTGCTCTGTTAGTCACTTTTTTTTTATGTGCTTAGAGTTATGCAAGGCTGAGGATGTTCATATCTGCCTACATATCGTATAGATCCCCCCTCTCTCTCTCTCTCTGTCTCACTCTTTCTTTCTTTCTTTCTCTTGCTCTCCCTTTCTACCCCTCCCCATTCTCCTTTCCTTCGTTCAACTGTTGCTCTCGCTTCGCTTATCACAACTACAAATTTTTGCCTAGAGCATTCTCCCTCCCTCTCTCTCTCTGCCTCTGCACGCGTTTGTATGTGAGCGTGTGTGTGTGTGTGTCTGCATGTAAATAACTGTATTTTATTACATACTTTTATTTTATCTTGGCAAAAATATCGCCAAAGTTGCGCAGACAGCGACTCGAATCGACGCCAATCGCGGTCAATGTACGTCGCAGTCGCAGTCGACATCGCTGCCGCTGTCGACGTCAACGTCGCTGTCGCCATCGCCATCGCTTGCTCTTCATCTGCAACTCCATCTTTGCTGCTTCTTCTTCATCTTGTTAATCGAGCAACTGACTGTGTGTGAGTGTACGAGCGGGAGGGGAAGATGATGGTGCATGGGCGGGGGAGGGGGAAGGGGGAGAGGGGACAGTGCACATTTGGCGCTGCGATAGCCACATCGATTACTAAGCGCAATTTTCGATATGCCAATTTGGTATTTTTCTTCTTTTTTCTTTTTGGTTTTTGTTTTTTTTGGTTTATTTCTTCTGTCGATAAATTCCAACTGCGTAGATTCCATAGACATTAACATTAACTTTCTCCACGCTGTTTACAGTTACAGATAAAAGGAAACACCCAAAAGCGTTCTCAGACTGAAACTCTCAGCACCACGTGTAGAATTACCAAATATCTTAAGTATTGTAGTTATATTATAGTTTTTTGTATTATTCACCAAATTATTAAGTAGTTATGATACTTTCTGACTGCTCCAGAAGTGGAGTAAAGTACTATCAACGAACTATAACTAAATAAACAACAATTCTTAAAACAAAAATTGTATCAAAGCTAACCGCTCTATAAGTTCTTTTGCATCTAGCGTTAGTCTTTAGTAATTCTCAATTGATTTTTAGTCTCAACTATTTGGAATTCATCATAAAAATTTGTTACAGTCAATCATAAGTCTATCAGAAACTAAATTAGCTTTAATCAAAATGCATTTAAAAATAAAATATAATGTCCTTGGATGCATATGATATTATTAAGTATAAATACAGGATCTAAAAACAAAAAAAGAGTACAAATATTGCTGTATATCAGAGATTCCCAAATTGTCAAATATCTTATTGGCAAAGATCAAATTTCAATTTAAAAGCACAAACTATAGAAACGTGTATAAAAATCTTTTTAAATAAATTTAAAGTCTTTTTACAGTCTAACTGAACTCAAAGATTAAAAGTCCATCGAAATGAATATTATAATTGTTTCTTTTAAAAACTAATTAGATTTTATTATGCTATATTTTATAAGCTTCCAAAAAATATGTATGAAAACTTTTAGACTGTTTCAAGGTTGCTTTAAAGCAGGAGTTGTCTTTAATAAAAGTATCTTAAGGCTGAAGAGCAAAGAAATTTAATGAAAGTTTTTGTTTTTTTTTTAAATTTAAAACCCTATTTAATTTATTGTTTAAAGAAGATTACTTATAATGGTTTTGATCAACATTGATCAGCAATAAAATAAAATTCTGGAAGCACTTTTTAAACGTTGGCAATGTGAAATTTTAAAGTATTGTTTCCCCTCAAAAAAAAAAAAGAAGGTGGCAAAAGGCATTAATTGCAACTGAGTTGCAAATATAGTGAAATCAAGGAAAAGAAACAGAGAGAAAGAGAGAGAAATGTGCGGTAAATAAAAGGAGGAGTAGACAATCGGTATATAGCCATAAAATAAGCTGGTACCGCGAAATTTAATTGATACATTTACCGATAAACACACGCCTGGGAGTCTCGGAATGGGGCAAACCGATATGGTAGTTGTAGGGCACAACAAGGAGAGACAAGGAGAGAGAGAATAGGTGTAGTAGTATAAGTACGAGTACGAGTACAATAAAAGGTAGTCAGGGCAGTTGAAACTGAGGGCCTTGTCCATGTCCATGGCATCCATCCGTCCGTTGGGATGGGGAAGCGCAGAAGTGTAATGATATGAGAAAATTAAATTGGAAATCCACGAAATGATTTATTAATAAAGCACATCAAGCTCGAAAAATGAAGAAGACAACACACAAAAAAAAAAAAAAGAGGAAACCAAAAGCAGAGATGGAAAAAAAGTGAAGGGTTCGGGTTCGAAACGGTTCGCATAAAGCATAAAATGAAGAGGAAGACCAAGGCGAAACGATGCTGAGAAACAAGGGCAATGGGCACATGGCGAAAGGATGGATGGATGATGCCGGGAATCAGTGTCCAGTGGAGGTAGGGAAAGGGAGGAGGAGGAGGAGCAGCAGGAATTGGCGACTGACTTTGTCCATTTACTTTTGTACGCGTTACGCTTTCCACCTGAGCCGCAGAGTCAAAGTCAAAGACTTGATGTAGGGACAGTCCATGCAACAGGCAACAGACAACAGGCAACAGGCAGTTGCCCCCAATTCGATAAAAGCAGTCAGCGACAAGTGGCAACAACAACAACAACAAGAGTGCCTCTAGTCACGTCTTGAGCGTCTTTTAGTCTTTTAGTTAGCTTGCAACTCATTCAACCTGTTGCACGTGGCAGCTGTGTCTGTGCGTAATTATGTGCTCTCCTCGTATGTGGTAGCTAGTGCAGCACGTTGCACGCTGCAACATTGTGAAATTGAAATCACTTACCTTATCGCAGAAGACCTTTATCTGACAGTAGCCCCGATGGAAGACCGTCGCATCTCGCGGATCCTCGAACGTATCGATTTGTACGTGCAACGGCAGACCCTGCAACAAACAACAAAAATGTACAAATGTGAATTAAAGCGAAATATTATAATGAAATCATAATCATTTCACGAGTATTTTTATGCCAAGACCAACTGCGCAGGCCATTTTAGTCAGGCTTCACTGTAGCTGTCACAATTTGCAGTCCAACTGCAAGTCGAACTTCAAGTCTGTGTTTCTGTCAATGAAATATCAACTTAATGGTACGCATTACAACATACAAAGGATGCAACAACAACAACACAAGCAACAACAACAACAACAACAACAACTATCTTTCTACCTACGTAAACTTTGAAAGAACCAGTAAGAATTGTAGCAAAGCTCACAAATGACAATCGCCGATGGCTTTTTGCCAGTTCTTCTTCTTCTTCTTCTTCTTCTCCTCCTTTTTTATGATGTTGGCCTTGCCACACGGGTATTATGACTATGTGATTAAGTGTGTAACACGGTTAGATCCTAGGTGTAACGCCCCTTGAGCATACCCAGTAATTTGTAGGCACAGGTGTTTATGTAGCCCCAATGCAACAATTTTGATCTCTCCTATAAAACCTACACGACATTAACTTTACTTTAGCATGGGTTGGGCGTATTATTACTTGAAATACTGACTGTATATTCAAAACTATTAGTTATTTGTACTACATTCCTAATAAAATTTGATGAAATTTTGATTTACATAATTTTACTAACTTTTTTTATACGCTATTTGATTTTCTTTTAGCTTTAAAGATGTTTAACTATTGTCAAAACTATCGCATAATTTGAAACATTATTTGAACATTATTCCTAATAAAATTTGATGAGATTTTATTTTTTTTTATCAGATATCAGATTTTCATTTCTTACAAGTGCTTTCTTTATGCTTAAATTATGCTCAGATTTAGAGATGTTTAACTATTGTCAATACTATCGCATAATTTAATGAATGTATTATATAAATATAAATAACTATAAATTCTGCTAAGATTTGTAGATGTAGAGATACCAACAATGGTTTTAAGAAAATTCAATAAATTTTAAAGAATTATGCTAAGGTAGGATTGCTTAACTATTGCTTAAACTATCGCAACAAAATATAACAAATATAAATTGTGCTAAAATTTGTAGCTATTTGATATATAATATAAACTGTTGGATTGAGATGTAGAAATACTTGGCTCTATTGTAATACCGATTAAATAATTTTAGCTTTAAGAGTTTTTTTTACTTTCGTTTAAACTATCCTATAATTGAATATCAGTATTAAATTTAACATATTCCTATAAGTTATTGCATCTATGAAATATACATAAGTTCGTATATATTTTATATCAAATGGAACCTTTAGAATAAGATAAGCTTTAGGATAACACTAATGATAATTATACGGAAAGATTAAATGAGCCTGAAGAATTGCTTTGTTGTTGGCGTACAGTGAAACTTGACTTTCTTGCGCTTTTTAGACTTTAGTTAAATACATATTTCTTAATTATTTCTTAGTTTTAAAAAGTAAATTGAAAGTTGAACTCACCTTGACACCTTTTTGACTGCTGAAATCCGTGCTGAGACACTGTACGGCAATGTTGATCTGTGAAGGCAAAAAAATGAAAGAAAAAAAAGTGAGACAATTAAAGAAAAATCAAATGCTTAATAAATAAATTGAAATAAAAAAGAAATTAAAGCGACAACAAAAAGTGCAAATTGCGTTTACAGATTGCAGACAAAGGGGGGAATGGGTAGGGGTAGGGGTATGGGTAGGGGGAAGGGGGGTTGGACTTCAATTTCAACATGGACTGCGACTGTTATTAGAAGCAATTGTTTTCTCTCTATTAAGTCGATGTCCTCTTTATGCCCACGACAGTTTAAAACATTCCAACACACGCACACACACACACACACACACACAATAAAAGGCGGGGATATATATATATATAAATATATATGTATATAGTAGTTGAATATGGCAATGGCAATGCCAATGGAAGCTGGAGACAATAACAAGGCAATACACAGAGGACCAGACCGAACTGTGGCAATAACTGAGTAGCCAGAGACATGAGGGAGAGAGAGAGAGAGAGGGGGGGGGGGGATGCAGAGTAAGAGAGACAGCAATGGAGGGGGGAGGGGAGTGTTGGTAGGCCAGTTGACTTTTGCAACGCATCCAATTCATTTTTTTTTTTCGATTTCGATTCAGTTGCTCAGCGACAGACTTCAAGTCGCACTCTCTGTGTGTGTGTGTGTGTGTGTGTGCGAGTGTGTGCGTGTGTGTGTGTGCGTGTGTGTGTGTGTGTGTTTAAAGGCATTTTAAGCATGTCCAAGCCAGATGCGACGAGCCAAAGACAAACAACACAAAAAAAAAAAAAGAAAAAAAAAAGAGTAGAAAATCCATCAACGCAAAAATACCAAAGGAAACAATCTTAATGGTAAAAGTGCAACGCAGTCGCTGCAGTCGACGTCGACGTCGACGTCAGCGTTGCAGTTGCTGCTGTTGTTGTTGCAGTTGCTGTTGTTGTTGCTGCTGAACGTGGAGCAGTATTTAATGTGAATAATTAGCGGGCGCGTACCATATAAGAGGAGACACAGAGACAGAGAGACAGACAGAGACAGAGACAGAAACAGAGACAGAGACTAAGGCGGTGGCCAGTGCTGTGGTTGTTGTTGTTGTGGCTGTGGCAGCCAGAGGGGAGTTGCAAGCAGTGTGGCAAGCACCTGCGTGTCAGTGCGTACGAAAGTTTTATACGTATATATATATATTCCTTTTTTTTGTTGCTGTTGCTGTTGTTGTTGTTGTTGCCACCGCTGGGAAAGGCAATAACAGATGCGTGCGGCAGTCTGTGGGGAAGAGAGGGGGGGGAGGGTGTTGGTAGATAGCGTAGCTGCCTAACGGCATAAAACGAAATCGACATTATGCGACCGCGGCGTCTGCAACTGCAACTGCAACAGGCAACAGTCTCAACAGGCGACAGACGACAGTCGACAGTCGACTCTCTCTCAATGTCTCTGGCGATTTTTATAGATGTCTCTGTATTTTTTTTGTATTTGTAACAATTTGTAAATAAAAAAGCGCGTATCAAAATGCAGTCAAGATTGCGCTTATGGCCAGTCCAGGCAATTGGCCAACGGTCCAGTCCGCCTGTTAGCCAATTTAATAACTGCTTACCAATTTGACACAAGTCACTGAACTTGCCATTTGACAAAATACAAAATAAAGCATTTAAAAAATGGAAATAAATGTTGAACAACAAAAAAAATCAGTGCAATTGCAATCACATTACGATTTCAAATTTGTATACCCTGTAAAATGGTCACAGTCAGACATGCGTAACTTTCTCTGCGCTATGATATTGAAGTCTATCTAAAATACAATTTCATTGATTTTCTCTCATAGTCTAGAGTTCAGCGAGGTATTTATAAGTCACACATTTTTACAGGGTATCTTTAAGTAGAATACTATCTGTCAGCGTATTTCTATTTTATTAAAATAGAAAACCTTGTTTTTCAAAGAGAGATTTTAGACAACTTTTTAACTATAGGGTATCAGATAGTCGTAAATTCAATTCAAAAAGCACTTATACTTATCTACATATGCATAAAAATTTAATAAAATACACATCTGATTTACATTAGGCTAGTGATGTAAATTCAAACTTTTGATCACTTTTAATATCAAACTGAAAAGGAAAATTGCCAAAATAAAAAGGGTATCTAGGTATCGGAAAATTATAGAATGCTTTGTCAACATATCAGACAATTATAGATCGAGTTGCAAATCTCGAGTTTAAAAAAAAAAAAGGTTTCTTAATTTGAAAATGCAATTTTAATCACAAGATTAAAGCGCATTTTCAAAACAAATCTAGTTTTTCTTGGATCGTTTTAATGTCTGATTCAAACTTTGTAATTTTTATGGGTTTATTATTAGAGTCGTTTATCAAAAATTAAACGAGTTAACTTAATTCTGAAAATTGAGTACGATGAAAAAGCCCCAGGATTTTTAATGGAAATCGACTTAAGTATCTCGATAGATCGTTAAAACAAATTATCGCTATTTTAGGCCATTAAGAAACAGTTTACAGGGTATTGTACAGTGCGATAAGTTGTCAATTTTTCATGGAAATCAATTTAATCAACTCGACAGATTGTCAAAAAATAATTATCGAGCTGAAATACTCGATAATCGCTAATTAAGGCCAATAAGTAATATGTTACAGGGTATTGAGCAGTCGAGCACTTTGCTTTAAACAATATTGTTTATTGAAATTTGATATTTGCCGTCGCTTAAGCAATTGCAATTGTAATTGTTGTTGTTGGCTTTTTTTTTGGGCGGAGCTTTAATCTAAGCTTTAGTATGCATCTGCGGTGCAATTGTAAAGCGGTTTGTTGGTGCGGTGGTTGCGGTGATTGCTGTGTTGTTTGCGTTGCATTTGGCATTGCAGCGGGGCGTATACGTAATCCGACGGCGCTTGCTGCTTGAGCGCTCGATAGAATTGCAAATATTTGAGGCGATTAAAATTGCTGATAATTGCTAAATTAAACGCGCTGGGAGCTCAGACTATGTTAGTAGCTGTATTAACCGTAGTCGGACGTCGCTTTGCCTCTGACTGTGCCAATATACCCCGTCATAAAATCTAACACACACACACACAGTGAAAATTGTCGAGGCAGGTGATTAAAACCAAGTGTCATAAATAAATAAATGCATAAATTATTCTTTTGAATAAAGGCAAAACAACAACAACAACAAATATGCATAGCTTAAGCAACAAGCGAGATGGCAATAAGATTAGTTTTAGCAGCGCGTGCAAGCGAGATGGCTATAGAGGTGACTGGCGCAACGCGACGCGCGTTGAATAATTTGCGTTGTACTTGCAATTGAAAATAAATCACAAATTAATTCTTGCACACACACAAACACATGCACACAGCGTGTGAGAGCGAACTCAAGAGAGAGAGAGCGAGAGAGAGAGAGAGGATGGCAATGCAGGAGGCGGGGGAGCAAGGGGGTTCATTTATTTGCCGTCTCGTTTTGTTTACATTTTTATATTTCTGTTTTCATTTTAATTTAAGGCGGCGCTCCACACAAACAAAATGGCGACTTCTACACTTGACACAGCAAACAACAGGTGTAAATCACATATTTACTATATACACTCAGAAAAACAATCAAGATTTCCGTACTTAAACAGGCCATTTTCAAGTACAAACGATCTCAAAATCTTTCTAAGTTCGGAATTTCTAAAGTTGAGAACAAAAATCTTATTTCAAATTCGGGTTTCGCAAGTACGTAATCGTTTCGTAAATCTTAAAACGAAATTTTTCGGGAATACTTTAAGTACGTTTTGGGTTTAATTCAAGTCTGTAAAAATTGAAAGCATAATACTTTAAGTACACAAAAATCTTGAACTTAATTCAAAATATACATGTTTCAAGTACAAGAAAATTTTCATAAACAATAAGAATTCAAAGGTGCGACAATGAAAAAGAAATATTCCAAAATGTACTTGATTTAAGTTCGAAACGTTCTCATTTTTAACTTTCTTTTAATCTTGAATTAACTATTTTATCTTACAATTTTTAAGTACTATTAATCCTAAACTAGTTTAGTACAAATAACTCAGTTATTTCTGGAGGTATGTTAACGAGACTTTCGGATTATATATTTGCCGTGGCCTTATATATTCTGACTTAGTTTGGTTAAAATCGGACTAGTATTTCGGACAGCTGCCATAGGAAAGGAAAGTCAGAACTCTAAATTTGAGATCGATTCATATTTAATTTAGGATTTTTAGTACACAGCAATCTTACAATTTTATAGACGGTATAAATTCAAGTACGGTCTTACCTAGTTTTAGTATGACATTTTTTTCTGAGTGTATGAATGTATGTACATATGTATGAATGTTGAAATAACTTAGAACTTACCTTGGCTGAGCTCTCGAGCGGATTCCAATAGACGGCAATGGCATTGTGAGACACTTCCTCAATGCAGCCAACGAGACCAACCGAGTTCTTAGTGTCTGCAAATAGAAAAGAAATCAAAGCAGTGTGTAAGAGAGTAATCAAGAGAGCGAGCGTGAGTGAGAGCGGAGAGAGCAAAGCTAACAACGCATTGGAACGTATTGTATCGCATTGTATCGTATTGTATTGCATTGTATTGCATTTGTATCGTCTCGTCTCGTCTTGTGTCGTGTCGTTTCGTTTGTATTTAACAATTAAGGAAAACTTCTGTGACAAGTGCCTAATGAGTTATGCCTGATGGGGCAAGTAACGCAACAGGATGCAACAACACAAGCGGTGGCAGTGGCAGTGGCAGCTGCAGCACAGAGAGAACTAGTGAGCGAGAGGGAGCGAGAGAGGTAGCCAGATTATCTGCAATCAAACAACCCCGAACGCATTGCGCGTTTATCAATGTCATAACTTCGAACGGAGTCTGTTTACCACCGCTTTTTCCCCGCTCAACCGATCTGACTCTACGCTCAATAAAAACCAACAATTTACGGCTAGAAATCTTATACAATGGCCACTGTACACACACACACTCAGACACACACACACACACACACACTCGGACGGACAGACGCTGTTGGAGTTCGTTGGATTTACGCACCTGCATCCAAGATTCTTTGCTTTACGGAATGCTGACGACTGTGCCAGAATTGCCAGGCCTTTATCTCATCTTCGGGGCTCTTCTCCTCGCGAAACATTAACATGATCACACTCTGTGGAAGAAATAAAAGAAAGAACACACAAAAATCAAAATACATATTAATTAGTCTTGTTTTCCTACGCAAATACCCTGTAGACTTAGTCTACATGGAGTTTTATCAATTATATAATGTCAGAAATGTCAAACTACGTATTAAATATTGTATTTTGTTAACTAATTTTAAATGTTACTTGAATCGCTAATTAATTAAGTTAAAATAATAAAATATCCCTGTAGTTATGTATTAAATATTGTCTCTAAATTTGGTTATATTTATAAAAAACTATTGGATAGTGTAAATTAATCAACTTATAGATTTTAATGTGACCCATCATTATCCATTCGACTTTTTAAGCTTAGACCCATTAATTTTAATTGTTATTTAAGATCTCAGTGAAAGAAATCTTGTGGTAAAATGTATTAAAATAATGTAAAAGTCAAACTGATTTAATTTATCGGTTCTAAATGAACTGAATTTATGCCATGATTACATCAGAAATATAATTATTATAAATAATTGTTTGTGAAACAATCAGCTATTGCTTACAGGGTATCTCTCAGTCGTTTTGGCTAAAGAAGTCTAATAAAAAAATCAAACTGATTTAATTTATCGCAACATAATGAACTGAACTTATGCCGTGATCACATGAGAAATATAATTATTACAAATTGTTGTTTGCAGAATAATCAGCTATTGATTACAGGGTATCTCTCCGTCGTTTTAACTGACAAAGTCTTCCCCTTTTGACAGATATGAGTTGTGACATTTGTTGCCAGGCTGCTGCCTTACTCGCACCCTATAAAGTCAAAAGGATTAGACGCTGGCGCACAAAAGGACGAATTCGATTTAGCAGAAAAATATCTAGCACATTTGTCCTGCCAACGATCAGACTGATCTGTCTGTCTGTCTGTCCGTCTGTACGTCTGTCTCTATGTCCTTGCGACTTTTCCCAGAGCATTTGCATTTTCTGTGCATTATTTATACATAAATTTTCAAAGATTTTGAATAATTATGGTGACAGCGAAGCGCACAGATACATTTACATCCGCAGAGATACAGATACGAAGATAGTGAGATTTGAAGACGATCCCGTGTCGGCAGTTCTTGAAATTGCAACCCTTTGTTTCCCTTCCCTTAGTTTTAAATCTTTCGCAACGCTCCAACTGATTACTTGGCATAAATATTTTTGTGTATTTTGTGCGCCTTTTTCCTAGGGTTCTTTTCGGATTTCTTTATAGACTTCGTAAATATTCATGGGCTAATCAGCTCGTAAATTATACTCGTTGTTTCTTTTTTGTCAGTTTTTCACCGTTACTAGCTGGGAAATGGATATGGAAATGAAAATGAACAAAAATGCTAATTCAAATGCTTTTGCTCGATTTTTCTTCAATTTACTACGATGTTCTTAAATTTCTTCTTCATAGTTTAACCCATTATGAGGGGACGTGCCCGAAAAGGAGCGAGAGGGTTAAACAAATAAACTCGTAAATTAATTTTGACACTTTTTTCTTCAACGTCTTAAGCAAAAATATTGCTGTTTTATGGAAATACGAGATCATAATACGGTATGGCACATCAAATGGGCTACCAGGACAGTGGCAACTCTAAAACTTGACATACATAAAGTCTTCAAACTGTATATTATTATTAAATTTATCGTTTTTCATTATAGAAACAATTTCTAGGCTGAATAATAAACTAGTAGGGTAGTTAGGTCGGTAGGGTTGCCTAGAGATATAGCGGCAACTCTAGAGCTTGAGGTCTTGGAAGATATTTATTTAATTTTCTTAAGTTTTAAATTACTTGAAACGTTAAAATATAAATACAGATACAGTGACAATTTTTGAATTCAAGATCTTGAAGATTTCTCGTAATTTTATCAAGTTACCCTTTGTTAATTAAATTTTTCTTAACGAAAATTCGGTCGGCATGATTTGACAAATTTAACGCCCAATATCTTTGAAATCTTCAAGATCATTTTACCATGCTTTTTTTTAATTTGTCGCCAGTTTTTGTTGCATATGCAAATGTGGAATTGAAAGAGAACCCCAAAGCGAAATAAGAGCTCTTAACTCAATTGTTGTTTACTTAGTCACTTCCACATCCATTTCTATTTCTATTTGTATTTGTATTTCTTATTTCAATTCCCGCTTCCCATTTCAACTGTTACTTTGATTGTCATTCTTCAACGGATCTCAACGGGTTCAGTTAACAATTTGCATTAGCATTTTCCAGTAGCAAGCAGTCAGAAGACGTCATTTAAGCTTATCTGATTGATGATGTTGATGTGTATTGTCCTGGATGTTCTGAGCCTCAGCCCAATTCCGAAACGAAAGTCCTGAACAAACAACACACACACACACACACACACACACAAGCGAGAGTGTGTGTTGAAAGGCTCACAATTTGCATTGAGCGTCATATTCAAATTCTCATAAGGCCGCCCCAGAGTATCATTTATCATTTATCATCGGGCGTCAGGATATGCAAAGGAATGTTAAGAAAGGATTGAAGATACAGGATATGCATGTAGTTGTAGTTGTTGTGTAATTGAGCAAAGGGTGCCGAGTGCCGAGAACTGACAAACTTGATTAGCGCTCAGGCAAACTGACAAACTCCTCGGGGCATCAACTTGAGCATTGACAAATAGAGCGATCGGATTCTAAGGGGTATATGCTCTTAAGCCCCTACCCATTGGTGTTGATAGAAATAACAATAATACTCGTAGTAGAAGATTCAATACCATCCATTGTAAGACCTCATATTATAGATATGTATTTTAATTCATACGTATAATACTTAATTCCTTTTTAAGAATTTTGATAAATAATAAAACAGAATACCAAAGTTGAGAAAAAAGTTAGGAACAAAGAAACTTGTAATTATTAAAAAAACATCTGTAACTGTAATTACTCAATTTAAATTATAATAAAAAATATTGGGAATGTAAAAGCATTTTTAAAAATCGCAGCGTTGTAGATATACTAAGTTTCTTAATTCTTATACTCGTTACATAAATATACATTACGGGTATATTGAATTCGATGTTTCTACTATTTTCAATATAAATGTTCAGATTGCAGATAATTAGTTAAAGCTTAATAAATTAATGCTTATTTTTTTAAGAGTCTTAATAATTTCTTTTTTTCGATGTAGATTAAAATAATGCGAACCCAGTCATTTTTCGAGAAATATTTGGGCGTAAAATACCAAGAAATATAATTTAACTAGAAACTAGGAGCATAATGTTTTTCTTATTAACTTTCCTAATTTTTGTAGCTTATTTTGGTAAACTATATATTATTCTTAGCTTCAATCTCAGTTTATGTTATTGCTAATATTTGTTAATATTTTGAATGATATCCTACCTTAACTGTTGTATTCTTGATTGGCTTTTCCGCATCGTGCACATACTCCAGGGTGATGCCATAGAACTGCCCCTTGTTGATGTAGGTGATGCGATCGTCCTCACGACGCTGGGACGAGCTAATCGGACTCTCCAGATTATATCGAAAGCCCACATTTGTGAAGCTATCAAAAAGATTTAAAAAGCAAGGCAAATGTATAACAGAAGTTGTATAAAAGATGATAAGTGTGTTAGTCTTTAATATAACAGTTGAAGTTTGGACTTACATTTTTGGTATTTGGATTTTATCAGCATCGTTTTGACGGCCAAAATCGTGCCAGGGCCTTGAACGTGTTGAACCATTTGTGCTGGTATCCACCAGTGATGTGGTTGGACTATTCTGGCTGCCGTGCACCACTGTGCGTTGCTGGATGCTGTTCACGGAGACGGGTATGCTGCTGCCGTTGGCATCGATCAGGGTGCCCGGCTGGCAAAGTTCCGTATAGTCGAAGGACTGCGAAGGGTGGTTAAGGTTAAAGTTTAGAGCAATTTTAAATTAAAATTTTAGTAGTAATTCAGTAAATAATAAAATAAATAAATAAGTAAGTAGAGCTAAGTTTAAAATTAAACACTTTAATGGACATGTCACGCATTTAACTACTCGCTACTCGTTACTCGCTACACATTTAAATAACAGTGCTGCAAGTTAAGAGATGGCTTATTGTTACAGAATATTTACTCGCTACTCGTTACTCGCCACTCGCTACACTTGTAAAAAACAGTACTGCAAGTTTAGAGAGGTCTTATTGTTATAGAGCATTTAATGGACACGTCACGCATTTTACTCGCTACTCGTTACTCACTACTCGCTACATTTAACAGAAACTGTACTGCAAGTTTACTTCGCTATAGAAAATTTCAGTGTATACCTGCTGTATGTGATTCTGATCCCGCGGTGTGATGGCATCCGTGCCAATGCCCGAATCGGGACTCGGTAGATCCACAGTGAGACCCGCTGCCGTTATGGCTTTGGCATATAAAGGTGTACCACCGTTTTTCACCGACTGTTCCTGCTGCTGTTGTTGTTGTTGCTGTTGTTGTTGTTGTTGCTGCTGCTGTTGTTGTTGTTGCTGTTGACTGTGATGGTGTGCATTACTGCTGGTAAGCACTGTGGTTGTGGTGGGCGCATTGCTTGTAAAGCGCGCCTCATAGACACCTCCAACGGGTTGAGCCTGCGTCGCCGCCGAAACAGAAACATCCTCGCCATAGAGACTGCGAGCGGTACCAGCGGGAACGTAGCCACCTTGGCCATCGGGTGCAAAGTATTCCCGATAATACGGTTCCGTTATGAAGGTCGTTGTGGGCGGGGGGCCGGGCGGCAATCGGGTGGCCGTATACATGCCATAGCTATCGGTTGTGATGTACGGACCCGGACTGGGACTCTGCGCTTGCAACGAGCTCTGTTGGGTGGGTCCGGTACTGCTCTGATGTGAGGTCTGCAGGAGTTCGGGATCAATCTTTCTCTCTCTTTTTTTCTCACACTCTAGCACACATGCTGCTCTCTCGCTCGCACTCACCTGTAGATAAATCTGTGTACCGCCCGTAGTAGCATACATCTCTAGATCTGCTGTGGAACTGGCGGGACTAGTTGCAGTTGCAGTTGTGGTTTCAGCTGCTTCTGTTACAGTTGTTGTTGTTGTTGTTGCAGCTGTATTATCGCTAATTTGTGCCTCACTTCTGGTGGCATCCACGCGCAATATCTGTGAAATTTTCGTGTTTGTTTTGCATTTTTAACTTGGACTTGAACTTAAAGCTAAGACTTTTGAATGCTGTCAAACAATTGGTTCAGCCTATTTTTTACATTGATTGATCTACACACAAACACACTCACACATTCACACAGACAGCAATAACAATAACATTAAGCACGTGTATTTATTAATTGTCGCTTGTTGATTGATGACGGATTTTCGACGCGGAAGGTCAAAACGAAACTGACCAGGTGACAAAAAATGCCTCTCTTTTTCTCAAAACTCAAGTCTGAGTTCTTTTCCGAGTGTTGTTAGCTGCTGATTCATAAGCCCAAAAGACAAGCGGGCCAATAAGTACAGTTTATAAAAAATTCATATACACAGTCGCAACAGTCGTCGAGTGGAAAGAAACCAATTAAAATGCGTTGTCCACAGCGCGCGAGAGAGAGAGAGACGACAACACGCATATATATATATATAAATATCTATATAGTATATGGTATATAATTATATATATTTGTATATGCATATGTTAATTAGCATTGCTGCCTTTTGATTTTTTTTTATTGATCGCACCAAAATGTCAAACGTTTTTCGACTCTTTATATTATTATTTTTTTTTTCGTTGTCGTTGACGCGCGCTAAATGAGGTAATATGCCAAAGAGATACAGATACAGATACATAGATACAATATACATATATATGTGTATATGCCACGCCCTGTTTAATGGCCAGCATCTAGGCGCAAAATTAACATTAAGTTGATGACTTTTTCACGAAAGAAAGTGAAATCCCAACACAGACGTCATGAATCGGGTCTATAACCATATGTATCCAATCTGTGCACACTCTCCATCTCTGCAGACATTTCTACAATACATTTCATTAAGTAATATTTTCAACTAAATGCCAACAACAACAAAATTTGACAAAGATTAGAAAAAAAAAAAAACGAAACACGAAAGAAATAATTAACAATATTATAATTTCAGTCTGTCCAATTGTTATTTATACAAAATGAACTGTTGTATAATTTAGCAGCCTTGTTTTTGTTTCTTTTAAAATTTTTGTAGATTTTTGTCTGTCTTTATTTCTTCTTTTTTTGGGGGGGGTTTTGTCTCAAATCGCCCCAAAGATTCTAGCTGCGAGCTAATTAAATTTGTTCATAAAAATCAATTTGCATTTTTTTTTTCAGCTTCAGTTTCAGCTTCAACGTGCAACGTCAGAAAAGGCCTTGGCTAGTGAGTCTCTAAGCCAACGATCGACAGTTTTTTATTTTTTCATCGTTTTTTTTTTTTAGGTTTTTGTGCGTGTCGCGTTTGAATCTTTAGGAATCGTTAGCATATATGCCATATATAAGTAGTATATCTATAGTCTACAGTAAACTGAGCTATTGACGCTAGAATTATGCTAAGTGAGCATCTATCTCTTTCGCTCTATTTCTCGCCCAGGCATTCTGTCTCTGTCTCTGTCTCTGGCACATATTTATGTATGAGGAAGAAATAAAAAAATTTAAATAAAGCCAATTAACTATTTTAATGCCTTTGGATGATAAAAAGTGAAACTTTTTTCTTCATCTGCTTCATGCTGTTTGTGTTGTTGTTGTTTTATTTTTGTATTTTGTCTATTTTTGAGATATTCTGTTTAGCTGGCATTTTTATGCATATCGTTAATTCTCGGAAATAAACCAAGGCAAGACAAATAATCTAATACACAAGAATGAATATAACAAAATTATGATTATATATATATAGTTTTTTTTAACTTTTAATAGTTTTGTTTATCAAGTGCTTTTAAGATTTTAATTTAGTCTTCAATAAGTCGAATAATTTGTTAGCTGGGTTACTTTAAAATTCAGAAACATTTCTTTTTTCTAAGTTCTTTTAAAGAAACTTTATTATTGCTTATAAGTTTTTTAAAACTCTAACATAACTTATAACTTATCAAACCGGAAATATATATATTTTGGGCAGATTTGTTGACTATAAAAAAAAGAGCAAACAATATAAAAAGATTCGATGCTCTTGTTGTTAAATCGATTAAATTGAGCACATGAAAGATATAGCAAATTTTGAAACAAACTGCCAAAGTTTTATCCAAATCGGACAATATTAAAGTACCCTATAGCTAACATGGCTTGAAAAAATATTAAGACCGAGAAAAATGTTTATTTTTAGAGAACTCTCAAAGAACCTCAAAAAATATAAGATAAGGATAAGAAATGAAATGGATCTCAAAAGAAAACTTGTTCAAAAAAGGAATTTCGTCTGGAATATTTTTAATTTTGAACTTCATTATCTTTTTGGTGCTGAATGCAAAATATTCTGTATGGTATATTAATTTAAATATAATCTTTTCATTTCATCTGGATATTTGGAAAAAATATAAGATAAAGAAAAGAAATGAAATTGATCTCTAAAGAAAACTTCTTCAAAAAAGGAATTTCGTCTGGAATATTTTTTATTATTAATTTTGAACTTCATTATCTTTTTGGTGCTGAATGCAAAATATTCTGTATGGTATATTCATTTAAATATAATCTTTTTATTTTATCTGGATACTTGTAGTAAAATTTCAAATGTTTTTTAGTACAATTCCAATCTTACTTTTCAGCAAGAGTATTCAATTGTCTGTGTTTGAATGCTATTTTTCTTTTTCAGCTAATGATTCAACTTTCCGGTCTAAAAATTGCAACAAATTGCAATATCAATTTTTCATTTGTCAATTGGAATTTGAATATGAATTCTGTGCCATAAATTAGCTAAGCAATTTGTTATATATGTTACGGAACCTTTAGACTCAATCAACAGATATATAGATAGCATTATATAAACATATATATAAATGTATGTATATATATTTATTAGTTATGGCCATGTCGCCGCCTGAATGCAAATGAATAAGACAAATATTACGAATAATTAACTGTCAATGCGAGAAAAAAAGTGTATTTATAATATGAATGTACAATAAATTAGAGTGCAATGCAAATTGCAGATAAATAGAAAAACAACAACAACAATAACAACAAGACAGCAAGAAAACAAGGCAATTAAATTTAACTAAAAAAAAAATCTTTGCTCAATGAATTTTTCTATACATTTTTCCGTCCACACACACACACACACACATATACACACGCACATTTGTAGCCCACACTCTCATCTGCAAATCGAAGCGTTAAAAAGCAACAACAACAGCAACAACAACAACTGTTACTGTTACTGTCATTATTGTTGTTGCTACTACTACTAGTTGTTGTTGTTGTTGTTGCTGTTGGGTTCTCGCGCGCCAAACAAAAGACTTAGAGCACAAACTTGTTCGCTCTGTGTGGGTGTTGAAAGGCAACGCGTTGCGTCTCAACTCAATTCAATTCAACTCAGCTGTGGCCACTGCACGCCCACACACAGGTTGTTGTTGTTGTTGTTGTTGTTGTTGTTGCTGTTGTTCTTGTATTTATTTGTCTTTGCGCATGTTCGTTCAATTTGTTGTCGTTGTAGTTGTTGATTTTTTGTGTTGTTTTTTTTTTATGTTTAAGTTGATTTTCTTTCGTTTTGGGCGCGCGTTTGCATTTTGTTTGCAGGTGTTTATTTGGTTCGATTTGATGTTGTTGTTATTGTTGTTGCTATTGTTGACTGTTGCATTAGCTAACTGGGCAACTGGGCGCCCACATTCCAATCAAGCGGCACTATATCATATATCGCATGTATGTATATATATAAAAAACATACATAATATGCAAATTTGCAAGCATATCAAATTCAGACACAACACACAAACACAAACACACACACACACAGACACATTGACACTTACATTTGCTTAGTATTAATTATGTTGTTTGGAGGGGAGGGGGTGTTGCAGGTGGGGCGGGGATTGTTGCAAAAGTTGCAACTTTAGGTTATTGGCACTGATCACTGAACTGAACTGAACAACACTGTTTCAAACGCTTGACTCGATTATAATTATTATTATTAATATATGTATTGTTGTTGTTGTTCTTGTCGTTGTTGTTGTTGTTGTTGCGCGTCGCGTTACAAGATTTACGCGCAGGAAGCATTCGCGAGCTGCGTACTGCTCAGTAAATCAGACGAATCGCAAAACGATCCTACTCCGACAGCGTGATACGACTGACTGAGCGATTCACGTATGACAACGACGACGACTGCGACGTCGCTACCTGAACACACACACACACACACACACACACACACGCACACAGAGACAGAGACACATATACAGACTTATACGCATGGACATAACGACAGACGTCAGCGCGCTGCTTTGGCCAGTTGAAGCAGCAACAACCACACACACACACACACACACACATACGATCCACACTCACACACACACACATACCGACGCACGCATATCAGTTCAAAATGGTTGGAATCTCTGTGTCTGTCGCATATTCTGACATGAGCAGCGGACGGACAGGGCGTTACAAGCGTCTCGGTTGCGTCGAACCGCGCAGCATTAAAAAATAGTTTCATTGATTCGAATCCGATCGAAGGAAGAACGTAACACACAGAGTGCGCCGGAAGTGCGCACTTAACTTTTGTCGCCTTTGACTATTTTTTGTTGTTTTTTTTTTTTTTAGATTTTTATAGTTGCTGTTTTGTTTTTTTTTTGCATTTGTTCACCGCGCAATTTCCCACCATTGCTTGTTGTTGTTGCCAAAGTATTTAATTATAGTTTCAATTTTGTTGTTGTTGCTGTTTCTTTATTGTTTTAGCGCTGCAATTGATAAAGACAGCGAGCATCGAACATGCAACACGCAACATGCAACTCGAACCGACAAGCGAACCACTAAAAGCGCAAGCGAGCAAGTTGTATGCCAATGCGCAATGCGTGCGAGCGAGCGCAATATACACAAAACTCACACGCACACATACATGCATATATTTACGACGCCGCGTCGGCAGCAGCAGCAGAGACGACAACGACGACGACGACACGATCGTGTATAACAAGCTGGCGTGTATAACAGTTTCGAATGCAAACAGCTTCAATGTGTTTGTTGTTATTGCCGCTGCTCAGTCAGTTTGCCTGCTCAATTGTTGTTGTTGCTGCTGTTGTCTCATTGCTTTTGCGTCAATAGAACCACGACGAGCGACAACAACAATAGCAACAACAACGCTACGACGCTGATTCGTATTGGCTGCAGCCACTAATACTCATTGCTCACACTCACACGCGCAGTTGACAGACCAATTGCAGGTCTTAGAGAAGCAGCGACGACAACGACAACGACGACAACGACGACGACGACAACAACAAAAAACCGCAAGGCAATCACAGCATGTTAATTAAGCAGACAAAATAGAGCGCAGGATGTGCGCGCTCTCTTTGTCCCACTCTCTTGACTCTGCACTCTCACTGTGAGTGTGACTGTGACTGTGACTGCGCAGTCGCAGCGCTGCTGCTAAATGTGAATGGGAAGTTTGATCTTTATAGTCTAATTGCCTAATACAAATTAATTTCTAGTTGGATTGTATTTTTCTGATTCTGATTTTAGAATTTGCGTGCGTGTCCATTAAAGCATTGAAAATATGTAAAGCTTTTGGCAGAGCTTAAAAGCTTTGATTTTTTTGATTTTGATTGTGATTGTGAATTAGATTTTGATTGTGATTTAGATTTTGATTGCCTACCTTCTGCGTTATCACTGAGCCGCCTCCGTTGGCAGCGGCGCCAATGTTGCCATTCTTGGGATCCTTGCTCAAGTCTTCGGGTTCTCGTTTGATGCTCAGCAACTGTTGTTGTTGTTGTTGCTGCTGCTGCTGCTGTTGTTGTTGCTGTTGTTGTTGCACGACAGCAGAGACTATTGAGCCTGCACTCCCCACACCCGCTGTGGTTATGGTTACAATGTCGCTGGCATGTTGTTGTTGTTGTTGTTGCTGTTGTTGATGCTGCTGTTGCTGTTGTTGCTGCTGCTGTTGTTGTTGCTGCTGTTGTTGCTGCTGCTGCTGCTGCTGATGTTGCTGCTGATTCGAGATTGTTGTTGTGGACACAACGCCGGTTGTGGTCGCCGACGATGAGGGGTGTGAACCAAGCAGAAAGCCTTGAATTTCATTTTGCGATAGGCCAGAGACATCGATAGGTGTGGTCTGTCCATTTAGTTTGCCGGCGTTGCTCGCATTGCTGCAATAACAAAAACAACAACAAGAAAAAATAGCATAAAAATTAAGAGAGAGACAGAGTTGGCAATAGTTGCATAGACAGAGAGTGAGAGAGAGTGAAAGAGTAAGAGTGAAAGAGAGAGAGAGCATAAATACAAAATTTAATTACAAATGTAAATTAATTACTTAACTTATGTAAATGCCACCCACAAATGCATTGATTAATTGCTAACGGTTAAAACCCAATCAGAGTATGTGTATATTAGGGTGCATCGATTTTTTCGACAAAAAAAAAAAGTGGTACTTTATATACGTAATCTACGACGATCTGCTTTCACCAAGAAACCATAGTTCTAAAATCATTTCTTAGTCCCCACTTTTTAAGTTTGAAAAATTTTGGGATTTTAATCCTTGCAAGTACAAAAATTATGTTTAAAGAACAATTTGTCTTTGTATATGAAAGTCCTGGTCTTAACACGAGTTTTGATACTATTTTTGTCAGGAGCGGATTAAAAATTTTAAAGATATGGTAATAATGCAGGATAAAAATATTTAAAAAAAAACATGTTTTTCAACTCAGAAAGCGGGAACTAGAAATTGATTTTAGAACAAAGGTTTCTTGGTGAAAACATCTTGTCAATATTTTTTGGGCAATACAATTGGATGCACTCTAGTGTAATGCCAATTGGACAACTGACAATCAAGAGCGCCAAATATGCAGCAATTGCAATTTTCAATAGTTAATCCGTTGGCTGCGCCTAATTTGCCAGCAACAACAACAGGAACAACAACAACAGCAACAACAACAACAGCAACTACACCTGTAGCTGCAGCTGAAGCTGTAGCTGGACCTGTTACCAACTGGCCAATCGACTCAAACACATACACAACAACACACACATACACACACACACACACACACACACACACACACACACACACACTCACACACGCCCAAATAGGAGCAACAACTGAAACCAAACCAGATTCCAGCTGCAGTCGACGCTGACTGAGGCCGTCTTTTGGCCAGTCAAACAAACAACAGCAACACAAACAACAACAACAGCAGAGACAACAGCAACAATATCTGCACACAATAAAAACAAATTGCATTCAATGAAAATAAGCCACAAACGAATCGCACAACAACGAACCGTTTTTTTCATCCTTTTTTACTTTTTTCATCTCAGTTTATTTCACTCTTAAAGATCTCTTGGAAAAAGGCCTTAAAGTGATTCAAGTCAATGACAGTTAATCGCATATCGATAAACACTTTACGGCTCTTTTGGTATTTCCCCCCCTCAAATAACATAATAAACAATAAACAACAAAAACAACAATAAATAAAGAGCATTTTCAAGGTCACAAGTACAAGTGGCATACCAAATTTGGTTGAATTTCTTGAGTCATGTTTTAAAGCTTTTCAAAAGGAATAAATTAAGAATTCAGTGAATACATTTGTATCCAAAAAAAGAACTCGATATGACGTCAAATATTACGAATAAGTTTAATTATAAACATTAAGAAACCAAGTGGGAGAGAAGAACTTAGATATAACATAATACAGTAGCATGATCTTTATAAAATGAATATAGACTATTATATATTTCACATATGGTTAACACTTTGGTCAGGTATGATCGGTAGATCGGGGAAGAATACTGTATCTAGTATATTGTGTCTTAAATTTTCTGAATTTTTTTTTTTGGTCTTATCATAAGAACTTTTAATATAATTTTTTTTAAATAGAGTTTACGAATATTTTTAAAGAGTTATTGCCTATGTCAAATGCCGCTTCCAGTTATTATCGAATTTATTTAGAAAAATCGATCTAAAATAAATTTGATTTATTTTCAAATTTTTATTATTTTAAATTTGAATATATTGTAGAAAACATTGATTTTATGATAAACTTTCTTGATTTTGGAATGATCTCAACCGTAAATCGAGAATTTCAAATTTTATTTACGTCCAGATAATAAATTTAATTAAAATCGGACTACTATATAATACAGATTTTATCTTTACCTAATGTTACCTTACATCAGGACTTGCAGGAGTCTGATATCAAATCTTTCTACCTATGCTTAAAATAACTTAACTTAACTTTTTAACTTATTACTAAAGACAATCCTATTTTAAGTCTTATCTGAAGTTAATATGGAGAACTTTAAAATATACTTGGGAAACAAAGATCGTGTATCAGCTAGAAATATGAATATTATAAATTATGTATATCACTTGGCATATAAACTATAGCCTAAATATGTAACTAACTTTATAATAGTGAATCATAAAGATTTTTTTTTAAGAAAACGGAACCGAGAAAAACTAAAAACTGACAAATGAGAACAAATGTCGCAATTTCTTCAACGAGCAGCTGCCGTTTTACGATTGCGAGATACATTTGTATCTCAAGGCATATGTGAGAGTGTAAGTGTGTGTGTGTATTGGGTAACTACATACACTTGGGTTGTCCAAAGCTTTTAAAGCGCCCGTCGTGCCCGATTTCACCCGAATTGCGCGCCATGTCCACATTTAATTGTGAGGTTAAGGCCGCACAACAAACGGACATCGCACTTGGGATTCGCCTCTTCTTCTTCTTCTTTTTCAGTTTTGAACGTGAAACATGGCACATTTGTATGTTGTTTTTTTTTTTATGTTCTGCAGAACATTTTCGCTATTAAAAAAAAACCTTTTTCGTAATGCGATATATGTCTCTGTCTCCGTCTCCGTTTCTGTCTCTGTCTCTGTCTCTCTGTACAAAAAGTTGGGCCTCTAACCGACCGTTTTTAGGGTCAGTTCGTGTAAAGCACGTAGAACAGAAACATTTATTAGACACTTGGTAGAACTGTCTTTTAATTGTTAATTGTGTTTCTAAGCCAAGTCCTAAACGAAGACGACCTTTTCCATGCCCCCTTAGCGGTGCCTCACTGTATGCCTCCCGTTACAGTTTCGACAGCCGCAACCTGAGCTTGGCATAAACGACAATACAAAAAATGAATAAAACAAAATATAAATAAAGCCAAAAAACGCACAAAACGAAGAAAACAAGAAATTGACAGAAACTCATTGTGATTCAACGAAACGTGTATACCCTACACAAAAATCCTAAACATACGAAAAGAAAAGCATAAAACACAAAACAGAAGAATCTATGATCTTAAATATTATGCAGTTAATAATACTATAAAAATTAATGAGATCGTGTAAGACGAATGAAGAGAGGGAACATAATATATATAAAAAATCAAGATATTAAAGTGACCATGGAGAGTAATTAAATGTATGGCCTTTATTATTAGAAATAATAAGAAGAAGTGCTGAAATAACAATGTTAATATAGTATATTAGTCAGTCATGTGAACATGGAGGACTTGAAGGACAACCAAAAAATATATATAACTTAATAAATGTCAAGGCGGTGGAGTACTTAAAATAAAAGTTAATAGCCCAATAATAACCCAACATAATAATGTGAACGTTAATCTTAAACGGTGTGAAAAATTTTGACATATTGAATATTTTAAATTGAGTACCAAATTTCATTTAAATTGAGTACCAAATTTCATTTCGCACTAGATAAATATTTTGACTCTCGGTGTTTCTTTTTTTAAGTGAATTAGGCTCTTTAAACTTTTTTATTGCGGTATTATGATAATTTGATCATTGCTTAACAATTATATCCAGTTAAAATCATGAATTTTAAGCATACAATTTGAGGATTGATTTTTTCACGATTATTTTCAATTAAAAAATCATGAAAAAGTCAAAATATAAACTAAAAGTTGTGAATTTATTGTACATTTTATAGTATAAAGACTTAAATATATTACATTCCCTTGATTTTACTTGTATAGAAAATAATAATAATAATTATTTTCAATTGAAAAATCATGAAAAAATCAAAATTAAAGTTGATTTAATTTTCAACAAAAATAAAATATATTAAAAATAAAGTATAACTCAAAATTAATTAATTGCACTTTATTTGTAAGTAAATAAATATAAATTGAAAGTTGTCAATTTATTGTAGATTTTATATTAAGCCGTAAGTTTATTATATTCCCTGATTTTAAGTTGTGTACAAAACCGCTTTCAAACTGTTTATGATGCTTCAAGTGCCCTGTTGGTGAGGGTATAATGAAAAGAGAACGCCGAAAGACCGGACAGACGGAGAGACGTAAAGACAGTGTGGAAAAGCAGCACAAAAGTTATTTCATAACACGATTTTCGGAAGCGGCGCCGCGAGCTACGTGCCACCGCGAATTTCCACGAAGCCAAAAGGAAGACACAACCCAATTTCAAATAGGCGTTAGGCCGAGGTCAACTCCACACATGGAGTGGGGAGAGGGAGGGGTTGGGGATGGTTGCCTCCACTTACCTCCACTGCTGCTGATGATCCTCCTCATGCTGAGCATCGACATTCCGGTAATAGCTATAAACAGCATAGGAGGAGGAGGCGGAGATAGAATCGGTGGCATCTGTTGGTGCAGCGGGAGCAGGAGCAGAAGGAGCAGCAGGAGGAGGCGGAGGAGCAGGCGGATGTGGAAGCTGTTGCAACTCGCTGGCCACATGAGGTTGCAAGTGGCCTGCGGCAGTCAGTGGCAGGTGCTGCAACTCGTCCTTGGCTGCCTCATAGTGATGATCATAATGATGATGTTGTTGTTGCTGCTGCTGCTGATCATCATGATGATGTGGATGATGTTGATGATGAAGCTGTGACGGCGTCGACGTCGACGTTGACTGCTCTGCTTCCAGGCTGTAGCCGCGTCTGCTGGGTTGGGTAGGGGGGTTATGTTCAGCAAAAAGGGACAGCGCGAGAAAGAGTGAGAGAGAGAGAGAGAGGGGAAGGGGGTGGGGGGGAGAGAGAGGGGCAGAGGAGGCGTTCATGTGCGTGCATTTTGCCAGTCGAGCGATCCCCATTAGCATTTATTTACATAACAAATTTGGCCAGCCCGCTGTGTGTGTGTGTGTGTGTGTGTGTGTGTGTATGCGTGTGTGTGCGTATGTGTGCTGTAACTCTTGCGGCAGCTTTAAAGCTTTCGGGGCTCAATCAGTGAACGGCGATCGGCAACGAAATTGATTCGTTTAGCGTTATTAGCGCCATTAGATGAATGCTGTTAAAATTCCCAACAACAACAATAACAACAAAACAACAACAACAGTAATAATAAAAATAATAATAAACCAACACAGGGCCGTAAACTTTTTGTTAACACTTTAGTTATACCGGCATCCGTGCAGGAGTCGAACTACTCTTAAAACAGTGTTGCCATTTCAGCTATTTTATAGCAAGAATTCAAAATAACGCGATTTGCAAGACATTTAACTAATTTAAAAAAATATTATTTACTGGAAACTCCATTTATTTATTAAAAATCAATAGATTGCCAGATGACTTCAAAACTACTTGAGAAAATCAAGTCTTTAGCTTTACATTTACAATTTATGTCTGAATATCGGAAATTTTAACCATAGCGGGTAAGAATTCCACTATTTCATTTGGAATTAAGTTTTTTTAACATACTTTAAATGTCATAAAAAAGGACTGTCGCAAATGTTGGACAATTTGAACAATATTATTAATATAAGTTATAACCTAAGAAATAAATTTAATAAGAAAAATTGTATTTAATGGATTATTTCACATGATTATTATTCAATAAATTATGATATATATCAAATTTCTCAACAAAAAGAATGCTTTGGAAAACTTTTAATTATAGTTTTAAGCTCTAGTTTTGCTTAAGATCCATTTTAAAAATAGAGTCATAATTAAAAGATTAATGTAAATGTATTATATTTGCACCTTAAAGAAGCGAAATTTGTGATCTCAATTACTCGTTGAATACGATAAATAAAAGGATTTTACAGAAAGCGTAATTGAAATATCAAAGAAATATCAATAATCATAATAATTTATAATCATATTTTAATTATTCAGACATTTTTTCTTAAGTTACTATCAATCTTTAGCTATATTTTTTGAAAATTAAATTAGCTATTTAAGCCCTTGTTATATTTTGGCAACACTGGTCTAAAGACCCTACCGGGAATCTTTGCACTGCAAGTGGTCCGTTAATAACTTATTTCCCATGGTATTGAAAGCATTTACAGCTATTAAGTGCATGTATTGTGCTTTCTAGTGAGCCTGTGATTAGGCTATAGTCTACACAAAATCACTTCATTAGCAACCGTAAAAACCCAGGTGGGGGGTAAAGGTAAGTGCAACAAGTAGCGCAATTTTTTATTTTCGCAAACAAAACAAAAACAAAACAATAATAGTGTAACGTTTGTGCAACCCTTACAGCAGCCTGGCAACCCTGTGGATATTTGGCACATGCAGCGCATTAACACCTTGCCAAAAGGAGGCAGTACCAAAAGGGTCGTACCAAAAGGCAGTACCAGAAGGCCGTACCAGAAGGCCGTACCAGAAGGTTGGCCTCTGTGGTATCGAGCCTGGGAAGTGCCGTCCCAGAAGCTGAGGCAAGGTGCTCAACAGAATCTTGTCGCAAGAAATAAAGTAAAGAAACTAGTAGAAAAGACTACAATTGAGTAAAACCGACTGTGAGTGACTCTGTACTTGTGCTGTAAAAAGCACATAAAACCTTTTGTGTTCTCTTCTTCATCCTCTTGAAATACGTCTACTTAATGTCATTCCTATCATAAGTTACAAATTCTCTCTTTTGATATTATTCTTTAAATATTGTTCCTTAAATTTTATGGATTTTTCTTATTATTCAAAATTTTAAAATATCAGTACAACTCCATCGTTTTTCTGAATCTTCTTAGCATACACAGGAATCATCCTATCAACTTGATCTGATCTTTTTTAACGAAAATTCATAGTTTTGAATTAAAAATCGAAATGAAAATTATAAGTTATTAAAACTAGAGAAAGCTTTAGGATTGTAGGATCAGTTAATTAAAAAATAGAATATAGAATTGCGAATATTCTGGATGATATAGAAATCTATCTGCTGTACCTGTAGCTTTGATAGATACAGATGTAGATTTTCTTAAAGACAGACAGTGGACTCGACTATTGATGCTGATAAGGAATATATATAAACTTTAAACAGACCCTTTGCACTTTCTAAGCGCAGGGTATAAAAAACCGGTAACTGCTGCTATCAGCGGTAGCAGCTGCCGTTGTTTCTGCTGCTGCTGCTGCTGCTGGACGAAGACGCATCCGTTAGATCATAATTGATATTTGTGGCAGGGCAGCAAGAAGACAATCAGTGGCAGCTCGGACAGCGTCCAATGCTAAGGACGACGACCCTTTTCTTATGGCACTGGGAATACAAAGCACCAAATTTGCATAATGCTTTCAGCTAGCATTACGAAAAGGATTCTCTCGGGATGCGCATGCAGTTTTCACATGAAATGCTTTAGCTTCGGGCCAAGGCCGATAACGGACCAAAGACGGTGACAGGAACAGGAACAGGGACAGGGACAGGGACGGAGTTGTGGACGGGGCAATGTCTTAGCATTTGATACGGTCGAATGACGATCATCGGGGCGCAATTGTTGTTTGTCATTGTTTCTCAACGTTGGACATCGCACCTCATTCATATCCGTGTCTGTGTCCGTGTCCGGCCCATAGGACACTCACTTCAAACGGATAGCAACCCCTTCTGGGCAGTCGCCTAATTTGCATAAATACTCGTAGCTCCTATCCAGCCAGGTAAGGAGTACAAAATCTCTTCTTGTTGTTTCTTCTTCAATCCCCTCGTCTTGATCACAAAGCTGCGGATGCTATTAATAAAAACACAGAGAGGAGACATCGAGAAATCCTTTCTCGGTTTGTTGTCCGTAACACCCTCCCCTACCCCTACCCCTACTCCTGCCCCTGCCCCTTCCCCTTCCCTCATCAACATGATCATCTTGCGCATTTCTTTAGCAGCAGCAACAACAATAACAACGGCTATCGAGGTCCATTAATTTGTCCACAACGCACGCATCCTTTTTGACCAGGTCGCAGTCAACGGCGCCGTCAGCGTCGCTGTCAGCGTCAACGTTGCCGTGAGAAAGATTTGCGCCTGCGTCAGCGTCAGCGTCTGATTGGAAAGTGCGCAGCTGCTATTCCATTTGGAAAATGCAAAGAGTTGTTGTTGTTGTTGTTTTGGTTGTGGCATTTACATGCTCATTTTTTATGCAAATGGATTTCTGTAATATAGCCAGAGAGACACACAGACTCCCAAAAAAAAAGAAACAACAACAACAGTTAAAACGCTGAAGCCAAAAGCAAAAGCGAAGCCGCCAGCGATTTTGTTTTTTTTTTCTGTTTTTTTTGTATATTTTTTGGTTTTTTGATTCTGTTTTTTTGTTTCGGGCGTGGGGGCTATAAATTTCTCATTCGTATCGCATTAATTACTACAATATTATCAACAGCAACAGACAAAAAAAAAATAACATAAAAACGAAACAGCCACAACAATAACAATAACAACAGACAACAGCGGCAGCAGAGACTTGCGACTGCGACTGCGACTGCGACTGCGACTGCGGCAGCGACAGCGACAGCAAACGTATAGCGGCCATATTGAAAAAAAAATGCAGAGATCAAGTGAGTGACAGACAGAGCAAGAGAGCCAGAGGAGGAGAAGGAGATGGAGTAAGCGCAGCAAAGCTTGGCAGCTTAAAAGCTTTGACAATCACACACACACACACACAGGGAGAGAGAGAGAGAGCGATAGCGAGAGAGTAACGAAATACACAACGTGTTGGTTGGGTGGGTGGCTGGGCTGGAATCAATTGGATTGCATGTGGATGCTAGCACACTTGAACGCCATCCACTGAGCGCGCATCTACCGTGACTCCGTTATCCAGTCGGTGTAGGATATAACATAACTGTTTGTTGCATCCTGCATTGTGTGCTCCAGTTACAGTTACCGCTATAATTACAGTTACAGTTACAGTTACAGTTGAAGGATACAAATTGTGTTGTTGTTTTTGGTGTTGCTTTCATATCGCCCGTTTGTTTGTTTCTTTGCAATTAAAGCACATTTTTGTGGATACTATTTGGATGAGCTTTTACTTGAGTTTACGATTTATCGATCGACAACATATCGGACGCGGCAACGTTATTGAGAGTTATCTCGGAGCTCGGACACTGATACGAGTTCAGTTATTGAAAGAAGTCGACAAAGAATAAAAATAAATATATAAACTTGATGCTGTTGTCGACCTTGTGGCTTTTCGATATCAACTGAAAACCACTTTGAGCGTTCGATAAACTTGTAGCGCCAATTCACAGTGTGTGTATGTGTGTGTATCGTATGTGGATGTCGAGATGTGGAGTATAGGAGCAACAACAACAGCAACAACAGCAACTGACGACAAACGACAAACGACAGTCGAAAGCGTACGACGTTGAATTGTGTTAACATGTTTCTTTCTTGTCTCGCTCGACATTGTTGTTGTTGTTGTTGTTATTATTAGTGTTGTTGTTGTTGTTGTTGCTGCTGCAGGTAGACTGCGCAGGTGAACAGGTTTGTTTTTGTATCAAAATGTCCAAACGCTGTTGCACCTTTAATATTAATAATAATAAAAAATGAGACGCGAGAAAAAAAAAGCAAAGCAAAACAAAACAAAAGCAAAGCAAAAACAACAAGAAATTATCTACAACGAAGTGAAGTTGCCCTTAAAAAACGATCGCAAGAAGAAAAGCTATAGGAAAGCTGCTGATACAAGCTGAAAGCTTCAATCGCAAAGCTTTTAAGTGCATTAAAAAATATTCAGCGAAAGCTGCTTTCTTTAGCTCAGCGAAAAACAATTAACGATTATGTATAACAGAATAATTGAAGCTTTCAGTGTACAAAAGCTGCTGGTCAACACAGCTAGTTAAAACCCAAAAAGCTCTTTCAATAAATTCAATATAAATAGATAAATAGAAAGATTTAATTAGGCTAAAAATGCTAGTGCTATAATTCTTAACAAATTTAAGTGTAAGCTTAAGAATAAGACTTATTTAAGATTTTAGCTTTATCAAGTAGATATTTTCAAATTTGACACTAATTTCTACACATATTACATCAAAATATTTCTGATATAGTTATCAAATCCCTTAAATAGACATTGAAAAACTGGCCATTAAACTTTCATTTAAAATTTCGAACATTTTAAGAAACTCACTATTTTGCATCGACATATTTCAAAAATTGGTGTAAATATAATATATTTTTCGAATCGAGCCGAGATGTAAATAATTTGGAGTTTCTACTTATGATCGCCTTTTAAATTTGCTATTAAATAAAAAGCAGATCTTTTAGAGACTGCAGGAGCTTTGTAATTAATTTTCATTGATCTTACTTCATAACAAAATGACTGATACAGCTAATATGCCCAAAAGTTTGATTTTTTAATCGAAATGCTCTATTTCAGACGCTTGTATATATGTATATATGTTGTAAAGGTGACACCAATAACCCACTGAAATATTGTCAATAGGGGTAGTTAGGGACAAAAGTCGACCTGAAGACATGAAGCAAAACAAATGCAATATAAAAATCATAATAAAGTACTCCTAACTTAGTTTTTTTTTAAAACATTTCAGACAGTCACTGTTTATTTTTATCCATTTTCAGACGGCAACAAAAGGTGTCAACAATCTGCTGGCCAGCACTGTACAGCGCTCAAGCACACACACTCGCACATTTATTCGGTTTTTTTTATCGTGACTAAAATGTCATTTTAAAATAAAATAAAAATAAAAATTGAATAAAAATGGGGGGAAAAAAACACGAAATACCAAGCAAAAATATGTTTTGCAGCTCGGAAATTTAATATGATCACTAAAGTGAAAGTAACTAAATAAATGAGGTGTGCCCGCCTGACAGTATGATGTGTGTGTGTGTGCATGTGTGTGTGTGTGTGTGTGTATGTGTATGTGTGTGCGTGACCGCGAACGCCCCACAAGGAAGGCTATCATGAAGGGCATCCTTATATATGGAAATTTCATAAAATGCAATTCATTTTAAACACAATTTTCTGTGGTTTCCGCATGATAAATTAAATACACTGCGCTACATAGTTGACTTTAAAAGCAACAGAGATGCATAAATTAATATATATTTTTTTTTAACAGCAAAAGTTTAAGTTACTTTGAGTGTTATACAAAATAATGTTTAGTATTAAATTATTAAAATTAAAATTCCATTTTTTTCGACAAGTCATTGCAATCATTCTCTTAAATCCCAAACTTTAAAAGCTTTCAACTGACTGGCTTCTTCAAAGCTTTTCTTTGGTTTAAATTTGCTTTGATTTTCCAACATTTTATGTTCAGCTCTCATAAAAATGTGCTTGAAAATGGCAAATGATGGATATTAAGATATATTCCCACATTTGAGTATTGCACAATGCGATTTCAAATGAAAATGCATAAACCGTAAAGTCGTTTTATGGCGCCTAAGCAATAAATATATCCACAGTACATGTGTGTGTGTGTGTGTGTGTGAGTGTGTGAGTGTGTGAGTGTGTGTAAATGAACATTGCAATGCACTTAACCGAATAATGTGGGCAATAAACGGTTATAAAAAAAAACGTCGTCGCTTTAGGCGGTTAACGAACGTCAAAGCTTTCGTCATAATGCCTTGACATTTCATCAAAAGCTTGCCAAAGCTCTGTGCTCGATCACAGAGACAGACAGAGACACAGAGAGAGAGAGAGAGATAGAGTTTAAGACAAAGTGAGAGCTTCAACCGTGTTGTGCAGTGTAGCTTTTATTTAGTAAGCTGCTTAAGGGATAAGGGGACATGTGGTGACAGGCACTTGGGAAAGGATGTTTACAGTCAGCCTTAAAAGCGACAACAACAACAACAACAGCAACGAAAGGTCAAAACTGACTGATGCACGCAGACGGACAGTTGATACGTGCAACATGCGGCTTAAAGTAAGTTTAAACAACTTGTGCAAGTGCTCGACTGGCAGCTACCCTGTAATTTGTAAAACATGCAAATAAAAGCTTAAGAATGTTTTTTCAACATATCTTTTTAGAAAACTGAACAGAAAATTGAGCTTTCCCTGGTACTTGCATAATTATACAAATTTAATTTGGCATAATTGTTGTCGAATTACAGCCTTACAGGGTATATAGAAGAAACAGCATACTAAAATTTGAAGATGTTACAACTTCCAACTTCGAGGGGGACAGCTGCTTAGTTATACAAAGATAGTTTGGAGTAAGTTTTGTTTTACAGGGTATCTTTAGGTAACAAATTATACAATTTAAGTAAAAGTTAAACTTAAATACTCAGTGAAAAGTGGTTTAGAAACATTGTTTGTTGATTATTTCAATATAAAATTATTTACAGGGTATCAAGTTAAGCTTTACAAGGTATCCAGAGTAACAAACAACCTAATTCGATTGGAAATTATTTAATATAAATGCATTTAAGCTTCATAAGTCCATTTCAGCTTTTTCATAATTACAGGGTATCTATGGAAACAAACTACCCTATTTGAATCGAGTCTTACATACATTTTAAGTCATTAGCTGTGTAGCATCAATTGTTCTAGTACAATATGCTCTACGCAGCTACCTATCAATTACAGGGTATCAAAAACAATAGAAGAAGTGTCGCAAAAGAAGCTGCAGCTGAAGCTGAAGCGTCAACCATATATCAAACTAGGCAAAAAGGCAACTGTACAACATGCAACAGCAACAGCAACAGCAACGCAACACGCAAAGCCAATGATCAATGTGGCACGTTTGTTAGAATGCAACAGGCAGGAGGCAACCGATGGGAGGCAGGAGGTGAACTTGCAACGGGCAATGCCATCATCGTCTTGGGGCTTCATCTGCTGCTGCTGATTCTTCTGCTGCTGCTGCTGCTTCTTCTTGTGTCTTCAGCGCGTTGGTCAAACAGCATGCCACACGTCAGAGGCGTCCATCGGTGTCCAGTGTGTCCAGTGTGTCCAATGGTGTCCATGGCGTCCACTGCATCCAAGGCGTCCATATGCGGAAACGCAATTTTGTCGTTATTTATGGACCTTGGCGTGCATGCAACATGCATGGAGCGGCGACTGTGTTGCTGCCTCCGCTATAACAGGATGACCATCGACGTTGCCAGCATTAGAAGCTGCCCCTCCCCTCCCCCCCCCCCCACAACGCCTCTCTACCCACTCCATACCGTTTCCCCAACTGTTGTTGCTGTTATTGCCGATGCTGCGGCATGCAGATTCAGCTGACGATGACTTAGTTGGTGTTGCCTGCCTGCCTGCCTGCCTGCCTGCCTGCCTGCCTGCCTGCCGCATGTGGCAACTGGCAACTGGCAACTGGCAGCACCTTGCTCGAGGTGCCTTGCCGCATTGGCGTAACGGTTCTCTATTAGATTAATTTATATTCAAATTTTTATTACTTGCGCATACCAAAAGCTCCACGATGATGATGATGACGACGACGACGACGTCGACGACGATGGCGGCTGTTGCTCCAAAATGAATTGCCTGGCAGCGCACAGTGGTCAGATTGCCTATTTCCACTCTAAATACTATAATTCTTATTCACATTTATTATTTAAAATACTATAATTCTTATTTGGCATTTTTTATTTTAGCTATTTTATTTTAATTTCAATAAATATGCAAAAGTTAGATTTTGAAGGAAATTCTTTAACTAATAATTTAACTTAATAATTTTGTAAAAACTAGAAGTCAATTTGAGGCAGCTGATTTTTTAAACAATATGAAAATATGTGCTTAAAAATTAAATTTTTAACACTTAAAAAAAACCCAGACATTTCGGTTGCTTTCAAACACATTTGCAAGCAAAAGCTATAAAAAGTTGTGGAACATACGTTTATAATTTTATAAAAAAAATGTATTTTATTGACACATATTAACTCTTTTCTATACTTTTTATTTAATCTGTTATGCACCTTCAATCCTTTGCAATCTACTCAGTATTACTATATAAGATATAAGGTATGTTGTGTCAAAATTTCAAGTTCGCACGTCTAACGGCTTGGCTTGTAAAATGCTCAGTCAGTCAGTCAGGTCAAAGAAATTTCTATATTTATATAGATAGTTTAAGTACAACAATTTCTTCTTGATTTCAATTTGAAATTATAGACAGTTCAAAATTTGAATTTAGTAACGTTTTTTTCTTACTTATCTTATTATTTATTAACATTTTTAAAAATAAAAATTTTGATTAAAAGAAACTGATATTTTTGTTATACAAATTATTTTGTAGTATAACAAACTTGAATTTTTTGACAAATTTATATTTCAATCTGGGCTAAAACGAGAAAGTCGACCACTATGCAACCGTGTGGCAAGGCGACTCGATGTGAGGCTGTGGCACATCCGCGTGGAGGCTGCAACTGCAACAGCGGCTAAAACTGAGATGGAGATGAAGACGGAGACGAAGACGGAGACGGAGACTCTCTTTGGCTCTGTATTATTAGTCTTCTCGCCTACTTGCAGATTCGATGCACGCCAAATGCCAGAGTTTTGTATTTGTTGTTGCTGTTGTTGTTGTTGCAATAACGTATAGTAGAAACAGTTACAACGGAAGCTGTCATTCCCCTGGGAATGGGAATGGGAATGGGGACTGAGGATTGCCTGGCGATTGCACTTGGCCCACGAATCTGCGCTGGCGTTGTTGTTGCTGTTGTTGTTGTTGTTGTTATTGTTGTTGTTGTTGTTGTTGTTGTCGTTGGCTGTTGCTCTTGTTAGTGTTTGTTGCCTATCGCAATAATTAACAGTAAAAAAAATGGTCAGCGGTTAATTCAAATGCATGAGAAATGCAAATGACCAAACATTTTAACCAAAAGGACGCGTCCACAACTGTTAACCAGGCCAATGGAGATGTTAGCCAGATACGACGAGCACTCTCGACTCAACTCAACTCAACTCAACTCAACTGTGGGCCCAGATGTGCGACAATTAGCAAAGATTGACGATAAGATGATGACTTGGCCAGTTGCGATTCATGAACATGGTCTAAAGAAGCCTTTACATCGATTCTTCCAGCATTGGGAACTCTACTCCACGCTGGTGATGTACGCTGGAGAAATAAAGGCAATGGACTACTTTAGATAATTCTCTTTCTGGCGGATTGTTCTACATGCTGGTGACATAAGAAGAAAAACAAAATAATACCACACTTTGTAAATATTATAGTAAACAAATCACAAAGTGTTAACCCTATAAATTATGAATCACTTTTATCAAAATTTATTTATTTAATAAACTAATCTTAAGGTTAAAACCTTAGGATAAGCGTTGTTAGTCTATTTACCATTTATTTAAGGATTACTCTACTTGCTAGTGACATAGCGCAATCGATTAAACAAGACTGAAAATAACTAAGGAAAAAAAGACTATTCATGGGAAGCTATATTCTGAGTATTTGAATTCTATTGAACAATTCAAAAATTTAGCTTCATGCTAGTGACATAAATTAAATACATCAAAGAATTTCATAATATGTATGTATTCAGTTTACATGACTAAATTGTGAATTTTCCTACTCGCTAATGACCTAAGCTTAAAAGCAAAATCAATCCCATATCAATATTGAAAGTGGGAAGTTCGAAAACTATTAAATGTCCATCCCTATCGAGTTTTGCTAAGCCTACGTAAGCCACTGTTCTGATATAAGTATAAAAGCGAAATCAAGCAAATATATTAATAACTATTAAAAACCTTCAATTAACTATCCGTCAGACTCTAATGTCTGTACATGCTAGTGACGTAATTAGTCAATTGAAATCACTAGCATAATCGTTTGCAAAACTATTATATGACAAGCCTATAACGAGTATCTCATAGTAGTACTAGAAAATTCTTACCACTACAGTGACGCAATTTCTCGAGAGTATATACATTAATTGGAATATTTTCCAGAGTCTCCAATTGTAGAATACTTATAACTTCCAAAAAGTATCTCAAATCAATATTTATTTCCCTCTTTGGCAACTCATCCATTTTTGATGTTTCTCCATTCATATCACCAATGACTAGTGACGCAATGTACTCAGAGAATGCATTCTAATTGTAATATTCTTTCGCAGGATCCAATTGTTGAATACTTATACCTCATATAATCTATTGAAGTTTCATAATAGGTTTCTCAAAGGGTCATTGATTTCCCTCTATCTCGATCCATTGAACCATTCTTGATCTCACTCCACTTATAACACCAGTGACTAGTGACGCAATTTATGTACACAAGTCATTCTAAATGTAATATTCTTTCCCAGTCTCCAATTGTAAAATACTTATACTTATACACACTAGTGACGTAATTTCTCGAATAAATGTATCGTATATGGAATGTTCTTTCCCAGTCTTAAATTCTAGAATACTTGTACCGAATATGCCTAAGAAAATTGTATCTTTAAGGATAATTGCTTTCACTGTATATCACCAGTTACTAGTGACGCAATTTCTCAAATGAATTTATCGTATATAGAATATTCTTTCCCAGTCTTAAATTCTAGAATACTTGTATCTAAGAAAATTGCATCTTAAAGGATATTTACTTTCACTGTATATCACCAGTGACTAGTGACGCAATTTATATATGATATATTCGCCCCCTTATAAAATGGTGTTGGTTACTCACCCCTGCAAATGCTCCTCAACGTCGGCCACAATGTAGACTGGTTGTCCGCTGGCATTGGTGGTTGTGGCATATGGAAGACCCGCTTGGACGACCACCTGACCGTCGGAGACGAGACTGCTGATATCACCGCCGGAGTAGATCTCGAGACCCTTTTGGTCGCTGGTGGAGTAGATGACCGTCTTGCTGCCATCGTTGTAGATCAGATCGATATGCTTGTCTGGCTGATAAAGTTCGGGATCAAGCTTCTGTGGCACCGCCGTCAGATGTGGCAACTGTTTGACATTCACGTTCACACCATTCGGATCGGATGTGGTATAGATAATGGATCCGCCGCCAGCAGCCGCATGTTTCTTGTGATCCTCATAGATCTCCGCCTCGGTTTTGATCACATTGTCGTTGCCATAGTGGAGAACGGAGGCATCCAGGGGCAGGGGCGATGTCTGGTAGACTCCCTGGTGTTCGTTGTTCAGTTTCTGGGCCTGATTGTACATCGCGGTGGCGACGGCATTGTCGTTGGGCATCAGCTTCGAGGGATCGCTGACGATGCGCGTGAGAATGTGCTCACCAGCCTCATTTCTGGACAGGATGTGATGCTCCCCATTGATGATCTCCCTGGAGATAATCTGCTGCTGCTCCCCATTGGGTCCCACCACACGTATGATTTGATTCTCATCGAATTCGATCTTTGCCAGCGGTTGATGCTCCTGCTGTGCCTGTTGCGGTGGCCCGGACAGATGCTGTGAGCTCATCTGTGCCGCTATCCGGGCATCTATCACCTGGCCATCATCATGGCCGCCATTTGAGCCCGGATTACCGCCACCACCACCACCGCCACCGCCGCCTCCTCCATCCGGTGGCATTACCACCTTGGGCGTCTCATAGATGAACACCGCCTCCTTGTCGTAGAGCTTTGACGAATCCGTATGCAAGTCCAGGACATTCACATTCGTCATGGTGGCCAATTCCGGCTGTGGACTGTCCGGCGATCGATGCATTGTGGTCAAAAGGGGCACACCGTTTTGGCCCAATGGCGAACTGTTGCTGCTGGCCACAATATTGGCACCACCCTGCTGTATGGGTGACAGTGAGGCGTCGCTAAGATGGCCACCAACTCCGACTCCGACACCAACTCCGACTCCGACTCCGACTCCTCCGATTCCCACAACGCCGAGACGATGCGTTGTGAGTGAATGTGAGTGTGAGTGTGAGTGTGAATGTGAGTGTGGATGCAATGTGGAGTGCGTGTGTGGATTGTGATTGTGATTGTGGGCGTGTCCGTGCGAATGGGCGTGCGAGTGGGCGTGGCCGGACAGCGATAGTTCGTTGGACGTTATCACGCTCGTTGTCGCGGTGGATGTGGACATTATATGTTAGGCTAACCTGTTTCGACTCTTGGGGATTACTTAACCAGCTAATTGGCCAAATCAATGGAAGACTCGCGATTCTCGATGTCGCTTGGCGAAGGCATTCGTAAAAGCTTCTATAGTTGCAGTTGTTGTTACTGTTGTTGTTACTGTTGTTGTTGTTGGCAAGCTTTTGTTGTTGTTATAGTTGTTGTTGTTGCTACAAGTATATACACATTATTAATATCACTATCACGTTTTGAATGAAGGCACTTGTTGTTGTTGTCGTTGTTATTGTTGCTGTAGATGTTGCTGTTGTTGTTGTTGTTGCTGTTGTTGCTGTTGTTGTTGCTGTTGTTATCGTTTCAATATTGCATTTGTATGGCACTAAGGAACTTGGCTAACCAAACAAATAGCCCCTGTGTTCTTGTTGTTGTTCTTGTTGTTGTCGTTGTAATTAGCTGAAAATAAAAAACAAGTTTATAAACAAATTGATTAATACGATTTTAATTACTTGCATTTCACTAATCTAACCGTTAAACATTCTTCGCAGTCTATGATCAATTCAACAGACATGAATGACTCTCAAAGTCATCAAAACAAACTCATTTCTTGGCGCCTCTAAATTATAATGTATAATATAATTAACTGAATTGTAATGAACAAAAGAATACTTTAATAGTTAATCATTTAAATGGATTATAATCTATCTATTGATAATTATTAATGTGAGCTTTTATTAAAGAAACTTTAAGAAAAGGACTGTTATGAGGACTAAGTAAAAATCAGTTTAAATAATTATTTTACTATTTGTATTTTACAAATAATATTTAATAATAATTTTCAATGAAATACAAATTTTAAATGAATCATTATTATTGGTTTTTGTTATATCCGTTAATAATAATACATAAAAACCTCTTTTTTTATTCCTTAAATAACACTAGGCAACAATTTTCAACTTTTTGTCTATTACACGAACCAAACCCACTTTTTTGGATAGATTTGGGGCTCCAAATGACGAAAAACATTTTTTTTTTTTTTTCTATGGTAAGATTTTTTTTTTAGAATTTTTTGAAATTTGTCTTTTTTTTTCGTACTTTTTTTCAGAGGTGCGCCCAGTTTTTTCATCATTACTCGAGAACGCCGAAACCTATTTTCAAAAACTTTACTTTTCCTGAAAGCCATTGAATATATCTATAATTCATGAATACAAAGTTTTGGATTTAAACTTATAGCTTAAGAGATATCAATTTTTGAATTAAGAAAATGATGATTTTCTTTAAGCTTTTTTATTAGCTTTTTTTACTTTAAAATTCGAGGAAAAGTCGAAAAAAATTTATTACATTTTGTCTTTAATTTTATTTGCATAGCTGCATTAATTACGCGTCGTCTATGATATGTCTTATCAAAATCTGTGGAGAGACAGCGATATAATATTTTTTTGTGTGTAGGCATGTTTTTGTCGACTTTGATGACTTCCTTGTAGAGTGGCATAACCTTAAGTATGAAAATTTTTTGTGATTTTTAAGATATCTTCACCAATCTCACACAATATCAAATTGTTGTTATTTTACACATTTTGACCATATTTGGTTAAAATCGGTGTACTATATCATATAGCTGCCATAGGATCGATCGTTCGAAAATCAAGGTTTAGTATGAAAAAGTTTTTTGTTTTTTAAGATATATTATCCAATCTCGCTGGTTATGTATTTAGTAATGTGGTATGTATCCCTACCAAATTTGGTTCAAATCGGATCACTATTCAATATAGCTGCCATAGGAACGATCAGTCGAAAATTCACCTTTAGTATGAAAAACTTTTTTATTTTCTAAGATATTTTAATAAAACTCACAAATTGTGTACTCTATGTTGTCATTTACATCTTTATTAATTTTGGTTCGAATCTGTCTACTATATAATACAGCTGCCATAGGACCGATCGGTCTAAAAACAAGTTTTAGTATGAAAAACTTTTGTGTTTTTGGAGATATCTTAACTAAACTGATAGAATATGCATATAAGTTGGTCTTATGCATCCTGACCAAAGTTGGTTGAAATCGGTCCACTATATCATATAGCTGTCATAGGACCGATCGGTAGAAAATCATGTTTTAGTATAAAAATTTTTTTTGTTTTTGGAGAAATCTCTATAAAACTCATAAATTGGGCATCTTTCATTGCCCATTACATCCTTACGAAATTTGGTAGAAATCGGACCACTATATCATATAGCTGCCATAGGAACAATCGATACGAACGGTCGATAAGCAACCTTTAGTATGAAAAACTTTTTTGTTTTTTAAGTTATCTGTACCAAACTTACAAGTTATAAGCCTTTTATTGCCTTATACAACCTGTCCAAATTTGGTTGGAATCGGATCACTATAACATATAGCTTCCATGGGACCGATCATTCGAAAATCTACCTTTGCGTAAAAATTGTTTCATTGTTAATATACTAATAACTTAGCCGTCCTTCCATAGATTTTAACGGTAAACATACACAACGATTGGTAATTAATATAGCTATATATATAAAAACAAATTTAATAGTTCAGATGACCATCTTAAATGCATATTCTGTCAGATTGGTTAAAATATCTCAAAAAACAAAAAACTTTTTCATACTAAACCTTGATTTTCGAACGATCGATCCTATGGCAGCTATATGATATAGTACACCGATTTGAACCAAATTTGGTCAAAATGTGTAAAATAATAACAAATTGATATTGTGTAAGATTGGTGAAGATATCTTAAAAATCACAAAAAATTTTCATACTTAAGGTTATGCCACTCTACAAGGAAGTCAAAAAAGTCGACAAAAACATGTCTAGACACAAAAAAATTTTATTTCGCTGTCTCTCCACAGATTTTGATAAGGCATACCTTAAACGACGCGTAATTATTGCAGCTGTGCAAATAAAATTAAAGACAAAATGTAATAAATTTTTTTCGACTTTTCCTCGAATTTTAAAGTAAAAAAAGCTAAAAAAAATGCTTTAAAAATATCATCATTTTCTTAATTCAAAAATTAATGTCTCTTAAACTCCTGGCTTAAATCTAAAACTTTGTATTAATGAATTATAGATATATTCATTGACTTTCAGAAACAGTAAAGCTTTTGAAAATCGGTTTTGTCATTCTCGAGTAATGATGACATAAGTCGGTGCACCTCTGAAAAAAAGTACGAAAAAAAAGCCAGATTTTTAAAAAATTCTAAAAAAAAAATTTCACCATAGAAAAAAAAAAAAAAATGTTTTTCGTCGTTTTTGGCCCCAAATCTATCCAAAAAAGTGGGTTTGGTTCGTGTAATTTTTTGGCTGTTGCCTAGTGTAATTATAGCTCAATTGGATTTTTATTTTTAATTTTTACAAGATCTATTGTTTTGAAGCGAATTATACGTTTTGGAACTAAGCTCAGCTTTTCACAAAATATGTCAACAAAAAACTTAATTTCTTTAATTTTCCTACTATTAGTCGAAGGCCAAAGTCAAAATATATTCAATATTTCTTAGCGAACTATTTTTATAATTTAAAACTTAAAAGCTCCGTTCTCTAACATATGTACTATGTAAACATATAGTTAGTCAAGATAACTAGACATAGGCCCGGTTATTCAATGTCTCCGTAAATTTTCTCAAGGAGCTCTTTTCAAATTTGACATTAATTTCTATACATTTGACGTTAAAATATTTCCGATATAGTTATAAAACCCGCTTAACTATAAATTGAAAAACCAGCCCATATTGTATAGTGTCTATGAATAATTTAAGTCAATTTCTGCCAAGACTCTGGAATATTACAGTATTTGCTTTCCCAGCGAAAGGTTTAATGTTTGATAGTCAAATAGCTAACTGATCTATGATCAATTAAATAATCATAAATATCACGACATAATAGGAACAATTATAATATTCAATTAAAAATAGACATTTCTAAATGATTCTAATGCCTGCGAGCTTTTGCTATGCCGAGGAACAAAAACAGGAACATACATACACTAAAAAAACAGACCAACTTCTAGAATCAAGAACTTTCATCTTAAAAATTTGGTAACATATTAAAATAACATTTATAATATTACTAATAAAATAAAATATATATAAATCAAAAAAAATAAAAATTATATATATAAAGAATAATTTTATTTTGTTTATTTTTTGATTTTAATTTTAAGTACATTTATTCTTAAAATAAGAACATGGTCTTATTTGAAATTTTCTTAAAACCAAGATGTGTTCTCTTAATTAATGAATTTTAGACCAAAAATCTTAGTTCAGAGCCAAATCTTGATTGTAGAACATTTCTTTTTTTAACAGTGTATTAAGCTTTTTGGGAATCTTTACTGCAAATGAAGTACAAATCTAAAAGGTTTCTATAATAATAACAAATGTCTACATTCTAATACTATCCAACTTCAACTCTCCACTTGTTCATTCATTCAATATCTCCACTCTCCTATTGCCCATCAGCTGAAACTGAAGATAAGCAGAATGTGGAATGTGGAACGCGGATCTCGGAACTTGGAACAAGTTCAAACGTCAGCGGTTTCCACTCAATGAGCTGATGAGCTGATGAGCCAATGAGTTGTTGTTGTTGTTGTTGCTGTTGTTGTTGTTGTTGTTGTTAAGCTGAACGATTTGCAAGCACACAGACAAACGAAACAAACATGCAAACAAACATAAACAGATACAAAAAAACCGAAGCACACATAGAGAAAGAGAGAGAGAGACGCTTGAAATGGAAGGGGGCGAAAAGGGGCGGCAACAGACAGACGGATAGACGGGGGAGGGGGGAGGGACTTAAACGAACAGAAGGGGCCAAACAACAAAAGCACAACACACGTGGCCGTCGAACTAGTTTGACTCCTTCGCAAATGTCAAACGTGTAACTGCATAACTCATCACATCAACAACAACAACCACAGCAACAGCAACAACAGCAACAGGTGAAAAGAAGCGTCGACAGCTGACTGACTGACTGACGCTAGCAGCGCTGTCGCTGTCGCTGTCAACGTCGCTGCCGACGGCGTCGTGCCTTATTTGTGTTTTGCTTTATTTTGTTTTGTTTACAGCAAACAAATACAAAAATAAATAAAAACAAAACTGACGCTTTGTTTGGAAATTAAACAGAGAAACCGTTAAACCAATTCTACGTTCCACACACGTTCCGCAGCAATGGCTAGAATAGTCTAGATATTAATTCTTTATTGATATATTTGTGTGTTGCTTTAGTTTCATTTTTTTATAGCAAAAACAACATAAAATAATCAAAAAAAACTGTTACTATGTTTTTAAAATCAAACAGAGAAACCTTTAAGTCATTCCTACGTTCCACATACGATCTACATCAATCGATCAGTATCAATTGCACATTTTGTCATAATTTATTTTTTATTTAATACAGCAAATATAAATTAAAAATAGATTTTTATATTTATTTAAACAAAACTGTTTCTATGCTTTGCAAATTAAACAGAGAAACCTTTTAATCTTCCTACGTTCAACATACGATCTACATCAGTCGATCAGTATCAATTTTCGTTTTTTCCTTATTTTTGTCATTCCTTATTTTAATTTTCTTTACAGCAAAAATAATGAAAATATAATTTTTATTTATTTAAACAAAACTGTCTCTTTCGTTGCAAAATTAAACAGATCCTACGTTCCACACATGTTCCACAACAATCGATCAGCTGTAATAGTCCAGTTTCAATTTCAGTTTCAATTTCAATTTTTCCAGTTAGCAAACAAAACATGTTTACATTTTTTCATGTTTTTTTTTTTTGTTTGTGGAGGGATTTTGTTAAATGAACCGAAACAAACAAAACAACAACATCAAGAAGTGGCAACAAGTTGTTGTTGTTGTGGTTGTTGTTGTGTTTTTAGAACAGGTACCGGTAGTCGGTCGTCGGTCGGTCGGTCGGTCGGTTGTCGGTACCAGGCCCAAACAACAACAACGAGTCGCCAATCCTTGACCTAATCCAGAAGTTGCTGATGCTGATGTTGATGCTGACTTTCTGGTTCTCCAGCTTGCTTAAGAGACAGCCTGCCCCCGAACCAGGTTCACATTCAGGTGGCACGTCCACTGCCAGTTATTGTTTGATAAAACGCTACCAAAAACTGCTGTGGTTGTTGTTGTTGTTGTTGTTGTTGCTGCTGCTGCTACCCGTCGCAAAGTTCATGAGGCTGAGAGTCAAGTCTGTTGGGGATGTGGATAAACTTGTTTTGTCAGTGAACCGGCTCGAGTTCGAGTAGTGTCAGACTGAGACTCAGTCTGAAGATCGAGTCTCCCACCTACTCGCCTCAGTTGTCCTCCCCTCTCACCCCTCTCACACCTCGCAACCCTCTTAGCGCCGCCTCTGCTCCTCGTGCGTTGCCAATGCTGGTTCCGTTAGTAGGTGAGGTCAGTGTCATGTGGCGTGCTTATAGACTAGTTTTATATTTCTCTTCTTCTTCTTCTTCTTATATTATTTTTGGCACACAATGCACACACAACTTTTGATAGGAGACTGAGACAGTCGCAATGGCAGGGACAGTGGTAGCAAGGTAGGAGGGTGTAGAGGGGTACTTGTGCTCTGCCCCTTGGCAAACCGGTCAATCAATATTGATGAGCTGCTGTTGAGCGGCACGTGGCCCGTTACCAGATTCTTAATGCGATTAGACGTCTATCCGGCGTTGAGAACGGTTGCCAAAAAAGTGACGAAAATTCGCTAGAATTGCGTAGAAAGTTGTCGAGCAATTAGAAAACAATTAAAATGATATCAGCACTTTTTGACTTGGCCAATTTAGCGCTAACTATGAAATGGGGTCAACCCAACAGGTAAAATGTGAGGGATATATCTGCATCTCATCTAAATTAGACTCCGAATCGAACTGAAAGTTCCCCCTCAGGCATGGAATGAAAGAGAGTGGAGACTGCGCGAGTACTCTGAAGAGCTTTTCTAACTCAAAGCTCCGATACACAGAAGTTAAGCTTTTTATCAGAAGATTAGCTATTGTGATCTATTCGATTATAAGAAGATTAAATTTGATTTGATCATAGATCACAGAACCTATATCCTCTTTCCACTGTACATTTTAAACAATCTATTTCAACAATTAAATAATTATCTTAACTTCTTAGCAGTTGAAATAAATTGCATTCTAAAGAGATTCACTTTGTATGTATGACAATTTAATAGATTTTTCGACTAGTTAAATTTATATTTCCGATTTTAACAAAATTCGAAGCACTCTTCATTTAGTTTTTAATTTTTCAATAAGTTTTCAAATCAGGGACCGTAATTATTATAAGTTTTATTTTAAAAATCACTTTTTAGTGATTATATAATGATTTTTACGATTTTCTTCATTGATTAATGGTGAAGAAAATCGTAAAAATCAGAATTTTTAAAATCATGAGTGATTTTTGTAGCTAAAAAAAATCATTATTAACGGTCCCTATTCAAATAAAAATAGCTTTACATAATAGATTTTTAAATAAATGAGAGTAAAAAATATTTGAAAATACTATGCTATAGTAAACTAATCGTATAAGAATTTATATTTTAATTTAAAAGAAAGGTTTAGATTTTAATTGAAAGTATTGCTGTTGTTAATATTATTATTATTTATTGTATCCTAAGCAATATCTCTATCTTCAAGTTACAATATAAGCAATAGTGCCTTCCGGCTGGTTTTACTGGCGTATTTAATTAGATTTTAAGGAGGCTAGAAGATATTTTGATATATGACTATTCTACAGGTTTGAACATTTTTTTCAATATATTCAAAATTATATTTGTTGCCCTTACAACTTTCAGTAAATCTTTAGTAATTGATTAATGTGTAAAAAGGAAGAGAATATTTATTAAGACTTTAGAACTTTCCTAGTTCACTTAAAAATAAATATTGGACTTTCGAGAGCTTTTTCACACCAAAGCTCGATTTACAAGAAGAAAACTGCGCCTATTTTAAATTCTTTTTTTACTTCATTTTTAATTAAATTCAGTTTTAATTTTGAATATATTTTCATAATTTTAATTTAACTGTTCTCAGTTGACAATAAATATATTAATTTAATTTAATTAAATAATGTTATTAAATAAACTTTGTTCGAATACAAGACAAAATTTAGATATCTTAGTGAGTTTTAAGATGATTACAATTAGTTAAAGCATCCGATATATGATATTTATGAAAAGTATTTTCTTATTTGCCCCTCCTTAATTTATTCTAAGTAGTTTAAATACAGATCTCTGAAAATTCAGCCGTATCGGTGACTTTTCACTTTACCCAAGAATAAACGAAATAATCAATTCAAAGCAATACCATTTGAAATCCTATCAAGATTTGACATAATTTAACCCAGACAGTCATTTGGTAGAACTGCTACCAACACACTTACAGATACATTTCTATATATATATGTGTGTGTGTGTGAGCACCTTGAAGAGTGTTACCAGAAAGAAAGAAAGAAATGTACGAACCTAACCCTAAGCCATCGGTCAAAGCCGGGCATCAATATAACTACACACATAAAGTCAAAACCCAAAGATGGTGAGATGGAGAGACGCAGAGACTGAGAGCCAAGAAGGTAAGAAAACGCAGAAAAAGGCAAAGAAAAGAAAATGAAAAGAAAAAGAAAAAGAAAAAAACAATAAACGTTAACACGAACACGAAAATAAAATAACTCTCTCACGAAGTGAAACCCCCGCCTCCCCTTTGGCGCGCTAACTTTTGTGTGGGTTAAGTGTGCCCCGACAGTGTCTATGTGTGCGTGTCTGTGAGTGGCATTGTATCTGCGCATGTGTGTGCGTGTGTGTGTGCGTGTGTGTGTGTTGCGTAGTGGCTAACGACGACGACGACGACGACGACGACGCGACGTCGACGATGTTGTTCATTTTACTGTACCATAATCGCAGCCCCAAATTGATCGCCATCATCAATGTGCGGACCACTAACAAAAAGTATAAAGAATAATACATAATACAAAATAAAAGAGAAACAACAACAACAACAGCAGCAGCCGCATTAAAGCCAAAGTCAACGAAGTCGAAGCCAAAACGATACAAGAAGCCACGAGAAAACGTAATCAAAAAAAAAAAAAACACAACGGCAACAACATCGATTTTCGAACAAGCCGACTGAGACGCTGGCAGCGCACAGCAGCAAGCAGCGAAGAGAGACAGAGAGCAGCAAGCAGAGGGCAGCAAGCAGAGAACAGCGCGCTGCAAGCAGCGCAAAGCGAGCAGAGAGCAGAAGTGACGTCGTGCATACAGAGACAACACCTTTTGATCCCTTTTCGCTCTCGCTCTGTGTTCGGGCGCTGCGTTCGGTTGTCAGTGTTGCCCGAACAGCTTTTATTCCCCGTCAATTCTGGCATTTTATTAAAAACAGTTAGAAGCAGAAGCTTCAGCTATTTGCAACTGTATTTAAATGTGCTTAGATTTTCAACTTTTGGGAAGTGTATAGAGTTGATCACTTCGAATCAAAAAAAACATGATCATTTATAGAATTTAACATAGGTATGCTCGTATGCTCACAGCGGTGTTTCTATAAATAAACTCTTAAATTCTATAAATAATTCTTATGTCCAATCAGGCTTTAAATCAAGTTAAATATAAACTTTTACACTAAATATTTATACAAATTGATTATTTATAGAATTTAACTCCAAAAGTCCAAAAGCAAAATTATTAAAAAGAAGAGAACAAATGCTCTGCAGGTATTGGTAATGCAGAATTGATTCTTGTCGAATACTGCAAAATGCTGAACAAATCTCTAACAGCGCTAAAGCAACCCAAAAGCTATGGTTGGAGCTCTTGAAAAAAAGAAACCATTGCTTTCAAATGTCCCAAAAATTCTTGAGAGATTTGACAAAATTTAATTTTTAGTAAATTGAAATAAAATATCTATAAATTGTATAAAAATGCCAAAATATTAAGTCTCTAACATATTAGGAACCCCAACATTACGAACGGTTGTTTTCAAAAATATTTCTCTTAAAAATCTGTAGAGATTTTTTGGAACACAACTGATTAAAAAAATTAGTGTTGTTCTATAGCTTAAAGAAGTAGTTTATCGGTGGCACTCTAGTTATAATTATTGATTTAAATCAATAATTTAATTAACTATAATTAATCTTTGTTACAAATTTAGTGACAACTCTGGAAGTTATTTACGTTTTATTAGAAAAAAATTTAAAAATAGCATACAAAATGATTTACGATAAACTATGATAGGATTTTTTAAATTATTGAAATTTTAATTGACCCTATTTTTTATTTTTCCACGCTAAAACGCAGCTCTTTTGCTTCTAAGCAATGTTGCCAACACTGATACGTTCGCTCACTCTCAGTCTCTTACTCCCGCTCCTTTTTACTGTCTCTCTTGCTTACTCCCTCTCTGTCGCACTCTCTAATAAAGTAAGTGGCTGCTGCGTAGTGTTGTTACCTATTACCGTCGCGACTGCGACGTTGGCAGCGAGAAAAATTGTCTGCGCACCTTACAGGGTGCTTTATATTTGGCTTTTATTGATGTCGCTGCCGTTGCCGTTGTTGTTGTTGCTGTTGCTGTTGCTGTTGTCTTAAGCCTGGCTTAGAGTTGTTGTGTTGTTGGCAGTGTTGCATTTTATGCATTTATAATTACTTCTATGTACTTACATATTTATTTATGCAGCTGTGCGACTGTCAGGTAAAAACGTATGTATATATGTATGTTGTATATATGTAGAAAGGTTGGATATTGGCACTACAATTCGTCAGGATCTCTCTCTCTCTCTCTCTCTCTCTCTCTCTCTCTATGGCACACTATCACTTGCAGAACTTGGAGGAGGCTGTAAACCGAAACAAAAAACGAACGTAACCGTGACCGTAAACGTAAACGTAAGCGCTAAACGTAAGCGTTAACGTGAACGTTAACGTAACCCGAATACTTTGACTTTGCTGACTTTAGAGACTGCGACGTTTGTTGTTGTTGCTGGTGGGTGCACCTTTCGCCACTTTTTGCTGCTGTTGTTGCTGCTGCTGTTGTTGTTGTTGTTGTTGTTGCTTGTGGTATGCGTCTTGGCTTAAAGCCTGACTGCGGGCTTTTTTTTTGTTGTTGTTGCTTTTTTGCTTTAGGCTTTCGAGCTTCTAATGTGCAACTCCTTGGCCTGTTTGTCGTTGGAGTTGAGCTCTCGCTGTTGCCTCTGTTGTTGTTGTCGCTGCTGCTGTTGTTGTTGTTGCTGGCGGGCGGCTGTGCATTTTGGATACACACACACACACACACTCACACACACGGACAGACAGCGCACACACACACACAGATGCACTCGCCTATACACTTGGTACTAACACAAACATTAACATTTGATTTGCGTATTTTGCATAAAACTTTTTAATTGCCACGACGAACACGAAACACGACTGCGTAGCAAGCGGGGGTGGGGGCGAAATATTCGCTGGCGGATGCGCGATTCATTTGTGTCTCTTTGTTGTTGTTGCTGTTGCTTTTGCACTTTAGTTAACAGTTTAAACATTTTTCATTGTGCTGCGCGCCTTTTTTTGTATTCCAGCTCGTTTTGGTATTTTTAGTATTTTTTTTGTGTATTATTTTTTTTTATTGATATAAAAAAGACTTTTTACGCGCTTTTTTCGCTTACTTTGTTGTTCTTTGCTTTTGCTTTGTTATTAATCACTATTTTTATTTTGAATTTTTATTTCTGTTGCTGTTGCTGTTGCTGTCGCTGTTGCTGTTGCTGTTGCTGTTGTCGCTGCTCAGCTTTGATGGCGTCTCGTTTTGGCTCACACAAACATGCACGCTTGCGCTCACGCACACAGACAGCAGCCGCGACACATGCACACATTCAACTCACACATACACACACACACACACTCACAAAGCGACTCTCACACACACACACACACAGGCACACGCGAAACGAACGCGAACGAATTCTTTTTATTTTTTTTTTTCTTTCGTTTTTCGTTTTATTTCTTTTTATGTGTATTGTTTTTCAATTTATATGCTTTTCACTTAAATAACATTATTTTAGTAGAGTTTTTAGTTGAATGCGATTTGTGTTGATGCTCGAATTTTGTTGTTAATAATTTTTTTGCGTTTTAATGTGCGTTGTTGCAAAGCCAAAGCGAAAAAATAGTGTAACTCGCCTGCACGGAAAGGTACGAAAAACTTGTCGCGGATGAACGTTGAGCTCGGCTATAATGCCCAAAGAGTCAATTGGAGATTGTTCAACTGTTGAATGTGGCTGTGTTGCTGTTGTTGCTGCTGCTGCTGCTGCTGCGGCTGCTGCTCAGTTGACGTCGACTTCGGCTTCGACGACGCTGCCGCTGCGTCTCTCATTTATTGTGTTTGTATGTGTGGGCAAGGTGCTGTGTGTGCTCACAGCACAGGTGAGTGTCTGTGTGAGAGAGCTCGATTATTATTGCTTTTTATGGTTTCATCTCTTTCGTAACTGATATTGAGAGAGCTCGAAGTCGACAGCAACTGCGACAGCAACGCGACAGCGACGCTGGCAGCGCGAGCGAAAACTCAAATTCATCGAATCGATGATGATGGTGTCTCTACACTGGCAACACAGACACGCATACAGGTAGAAGGTAGAAGTTGAAGCAATATGTCTGTCCGTCTCTCCTTCCGTTCCTTCCATGTGTCCCTGTCTGTCTGTGTGTGCGTGCACCTGCATAACTCTAGTGCGCAGCAGCAGCAGCGACAGCAGCGATAGCGACAGAGTTTCAGGTACGTATTCTGTGCATATTAGACAGCAATAACAAAAGACTTAGGCAACAAACTCTTTCGAAATTGGTGCGAAACTTGACTAAATCGCCTGTCGCCAATTACTTATGATTCTCAGCTGAAGAATATTAGTGCAGCCACAATTATATATAGATGTTATCTCAACGAAACTTTGCAAGCGCCTTACCTTGATTAACTGAACCGGCCCTGGAATTTTGCACTTTTGTAGCTTTCATGTTCATTTTGTGGCGTGCATTCATTTTCGAACTTTCAAACATTCGAACATGCCGTCGTCGTCTGGGATTTTTTGTTTTGCTTGTTGCTTTTGCTGCTGCTGCTGCTGCGACGATGACAGTGACTGCGACTGCGACTGAGGCAGCGACTGCGACTGCGGCAGCTATTGGCTTGGCTTACAGCGCCAGCGCGCATTGTGAAAGTGGTAGTGCAGTTGGACACCAGGTAGAGGCAGACGCAGAGAGACGCAGCTCACACGCATACCGAGAGTCAAACACACACACCGCACACACACACACACACACCGCACACACACAGACAGACATACATACGTAAAATAGTTATGCATGTACCACAAATGAATGCCATGTAGCAGTCGGCACAGACTCCGACGCCGCCTTACGACAACAGCAACAGCAACAACAACAGCAACAACAACAGCAACATCAACTGAAATATAATAACAACAACAACAACAATAGCAATAGCATCGACAGCGACAGCGGCAGCAAAATCAACGCTTTGTCGTGTGGACGGTACCGACTGTTTGCTCAGTGTGCTTTTTGCCGTGTTTTCTGCCTGGCAGCATACAGGGTGCTCCATTGATATGGACAGCTATGTATGTACAATAAGTCTACTAATTGTTTTCACATACTAAGTAGCGCACATGCATAATTCTTTATAATTTTAAATACATTTAAACTCAATATAATCAGTTGTATATTTTTAAGCCTTGGCTTAAGAATCATTAAATACAGGGCAGGACTTTTAAAGTTGACCCATGTGATTTTGAAAAAGAAACACAGTAAAAACTTAAATTTTTTTCCCTTTAAAAAATTTATTTAACATGGTTTAAGGAGACTTCAGTTGAAAAATAAATTTAAGAATTCGAATTTTTTATCAGGCAATATGTAGGGTGTCGCATTGATTTAAATGCCTACATATGTACAGTTAGACAAGCTATTCCTTTAACAAAATAAAAGATAATATATTTTTTAATTCTATTTTTTAATAGAGACGAGCCCAATAAACTTAATTGTATTTCTAAAACTTGTTTTAAATCATAAAGAATTTAATTAAGGGAGAAAACACATAAATATCCAGTAACAAATTGATTTGACAAAGTAAAAAATAAATATATATTTTAGAATATTTTTAATTAAAGTGAAACCCAATATATTTGATTGTATCTTTTATTTAAGAATCAATCACAAATATATAATATAAAAAGAAAAATCGAGGAAAATGTTTTTCTTACGTGCCAAGCAGCATACAGGGTACTCCATTAATATGAAAACCTATGAACATTAAGTCAAGTAATTGTTTTTACCAAATAAAAAGTTTTGCATTTTATTTTCTAATTTAAAAAATACTTACGTTCAATATATTTGATTGTATTTCTTGTATATTGCGATATTAAAAAAAATGTTTAACCAATTTCCTAATAGCAAGATGATTAATTCAAAATTGTATTTTACCATTTGTCATATAATTTTAGTTTTATTTTCATGTTTTGTTTATTGTTGCAATATATTAAATTTTTTAAAACTAAATGTATGCTTAGTTTAAACATGTTTTTGTATTCATTTTGAAATTGTTGTATGTTTAAATTTGTTTAAAATAAATTTGGTTTTCTTTTTTTAACTGGTCGAAACTTTTCACTAATACTTTTCATTATTTTTTGCGATTACATTTACATTTATGTAAGTATGTATGTATTACATATACAATTATATATGCTACATATATGTATGTAATTATGTGTTCGTGTGTGTGTTTTTGTGTGTACCTAAAAAATTAAACATAGATAATATTTTGTTAAATTTACTTAAACTTTTTGTTGTGTTTATTTGGTTTCACTTAAAAAAAGTTGATTTCATTTTTTTATTATTAAATACTCTGCAAAGTAGAAAACTTAAATAAAACATATACAAAACAAACAATTTGTTGTTGTTTGTGTAGTTTGTTCATTTGTTGTAGCCTAAAATTAAGTTAACAAACCATGGAAAATGACACTTGTGTTTATTTCGAGCACGATAACTCGATTATCGATCGTTATGGCTATCGTTATCGTTATCGATATTCGTTATCGATATCGATATTCGTTATCTAATGCAAGAGGTTGTCGAATTTTCAATTCCAAGTAGCAGCCTGAGTGACGTAAATTCAATGATCTTGGGATATTTGCAATCTTTTTTGGTACTTTGGTATTTTTGTTTGGAGGCACTAAATAGTGCGTACTATCAACTGAAGCTAAGGTAGACTATATTATGGTATATATTATGGGGGACTGGTTTGTGCGAGGGTTGATTAACGGATGAGCGAGTGGAAAGACGCTTTTAATGCTCCTTTATCTGTTATCTGTTATCTCTTTCTCTATCTCTCCGCTAGTGTGTGTGTGTGTGTGTATTAAGTACATATGCTTTAAAACTAGGCACACCAACTAGCTAATCGCTACTAAAAACATACATTCTCTGCTTTAACTAAGGTTAAGCCATTTTTTTTTTATATTTAACCGAACTTCAAATTCAAATTTCAATTCAAATTTGTGCTTTAAAATGTTGTGCCACAATACAACGTCAATAGTCGGACTTCCCCGTTTTAGTCACCTGTTAAAACGCATGTTAACTTTTGCCTATGTTTCTTTTCATTTAAATGTTGTTCTTTGTTAATTTTAAGTCAAGTTAATTCGACAACGTTTGCTAAAAATTTATAATTAAATGTTATACAATTTGTCTGCTGTATTATTAACGCTTTAAACTCTAGCTGAAATTAGTTTTGACAACGCTGCAAAGGGTATTTCATAGTCGACTTTGCCATAATGCAGCGTCTTAAATGTTTCTATTGCTAATACTGTTCAAATGCAAAAAAGGTGAGAAGTCAAAGGGGGGAGAGACAATGTATGGAAGGGGGTTTTTTGAATTATCAATTCTGATAAATCCAGCCCACAGTTGCAGGTGTGCGTGTGTGCGTGTGTGTGTGTGTGCGTGTGTGCATGTGTGTGCGGATAGTAAACGCAACTGCTTAGTATGTGATATATATAAATATATATTGGTACATATATATATGTGATATATCTCTTGCGGAGTTGGCAGTGATATTGCGAAACGTTTTCTTTTGTTTTAGTTTCTTTCATTTTTTTCTATCGAAATAAAACACTTAGTAAGTTGGTACGCTTTGGTATTCATTTTGCCCGTTAAGATCGATTATTAGAACATTTCCTTTGAAAACAAATGTACAATAAATATATGTAATGTTTATTTTTTTTTAAGCGTTAAATACTTTATAAACATTCGACACAATCCACAATTGTCTTGTTTTCGAGTTCGTAGTAAATATTTCTTTACTTTTCATTTCATTTTTTTTTGTATCTCAAAACTATCGACTTTCCATCGCACTCGCTTCTAAATTGCTAAACTTGTATTATATATTTATTCTTTTGGTATTATATTATTGTTGTTGTATTTGTATTTACAGAATGCTTCGATGTCGCTATCCATATATAATATATATGTATATATATGTATCCATAGTGTATTATATTTGTATGATCTAAAACGTTTTCAAAACTAATTAAGTTACATACAAGTACAAGTATAAATGTAATTAATACGTTTAAAAATGTTGCTTATTTTCTTTTCTGTTTTTTTTTTGGAATTTTTTTTTATATAGTTTTTTTATTAGATTTGTTTTTGGAAAAAGTATTTGCGCTTAAAGTTGTTTTTCTTTCATTCAATTTGATTAATACGTCTTAGAATAACAATTATTACAATTTATGCTAATTGTTTCGCTTCTCGCACCATTTTCTTCTATTATTTGTTGTGCTGTTTCTTTTGCTATTTTGGGGGAACCAGTTCCGGATACAATACACAATACAATATAAACTTTAGACTCCCTAGAAATGCTGATCTGTATCAATTGTATTATCAACTATACACCACCCAATTCTGCATAGTACATTGCGCTTTAACTTCTCTTAAATCTCTCTCTCTATTTTTTTGTTTGCTTGTTTTTGTTTTATGTTTTTTTTTTTTATGTTTGTTAACAACTAATTTTATAAATTGCCTAGTTTTGTTTGGTTTGTTAACGACTAGAACATTGTAAAGAAGGAATCGGTTTCACATAATGCATCATATATATATATATATATATATGTATATATATATATGTTTGTATATATCATATCGTCTAAATTGGTTGTGTCCTTAAGACAAAGGATTTTCTCTTGTTGCTGTAACTGTTGATGTTGTTGCTTGTTGTTTGTTGTTTGTTGTTGTTGCCACCACAACAATTACCGTTAGCTGTCTCATTTTTGGTTAATTCTCCTTTTTGGTACTGCACACGCCAAATGGAATTTATCTATTTAGTTAGTATGACATATTGCTTTGTTAACTGCAGCAACGGCTTTTGGTGGCAGGCTTTTTTTTCAGCTGTTGCAACGTTTAAGGACAACCAAAGAATACTAAAGTTAAACGAGAAAAACAACAACAACAACGACGACGACGACGACGAAATCAACACAGCACATTACATAACATAACATCTAAGTGGGACTATCCGCCTTGGAGCCGGCATTCGAATTGTCTTGCATTTGAGCGAGTGTCTTGAACTTTTGCGAGTTTAGGAATCTATCAAAAGGAAATATTATAATTAATATTAATTCTACCATTTATCACTCGGTTATTTTTACCTGGGATATGAGTCTCTGTGCATCAGCGTATAGATCTGAATTTGAGCTTCGTCGAAGGTGTGAGTCGTCGGCTCGATCATGTTTCGATTAACTATTTCGCGAACTCGTGAGTCTAACGATACTTCGCGCGGCGATAGTATCGATATATAATCCTCGTATATCAGACGTGCTTTCTCCTCGACCACCTCGGCGCTGTTCTCCTTCTTCAGATCCTCGCAGGCTAGCCAAAACAATATGTTCTCCTCGCTAAATTCACTACGCAGAAAATCGCGAAATACCTTGCGACCACCTGTAAAACACCATTCGATTAACATGACTATTCCAAAGTGTATCGAATTATTTCGCTACTTACTCGAATTCTTCATAAGTTTATCAAAGCTTTTACCCCAACTACGTATTTCTTCTAATGTGGGTCTGTAAATTAAGAAATAGCAGTTAAGCAATCTCACAATTATTAAAATTATTTAGAGACTTACTGATCGCCGTCTAGGAATTCGGCGCTAGCGAGATCACGTTTGGTGGGCGCATTTTCATCAGCATTCTTTATGGCAAGACTGTAATTTTAGAGATAAGAAATAATATAGTTAATATACAAATTTCTTGAAGGTCATATTTAATATATATTTTGAAGAGCTTGAAAGCGAAGTTTTAAGTATACGAGCTATAAGAATCTCAAAAAAGAATAATATATAATATATCTAAGATACAATTTCAAAATTAACATGATAAGGAGAACTATTCCATTTAAAACGATTATTCTGCTGTGTACTTTGTCTTAACTTTTTTGCGTTCTAGAAAATCATCGTGATATGTTTTGTTTGATGTTAGCTTAAAACTTTCCTCAAAAATTAGTTTTGGAAAGCACTTTGATCTTTGAGAAGCGATAGCTAATTTTGTCAGCACTTCCTTTTTCAAAAAGTTAACCTCACTTTGAGTAATGCAGAGTTTTTTGGCTTAAGTGACAATACTATAACCACAACTTAAGGCGCATAATATCACATATATCTGTTCAGTTTGACCGGATATCTTAAAAAACATCTTGTCTATTTTGGTTAGTTCTTAGCAAAATGTAAAAAATAAATAATGTAATAGCTCATCAACCGTGCTAGTTTGGTTCGGACCATAGAGCGTCAGTGTGAAAAACTATAAGAGCTAGAACGACTAAATTAAGTCTTATTCGAGTGTGAAGCAGATAAACTTAGTTTTAAACAAAAATCGTAACGGCTTTAAAACTTTAAAAGCAATACAAACGCCTAAAAGTATGTAACGTAAATTCATATATTCAGGGTCTCGACTATAGTTTCGATTAACGATTTTAACTATATTTTATTTTAGCCAGTTAATATTTTTAAAGGAAAATATAGTTATTTAATTTAAATATTTTTGAGTTTTAAATATTTTACATAAAATCTGTTTTAATTAACTAAAAGCCTACTAAATTTATATTTAAAGTGTACACACTCAAAGTTTTCTATTTCCATATTGGTCGCTAAATAATTGGTAAATTAGTCAAGTAAATGCTTTAAATTAAAACGATTTTTGTTAAATCAGGTTAAACTGCCATATAAATTTGGTAGTTGTAGTTCCTTATTTAATTCTGTACCGCTAGACCTAAGACTGCTAACATTTGAGCTTAAAGCTGCACTTAAAATTTTAAACATTTTGTATAAAGCGTAAGAAGGGATCGGTTAAAAATTCAGTCTAAAACTAAAGCTCCTGTATTAATGGAATTTTCATGAAATAACATAATAATAACATTTCCGGCAGGTGTAATCTCTTCATAACAGGTACAGTCGAACTTCCCTAACTCGAATCACCATTATCCAAAGAAAAGTTTCGACTTATGGAGACTTCGAGTTATTAAATTCTTGTTTTTTTTTTAAGTTTAATAAAGGAACTACAAATGCATTCATTCATATTAAATTTTGATGTTTCTAATTTTTTTTCTCTTGTAGCACATATAGGCCTACTTAAAAAATAAAAGATCAGAAGCTAGTGACTACAAATTCAAACCATTAAATTACGAGCTGTCAAATTTTTGTATCGTTAAAGTTAAGCAAAACAAAAACAGTCAGAAATTAGTAACTAAAATTCATACACTTGAAATTGCTTTTTTCTTACTTTACTGTACTTAAACTCATACAAATTTCTCTTATCCATCAAGCTAAACAGAACCTATTAATCGGAAATTAAAGTCTGATAATTTTTTTTTTTTAATATTGTTTTCTAAAAAAAAATTGTCAATTTATTGGTGATTTCCCCGAAAGATTCTACATACAGAAGTACTTGCTATTATTTTTGTTCAAGTTTTGGACAAATTCGACTTATGGAAGTTTGAGTTACGAAAACAGAATTGTTTGTAATTTGACCAGTAAAATTCGAGTTATAGAAGTTCGAGTTAGGGAAGTTCGACTGTAGTTGAACTAGACAATGTGTTCACTCTAAACTGTCCACACGTTATCAACGAATAGATTTGACTGCCTAGTATCAGGTAAGCATTACATGCACCTAAACGTAGAACTCATCAAAGTTCCTTATCAGTTTGCCAATCACATACACATGTATGTCAGTGGGCTTGTGTGTGTGTGTGTGTGCGTGTGCGTGCGCGTGTGTGCTATTTGTGAATTAAATGTACTCGGATGATTAAATGTGTTGGGAATGGACAACAACTAAGCATACAAAGGCGCGGGAGAATGATTGCCCCCCTCCCTTCAAACACACAATCAAGGACAGCTTTCATTTTCATTCACGAAAACTTGCAACATTTTTCGCAGCAGCAACTTGACGTGATTTAAAAAAAATTCCCAAAATTGTGAAGCTTTTTGTTGTCTAATTTGGCGCTCTTGAAATTGTGAATGAAACATTTTGTTAGAATAAGCCAGAGAGCGAGAGAGAGAGAGAGAGAGAGAGCTTTTTACTATTCGCCTAGCAAAGCGTTGCCAGCTGTTAATAAAAATGTAAGTAGGCAACGCCATTCAATGCGTGGGAGCAAATGTATATGTATGTGTGTATGAGTGTGCGTGTGTGTGTGTGTGTGTGTGCCCAGGAACTTACCACTTAGCCCTGTTATTGTGGTTAGACGTCCCGCGAAGCGGAGAGGCAATGAAATAGAAGATTTCAGTTAGCATAAAAAAAGTTAGCAACCTGTAAATTAACATTTTTAGTACTCACCAGGAGCAGGAACAACAACAGCACCAACAAAAACAACACGGCTTCTGCGACTGCGGTCGCTGCAGCGGCGCATTTGATTCCTGCAGCACATTTGATGTGGCGCTACCGCTCACCGGCAGCGTTGTGCCCGAGCTTGTGCCACTGATGCCACCGCCACCGCCGCCGCCGCCTCCGCTGCCGGCCACGCCTCCAGCTGTTGAGCTCAAGCCGCTGACAGCGCCTATACTATCGCCATTGCCATTGCCATTCCCGTTACCATTGCCATTCCCATTCCCGTTCCCGTTGCCGTTATTCGCCGCGGCGTTCTGTGAGGTGGCGGTCATGCCGCGCAAACGACAGCCGCTGGGCAGCTCTGAGACGGTGCAGGACATGCTGCAAGTACAAATCGAGTTGAGCACACACACACAAGCACACACATTGACAATTTGGCCACTTACCTGCCCTTTTCAAGTTAAAGTTGATGTTGGCGTTGGCGTCGCTGCCACAGCTGCTGCTGCTGTCGCTGCCGCTGCTGCTGCTACGCCGCCCACTGCCACTGACCTACCTATCTACCTAACGTCCGTTCGTTCGTTTGCTCGCTCGTTCGTCTGTTTCTATCTGTTCGTCTCGTTCTTCACTCCTCTCCTCTCCTCTCCCACTCTCAGCTCAGCTCACACTCCCACACACACAGAGAGCACTTAGCTACTGCAGGGTTGGAGCGTTCGCGTTGGCGTTGCTCGCCCCTTTTGCGCTCCCCAAAAGAGAGCAGAGAGTGAGAGCGCGGGAGTGAGAGTGAGAGCAAGTTACGTATTTATGTTTTTGCTAATAACTTTTTATTGAGTGCTTTTGCCTTTGCCGTTGCCTTTGCCTTTGCTTTTGCTTTTACTTGTGCTTTGCTCTCGCGCCTTAAACGCTCTTGATTTCCTTCTTGTTGTTGTTGTTGTTCTTGCTGCTGCTGCTGATGATATAGTTGTTGTTGTTGTTGTTGCTTTTGTTCTTTGCTGTTGTTCGTCTACTAATTCTAATATTATTTTAGTTTTTACATGCATGTGCAGAGAAATAATTGTCTCTGCTTTTATGTATCTGCATTTAATTGTTTGCGTCGAATTTTGATTTTGTATCTGTACACATAGAAATGAATAGTTAGTTATATTAATTAATTTTACTATTATTATTATTATTTGGTTTTCTGTTGTTGCATTTGTTTTTGTTGTTTGCAGTTGCTTGCTCCTGCTATTATGTTTAGTACACAAAATGTCCGCTAGGCGCGCTCTCAATTTCACTGTTGTTGCGTGGGCAGGTGGAGCAGATGCTTGGAGCGAAGAGGACAGGGACAGTGGGAAAGAGAAGGAGAGGCAGAGAAAGAGAATGGTGAGGGCTTCTGCTGATGTTTGCTGTTGTTGTTGTTGTCGTTGGGTGCTTTAGCATTTACACATTTCGGTTTCGTATTTACAGCGAAATTAGTTTGTAATGAGGGGCGATTGATATGAGCTGAGAATTGCTTTTAGCAGCTATGTATGCGCCAGTGTTGTGAAATTTGATTTGATTTGATTTTATTCCACTTTGTTGTACAGCAGCTGGAGATGCTTTGTTGTTGTTGTTGTTGTTGTTACTTGCTCGAAATTTGTATTTATTTCTTTTGCTAGTCATTACAGACAGACAATCACACTCACACACTCACACATTCACACTCAGACGCACAAACACATTGGCGAGGTCGCGAGGTCGCCTGACCGTTATTTTCTACTTTACTTGTGTTTCGTTTCGTTTTTCGTTTATCGTTTTGCTTGTGTTTTTATTGATGTTATTCAGTTTGGGGCTGATGGGGCGTATGCGTGATTTGCCTTGCTGCTGCTGCAACTGCTTGTTATTGTTGTTGCTGCTTATTGTTTTTGTGTGCTGTGTTTTGGCAGCTGCAGAGCGAGAGAGAGAGAGGGGGAGAGAGGATAGGGAGTGAGTGAGTGAGAGAGCAGCGCAGTTGCTAATTGCACTTGATGCTGGATTTGTTCGTTGCAGCCGTTACACTTGCTAAAATATCGAACATTTTCCAATCGCTTCTGCTTCCGCTCACACACACACACAACTATACATTCACAGCACTTTGATTTTGGTATGTATGTGTATGTATTTATGTATTTAGGAGCAACGAATATATACAAATTTTTTTTTGCCTGCCACTGCCACACTAAAAATATGTGTAGGTAATTCTTTTTTTTCTTTTTCTTTCTTTTTGCTCTGAATGATTTTGCTTTGATTCAATTTCTACACAGAGAAAGAGAGCGAGAGGCGGAGAGGAATACCCAAAAATTCTGGCTGAATGTGCGAGCGAATTGTGTGTGTGTGTGTGCGCGAGTGAGAGACAATGAGAGAGAGGGGTGGGTGGGTGGTAGGTAGTGCAATTTAACTCGACTTTCGTTATGTTTCTTCATTTTACATTTTGGTTAATTACTTTCGTTGACATATTTCGATATTCACATTGCGGTGACTTTTTCACGCTGCCACAAAAACACTTGCCATATTTTTTGGGACTCTGCTTTTACCACATTATTGCCATTTCATTTTCACTGCTGCGCTTTTTTCTATACGTGTGTGATTTTCTTCTTTGGCTATTCTTTTTTTCGTATAGTTGTGTGTGTTTGTTTGTGTGTGTGTGTGTGTGTTTTTGTGTGTGTGTGCGCGCTCTGATAGCCAAAACCCAAAATCCTCGACGACAACGACCGACAACCGACAAGCGAGAATCGAAAATCGACGACAACGACGACGACAGCGACGACGACGACGGCACGAGCACAAGTGCTAACGTTTCTCTTTGCATGGGCAAAGGCTGGCGACTGACTGCTGATTGAAGGAAAAGCTCCAAATAGCTATACAGCTATAGCTATAGCTATAGCCACTATAGCTATTGGAGTCAGCCGAAAGCGAACCGATTAGATTCCTGCTACATATACATACATATATAGCCACACGACATGTGCGCCCGAGTGCTTTGCAAAGAGCAAAGAGAGTGAAAGCTCGCTCTATCTCTCTCTCTGCCTCTCTTTGGCTGGAATTTAGTTGGCATTCGTGCTTTTAATACAAACTGTGGGAATGTACAATGATTTTTGGGATCACAAGCAGCAACAACAACATTTCGCTTTCTCTCTCTCTCTCTCTCTGCCCGGGGAGCATTAAAAAGGATGGCAATCCTGTTAGGGTTGCATTGAAACTTTTCAATTTGGTGTTGACTTTTTTTTAATAAGATACATTCTTTACTATCGCAAGTTCTCCATACAAATGAGCGCTTAAAACTAAAAATGTCAGTTGCCACACGTTGCACGGGATTACGTGTACAGCCGGATGGTGCAATCGGCGCCGGTGGAGAAGACCCAAGGCTGCACCGGATGCCAATTAACATCCAGGACGCCAAACTCATCGCGCTTCTCGTGTGTCTGCAATTTCTTGAGCGGCACAATCAAAGGATTTTGCAGTAAATCACTGAAACAAAAAAGACAGCATTGTAAACATTGATGGATGGATTGAAAGTATGATTCGTTACTCACTTGTAGACCATGCCATGGGAGACAATAACCGCTTGGTCATCGCTGCCAGAGGCGAACAGTGGATACCGCAAATGGAAGGCGACACTGCGGACGGCATTGCGATGCAGTCGCATTGTTTGATACGGTTTCGTGGACAGATCCAAGTCGAACCATAGCATCTTTTTGTCGTAGGTGGACACCAGCAGATTGTCGCCCTTTGGATGTATGGACATGCCCGATATCCACTTGGAGTTGGTCAATAGCTTCTTGATTAGCTCCTGCTTCACCAGATCATAGATGCGAATGTTGTGTTGTGTCTATAGGATAAAAACCAAATGAATACCAAAGATACAGGTTGGATCTGAAGCACTTACTGCAACGAAGAAGCATGGCTTGACGGGATGGAAGAGCACGCATTGGATGAGGCCCTTGCTCTTCGAGAAGGGTATCTGGGAACGACGCTTGGACAGCTGGTGAATCAATGCCGAGCGATTGGCGCCCTCGGGCATCACGGTGGCCAGATAGTCACCACGTCCGTGCCAGGTTACCTGGCGTATGGGCTTGAAATGAGTGATGACCACACGGACGCCCTTCTCCTGCTCATCGTGCTCGGCATTGGACCATTGGACAGCCGTCTTGATGCGCTCGTTCTCGATGACATCCTGGCTGGGCGACTCGGCGAGCAGATCATCGGTCTTCTTAATGATCAGCTTGTCGCCCACCTTGGGATTGATGAGCAGCAAGCGGCTGCCGGTGGCCACCGCCACAATGGATAGCTTAGGATTCGGACACCAGGCCACACAACGGACCACATCATCCGTCTCAATTGTGCGTATGCAACGTCCCGTTGCAATTTCCCAGACTACAAATAAAGTTGACATTTAAACGGGAAAACTTTAGAATCTTCCTAAGCAAACCGTAACCTTTGACCGGTATTAACCGATTGAATATATTAACCGTAACTGAAACTCTAACCGAATCCAGACATTTTCATTACACCGAAACCGAAACTTTTCAAACCGAAATAACCGTTTACCAACCGATTCATGCATAGCGGTTAGTTTCGGTGCAATCAAATCAATTATGTTGTTAAGGTGTTATCACTATTTTCAAGCTTATTTTGATATTAAATTTGAATAATGATCTTATAAAACAGATATTTTTGAAATCGAGGAAGTTTTGTTTTAATTATAAATTAACTTTTTTCAGCTTATTTTTTCGTGAACCGATATCATACCGATATTTCAAAACCGAAAGCTACAAAAACCGGTAACCGTTATAAAACCGATATACAAAGATTTAACGTAACTGATAACCGAAAACCAAAATACAGACATAACTGAAACCCTAACTGAAACCGGTATTTGTTGCTGTTTGATACCCTGATCCCTAGGAGGAACTTACTTTTGACCGTCTTGTCATCGGAGCCGGAGACCATGTACTCGCCCTTGGGCTCCACGCTGACGGAACGCACCAGATCCGTGTGTCCGCGATAGACGAGACTCTCCACTGTGGGGAATGGTTGTAGGTCGCGTGGTGAAGGTAGTTTGGGTATCAGATACTCCGCATCGATGTTCAACTTGACGCGCTTGGCACGCGGACACAAGTAAAGATCCAGACAGCGGAGGAAGCGCTCTCGCAGGTAGCGGGAATAGGCGGGCACCTCTCGCAGCGACTTGAACTTCTGGGGCATAAAGTGGAGCTTGCGCTTGTGCGGCTCATCCTTGAGCTTGAGCCACAACTTGGCTTCCTTCTCGTCAAACAGATACTCCGGTGGCGGATTGTAGGATTCGGCATGTCCGGGCAGGTCACGTTTGGGCGCAGAGACAGGATCGTGGATGCGACGCATATGCTCGCGACTGGTGTCCGATTCCCACAGCATATAGAATTTGGGACCGCGCTTCTGTTGCTTCTCCCGCTCCACCTCCTCGGTGGTCTTCATCCAGCCCATCTTGAGGGCATGCACCATGCGCGAGACCTTCTTCTTTTCCGACACGGACGGCAGGAACGAACGCTTGTGATCCGGAACATTCTTAATGGGCATTTTCTCCACCTCCGAGGTGAACCATTCAATCCAGGGCTCATACTCATTGTGTTCGGGATTGGGAATACGGGCCGAGTTAACGCGTTTAATCAATGCAATGTCCTCATCCGTCAGCAACACTTCCTGTCCCGTTTGTGGGTCCTTCACAGTGCGCCAGAAGTTGGGATCCTCAATCTTGCGCAGGAAATCATCAATTTGATCGCCCTTTGGCGGTTTAACAATCTTCTTGGCATCCCAGTCATAGCCAATGTGCTTGTACTCATCATACCAATGCATGGGTATGTTGCCAACAGTATTGCGTATATCCTCCTCGTCAGATGTGTCCGAATCCTCATACTCAGCCTTTGAGGGATCACGTTTAGTTATCTGAGTGGACTCCACCATCGTGTTCTTGGTGGCTGCAGCAGCTGCTTTGCTGCTACTTGGTTTCTCTCCAATCTCGCTACTTTCGCTAGCATCGTCATCATCATCATCATCGCTGTCAGATTCCTCCTCCTCCTCCTCCTCTTCTCCTGCTTCAGATCCCTCCTCGTTGTTCTCCTTTCGACCCAAATAATTTCCCTCTTCGTCGCTCTCAAATTCGAGATCTTCGCTGCTGTCTGACTGGTATTCCTGGTCTATGCCCTCGTCGTCAGTTGAGTCCTCGCCAGGATCTTTCACTGCTTGCAGCAAGTCCTTAATAAAAAAAAACAAACATTAAGTTTCATCGTTTTATTTGGTACACTCTTCGCCTGCTTACCTCATCTTCTTCTTGGTCTGACTGTTCTGCAACTGAAGCCTGCTCTTTCGTGGGCTTCGATTCCTTAACTTTACGTTTAGTTGCCTGCTTTTTAGTCATTTTTACAAGAAAACAAAACGAATGAGCGCGGCGCACGTGTTGCAGCACAAAATTTCGATTGCAATAATAATATCGATAGCCACGTTTGTTTACATTTTGTGTGACTGTCAAAGAGCTGCTCTATTTTGCGTTGGTGCTCATTTTTACACTGCTGTCATCTTGACTATTTTATAGCTAGATCTATTTTCAAAGTTCGATTGCAAGAAAAATTTTAAAATTGCTAATAGTCGAAAATCTGGCTATTTAATGTTTTAAATTGTTATATATATATTTTACTATTTATTTTCTTTATAAACTGTGCAAAAGTGCCACAAAAACATATACAAAAAAATGGTCATTTTTTTTTTTAAATGGGACTGACCTTCTTCTGAGAACCTGTCCACCGTTTATTTTCCGACTGGAAAGCTTCCGAAAAATAGCTGAACTTGAGATGCAAAATAGCTAAAATACTAGCCAACTTTCTTAGCACTGGCATTCGGCAACTATTGTAAAAAAAAAACTAAAAAAATTTAATGCATAAATTTTAATTTCAATTTTAAGAATATTCCAAATTAGGTGAATTTTTTTTGGGTGCAACCAAATTTTCATTTTGATTAAATTAGAACAAGCTGCCAGATTGGGAAATTTTGTAAGGTGGCAGCCTTTGCATTTGGTGGCAGTCTTTCACACCAGTGCTGGCAAGTTTTTAAGGAGAAACAAAAGCTGTTTCTGTCTAGAAACCAGCTAAATAGGTTTTTGTGGCACTTTTGCACAGTTTTTGTAGCAAATTAGCTAAATACATATTTAAAATAGCCAGATTTCCAGCTAATAGTAATTTTTAAATTTTTTTAGCAAACGAATTCCAAAAATTGCCAGATCTAGCTATAACATAGCTAAATTAGCAACAGTGGTGTTACAACTCTATTTTTTGCCACAATAAAATGTGAAAAAGAGTGCAAAATATCACATATCCTCGATATCCAAAGCAATTACAAGGCAAAATATTGCATCATCTGAACATTCAGTTTCCAACTGCGGGTTCCATCGATTTGGAGCAATAATTATACAGATTTAAAAAAAGATGGCTGCACCGCGACGTCTACGCAAAGAGCTCGTCGACTTGCAGGAAAGTAGTTTAAAATCATTTCGTGACATCAAGGCCGATGATGACAACCTGCTGCGCTGGACGGGCTTGATTCTGCCCGACAATCCGCCGTACAACAAGGGAGCGTTCCGCATCGAAATCAACTTTCCGGCAGAGTATCCCTTCAAGCCACCAAAGATAAGTTTCAAAACAAAGATCTATCATCCCAACATTGATGAAAAGGGCCAAGTGTGCTTGCCAATTATCAGCACCGAGAACTGGAAGCCGGCAACGCGCACCGACCAAGTGGTCCAGGCATTGATAGCACTCATCAACGATCCCGAACCAGAGCATCCACTGCGTGCCGAATTAGCCGAGGAGTTCCTCAAGGACAAGAAGAAGTTTGTGAAGAACGCCGAGGATTACACCAGGAAACACAGCGAAAAGCGTCCGGCTGATTAGTCCAACGATGTCGAGGAGCCGGCACCGAGCAATCGCAAACGTAGCCGGGATGATAAAACCAAAATCTAAACTCCCGCATCCACGTTGCCAGTCGCCAGATGAGAAATCCCACAATCCACAATCCACACCCTCAAACCCAACACACAATCTATTAAAACACGAAATTAACATGAAATTTGCGTAGAAAATGATGATGATGATGTATAAACTGTTCCAAGGAGACGAAAGTCATAATCTAGTTTATATATACAAAAGTCTTGTCGAAATTTGTATAAACTCTGAGTAATTATTGTAGTAGAAATTAATTTGCATTAATTGTTTTTAAATACGAAAATACATATGTAAACGAAAATCGAGGAGATCATGGATCTTTAATGCAAGCTAAATAATATATATATAAAATACATAATTAACACACAATTCCTTCGACTGTTTCAGTCTCTTTAATATCGTTGACGGCTTCAGTTTCCGTTACAGCCGGGTCAATGCTCATACGGGTGGGGAACGAATCCTCGCCCAGCATGCGGCGATAACAGGCCACCAGGACACTGTTGTTGTAGAGGATTAGGGCATTGCTGAACGAATTCTTCTGGAGTTGCTTGAGACTCAGCACACTGTGCAGTGCTTCCTTCTCATCATCGGTGCTGAGAACTTGACACAGTTGTTGCAGTTGCTCCACAATCTCCTTGTCATCCTGCAGGCCACTCAGTGTAATGGTCTGCTCTGGAAGACTACTGTCAAACTCGGTCTGCTGATAGATTAGCTCGGCTAGGAATAGGAGCACAGATGCCGCATAATGGGTGAGAAATAGGAAGTTATGAAACACAATTCGATGGGGCCTTAGTTCCAGCAATGACTCAATTAGCTTAACAAAGAAATGTTGCTGAACTCTATGAAATGTTGAGTCATCATCAGCAGTCGACGGTGCGTAATTTAGTGATATCGTTTTGCTGTCGCTGCTATCGAGAAACAAGCACTTGGACGCTGTTTGCCAGAGCGGATCGAGCTCGAATGTGTCCAGTATGCGCAAACGGAGCAACAGCACCGGCTCCGAGGCAAACAGACTGCTCTGCAGCTCCCTCACGGCTGCTCCTCGAGACAGTTGCAGTCTCAGCTGCATTTGGGGATCTTTGACGTGGGTGTAACTCCGTGTGGCAGTTGGACACTTCTCCAGCTGATTGAACTCGCGTCGCAGACAGTAGATTTGTTTCAGTATATCGCCCTGTCTGAGATGCTCCCGCTCCGTGTAGGAACCACCATAGACGGGCACCGTGAATCCCAATGCCTTGTTGATATCCTGCTGTTTAACAATGCACAGCTCATCGGCCAAGGATCGCACCTTGTAGCGATTGTAGTACATGGCAGAGACAACTCCTCGCAGATGGTGCAGATGGCGCAGATAATAGCGATCCTTGGACTCGTATGCGTAGATGCTGCTCTCGATGGCATCCACCTGCAGCTTCAAATACAGTCTACATCCGATCTCGTGCTGCAGCTGAAAGTCTTTGGGTATCTGCGACTTGCCAAAGAGTGGCATGACCATGGCATCGTTTGGCTGCGCGAGCTTAACTCGCAATGCCTCCAACAGACGAGGCAGACCCGGTGTGTCCTTGCGGTAATCCAGGCAGATGACATAGACCTCGGAATTGCCACGCTTAGAGGTCGCCGGCTTGTAGATGTGCACTCGCTGGAAGACGCAGTTCAGCATGTACATCACCGAAACGCTACACGCCTCAAACAACGTAAACATTTTGATGACGAAATTGCCACCCGGACTGAGTATCTCCAGGGCACTGACAATCTCCGCAAAGAATAGGCGGGCGACGATCTCCTCCTGGCAATCGGGCTGAGCAGAGCAATCAATTGAACCATCAGCTGTGATCAGTTGAACACCGTCTTGGAACACTTCGGCACATCGTTGAGTCATGTGATCTATGTTGTCCATATTCAGTAGATTGCCAGTCAAGTCCTTATGGAAGAGCCAATTGTCCAGAGTATGGAATATGAAACGATCATCAGTAATCATCTCATTGAGCGCATTTCCCTCGTAGTACGGATTCAAGGTGGTCGAGCGCCAGTTCCACTTGATCTGCAATAATGGTAATCTTGATAATGATGGCGTGCTGATCTTCACCTTAACTATAGTCACCTCATTTGGTTTGTGCAACGAGTGCAAATAATGATTCAGTGCAGCAATGAAAGCGCCAGGAGCCTCGCAAAGATGCAGACTATTAAGAACCGGCTGTGTGATGAGTGGATAACGATGTAAGCACTCAAAGATCTTGCACCAAGCTACCTGTAAGTCATCTATTTAGTAGGGATTAACTAGAAATTCAACCACAACTTACGGTTACAAACTCAGCTTTGGTTTCGTTTTTCAACCGCCAAGAAATCTCTCCCGATGGATCCCTTCGATTTGTGTGAGTACTCCACTCCTGCACCCCATAATTGTTAAGCTTACTCTTCACAGTATTCAGCTGATCCTTGAGATTCTGCAGAGACTCAAACTGATAGAATTCACTGAACAGCGGCTCCTCCAACGGCAGCAACCAGGAGGCACCGGTAGTTGGCTTTTGGTATTGGAACTTCTTCTCAAACAGCTGCTCCACTTCATCTCTTATGCTTAGCTTGGGACGCATGCTGTGGCTGCTCAGTTAAAAATCACTTAATTTCACGTACAAACAAATGTTTGTTGTTAAATTGTTGTTGTTAACAATTTAAAGGTTGCCACCCTACAGAATTCCCCGATCTGGCAACTTTCTAATTTAGGTTAAAATTAAATTTAGTTGCACCTACGAAAATTCAACTAAATTGGTTTTTTTTTTTAGCTAGAATTTTTTAAATTTTTGCATCATTTTTGTTGGAATTTTCTAGATTTTTTCATATTTTTTTTTTTTTGTTTCAGATTATGTTTTGTAACTTCTCTTCCCGAAGGCGGACGAACTTTATTAAAATTCTTACCATAATTTTATTGAATTTCGAATTTTAAATTCTCTTTCAATTGTTAATTAATTAACTTTTTAAGGCAATTTGAAAATTCTTCACTTCATTTTTAAATTCACTGTTAAATTTAACAGTTTTTACCACTGTTAAATTGCAATTGATTGATGCCTGTTACTTAACAGGGCGAACAGCTGTTCTCATGCCAAATTGCTTTGCACACTGACACGACCTGCCAGATCAAGAAATTTTACAGGGTTGCAGCCTTTGTGCTCAAAAATTTTCTGACGGCCAACACAAAAAACTAACAAAAAGTTAGTTGGTAACACTGGAGCGTCCGCTGTTGACAAACAAAACAAAACAGTTTGTTCAAATTAAAATATTTAAAAACATGAACCAAGAGATCAGAAAGAAGAAAGCAATGGCAATGAATGGTGTAATTGTGGGATTGTTAGCCTATTATGCTGTGCTCAAGAAGCGGGAGGAGGAGGATGAGGAGGAGGAAGAGGTCCTGGAACGACAGCATCAATCACAACGCGGAAATCCGTATTTGCGGAAAAGGCGCAAAAAGGCACGATTTATTACCGCTGTAAGTATATACATTTAGATATTATAAATAAATGTACAAGTGTGCAAAATATGTCTTGTTTATTTGCAGTTTGAAAATATGACACAGTCTCCAAGAGTGTTTATTGAGAGCTTCCATATGAGCGAATCCAACTTTAACTGTTTGTTCAGTTTGGTGGAGCCATATCTGATCCCCAAGAAGAATTCACTCCCGGATACAATGCCGCTCAAAACAACGTTTGCTGTTGTTCTCCAGTAAGTATATTGTAATAGGATGTAGTCGTTAATTCGATATAAATCGGTTTGTTTATTAGAATGCTTGCATCCGGAAACCTACAAAAGCAACATATGGCAGCTACCATCGACCTGGTATGTGATGGCATTTGCTCTGCGCTGACCGGCGAGTTTCCAAAGTGGGACAAGGAGAATATGTTGAAGTGGGCTGAGGATTTTGATAAGCAATGGAATTTTCCACATTGCATTGGTGCCATCGACGCTAAACACATCCAAATTAAGAGTCACCCCAACGATGACGATGATTTTTACAATCACAAAGTAGGTGACCGTGTTAACCCAAATCCCTTCCGAGTAGTAACCTTTTATCTACAACTTTAGGGATTCTATTCGATTATCCTAATGGCAGTGTGCGATGCATCCCATCGATTCACATTCATCGAAGTAGGTGCTGGCGGTTGGGAGGGAGACACGAATGTCTTTGCGCTCAGCAAACTGGGAAAGGCTGTATTGTCGGGTAGTCTGCAGTTTCCTGAGAACGAGCTGCTCAATGGCATATCGACACCATATTTTATGGTAGGAAATGATAAGTTCCCATTAATTACCAGGATAATGAAACCGTACGCAGTTAGAAAGATAGATCAAACTGAGCGGATATTTAATCATCGCTTAAATCGAGCTCGACGTTGTATAGATAACGCCTTTGGAATACTCTGCGCCAAGTGGATGGCCGTGCAACGCACTCAGTTAAGCACTCCGGATACGGCTCGGAAAATTGTTGCAGCCTGCTGTTCCTTGCACAACTTCGTATTGCGGACGAGTCCCACAGACCAATACATACCAAAGGATCTGAACGCACACACACACACCCACACAACACTCGTCGAACTTATGTCCTTTCGTGGTCGCTGCCAGGATTATCCAAAGTACATACGAGATAATGTAAAAGAGTATGTCAACTCTTCATCGGTTTCTCTGCAAAATGAAGCAGGTGAAGTGTAATCCGTTCAATAACTGATAAATAATAAAAAATCCATGCTTGTTCTAACATTAAGTCTTATTTATTTATTTTATACCTTAATACTAAATTTAAAAGATGTGGTCCGTAAAATCTTCATCGGTTTCTCTGAAAATGGAGCTACAGTTAATTCAAGAAAATAATACAATTTCCATGTTTTTTTTCTAAAATTAGCAGTCTTATTTATTTAGCTTATATATTAATATTAATTTTTAATTATGTGGTTCAAGTTGTAATTTTTCGGTGCTGTTTTTGGGAGTCTTAATATAATAATAATGCTCCTTTTCTTAATACTTTGAGTCACATCATACATCAAGAAAGTACAACGGAGTCAACTTATGTATTAGTCATCTTCTGGTAGTTCCAAAGCAACTGAGTTACCGCTCGTTCAGCTTCCTTTGCATATTTTGGCTTTATCTCGCTTAGAATACCATCCCAGTACTGAATAACTGGACGATGCGGAGTTGGCTCTGTGCGATCAAACTTTTCTTTCTGTTCCGAGATAAAGTTTTCCAGCATATCTAAGATATCATCCGACTTGGTTGCTATCTGCAGCTTCCGTTTCTTGCTGGGCTGCTCCTGAAATAGAAATGAGTGATGTTATTTTTAACAAACGCGTAATACTCTGGCATGTTCCAGTTTTCACTTTCGGCACGGTTTGTCGGGAACAGGATGATGATTATTTACTTACAAACGAGTCCGACGAGGCATCAGAGGATGAGCTTGCCTCGGCCTCGGCCTCGACTTCAACTTCTTCTATATCATTTTTACTGCTTTGAGAGGAATTCGATTCGGGAATAGAGCAGTCCAGTTCTGGTTCAATGGAGGGACCTTGGCTTGTCGAAGCGCTTTCATCGACTGGAGTGTCAGCACTCTCAGGAGTACTACAAAAAGTAACGTTCAAAATAATGACTGCAATTTGGACATTTCTACTTACCGCTTTTTCGAAGAGAACTCCAAAAGATACGCCATATAAGGGGCTAAATGCCACTCCATCCCGTCGGTGGCTTTGGTCTGCTCCGATCCAGCTTCACCGGCAGCACTCTTCCGCTTCCGGGCTGCCACATTGCGGTGGTATCTAAGGCTGTCTCGAAGGGATTGCCATGCCGACCTGCAATCACTTACTGACATCAAAATGTTTAATTCAATGGCTTTGCAGATACTTTGAGATACAAGAAAACTTACCACTTTTATCGAGCACCTCGGCTATGCTCTCCCAAGCACTTTTAACATAAACAGCATCGTAATGCTTTTTATTCGAAGGATCCCATAAAAGGCGGTTCCTTTCCACCTCTTGAATCAGTTTAATCTTATCTGCATTACCAAACGATATCAATCGGTTTTTATTTGTCATTTTTGAATTGTTCGCGGTCATATTTGATACTCTTGATTTATTATTATTGTGAGACCTAGAAAAACTCTGAACAGTTCGATGTTCTTGTAGCCCAGATTAGAGATGGGCATGGGCCTCCTTTTTAAGGCACGGCACGGCCCAAGCACGGCTGGTAAAAACTGAGGCCCAACACGGCCCATGCCCATCTCTAGCCCAGATGTATTTTATATACATGGGGCTGTCACGCTACTGAATTCCCCGATCTGGCAACTTGTTCTAATTTAGATTAAAATTAAATTTAGGTGCACCTACGAAAATTCACCTAAATTGGAATTTTTTTTTTGAGCTAGAATTTTTTAAATTTTTGAATAATTTTTGTTGGAATTTTCTAGATTTTTTCATATATTTTTTTTTTTTAGATTATGTTTTGTAACTTCTCTTCCCGAGGGCTGACGAACTTCACACCTTCATTAAAATGTTTATCTTAATTTTACGTAATTTCAAATTTTAAATTTTCTTAAAATTGTTGTTTAACTACAAAGTTATGGCATTTTGATATTTGCAACATCTAAATTTAAATTTATCGCTAGACGGCGCCAAACAACAGCTATTGTTCCCCCTAAGACTTGGCAGCACTGGTATGGAAGGCTGCCACCCGGTCCAATGGTTGAATCCAAAAAAAATATCGATCGCTGAAACGTCTGGCAGCCTTCAGCCTATTCAATTGGTAGCTCAAAGGAAGTGCGCGGGAATTTTAAAAATGTAACAAAAAAAAGTTTAAGTAAGTAAAAAAATAACGATCCGAGAGAAAACTATCGATAATATTATCCCTTGCATTGCAGCGGCGTTGCAGATATAATCTTAAGCGCGACTTTTAATTAAGTTAACAATTAATTAGTAAATCTGTGTTATTGTAATAAAATTCTAAGAGATTGATTATTGTGAAATAAGAACAATTTAAATGAAAACAATCAGAATTAAGTCCCATTTTATACTAATCAAAAATTGATTTAGACTAGAAACGTTTCAATTACTTTACTTTAAATTAAAAGTACAGGAGGAATCATTAATTTTGGGAGTTTTTTAGATATCAAATTTAAATTTAAACTAGTAATTTTTTATAATCTTTTAATACAGAATGTTGTTTCCTGCTTACCCCTTCTTTTTTTTTATTTCCGCTTAAATTTCTTAGATTTCCATAGATTGTAAGAAAGGCAGAGGAAGAAAACTTTCCTGTCGGCATTTCGAAATATGTGCTCAAAATATGAAATTCATAATTAAAATAAATTTCATTTGTGCGGTTTGATTGAGTAAAACGGTATGTGCATAAAAGGAAGCAATAAAAAATAATATAATAGAAATAAGTTAGAAAGAGATATTATGAAACAATTGGACAAACGTAAAGACATTTATGGCCAAATCGATGATTCGAGCTATGAATATTAAAGTGCACATTAAGTCACAATTGGAATCGCTTTGGATACAAGCGGAAATAGATAATATCGAAAATATTGGAAGAGAGGGATGCAAGCAACGGTACTTTCGTAAAGCTTAGCCCATATTTATAAAGACATAGATAAGTATTTGATTAGAAAACAAACTCGAAACTGTTTTGAATCATCGTGATGATGTCTTGAACATTGGAATTCAAATTGTTTTTTTTTTTGACTATATGGTCACTAAATTGGTGCGTGAGTTGGCGACTTTATTGCTAACGAAATGAAACAAAACGTGCAACGTGTGTATATGAATAATAATATTCAAATTATTACACAAACGGATCCCAAACGTTGCATTTATCAAGTGAAACGTAAGCCGCCGGCTTTTAGGATCGACAAATCAACAAAGATCTCATTCTATAGTACATACATATACATTCTCGTAATGCCGACCGAGACACGATCGTACATAAGTATGTTTCTATATAAGTTATAAGAGATATTTACCTGTACATATGTACTATATGTGCTTATCGTATGTAGAAGAAGCTTGGCACGTGACTCTTTTTTATAATCGTCCATCAATACTCGTGCATATGGTAGTATATGTAATGTAATTTACCAACTTCAAGAAGAACGGACGCCAAAGCTATTGTCTGTGCTGTCTTCTTCTTCTGCTCTTCTGCTCTTCGTATCTTCGTATTCTCTTCTGTTGACTGTTGAAGTTTTATTGAAATCTATGCAGGTACACAGGTGACTTCTTTCTCCGTCCACAAAAGCGGAAATAGCCGAGGCGGGAATTGTGACCGTGTTTGGAAAATCGCATTACTTTAACTCTTGCTTTGTGGCGGTAAATTCCATTGTGGTTATCGCTGACGTTGTGGATGTGGATATGGATGTGAATGTGGACGTGGACACGGCTTTTGTTGGCAACTAAATTTTATTGAATTTCATATTTCTTTACTCCAAAAGGGAGTTCATTAATATGCCGAGCAGGCGCCATTGCGCTAAAAACGCTCAGCGTCAGCTACCTGCCACTGGGCAGTCTGTACAGTATATACAGGCACACACGGACAGGTATAATAGTATGATAGTGTGCCAGACACACATGCACCCCCACTTTGCATAGGTATTTACTAGAGAGTGTGTCTCTCTCTCTCTTTGCTGGCAACGGGTATCAATCCCCGTTTTAGACAACATTATATTGTTTTTTTTTTTTTTTTGGTTTATTTTTTATTTCTTGAATTGTTTAACTTTTTGTCTGAGCTGCACATCACACGCACACACGTACACATCGTCACGTAAATTGAAACTTCTTCAATTGTCGCTTTTGGGCTTCTAACCGTCGACGTCGTCGTCGTCGTCGTCGCTGTCGATGTCGCCGCTATTTGCTCAGTTTTTTAGTCTGGCCCGAGGTGTGGTGCTAAGCTCGACTCAGGGCTTTAAAATCAGTTGCCAATTAGTCTTCATCGTTGACGGATTACAATTGCCTTTGCCTCTTGTTGTTCGCCCAATACCACAACAACACAACTTTTCTTCCAAAAAAAAAAAAAAAACTTGTTAAGTGCCTCTCAAAAAACAAAATACTCGTAACAACAAGAAAATAACAAGCATTTCATTGATAAAAAAATACATACATACGTTCATGAGAAATAACAATAACAAAATTTTGTATTGGTGTATTTTGAAATTTTGTGATTTAATTCTTCTCTCCTCGGATCGCATCTCTTGGTAAATTGGCAAGATGTCGGCATAGCTGACGTTTGAAAACCCATTTTATAGCGCTATGCTGCATCTAGTCAGTTATTCAATGGAACAATCAACGATTTTATATTCTAAACGATTTCTATAAAACTAATTTCAACGATTTTAATGGAATAAAAAGTAAACTGTGCATCAGACTAATAGGCATGTATTATTATTTAACTTGTGCAAATATTTTTACTTAACATTCTTTGCAGTAATATAAGACGACCCAACGAAAGAGAAATAAAGGTCTAACAAACGGATTACCCGGAATAACAATCTTGAATATTGATTCATAATATTTTTTTTCTTATTTATTTTTTACAATTAACAATTAACAAATTTATATTTAGGTTCTTTGTAGTAAGAGAAAATAAGAGAAACGTACTGGTTAAAATACGTTGATTTAAAGAAAAGAAGAATTTGAAATCTATTCTATAGAAAGCTTTCCGCCGGCGGAAATCTCTGGTCTACTCGATTCCGATAATTCCATAACTAACAAGAAGAACAAGCAGAAAAAATTTGGAATTCTCCGTAATTAATTTATTTTCCTATCTTTTTTATGTAAGTATTTATATTTCAGCTTCCTTGCAGAAAAACGAAAGAAAGTCATACGCTCCTTCGAACAGAAACTAAGAATATCACTCCGGAATATTTTTAAATGATTTATTGTAATGTTTTTTTTTTATCTGAAATAATTGAATTATTTATATTTTTTATGAGTTTACCACATTAAAAATAGTTTGTATATATTATAAATTTATGTCAATATCCATACATGTAAAATACCGATATTACTTTTGTATTATTTTCAAAATTATTATTTAGTAAATTGTAATAAATAAAGAGCTTAGTAAATTAGTTCATTTGCTTTAATTTGGGTGAGTTTTCAGGTGTAAGAAATTAAAAATGTATGCCAATTTAGAAACCAAGGATCCCAAAACTTTAACAGAAAATTTTAAGCTCGCTTCAGTTTGACAGCAGTTTTTACCAAACAAGCAACAAAGTTTAAAAAAAAGTTTGTAATTCAAAAAGTATAAAAAAAATTTAATAACGGCGGCTGTGAGCCAAAATAACGGTGGCTCCCTAGAAAAAAGGTAAATTCTCATTCTTAAATCAAATTGTAAAAGGGATATTGTTGAAATTATAACTTTAAAAGTTTGAGCAGAGTTTTTAATAGAATTTTTTAATTTGGCTTTATTGACTTACAATTAAATTTTACAACATCATCCCCCCGGGCGAAAGCTATCTTCTTTACTTTATCTAATTTCTAGTTACAATTTTTCATTTAATTATTAATTTATTGTTTAATTATTTCTTAAGGAACTCAAAATAAATTCACGTTTAAATAGTGCCCCAGGTTCATTTTACGATCCGTTAATCAATGCTGCCAGACGTTTTAAAACGGTGGCGCCACCTCTTGTCTGTTTTGCCAAATATATATGCGCTACCAATCGACTAAGCGTTGCATTCCGATAATCCTTGTTGCTGGAAAAAAGTAAACAATTAGCGAAATAAAATTGAGTAAAACTGGATAATCTAATTATTAAAATATAAACAAGTGATGGACAGCCAAGTAAGTTCGATAAAGAGTCAGTACAGATACTTGATAAGTAAGTGCTGTAACTGACATGGCGTGCGAAGTAATATCGCTTCACACAAATTAGTTGCGCTTTTGTTGTTATCTAAAAGTGGCTTTGTGATAAATCTTATGTTTACCCACATAGTATGTGGGAATAACAATAGGTATTAAGAAATGCGGGAGTTGCCAATGACGTAATGAACACGTCTGAGTTCAGTTATCTATCTGCTTATCGTCGTCAGTTATTGTGGATACTTAAGGAGGGGCGTTACTTTTCATTTTGCAGGCACCAATTGATGATCTTTTATTGGACATTGTGGACAATGCTTGGCGCATGGAAGTATTGCCGTTCGATCAGATATTAGTACCAATTGAAAAGCTACCCGATCCCGAAGCCGATGGTGGTGATTCACATCTGACATTAAGCGAACAGGTGAGCAATTTCCACTTGGCATTGATAACGATGTTCCCTACTAAATTTGTATGAGCAATCGTTTTGGATTCCAGGAACAAAAGTGGACGGATTTGGCACTCGGCTCATTGGCACCGGATGCCGCTTTAATCGATCAACTCAACATAACAGCTATCTAACCAAGGACGAGCAGCCCACGTGTGAGCACGTCCCCAACTCTCCTGGTACCACAAGTATTACTATTAACCCCACAACATGAGTAGCAGTAGCAGCAGCAGCACTAGCAATAACAACAACAGCAATAACAACAACAATAATTCCGTACACCAACACCTACACTCACCCAGCAAACTCACTGAGTTCGCACGCAATTTCGAGGATAAGCCAGAGTCTTTATTTGGACGCGTCGTCAACAAAATTCAAAATGTTTACAATCAAAGCTACAACACCGTCAATGACATCTCCAGTGGCAATAGCAATGTCCAAGTGGGCAAATCCATGTTCTATGCGGAGAAGAGAACGTCCAATGCGGAGGCAGAGAATGCGGATGTGGCCAGTGAGATCACACGCGGCAGTTCATCCTCCAGTCTAAGCACAAATCGTCCACAGCCGCCAACAACTCTGAAGCTGCCAAGCAGTAGCACCATCGATATCACAACCACTGCTGAGGAATCTGAGGCCAATGAGCGTGTCGACGAGCTGCCCAGTGAAGCGAATCAGAATCAAGGCCGCACCGTGTCCAATGTACTCAAACACATCAGCAATATTGTTGCCTCAAAGAACAACAACGTGAGTGCATTTTCATTACCATTTATTACTATCTATTAAAATGTATATTCTTCAAGGATTTGCGAAACTATAAAGAGACAGAGCTGCAGCAATTGTGGATGCCAGACTCAAAGGCCAAGGAATGCTATGATTGTGCATTAAAGTTCACTTTATATCGTCGCAAACATCATTGCCGTCTTTGCGGTCAGATATTCTGCTCCAAGTGCTGCAATCAAGTTGTTCCCGGAAGCATAATACGTTGCGAGGGAGATCTTAAGGTGTGCAATTACTGTTCCAAGATTGTGCTTACCTCGCTCAAGTCATCAGACTCTAACATGGGCGAAGATCTTCAGGCCCTGCAGCAGCATCTGAGCAGCAAGCTTGAAGTGCAGGAAAATGCATCCAACACACACGCAGCACAGAAGCAGCGGGTTCAATTGACCCGCAAGTCCTCTCTGGGTTATCAGGAGGAGCGATTCAGTTCCCAGCACAATTATACAACTCTCTCTATGATTGATCGCAAGAACATACTGCAGCAATCGAATTCGTTAATCACACTCCATGAGGAGATGCAACGCGAGATGCCAGCTCAAAACTGTGGACAGTTGCTCATTGAGTTTCTCAAGAAGAACAACAAGTCAGCCAACGAGGTCCAAGCTGTGGCCATATTGAATGCCATGCTCGCCGCTGGTTTCCTTGAGCCCATTGTGCCCGATGCCGAGCAGATTGAGTTCGATGCAACACTACACTACAGATTTGCGGAGCTATTGCGGCCTGGAACAACCATAACGGAGACGCGCGAGGGAAGCTCTGAGCACTCCAATCCAATAAGTCCACAGTTTGATGCGACTAGTGTGGAACCACATCCGCCCAAGTCGATGGATGTGTCGCAGAGCTTTCAGTCGGCCCAGGAGCTGGAATTGGAGAATGACATGTGCTTCACAACGATATCGACAAAGCTACTAGAGTCATACTGTGATCATGAGGAGCAATTGCTGGCACAATTGTTGCGAGCTAACCATCTGGATGCAGAGTGGGGCAAGGTTCTCCAGACGCTCTGCTCCACAGCAGCGAATCATTTCAAGCCCGAGTATTGCACCAACGATCTCATGGACATACGCAACTATGTCAACTTCAAGAAGGTGCCCGGTGGCAGGCCCAAGGAGTCGAAAATTGTGCATGGCGTTGCCTTCTCCAAGAATGTGGCCCACAAGGACATGGCCACTCATGTCGCCTTTCCACGCATCCTCCTGCTGCAATGCCCAATTGTCTATGAGCGCATCGAAGGAAAGTTTGTGACCATTGAGACGGTGTTGCTACAGGAGAAGGAATATCTACGCAACGTCTGTGCCCGCATCATGAACTTTGAGCCCAACGTCGTGCTCGTCCACAAGAATGTGGCGGGCATTGCCCAGGATCTGTTGCGCTCCTATGGCGTCACCTTGGTTCTAGATGTCAAGCTGTCCGTCATGGAACGTCTCGCCCGCACCCTGCAGTGCGACATTGTCAGCTCCATTGAATCGAATATAACCATGCCCAAACTGGGCTACTGCAATGACTTCTACATACGCAACTATACGTGTGGAAAGACGCTCATGTTCTTCGAGAAACTAAACAGTCCACGTGGCTACACTTGCCTTCTGAGAGGTGGCAGCAATGCGGAGCTAACCCGAGCCAAGAAGGTGGCTCTGGCGCTCCTCTTTGCCCGCTACAATTGGCGACTGGAGATGTCTTTTCTATTGGATGAGTTTGCCCAGCCGCTTAGTCCCAAGCCACCCATCTTTGACTCCAAGGAGTCCAGTCCGAACACGGAGAATGCCAGTGAGGAGCAGCCGGAGATGGAGACCCAAATGCGCACTAAAAGGCCACTTTGTGAGCGCAAGTCGGAGGATAAGTTTATGGCCGCCGTCAGTGAAAATGTCTCCGACTTTACGGATCCCTTGCGATCTTCGCAAGCCGAAGCACTCACCAGCTCATCTGCCAATCTTCCCGTGGAGGCGCTGGCGGTTGAAATGCGATACGATAATCGTTTCCGCAATGCATTAAGTTCCACGTTATTGTCCGTCAGTCCGTTTCTAACTTTTCCACTTCCGTATTTGGAAACGGAACAGGGACGCAATTGCAAGCTGCGTAAACTATTCCCAGCCGAACTCTACTTCTCGAAATTATGGTCAACGACTTCCGGCACTGCTCTCGAGCGACCAGACAGCATTGAAGCGGACACGGTCAAGAGCAACGCGGAACTGGGCAACAAGGAGAACGATCTGCAGCTGCTGCCGGCTCATGATTTTGTCAAGATGAAGATCACGGTCGCCGCCACCACTCGCGACATTCAAACAAAGCTCGCCGAGTTTCGATCCTTTGGAGGACGCTTTCCCAAGGGCAAAGCACCAAGTGAGTATTGCTCGTGTGAGATTAAGTTTCAACCTTCTTGGTTTTCTTATTATTTAGTAATTAACTGAGTTTCACTACTATAATATTCGCTAAGGACATTAATTCTCTAATTTTGCATATGTCTTCGGAAGCTTTATATCAGATTCAGTCTAATTGCGTTTATCCTAAGTTTTCCTCACTCCTCGCTAAAGATTTTGGATCAAATATATTTGTTTATAACTTCCGAACTTTTTTTGCACTTTTGCATATTATTTTGTTTTTTTGTAAGAAAATACCTTTTCTAAGTAATTTTTCAAATTTATTTGATTATATTTGCTTATCGCATCAATAGCCAAGTCGATATAGTCTGTCTGTCTATCCGTCAGTATGAAAACCTAGATCTTAGACATTATAAGTGCTAGAGATACCAATCAGAATAACTACAGGGTCTCGTGTAATCGGGTACACTCGTCTGTAACCTTACCTGCCAGTCAATGTTGTACTTAATTCATAACTATCAATACAAATAGTGAACTTTAATTTTTTTTAGCTTTTATTTTATTTTATTTGATTTAATCATTGTATTTTTCTTATCTTTAATATTATTTTTAACTTAACATAATTATAAAGAAGTAAACAATTTATCGTTTCAGTGCTGAAGCCAAAGAAAAAGTCTGGCGAAGTGATTCAGATTCAGCGGCCACAAAAGGTGACCGATGAGCAACTGTACAAGGATGCACTGGATCCACAGAACCATCAGAGATTGCCCGTGCTGTTCTGTAGCTTCCACTACAATCCCAAGGGCGTCTCATCGTTCTGCAAGCTGCCCATGCTGCTGGATATGAAGTTCTATGGTCAGCATGACATCATGTTGGAGCAGTTCCTCCAACGCTATTGCTGCCTCTTCAATTCGATGTGTCCCTCCTGCAGTTTGCCCATGCTGGGTCACGTTCGTCGCTATGTCCATGCCCTGGGCTGTGTGCATGTCTATCTCACTGAAGATCTCACACGATCCGATCCCACACGCATCTACTTTACCTCCTGGTGCAGCATTTGCAATGCAACGACGCCAACGGTGCCGCTATCAGCAGCTTCCAAATGCCTGTCCCTGGCCAAGTATCTAGAGATGCGATTCCATGGACACGCCTACAGGCGTCGCCCGCCTACAGAGTCCATGCCCGATCAGAGCAGTCCTTGCGAGCATTCATTGCATCGCGATTATGTGCATCATTTTAGCTTCCGTGGCGTTGGAGCAAAGTTCCAGTATACGTCCGTCGAGGTCTGGGAACCGGAACTGCCCTCGTTGACATTGCAATTGGAGCTTCCGAAGCCATTCATTGGCATCCAGGTGCAGGAGGATATCAAGAGCTTTTCCATACGGGGACATGAAGTGTACACAAGAATTCATGAGCGTATTGCGGATCTGGCCACAGAGGAGGAGGATTCGCCATTGGTATCCCGACTGAAGGCGACACTCACCAAGGATCAGTTCCAGTTCAAGCAAAAGGTGGAAATTGTACACACACTGTTGACGGAGCGACAGGTTAACTCCTATGACATCAGAGATGCCCTGGTCATGGCCAAGCGTGCTCTGGCCGAGAGCATTGAGCTCTGGGGACCGCGTCTGCATGAGATTGAACAACTGACTCAGAAGCATGCCAAGCAATCGCATCACATTGATGCGGGCACCATTTGCACGGAGGAGCTGCGTCCGGAGCAGCCGGAACAGGAGCTGGCCAAGAGCAGAGCGGGCAATCAGCAGCAGTCGGACATCAGTGGCATCAGTGCTGCCACAATAGAGTGTCCAGTCGATGATACAGCCGAGGCGGAAAAGAAACTCACCGTGGACCAAATGCTGGCATCGACTGTGAACGTCAACTCGGACAAGAAATCCATCAAGTCGCGATTGCTGACCCTGCGACAGACGACGAATAACCAGACCAATCCTTTGCAGTCGCCTTTCTCGGCACAGGATCATCTGACCCTGCCCCTGGGCAGCATTCCCCTTAATGTGCACGAGAACGATCTCAGCTCGGTCATTGCCTATGGCCTGACCTCCACTGAGTATCAACGTGCCATTGCTGCTCTCAATGCCGACGAGGCGGCCGCCAACGGAGGCGATGCCAACTGCAGTCCACAGCCGAAGCACAAGCAGCTGGACCCCGATGCCGAGGAGCCGTGTCCAGAGTGTCCTGAGGAGCGCAGCAAGGTTAAAGGTCAACCGCAACCACAGCCTCCTAGCCCACACGTCTCCCTGGCTTTTGGCAATGGACAGTTCCAGTGCAACATTTACTTTGCCCGTGAATTTGATGCAATGCGCGGCAAGTGCTTAAGTCCCCCCAAGCTGGACAGGATGGTCTATCGCCGGCTGGAGAGAAGTAAAATGCGGGAGGAGCTGAGAATCTCACAGAATCGAAACGGTTCTGAAATTGAACTGGTGCGCAAACCCAGTGAAGTTGGTGCCGCCTCCCATGATGACCAGCCGGATGCCGAGGAGGAGTCACGGATTGCCCTCGCCCGTAGCTTGTCCCGCAGCGTGCAATGGGAGGCGCGTGGTGGCAAATCTGGTTCACGATTCTGCAAAACTATGGGTAAACCTAAAGCTTAAGAATATCCTTAAGTTAAATCTCAACTGACATGTTTTTACCCTGGGCTGAGGGTATGTTAAGTAATAGGCAGAAGGAGGCATAGTACATCCCGTAGAGTATATATATTCTTATTCCACAACGGAATCGATATTTTCATGTCTGTCTGTCAATCCGTATGAGTAAACATATATCAGTGATTGTATGAGATGTATGATCCAAATCTAGTATGTATGTTGCTTAGATAAATGCAGGTAAATCAGGTTTACGTTTAATTGTGTATTACAAGAGCAATTTTGGAGGTATATCATTCAGTTTAAAAAAGTATGATATATAGAGAAGTCGGAGTTTACCCTTAAGAAAACAACATGCTTAAACAACATTATCAATTCAACATTAATAGAAATATGTGTATATGATTTAATAACCGAAGAATTTTTAGTACAGAAATACAGTTATAAAGATTCATTTTAGTAATGAAATTAGGATTCATAAGTATGCAAAACATTATTTCTTGAAGCCAACTTTCAGAATATGACGCATGTCTATGTATCTTGGCTTTCTAATTAAAGATCCGATCCGAAAGGTTTAAGAATGGCCCGCACATTATTGAATTTTTGGTAACTAAGATAACATATTTTTTTAAACTTTCACTGTCTTCTCGGGTTGAAAAAAACGAACAAAAGACTGATTCGTATTCGGTATTATTCCCTGCTTTAAATATATATTTATGTACGTGATTCCAATGTTAGAGAAAGTGTCAGAGTATCTCAGCGACTGGGACTAAAGCTTTCTTACTTGTTCAATTTGCAGATGATCGTTTCGTTCTCAAAGAGATGGATAAGAAGGACATGAGCATTTTTGAGCAGTTTGCGCCGGAATATTTTGAATACATTGCCAAGTGTCAGCAGGAGCAGCAGCCCACACTACTGGCCAAGATCTTTGGTGTCTTTAAAGTTAGCGTGAAGAAGAAAGAGTAAGTAATGGTCCATCTATTGTTGCAATCAATGTTAATCCTTGTCTGCTTTGTGACAACAGCTGCTTTGTTGAAAAGTCATTGCTGGTCATGGAGAATCTCTTCTATGGCTGCGATATATCCAATAAGTTCGATCTGAAGGGCTCTGAACGCAATCGCCACGTGGATCCAACCAATCAGAATGGCGAAATTGTGCTGCTCGATGAGAATCTGGTGGAGAGTAAGTGCACACTCTAGTGGAGATTGAGTAATTGCAGTAATGTTATGAATTGTGCTTACAGTGTCCTGGTCGAAGCCTTTGTATGTCCTGTCGCACAGCAAAGCTGTCCTGCGTGATGCCATACTGAGGGATGCCTCGTTTTTGGAGCGCAACATCGTCATGGACTACTCCCTGCTTGTGGGACTCGACCAAAAGCGAAATGTTCTGGTTCTGGGCATTATAGGTGCGTTCTCCACTCTCACTTGACATGAGACATATTTAAAGGATTACTTATTGCAGATTACATACGCACTTACACGATGGACAAGAAGATCGAGTCGATAATTAAACAGACGGGAATACTTGGCGGTGGCATTGGCAAGATGCCAACGGTGGTGGCGCCACAGCTCTACAAACAACGCTTTGTGGAGGCAATGGATCGGTACTTCTATACGGTGCCCGATCGCTGGGAGGGATTGTCAAAGATTTGAACCAGTTGACGCAAAAACGAAACAAGCACTTACTTACCAGTTAGTTAATGTACTTAGTTAATAAAACAGCTAACGCAATTGTTAAAGCAGTTGTTTAAAAGCACATTCACATAAAGCTGGCCAACATTTCCGGTCAGCTGGTTAGCTGATCAGCTGGCAAATTGATTGGTCCTTGACCCAGATGTGCGTGCAGGAAACATCCCACCGACCAGGACAATTGAAAGCAATAAAAGGCGTAGGCGGACGACGACCAGGAGCAGGAGTGAAAGTAGGAGTCGGATTCATGGCAGTCGTTGCGTGTGAGCTGTGCGGAAATTATTATGCTGATTGAAAATGAATGGGCTGCGAATGTGGCTGCATTAAAGGATGCATGTGGCACACATAAAGCTACTCTCCTGACAGCTGCAACATTTGGCCGCCTTTTTGATTGTGTCAGAAGTTCAGAAAGCGCCGTGAAAGCGAAATGAAAAGCGCTTACAAGTGACACCTTCAACTCGATTCGCGCACAGTCAGGGGCAGTCACACACACACACATACTGTCACACACACACACAAACACACTCACGCGACTCCTTTGAAGTTTGTGTGGCGTGTGAATTTGTTTTGGCTCAGTTGGAATTTACGATCTGAACGGTCAAGTTGTTGTTAGCGCTTGTTCTAAAGCGCGTGCCTGCTCCACGTCTGTTCCTCGCCAGCAACGACATGGACAGTAGCCATCAGCCAACGGCGCCACTGATGCGCCACGCCAACCTGCCTCAATTGTTGACCTGTGCCAGGTGTTAAAAGAGCCGAAAGAAAAGCAACAAAATGAATGCTGTTGACTGGAAATTCAGTGATGGGTAAGAGGAAATCAGACAGGGAACATCTTGGAATCAAGCTGGTTACTCTAACAGCAGTTAGCCATGACCTTGAATCAGTGTTAGCATAATGGCGCATTCATGTATCCTGACATGACGTATACGCCCCGTGGCGTGACATGCAAATTCAAAGAAGGGAACAAAAAGAAGAAAATAAATCTAAATGTCGCATTTAAATCTGCATAATTATGTGTACAGGAATAAGAGTGTGTAAGAGTGCTTGTAGTATTGTGTAGTTGTTTATCGTTTTGTTGTAATTGCCAATTGATTAGCATATTTAAATGCGACTGCGTTACGCCTGACCGCCAAACGCGAGAGCTAAAAATAAAAATAACCAACTCAACCGCACCCAACAGAAACCAACTGCCCAAAGGTCATTTGGCATTGTCAGGATTAGCACATGATAGAAAAAAAATCCAAAACAATTTCAAAGCAGTACTAAATAATTATGCTCAACATGCCGGACATTAGATACTCTTCCGCTATGCCAGTGCAATTGATGATATTTCGATTAATTTGAAGCTTAACCAAGTCTCAGTTTTGAAGTGAATTTGTTCCATTTTTTTTAAATTTAGTTAAGTTATAGGCTCAGATAGGGATTTTTGAGATTAGTTCAGATCAGATTGAAATATGTAATTAGTAATTACTTAAATTGTCTGATTTTGTTATTTGCTATTTATAATTTAGTACAGCTTGATTTTAAAAGATCTAAAAAAAAATAATAAAATTATTACTTAAATTATGCTCTCAAATAAGTTGGAATCTTTTTTCCTGGAAGCAGAATATCAATAGGACAGATTAATCATTTTTTTTAACTATACAATTTAACAAGAACATTGGGCTAAGTGAATTCTTAAACCAAAATTTTTATCGAATGGTTCGGATCATCGAATCGAACATTCTCAAAAGTTTTGCAGGCTTACAGGTTTAATCTAAATGGGTTTGTTGAAATTAATGCCAACTCAAAGAACAAAAAAGTAGAACATGCTGTAAAAATTAGTGGTTTTTTTTGTGCGTACGATAATTTCTTTTACTTCATAATATAATAGCATAGTTTTTTGTGTCGACTTGTCCTTGTTGAATACAGAACACAGTTAGCCCACTCCTTTTCTATGAGTATAAGAAGTTGGGGACGCTTGTATTCATTGAAAAAATTTATTAATTATAAGACGAAGTACTAGAAAGTAATTGGGTTATTTGGCAGGCAATTTTGGTTACAAATCATGCCAGATAAAACCATTTCCATTTATCAGGATTATTTCGAAATTTGACATAGAATTTTGCCTCGTTTATTGTATAAACTGAATACAGTTTCGATTTTAAAGAAATCAGTATAAATTGAGTGACTGACTGTTTTTATAAAGATTTATTACGAGCTTTTAAAATATATTGAAAGCTGATTTAATAAAACGTAGACCTTGTTACTTATATTAAATAAAGTCATCAAACGATTAAGTTGGCTAAGTATTATAGAGAGTGTACTATATAGCACAATTTCTAGCTATGCTACTATATTATTCAGTTTTTTTTGGAAATATATAAAGCTATTAAATAATATAAAGAATAGTGTATCAACAAATCGTTATAATAAATCGCAGAACTTTTGCAATTTGGCTTTCATTTATTACCTTGAGGTGGGCGTTGAATTGGGTCAACCTTTTGGCACTGTTGCTATTAAAACTCGAGCTCGACATGATTTGGGCGCCCAGTTGCTGGCTATTGGGTTTGCCAGTTTTGTCTGTTTCCGTTTTTGAGGTACAGTCACGCACGCAATTACACTAACAGTTGCAGCAGACAATAGACAGTCCCCTCGTCTCTCTCGACTAATAGATAACTGACACTAACAAAACGAATATGAATTACTTACATTCCTAAGACTGACCGCCCACTGGAAATAAGGTATAACCCCCAAACATTATTCTTAAAACGAAAACATTGGCAAATATTACTTTTCTTTTATTCTTTGGAAATCAAAAAGCTAATATTGGCAATATGAATTTTAAAATCAAGGAAAACTCGGATCTAACCTGAAAATATTTAATATTAACTCCGATAATAAACTAGGGAAATATTCCAGAAAGAATTATACACGGGTTTTATTTATTTAACGTAAAGTATCCGAAGTCAACCAAAGCAGTTAAAAAATTGATTTATTACTGCAAATAAATTTAAAAATTAAGCTGAAAATATTAAAAAAGAACTTAAATATTTCATTCTGGCTAAAAAAATAAACAAATATGTACTGACATATGTACAATGGGACTAACTGTTAAAGTTACGGCTAAATATTTTTGTTTATTACCCTTAAAATTGCAGATATTTACTCTTTCCCTAAAAAAAAAAAGCTTCAGACGAATTACTTTACTAACTAATTTGAACTAATTTCTTAATCTAATAAAAGGTAACCTTTAGATATAGTTTATTTTAGTGCTTGATCCTTTGGCATTTACACACGCACACACACATGCGACCCAGTTAAGATTGATTGCCTGACACAGCGGAAGTTGAGAAATAACTGCAAAAGCCAACTTTTGACCATTAAATATGCTAATTTGCCGGCCATAACAGCACTAATAAAAACAACTACATCAAGTGCAACAGGTGTACAACCTGGCAATGCATTTTCCACATTTTCACCATTTTCCGTTTTTGCATTTTGCATGCAAGCCGAGGTCCTATATCATTTATGACTGACCCCAAGACCAAGATAATGTTGCTGCAATTAACCAAGTTTAATAGCATTTAAATGAGTCCTTGACATGTCCTGGAAAAAACATACATATCCGCATTAAAATAAGGAGAGAGAAAGAGAGATGAAGTAGGAGAGAGGGAAGTGAAGATGTAGAAAAGAGGATAAACCCAATCGATTTTGAACTGCAACTGCAGCTAATTCCAGTTTCATTCAAATAGATAATTTTCCAATTTATTGCAATTTTGTTTATTGTTTACACTTATGAGTGTGTGTGTGCCTAGCAACAGATGTGTGTGTATGTGTGTGTTTGTTGTTGTGTGTGTGTGTGTGTGTGTGTGTTTGTTGTGTGCGTGCTGACACGCTATGAAAATTCCTTTACAGCTGTAGACTCTGGGACTAGACTTGAGGCGCTTAGTATTATTCATAAGGCACCATTTATTTTCTATCATCCGTATACTCAATGTTGTCATAAACTCGGAAGGGTATATACATAGTATGTATTACATACTTTATGTTACAAAATTAGAAAGAGCCAAATCTTTAAGAATGATGCGTGAAGAGGAATTAAAGACATAAGGTTTAGGTAAGTTAGGATTACAAAATATGAGAAACATTTTAAAAAGTACGCTTCATTAAAGAATGCTGTAAAAATAAGAATTTAAATCTTTAAAGCACTTGCGAATGCATATATAACAAAGAATTCAAAAAGCCGAGAATGGTACATGAAAAGGACTTTTAAATTAGAAGATTTGCATTTGTTTGATTTTTTGCTTTTAATCAAGAAAGTGAAATAAGCGTACGAGAAAAGCATAGGTATGGATAATATACATATATTATAGATATAACCAAGGCTGCAAACCGGTTCTGAAACGAACCTCGCAGAATCGATTTGGTTCTGGTTTTTAAGCGGCCTGAACCGCATGTTGAACCGATCCCTTGAAATTAAATACTCCGCGAACCCGAACCTAAGCTGAACCGGTTTAAAAAAATATTATTACATAAATTTTATGGTTTTCTAATGTTACGCAAATATTATAAATATATGTCATATTATTAAAATTTCAGTTTTCTTCAATAAAAAATTTAAATACTTTAAATGTCAAGAAAAATTTGTAACAAAAAAAATATTTATTTGTATGAAATTGAAGCAAGGTTCGAAACTAAACCTTGGTGAACCCAAAGGTGGTATATAAACCAGTTCGCGAACCGAACTAATGTCTTGCCCTTGGGTCCGAAACAGACCTTTAACAAAATTTTGTAGGTTTGCAGTCTTGGATATAACAGTGTCCCAATCAGTTGCAGGGCATTTGTACAGTCGAGCATGCCCGCTAATAGCACTTACCTTGTTGTTGTAGCACTTTTTTCGCCATTATTAGCACCGCTTCGATTCCCTGTTATTTGGTGCCAATGGCAACGTTGCTCAATTCCAAACATATTTAGCCAAGGCCCAGGAATGCAGACTGAGAATCTGGCTAACAAAGGGTTTCTGTCTTTTGTGGTATTTGCAGTGCCGAGGCGGAGTTCAATTGGAGTCGTGCGTTCTCGGAGCCGGATCTGACAAGGAGTCAAAAGGGTCACGAGGATCGGTTTAGCATAAAGCATCCACACGAATATATTACCGTCGATGATCTGAAGTTCTTCCGGCGACGACAGCCCTTCTCGTTGCATACGCAGAGCAACGTCTGTCTTCACAATAGCCAGGAGCCGGTGGTGTCCTTTGGCTCCTTGAAATCGGAGTATCAGAAGCGATACTGTTGCCAGGGTCACACCCCGAACCGACCACGACCGCGATCCCTGCTGAGACGTGCGACATCGCTGCGTCTGGAGGGCCTTATGCATTTGCTGTCGGAGCATCACGAGAAATATCACTGGTACACGGCCGAGGAACTGCAGTTGTAAGTCAAGGATCAGACTAGTTATCTTGTTCCTAGTTAACCCATTCCTTTACAGTTCGCGCACATTTCCAGTGCGCAATCCGGAGAACTTACAGCTGGGTCGCAACGGAGACAGCGCTGGGCAGGAGGAGATGAAGAACTCATCGTATCTCACGTATCCCATGGTGGATGCCGGTGCCCAAATCCTGCCAAGGGAAATGTTTCGCGAGGATCCGCCCAAGGAGCAGTCCAATAGGCTGGCAAACGACAAGTTCAAGCGGGATGTGGCTGCCCAGGAGCAGAATCGATGCCATCTGCAGATGCGGGCTGAGGATACACACTACGAGGCGACACCGTCGGAGTATAAGCGCCAGTATGTGGAGCAGTTTCCCATCGAGAAGGCGCACTCCATACCACAGATGAGCAGCATAAGGATGCAGGGTGACTTTGTCGCAGTTCCAGAGTACCAGGATAGCTTCAAGATGTACGCCAACTACTCGAAGAGTGCCCCCATCAAGAAGCACGACAATTTGCGCGTCTCCGGAGCCGAACAGGAGAACACGGCGGAGTCAACCGGCGGAGATCTGCCCGAGTATCGTGATAAGTTTAATGTCCCACCCAAGCACATGGCCAAAGAGAAATCACTGAAGACCGACGATCATCTGCGTCCGCGTGGTGAATTCACCAAACAGGTGCCCGAGTATTATGAGAGCTTCCGTGATCCCCAAATCACCGAGATGCCCGAGCGGGGCAAGGTAAGAGAACCCTATCTCCGACTCCGCGGCAAGATCGAATTTAATCCAGAGTATCGCAACAATTACTTGGACTTTCCACGATCCCGTCCAGTGGTCCGCAAACCGGTCTCCTCCTTCCGTTTGCCCACCACCACCAGCACCACCAACACCACCACCACAACCACATCCAGTCCACGCAGGGAACGGGAGCCGGCTGCCAGCTGTATGACTTCCACAGAGCTAACTGCCACGCCCGAATACCGACGCGCCCAATACAACTATCAATTGCGGGAACGGGAACGTCCACGTGAGCACAATCCTCCAGTGCAAGCGCCTCCTGGCAATCTGCGCAAGAGTTCCGATTCCTCGCTAGACGCCTCCCATCTGCAGTCGCAGGCCAAACGACGTCCATCGCGTCAACGGCAACTGAAGGAGCCGACGCCGCAGTTGACGCCCAGTTTCGAAGATGTGGCCACTGGAGGTGGATTCAAGAAACCGCCCAGATATGGACGACGCGCTTCCGTTCTCCAAAATGCGGTCAACTGCCGCGACAAGTCCTCAATCATTGAGGGGAATCCCAAGTACGCAATTGGCTGTCGACGGAATAAACAGAATACAGAGAATCAACATCAACAGGATTCCTTTGTGGTCCTCGACGAGCCTTGCAAGCCTTCCAATTGGATGAAGAAGACCTGGTACGATTCTTAGTTGAATCTCGTTTAATTTAAGCACATAATTCAATAAACAATTTACAAACAAAACTCGATTTTCACCGAGGAAGTATGCCATTATTGATTGACCTCATTTTTTATGGGTCAAGTTATAATTAGCTCAACTTTTACCTTATTACATTTTTTTCCTTTGCAAACGGTGCATATCGAGATTGCTTTTGTATAAGTCGGACTTGGGTTTATAGAGTAGGAATGATTTCCAGATACAAATCAATTAGTCTATTTAAGATGTAAACTAATTTAACATTCAATCATTTATATGGCAAAATATGATTTAATAACGTTTTTATATTGTTTTATATTTGAGAAACTAAAATCCCAAGTTGGTTAATTTTTAAGGTTTTCAAGTACCATAGGTCTTTCAAAACAATTTTGTACTGGAAAGCCGAAAAGAATTCGTTTTGTCCGTTAATTTAAACGGTTTAAACGGTTCCCATAATGATTATAGTAGTTATATTTTATTTGATTATGCAAGGCTCGTTCATTTGGTATAATATAATGCGAGAGGTGGGGCTCGAAGTTTCTTTAATAAACGGTTTTCCGTATGTTAAAACTATGATATCTTTATCAAAACTCAACCGATTTGCAGGATGAAAGCCGTAAAGATCAGATTATATCAAGTAAAGCTCAGTCGATAGGTAATGATACAATCTTAAATTATGTAGTTCCTATTTCGACTGTTAACAATCTTACTAATCTTCGAACTATCTCAAATCTACCAAACTCAACAGATTTTCCAGAGAAAAGTCGTTAAAATCATAGTGTATATTAAAACGATTAAGGAATTTAGGCACGTAAGATTAGGATTATTATAACCGAAGTGTAAAGCTCATAATCTAGATTGTCGTTTATCGCCAGTGATCCATCAAATTAAGTTCTTCAAATTGGTTAAATACCATCACTTAGTTCACTTAGTAATCGATCTTCCTATATGATAGCTCTGTTGGCACTGAACAACACTGGCTGCACACTGTGGGAATAAGTAAACATAAACAAACCGATGGGTTTTTGAGACCTCGAACAATTCGCGTCGTTTATCTAATCTTCGCCCTACACACTCATTGATAAGCGTACCGAGTGGAAGAGAGTAGCGCTTACTCATAGATTCAGTCGTAGTATTTTCAAGAATTTCGCAATTGAAACATGTAAAAAGCAGCCGGAGTGAATTACCTAGAGAAAGAATAGAGAAAAGCTGGTCATGATGGGAACAGAGGTGGGTCATGCGGCAGATCCGCCAGCTCATATAATGGGCTTTACGATAAGGAGTCGCACCCGGATCTATGTCTCGTACATAATCCCGAGCTGTCTGGGAATGTTGGTCTTTATGGTGCAGACAGCAACAGATTTGGCCTTGAGCTATCAGTACTTCCGTAAGCATGAGACGGGCTATGGAGTCGGTACCCTGATATTGGTGTTGATACCACCGCTACTCACATTCATCCTGGTGCTATCATCCAGGGAGCAGCGTTGCAGTGCCTGTGGGAATCGGAGCAAGTGCGTCAGTTTCTGTCTGGGATTATTGCAGCTACTCTTGTTTCCATTTGTGGTGCTCTACAGGTAAATTTGAGAAAGTTTCCTGAATTTCGTCAATATCTCATTACGTTTACCATTTGGTAGGTTCACCATGCGATTCTTTTGGTCCATTGAAGCGCTCTTTCATGCGGATGATGATGTAGAGCGCATGAAATGCCTGGCGAAGGCAACACAAACGTCCAGCATTGAGCTGTACCTCTTGATCCAGGCATATGCCCAGGCAGCCCCACAGATTATACTCCAGATGAACCACATGCTGGCTCAGGACATCTTTCGCAATTACGAGACAAGTAAGAGAGCTTTAGTCGAGGGTCTCGACAACTAAATACCCTTTGTATAAGTATATAAGAATTCGATACGGACTTGATTAACTAACACTTTCGAGCCCAACACACAAGCTCTTAGTCTTCAAATTGATCTTCAATTCGATGGGATTTTAAAATTAACCGAAATTAACATTATTATAAGATCTCGCAGTATCAATGCTAGTGATATAAATTCAAACTGGGCAATAATTTTAAAATCGCCAATGCAATAATCGGATTTTTGATTAACTGTTTTCTCCAGACGATTTTTGAAAATTTGAAAAATAAGAATTGTTTGTTTTTGTTGCTCGAGGGAAATAATGTATACCACCAAAAAATATAGGTAGCAAAAAAAGAACTGTATTCCAATGAGACCGTTACTGATATCTGAAACCAAAAGGACTTTACCGAACCAGAACATTGTTTTTACAAATGTTTTAAAAACAGAACCGTTATTTCTTTAAAACAAACTCGATCTGCGTAAATAATTAAAATCTGGTGCGTCTAGCTCTTACCTTATCTTATTGCTTCCATTGCAGCTGCCTTGCAGGCGATGTGCCTGGTATTCGCTGCCATCGATCTGGCGGGGATTACAACCAGTTATCACCGGATCGAGAGTCAGCGGCGCGTGGGACGACATTATCCCTGGGCAACGCCACAGCAGGTGGAGACTCATCGCTGTCAGCTGGAGCAGAATCAGCGTCTCTGTTGCGAGGCTGAGCGGAGGAAACGCGAATCGGAGCGCACACTGGCCACTAGTTTTCCGCAGTCCGATAAGATCATGGAGAACTTTCATGCCAGACAGGTATCCGGACAGATAGGCACCCATGAGCTGCTCGTAACCGGAGTGGATGAGGTGGACAACGACGGTGTGGAGACTTTGGAAACGAGAGCATTGCTTCATTCTCCCACTGGTACATCAGTTGGCAATGTCACGGACGATGATAAGATTCATCAGAATGCGAGGCCCAAACTTCAATTGTATCGCGAGGAGATGTCCAATCTGGATCGCATCGATGTGCTGGACACGGTGCCAGAAACGCCAGCGCCTCCTCCTCCACCAGTGTCGGCGCCGCCAGCGCTGCCCATGCTGCAATTGCCCACAGAGAATAGTCCACCCGAGGCTCCAGATCTGAGACGCACCGCGTCGGATGCGGAGCACAGACGTAGTCGGCGGGCAACGCGCCCGCTCTCCCAGCTGGAGACATTCAAGGACATGCTGCTGGTCAATGCACAGCTGTACATCAAAGAGCATGTACCGAGGCCACCCAAGCTACTCATAGGACGGGTTGATGAGGAGGAGCACAAAGATGATCGCACTCCGTTGCTGACAACGCCAGAGACATTGAAGGGAACGGGAACGCCACTTACTCCCAAGGATGTGGTGGACTTTTACTTTGCACGGCCCACAAGGATTGTGAATGGCATACAGCAGGATGACTTTGCCGGGCGAACCGTTGCCTTCTTTGGCTGGATTGCCTTCATCATTATGCGTATGCTCTCCCTTGCCACATTCTGTGTCTTCTATCCGCGTGCCTTCTTCATCCTTGTCGGCGTCCACTACATCCTCATGCTGGCCGCATTGGCGCTGGAGACACGATGCCAGGGCAGCTGGAGTCGCAATTTGTTCTACCTAATGCTTGGATATATCTATATCTTTGTGCTCCTGGAGTTTCGTGTGTGCTTCAAGAGCATCAGGTTGTGGTATGGTTGGTACTTGGTGCTCATTTTGGTTGAGAACATAACCATGTCATCCATTTGGTATGCCAATGAGGAGCTCAATTCCTGGTGGTTTGGTTTCATCTGGGAATGGATAGTCTACAGTGGCATCCTCTTTCTGGCCACCATTGTGGTCTATTACAGCATACTGCGACCCAAGGATGTCTCCCTAATTGTTGAGGACGAGACACCAGTCCAAACGGAGCAATCACAATCGGTTGCCTAGCATTTCATTCGTTGCCAGGCGAGAAACCCTTGATGTTTACCCGGCAAAGCAGGCCCATTTACTTAGTCTAAGTATTTATTCAAATAAAACAGCATAAGTAAATTATTTTTGTTCGTTAAAACACTGACAAAAACTATGAATCAAAACGAGAACTTTCGCTTAAGGGGAAAAGGACCTTGTCCTGCCGAAACAACGGAAACTCAGCGAAGTTTCGGACCTCCCTACAGGAATAAAAAACTGAGTAAGATTCCCAGTTCCTAGAAATACTTTAGGAACATCAATCCTCATTAGTTTCCTTACCCTGCAGTTACACGGGCCAATCGCATGGAGCAATTCTTGTGGCAAGAGTTCTTCGATGAGTACAATCGGCAGAGTTCAACCAAGACCGATTTGGGACCCGACCATACCGAGTACTTTGAGCAGTACTGCAAGGACAAGCCTGCCGAGGATGAGGAGCGTAAGGAGGTTCGAGTCAACAAGTATCCACTTTATTGCACCACGGCAATAACCGTTTGGAATCATGAGGGCGACATTACAAAGACCTTCAAAACTAAGTATACCGTTTCCAGGCCCCTTGCCGAATGCACCGAGAAGTTTGCCCCCTAATTATAAAAAATTATGTAGTTCGTTAATTTTAATGTTTAATGCCAAATACGAAGCTGAATATACAGTTACAGACAATTGAAACTCAAAACGCGATTTCATGTAGAAATACTTATTCGTTGTATACTGTATAAAATCGTTAAGATTATATTAAGATGAACAAGATACAGGATATACAAGATGAACAATTTTTATGTGAGATCCAAGAGAAATTTTCTTTTTAGTACCAAATTGGTACTGAACTGAATTTATATATATGTAAATGTATAAATAAAGTTTCTCAAAGGTCTTTCAGAAATACAATCCAACCGAAAGTCAACCAAGTATGTTGGAGAGGTGGGGATTTTGGAGCTATTTGTTTATCCGTCATTATATTTATTTTTACAAATAAAATGCGTAAATCCACTCAACAAGTTTGAAAGAAAAACTACGTTGTTTTTCTGCGCGGCGTCCTTAAACCAAGCGTTGCCAATCCAGTAAAAATTTCCGATCTGGCTCGATTTTAATTACTTAAAAGAAGATAAATTTTTAATTGAGTTTTTGCGTTAAGCAATTTGCACTACCTAAAAGTGAAATTCAGCTACGCAGCGCCATCTATGTTACATTTGCGGCAGACCGCTGTACTCATTTTTTAACATTTGTAACACAAGGTGGCGCTGCGTTGCTGCTTACTAATCTGTTACGTTCAACGAACGCTAGATGACGCTTAAGACAAAATCAATGTAGTTCACGGGCGCGCTCTATCGATATTATATTATACTAGCAATTCAACGAACGTTCGAAAATCGAAAATCATAAATCGTGGGGACGGATTTCACATTGGGTACATTTCCACCCAAAATGGTACTTTCTTGTGGATCTCCTTTGTAAATGGTACATTTTTTGTAGGCTTAACGAACTTTTTTCTACTTAAATTTTGTTTGTAATATTTTGTATGTATGCAATAAATTTTTACAGTATTGAAAGTGTTGAATAACGTAAAAAAGCGATAAATATAAGGTGATTTAAGCATTTATATGTGACGGAAGTACTTTTCTAAATTTAAATAAAAGAGCATTATATACATTTGAATTAAAATTAAATATTCTTAATAAAAATTTTTTATCAGTTGTGTTCCAGAAATCTCTATAGATTTTGAAGAGAAATGTTTCTGAGAATAACCAATTTTTTATACCAAAAATTGGTATTATGTGTTTGGCAGAATGTATTTAACAGACAGAAGGAGGCGTGGCAGAGCCCATAAAGTAAATATGAATAGGGATTATTTACCATAATGAACTCGTCCTCTTAATACATCACCCATTTTATTCATATTTTTTTATTTCTTTAGTACAGACAATATTTTTCGGACTCTGCAAGGAATAGTCCGACCCTTTTGTTCCAATGACACCTTCGCTTACAAACAAAATTAAATTTGTACACAGCATTATAAATCTGGAAAATAACCGATATACATATGAAAATATGTATATGACCATTAAAAGATCGCCTCTACTATTGTGCAGCCACATTGAGAACCGTAGTTGAACTTGACCTCGTTTTGATTGAAGACTTCGATAGACGAGTTGAAATCAAGGTAAGCTTTTTCGAAACTTCATCATTAATGCAAAAATTGCACATTTCGATAAACTTGATAAGCCTCGGAGATCTTAGCTGTTGGACAATGGGAAGACACATCTCCAAAGCCTCTCCAGTCTGCTCCAATTTGTGCTGCATCGCTTTGGCCTTGACAATTAGAATAACACTTAGAAAGTGCCATATTAAGCTGTTACACTCTCGACACTCTTTAATGGCTATACGAGCATTAAAACAACACTCATCGTAGTGTCCCTGTGATAAATGGGTGTCAGCAATTTGATGATATAGATAGCACTTCTCGATATGAAATTTGGAAAATCTTATTCGATTCTCGAGATGAGCAATAAATTTTCTGAAAAATAAAGTTTTGTTTTTCATTTGGTAATTATAATTTATGGATTTTAAGGTTACCGGAATTTCTTTCCTTTAATGTCTTGATCATCACCTTCTTGGTATGTAGAGCGGTCCCCAAAAACAAATGGTACAATATCCTTTGTTACAACACGTGGCAGACGCAGAAGTTTCCACATAGTCGAATAACTGGTACTAACATATTTCGGAACGTAATACTGCTCGGATAATGCCAGGGCCAGGGTATTGTATACTTCATTTATGAATTCAAATTTCCAGCACATGACTCGATTAGTTTTTCTCACGTAATATCCACCCATAATCTTCTCCACATAATCGGAAAGATTCTAAAATTGGTAATAATTGAGAAAATTGTAAATTGATTATAAAAAGTATAAATTACCTTGATTTTTTTTTCTCTGCGCATTTTGCGAATTAGTCTGAGATCCTGAATCATATTACGATGTGTGTGCGACTGTATTCGAAATAGATACACCTCCTTGTTCTTCTCTAACATTTTCTTATTTTGATACTTTAGGAAATTGATCACGTACAGCGGACTTCGAGATTGTAACATTTTCTGAGAACACAAAATTGCATCTTAAAGGAGATTTAAATGAAACTGAAAAAAGTACTTACAATAAATTGTTTGATAATCTCATATTGCTTCGTGGATAGAGTCTCCAAAATGCCCCTAGAACGTTTGCACTGTTCTAATAGCAAGCTGGGATTTTTTCGTAAGTGCTTCATATAATAAATATCATACCAAGATTCATTTATATAAGTCTGATGAAGTACATTAAACGCACGTTTCCTGCGCGATATTTCCAGAGGTGACAAAATCTCTTCCTAGTTGTATATATGAGTAAATAGAGTATACAATATGACAATATTTTTACCTCAATTTCCGGTATGCTAACGACATCACATTTTCCCTGGTCGCTCAGTCTTTTCCACAGTAATCGTTCATCTTTGATTGCTTTTGCTTTGTAGATATTATCAGCACGTTGAATCAGATTCTGATGTCTTAAAAACAAAGCCATGGCTTTACCGGTAACATCTTTAATGACGCTATCAACCTATGAGGACGTGCAGGTTAATTAGGGCAGTCTTATCATTTAGCTTTCTTACTTTTCGAACTTACCACTAATAGGCGCTTCACAAATTCCTTTGCCTCATTTCCCTTGAAGATTTGCAGATTATTTTGCAATTCACGTTTGCTAGTCACAAATTTATTCATCTCGAAAAGTTCACAGCATATTTCTAGATTGATATTCATATTGGGTCCCCGTGCATTCTTTGCCATGACTAGTTACCATATGGATTAATCAGAAGCTAAAAAATATATATATAAATAAGCTAAGAACTTACTTGCGGCTTTTCTTGCATCAGCTAAAGCACTTTCGATTCTTGCCGCCTTTCGTTTGGTCTGACACCGGTTATAGAGAGTCTTATAATCACTCTCATTTAGTTCCAACGCTTTATCAAAGTAATATATGGCAGTACTATTCATGCGTCGATGCGAGTAATATTTTCCCCAATCTCTGTATATTTTTTGCTCCACATCTTGATTCCAGTCAAGTTTTCCCATTTTAGCTGCACCAATAGATACAGTTTTTCCAATTTGATTCGAAGAACGTTTTTCTATAAGTGAGTTATGTTTAGATATTTTTTTATTATTTTAAAAATTTTAATAGATTTTAATTCATATTTTTTGCAGCACTGCAGATTATTCTACCTTTTTTTAATATTCGTTATTATGTGGACTTTTTATTTGATCTCTTTAATGATTTTCGCGTATGAATTGTATCATATTTCAATTATTATTAATATTCCTTTTAATGTTTTTATTTCAATTTTTTGTAATTATATTATTATTTTTTTTTCGATTTTTTGTATTTATATGTATGTTGTTTTTAATTGATCCGTTTGATCATTTTCGCTTTTGTCTTGAAGTATATTTGTGTTCTTTTTTTTGTATTTATTTAAAATAATAGTTTATCTGTGTTGTCTGTGTTGTTTAGTGTATTAAATATTACTAAGTTTATATAAAGACATATTTTTCAAAGACATGTAAAACTGAAATACATAATACACAAACAATTTATACATTTTTATTGAGTTTTTTGCGTTTTTAAATTTTACACCTGTTGTAATCGTTTAATCTTATCGTGGATATGAACGATAACCGATAAATAGAATTCAGAATTATCGTTTAAATAATGTGTACACACTTATATCAGTGTAGTTGCCAGCCCTTATCATTAATGTCATAGAACAACACTGCCGCTGACGTGTCTGTAAAAAATATCGAAGCTAAAACAGGCGGTGCAGGCTATTTAAGCGTTTTTTATTTATTTATCCTATAGCATATAAGCTGCGTTTTACAACGCCACAAAATATAGGAGAATGTTGAAATTAGGTAAGTCATATTATTCAGTGTTACAGCAATACGAAGAGCCTCAGCCCTCGTGTGTTTGTTCCAAACGCCGGCAAAGTCGCTGTCGCTATCCCGTTCTCTGCTATAGTTGCCGGCGTCGGCGCTGGCGTCGACGCTGACTGAGCTGCCTCGGCTGCTACCACATTTTAATTGTTGGCCAATATATTTGACTGTATTAATGTGTTAATTTGTGTAAATTTCCGTTGAATGCACCAGGCTTAACGCTTCTATGCGTACTCTGCGCTGCAGCGACCACTTGGAGTGCGCGCACTGTTGACAGTCACCTGGGACCAAAGGATCTCACCCGCCTTCAAAAAGTCTTTGTCGATGGATTAAGTTCCAACGATCTGCAATCGATTTTCTTTTCCAGCCAAAACATCGAAACAACTGATGCTGCAACCAAGGAATCGATCTGCAAGAAGATTGTTACTCTGCACGAGGAATCCAAGTTAAATGTGAGTACAAATCAATGTGGCACGACCAGAAGATGCACCTCCTAATCATCTGACTACTTGTAGAACTTTGAAAAAGATTATTATCTGGTTGGAGCCAACAGGAATTTGCGTTGCACATCAAAACTGCCAGAGGCCTTGTTGTCAAAGATCTACAGCTCGCTGGAATCTCAGCTGGCCACCATACAGGAAATTTACTATCGCATTGTGACGCACAAGATCCTTGGTGTTCAGGTCAGTGAGGCAACTCAGACGAAGGTGGCGAAACGCCTGCAGGAACTACTGAAGACGGATGACTCGCTCAGTGGCCTCGGTTATGGATTCAATGTTGCTGTTGAACTGGGAACTAGCGGCAGCTTTGTTGCTAACCGCATTGAAGATGCCATTGTTCAAGCCGATGAGGTCGATGGAAAACTCCTGCAATTCGAGGGTGGACTGAGCATTACAGCTCTGATACTCAACGGTGTTTTTGGCGTGACCAAGGCCTACAATAAGCCAGCACCTGTCACACCCGAACAGGCAGTTAAGTTCTCCAACTATTTGTTGAGCCGTCGATCTGTGCAAACCGCTAAGGGAGCACATGTGCTCATCGAGGCTCTGAAGACCATCAGTGGTTCGGCCAAGGTAGCTCCTATCTGTGTTCAACTGATTGGTAGTGGACAACTGGAGGCACAATCCCCAACATTGAACGTGGCCATTGTCGATCTGCTTGGCAAGCCACTGTCACCTGCTGTGCAGAGTGTTACTGCCAAGATTCTTGTAAAGAAAGACAACTCAGTGCTGGCAGAGAAGGTTCAACTAGTTTCCAAGTCGTCCGACAAAACCACCTACGTGGCTGACCTTACCAGTCTGAAGCCTGTACGTGGCATCTATCAGGCGGAGTTGAATGCCGATGGTGTGTACACGCAGAAACTGCAACTGAAAGTGCTGGGACGTGTCAAGGTTCAGACCTTGGAATTGGGCATTGCCGAATCAGACGCCAGCGCAGCCACACGCAAGCAAAGCGTCAGCTTCCCCAGCAAGCTGAAGGACACACTCTCCGCGGACAGCACTCAAAAGCTGCTTTTGAAAGCGGTGCTAATCGATGAGAGCTCCAGCAAGCCCATCACAGTCCACCAGGCATTTGTCCGTCTGTATAACAAGGAAGCTGACAAGGAGATCATTTTCGTGGCAGAGCAGGACAGCAGCAAGGCCTACAAGTTTGACATGGATGTGGGCAATCAGGGCAAGAATTTCAACTACCAAAGCGGCGTCTACAACATTTACCTAACTGTCGGCGATGCCTCATTGTCCAACTCCTTCGAGTGGTTGTTAGCCGATGTTCAGCTGAAGTTCAACCAACCCGACAGAGGTAGGTGCATCTGCAAGCCTTAATTGTGGCCAATGATAACCATTAACATCTTACAGATTCCAAGCCGAGCACTGTGAGAGGTCCTCTGCCAGAGATTGTGCATCAATTCCGTGTACCTGACAAGCGTCCGCCTCGCATTGTTTCTGATATTTTCACTGGCCTATGCATAACACCTCTGGTGCTACTCTTTGTATTCTGGGGCAAATTGGGCATTAACGTCTCCAATTTATCATTGTCGCCGAGCACAATCGGTTTCCATGTGGGTTTCGGCGGCATTCTGGCGCTGTTCTTCGTTTTCTGGCTGCAACTGAACATGTTCCAAACACTGCGTCTGCTGATACCCATCGCAGTATTCACATTCCTTTGTGGCAATCGCGTTCTGCGAAAACTCTATGCACAGCGCAATGCCAAGAATGCAGCGGGTGCATCATCATAAGCAACCCATCCGATGGCTTTATGGCTGTGCTCCGTTTGGCATTCGATTCGATGAACAATTAGCTGCTATCGATTATAAGTGCACGAGTTACAGTTACTCTCTATCTAACAAAAAAACTATAATTAAAAACCATCTTTAATAAAGCGTTTAGTGTAAGCTCTATTAAAACACACAAAACTCGTATATCTACTATGGTTATCACAAAGAATTTACAAGCCCGTAAACCATCGGTTTATATATACAATTCTTTTACCTGACTTACTGATCAATACACAGCCCAAACCATAAGACCTAGGCCGCTGCAATTTTTTTTTTATTTTACAATCTACAATAATAAAAAAATCATCTCAAGTGGGGTTCTCTATAAAGTTAGGAATATTTTTATTGCATAAGACAGGTTATTTCTGCTTGGGATTAGGGATTATTAAGATCGGACCGCAAATCTAACTGAAATCTGCCTCTATGACTCGAACCATTGAAATAAACCCCCAACAAAACACATCTTTTTAATAGGTTTTCTTAAAATAACACACAGATCGGAAATGGTATAAAATTAACGAACAACGTTTATGATATATACAAATATGACAATATAACACATGCATTTAACATTAACAAAATACCCTTCAATAGACAATAATTGGTAATTATTATTGGCTATTACAAATTGGCTTTCATGAAGGGTTTCAGATATTTGTGGAATGCAGCATTAACAGGTTCCTTGTTAAGTGGATTCTTCTTGGTCGACTCAAATATATGCTCATAGACATTGCCATCGTATGCACCCAGAGCCGAGTCCAAAACGCGATCATGCAAATCAAAACTGTCGACCAGAGCGACGGCATTTGGTCGCAATCTCTTCAAACAGCTCTCTAGACGCATCTCCAAATTGGTAACATCCTTATCAGTCAGTTCAATGAACTGCATGGGGAAATTGAATACAAATTGTTATCATATATCAGTTAAGATATTGTTTTACTACGTACGCGCAAGAAGTCACCAATGCGATTAAGGCAGGCATCGACTAGATAGAGTTCGAGGACCACCTTTAGTACATCAGCCAAGGCAGGAGACACTTGTCGGGAAACCTCCGTTAGCTCTGTAAATGCGGATTGGGCCAAAAATGCGCGACCATGTAACTGAAGAAGGGATATTTGTAAATCTATATTTTACAGATGATCGGATTCAAGGAATTGCTTACGTCTGCAGCGCCAGTTAGAAAGACTCCACTGAGATTGGCCGCCATCTCCGTGCTGTGGCCTTGTCTCCGTCTCAGCTCGATCTGCTCGTAAGCGACACGCACTTTGCTGTAGGAGAAATGATTAGAGATTTCTCTTGATAAGTCATAAGATAACTCACTTGGCAGCCACAAACTGGAATGCTTTGACAATCGACTCCAAGGATCCATCAAAATTGACAAAATCCTTTTGCTTGATTGCCTCGTTGATGTAGGAAACAGTGGGCACCAGTTGGTCTCCATTCAGTGCCTGGCCGTAGACCTTGACCAGATAACGTGCTGTCTGAAGCAACATAACCGTGTTCTCACCCTCGTATGTGCACACAGCCGTCGTCATGCCATAAATGGTTGGAAAGTTTGAGCAGTCCATGAAGCCATGGCCGCCACAAGAGAGGCGACATGTCTCCACGCCAGCGGCTGCATCAGCACTGCAAATGGCCTTCAAGCAACAGGAGAGAGCATGCATCTCAGGCAGACGATCCAAGTGTCCCAACTCAATTTCGCCAGAAAGAACGTTGTACATGTTCCAAATCCCATCGCCAGCTGACTTAAAAACTATAGCCTTGGCTATCTGCGGGAACAGTTTAAGTTGCTGTGTGGTATGCTCCATAATCTGTGGTTCCGGCTGACTGGGTTCAATGGGACTCTGGCGACGCACCGCTGAGTAACGTGTCGCAATCGTGGACGCCTTGGCCAAGCTCTGAGCGGTGTCCCGGATTAGGGCACAGCGCACAAACATCATTGTACCGTAGGTGAGGACACTGTTCTTGGGCGCCACATAGGTGCCGTCCGGCAGCACCTGTTGGTTCTTCATCAGCATATTGTTCAATGGCACGCGCACATTCTTCAGTCCCAGATAACCATTGTTGACCGCCTTCATGCCGAGCTTGGTACCAATGTCGCCAATATCAATGCCGGCCATTGGCTGATGAGTTTCCGAGTCCCTCAGCTGCACTATAAATGGTGCCAATCCACGGAATTCGCCCTTGGTGTACAGCTGTGCCACGACAACCGCATGATTTGCCGTGTGTCCCACTGTAAATAAATAGACCATGTCATTAGCGTTCAATGCCTTATGTGAATTTTGAATATTTTTGAATGCATTTAAAACAACAATGACGAAGTATATAAGCAGCAAATATTAATGAAAAAATAATTAACGCTTTACGCATTCCTTTCGAGAAATCCTTGACTAAAGTAAAACTAATACTATTCATACTTATTGATCTGATTGGGTTATTCTGGGTCTACACCAATTCATGAAATTAATCTTGGATCATTTAATAATTAGTTGAATACCCCATATGTTTAGTCTTTTAATATTCATTTTATTAATGCTTTCAGTTTAATCGTTTAATCAAATCAAATACCTAAAATTTAATTTGAATTTTTAAATTACTTGTAGTCTTAGTTATGTATTAAAAAAAAGGAAATTTGATAAGAACAAAATTCAAAGTACACACAAAGATTATTAAGTTTCGAGTAGATATGCCGTTTTTGACTTGTTTTTTCTATTAAATTAGAAAGATTCATCGAAATTTGTTGGGAGAATTATTTAAAGAGAAATTGACTCTATCGAGTCTAATGAATTAAATGTCAAAATGTTTTGGTTATCTTGCTGTTGCCATTTTCTCAGAGTAAAAAGTTAAAATTTAAAACACTTCTGCGAATTTCGCACTATTTTTAATAATATATTTTAGATTTTCTTAACTTTTGCATTATCAGTTTATTTTCGAAAATTTAAATTATCTATTAAATTGTTCCTCTATTTGGAGAATTAAATATATCTATCACATTTTTCCTCATATTTATTTTTACCTACAATTTTGCCTGTTTTGTTTTCTTTCAAAAACTTTTGTATTCTTAGAATAAATTGTCAAAATTCGAAAAGGGAATCGAGGTAGGAATACTTACAGCCGCCTGGCCACCACTTGTAGGCGCTTAGTGATGGAGTGTTGATTACAAACTCCTGTGTCCTTTCATCGTAGTCGGCACGCGTCTCCAGGCCACGCAGGAAGGTGCCGTGTCCCAGCTCGGTTTGTGCGTAGGTACCAATAATTTCACAGTCCCAAGCCTTTGGCAGCCACTCCACCTGCTGCTCCATGGTGCCCTGACCCATGATTGTTGGCACAAACATGACGTAGTGCAGCGAAATGGGATTGCCCTCCTTAAGTAAAGCCGCACCCAAAGAGCCTCCGAGCAAAGCACTATCACCATAAAGCACAACAAATTACTAAAATGTTAGCTACAGAATATTTCAGTTATACTTGTAGGTGTCCACACCATCTTCGCCATCGGCGCGCAATTGCCGGATCTTCTCGCCAATGAGACATGCCTTCCGCACACTGTTCTCATAGAGCTCCTTGTGGGATAAGTATGATATGGGCAGATCATCATTCAAGGCGGGATCTTCCAGAAACATTTTCTCTGCAAATAAGCAATGACACATGAAATTGACACGTAGGCAAGTCATTTATATATAACTACTGCTAATAATATATTTAACAATTAACAAGTAAGAAGTAATCGAGTCACCGACTAGAAAATACTCGTTCCTAAGTACAAATCTTTATTTATGGTATCTAATAATTTTAATTTCAACTGTATTCAAATTACTGCTTACATATAAATATATTCGCATTTTTTTTATAAACTTAAAAAAAATCAGAACTATCAAAATATTTTTCCAATTTGATGAGCGTTCCATCCTTTAAATTTTGGGTTTGGTGGAGTATTAATCTTTAACAAACTTGATTTGAGTCTAATATCAAAGAACCGGACGTCTAGATCGTCAAGAATATAGGTATGCAAGTCAATATACCCCGTTACTCTAATAGTGAAGGGTATAATTACGTTTGACTTCCGGGCTACTATTATCGAGTAAGCGATTAGGACCAATCCATTAGATAAAGCTTATCAGCTGATGGCCGGAAAATTTATAACTTTATTAAGAATCCCACAAAATATGTGAATTGTACAATCAAAGTCTATAGGTCGGCGATATGTTAAATTAATTGAGATATGTTGGATACTGTTTCATGTTCAAAGTTCAAGGGCCATTAACTGTCGGTTAACTGGTTTGAAACACAAGCAATAAAAAAAAAACCAGGTAGTTATTGCTCTGAGCTAGCAATAAATTAACTAAATACAAATAATATACGCATTAACAGATGAATGGCAAAGTAAAGAAAATGTAAATCAAAACAAAGATGCGGAAAATGCCGGTCAGGGGTAGAGAGAAGAATTACACATAAAAAAAATAAGTCAAAGCTCAGCTTTCTTATCGCAAATTCCGTTAAATCGGAAATATATGAATGTAAGCTTTAATATCTCGCAGCATTATGTGCTGTGTCATGCAACTGAAGCGATTATTCAAAAGCTCTTTCGATCACGATCGTTTTTCAGTCCAGTGCTTTGGCTCGAGCTTAAAAACCAGTTAATTGCAGCACCAAAGAGTAAAAGATAATTAGGCGTATGTATCTGAAGAGTTGACTTACCCAGGGCTTTCTTCTCTTTGTATTTATCTTGTCCGCCAGCCCAATAGATAGAAAACTCTTGGGGGTCAAAGGTCGCGGTATTGCGTTCCTTCTGTAAATCAGGATTTACTGCAAGTGCTGGCATTTTGTTGCTTTGTTCAACAATCAACAAAACACGTTTAAAATAAGTAAGTTCGTATTGCTAGCAAGCGTTTAACAAAAGCACACGTTCGCGTGCGTCTTCTACGACTGACGACTACTAACTAAATAGAAATTGCAAATAGAAATAATAAATCCATGGAGTAGTTAATATGTGTACGAGATCACTCGCTTGCCTGCGCAAATCTAATCTGCGGGCACAGTGAACTTTAATCGCGCGAAAGTGGATTGAAATAAACATGTAATCAGCTTCTGTTTCGATAATTGCAATAGTATGATTTAATCAATCTTTTGTTGCTTGCATTGAAAAAATAAACACTAATCTATTTTCGTTGCCACTTGTGTTGTTGTGTTTCTCTCCTTCTCTCCTCTCTTTCCTTTGTTTGTGTGCAAACAGCTGTTCGTTCGCTAGGGCTGCATTTCATAAACAGAGTTGCCGGACATTGCTTTGTTTTGAATTGGCGCGCAGACAAATAAATTTAAAATTTACATATTGATGAATACTTTTTTTGGTTTATTTGCTAGTGATATAAAAGTTAAAAATTATTTCTAATCTTTGGCTTAGTAAGTTACATAACATACATACAATTGCGAGTAGTAGAATATAATCACGTTTTTAATACAATTTCAGTTAGTTATAGTAAATATTTAAATGCCAAACGTAGTCCCATGCTAAAGGCTATGAGCCTGACTTGTGGCTATAGGAATACCACGTTGATGCTGATGCTGTCCAACTCCGGCCGTTTCATAGGCACAACAACCATTCCCGGTCCGCGACTGATCCAATTGCATGCCCATCTCGGCTGGATACCAATGTGCATCCTGCAATTGTGTATAGCTGGTATCGCTCAGAATCTGATGATCATTACGTGGCGCCTTTGGATAGGATTGCGTATGGGAACTTTGCCAATCCATGCGTGTTGAGTTGAATGTCAGGTTGGAATTGCGATTGTTCCCATGCTGCAAGTGTTGATGGAACTCAAAGGGCCAACTCTGAAAAGGGAGTGATAAGAGTTTTGATGTATTACTGCCAACTATGTGAGCTATTAAGGAAAAACCGCATGACTATAAATGGAACAATATGACGACAAGCCAAAGAGCGACAGCGCCATTGTTTGTTTATACAATTTTGATTGTTTTTAGTGGCTCTTTGGGATGAAATGTTTTCATAGTTGAACAATAACAGCGTCATTAACGTATCTATAAAAACATAAACAGACCAAAGACAAGAGACACTCATCGGCAGCTTGGCCTACCAATGGGTAATGTGTAATGGGTTCCCATTCCCATTCCCACTCCCATTTCCATCTTCATTCCCATCAACCGAAGGCGGCGCGTGCGACTCAAAAAAATTAGGGTGCAGTTTGCATAACGCTTCTGTTGGGTGTTTAGGCAGCCTCGGTGCGATCCTGACAAATGCAAACAAAACACAGCCACCATATGGACACAAGACGCTGTTTAGGCCAAATATTTGCTGAATATATTTCACGCATTCAATGAATGGGTAAACAATTGTTTGTACTCGTATTCAAAATTCGAATTAGTTTGAGAATTTCTTTTCGAATAATGCTGTGAATCATTTTCGATGCTAAAGAGAATAATACATACTACATGTTTGACTATACTAAGAGTACATTTTGTTTTAATTACAAACTAAATAGCAAGAAGTAAAGAGTCTAAAATGACAAATTTCCCTTGGATGTCATTCACTTTGCGCGCTTCAAAGTCGACAATCTTTAAAAATATAACAAGAAAAACTGACAAAGAATAACCAATGTTCTTCGTTTTCCCGATCCCGTTCCCGTCTCCGTGTGAGTCTGTCACTCATATTTAGTATTTTTTTTGAAATTCACAAAAGTATCTAATTACAGGAAAGCAAGACAAACTGAAATCACAAATTCTCATTTTAGTACTTACTAGTGGGGGGCCCTACACCTACTGAAGGTACGTCCAGACGAGGAGTACACGTCGAACACTTGAGCAGATGTTGCCCAACAAATCCATAGATGTAAATATATATTTGAAAATTTGAATTGCTTATGTACATTTTCTGCCACTTTATATCAAGACAACAAGTATTGTAGCTATTTTAAAATGCATATTATAATCTAAATAGGAATCTATAATCTGTATTTGATTAGCTGTTCCCAATTTCTAATAAAATAATAAAATGATTAAGGATCAGTAAAAAATTCGGAGTCTGTACTGCAGCCGTAAGCAGAATGATCAGTTTTATAGTGGTAATGCTACTAAAGCAATTGCTAAAAAATCAATTATCAATATATATACAATACATATTTATCTTTAAACATTTTTAACTATTGTATTGTCATACCAGTTGACATTGACACCGAAATCATATTTTGATTTTAAAGATTTCTTGCATTTATTTTCTATATTATCAAAATATATCCCTTTAAATCATTTTTGCTTAAATCTTGAAGTAAGTATTAAAATGTATTATTCTATAGAAAAACTCTTTTCGGAACGTACCCGTATTAAAGTCTGAGTCAATTTTAGTGTTGGCATTCAACCCGATTAGAATAAACTATTTATAAGATTATAAGCTTTAATCTTTTTATATTCAGTTATCTGAATCTAGCATAAGAAGTAAAAGAAGTTCAATGTAGGAGCCAATCTTACACATTTCAGTGTAATATTTAGAAAACTTTAAAAAAAAAATAAGAATTTAATATCAGAAAACAAAATACGAGTTTGTAAAAACCTTTAAAAATCTCAGTACTTAATTTTAGATAAAAAAAAGTAAGATATTTACAACAATATCAGAATTTAATATAAAAAGAGAACAAAGAAGGAGATTTAACGCATATTTAAAATGGGAAGAGTAAAGATTGACGCGCAAAAGATTTCGCAGGCATTATCTTAAGGATTAATCTGCAAATAATTGCCCTACTTTAATTGGGTATCAGAGCTCCCTAAGTTTTCGCCTTTAATATGATATTTTAATTGGGTTAAATGCTGTGTGTCGCACGTCTGACATAAACTGGATGGATTTTTGAGCCTATCAACGCCAATGTGCCTATCTGCCTATCATATCTGTGCTGACACCTGCCACAGATTGACGAGGTCCAGCTGGATGTGTTATGTGGATGTGGCTATCTATTAATAATTTATCCATTTCATTGAAGATGCATGCAACGTTAAGTGGTGCCACTGACATCACTTCCACATCCAGTTGACACTTACCATGCCGAGATGTCCAGCATTGTGGAAATTAAATGATGATGTCGCACCGACGGCGCCTGTGCTGTTGCAATCTGTCGTTGGATTCCTCGTGTCCAGCATATCAACAATGGGATTGGCATGAGTCTGAGGATGGGCATTGCTATTGCCGTTTCCCGTTTCGACGGCATTAATTAGCTGTTTTATGTAGAGTGTGGCCAAACGTAAGGTGTCCAACTTTGAGAGCTTTGTGTCCGGCGGAATGTTGGGCAATTTGGTTTTCAGACGTCCGTAGGCGCTGGACAAAACCCGCATTCGCATTCGTTCCCGTGCATTTGCCGCATTCCGTTGCACCGGCGGCTGGGAGCCTGAAGAAGGTGCACAATTAGCCACAATTCCAGATTAAAGTAATTCCCGTATACTTACTTTGTGAACTGGCATCATCGAAGTCATCGTCGTATAAATCCAACGGACTTGACGATCGCTTTTTGCGTGGCATTGACTTTCTTGATTATTATCACTTAAAAATTTCGTTAAATCTCTCTAAATTCCACTAATATTATTACACGTATTTTTTAAGATCATAGACACATTGAACCGTAACCTTCTCGGAGCACGTTTAAAACACATCTGAGTATTTCCATTGAGAAAGTCTTCCTTTTTACGAGATTCTCCGCTGCTTTTTTTCTACATTTTCACTCTCCGATCTTTTCTCTTGCTCTCTCCCAGTGTTGCCTATTTTTGGCACTTGTAGGCGGACCCTGTGCTCCGTAAGTGTGTGTTGTGGCTGCTACAATTGGTGGAAGTGGCAACACATGGTGCGATCTGCGCTATCTCTTGCTTCGCCCTCGACACGACATTGGTCCAGCTGGTGGGTTGATCTTCGCTCTCTTTTCTCGTGCTGACTCTAGCCTAATTCAATAAGATCCTAACGAAATCTTAAGGATGCCTATGGCAAACGTGAAGCGTGCTAGGAGCAGCTGTAAACACCTGGTCCTAAATTTGATATCATTGCTTAATCCAGAGTAATCACTACGGCATCCGGATGCTCTTCCATATGTGACCCAAAGAACGCACGCGCCACTGACAATTGCTGAACTTGACCCCACGGAAAGTTCAATAGAATCTTTATTAGATTTTTAGTTGATTCCTGCTGCATATTATTTATCCATAGCATCTTGAACGTTAAGGTTGTGGAGTTTCAGTTTTTTCTATAAGTGGGTAAAACTTTAAGCCTGAACCTAATAATTTAATTGAAAACTTATTTAATTTCATTCCACATTGTAAATTTTCGAACAGTTTAATAGTTTTCAAAAGATTATCAGTAATTACAGTTACAGAAACCAATTTTTCCAAATATTTCAATGTGAAGTAAATCTAATAGAATGCAATTCTAGATCTGGGCTTTTATTTTTACTTAAATATTTGGAAGAAATAATTATTTTATTTTAATCTGAAAGTTTCACTTACACTTACTTTTAATTTTTTTTAGAAAGAAATGAATAACACTTCTTTTATTTGAAAATTAAAGAATATAAGCTAAATATTTGCCCAAATCGAATAAGGTATATTCAATAAATTAACCTTATCTCATTAATTGAAGTCATATTCTATTTATGTAAAATTCGAAAATTAAAATATCTCTTTAATAAAACGGAATGAAAAGCAATTTTAAAAATCTTTAAAATTTACACAGATTAGAGCCTTAGTAAATGGTCCTAAAATGTAAATTTTCCAATTGACTTTTAAGCATTAAACCGTGGATTTTATGAACTGGATACTCTCTATGGCCAAGATCGTAATTAAAACCCAACTTTACCATTCCAAGAAAGGCGAATTTGTTATTCAATTGCTGAAAGGTAGATGCTTCTTCTACAACTACTCTCTCCTCTCTCCTTAAGCACTCCTCGACCTAAGCCAGCATGCAGTCCCTTTCAAGTGTATGGAGAAAACCATAAATTATACTCGGCTCAATTGTTCGGAGAAAGGCGAAGACTGTCTGCCTCAATGTCTGTGGTTAACAGTTCAATTAATTTCGCTGTGCCAACTATTATGACATAATGTGTGAGGTTCCTCGAAGTCGTCTCGGAGTAAGAGTACTCGTAATACAATCTTCCAGAAAGATTCACCAGACACGCTGTCGCCGAGCGACCAGACTGGAAATCGAGTTGACTAAGATAAGTTGAGGGGGAGAAAACTGGAAAACCAACTTTAATCCTTTGGTAATACTTTTCTTCCTTTCAAGTCTTCTGATCAGTTTACTTAAAATTGTAAGTCCAAAAAAGTCGATAGACTTTATTTAGATAATCCTTTGATAATCCCTTCTTGTCCTCATAACTCTTCTAAGTGAGTTACTTAGATATTTCCCCATTGACTCATCATCTGTACGTTTAACTAAGTAAGTACAACCTGCTTTATTTATGAATACTGTAGAAATATGTAGCTTATGCAAACTAAGTACAGCCTAGGAAGGCGTTCCAGCTTCCTCTTGTGCGGTTTCCATCGTCACTGTCGATGCCGTATTGGATGGACTTTCGAAATGTGATATCACCAACTCCTCGAGACCATAATCAAACTTAAAGATCGGACGCATTTCGTTCTTCAAACGGCAGACGACGCCTGCGGAACCGATATTCCAGTTCCAGCAAATCAGATCACAGTTGATACTTTTGAGATCTCCTTGGAGTGAAATGATGTTCTGTTGGATATTAATTCAAAGCTTATTCTTTATTTCCCATTAAAATTCATAAACCACTTACCATAGCAACTGTGTAATCAATGGAATTAATTTCCTGTCCTTTGATTACCGCTAGATGAATCTTGGAGTCGAGTCGGTTAAGAAAGCAGACTACCTTCTCCTTTAGGAACTCGGCAGAGGCATAGTCCAATTTCTGTTTAACATCAACCAAAGCGATTTCATAGCCGTTGATCTGAAAAACGGATCTTTTTTTATAATCATCTTGATAATAATCTAATTCCTAATATCTATACCTTCTCAAGCGTTATATGAACCTGTGGACGAGCACTACTATGTAGTATATAGACAAGATTGGCGGCAATACCACAGAGTATGCCATACTCTAGGCTCCAAAAGAGACATGTTAGAATTGTGACCAGAAAGGGAAATAGATCGCGTTCTGCACGAGATTGATATGATTAGATCAGTTATATATGCAGGAACTCTACTCACTCTTCGACTTCCACATCTCGGATATTCTCTCTGGCTCTACTAAAGATATCATTGCCGCTATGATCAAGGCTGCCAGAGTCGACTTTGGTATAAAGTAAAAGGTTTGAGTGAGAAAGGCCAAGGCCATCAGCACCAGGGCCCCAGTAACGGCTCCTCCCAGGGGAGATCGGACGCCACTCGCATTGTTAACCGCAGTACGGGTAAAGGAACCGGTAACCGGCATCGACAGCACAAAACTACCCATAATGTTGCACATTCCCAAAGCAATCATTTCTTGTGAGGCATCCACAATTTTACCCTTAGCTAGAGTAGAGGTATGGTAAATAATAAATTCTCTTTAACCTGCAGTTAGGAACACTTACAGAACGCCTTGGATATGGCCACAATTTCCAATATTGCAATCATTGGAATGGAACCCAAGGATGTGCCCAGAGTGCTTACCATATCGCCAAAGGATACGTACTCCCCATTCACGGTAGTGCTGAAGGGTGGCAATCGGAAGGGTGGCAAGCCCGCGGTTATGTTACCCGTAACCCGGAAGGGTTGATTACCATCTCGACTGAGTATATAGGCGAGGAATGTGCCAAAGATGACGGCCAAGGCGTTACGAGATAGCGAAAGGTACTTCCAGAACAACCTATGGCCCCATTTGATTTTCGTCACTTGCTGTAAAGTACTCAAGATGGTTAGGAAAGTAAAAAAAAAAAAGAATGATCAGTCTCTTACCTTCATGAGTATCAGGAAAACCAAGGAGAGAACACCAAGCAGGGCATCCCAAACCCTGATCGAGGGCAGATGCGTAAAGAAGAACTCCCACGAGGGCAGCAAATCATTCGAGGGACCTGTTCGGAATCATTAGAATGAATCCCAAAAACAAAAGTTGCTGTGAAAGATCCTGTACAATTGTGGTACAATAAACAAGGGGAGCTCCGGATAGGACATACAAGAAATCTCAAAATCAAAACAGTATTTCGTTCTTAAACTTGAAGGTTTCTACTGAACGTTTATATGGCCGCTATATGAACCAAAAATTCAATCAAACTTGATCTACGGATGGTATTCAGGAACTAGTTCTTATATTATCTGAGATCGAAACTTGCAAACAAACAGCCAGACGGAGAAACAGAGCTAAATTGACTAGACTGCAATGCAGACCAAGAATATATATAGTTTATGGGGCCTACCACTGTTACATTATACTCTTCTGCCCTTTTTTATTCGGTGCAGGGTATTAAAAGTTATGACTGTCTAGAAGTAATTAAGCGATATGTATCTAGAAAATTTGGGAATCTCAACTTTTATGATATTCAAGATAGAAATTGCCATTAATCGAGGTATGGTTGTAAATCAAGATAAGTAATTGACCATAATAGTCATAAGCCAGTTTGCCAGTTAACTGATAAGCTCAGAGGAAACTTACTCTTTAGGCCAACAAGATTGTTTATCTGGGCACTGCCAATTGTTGTGGCCGCAGCCATGGTGAAGCCGGTTATAACCGGTATTGATATGAATCGGACCAGCACTCCCATGTTGAGCAATCCCAACAAGAGGATGATGGAGCCCGCCAGAAAGCAGACGAGTACCGCATAATCCGGATTTAATTGTGCATATTGGTTGACCATCAATGCCATAATCGCAGTTGTAGCTGTGAAAATGTTCAGAGAAAGAATGAAAATGTAACTCTGTCGAATTGAGGATTAGGGATCGGCACTTACCAATGGTGACATCCTTGCAGGAGCCGAAAAAAATGTACATAAAGCATCCCATAAACGCCGAGTAAAGTCCATATTGTGGCTCCAATCCGGCCACAACCCCGTAGGCAATCGCCTGTGGTATTGTTGTGAGTCCAACCGTGAAGCCGGCAATGAAATCCTGTACCAGATATGAGGAGCGATAACGTGGCAGCCACGTTAAGATCGGAAATTTATTGGTAATTGTCGATGGACGGCACAATTTGCGTCCACTCTCCCTGATAAGGGATCCCACATGCGGCAACTGCTCCCGGTAAAGATTCTCTGCGGAGAATGACAAATGCCAAGTGCATTATTGTATATAAATATGTTTTCATTAAGATTGTCGATGATGTCGATGTTGATAACCTCCTTCCAACAGTCAAGTACAAAATCGTGTCATAAATTTTATGATTCCAAAATAATGGCTGGTAGCAACGGAATCGGCTTAGACAACATATAAACATATGGGCGCTATATAACCCTGAGATAAGAGCCCTCGTATTTGGTTTGTGTGTTTCTTTCAGCACGTAGTTCCTATCAAGCTTTTCTCAATTGAAGGAAATACCCCGAGATACTTTTTATTTGCATTTGAAATGAAATCTTAATATGATGAAATAATGCTCTAAGCTGGGTTCGACTTTAAAATATGTAGAGATCCCAAGTTGATCGTAGGCTAATCTCTTTCTAGCTGGCATGGCTACAAGTAAGAGCAATGTTGTTAAGCGTGCTTGACTTACAGCTACCCTGTTAACACAAAATACCTAGGAAATATTATTTAAATCTATTTTTTTATTTTATTTAGCCTAATATGACTAAACTAATATTTCAAAAATTATTACAAATGAATGTTTTAAATTTATAAGTAAGATTATTTATTACATTCCAAACTGAACATCAAGAATCGATGTATTCATACCAAAGACTCCCAAGCTCTAACATTTAGAAGAAAGTTTGGCCAAACAGCAAAATTTCGATTTGATTCACAGATTATTATAATTTTTACCTTACTTTCTAAGCCAATAAAATTGCAACAAGAATCTACTATATAATAACACAAGATTCTGATTAAATCCGATTTATAACTTTATTTTATATTTTTACTTTCAACACATTTTCGCTATTAAGGTTACATACAAAAAACATTATTCAATACCTATAAATATTTTGAGACTATTTATAAAATTTGGTGTTATTATTCGTTTGGGGTAACTGATAACCCCGAAGCGATTTTTGTGAGATTGGGATCGCTTTGCAACCTTGGTTCATACAGAGAAAAAGAGGCTCGTCTTGTACTAGCTTAAACGCTGTTTATACTACCCTTTTTCACTAGCTTGTGCAGGGTATGAGTCTTGATTTTGAGAGGGAACTCCCGCAGACAGTACGAGTAATAACAAATGCCAACTTAAAACTCACCGTCATTATCATTCGCTCTCATTGTGTTTGTCTGGTTCAACGCTTTTTATAGCTAATATTATATTTTATTGTTGATTTATTGTAATTTTTAATATCGAGTTCCAGTTAATTTCCGTGTTAAATTACAATGACGCGGCCGAGCAAACGTCCGCTCAGTTTGCTGTTCCAGACTCGAATGTCGCGCTCTAATCGCTTACTTGGCCACAATACGAGTACTGTGCACACACACACACACACACACACACACACACACACACACACACACATACAAACATACATACACTGGTGTGTATCGAACAATGTATGATTTGCGATTTTGATTATCAATGTTATCTGACAATTTACAATTACGCCTCTTGACTCTCGTGGATAGATAAGAAAACCAATGCAAAGATGCAATTAAATGCTGATAAAACTTGCAATTAATTAATAATTATGAAACAATGTAAATTTACTTTGTATAAAGTAATCCCCACATTCTTGGTCTGGTACCCAAACAGAGCATAGGACTTATAAGTTTGTGGAAATGTATGCAACAGTTAGAAAAAATTTATTCGAACTTATAAAGTGCGTCTGAAACCTATATTTCACTATTTATAAGACTATAAGAGCTAAATCTATCGAAATTTAAGAACAAGGGTGTTTTAGTTTTTTGACAGGCAGATCGCAAAAAATAAAATACCAAGAATAATTTTATAGCCAAAAACATCGTCTAAATATATCGTCTTGAAAAAAAAAATAAAGCTTTGGAAAATGGAATAAGAAGGAATCAAGTGTCTCAGTACTGGGTCTCATACAGTCGCGCACACCCGACTGTAGCTTTAATTATTGTTGCAAATACATATCGCTCATTTTAATTTATTCTTTACAGTCCATTATTTATATTTATTATTATAATTAATAATCGTTTCCTTGCCGACTGCTTTTAGTTGTGCATAAATAAATAAATAAACTAAATAACTTAAAAACACTGGATTTGAGTTAATGATCCAAAAATATTCTTTATGTCCTGTTCTATAATGCATATACAATTCATTGAATGTGACAGTCAAAACTTATTTGGTTTTTCTGCATGGTAATAATAAATCGAAAACTTTAAATGATTTTTTTCGAAGTGTCGCTTTTGAGTCTGACAGTTCTAAAGTAATTGGGCAATAAATATAAATATGTTTAGCAAATTGTACATTGTTGCGATGTAAACATGAGCGAACAAAGTATAAAAACTAGTCGGAAAGACTATAATCGAGATGCCGAACATAGGATACCCGTTACTTATTAAAATATATATCCAAGTACTTTAAAGAAATTACTTAAGTTAGTTTAAAACCATTAAATGTCCATAACTACCGTTTTATTATCGATTATCGACTCGGCTTTTGATGCTGATCAAGAATATATATAGTTTATAGGGTCGGAGATGCCTCCTTCTCCCTGTTACATGCATTCCAACGAACACAATATACCCTTTTACCTATTTTTTAAGAAACGGGTATAATTATGTGAGCTCTTTGTAAAGAAATTTCGATTCATAAATTTTTGTAATTATAAATTAAGTCATGAAAGTTCCTCTACTTTGCCAAAGCAGACAGATACATTTTTTTGCAGTAAGATACTTTTTTTCAAAGTAAGATACATTTCCTACATATATAGTATTTTCAACTGAATACGGCATTTAGTGCTAAATTCCATCTAGATTATAAAATTATTTAAGATCTGGTTACGCAAATAAATAAATGGTTATTATAAATAATTATTAATTAATTATAATATTATATTATAAAATATCAAGTCATGGAAGTTTCGCTGCTTTGCCAAAGCTTTAGATTCGCCTCGCATTGCAAGGCGCCGGTGGCAATCAGATTCTGGGTGGGATGGCAATCGGTGCAGATGAGCACCTGGTTGTGGGCATTCAGTTTCTGGACGAGCTTCTTGCTCTGCAGACACCAGATGTGCAGGAAATGATCCTCGCTGCCCGAGACGATCCACATGCCAGCCGTCACCGAGAAGTTCACAGAGATGCAGTAATTGAGATTCGAGTGGCCTTTGTAGATGCGCAGGCATTTGGGTTTCTGGAAGTTCCACAGCTTGATCAGACTGTTCAGATAGGCGGCAAGTATATATCGGCCATTTGGTGCAAATTTCACATAGCCAACGGGCGAGTTGTCCTCATCGATGAGGGTCTTCAGCACTTGGCCACTGATGGTGTCCCAGATGCGAACGAGTCCATCGAAGCTGCCGGTGACAAGGAGATTGCCATCTCGATTAAAGTCCACAGATGATATCGGATCCATGTGGGCGGGCATCACTTTGAGGGATCTGCCATTACGCACATCCCAGAGTCGGACGGTGCAGTCCAAGCTGCTGGATGCAATCAGATTCGACTGCGGATGCACACAGCAGGCAAAGACCTGATCCTTGTGTCCCTGCATTGTCCTAAGGCAATTGCCACTGCGGGGATCCCATAGCTTGATGGTCTTATCATCACTGCAGCTGATCAAGCATTTACTATCCGGCGACCAATTCATATCGTTGATGCCCAGCTCGTGTCCCCGCAAGGATTTAATCACCTGACCCGTGCCCACGTCCCAAAGTTTGAGCAATCTATCGGTCGATCCACTGGCCAGCCAATCCCCACCAGGACAGAATCTCACCGCGCTAATGTACGAACGATGACCCTCCAGCGTATGCTTGTGCTCATAGCCAGGCGACACTGTATCCACCTTCTCTTTCTTCTCCTCCTGGTTGCCAGCATCCTTCAGAGGCAATGGCACCTTGAATACCTCCTGCTCCTTCGGATCCTGCTGCTCGCTGCTTTCTGCTGTCGTCTCCCAGGATGCTGCCAATGCAGCTGCCACTTCTCCAATTTCTGGACAAGCTTGCGGCTCAGTCGCCGCTTCTCCAACCGCTGACATGGCCTACAACTCCTCTTTCTTCTAACACAGGGACTAAAGTTTAGATTAGCGACAGTTTCAATCTAAAAACTGTTCGAATTTATATCAGGGTTGCTTTGGTGCACCATTTAAAATATTTAAAAGCAAGCAGTGCAACTGCTCGACTAACCGATACCCTAAAGAGTATAAACAATACTAGAACAGTCATAGAAAGAAATTACCTAAGAAGGGAGTACTTAAAAAAAAAACCAACATTTTTAAATCAAGAAAAGTTTACAATAAATATACATAGGTATATCAACTTTGTAAAATAAATAATATTCGGCTGATTGTTTTTACGAAATCTATTTGATATATTCAAATCAATATTCAATCCCGCCTGCAACTGTACCAATTTTCAGTAAGATTGCTCTAAAGCTAAGAGATTAGTTTGCAAAAAGACAGCGAACATTGATATCGCCCTGATTAAGAATACATATATTTACTTTATGAGGTTTTTCAGGCCTATTATTCCACATTTCTGAACCAAATCATAATACCCTTCATAGTATTGTTGAATTTAACTACTTAAGCATTTCACAACACTGTCGAAAACGTCAGCAAAAGCTGCAATGGAAAAAGGCAAGAGATCGGCGACATAACGGAATCGCTTTACAGGGCTGCAGAGAAACATGGCATTGGCAATTTTTCTTTAGCAATTTAAAAAAAAGTAGTTTAAAGTAAAGAAAATGAATGAAACCCCAAGTTTTTGTTTGTGTTTTGGGTGCATTATTTATTTTACTCCACTATATCTTTACATCATTTAATAAATAACTTAATTTCCTAGCAGACTGCATATTTATTTAGCACTTTACGATCAGATTTAATTTAATTTATTTGTTCATTCAGTTTCCCAGCACTACAAGTATAAACTTATTCTTTAAAGTGCTATACATTTTCCTCTTCATAAAATCAGTGATTGATTATGTAAATTTCTTTATCTACTTGAAAGCACTTGCTAATTTAACTTTAAAGTAATATTTCTATCGGGTTAGGTTAAAGTCTCATATTTTAATTAAACTTTGCCAATTCGAGAAACAATATGTAAAAAATTCATTTATGGTTTTCAATTTTTTATCAGGTTGCAGTCAAAAAAAGATTTCTTTTGAATATTCTATGAGAACTGTACTAGGTATGAGTGAATATAAATTTTGTCAAAGTCGACAGTCGAAGTAAATGAATAATACACTCTCTCGTACTTATTAAAGTAAACAGCGATAATTAATTGGTTGATTAGGACAGTTAAGGCGTCTTATTGACACAACTTGTTGTCTGGTTCGGTCCAGACGTGTTAAGTAAAGATTAAACAGGAGAATTGACATATTTGGCATATTTTTAAACGAATGCCATCGAACTCTTGAATCAATTGAAAAGTTTTTTTATATTGATTTACAATTGAATGCGGTGGAGCATATTTAGATTTATTTTAACTGCTAGTTAATCCTATTTGGCCTTAAAGAATGATGCAATGCTCTTGCTGCCCTTGGCACCTTTGGCCAGTGCCTTCTCCTTGGCAGTCATGGTGCGCTCCTTGAGCGGAGCCGGTGTTGTGGGCGACGTAATGGCTTCCTTGGCATCATCGCTGTCCAGCAGACTGCTATTCCTCAGTTGGGCTGCAGCATCGACGCTGCCATTGTCACCGCTTGTGAGTTTCATCTTTTTGCTATTGGCGCTTTGTTGACCTTGCTGGGATTTTCGTTTCTGCGCCGTGGACTTCTCCTCAACCATCGCCTGGATTTCACTTGGTATGTGCAAATAGCGAGTAAGTTCTTCGTGCAAGTCCGCGTCCAGGTAGCGACCCACATAGTCGCAGGCCATGCGCATATAGTCCATTTCATTGACATCACTTTCCGTCACCAGCTTCTCGCTTCGCACATAGTTCTGCGACTTGGCGCCGAGTCCACAATGCACCTGCTTTGCCTTTAGCACGGACACCACTTGGCGTGTTTTTAGAGCAAGCCAGGCCAACGTACGATCTGCATTGTACTTGTAGAAGATCAGCTCACCGGAGGTCTTCACATCAGCCACACACTTGAGACTGACGGAGCTGACAAATTTGGTCAGTAGGCGGTTTGTGCTCACATCGTTCCCATCCACGTTGATGCTGTCCAGCGACATGGCGCGTTGGGAGCAATGCTTGCGGAGATGATGAAGCGCCAGCAGGGTGGCATCAATTGGCGTCGTCATGTATATCCGGCCATTTGAGCAGACTTCGTTGTCAAGCAGCCAGCTTCTACGGGGTTCTCCGTACTCCAGCAACTCCATAATGCTGCGATCCCCAAGCGTCACAAACAAGGCAGACTGTCCTTTGCCTGGATGATAGAAGCGCTCCAAGCACATTCGGTGCTCATCATCATCCTCGGCATGCAACAAGTTGTCGGATATGTAAAACACTTTTTTTACAGCATCCACTATTTGCTTTTGTGGCGCCGCATCTGGATCCGTTTTTGGCTTTGTGGAGCGTGTAGTCTTTTTACTCATATCGGGAACTTGTAAAAACTGAAATCCCGCCTTTATTTCTTGTTTGTTTATTTTCGTTCTCCTCCTATCCACGCCAAGGGTTGCCCATTCATTCAAAATTTTTGATCTGGCTTGATTTGTTTATCCCAAAAAATAAGCAAATTTCAGAAAAAAGGTATTCGAATTTTTATTACCTTTTTCAATTTTTTTTATTTTTAACTAAATTTATATTTTTGCAGAATTTTTGTTAGAATTTTCGGTAATTGTCTATTAGTTAGGGCCCACCTCCAAATCAAAAAAAAAAAAAACCCCAAGTAGAGGGCCATTTATCATGAATTTAGCCGAAAAAATTAGTTGGCGGTCTCAACTAGTTTTTTTTTAAAAAATGTTTAAAGTTTCCATACAAAATAGCCTATTTTTGTTGTTGCTTGTGCAACTTGTCACTGTTATGGCCCGTTTACCAACACTACTTTTTTTTGACTTGTCCATTTTATGGCCAGTTTATCAAGTATATAATGGATTTGTGAGTTTTATTTGGAAATTCTCAATCGAAAAATAATTGAATGAAACCAGATAATTATTTGGAATGTTTAGCCAAGCTCCAATTCCAAAAGATGGTTGAAGTGCAGTGTTGAAACAATCATAAGATCTAAATTAATCTTAATGAAGTGTGTGTTAAATCGTGAAAGTCAAGCGCCGCAGGCAAAAATTTTTTTTAAAAAAATCGCGCGATTTTTTTAAAAAAAATTTTTGTCTACGGTCCTTTATTAACACTCTTCAACACCCCTAGGATGAAGTTTATAGAAATGTTTCACAAGCTATTTGTGACCGGGTGACCAAATCAGTGTTGGTAAACGAGCTGTAAGTGACAAGTTTCACAGGGCAACAACAAAAATAGGCAATTTTGTATTTAAACTTTAAACATTTTTAAAAAAAAAACTAGTTGAGACCGCCAACTAATTTTTTCGGCTAAATTCATGATAAATGGCCCTCTATTTGGGGTTTTTTTTTTTTTTGATTTGGAGGTGGGCCCTAACTAATAGACAATTACCGAATTTTCTTGAGTTTTTATACCTATTTGTTTTTTAAATTTCAACTTTCTAACTTCATAGCCCCAGGGCTGATGAACTTCAAATCTTTATTAAAATGTTTACCTTGATTTTATTTTATTTAAAATTTTCATCTCATTTTTTTTTAATTTTTTATTAAGTTTTGTTTTATTTTTTTAAATTGCAGTTTTTATCAGTGCTGGCACTATCGACGCTTCAATTACTTTGACTATCGATAGTATGGTGCATATTGCTCGTGTATCGATTATTTCTTTTGGCGCTCAATTGCAGTTCGTTTGAATTTAGTCCGTTTTATAAATAAAATTACAACAGATGTTGCTGAAACTGCCAACTTATGCGGCCGATAACCCGATAACTGCGCCAGCCAAAAACAGCTGAAAGATGACCGCGATGATTGTGAATGGCAGTACGGTATTTTTTGACATCGTTGGCGCCTTGGTTGTGCATTTTCAAATGAAATGTTCAAAAGCTTGTTTAATTCTTATAATTTGTGTATAGTTTATTGCGTATCAAATTGTAAATTATTTATACAAAAACTTTAGGTATTATAGTCAGCACTTTTACATTATTTATTATTTGTTTTGGTTGATTGTTGTACAATCGATAGGCGAATTTTTGACGTCGATTTAAAGTAAATACAAAATCGACAGTAATCTGAAATCGTTGGTTTTCTTTCATTTATTATTACAAAATACGACTTATTATTAGTTAGAACGAGAAAAATGTATTATGAAAGCGACGGCTGTAAAGGGTAAGGGTAAAAGTCAAATTTTTTTTAAACGTTTAATTATTATAAAAGCTATTGTCATGAATAACATATGTATATTGCCTCGACAGGGTTAAATATATTTATAATAAATGTATAGAATAGGTATTATATAAAATTGGTAGGATATATTGGTGTTATTTGAAATGGATGCGGATTTTAGTCTATACTTTCAATTTGTTAAATTTACAACAATTTGACGTTCGCTTTACAAAAACACAGATGAAAGAGCAGAATTTGTCCTGCTTCTTCCTTCGATTTTGGGAGCAATTTTTTTAGGTTCACTATATATTTTTGGCAGGATATTGTGTATATTTGTTAAATATGTTATATGCGTTCTGCTTTAATTGCTGTATGTGTGTGTTTGTTTGTTTGTTTTGTTTTTATATCTCCTACTACGCTCAACTTCATTTCGCTCGTAAAAAGACCTAATATTAAATTATATAAAATAAATAAATCGAAATCATAATCATAATAGACGACGACTCTCATTTAGCGTGTACAAAATATAAACGTAATTTTCCATTAGAGAAATTCAAACGATAACGACGAGCTTCTTCAAGCAGTTCTCTCTCTCTCTCTCTCGGTCTCTAGCTATCTTTCAATTTCTTGCGTCCCACTAAACAGTTCTTATTATCGTGATGATGCCAGCTAATCCTCGTCATGTGCATTGTCCGCCGCTTTTGCTGACGCAGTGGATGCGGCATGATCATTGGCACTTTCACTGGCATGGCTGCTATCCGCTGCCGCTGTTGCAGTTGCAGTTGCAGTTGAACCGCTGCCATTCTTGTTGCTGTTGCGGGCATTCGCTTCATCGGCTGCAGCGAGCTTTGCCTCTATAGCGCGTACCCGATTCTCCTGTTTGACAATAATTGCCTTTAGCTTGCGAATCTCATCCAGAAGATTGCGATGATCCTTTTCCTGTGTAAGATCAATAAAATAAAATACTTTATCACAATTTGAAATACTATGAAGCCTTAAATTAAGAAAACAGTATTAGCTCATTTTAAATATTTTTGTTGGGTTTTAGAAACACGTTTTACAAACATCTTGGATCTAACGATTATTATTTATACTTTCTACAGACAAGCAAATATTTTTACCGTTAAAAGAATTATATAAAAATATATATTAATATTCTATGAGGACGTAAACACCAAAAAATCGAGGCTAATTTATCCTAATATAAGGATATAGTAATATATTATATATTTAATTGGATGTTTTTCATTTTATTTCCATTTCTCGTATTAAGTTTCTCCGTTCTTTTTTTGAATGCATTAAATTTAACTCTTTTTTTTTCTTTGAAAACTATTCCAAATTCGCTTGAGGTTTACTTTTAATCAAGGCTGTAAACGGGTTCTGAACCGAACCTAAGTCTTGCTGTATGGTTCGAACCGTCGAACCGAACCTTTATCCAAATTTTTGTGGCTTGCAGCCTTGCTCCTAATGAATGCCAGTGTTGTGATTATAAAATGCTTACCGTAAATATTGCGGGCGCACTACCATCATTGGACTCGTTGTTGTTGGCGGATGAATAATTGCCACCGCCTCCACCACCTCCTCTTGAGGCGGACGCCTTGTTCAGAATGTTCTCCTTCTTGCTGAGCGAAAGCGACTTGTTGCCGGATGATGAGACATAGCCACCCTGTACAATAGAAACGCGATCCTGATTAGGTTTATAAGAATCACTGTTCATTTTAGATTACAACAAAGAACAAAGAACACAACAACAAGCGCCACGCAGCGTGCATGTTACGAGCGTATGTAAGCCGTGAGAATGTGTGCGTGTTTTGGCCAGGGAATGTATCATTTTCTTTTTAAATAAAAATGTTAAAATAAAGATTTATATTTAATTTTTAATTTATAAAAAAAATTTATTATCAAATTTAAATTTGAATAAAAAAAATTTTTTAAATCGCAAATATTAATTTAAGATTTGTATAAAAATTAAAATTACAAATTGAAAGTAATTATCTGTTTAACCGGGAGGTGTATTACGAATATTGAGGTGAGTACCAATGTGTCACATTTCGATATTCACCTCCCTATTTAAAAGATGTTAGCATTATATTTCTATTTTTGAAAATGAGTGTTTTATATAATAAAAAAAATAAAACAATATTAAGAGTTAAAATTAGTTTTTATCAGAGCTGTTCCAGAAATGTAAAATAACCGAAAACCAACCGAAATCCCACAACGGGTTTGGTGGTATTTCGGTAAGTTTACAATTCTGAAACACACCTGAATATAAAAAACTGAAAATAAAAATAAATAATTTGACTGTAAAATGAATTTTGTGTATCTATAATTTTTGCTCGACAACTTTAAGCTTTTAAACTATGGCTCTTTGTGTGTGTGTCTGTTTTCGTGCCTATGCAAATCACTTGCAGTTAGTAAGTGTACTGACTTTTGGGAAAAAGGCTGACAAGGCACAAACGTAGATAAGCAGCAAAGATCAAGCATCACAAATTTATTGGTAGCCACGAATTGGTTGCAGGCACACAGCACTTGAAGGCAACTACAAAAAGCCATTGGAATACAATTGTTGTGGTCCGAATTTGGAAATAGCCACGGTGAGTTGATCAGGATCCATGTACGCTCTCTAATGACAGCAACAGCTGAGCAGCAGCATCTGTGGCACCGAAGCATGTGTCAACGACGGAGCCGCAGCGCCATGAGCGCTGTATTCCAAATCTATAAGGGATGCATTTGAATCGCAACTGGAGCCACTTACTTTGAGCGAGAATGTCAATGGATCGGCATCCTTGCCAGCTATCCACTCTTCGGCCGTAATTGCGGCATCTTCCGCCAACGTATCAGGATAGAGGTCCTCCTGGAAGAGATCAGACTTGCGCGGCACTGTCATCGAGATGACCTGGCAGAGACCATTATTGTTCAGACGATAAAATTTGGCAACTTCACAGGTAGTAACATCACAGCCACGCTTTGGCATCAGTCCAATGCCACGCTGTGGATCTGGAGTTTGAAATGTGTTGATGTAGTGCACAAATGGAGGCTCCGGTGTCACCTGAAGGAGATCAGATATTTATTTACTATCAATATATATTTATTTAAATATCATTATCATGCTCAGAAAACAGTAAACATTTAAAAACGCTATAGTCGAGTTCCCGACAGTGAGATACCCGTTACCGATATATATATTAATTTTGCCTAAGAAGTTTAAGCCAAACATAGCAATTAAAATATTTAAATTACAATTATATTTAGATCATTATAATAAATCATAAAATCAAACAGTTAATAATAGTTATTTTTTCATGTTGAAATTATGAATTTAACAAAACTAAATACACAATCTGTGAGATTGGATAAGATATATTGAGAAGTAATAACGTTTTCCAGACCAAAGGTTAAATTTCGAGCCTGTATTAAGTTTTATCAAGATAGGTTGAAAACTAAGAGACTAGTTTGCACAGGAACGGATAAACTATATATATATTTCTAAACCCAATAATATTTAAATTACGTATTTAAATCAAAATTTACTGTTAAGATAGGTTCAACATTTTGGAATGCGGAAACCCCAGAAAAAGTCCAATCTTATCAAAACTTAATGAAAACGTATTAATAAAAAACAGAATAAAACTGACAAATTAAAAAAAAGTGGACTGGACATCTTACCTCGAAATAACGAATCACAGAATCGCCCTTGCCGCACAGATATATCAGGTTCGTATCCGCATCGTACAATGGGAACATGACACCGTTTGATGTGTCGAGCTCCACCATGACAATGGGCTCGCTTAAGGCATCCGGAGCACGCAGCGAGTACTGACGTTCCGAGCTGCGATTGAAACCGGTGGTGAAGATCAATCCATGACGTAGAAAAATAGCACGTGTGGCCTTAGAGCCCTCATGGCACATGGCCTCACTCTCCAGTTCACCACTGCGGGGATCGTAGATGCGAATCTTTTTATCCTTGCATGTGGTGACCAGCTTAGAGCCATCCCAATTAAAGCACGCGCTGTATACAATATCCGGATGCGAATCAATGTGCACAAGAATTTCACCAGTGCCCACATTCCAGATGACTACCTGAAATACGAGAATTTTGTCAATAGTTGCAAAGAAGAAGCATCTGATTTATAGATTACCTGATTGTCGGAGCCGGCGGTAAGCAATACATTGAGCGCCGAGGGATGCCAAAGGACGAGACCAACACGACGCTGATGGAAAACCAGATCTACAACTGGTTCGGTGAGTGTGCGAGACAAACCGCCGTCGGGTATTTGCCACACCTTGACTACGCAATCCTCAGATCCAGAGGCTATGACATTATCGTTGTGTGGACACCACGAAATATCTAAAACTGGACCTTTGTGTCCACCGACCAGTGGATGATCAGCTGCAATGCGTCCAACCTGAAAGATAACAACAAGAGTTTTCATCAGACATCATAAATAAGAGTAGATTGTTTTTAAATTATTATTATAAAAATTATTGTATAAAAATTATAATAATAATTAAACTCAAATTTATTATTGAATATAATAATATTATAATTTATAATGAATATTATAATAAAATCATCATAAAGTGTGTGTAATTTATATATTTAAAAACCGGTAATTATATCGAAATAATCATTTTTTAAATTATAGGATGAATAAAACCTTAAATTTAATTACTTTTTTATTTATGAATATGCAAAAAATGAGGGTAAAATGAACTTTTATGTTATTTATAACAAACAACCACATTTAATTATTTTTTCATTACAACCGATTAATCCACAAGTCGCGACCCATTGGCCCAATTTTGGGTAGCATTATTTTTAGAAATTCCCGCCGGAATTCGTACTAAATTAGCAAAGCATTCATAATGCAAACTTCATGGTGGCTGCCAAGATCTGCAGCAATCCCTAGCGTTCAGGTGCGTGAAGTTTTGCAATTAATAGAAACACGTGTAAAACACTTGGTTAAATTCCATAGCCACCACATTCGAGTCCAATATTAGAAACTGTTGCACCTCCGATTCCACGAATTCTATAAAATTGTTAACCGAGTAAGTTTCTTGAATGCCACAAAATGATTTATTACTACCCATGACTGTACATTATAGAACATAATTATAGTTAGCTCATATAGCTCAGCGAGGGTCATTCCAAAACTAATTCAAGATTTATTTGTATCATGCATTCAAGTTACACATGTAAATTGATCTATATTTATGACCCAAATATTTGATACTTTCAAAGGCTAGTTTAGATCCAAATTGAAAGTAGTCAATAAATATAAGGTCTTCTTATTTTATTCAATCAAACGTCAATATAAAAGGACATTTAAAAGCTATCAGATCGTTAAAATGGACAAAGATAAATGATAATAATTAGGAACGTGTCATCTATAGTTTACGATTACAATCGAGAAATTATCAAATGATGTTATAACAATTGAATGGTTTTTATGAAACGTTTGTTCAGCGTAATTCATTGTGATTTTATGATATAATATTATATGAGCGATAACTGCAGGTGCACGATAAAGTTTCATAAATAACTGTACAAAAGTAATGCTGTGTCAATCATATCGAATAATGATAACTGTGCGACTATCGTAATACATTTTTGTTGCCCTATCTCAGTTATTTACAGTTGAATTTGATGTAATTGAAGAATTACGCACTCATTGGATTTCTTGAATCATATGTACAGCAATGTCCATTTAATTGACACTTGGAATTTCAGCTAATCCCATAAAATATTTAAATTAGAGCGTGTGAAAGCCGCTCTACATAGAAAACGGCAGCTGTCTCAACTTTCGTAGATGGCGCGCATTTTGCATACAAATTTGGCCCAATTAGAACAGGCCAAAATACTTTACACTGGCCTCTCGTGTGTTAGCAATACGTTTTGACCAAATTCGGAGAGATCACAGCCGTCTCGACGGTTGGCAGCGCCCACGCAGTTGCCCGCAGTAGCCGATGACAGCTGAACGGATGTTCGATTTGCCACTGCCAAATGCCCAAAATGCCGAAATTTGTTTCCACACCAAGTGGAAATTTGAAAAATTTATTGCTTCTGCTTTTTGATACCTCGCAAATCGAAATGTATAACAGAAGGATAAAGTCAAGTGTTAAAGAAAATGCCTATGATATAATATATATTCTGGATCTTTGAATACCGAAAACAGCGCGAACTCTGGCATTTTTTTTAATGTTATTTGCTTTACTCGAAAACTTCCACTACAGATTTTAACTAAATTTTTATTTTCGTATTATAATTTTAAAATAATCCTGTTTGTATTTATATAGATATTTAGATGATGTAAAAGAACTCATTACCAACAATATAAATTACATAATTTTCTCATCTTTCCGTGGAAAAAATAAAATAAAACTTGTTTATTTTTTTTTTTTTGTAGTAAAATTTGCGTTTTATTTTTTTTCACGTGAGAACCTTGTGTATGCACTTGTTTTTCTACATCAAATTTCCTCTCATTAATTGTAATGGAAGGACTATTTAAATTTTGATTTTTAATTCCCGTCTTTTGTTTAATTTTTTGTATCGCACAAATTTAATTTATTTGGATTTTGGTTTTTTATTTTTGCTGTTAATTTTAGATAATTTGGTGTGTCATGTTGGCCCCCGGCCAAAATTGAAAAGTGCGTCCAAGAGATGCGACTAATAAGAACGAAAGAGAGAGAGCAACCAAGTGAGAGAGAAAGGGGGAATTCATAACTACAAGTTTGAACTTTATTTATAAGTATTAGCCAAATCAGTCGACGTCATTTTCAACATGAACGTGGCAACAGGGACACAACATAAGAAAAAACGACCTATAAATAGTAGTAGGCTTTCGCCATTGTCTTTCCTTATTGTTATAAATAAAAAATAATATACTTGGTACGCTGTATGCATACATACGAGGAGTATGTGTATATATTTAATTTGCCATTTCAATGCAATCCCAAAATAGGGATTTCCTCTTAATTTAATGATTGGGTGGTATTTAAATGACTACTCACTTTATTGTGTGGCAATACAATGAACGCACCGCCGCCCGCCGACTCAACAATGATGGCCAAGAACTTTGGATTAACCGCACAGAATGTGGAATCCCAGCTGGACTTGGAGACTCGTATATTATCGTAACATTGCTCCCGTTTTAACGATTGTCCATAGACGTGACGAAATTTTGAGCTGCGAACCACGCGAAATGACATCTTTTTATTTAATTTGTGTCTTCTTCTTCCTCTTCCTCTTCGCCTTCTTCTTCTACTTCTTGTAGTTGATTGTTGCTGAGTTGAGTTGAGTTATCAGCCCCGTTATTAGTATGTAGGTCTCTTCCTATTCCACTATGTTGTTGCAATTCTCTATAGTTTGTTGCCAGAATTCGCTTTGTTGTTGGTTTCTGCTTTTGAGGTTTTTAAGTTGTAAGTTTTTAAGTTTCCTGCAAAGATAATGGTGAAAAAGTAAATATTAAAATGAATATAAAAGTTCCCATTTGTTTTTGGAATAGAAGTGTAATAATAACTAGAGCTGACATTAAGTGCTTAAGTCTATAGGGTGAAATTCGAAAGATTATAAATGACAACAGGAAAAGTTTTAGTAAACATATTTTTTTCTATCTAACATTGTAAAGCATTTTTACATAATTATTACAATTACGAAAATTAAGATCTATTAAAATATTTATCACGAAATTACATTGTGTAGAAATACCCATTAAAATTATAATCTAAATTATCAATAATAATTGCATTTTAATTTATTTACTTTTATTATTACCTAACTTTATTTAAATTATTATTAATAATATATATGTATTTGTATTTATTTCCAGGTTATGTCTAGTCTGGATAGCCTCAAGGATTTTACTTATACATATAATATAAAATATCTAAATTTGCAATTTTATATGTAATCATAGAGTTATTTGTGTATTGTTAAGATACGACAAACATATCTAGTAAATACGAGTAAAATATAAAAATAGCCAACATCATTAGTTGTCGTCGTTTCGCAACCCCGATTTTTTTTAATATTAATTTGCATATTACGTTGTACGAACGACAATCAATAAGCAGCTCCGTTAATCTATGAAACTTATGAAAAAAAAAAAAACAACAAAACAAAACAAAACATTGGCATTGTTTACTTTTCTGTTGCATAAAAAGTTGTTGCAATGAATTCAAACTTGGTCCAAATTGTGCCATAGAATATAAGTACTTTCTAAATGAAACATAAACACTTAAACGTTTAAATTTATCAAATATTGTATAAGAGAACAATAATACAGATAGATAGATATAGTAGTAGGTAGCCAAGAGACTCTGTTTATATGATGTCATAATGCTGAAATAACGAATTGGTTGACAACACGTGAATTATGGCCAAATAAACTGACAAAACTCTAACGAAATTCGCAAGACTCTCAACTTTGGGTTGGGCACATACAATTTTTACGATATTTATGTATGTGTATAACCAAAAAGGCGCAGAGCTTTCGTTTTTAATCAGTGAAAAAAAAAAACAAACAAAAATATGAAACAAAATAACCAAAAAGACGGGCTGTAAATTTATTAATATGCTTTTCTGCTTTTTCTTTCAGTTTGTTTTTTTCTTTCTTTTTTGCTGAAAATGTTATAAATGTAGCAATAATGCTATGGGGCATAATGGATTTGTCATTGACCTGCTAAGAAATCATAAAAAAAAAACTTTTTATATATTTATTTTCTTTTAGCCACAAGGTAAACTCTGCCATGAAGAGGCTACAAGTGTGTGTGTGTGTGTATTACCAGGTGGGTGTCGTTGTGTGTGTAAGTCAGTCCAAGTGCCACAATTTGGTGACTATCATTGAGCACTGCTGATAAACTATATCAGCTAAAAAAAATGCCTAAAAACAAACATATAACACGGCTACAAAAAAACGTACTTAATATAACACTCGAAAAACTCTCTTCAAGTTTCCTAAACAGATACATATCAATCTATATACATCTATAAATATATGTCTATTCTATATATGCATATATTTGTGTTTATCTGTACGTTGTTTATGCCTCAAGAACACCTTCGATTCTATAGAAAATTTGTATACATAAATATATCACAGCTGTTGAAGGTCAAACTTATTAATAGAAAATTCAATCATCTTGCTTAAAATTCAATTTTCATATAAATACACACACACACACACATATATATACATACACAGTGACACCTATAGCGTGTTGTAATTCGCTTTTGATGTGTTAATTGTGCATTTTTCTTAATATTTTATTTTTGTTTTTTTTGTGGTATTTTTTGGCATTTGCCTAAATTTATCGAAGCAAAACATTTAATGGTCGCCCCTTCCCACTCCCCCCTCCTCTGTCAAACTAGCGATAATGCCGCATATATTTATAACGGAAGTTGATATAAATTATACTCATGTTAAAAAAAATATGTACTTGTTATATGCCTGTACCATAATGCGGGCGGGGGTGTGGGATAAGGGTAAGGGTAAGGGTAAGAGCAAGGGTGCGGGTGGTGGTCTGGTTGAGTTGCCACAGTGGTTATAAAAAGTAGGCGATCATGTAACCTGTTCTGCAAACACTTGTCAATTTGTAATAGATATAAATATTTATGTAAACAAAGCGAGCATTTGTCATAGTTAACTTTGTGATTAGATATGTTAGACAATAAAAAAGGTCAGATAAGTATAAATTTGAAAAAATAAATATACTATATGTGTGTAGCTTACTTTCGCACTAAATATATTACTTTGTTTATTTATTTGCTAGTCCAAAGAGCTTTTTTGAATGTTGGGCTTGGTTTCAGAAATCTTGGTTCGGTATTATAAAAAAAAAAAAATTAATAAATGGGTTTTCTTAAAGGACAAGAAAAATATGTACTAAAGAAACTCCCAACTGTTTTACGAATCCAAAGTAAGAAAATTATTTAACTCAAATTGTTTTAGATTTACAAAATGAAGATAAAATAATATTATAAATAAAAAAAATTTTTTATTGTATAAAATAATTATTATAATTTTTTAAAAAAGGATTCCGGCTCGTGCTTGAGGGAGATATATTCTTAAAGGTTCTATTTATGCTTCGGTTCAGGGAAATCATAAATCCTATCTTACTAAATTACTAAACTGATTTCAAGAAATTTGCGTAATCAACTTATGGCACGCACTGTATATGCTGACTGCATTATAGCAGCTTCCAATGATCGGTGCATCAACTGATGATTGCAACGCGCCAACGACGACGGTGACTGCGATGTCGACGTCGACGTCAACTGGCCACAAATTGACTTAATGCTTGATTGCAAATCTTAACGCTTTGTCGAAACGTTCACCGGCAATACACAATTCTAATTGCTAACAAATGTTGTTGTGTTCGTTGCCCGTTTGTTGTCGGCGTGACTAAAAAATAACCAAAGCGTCCCGCTGACTCTTAATCTCCCTCTCTGCCTCTCTCTCTCTCTCTCTCTATCCTATTCTCTTTCTCATACAGGAGCTGTGCACAGTCCCAAGTCAATTAAGCATTGTAGTTATTTATTTTTTTTCTGTATGTCGAGCAATCGAGTGTAAGAAAATAATAATAAAAAAAAAAGACAAACGAAGCAGGCAATGAACAAATAAGTGAGGGGGGAAGGGGGAAGGGGCGGTGAGAGGAGTTGCTCCAATTGGCTGCTGCAGAATGCTAATGTGACCGCTATAAACCAACTGTCCAACATCTAATTAGCTTACAACGAGCGGCGTGAATGTGTCATGAGCAGCACATCAATAACAAAACAATAACAATAACAATAACAATAACAATAATAACAATAACAATCCACTGACTACGATATGCGATTGTATTTGTTACAGTTACATGTGTATTTGTGTGTGTGTGTGTGTGTGTGTGTAGGAGGCAGTGAATCAACATTGCCAGACATTGCCTGTCTGATAAGCATCAGCTGCAAGTGCGCACTTATCAGCAGTCGAGCATCGATGGAAACTTTCGCCTGCATATACATATATACAGACATACATATACATTAGGGTGCATCGATTTTTATTCGAAAAAAAAATGGTACCCCATATTCGTAGTCTGCGGACAATTCTAAGATGTTATCACCAAGAAACCATAGTTCTAAAATCCATTCCTAGTTCCCGCTTTTTGAATTGAAAAATTTGGCGTTTTTAGTAAGGACGAAAGTTATGTTTTAAGGACAATTAGTCTTTGTATTTGAAAGTCATAGTCCTAAATCGAGTTTTAATACCCATATTGTCAGGATCGGACTAAAAATACTAAAGATATGGTAATAATTCATGAGAAAAACATAAAAATAACACGTTTTTTAACACAAAAAACGGGGACTAGGAATTGATTTTAGAACTATGGATTCTTGATGTAAGCTTGTTAGAATTGACCGTAGATTACAGATATGGGGTATCATTTGTACATTTTTTTAGGCCCACACAAATCGATGCACCCTAATATACATATATTGAAGGCAACTGCAGTCTGCAGCTGCTGACAGTGCCAACTGCATGCGGCATTTGATGATGATGTCATTAGGCATTACTATAATTACCAATGACAACCAACAACAACAGCAACAACAACAACAACAAATAACATCTTCGTCGTCATCGAATTGCCTTGTTGTACTTAAGTTCATCAAACTGAACTGCTCGACTGCTGCGCCTGCCTGTGTGTGATTAACTTAAATCTTGACAAAAAGCGCGCAAGTGTCTCTTCAGGCGGTTGACAAGCAATCCATGCAACTAGAGATGAGCGCGTGTTGCACTTTTCAGTGGGGAAATAAGTAAAATGCCAAATATTCGAATGAAAACATATTGGATACTTATGGGTTCGGTGAAATAGTGTGACCGATCTTAAAGAAACTAATAAGGCTTTCAACTGTCAATTGGCAGTCCCTTCCACGGTTGACAAGCAATCCATGCAACTAGAGATGAGCGCGTGTTGCACTTTTCAGTGGGGAAATAAGTAATAAGTAACATGTTAAATATTCTAATGCAGCGGTGGGCACAGAATTTGCAGTCGCGAGCACTACAACAACATCTACAACAAACACAACTTCTAAAGTCATAAATTAAAGCAAAATGAACACTTTTATGACTCTGTGCGCCGCGACGAAAGATCTGTGTGGTTGTTGTTGGCTTTGATGAGCCAAAACAATTATACACTAAAAGAAGTTCTAATTAATTTTATTTTGTAAGTCTAACTCTTATTATGTGGTACAGATCAAAATGCATCAAAAAGCATCAAAACTTTTCACACAGTGTACAAAACGCTACAGAAGTCATAAATCTTAGCAAAATGAACACTTTTATGACGGTCAGCGTCGCAGTCGAAACTCGAGCATTTGCTGTGTGTTTGTTGTTTTGTTTTATTGGGGGTAATAAAAAGTGGTTGTTGTATTGTCAAAAATCGCGAGCAAGCCAATTTACCGTTGCGAGCAGCGCGAGTACCGCGAGCAAGGGCTTGCCCACCGCTGTTCTAATGAAATAGTGTGACCGATCTTAAAAAGGCTAATAAATCTTTTAACTGTCAATTGAAAATCCCTTCAGTCGGTTGACAAGCAATCCATGCAACTAGAGATGAGCGCGCGTTGCACTTTTCAGTGGGTAAGATACCAAATATTAGAATGAAAAGTTATTGGATATTTATGGGTTCGGTAAAATAGTGAGAAAGAAAGGTAATAAGGATTTTAAGTGTCAATTGGGAGTCCCTTCAGGCGGTTGACAACCATTCGTGCAACTAGAGATGAGCGCGTGTTGCACTTTTTAGTATAGGAATAACCAACTTGAAAATGGGATAGCTAAAAAAACAATATTCAACTGTCTTAAAAATTAATATTTTTTATACATAAAATATTAATTTATTGTTATAATTCGTTCGACAAAATCCTTGAGATATCTTAACAACACTGATATGCATTTAAATTGCTGTGTTGTGGTGATACATAATGAACAAATTTGGTTCAAATCAGTTTCCTATATCATAAAGCTGCCATAGGAACAATCGTTCGATAATCAACTTTAAGTACAGAGTATTTGAACACATGGTCGCTAGAAAGTAGGTACCGAACCGAAAGAGTGGCAAAATAGCTAAATATATAATTAAAATAGCCAGATTTATGGCTAAATGAAATTTTAAATATTTTTCTAGTTATTAAAATTTTAAATTAGACAGAACTGACTATAAAATGGCCAAGTTGACAACAATAATAAGAAGTATAAATATATTTGAAACCATTCTTAATAAGGCTAACTAGACTTTTAACTGTTCAATCGAAAATGACCGTTTGATCGGTTTCAGTTTTCATGAATGTGTTCAAGTTTGTGTGTGTGTGTGTGTGTGTGTGTGTGTGTGTGGGTGTGTGTGCATATTAATTTCTATTAACATCTTGTTAGTTGTTGTTTCGTGCGTGTTCGTGCCAACGCAAAATAACACGACACGCATCAAACTTAACATGCAACAACAACAACAACAACATCAACGTGGAAAGAGGGAGGGGATAGAGGGGAGGAGGGCAGAGTCTGGGCGGCTTGGTGGGTGTCGGTGTCGCCGTCAAGTGAAAGTGGAACTCTGCTGCTAAATTTAACTATGCATTGCTTGTTGTTGTTGTTGTAGATGTGATGTTGTTGTTGTTGTTGTTGCTGTCTTAATTGCACGACGCGACGCTTCTTCGCTTCGCGTCTACTTGTTGCTATTTCTGCCGCATTTGCGCTTAGTCAGACTGGCGGCAGTCGTTGTTGCTGCTTTTTTGGACACTGTCACTTAATTTGCATACATATTTGCACACACACACACACACACATAAATAGAGAAACACACAGACACTTTGCATGCGTTTTTCATTTATATTTTGTCACTAATTGGCGTTGCTGCGTTTGTTTCTTTTCTTTCTTTATTTTTGCTATCGTTGCTTAACCCATTTTTGGACAACTACAGCAACAACGTCTGGCAGCAGAACAACAACAATTAATGTGCGTGGGGGCGTGATCGCACGCGCTCCTACACTTTCTAAGAGAGCGCCACAGACGAAGAGAGAGAGGACGCAGAGACGTTGACGCCGACGCAGGCGTGCGCTGCTGGAGGTCGTTTGTTTTTCACACTTGTTTCACACACACACTCGCACACACACATGCTCATACCCACACGCATGCATATGTACAAAAGAAAGAAAGAGACTGGCTGTTTCTGCTGGAAGTGTGTAATTCTACTCTTTGGCCAACTTGAAGCCACGTTTCTTGGCAATTGCTACAATACAATACAATATTTCAATTACGGCTTATCGTTTGCGTTTGCGCCCACAACTCAAAACCGTTGACCAAAATGAGAGAGCACGCATTCGCATTCAGACACCAACCCCCGCCCCCGCCACCCACCATTGGATTTGAATTTGTGACTTGTTGCTTCCAGAGCAACAATTGTTCGCTCTCCTTTCCTCTCTTCTCTTCTCCTCTTTGCAATCCACACACCAACACTCATTTCGCTCTCATTTTCGGCCAGAACTTTATAAACAAGCTAGCCGGAAAATGTGAGCGCAACAACAAAATACACACAAATTACAGCTAAAAGCAGAAAATTAAAAAAAAAGCAATTAATTTAAATGTATGTGTGCGTGTGAGAATTGTAAGAGGCGAGAAACGCAGAAATCTTTTTGGTTTGCTTTCGTTTAGTTTGCTTTTCTTTCATTTTGCAACATTTTTCGGCGTTCGGTCTTTTGTTGTTGCTGTCCAAGACGCTTCTCATTTTTATTCCCTTTTTTGGAGTGTTGCGACTCATATAACACTGTGTGGGAGCGGGAGCGCATGTAGCAACATTTTATAGCTGCACTCTTCACATGCATTGCTCTCACCACTAAACGCGCACGTACAAGCGCGCGCGCACACACACAAACACAATTGTCGCACTTTTTTTTGTATTTGCCGTGATTTGAATGATTTTGTAATACGCGCGTTCATTATTTAAATGTTATATTTTTTCAACAAATATTTTTATATTAATTACAAGAAATGCAAAATGGCTGCCACTTGAAGACTAGTTATACAAATGCCACCACAGTGATTCATTGACATTTGTATCGAAATGCCAAAGTTGCCGCATTGAACTTAATAAGAAATACCCACACACTTAAGACACTCACTTTAAATTAGCGGTAGTGCTTGGACAGGTGCTCTTAGATTATATTGAAAAAGAAATTTCGAATTTCGCACTTTGTTGTTTTGAACTGTTTAAGAAATTGCGGTAACGAAAAGACGAAACGTAGCAAAAACGCCGACCTGCAAGCAAGACGAGAGAGAAAACAAAACTGAACAAAACTAATCGGTGTGACCGACCGACCCGGCGCCCCCCGTACCTAAACCCTGGGTGTTGCCCATCTGGTAAAAGTTCCGCGATCTGGCAACTCGTTCTAATTAAAAGGTTGCCACCCTACAGAATTCCACGATCTGGCAACTTTCTAATTTAGGTTAAAATTAAATTTAGTTGCAACTACGAAAATTCATCTAAATTGAAATTTTTTTTTTTTTTGAGCTAGAATTTTTTAAATTTTTGCATAATTTTTGTTGCAATTTTCTAGATTTTTTCATATTTTTTTTTTTTTTTTTCAGTTTATGTTTTGTAACTTCTCTTCCCGAAGGCGGACAAACTTCAAACCTTTATTAAAATTCTCACCATAATTTTATTGAATTTCGAATTTTAAATTCTCTGTCAATTGTTAATTAATTAAAAAGTTAAGGCAATTTAAAAATTCTTCAACTAATTTTTAAATTCACTGTTAAATTTAACAGTTTTACCATACCACAAAAATACCGCAGCTCAAATTGTTAGTATCTTTGAATTGCTGGTCACTCTGGAGACTCAAATCTGAAAAAAAAACAATACTTTGGCAAAAAAATCACAATTTAAAGAAAACATTAAATTGGAAATTAGATAAAACAGAAGCGAACTTTTTTGATGAATGCTGTGAGTTTGTTGTACAACAAAGTTTAATTTAGTTGAATCCAAAAAGTTGACTAAATTATAGTTAACTAGATGGGATTAACCAACGTATTGTTGAGTTCAATTTGACATATTGCTGGATTGTTCGTGTCCGTTTTCGTGTGAACTGCAATCGATAAAAATGAGTTTTGCAATTAAATATTCTATATAATGAATATAATGTAATCTCACCTATGTCATGTTTGGTCAGTATCCTTAACAGCTCTACCAAAGGATATTCAAATAATAGCGCCATAAAGAAGGCAACGATTTGTGTGAGAACAAAAACCAACAGCACATTTCCAAACTAATAATAGAATAATTATAAATAAGAATCTACAGAAACTTAAATTCCCAAACTTGCCAAAAAGAAACTGTTGATATAAACCGGATCTCGAAAATAACCAGCTACCAGTCGCAGTATGAAGACATGCCATATAAATGCCTGGAAGGAAATACGCGACAAAGGTCGAAAAATGGGTAGACAGCAAAATTCATAGGCAATCCCTGCAAATAGATAATATTATATAAGTAGGTAAGTTAAGTTATTTGATTCTGACACACGTTCTTTACTTACAGCCTACTTTAAAGCACATACAGCATACAAATCCGGCACAAATCAATATCCATAGATTCTTGTACAGTCCCGCATAGATAGCCAACCAAATGGACGGCTTCTCAAAGTCGTGTTTTATGAATATGAAGCCCGAGAGAAGCACCAATATGGCAGCTGGAATCAATAACCACAGGCCCAATTCCAAGCTCCATTTGCCTTTGTAACTTTCGGCTTTTGTCGAGGAACGCACTTTCAGATAGAGATGACCACAAAGAATACCCGTAAAATATCCACCCAAATTTGTGTAGAATGGCGGATAGATCTGATAGAATGTCTCCGAGTTGCGAAAGTACAAATAGCGATAGGTTCTGCAATGTAGAAAATATTTATGTCTTAAGTCGAATTTTTTATTCGATATTGGTTAAATCGGCTAAAGCTTGCTTATAAACTTTCTTATAAATAGAGGTAATTGGCAACATAACTTACTCAGGCCTAATGTGATAGACGGCATCCAGTTTGAGATAATACGTCAATAAAGCTGGAACTGAGAAGGTTAATAGGAACAACACATAATATATAAATCTAGTGAGTCCTGGATACCTATAAGGAATTATTAGCAAAGGTTATTGTTATATAGTATGGTAGTCCTTACTTCTTGGATATTATGATGATTAACAAAAAGAGTTCAAAGAGTTGCATATCGGCAGCCATATACCATGTTTGCTGAGCGCACTGGAAAGTAGGAAAAGATATATAGACTACAGCGTAAGTTAATTCCCAATACCTACACTCTCTTTCAGCATATAGTTGTTGATGAAGAAGACATTCTTCCACCAATGGTTGCGACAGAAGACCCGCTCCGCTTCAGTTAAATGCCGCCAGAAGGGTCCATCTCCCAGTCGGGTTAGAATCGTGCCATTGAACAATATGAGCATTATTAGCGAGGGTAATAGGCGAAAATATCTGCTAATGAAAGCACGAAAATAGACTCCAATGCAGCTCAAGATACTCGTTTTTTTGTTAATCCATTGCCGTTCCGAAAAGTTCACGTATAGCAAAAAGGAGCTCATGACGAAAAAGATTTGGATGAAGGCGTTACCATTCTGAAATACCGATGTTTCGGGTCGGTAGAGGAACTGCTCGTAAAACTCAGGATTCTGTATCTGGACAGTCATAAAAACCATCAGCGTGTGTCCCAGAATTACAACAAATATGCCAAAAACACGAAAGGCATCAAAGAAGCGCAGATCTCGGGACAATTCACTCTGCGATGGCATTACGATCCGATAATAATTGCGACACAGCGAAAATGTCGTTAGAAATTGTTGAGAACGCTTCTTTAAACGCTGTTGGTAGAAGACATTGCCTTGAACTCTGGAAGGATCAGGTTGCTGCAACTTCAAACGATAATCATAGTAGGTGGACATGATGGTAAACAGGATGAGGACTGAAATTAGCACATAGACAGTCACATCCAGCGCATCTAAATGATAAGAAAATAATGAGTTTAAATATTATTTGACAGATTTTATACCCTTACAAAGGGTATTCCTAATTGGTCATTAAATTGACAGCATAAGAAGACGTGGTATTTCCCAGAAAGTTATTGTATTTCCTTGATTAGGATGATAAGCTAAGTAGATATAGTTAAGTCCTTAAGTCTTTCTAGCTTTTGGCTGCAATCAATACATATGTAAGACAGAACCGGTGGAATCAGATTACTTTATACATATAGCTCTCATAACTCATGTATATAAAAACTTGCTTGTTTCATGAGGTATCTTAATCAATTTCACATATTGTGTGCTTGGTATACTCGTTTATATCCTGAATAACTTTGGTTCATATCAATTCTCTATATTATAAAGCAGCCATAGGATCGATTAGTTGAAAATCAACTTTTAATGTCAAATAGTGTTTTATTTTCTGATATATCTTAATGCAACTTATTTGCTTGGTATTCTTTTTTATTCCTGAACTGCTTTGGTTAAAATTGAACTACTATATCATAAAGCTATCTTTGGATCGATCTGTTTAATATTTAACCGCACGTATGCAAAACTTTGTTGTTTCTTAAGATTTCTCCACCAAATTTTACAGATTGTGTACTTGGCATATTCTTATATATTCTGACCGCCTTTCGATAAATCTGACTACTATATCATACAGCTGTCATAAGATTGGTAAACTTTTTAGTTTTTCGGAATTTTTTAACTTGAATAAAGGCTGCTAATCTTAAAACTTTTAAAATGTCGACTGTTGTCTGTAAGTGTAAGTTTTCTTTCTTTTCATAATTGCTTACCATGCTCCAGTTGCTCATCTGCCCATTTACAGTACTCGATGCTGCTGCGTAGACGAAGTTGAAATTTGCGTTCAAAGTTTCGATTAAGGCAGCTGTTGATCAAATTATTATAGTGAATGCGCTCATCCGACGGCCTATTATGTACTTTGGCGTAGTAAGTACTCAACTAGAGGTAGTGGGATCAGTTTTAAGCTAGCAAACTTAGTTCAAATACTTACCTCAGTGTCCATCACTTTGCCCTCGTACAGCTGCTGTACTTGAAATTTGCTGAGGGTTTGAATAGATTTCTTGCATTGCTCCAAGCACACTCCAATAAATAGATGATCGTGTCGAAAATTATGCTTCTCATCCTGGGATATATTCTCAATTTGCTGCCAGAGACTGGAGCTGGCATTGGGCACAATTTCAGCATAGACCATGCAATAGGTGCTGTGAGCCAAAAGCCAGCTTGGAGGCTTTTGAAGGCACAGATCGTAGTCATCCAATTGGTACATGGCTGGCATTTGCTTGTAGAGCGTTACTGCATGTGCAGGATTAATCAAAAGTGAGACAAATAACAGATTTCCAACTCCAACTTACAGTTAAATTGCGTATACGTAACGTTTGCACGACACTCCTTAAGTTTCAAGAGTACAACTAAACTTGTAAGCGTCACCAGTAGCTTCCAATGCATCTTGACTAGCATTTTAAGATGAACTGATCAAAAGTCACAGATTTTTGTCATCTTTACACATTATTAAATTGTACAATTGCATGCTCGCATGCATCGCATCAATGATTTAGTAAATGCATTTCGATAAGGTCATGACAAATCAATCAAATTTATAAATATATACAAAGCATTATATAATAGAAAACTCAACTCCATTGCAGTTTTATACAATTGGAACTTAGATAACGGAAATTAAACGAAACAAAATATAAAATTTTACAACATTTAAATTTAACAGCAGTCGCGGCAGACCTAACATTAGCATAACAGAGTGGCATTTATTTTAACATTAAAGTATTTTATTTTGATTTTTATTTGCTCGCACTAGAATTTGTTTAATCGATATTTTGGTGTATCGCAAAATGCATATGCTTTCAATTTATAATATCGATATATTTGATCGGCGGTATATTTGTAAGTTTTTCAGTGCTTTGTTAATTGTAATTAATTGTTATTCACATATATATTTCTTTCGTACTATAGTACTATAGTTAATCAAACAAAATGTGTTTAATAATGTAGAAAAATGTTTAATGAAGCAAAAAGAGTTGCATACAGTGTGGCTAGAAAGATCGGAGTGAAGTACAATAATTAATATTAAATGCTAGCATTAATATATATGTGTATTCTAATCAATATCAATTTCATCAACTCGTCCACGCACTCGATTTTTTTTATTCTTTTGCTTCTTAGTGGGCGGTGGAAGAAAGCTCTCCAGAAAGTCAATGGTTGTTAAAATAGTCTCAGAGCTGACATTGCCAATATAATTCTTGTCAAAGTAGACAACAGGATCGTTAGTGACCTTATCGCAGTTACAGTTTTGGACTTGTTTCTGAGAATCCAGAGTTTCCACAAACGAATTGGTGCTTTTATCTGCTGTCGTAAAAACAATTTTAATATATATAAATATTCAGGTGTTGTGGCGAGCCTACCATAATTGGGTCTATAGCATTCCTTGACCTCAATCCACTTGGTGCAGAATTGCTGAATATAGCTATCATTCTGTTTAAAAAAGCTTTTCGCGGCGCTATTAACACGCGATTTCATAAAACCCGGCATATAGGGCCATCTTCCCTTGGCGGCAAAATAGCAAATGATATCTATGAGGTGATAAAATATTATAAATATTCTGGAATCTAGAATGTTACAGCATACTTACAGGGCACCTGAAATATATTCAGAAATGCACGTTGATGCTCCAGACTGGAGATTAAGTGAATGCCACTGGATCGTCTGTTGTTGGTTAGATTCCTGGCTAGCAGACCAACTGGTCGCTGAGACATCTTTCTAAAGGGTATCTCATCAACGCGCACACTCTGTAAATACGCGTCAGTCAACGTTAGCAGAAATCCCAGGACAAACATTGGAATTATCCACAATATTAATTTCCTCGCCAAATCCATGATGGTCAACTTAATGCCTTGCCCGTCAAAACGCGACTGTCCAGCTAAAGTTTCCCGCAGGATATTGCCAGGACTCAGCGTTATTGATTTTAATTGTGCTCAACGTTGACACAAATCGACGACATGGACACTCATTGGCTGTGCATGTGTTAACCCAATTTGTCTGGCAAATAAGCCATTATAAAGTGCAACGAACTCTAATCCAAATACCCAACAAATATCACCACAAATGACACGTACGCGTGCCTTGCTGAATGCAATTATTGACTCAAGTATTATGTGATCTACTCGGATCGGCATCCAGTTGTTGGCACCCGCAATGAAGCTCTATAAATATGCATATTATCTATTGGATAATAATGTTGTAACAAAAATCTATTAAAATGAAAATACAAAGAACTAGAAATACTAGTATATATGACTAGCTAGCTCAATTCAATTACCCTATACCTCAACTAAATGCCATTTTAAAATATATTAGAACGGAAATACAAATAACAATTAGAAGAATATATTAATACAGAACTTAACAATTACAATAACCCATACTTATTATGAAACCATAATAAAAGCTGAGAAATTAAAATAAAAAAAATACCAGCATATATGAATAGTAACCACATTTCGAGTACCCCAGACTTTAGATATAGTGCCGTAATAAGTCTTACACTGATTGGACTGGAAATACAAACAACGATTTATAGAAAGTTCATTTCAAAAACGGTAAACTTAACTTACAACAATTATACCAGAATAAAATCTATAAAATAAATTAAAATACCAATAATATTTAACAGCATAGTATATGAATCGTAAACACAGTTTGAATTCCCTATAACTAAACTAGAGTGTATAATTGCATGTTAAGATACATTTAAAAAACATTTAGCACATTTGAATGCATTGCTCTTAACTTATAATAATTACATCATAATAAAAACTATGAGTGTAAAAATACTAAAACTATAGTTAGTAATGTCATAATGCAATTAATTAATATGAATATTAACTATTGGCATATATAAATAGTAACAAAATTGCGAATACTCTAGACTTATAGCGGGTACTTTTTAAGTACAAGAAATATATTTAAGCAAACTAGGAGTAGTAAGAACTAGGAGGCATTTCATATCGGGAAATATTCAACAATAAGAATTGTTATTATTCGGAAACGATACTTCTTTAAAAATGTGCTACGTTTAGGCTGGCGAATTGTGTTAAAAATAATTATACGAAAATTTTTGGAAAAGTTCGATAGTCATTTATTGAAAATCAAAATTTTTTTAACTTCAACTTTCTATGCAGAGTTCTCGATTAAACGTGCTTCTTTTTTTATCATACATGACGTATACTTGTTTTAAGTTATTTATTAAGTGTACGGACCATTTAGCAGCTTTTAAACACGCCCCCCGCCTGACACGCCCACTTGAAATAATTAAGATGACGAATTTAATAAAAATTGAAGCGCGTGCAGCCGCCTTAGATAAACTTGTTGTAGCAATTCTACATTAAGACTGAGCTAAAAGAAAGCCTCAGCTGTTGAGATCGGGTATCAAATATCCGATATACAGTTGTATATAGACATCGATGGATGTGTATGCTAATGAATGTTAATCAAGCACGATACGATTAATACATATATGACGATTGAAAGTGAAAAAAAAACGGAATCAAAATATGTACAAATATCAAGACAATATGCAACTGTAGACAATGATATGAATATGTTTTACTGCAGTTCCCAAGGTGTTCACGTGTCGACATTTAGCTGTAGTTGTAGCTGTTGTTGTAGCTGTTGTTGTAATTGTTGTTGTTGTTGTTGCAGTTATTATCAAACTGGCACAGTTAAAATGACACACGCGCGGCTAATTGAAATTGTTATGGAAATGAAACCTGGAAATAAGTCTAGAATAAAGATTCGATAACTGCAAGTACATGTTTGCTTTTGAATATTTTATTTTTAGCTAAATATTATCATATTCATGGGTACAAGACATTTTTAACTTTCCTTGAATTTTTCTTAAACCTGTACCAGAGATCTGCATAATTATGTTACTGGCGGAAAGTATAAATTATAAAATTTCTTGATCAGACAAATTCGTCCGAACTAGATCTTAGAGACTCTAATTGTTAAATATAACGAAAGTTATGGCTGCTTCAAGTTGAAATCTAAAATTTGTAGACACAATTCATGTATATAGATTTACGTTCTTAATTGTTTTTATTAAAATTATTTATATACATCTTTAGCATTTATCTTAACAACTTAGTAACGCTTTGGTTCATTCAATAATTTACTCCAAAATCTGGCATTTTTTGTTCGAAATTCTTGCGAGACATTCACCTCAAAGTCGGAATCTTTCCCGTTTTCAAGAACCTGATGATCGCAAATGCCATTGGGTCGTGACTTTAGCAGCGTTTCCGAACAGGGCGTTATCGATTCAGAATTAATGGGTTTACTGTAAAGAAAAGGGAAAATGTATTTATAAATCTACAACTCTGTAAGAACTCTTCCAATAATTGACATACCCGTATTTGGCAAAGTGCACAAAATAACCCACAAACGATGCAACAACTCGAGCTTCCGTCGAGTTGCGATCAAAGTCGGGAAAGAGCATAGGACTACGGAAGAGATAGATCAAATCATCGCAGTGTACGACACCATATTTCTGGGTAACATTTGAGTTAGTGTATATGGAGGCATAACTGTAGGGACCGAGGTAATTGAAGCTATACAAGTACAGTGGATGCTCGCTACTATCATCACTGTGCACATAATCCCATATGGCATTATAGAGCGGTTGCTTGAAGCCCCGATCCGTAATGAGCTGCAAATTAGAGGCAAATATTAGAATATTCACCAAAATGTTATTTATATATTTGAACACACATCGAGGAATCCTTGAACTGTGGACTCATTCAATTCGTGCTGGTTTTGAAAGTATTCATTCAGGATCAGTTCCATAGACTCGGCCAGTTTTTGTTGACTGAAATCTGAAGGGAACTCCATCAGCTCCTGGAGCAGCTCATCGAAGCGTGAGTTGAAATCCTGACGCAACGTGACATTCTCCATAATGTTGACAACACGTACAGCACCCTCCTGAGGTACGGTTCCCAACAACCAAGGCACCTTCTGATAGTTACCCTCGGCCATCAACTGCTTGGGATGCACACTCAGGAAAGATTCCGGACCGCAGGGCTCGACGACAGGACGATAGTTGGTCATGTGATCGACGTCCCAGAATTTCAGGCCATCTCCCGCATTCAACAGGGTGTTCACATCGACAGCTCGCAGAGCACGTGCTAATTTGGGAGTACTCAACTTCTGGGCATCCTTCACCTGGCACAGTTGCGCCGTTTGACGTGCCTGCTCCAATGGATTTTCAACTATTGCAAAGGGCACGTTGGCTGTGCCACTCATGCTGATCACACGCTGGAAGAGATCCTGCGATCTAGGACTCAGCATATGCATATGTGTCGCAGTACCGCCTACACTCTGGCCAAAGATGGTTACCCGACGTGGATCACCGCCAAATGCTTTGATATTACGCTGCACCCATCGAAGGGCCAGCTGCTGATCCTTGAGTCCAAAGTTACCGGGTATAGACGTGTCCTGGGTGGACAGGAAGCCTGCAATGAGATTTAAATTAGTAACTTATCTCGAATATTTTTGAGCGAATTAAAAAAGGTCAAAGATAAAATTGCTATGAAAAAACTTCCAGGAAACCAAAATCTGGTGAAAAAAATGAAGCAAAGATACGATAAAAAAACAAAAAAAATAGTGGAAAAGACTTGGAAAAATCTATTGTATTTTATAAAAATGTGTAAGAAAATATAAAGTCGCTTCGGGTTTAACGACTCCTATACAATTTTACTATATTTTATTTTATTAATTTTGTTTTTTAATTATTTAAGAGGTTTTTTTATTAATTATACAACAATGTTATGTTGTTTTTTAGTTCCTATATTTTGCTGGATCTATTTGAGCATCATTTTTAATAAAATATTTTCTTGATTTCGGCATAATCTAATATAATCTTTCCTAATTGTGGTTTCCTAATTAAAAGAGCTTTGTATCCTTCGTGTTTGTTTCCTAATTGTATTTTGTTTTCCCATTTTTTAATTTTCTTATAACGTTTTTCCATATATAGTTTTCTTTCTAATTTTGATTTTCTAGTTTTGTGTTTCCAAAGTCTTGACCCATTTTTGTCAGTATTGTTTGTCGAAATTTATATATAGGGAATAGGTTAGACCTTCAGCAGTTTGGTTGCTAAGTGAACTTACCCAAGGCACCCAGTCTATAAGCCATTGATACCAATATCACCTCGCCCGTATCCATAAAATACTCCGGTCCAGTTATCAATGGACCCGCAGAGCCGCTGAAGAAACCGCCACCATGAATGTAGACCATGACCGGAAGGGATTGTGCTGGACGGCGCTGTAATATAAGTTGATAACCGATCAGATGGTCGTCAAGGGTTTGACAGTGGGATAAACTTACCTCCGGTCTGTAGACATTGAGATAGAGACAATCCTCTTCGCCGTAGATAAGCGGTGTTGGCAGTAGATAGTTCTTTTGTATGCAGTCCGGTTTGGCCATGCTGGCATTATAGATACCCTGCAGTTTGGGCATAACTTTTGGATTCTAGAGTGGAAAATTTTAATGAAATTCTGATGGGTCTTAAATAATTCAAATCTATTGAGCTCACATTAAAGCGCAACTCTCCGACGGGTGGCAGGGCATAGGGTATGCCCAGAAAGGCCTCGAATTGTTTTATCTGATAGCCGGGCATGTGGATGCCCTTCAGGCAGCCCAAGTTGCTTCCACAGACAATCAGGGTCTTGTCACTTAAGGCCAGGGCCGTGGCCGAGATCAGAGTTAGCAGCAGAAGTAAAGCATTCCCCGGATGAATCATGATGTATCTGTTGGCTATTGTCGCTACAGAAAGAAATCAAAGTCAATAATAGACCCATTAATTATGCATAACTCATTTATCTATCTACTATATTCATTCAAAAAATGCTTCTTTTACCGATGATGTCAACGACGTTTTATATTTATTTGAAACCTTAGCAAATATTCCCACGACAAGCGATCAATTCGAAGCTCCGGCTTAGACACTTTATTACCAATTTATTTATTCAGAGTAATAAATAATTTTTTTTGAACATTTCTTTTCACTATGAAACTATACCTATTTATATATTGAACTACTTACCAGGCTCTTACTTTTTGATCTCTTACTTTAAACGCTTAAATATTTAACCACGACTAACTAACTTGACTAAGTTGACTACGCGACAGCGTACGAAATGTATCTGACGGGTTTTGTAACCAAAGCGTTCAGTTTTATTCAATAAAAAGGAAAAAAAAAAAAAAATAAATTTTTATAAATAAATAAGAAGAAAACTTTGTTGCTGTTGTTGTTGTCACGCTTTTAGCAACGGTTGACAGCTTGAAAATATGTAGATCTAGAGTTATAGTGCTCAGTTATTTGTAATCAAATTAAAATTTATTCAAACGGTTCACACGGCGTATTATTGATCTGATCTATTCTGATCGGTTCTATTTTTGTCTAGCTAGCGATTTCGTTTCCGAGACGATTCGATCAAGACTACAGAACTATCTGCCGTTTGACTCGACTTATATCCTGTTCTCCAACAAACAAATACAACTGCACTCACATGAATATAGCTACGAGTACTCATATTACGTTTGTATGTATTTATTCACATACCTCTTCTTCTTTTCCCAGGCTATGTTTGTGTTTGTTTGCCTGTGTTTCTTTTGTGATTCGCATTCGGTGCAGAGATAAGAACTGTTCTGTTTAACGACTGAACGGATTCCCGGGCAGGGCTTTTCACTTATATACATTTCATTATAGTAACTTAAATAAAGTCCGCCTCCATAATGGGAATGTACACCTAAGGTCAGTGAAATATTGTCACATTCACAGATTCATGACGTTAAGATTCTTAAAAAAAAATATTAAGTAAAGATTGGCCTTGTTTTTGAAGAAATAAAACAATTATAATGAGATTTGATTCGGATGAAAGTAAAAAGGATTAAAATATAAAATAAAACAATTTTTATGGAACTTTAAAAATGTTTCCCATACAGATGCAAAGTCTAACTAAAGTTTTAAATGATTTTTCAAGATATTAATAACAAGAAAAGAAGGAATATGAAAACAAATCATAAAGAAAAGTCCTAAAATACAGATATGAGATAAGCATATTTATTATTTAAAAAAAAATTAAGGTGAAAATCGTTTCTGTTTAACGTCATCAACTCCCTAAAAATTCTACACAATCTTTATTATTAAATGAAGAAACTAAATATTTTCATGAAAACTTCATTTTATTTCCCTCTACAAAAATGTAGTCACAGTAGAGATTCTTTGAAGTTCTCTATGACTCTATTATTTATATTTTATTATTAGTTACAAAGCTTTCAACATTACGAAAAGATTTTCAAAATATTTTTAAGCAAAAATTCAAAAAAGAATGTTTCTATTTGAAGAAACACCATTGCCTTTTTAAATAAGAAATGCAGTACAATTATAATGTATTTATTTATGGCAGAAGCGCACCCTTGAATTTCTCAAGTGCATTATAAATATTATCATTATTATAATAATTGTTATAAAATGAAATATAAAAGTTATCTGTTGTTTATAAATCATTAGGTTCAAAATATAAAGGCGGCAAGATTTAATTTGAATTTTATGCTATATAAATAAGCTCCACCAAAAGTTAATAATTATATATCAGTTCAGTTAAAAAATATACAATATTTTGATGGCCTGCAGTGTGTTTACTCATATGTAAGTGCATTACATTATTACATTTACTTTCCATATGGAAATTCAAGTGACCTTCGTCTGGGAGTGCGAACGAATTCGAGTGCAAAATAGGTCAAAATTGCAGCAGCAGCAGCTTAACATATCAATTCATTCTCCCGATACGACTGGAGGGTGTGACAAAGGGAGGTGCATTATCATTATACTTGTAAGTAAGGCAATAATATGAGTGAGTACTTACTTCAGTAACTGTAGTTGTCTTTTGATGCACTTTGTAATTTATAATAAAAAAGTACGAATTATATGCTTTTTATAGAGTATCTGCAGATTTATCACTTTATCATAGTTATCTGATTTAAAAAACATAAAAACAAAGATGACGTACACTGAGGTTAACTACAAAACTTTATTCTTTACATATTCACAATTTTACAGGGTATCTCCAAGTGGTGCACTTTCATTATAACTCATTAAGTACCAACTAGCTATATAGCTTAACGTATTTTTTATATTACAGGGTATCTACAAATCGATCAGTTGCCCATTACAAACAATTATTTTCAGTGATACGTACTTCATATTGAAATATGCTAGATTGCAACTTTACACCCAAAAACGATATTATAAATCCGTGCATACTTAAAGTAATTATTTTCTTCATAGTTAAAATTTCGCAGGGTATCTTCAAGCTGTGCATTCAAAACTGTAATTTCAATTGAATGCAAGCTAGTCATACTTGAGTTTTGAATAGCTTTCCATCTATAAATAGAGTTTCTTCCAAAGGGGCAGACCACGCAGATCCATACTCCTCCCGATTGTCTCCTGATAAACCCCATTTTGTTGTCCAAAGCGTAAGTAATTGCACATCTCTTCGGTTGTAAAGTCGTCAGCTTTGCAGGCTGTTAACTCGGTTTCGTTGTAGAACACTCTAGAATAGCAAGATCTCTAAATATATATGTTATACTCGATTTAGAGCGTTGTATATACCCTGTTTTAGCGAATTCCACAAAGAGGTACGTAAGACGTTTGATTACCAGATTGTCTTCGGAATCTTTAGGAAAGTCTGGAATTACAATCGGCATGCGTATTATATGTAAACCATCATCCATGTGACCAGGAAGTAGGCCAGGCTCGACAATTCCCTCGCTAAAAGTTTGGAAAAAGGAGATGTTGCTTGAGCTGCGGTACTCGAATCTATAAATATAAACGGGCTCCTGGGTATATCCAGCATATTTCTCGGCAGACACATAAAGAGGATACAAGAAGATAAAGTCACCAATGATATTCGCTAGGGGAACTACTGTACGCTCGTTAAGCTCCATTTCCTGCACATCGTATAACTCCAGAAGTTCCTTTACAGTATCCGTTGAGGTTCCCTCGGGCAGGTACAAGACCAAACGATATAATTCTAGGAAGTTTTCATTGAATTCCTTTAGAGTCTCCGGATTTGTGTAGATGTGAGCTAGGAATAAGGCACCTTCGCCAGCTCGAGATGAGATACCAAGCAGCCAGGGCACCTGATGGATACGCCCAGCCATATGGGATTCTACGAAATCCTCGTTGAAAAAGGATTCGGAGGTTGTCTCTTGCTCCACAACAACACCGTAATTAACAAGAGGTACATTGTTCCATACTTTAAATATATCACCACCTTCCAATATTTTCAAGGCATCAACTCCACGCAGTGAATCGGCCAGTTGCTGGGTGTCCAGACTACTCGACTGGGGAACCCCCACCTGCTCCGCCAGTTGACGAGCCTGCGACAAGGGATCCTTAACACGGATTAGCTCCGTTAAGGCTGTGCCGCACAAGGACATGCTGCGGTGAAAGAGACCTGTGTTGGGAGAAGTAATCGGAGGAGAAGGAAGAAACGGAGGAGAAGGAAGAAACGGAGGAGAAGGAAGATTATGAAGTAAAAGAGACAGAAGCTCGAAAACAAGGAGAAGACGATTAGGTGGAGGAAGATGAGATTAAGGATTATGAGGAGATGGAGACAAAGGTGGAAGGAAGAAAGCAAAATATAGAAGATGGTGGAGTAGATGACAAAAAACAGAAAGAGAAGTTTAAGAAGCAGATGGAAAAAGAGAAGAATTAAGAGAAAATAAAGAAAGGAGAGAAGGCATAAAATAAATAGGAGAAGATGAAGGAGAGGGGAAAAGTAAGAAAATCAAGATAAATCAGAAGAAAAACAGGATAATATAGTGGCACAAAAGCGCAAAAGAGAGCAGAAGGACATGGAAGAAAGGAGGTCAAAAATAGGAAGAGAGTTGGTGGCCAAGGACGAAGAACAAATGAAATAAGAGAAAATGGAAAGGATAAGCGAAAAAGGAGGAGAAGGAAAAGGTAAATATAATAGACAAGAAAGAGGAGAGAATGAATGAATACGCCGATTAGGAAAAGGAGAAGAAGCGATGAACGAGAAAGAGATGATGAACGTGGACCAGAATGAGAGGACAAGCAGAAGTAGAAGACGAAGATAGCGAAGGTAGGGGAAACGGGTGATGGAGCAAGAAAATAAGAGGAGGGGGTGTACAAAATGACATATGTCATATGACAGAACGAGTAGGAGTAGAAAAAGTAGAGAACAAGTTGAGCAAAGAAGAAATACTCTGCCAAAGGGAGTACCTACCCTTGGAGTTGGGACTGAGCATATGTAGGTGAGAGGACATGCCGCCGGCACTATGACCAATAATGGTCACCAGCTCAGGATTGCCGTCGAAGGAAGCGATATGCTGCTGCACCCACTGAAGTGCCAAACGTTGATCCTTAAGTCCAAAGTTGCCCGACATATGTCCATCGCCAGTGCTCAAGAAGCCTATGGAACATTCCCAAAGTAATAATACTGTCTCTATTCAAATGACAGTTGCTGTCTTACCGAAAGGACCTAGGCGATAGTTGACGGTGACCAATATAACCTGCTGTGTGTCCATAAGATACTCAGGCCCAACGGTATGTGGATCTGAAGAGCCACAGGCGAATCCACCCGAGTGAAAATAGACCATAACGGGTAAGGAATGAGCTGAGTGATCCTCTTGAGACACAACAGGTCTGTAGACGTTCAAGTAGAGACAATCTTCATCCCCAAACACGGGCCAATGTCTCAAAAAGAAGCACTTCTGCAGGCAACTAGTATGGGGAACGCTGGCATTTAGTATTCCCTCCCAGCCTTTGGCAGCAATGGGATTCTAGAAGGGATCGTTGATCAACTGTAGAAAAGCGGCAGCTCAATAAGTTCACCTGGAAGCGTAATTCCTTAATGGGTGGCTGGGCAAAGGGTATGCCCATAAAAGCCTCAAACGGTTCGCCTCGATATCCTGGCATCATTGTGCCACGAAGACAGCCCTGGTCCTTGAGACACACGTCCAAATCCGCCCACACCGCAAGTGTCCAGTAGAGAATCCCACACACAACTGTCCACATTTCGAATAAATTTGATGCTGAAATTTCATCAGCTGTTCTCCCTTTTTATATTGGCTGTATTGCATGTCCAGATATCGGAAGTACTATGGTTAAAGCTCTAATTATCGGGTTTACTTCGATTTTCTGAATTGCTTATAAAGCTATTATAAAAGGAGAGCTTAAGTTAATTGAGAGATAAACTTGTTATGAGTGGCTTGCAAATATCTAATCTAAATTCCCAAGCTATAAGAACAGCCTATACCCTTCCTTTTATTTTTACAGGGTATAAATTGGCAGAAATTGAAGCTTTAAATGATGAGCAGCCTATACCCTTCCTTTTATTTTTACAGGGTATAAATTGGCAGAAATGGAAGCTTTTAATGATGAAGAGTTTGACATGTAAAAACCAGAGTAAAGAAGATTGCAAGCTTAAAATTCGTAGATGAAATGGAACTACACTATAAAATCCTTTAATTTTACAGGGTATAAACAAGCATAGAACAAAAATCGCTTTATGGAATTAAAAAAAAAAAACCAAAATTGGAAAAAGAAATATTTTGACTTATTCCAAAAATAGATCTGATAATGAGATGGATAATAAAAGAGCATTAAATGGTCGGTATACAAGTTTTTCAAATTTAAAAGATTACTGTATTTACAAAATTGATTGAATACAGCAGCAAAAAAGCTGCCAACCAAGCAACAATAGTCATTTATCATAATCATAGACTTAAGGTAAACGTTTCTATTAAAACTAAACACGCATTCATATCAAAACTTATTGATTAAGAGTTACACTTAAATTATTGCTGTGATCTACGTACATAAATTAACAAAAGAACATTTATGAATTGAATATTTGAAGAAATGGACACATTATTTGAATTAAGTTGAAATTTCAAATCGGCGACAGATCTCGACGTTGGGATTCACTCAGATCAGGATGCCAAAAGTCCAGAATGAGCACCAGACGTAACTGGGTTCCATTGTGCCAAACCTCGTGCTCGAAGCTATCATCGAATACGAACAGGTCGCCTGCTTTCCATGTGCTGTTGATAGACAGAAGAATACCCATTAGAATCAGTATAACAAGTTGAATATGTCAAACTGAACACAAGTATTTAGAAGAATCAATAGTCTGCTTGTTAAACACATCTTTTCTGTTTAAATTTATAAACTCCTTTTATATATTTTACAGGGTCGTACTACAAATAAAGGGCTGAAAAGCACTTGATAGGTTCGTCAGATTCACTCTCCGTTCACTAATACACATTTTATATGTGATATACAGGGTAATTAAATCACTTTAAGTACAGTAAGAAGATCATAAAAGCCATTTGATTAGTTCAATACTCTTAAAAAAATAATAGTCACAAAATTGACGCAGAAAAATATGAAAAACATACGATAAATATATATCTAAGACTACATTTCCGAAGCTTTGTTTAATATATTCTGCTGCTATTAAAATATACCCACTAAATTAAATTTTACAGGGTATCTAAAGTCGAAATATTCCCAATTTGAATACACACTTTTTGTCACTATTACGGGCTATCCAATAAATAGGTGTTGTAAATAAAACCTTTATATAAAATATACAGGGTAGCTGCTGACGGAGTTTCTGTATTAGTTTAAGGAAAATATGACAACCATTTAAGCAATATAAATCTAACAAGCGGTAAAGGCTATAGTCGAGATCCCGACCATATGATACCCGCTACTTACTTTAATATATTGAAAAGAACTTTAAAGAAAATACTTGTTTCGCTCTGTAAACTTTAATTCGCCATAACTGTCGTTCTACATGTTCGATCTAAATGCGATTCAGTGGGATAATAGATAAAGATAATAGATAACGCTAAGAATCACAAAAAACGTATTATCTCAAAAGCTGTGGGTTTGGTGGTTATTCGCGATTTGTGGAAGGGCAGAGGAGGGCGTGGATTAAATTTGAAACAAACTTGATCTGCGTGGGTTATATAGATGTCTTTTAGTGAAAGTTTGTTATCTCTATTTCTTATGGTCTCTGAGATCCTTTTGTTCATACAGACGGACAGACGGACAGACGGACAGACACACATGGCTATATCGACTCGGCTATTGATGCTGATCAAGAATATATATACTTTATAGGGTCGGAGATGCCTCCTTCTCCTCCTTCTGTTACATACATTCCAACGAACACAATATACCCTTATACTTATTTTTTATAAGTAAAGGGTATAACAATGTAGCTTCTCTTTATATTAAATTTTACAGTGTTATCTGTTTTACACTTTCACAGGGTATTCTGTAGATACATACCGCTGCTGGTCGGCCACTCGCAAGCTGGTTAAGTGTGGCTCCGGTGCCACCAGCGTGAGATGAGCACGCAGTCTGCAATTGGTGGGTCCACAATGTGGCCAGACATGTGTCTGTGCCTGCATTGCGCTGAACTTGACCTGACCCCGATGGCAGTGGGTGAAGGCGGGAAGCTGGGCGAGAAGGGCACAGGTGATGGGAGCCCGTTGACAATTGGCATGGAGACGCTTTCCCTGGGAGAACAGTTCGTATTGCTGCCAATTTCCAGTGTCGCGCAGTTGTTCCGCCTCGGGTTGAAAGTTGCCACGTTTGTTGAGCAAAGACAACGCCTCATTGCGTATGGAACGCCAGTTATGCTGCAGTTGCTCCAGCTGGGTGGCGATTCCCGTCTCTGTGGGCTGCCAAAAGGGTTTGGCTTTCAGGCCGGGCACATTGTACAGCGAACGTTGATGGCCGCTTAAAAAGAACTTTTTATCCGCACCACTTTGATGCAACTGCCACGACTCCGTGTGCCTTCCCAGACGCTGCAGTGTCTCGCCAAGTGCCAGGTAGAAATAGGGCTCCTGTGTACCCACTTCCTTTGACTGAATGGCATATTCCAAGTAGGGCAAAGCTCGAGCATAATCTCCGGTTAATTGCTTGACTGCCAGTCCAAAGTGCAGCTGAGCAACTGCATCATTGGGCCAACGCTTTAGTGTTTCACCTGCCACATGTTGCACCTTGGCCAAGCTGTAACGAGAAATTGAACAAGTTAGCCATCAACTGCATTATTTGGCAGCAGAAGAACACCACACACCCACTTATTGGACATCAGGTAGCTGAGTGATAGTTGATTCCGTAGTTGTGCCTCATCCGGATAACGTTCGATAAGCAGCTCGTGAATTTCAAACACCTGATGTGTGTAACCTGCAGTAGAACAGGCCAGGATGTTATCATTTATTCAATAAATATAGATAAAGATATATATATGTAACAAATTAAGAGACCCTATAAAGAATACATACTCTACAGTCAACAGTCAATACATATTTTCACAGAACATTGTATAACAGGCTCTGTTCGTCACTTCTCTGTTATCTTTCATGTGTTCTGGACTTAACAACAATATAGAAGTATCTGAACTGAAACAACTTCGTGAAAAACCACTCAGTTAAACAAAATTATAGTTTTAATTTGTAAAGAAATACAAGCTCCTAAAAGTATGTTGTGGATATTACTCTAGTCGGGGTCCTGACTATAGCATTTTCGACAAATTTTTATTTTAAAACTTATAATAGTTAAGTTCTGTGGCAAGCTCACAAAAGCATTTTGAAAGCTTTTTTGTCGGTAAAAGGTCGGAAAAATTCGATAAAATCGTTACATATGTAGATAGCAGACAGTACAGATATGAGAACCAGCAGGATACTACATCATATAGCCCTCATAGAAACGCTTAGACCAAAGTATAGGATTAAATAGGTAGTATTTATCAAAAATTGTGATACCTTATTTTGACTATTAGCAACAATCAGGAAATTTGCAATATTAAAAAGTGTAAATTTTTGGTATAGGTACAACAAAAAATGTATCATTATACTGATTCCCATTTACGAGTTTACTTAAGGTTACTTTGCATTGAAACTTTATGAGAAAGTTTAATTTTAATTTTCGCTAATGGTTACATCGAATGATGAATTCATTGAGAAAATTATACAGATTTATTGATCTTCCATAAAAATTAGTAACTATAAAAAAAAGTAACATATGGTTTTTAATGTTTGAGCTTATTAATGGATATTATTTATTGGCAATTTTTAGAACTCATTAAAATCTTTGCTTTGATTTTGTTGCTCGTTGATATATTTAGAACAAAGATATATAGGAAACAAAATAAGCACTCTAGTGTTTTTCAAAGAGAAAGATTTTACATGATCATCGATTTATTGCCCTCGATTCGATCGTCAAAAAAAGCAAAGAATTCAAATACATAGATAAAAATCTATTTATCAATATTTCGATAGATTTTTACATTATCTTTCAGTTATATACCTAAGATCTTACCCAGAAATCTCAAGTGCTGAATACAACGTTCGCCCGCTCTTCGGAAATCGCTCTGATTTCTGATCAGTTGCCCGAAGGCCAGATAACGTTTGTAGGACTCGATGGCCTCCTGGAGCAACTGGTTACTGCGACGTGCATTGGCCATCCTCTCCAGCGCCCGTGCCCGGTATAGATGTGCCGTCGGCTTGTGTGCGTGTGTGTGTGTGAGGATGTTAAATGCACGCAAAGCTTTCGCAGGATTCTGATGTTAATTCAGGATTCAGGTTAAAGAATCATGCAAATAGAGCGAGGATTAGCAAAACATAGAAGCATTTTGTTACAGCAGTTGCAGCGATGGTAGCAGAGACATAAATCAACAGCTTGACTTGTGTATACCCTGTATTAGTTCAAAAGTACTCCTAAACTCAAATACTTTTCAGTTTTTAGAACAGTTGTAGAAATGACATAAATTTCAATCCCTTAAATGACTTAAATAATTTCCTCGACTTGTAAATACCCTGCAAAACAGTACAAAAGTTCACATATGTTTTAGTCCAAACAAAAGAGACTTAAATAAAAAAAAAATCGACTGGTTTTTATCCTGTAAATCAGGATAAAACTCACATTAGTTGTACCAATCAATTCCATATGTGCACAATTATTTTTTTACAGTGTATCCTTGCAGTTTAAAATATTTGCAGAGTGCAAAAAAACATGGTTACTCTTAGATTTGAAATCTGATATTGCAAGATCCAAGTGGGTGTGTCTTGTTTAAATCTTGCAACAGGGATATATTCTTAACCGAAGAGAAAGCATGTTTTTTAGCATCTAAATAAAGTTATTATAAGACTGTAAATTCATAAAGATAATCTCTAATCATTTTAGCTAAATTTCTTGTTATAACTTTCAATTTTATGGGATATTTGTTAATAAATACTTAAGAACTAAGCACATGAACTTAGAAAGCGAACATTAATTAAAGCTATGAAAGGACTTGACTTTTGTTTTTGTGTTTCTAGTGATTGTTGAGCTTTAAGTTGAAAAAATCAATCAATATCTGTATAACTTTGTTTAAGGATGTTCCCCTCAACTTACCTCATTGATCATTTCGGCATTTGCTTTGTGCAATTCCTGTTCAAAAAGATCATCGGCATCGTCTTCAGCCTTTGCGCCCGTTGGATTCTTGGGTTTAATTTCTAATGGGATATAAATATTCCGATATTACAATGGTTGAATTGCACTTAAGATTAAGGGGACACCAATTGAACGGTTAATGTCAAGAGCTCCAGCTTATATAATAGATTAGCATGTTGATTTGAACTATAACTATGACTTACTATGCATATTAACGTATTTCTTAGAGTAGGTGTAACGTATGCCATGATCAGATATATATATATATACTTTAGAATAGATTTTAATACGATAGAGTTATGATGGATGATGGTTTCAGTTCGAGATGTGCTTGTAGATTGTATTTTTGGTTTTGTTTTTGGTTTTGGTGTAAATTGTACATTTAGTAATTACGTGTCCAGGAGGGATCATCTGAATCTGGATCACTTTCGAATTCCTTGGCCGGCAATCGGCCATATTTGGCTTCCAATCTGCTCATGAGTTCAGCATCATCGACGTCTGATATCTCGTCCTCCTCCTCGTCGCTTATTTCCTCCTCATCGCTTTCATCGTGTTCGTAATCTTCAATATCGCCATCTTCGTATTCCACATAGATATCTGTTGCTGTTGTTGGTTCTGGTTCAGGTTCGGGTTCGAGCTCGTCTTCTGGTTCGCGATCGGGTTTCGATTCGAGTTTTCGTTCCAATTTGGATTCGGCTTTGGGTTCCGCTTTGTGTTCAGTTTTTGGCTCTATTTTGGATTTATACATGACACTGAGTTGCTCAAATGTTTCTGGCATATAGCTGGCATTGATTGCGACATTATCGTCACTTTCCTCAATATCGCTCATCTCCACTTCAATTTCCTCCTCAATTTCGATCTCCTCTTCGGAATATTCCTCTTTTGATAAACAAATTTTGGAATTATTAACTAAAAATAAGAAACCTGCTTAATTCACTTTTCAAATATTTTCACAAGGCAAAAGAACTTGAAAATATTTAAAAACAACTTCGGACTGTCCGAGGTTATGAATAGTTATAAAATAGTTTGTCAACCGTCATCAAGTGGGGGCAACTCCTCCTCAACATCATCGGGTATATTATCCTCGGCTGTGGCTATTGTTAGTCTACGTCTCATGTTGAGCTCCGGATTGGGTTCCTCCTCCTCGTCTATGTTTTTGACAGAGATTAGTAAGTATATATGCTTGGGAGGCAACAAAAACAAAGCCATACGACAAATTTACATACATAGATATTGGCGCATACGTTTTAACAAAGCTGTGACTACAATAATAATAATAATAATAATATAAAAATAAGTGTGAATGTAACAACAACAATTGTATTATTTTAGACTAAAACTTAAACAGTTTGTTTTAAACAATCATGAAATGAAAATAAAGAAAGTGCAAAATTTTGTTTATATCTTCGAATCGAAAATCAAAAATTCAATTGGGTTAATTTAAATTAATAAATTTGGTTAATTGATTGACGACATTTAAAAACTGAATTTGAATTTACATTAAGTAAACTTTAGATGCTTTTTGGGAGTGTTATTAAGAACGTAAAGCGGCCTCATTCATATATAGGAACTGTCAAGGCCAAATCAGAAAAGATATACACTTATACGATAGTTTGGCGCTAACAGTTCTTAATATAAGCAGAGAGCAGTATTTAATTATTTAGTCAGAATTTGGCTGAGCAGCATTGAAAACTCACTTGTATTTGGATTTTTCCTTATCAATACAAGGCGTGAAACAAGGGCAAGTGCAATGCCAACGCCAAATTTAACGGCAACTGGAAAATTTGATTTTTTTATTTTAGTTAACAATTGGCAATTTCTAACGAAACTAAATTAATTATTTTATTTTTGCACTTTCTTGTACAGTTCTCAAATATTTTGACTAATTTTAAAGTTTAAACATATTTTTTATAAGTTATTAAATTGGAGCATGAAATATTCTTAATTTTGTTTTTTTTTTTAACCGTTCTCTGGCATCACCTTCGACCTTTTCTCAATGATACTTACGTGAACCCAACCAAGATGTTGTTGAAGGTGCTTCCTCCTCTTGCTCTTCCACCTTTTTCTCGTTGTTTTTATCCTGATCCTGACCAGCTTTACCACTGGCAGCTGCTTGACGCTCCTCAGGCTCATCATCAATATCCTGATCGAGGGATTCAAAATCATCCTCATCGTTATCATTCTGCAAGTATAAATATAAGATTTATTTTATTCCAAAACTTGATTAACTTGATAAGCTAACCTGATCTAAATCATCATCATCATCATCATCATCATCGGCAGCGTCGGGAGCACTTTGAGCTGCAGCCTCTGTGGATTCTTCAATTTCGTCATTATCCTCGTCAGCATCATCATCGAAATCATCGTCATTATCGTCCTCCTCTTCAGCTGTAGTCTGTGGTTGAGATTGCGACATGGTTGGTTCATTGGACTCCTCCAGCTCCTCATCCTCGTCCACATCATCATCCTCGTCCTCTCCCTCAATGTCGTCCTCCTCTTCTGCAGTTTCCGGCGCACTTTGGGCTTGAGAACGCGAAATTGTTGGCTCGATGGATTCCTCGATCTCCTCATCCTCATCCTCATCCTCATCATCAGCATCATTTTCCTCTTCATCATCCTGCTCATCTTCATCAGCACCATCAGCTGCGGATTGTGTTGGTTCCACAGACTCTTCCACCTCATCATCGTCCTAAAAAAAAGAAATTTATTATTATTTTTTATTTAGTCATTGGAGAGCTGGGATTCCTTTTCTTTCCGCACTACACAAGTATGCAATCTTTAAGATGAATTTAATTATATAATGTCCTAGTTATTATAAATAAATTAATTAAACTTTTCACATATGCAATTAAAAATTATTATAAATTTTCATTATAGATATAATTATAAATAAATTTTCAATTAAAAATTAAAACTTTTAATTTAAAAGTAAACATATTTCTTTCATATAATATATTAAACGTACTTTATAAAAAAAAACGTATAAATAGAATAAAGTTTTAAAATTAACTAATACTTTTTAAAGTTTTAAATATTTCTTGATTTTAATTTGTATAAAAAAAAGAGTATTAACTTGCAATAAAAACATGAAATTTATGTAATTATTTTTTTTTTAAACCAAATCTTGTATTAAAAAAAGTGATTCGGTTCCGGTTTGTAAGTGATGGATCGTTTTAAAGCTTTCTTAAATATATTAATATATTTTATCTATTAAAACATTTTTTTATATTTGTAAACTATTTTATTTAATTTATTTTTTTGAGAGTGAAATTGCTCGTACCTGATCTTCCTCCTCGTCTTCCTCAGCAGTTATATTTTCAGCAGCATTGTTGTCTTCCTCCTCCTCCTCCTCTTCTTCTTCTGCTTCGTGCTCGTCTTCGGCCTCCTCTTCGCCAGAATGCTCTTGATATTCATCATCGTGCTCATCACCGTGTTCGTCATCATGCTCATCATCATCGTGGTCATCTAGAGCCGCTTCATGTGAGCCGTGTGCATCATGTTCATCCTGCTGGCGATGTTCCTCCACCCAACCGTCAAAGTAGTTGGAGTAACGTGATTGAGACAATGGAGTGTCCACTAAAATCGGAGTAAAGTTCTAATTATGAAAGATCTGAGAGTAATGTATATATTTTTGGATACTTACAATCCTCAAGACCGCGATTCTCCATAATAATCAAGCCCACGAGTCCCAAGAGCACAGCCATTAGGGAGAAGAATATGATCTTGGCACACCAATGACCTCCAGTGCCGTGCTGTTGTTGCACGTGGAGATGCACGTCATCATTTCCCATCTTTGTGATGTGAACGCCGTGAGAAGATGAATCTTCATCTTCTGTACATATCAAAATTAAAGTGATTACAAAATGCTTAATTATAGACGACTGAACGATAAACGAAGTGGGGGGCAGTTAGTACAAGCAACTTGATTAGTAACATACTAGATTGAATAATTGCATTAAAAGCATCTTCAAAGATGGAGGAAGGGAGATGGGGTATAATCACGGTTGCCACTCTGAAAACTGAAATTACAACTTCCTTCTTCTTTTATAAACATTTTTTTAATCTTTAGTTAAAGGTTGTGATAACTATTTAGATAACTATATGAGAGATAATTTGACGTAAAATGCATAAAAATTATTTTCAAAATATCTTCTATTAAATTTAATATGACTTGAAATAAACATATTTCAGTGTCCAATACAAAATTATAAATTATATTAATTCTTTTACGTAAAGTTCTTTTTTTAATTATTACAAAGTTTTCATTACAAAAATATTTTTGTTTTAAAACAAAAGTAAATGAGAAAACGTGTAAAAAGGCAGAAAAATGGCAGTTAATTTATTTGTAAAAGTATAAAACCCCATACAAATAATAATATTTTTATATATTATCATGGTTTCACAAAAATTTTTTATTAATTTTTCGGATAAAACCGCTTAAAAGTTACGCTTTCGATTACGATTTTAATCCCTAGAATTTATTTAAATTGGTATTTGTCTTAAACAGAATTTTGTTTTGAATGAAAAAAACAATTTCTATTCTTTTTTTGGCTTCTTTCTATTTATATTTTTTTAAGCAATTAGATTTTTTCCAAGTGGCTACCGTGAATATAATAATAGTTATTATTGTACTTATGAGTTGCTACCTTGGAAGCTTGGTTGTCGTAAAACACTCACGTCCCCTTCGGATTTGCGATCTTCTAAACAAGAAAGTTAGTTACACTGATTAAAAACTTAGTGATTGATAACGACACCCGATTACAAAGTTCATGAACGACAGGGGAATATGTATCTATGCATTTGTTGTTTTTGTTTTTTTGTTTTTTGTTGCTGTTGTAGTTGTTGTTGATGCAAAACAAAGAACGCGCAGAGTCATGCGCTTGGGCATATAGCCAAAAAACAAAAAGAAACGAAAGAAGAATAAATAAAAATAAAAGAAATGAAAAGTATCTGCATAGTATGTATCACTGTGCGTGTGAGTCTCTGTGAGAGTGTGTGTGTGTGTGTGTGTCCAAACTCTGGTGGGTGTATGTATGTAATAAATGTCTGTCTGCTCACGGAAGTCTCTTGACTTTGTGCATATTTATAATTTGACTTGTATCATTGAAGCCAATGATAATAATAAATTAATACGTTACGCTTGTCAACTTACAACTCTATTTAAATTTAAATAAGATCAAATCTGTTAGAGCGAACCAACCATACAGATGGCGGCAGTAACGAAAGAGAGTGATAGAGAGCGAGCTGAAAATCTACCGGTATTTGTTTACGTTGCAGCAGATAAAGCAGATAAATAAACTTTGAATTTCTTCTTTATCTTGCAATTCACGTTGCTCAGGCTTTAAATAAACACAAACTGAAAACTTGATTACGATTATGAGATAATTTTTTTTTTATTTCAACATGATGTTTTTTTTTTGCTTTAGCCCATTTATCCCGGTCAAAATATTTCAATAGATATGATTTTAGCGCGTGTCCCAGCAGTATGACAACGTATAGAAATCATCAAATGAAAAATATATTTGAAATATTCGACTCGTACACACATATATAGTTTTTCTCAGAGGAGCAACGGCGGCACACGCATAGCGACAAAACAGCACAGAGCAATGTATAATTTTATATAATAGGGCAAAGTTATTTTTAAAGGCGCTCGACAATATTATTTATGCTAATAAAAGAAACGGACAGCTATGATTTTTGACTACAACGAAAGGTGTTTGTGTGTCTGTGTGTAGTAGTAATTTTCCATTTCTAATGCCCATAGGTTTTCCACTTACCACGTTTTTTGCGCTTATCCTTACGCTTTCGCGGCTGTACATCGCCCGACATAATTCTACAGCTATCTTAATGCCAATTTCCTTAGAGTATAATATGTATTTCAGAATCACTGTATGTTTTCTTTTTTTTCGGTCTATAAGATGCTGGGAATCCGACCGCGAACAGCTCAACCGCGATCACGATACGCAACTAAACCGAATCGAGCGAACAACCAGACGATGGAACTGCAGCTGCTCACGGCAGAGCTTTTTCTTGTTCTTTGTTTTGCTAGATTTGAAAATAGCGGGAAATTAACTTATGCTACTGAACGGAAACAGTACAAATACAAAACATTTACTAAATGCATGATTGATTTTCTTGAACTAATGCTCTAAATTCTGCAGCAGGAATCTTTGAAGAATTCTCTACAATGCTAAACAATATTCTGTAAATAAAAGAACATTAGATTTAGAAAAACTTAACATTGAAATTAGCTGGTTTGTGAAAAAAGTCTGCTACTTCTCTTCTCATTCGATCTGTCGAAATCAAATTTGTTCAAATTTGTTAGAACGCGGCGTCCCTTCATGGGGCTGCCACCCTACTGAATTCCCCGATCTGGCAACTCGTTCTAATTTAAAGGTTGCCACCCTACATAATTCCCCGATCTGGCAACTTTCTAATTTAGGTTAAAATTAAATTAAGGTGCAACTACGAAAATTCATCTAAATTGAATTTTTTTTTTGAGCTAGAATTTTTTAAATTCTTGCATAATTTTTGTTGCAATTTTCTAAATTTTTTCATATTTTTTTTTTTTTTTCAGTTTATGTTTTGTAACTTCTCTTCCCGAAGGCGGACGAACTTCAAACCTTTATTAAAATTCTTACCATAATTTTATTGAATTTCGAATTTTAAATTCTCTTTCAATTGTTAATTAATTAAAAAGTTAAGGCAATTTGAAAATTCTTCAACTAATTTTTAAATTAACTGTTAAATTTAACAGTTTTTACCACTGTTAAATTGCAATTGATGCCTGTTACTTAACAGGGCTGTTGTTTCCCTGTGAATGTCAAATTCTGACAATTCACCCAAAATGCTGCCAGATTGGTGAATTTAACAGGATGGCAGCCTTTCGGCAGCATTTGGGCCAGAAAAAATAAAAATTACAACAAAAACGAGGGAAAAACAACCCAGCACAAATTATGTATAAATACGATTGGAATTAAAAGTCAACAAAAAAACCCATTGAAGGATCTGGGCCAAGTGCAAGATAGTGGTAAGTCGAGAGCAAAAAGAAAGAGATGCATGCAGAAGTGATTAATTTGTAACAAACTGTTTCGGTGTCACAGTGTTTGGTGGAGAGAGACCGACGAACCGAAGACCAAACCGTCGGTGGCGGCGTCGGCGGCGGCAGATCAATTAGCCACGCCTTGGAGCATCCTAAGAGTGCAGCAATGGCCGGTGATATGTCCATTGGCTGTGCCGCTCTAAAGAGATCAACGAAACTAAAGAGTTGCACAAGTGCCGCTGATACCGACTCAATGCAGATGCAGATGCCGAATGAACGCAAAGAGAATGGCAATAATGTGGGTTTGTTGAACCACAAGCCACAGAATATGAGAGGTGGCCTTCGCGTCTATAAGATTGTCATACTTGGGGATGGCGGTGTCGGCAAATCGGGTAAGTTTTAACACTGCGCATTTTGATTGTGATTGGGGACTGTGAAAAATCAATAAATTATCTCAATTTCTTTTACGCTTTGTTTTACGGCCAACTCCCACCACCCCCACAAAAAACCGTACGCTATGCTTCGTGCGTTCGGCTAACTTTGCGTGTACACAAAACAAAACACACACACATACACACGCGCACGCACACGTATACGTATACGCACACCAACAGCTGTTACCCTGCAGTTCGTCAGTCACAGTTTCTTGGACTACCATGACCCCACAATTGGTGAGTTTGCCTATTTGAAATAGTCGTTAACCCGCGATTACATATCTCTCTCGATCTCTGTGCAGAGGACTCGTATCAGCAACAGGCGGTAATTGATAATGAGGCTGCTTTGCTGGACATACTCGACACTGCTGGACAGGTTGAGTTCACGGCCATGCGGGACCAATATATGCGTTGCGGTGAAGGTTTCATCATATGCTATTCGGTAACCGATCGCCATAGCTTTCAGGAGGCATCCGAATATCGTAAATTGATAACACGCGTTCGCTTATCGGAGGATATACCGCTTGTGTTGATTGCCAATAAAGTGGATCTCGAATCTCAACGACGTGTCACAACCGAAGAGGGCAAAAATCTAGCAAATCAATTTGGTTGCCCCTTCTTTGAGACATCCGCCGCGTTGCGTCATTACATTGATGAGGCGTTCTATACGCTGGTTAGGGAAATACGTCGCAAGGAGATGCAAAAGGCGCTGGGCACCGACAACAACTCCGAGAAGATTCACACACGTCATCGCAGTCGCTGGTGGCGCATACGTTCCATATTCGCATTGGTTTTTAGGCGTAGACGCAACTTGAACTAAAAGACAACAATCGAGTTGATGGAACAACCTCAAGAAGGTTCATCTTGATGATGAATATGAATATAAGAATATAAAGATGAGAATGAGATTGAGATTGAAGAATTCGAAATGGAAACTCTTCGATTTGCAGTGCAATAATAATCAATGCGTTATACTATATTTATTTGGCTATATATATATACGATTCGTATATAACACAACCAATCATATATTTATGTAGATGTATGTATTGACATACTAAAAGTCTAATCATTATTTTTGAAAACAAGAATTTATGTATTTAATTGTTATGGCCTAAACGGCATTCAACTAAGCGACATTTGTCAGTGGTTTAATAGTTTGTTTTTGTTTATATTTGTTTTTATTGAATTTTGTTTAACTATGCCACTTGTATTTGTATTGTTGAGTGGAATGATAAGACAAATGATACAAGATGAGATGAGATATATTCATATATATATATATATACATATATCAATATATTTAAGCACCAATCCAAATGATACATATTAGCAATGCACATAACGTATGTAGAATAATATTATAAGAATGTTGATTGATTCCTAACAAACAAATTGGCAAACAAACAAACCAAATATTAAAAAGATGCATTTAAATTGATCGAAAGAATTAAAATATTAATAATAATAATGTTGAATCAAACAAACAATAACAATACGAAACGATACAAAACTGAGTCCTAGCAAAGCCAATAAGTCATATTTTGGACTATGTTAATATATATTAACGAAATGAAATCAAGTTTAATTCAGAGATAGAATGAGCTTTAAGTCGCAAAACTGTCCAATAAACAAATGAAAAGAAACGAAACGAAACACAAGCCAAGAAATAAGTGTGAAACGAAGAGAATTATGTATTATGTGCATGTATTATTATGATTATGATTATTATTATTATTAAATATTACTGAAAGAGCGCACACATTAACTAATCGAATAAATGTTGAATTTAAAACGTATGTATACTAAGCATATAAGAACGAAACGATCCAAGGGATTGATTATAATGCACAAAGAGCAGAAAGAAAACATCCATTGAATTGTCCAATGTGATTTTAACGTACTATTATTCACTTGCGTTTTGCATTTGTTGTTTAAGTTTATGAAAATTGCAAAAATGTTCAAAGTGTTAACGCTTTTAAGTTTATTTATTATATATTATTATTATTAGTTAAAATATCCTCTGTTTTGTTAATTACTTTTTAACATCCATAATGTTCTCTAAACATCACCACGAGTTCCTCTCATCAATGTTACTGTTCCACAGCACAGTCTACACTATTTGTTATAAGACAATTTGAAATTGTTAAACAACTTGTCACCAAACCGATTTATGTAAATCAATTCAAAAACCAAACAAAATCGAGCTATGTAAAATTACAAATCGATAAATTGTCAAGTATATATTTAATTATTTTTTTGTCAGTTAATTAAATGCGGGTAAATGAAAGCAAGCTTTCTAAAAAAATTAAATAAAAAAAAACAAAGTGTTAAATATCACATACGATTATGTAAATCCCATTAAACAATAACGAAACCTAGTAACTAGTAGATAAATGCGAGTTTTATATTAGAAGCGCAAGCTTGGATCAATCCAAATTGCATTGTTTTTCTTTATTTGGACCTCAATTTAGATCGCTTCGAGTGATCAATTGAACTATTTGATTCGTACATTTTAAATGTAAAACAAATAAATAAACACACAAAAAAAAGACCCTCAATAAAGATTTTTGAAAACCCGTTAAAGCCATGACTTATTTTTTTCTATCTAATACTTACCATCAGGAAACTATTTTCGTATTATTATACGTGTACATATGAAATAAGATAGTCAAAGAATTTTGATTTTATATTTTTTTTTTATTTTTTATTTATTTAGTAAAATATTCAATTTTTTTTGTAATTTTGAAAAGAAATGATTTTTTTGGTTTATATATGTATACGTATACATATACACATATAATTCTAATTTTGGTAATCTGGTAAATGTGTTTGTTGTTTTTTTTTTTATTGTATAGGAAGCAAAAGTTTGAATGCACAAATTTACAATTACTTTCGACGCGTTAATTTCTTGTTCATATTTTGTTGTTGTTTAAATTGTGTAATAGTAACTGTAGAAAATAGTATATATGTGTATATATAAATATGCACATACATATATATGTATAAATAAATGTATGTATATGCATATGTATATATAACAATTTGTAGAAAACGGCGCATTTTCTTTTGAGTTTTGTGTGAGAATTACACGATTTGACGGTACAAAATACAAAAAGAGACATACACATATATGTACTGTATATATTATTTATATATAGGTAAATATCCATATATATATTTATATATTGGTATTTTAAAAAATCATAAAATACGCTCATTTATCTTGTGTTTAATGCAAAATACAAATATTAAAAACTCGAACTTGCTCTTTTGCTTGTGAAAATTGAATGCATCTCACTTGTGGCTTACGTTTAAACATTATCATTTGTGTATTGTTTGCAAAGTATTTATAATATTCAATCTTTTTCTTGTTGCTGTTTTCTCTATATCTTTATTTTGTTTTGTTTTTTTGTTGTTTATTGGCGGTCTCTGTTTGAATATTTTTATTTATATACATACATGTATGTATTTATGTATATGAGTCAAAAAATTGTAATTGGTATGTTTATGAACTCTTTCTTCAGTATTTGCTTAGTCCGTTTATCATAATAATTTGCCTTAAGACTTTGAAAAATGAATAACTGCATCCATTACTCATCAACACAGAAAACACACACACAAACACACACATGCAGACCAAGTGGTGTAGTAGACAATTTTTGTTGTTGGCTTTTAATCTCAAATAATCAACGGATACGATCATATAGTACATAGCATGCATTCATATATAAATGTGTATATATAAATGTTTGTTTACATATATATATATACGAGTATGTATTTGTAGTTGTTGTGTGTTGACTGATTTGACGCCGTAAGAGTTACAAATAATAATAATAATAATAATAATAATAATGCGATATTTATTATTGTTGTTTACTTCGGTTAATAACTACTCTAGACTGTATATAAAATCAAATCCGCATTTGACAATTTGCCGGTTTCTTGATGTTCTTGTTGTTTCTAATTTTTTCCATCATTTGTTGTTTTTGTAGCTTTAGATGTAGTAGTTATTGTTGTTGGTAGTTACCGGATTCCCGCATGCTATCTGGTTTTTGCAGTGATTTCTTGTTATTCTTGTAAAAGGTGTGTGTGTGTGTGTGTGGTGGTTGTTGTTGTTGTGTATGTATAGAATTCTGATATTTGCTCTTTTAGAACAAAAGGCATCTGGTCTTCTTCCGTTTTTTAACTTGCAGTGCAGCCCTAGTTGCTGTCTCGAATACCTCTCGAACACCCTCCTTGGACTTGGCCGAGCATTCCAAATAGGCAAAGGCATTAATTTTCTCAGCCATAGCGCGTCCCTCCTGCGGCTTAACCGGCTCCTGCTTCATCTTTGCGAGATCCTAAAATTGAAGAATTGAAAAAATCAATTTAAAAAATGTTTAGAACAAGTAACTGTGTCGATCAGTGATGCCAATTTGGCCTTTATTCGAATAGATTTGTACTATTTTTTAAAATCTCAAACGTCTTCTATCCGAAAATTTGGCCTTTTTTGAATAGTTTCTCACTATGCCAATATTCGCGAATAAAATGGGAGAACGTTGAAAATACGATAAGTTCGTATTAATATTGCCTTGGTCAAATGCAAAAGTAGAGAGGGTGTTCAACCAAGTTAATTTAGTAAAAACAAAATTAAGAAACAGTCTTGAAATAGAGAAGTTAAATGATATTTGAAATTTAAGGTAAATGTGTATATTATAAAATTTTTTAATTATATGTTTATGTATATTATATCTTCTGAAGATTCGGATTACGTCAACACAAGTCTTGTTGCCATCTTTATCAATTACCTGACAAATACCTAAGGCAAATTGGAGCCATGGCGACATATGACTTAAAAGAAAAGGCCGAGGATAATATATTAGGGTGCACGAATTTTTCGAAATAAATGGTACCCTATATTCGTAATCTAGGGTGAATTCTAAGATGATTTGTTGACTATAGTTCCAAAATCAATTCCGTTTTTCAACTCCAAAAGCGAGGACTAGGAATAGATTTAAGATCTATGGTGAAAACATCTTAGAATTGAAGGTAGATTACTAATATGGGATGCCATTTGTCAATTTTTTCGATACAAATCGATGCACTCTTTAAAATATTATTTTCAAAATTATCAAGTATGCCCTCAAACTGATAAATTTAATAAAATGTTGTCCTATATTTTATTTTTTCATCATTTTTTCCCGGTTTTGTTTGGATGTTTTGTCCTATTTTTCCGAAAAATAGTTGGCATCACTGATGTCGATAACTTACCCGAATTGTGTTGGGATCATTTCGCAAATCTTTCTTATTGCCTACCAAAATGATTGGAACATTGGGACAAAAGTGTTTGACCTGTTGGAATTTGAATGTTGTTAATAATTGTTGGATTGAATTGTCACATTTATCTTGGGGTTGCCACAGAAATCGAAACCGAATCGAAGCCGAATATCTCTCAAAAATGTATAGAGATTTGGAAGATTTTCGGTTGGTTTCGCTTTCTGTGGTACACCTGATTAAGACTATTTAATTGCTTGCTTACCTCTGGTGTCCATTTTTCGGGAATATTTTCTAGTGAATCGGGTGAATCCACTGAGAAACACATAAGTATAACATCGGTATCGGGATAACTCAGCGGTCGCAGTCTGTCGTAATCCTCCTGACCAGCTGTATCCCATAAGGCCAACTCCACCTGTAAAACATAAACAGAATCATGTCATTACTCAAATTGTATTGTATATAAACACACACATGTAACTAGGGTATATATCATATAGTTGGGATGGAGAAGTGATAACGCCCGTTCGTTAAGTTTGCAATTATGTAGCACAAAAGCGTTTCCATCACAAAGACCAAGTCAACGTCAAGTCAACTTCAGACGAGAGTCAACTTCAAGTTGAAAGATAGCAAGGAACTGGCGGAAATGCCGAACGTATTAATCAGACACAATACGTAGGAATGACGTGAACGACAGCCACAGACACAGATACAAATACAGATGCAGATACATACATACATACATTTTATATTTACGTTACGTATATGTATGTATGTACATCATATGTAAGCACTATCCAAACACTAGCGACGCCATATTGTGCTGCGCAAATTGTTTATGTCGAAAAACGTATGAAAATATTAGAAACGAAACAATTTGCAAAGTATCCAACAACAAATATACAAAACATGACTTAATGCAAATCCAAATGGCATACAACATTTCTTTATTTTGTTGTTGTTACAATTGAGAGCAAGAGCGGAGCGCACTTTACGCTCCAAACGTGAGCACAGGTACCAATTGGACACGGGGGAGGTAGAAAGAGCGAAAGGCTAGCAGGCAGGGAGAGAGAGCGAGGTAACGCGCAAAACTGTATGTGCGCAACGGACTTGTATAAGACGAATGAAAAGAGCAAGAGCAAGAGGAGAGCAGAGCAGAGAAGAGCAGAGCACAGCAAGAAACGGAAGGAAGGGAGCTCGCTATACAAGTACATGTATTAGTAGTAGTACTAGCCCTGTCTGTGTATATTCGTGCGTACCAGTCTGTTTGTATGTGTGCGTGTTTGTCTGTGCCCGTGTCGTTATATGTGTGCAAAGAGGAGAGGATGAACGGGAGAGACGGAGTCAAGTATGCCTTCCGACAATTGATATTGACTCACAACTTTTTTCTTCTTCTTCTACAAGTCGAGTGCACTGGAGAGAGGAAAGGGTGTCATGTGGGGGAGGGAGACACACAGCGCGAGAGAGAGAGTGAAAATATACAAAACAAAAATTGATGATCAGATGCATTTTTATGCTGTGGTGGATGAACTTGGATAAACATATAGTGAACTTACCTGCTTTCCATCGACTTCGATATCGGCAACATAATTCTCGAAGACAGTCGGCACATAGACCTCGGGGAATTGGTCTTTGCTAAAGACGATCAGAAGGCAAGTTTTACCGCAGGCACCATCGCCGACAATTACCAATTTCTTGCGAATCGTCGTCATTGGAGGTTCTGGAAGTGGCAGAGCAGATGCAACAACAACGACGACGCGTTGTGTTTAATTTATTTGCGAAAACTGCGCGAGCTGGTTGAAAATATCAAAGTGAAAAAGCCATACACTCTCACACACACAGACACACACTCACAAATCAACAACAACACACGTAGAGCCAGCCACAATCTCTCTCACTCTCCGCACACACACACACACACACACTTTGAGTCATACACTTTGAATGGCTCTCTTGCTTGTTTGTTGTTGTTGCTGTTGCTGCTGCTGACGATCTATAGCAAAGAAGAAGCATCAGCGAACAGCCGCATGAGGCGTTTTTTGACAATCACCCGTTTTGTTGGAAGTGGGGGTTCTTTTTGGCCAGTTATGAATGTATGTATGTACATGTGTAACTAAATCAAACTGCAACTGTCTCCAATTGTTCAACACATTACATATATACAAATAGATATATACATATGTACATATGTATATACTATATGTATTTGAAAGCCCGTGATTTTTATTTGTATTGAAGATTCGCCACTGTTCTAATGCACATACATACTTATATATATTTACTTTTTAAGTATATTCGAATGTTTTCTTTTTTTTTTCTTTTGCTTTTTTGAAATAGTCCAATGGTCGCGTCATAGGTTTGTTTCCTTGCCCGCCACCAACTCTTCGTTCGTTTATTCCAAAAACATCATCATCCACTCGCATTTATGTATATACATACATACGCACATATGTATATTGTCTGTGAGCTCGATTGCATAGCTGTGTGTGCGCGCAGTTGTATGTATGTGTGTGTGTGGAATTTTTTCACTGCTCTTTCAACTTTTCTCACTTACAATTAATTATATTTTTTGTAACACTCAGCACGAACTCGACACTTAATATGCTTACAAAATGGCACAAATTTGTTGATTCTTATGCGTCGATCGTTATTCGTTTCGTATAAAATGTATTATAATAAAAAATTCGACGTTTTTTTTCTCATGCAAAATGACGATGAATTTTCTTGGTAGATGAACAACCAACGCCTTCGTGCGCTGCAGTGCTGCCACCTTTTTCGAAGGTTGCCCATCCGGTAAAAACTTCCGATCTGGCTCGCTTTTTTTAATCATAAATTAGGTACATTTCAGAGAAGGGACTTGGAAATTTTTAACCTTTTTTTAAATTATATTTAAGCTAGATTTTTTAAAATTTTTCCAGAATGAATAATCTCATTTATTTATATATATATTTTTTCGTTTACAAACTGAAATTGGGTTTTTTGCGTTTTTAAAATATGAAATTTTTCATTAGAGCTGGCAGCTTGGCCGTCCCAGCTGATTTCCAAATGCAGTTTCTGTGCTGCCAACTTGATTTAATAGTCACGTCGCAACAAAAAAACGGCGTGGCAACCTTTGGATGCAAATGTGCGCGCGGTTCTAAAATTGAGCAACAATTTGTTTAAAAGGCAATAAAATAACGACAATTCCAATGCAATTCGAAATTAGATCAAATAAAGGTGATGTTTTTTGAATCGGAAATTTTTATTGGATGGTTGAAAAAACGGAACTTTTGGTAACAATTATTTTGCGGATTACTTATTTGTTAAAAAAGCATTGGCGTTCCTACTATATCTGAAATTGGGACATTTTTTATATCAAGGAACGGTTTGGCGATGTTGTTTATGTGGAATGTGCTTACTGTCCCTCAACAAAGAATTTTTATTTATTTAAAAACCTCCCGAGGGGTGACGAATATACAGCAATAATAAATCTATTGAATTGAATCTTATTGTCAAATTATACACTTGTAAAATATAGAATTTTTATTTTTAATTGCTCGCCATGACTACGTTTAGGTCCGACAGATTGTGGTAGTCGATATTTTGCAGGGCTGCCAAGCAGATTTAGTGCAGTTCAATATATTCTTAGTTTTAACAGTTAATATCTAAAAAATTAAAAAAAAAACGATATTTTAATGATATTAACAAGTCTTTTATTAAAGGTCAAAATTGTCTCCAGTGCTGGAATAGTAATACAAGTCTAACTTAATAATTGATGATTGATGCTTTTTATATGTATTTGTATTTAAATGGAATTTTAAATAAGTTCTTATGAACGACGGTATTATTTATTTAACTAAATTTATCACATCGTCACCAGAGAGACAATATTTTAATGGATTTTTATTTTTAACATTGCTATTTTTGTTGGCAATCAAAAGCACTACCTTAGAAATTTTAGAAATGCTTTAATCCCATACAAATAATAACTGTTTCTTAGTTAAATTGTAATATGAATAATTATTATATGATATTTATGTAATTTGGACAAATGTTTTTCTGCATGAGATAAATGAAACATTCATCAGTTGTCTGGGATTGAAAGTGTTATATAAACTAGTGTGATCAATTCCATATTTATATACATTTTATTGAACTGTTACTATTTAATATGAATTTATAATTAAGTGAAAATAGGAAGAAATTGAACCTTAACGATAAATTACAGGCCTTAGAGCTATAACGCCAAGGCCTCTCGTCCTCTTAGTTGCTAGATATATGATTAAAAGCTCAAGCTACCATAAACTACTGGGAGTTATGGGTGGCAGATGATTACCACATCGGGGAAAGTTAACTGGCACGGGCGGTAGATCCTGCAGAGTGCCGATTTGAAAGACCAGATTCATGCCGATTACAATGTGATATTGGAAGTGGCAATGAAACAGCCAAAAGCCAGGATTATCGGCCCGGAATCGCAACACGGCATATCCATTATTCGGCACCGCAACCGTATCCTTTAGCGATGGCTTGAGATACTGACGCTCCAGCATGCCACGTTGATCCAAGTCCAGGGCATGCTTTAGGTTCATTCGCTTGATGTTCGTGTCCGGGGATCGACCCATTCCAAGGACATAGAAAGATGTGCCATGCAGATGGAACGGATGACTGATGTTGATCTGCTGCACTTCATCAACGAGAACCACCTCGACAATTGCATTCAATGGAATGTCAATCTTGTGCGTGCACTGACAATTCTCCCCGCAATCCGACGGCCTATTATCCCCATTGCAGTAATACTCCTCCGGTATGTCCTTGTACTGGGACAACATAGGCGAGGGCGGAGCTATGTATGAGACCTCGTCTATAAGGGATATTAGGTGGTCTGCATCGGAGGCGACTATATGTAGAATAAATTGGGTTAATGCAGGTTGACTATGAACTCCTGTCATCGATGCGAGCTGTCTTCTGGACAGGATGTTGCATCGCTTGCTATGATTAAGATTAAGAATTAAACAAAGACTATATATTATAAAGATGATTGTCATTTCTATACCATAAATAATATAAAATTGATATCATTTTTTTAATTTACACAAAAAGAGACCCAGGAATTAATATAAAGTGAATTCTTTATAATATTTTGTTCTCGATATCCTTACTATTTCCATAGTATAGCCACTGTTCGAAAAATATTAGAAAAATCTAGAAACGTCACGATCGATCCTAATAATATATAGTCTTTGAAGTTAACACACTTAGAACTATTACTAAACATAAACATAAACATTAGAATTATCACCGTAATATTCGATTCAGACACTTAATTATAGTACGTAAATCTACTGGGGGGTTAATAAATTAATAGGGATGCAATTTGTGTAGCAGGAGGAATAACGAGGGGCGATCCATAGATGCGTTGCTGGTGCTGGTGCTTAGTACCAGGTTACAGGTGGAACATGGTCACCGCATCGGGGGAATCGTGGCGGTACCGGGGGCAGGTCGGCTTGTGTGCCGATGTGAAAGACGAGATTCATGCCGATCACAATGTGGAAGAGAAAGTGACAGTGGAAAAGCCAATAGCCGGGATTGTCGGCTCGGAAGCGCATCACGACATAACCATTGTTGGGCACAGCAATTGTATCCTTTAGCGGTGGCTTCGAGAAGTCCCGCTCCAGCATTCCCATGCGATCCAGGTCCAGGGCGTGCTTGAGATTGATCTTCTTAATGGACTTGTCCGGCGATCGTCCCAAGCCGACGACATAGAAGGCCGTGCCGTGCAAATGGAAGGGATGACTAAGATTCACCTGCTGCACTTCATCCACGAGGACAACCTCCACAATTGCTCCCAGCGGTATATCTACCATGTGGGTGCACTCACAGTTGGGTCCACAATTTGGCGGACGGTTATCGCCGTTGCAGAAATACTCCGGCGGAATGTCATCGATCTGCGAGAGCGGCGGAGCCGGAGGTGATATGTAGGAGATTTCATCGACGAGCGAGGTCAAATGGTCACCGCTAGGCACAACTGTGTATTCGTTTGTGTGTTGGTAGCGATCAGTTTGTGTGATTGACCAATTGATTGACCGATTGAAGCATTTGTCGATCATTTTTTTTAGTACAAGTAACGAGTATAAAAAGTCAAGTGTTAGTTTAAGCAACAGGCAATCGATTATTTACCAAAAATGAACACTTGGCTTTGAGTTACGTACCCAGAAATCTATTGTAGGTGTTCGGTATGAAGAGTGACTTCGGGTCGTACACATAGAACCTGAAAGGTAGAAAGATCTTCACATCGGGTCGCTCAACCAAAACGCTTTTATCCACTTTCTTAGCATTCTTCAGATTTGAAACACAAATCGCATCTGCACGTTTGCGATCGCAAATCGCATCCAAGGGGTTAAGAATCTGTAAACAATATCAAATATAACATGCATAAAATACTAATCATACTATAAAATTTATTACTGAGTATCAAAACTGTTTTTTCGGGTCGCATACTTAACTGAAAATGTATTTTGAGCGTTGAGGCTTGGTGCAAAAATATAGAGATTATAGTGAGAGTATAGTCATGTAATTAAATTGATTAATTAAAAAATTTACACATTTTAATATTTAATGAAAAAATAAAAAATATGTGAATTGTTTAATTTTGTCAAAATATTTATTCGACTGTGCTTATAAAGTTTAAAGATATAGTTGGTGTATATGTAGTAAGGGAATTGTGGTACACATTTTGTTTTATTTTACACATTTTTATTAAAATTGATTTAAACAATAAATATACATTTAACGGGCAGTTAATTGGGTTCTGTTCATGCTTTACAAATCATCAGTTTCTTTTATCCTGTTTAAATATTGATTTCTTTTGCTGTTCTTTTTTTTTTTTTTTTGTTTTGTACAAGTTGCATATATGTATATACGATGTACTCGTATTTATTTAAACAATAGCAAATGCATGTTGTGCGTTAATGATAATTGTCAAAATTCGCAGCTATTAAATATGACTGTGAGAAGCCAATGAGAGTATATTGGATTTAATAGACCCTAGGCATTAGGCATTACATACAAGTATAGTTAAGCATAATACATACATAATTCATTTATATAGACATTTTATGTACATTAATAATTATTTATAAAGATTTAGATATACATAGATATACAAGTATATTCATTTCCATTCGCATTTCACACACAAATAATCCCTGCACTTTTCCCGAAATTTTCCCCTACCTCTGGGAAAAGGCGGAATTTGCAGAGAATTTGTTTAGGCACCAGCGTGTTTTCATTTCGGCCCTTCTATACACATACATTAGTTTAAATATACACTTTAAACATAACATTATTAACACTCGGCAGATAGTAGAGCATCGGGGTGTCGTTGTACTCAGGGGGATGGTGGGGAAACTCTTATATTTTATGGCTGCATTAATAACTTTTTACATTTGTTTTTTTCTTTTTTCCAAATTGGTGGTTCTAAGGGAAAGAAGACGTATTGCTTGATGCAATTTTGTGGCAAGCTTGTGCGGAAGGAGGTAAGGGAATGTGGGTGAGGGTAGGTGTGGGGGTAATATTATACAGGAAGCTGTGCTTTACAGGGTATATACAGACGTGTACATACATACTCATTGTGCTGTTGTTGTTCATCATCTTCTTCTCTTTCTTTATCTCTTTCTCTTTCTCTAAAAAAAAACTTTGTACAAACTGTTCAGCTGGTTCAGTAGGCAGGTCCACTTTCTAGTTACATATTTTAACTTGTTACTCGTATTTAATTTGCTTTTCTTGTTGCTGTTGTTGTTGTTGTTCTTGTTTGATTGTTTATTTGTTTAGTAAGCGAAACTCCCCATGTTGTTGCTTAGTTAATGGGTATGGGCGGAGTGTGATCGCCACAGGTGGGGAAACCAGGTGGCACTGGAGGCAGATCCGCATTTGTGCCCACTTGCAATATCAGATTCATGCCGATGACAATGTGGAACAGGAAATGACAATGGAACAGCCAGAAACCTATATAGAAAGTGAGGTTAATTTCACCCTTCAATCAAGCGCAACACAATTCAATCGCAATTACCAGGATTATCTGCTCGGAAACGGAGCACTACGTATCCATTATTGGGCACAGCGATTGTATCCTTGGTCGGTGGCAAATTGTACTGTCTGTGCAATAGACCGCGTCTGTCCAGATCGAGCGCATGTTTCAGATTGATCTTCTTCACTGTCGAGTCTGGAGATCTGCCAATACCGATGACACTGAAGCCATAACCGTGCAGATGGAATGGATGCGACAAATTCGGTTGTTGTACTAAAAAAAAAGCGAAATTTAAAATCGATAAGTTTAGGTTTAACTTGGGATTAAGAGGATCACTTACCCTCATCGACGAGCACAACTTCCACAATGGCATTGAGGGGTATATCGATCTTGTGGGTGCACATGCAGTTGGGTCCACAATCCGCCGGACGATTATCTCCGTTGCAGAACTGCTCCGGATTGATCTCATTGAACTGCGAGGTGAGTGGAGCCGGAGCCGACAAATAGGAGATCTCATCGATCAGCGAGATCACATGATCGCCCGTCGGAGCCACTGAAAATGATGGAGTTATCAATCAGTAATCCAAAGGTTGATAGAAAGTTAGACTTATATGCTAAGTTTGTGTTAAAAATAATTAATTATATTTAAAATGTAATCAAAAAGAATTGTTTCGAATCAAAAAAGAGAAAACTAATAATTTATTAACAAGTTATAAAAAAAAAAACAAAAATAGCTGTTGCAATTTAGATTTTAATTTAAGATTCAAATGTACTTCTAAAGATTTAAATTAATAACAAAAATTTGTTTATTTTTTTTTATTTCTTCTCTTTAAAAGTATTTTTATATTTTACTATATAATACTATATTTACTTCACATTGATTTGTTTAGTTTAAATTGTAACGACTCTTCAAGTGTAATAAAAGTAATAACGCCATAGACGATTGTAAGGTACCAAATAAAAATTTAAGATATTTGTAACTACAAATTAGGAATTCGAACGATAAAAAAATCGATGCAAATCTTTAGGCAAATTGTATATCTCAATTAAAAAAGACATAACTCATGTTATAACTGTTTTAACTAATAAATATTAAATCTTTGAAAGATATAATGAAAATGTTTTGAAAACATAACCTTATATTTATATATTTATATTTAATTTGTTCTTCTAGGTTTTGGACGGAGAAAATAATATAATATTCTTTTCATAAATTGGCTAGGTAGATTATATTAAAGTACCGGTAATACAAAAAAGTATATCAAAGGGTATTATTAGATGTTCTTAGTTTGCTTACCCAGGAATCTGTTGTAGGTGTTAGGCTGGAAGAGGTCCTCGGCGCGATAGACAAAGAATCGGAATGGCAGGAAGATCTTCACGTCCGGCTTCTCAGCGAGCAGTCCCCGATCAATTTCGAGAGCGTTCTTCAATTGACTCACGCAGATGGCGTCGTTCCGTTGACGGTTACATTGTGCGTCCAAGGGGTTCATGACCTTTTGTTGTTGTTTTTGTTCGTTATGTCATAGTGTCATTATGTCATTAGGGTTGTATATATATACAAGTGCGGCACAACAACAATTGCATAATTGTAAGTTGTTGTTGTTGTGGTTGTGGTTGTTGCAGGTGGTGCATATTTTTTTTAGGATTGGAGTGAAGGATTTTTATTTTTTTTTTTGGGAAAGAAGATAGAGAAAAGTATTTAGTTATCGGTCTCGCTCTCTATCTCTCTTTTTTATATTTACAAGAGATATTTATATATATATATATACGTATTTACAATCCCTTAACATATATTTGATAGGCATATTTATTATACAGGTACTTACAGATTATCAGTCTCAATCTTGAGAATAGAAAGTGCGACGGAAATTCTACATGGATGTACATATTTACTTGTGCAGCGTTGTTCCAACCTCAAATCCCACCCTTAACTCCACCTAAAGTATATTATTACTGTACTGATAAACTTCTTTCAAAACTAGATAAAAGTCGAACACAAATTTCTTCTCAGTTTTTTAAATTTCTTTTTTAACACTCCTTCCAATTAATTTAAATAGGCTGTAAGCTAAAACTTCTCCAAAATTTGGAAATAAGTATAATGTAAAGTAGCTCTCCAATCTAAGGAAAGGATGATGAATCTCCCCAATATAATTAAATTGTCATCTACTTATTATTAATTAATTAATAGCTTTTCCTTTTAAACAAGTTGAAAGTTATACCCTGATAAAATCTAATATCAAGAACATTCTTCCAATAATTTTAATTCTAAATTAAGACAATTTTAATAGAAATGATATTAAAAATTTGCAATGCGTTCTTTAGATGAAAATCTTGGATCTTTTTTATCAGGAATCTAAGGAAACTACGACTAGTGAAATAATCTTTTATGAGGAAGTTATAGAGAGTTCCATTCCTATTGTGTGAATCTAGAGATGTCTAACTGATTATCAGATACAAAGAAGAGCAGGAAGCTCCTTTACTTTCAAAGTGGAGCTTGTGGTCAAGTAGGGAAATGTTGATAACTTACCACACCCTGGGGAATGCCGACATCGTAGGTGGGAGGAGCTGAGGCAGGCTGATAGGGACCACGGGCATAACGGAGAATGGCCAGTTGCTGGGCACGACGGATGCCGCATTCGCCGAGACCACGGAGTTGGATCCAATAGGCACCCACGGGCTGATCGGCAGTGATGATGAAGTCATAACGTTCACCTGAAACAGAAAGGGGAGAGTTGTAAAAGACTCGCAGGGATTGAAGAGACTGGTATCTACCTGAGAATGAGATGATGGTGTTGACATTGACGGGATGCACGGGCTCGCCGTCAGTGGCAATGACGGTCATGCCGTGTCCCTCGATCGTCACCTGGGCGGGACAAACGGAGGCGAAGGCGTTGATCATGCGGAAGCGATAACGTCGTCCTGGTGTGATTGTGAAGATCTCGAGGGGAGTGTTGGTCATGAAGCCGGTGTTGGGATCCCTGAACTGCCCCTTGCCGTTGATCAACATGGACTCGGGATCCTGGCCAGTGTTGACAGCCAGACGACCAGGATAACGCTCAGCCGCATCCTCGTGCAACCAATCGCTGATGAGCATAATGTGTGTGGTCAGATCAAAGTCGTACAGATGCGAGTTGGGATCACGTGAGGGTGGCTGACGCACCACCACACTGCCGTACAGTCCGTCCAATTTCTGGAGACCCGTATGGGCGTGCCAGAAGTGTGTGCCGGCATTGCCCGTCCATTGGTAGCGGAATGTGTTGCCCTGCTGAATGGGACACTGTGTGACGAACGGGACACCATCGTAGTACTGCGATCCACGCTGCCAGATGCCGTGCCAGTGAATGGTCACCTCCATGCCCTCCATGTGATTCTCCACATCGATGACAACCTTATCGTTCTCGCACACCTGAATACTCGGTCCGGGAATCATCCGATTTGCCGTGAGAATACCGCGTTCAACGCCATCGGCCAAAACGCATTGACAGTGACTCCACACAGTATTTGTCGCATTTGGCGTGCACACCTGACAGGCACTGTAAGCAATCAATTCGTTATGAATATGAATATGAAGAAAACACAGATCTCAATTTCAAACCAAAACTCTATTTCGATTTAGATCATTATACATTATAAATTTCAACAACAAAAAAGAAAAAAAAAAAAAAAAAACTAACATCGACAGGAAACTAATCATAATCGTCTAATGATCATGTCCGGATGCAGTTTACAAATGGATGTAAATCGTACAATTTAATGCATTACACGATGCATGATTGCTGGCATCAACTAATATGCGAATAGACAACACACTTAATACATTAATACATTTATTGACTGAGACTTGAGAGATGAGGTTATTAAACTAGTGTTGAAGCAGAAGTACTATGATAGTATTTCTTGGATAGAAATAATAGTGGGGACATACAAGAAATTTAAAGAAATCCAATCTAAAAATTTGATTTATTAAACGAAACAAACTTTAAATGAGTAATAATGTTAATTAAAATGTATTTCAAGTGCATACAAATAAACTACTTTAATTTTCGTTAAAGAATTTTATTAGACTTCAGCATTTTCTGCCTATTTTCAGTATTCTCTTTGATACAGCTAAATGTAGCAACATTTAATATCCTATAATTGTTTCTTTCCGGATATACATCCAAAAACTCGTACTTTTGTAGTTTGTTTTCAGTCAGTCTACATTATATCAAAATTTCTTTAACCTTCTCAACTTTAATACGCCTATCTCCAACAACACCCAATTATAGAAAAAATTTCAAGAATTTAAAAACTTTAATTAGTTTTCATTTCATTTTCCTTCACAACTAATTAAATCTTATCATCTTCAACACCCAATTATAGAAAATTCAGCGAAATATTTTTGAACTTGAAATATTTTTTTTATCTTTGAACCTTACCACTTTTTAACACCAACTAACCCCAATACCCAACTATTTAATAGTGTCTAATATAATGATGTAAAGGAAGAATTAAATGATATTGATTGTTGTGCATAGCTAAGTAGAAATAATTGCAATTTGTTAATACTCAGACTGAACCATTATCCAATTTAGTTTTTGGTTTAAATTTAATATTTATTTTATTGTTTATTTTGTTAAATATTCAAATTAAGAAGTCCTAATTAACTTCGATCTAAGTACCTATTTTACTCTTATAGTATTTGTAGCAGATCTATAAATAAACTTCTAAATTAAAGTCTAAGTAAATTCTCTATCTGGAAAATATACAAAATAAGCTGTAATCTATTAAGTTACGCAATCAATTTGGTGCTGCTAAATCTATGCGTAATATTTACTTATCTATAATTTACTCAAAATTAAGATTCCTTAATATGAATATATAATATAATTCATCACTAAAGATCTACTAAATCTTGCGTACATATACATACCTCATCTATCATATCTAATCGTATATATATTTTTGGTATCATTTAAAAATCTTTGAATTTGCCCAGACTTTTTCATATTTAAATTTTATATGTTTGTTTTTATCATTTAAATTAAAATTAAAATTTTTAATTTTAAATTTATTATATTCATTATAATTTCGTTTTAATTTAAGTCAATTGCTTATAGTTGACACTAAATAAATTAATAAATTATTCATCTCTGAAAATGTAATAATTTTTTAAAAATTAATTTCTCTGACACTGTATGAATTTCACTTAGATGTTTTGGTTGAGGTTGAGGTTGTCGAACTACGTGTATCTGTGACGCTGTCAGGTTGACAGTGTAGATACGAATACTAGTGTTAACTTGTTGAGTATACCCCGTTATTATGGTAAGTACGTCTATTGGCGCAGTAGGGCAACAGCTGAGACCCGTAACCGGAGCTGAAACTGAGGCTGAGACTTAGACTTAGACTTAGACAGAGGCTGAGGTTGAAGCTTGTTGTTTACACTTGTAACTTGCAACTTGCAACTTGCAAATTGTGAGTTTGAGAGTTGCATTTGCCTTTGTCTGTGCAGCGAACTCGTACTTGGCGCTTTTTGTTTGTTTATTGCCATAACAGCACTTATGGCGTGGGAATAATTTCCATGCATCCCTCTCTATCCCTCTGTTTCTGTTTCTGTATCTGTCTTTGTCTCTGTCTGTCTCGGTCGCTTGACGACGACGCGGTGACAGCTTAGAGCTTAGTTTTTTTTTTCCTGGTGCTTTAATTTGATTGGGATCTGTATCTATAACTGTGTTTGTATCTGTATCTATATGCATATGAATCTGAATCTGTAACTGTATTAATATGTATCTCAATCTCTTTATATAAAGTCTGTATTTATCTGTACACATGGATTTATATGTATCTTTATGTATATAAATCGAAATCATAATAAAGTTGTATATTTTGTAAGCATTTATATACATATATATCTGAATCGGTATCTTATCTGTCTGTTGTTGTATATATAACTGTGATTGTTTCTGTATCTATATTCATATGTATCTTTTAATATAAAATTTATATTTATATAAACACATGCTTATGTATATAAATCTAAATCATAATAAATATGTTATTCTTTTGTAAGTATCTATTTACATATATGCATGAATCTATCTGATATATCAGATATATATCTTTATCTGTCTGTTTTTGTATATATAACTGTTATTGTATCTGTGTACTTATATACACATGAATCTGTATCTATATCTGCCTGTATCCCTTCATATATACATATTCAAACGTATCTATTTATATTGGTATTTGTTGCTGTATCTGTATCTTTTTAAGCACACCTTAAGCATGTATCTGGAAGACAAGCTGAACTTGCATGCAGCTTAACAGTTGTTTTGTATTCATACTCGCAGATGTATGTAAGTATCTCTTCATGTCAATGACTCCTAATCCTAATGCGGACTTTAATTTTATGATGCCTTAATTGCATCTGCCACTTTATGGACACGTCAAGTCAGCTGATGATCAGACTTTCAATTTTATGGATTATATACGGTTTCCGGTTTCTAATATCCCCTTTCTCCCCTACTACTGGCTACTTAGTACAACTATAAATATACCTGACTTTCGTTAAAGTCATCATAAATGTTGATTGACTGATTACTTACGCTCCCAGCACGGTGTAGTATTCGAGCGTGAAGTGGTAATAACAGATCCTTGGCGGTTCCCCCTCTCGGCAGGCACGAGCGCACTCATCGGGAGCGGACAGGGCGGGATTACGTCGCAGTTCGGCGGTGGCGCTGGTTGAGAAATCCAGATGGCGGAAGGGCGACTTGGGATTCGGCTCCACAACGGTGCCGCTGATCTTATTAGCCGGATAGCGGGCGGAGCTGGGAAGTGTGCCACGCGAATTCAAATATCCGCTGCCTGCAGTCAGCGATGGTTTGCCATTGACAGCTGCCGGCACTGGAGCACCGCTGCCCAAGCTGTTGCTGCTGAGCGGCACGGGGCGTGGCACGCCAGCACCCAGCGAGGGGTGCGTCTGAACGAGGCCATGCGTCGCCGAGTAGAAGGGCGAATCGAAGGGCGTCGAGCTGCCGCTGCTGCCGCTGCTGCTGGGTGTGGCCACGTGCTGTTGCCAGTAGGAACCGGCCGATGTCTGGTCCGACTGTTTGTCTGCAAGCACAGAAATATAACAAATGCTTTGTTAATACTTTCTATTAATTTTGTGTGTGAACTTGGCGCTTTTCAATTAATTTTCAAACTCAAACTCAAGCGCAAACTTCAACTTCAAATCGTGCCCAGCTACGTTTTAAATTAAGTGCAAATTGGCCACAGTTTCTATATCTGTATCTCAGTATCTGTATTTCTTGTTGTTCGTTTTTGTTTTTATTTTTATTTTTTTTTTTTGCCATTCGGCTTTTTGTGCAATCGCCAGAGTTCAATCAGCTCAACGATGACGATGACGCAATGCGCGTTTCGAGTAACTAATTAAGTGCAAAAGTCTTGTATTTGCTTTTGACTAGAAGCCGAAACCATTGGCAATAACTTTTAATGGCCATAAGCGTTGGAGATTTCGATTTTTATTGTATCTTTTTTTATTTTCCACTACAAGTTCTCATTTGTACAGTTTGATTCGTACAAATTAATTTACGCCTGTTTCGCACTCGCAGTACACACACATGCTCATATGTACACATACAGAAATAATAATAATAAAAAATTTACTTTAATGTCCTTTTGTATTTTAAAAAATACACTAAATGAGTATTGTGTTCTTTCATTTAAACAAGACAGTTATATATCAGATTTTTGAAAGAAACCAAGTTTTTATAAATACAGGACCTTAGACTAAATAAGCATAAAACAAAATTAAATAAAACAGTGGAAAATTAAATTGAAAATATCATAGTGTTTTGCCGTCTCTATTGTAATTTCCATCACTGTAATTGGATAAACTACATTTAATGGCAATGCCATTATTATACCATAAAGAATAACAAGAGTTTAATAAAAGGGAAAATTTTAAAATAATGCCCATTGTTTTTAGTTTTTGATCAAACACAGCTGCTGACTTGTTCCACAGTTACAGTCGCAGTTACAGTTACAGTTACAGTTACAGTTACAGTTACAATCACAGCTAGTCACAGTCCCACGCCCATGTACACGCCCACACATCAACATTTACACTCACACACACACTCACAATGCAAATATGCTATCAGTTCAATAGAATTGCATACGGCACAAACAAAAGATTGAGGACACGAACTTCATTTGCCACAAGGTACGTGAAACGCATTTTACAGTGATAAATCAATTGTTCGACTTTGCAACTTTCGCTAGAATAATACATGCCAATAAATTTAAATGCATAACAAGTTTAAATGAAACAATTAAACATGTACTCATTGTCCTATTAAAATAAAGCTCTGATTCACATAATCTCACACACACACACACACACATACATTCGACTAAAAATTAATCCAAATAATAGATAATATCTTGAGGAAGCTAATTTGTTAACATTCAAACATTTGAACATTTTAAATATTCATTAAAGAGATAATCTTTATATTCGGTATACAAATATTGGTTGAACTATTAGGAGCGACATGGAAGCAGACTGATATATAATAGTATTAATTAATTGTGGATAAACTGGCTAAAAAAGAGCTAATTAGGATGTGTACACACCTTTTTACCACACAGTATAACAGTTCTTTTTACAATCGATGCGTATACACTTTTTTACCACAGATTAGTTTAGAGACGGATACAGGGTGTTGACCAAATCCAAACCCTTTTGTTTACAAACATTCTCATGTTACGGTTGACAATTTGAATAATTGTAATATCCTCAATATGACAGTTGAACGACAAATCGTGGAATAATCTAAACGGATGCTAATTTAGTATTCCGTTTGGAAACCCGTTCTCCCGTTCTTAGCTCAAGTGTACAGAAATCATTAAAGTCATTGTGGCGACTAACACAAAATTGATTAATTCAATTTAAATCGTTACACTTGTATGGACAGTTGTTAATTGGGCGGGCTGCTTTAAGACCGAGTCCGTATTCGAATCGGAATTAAATAGCAAGTAAAGAACAGAAAACGAGTACGATTATTGCCAAATTTGTATTATAAACATTTGAAGAATTTGCGAATGGTGCGAATAACATTAACATAGAACTTTGGTGCCGAAATGGTGTGAGATTTTTTGTTTTTAAATGGAAGGTCATTTTACCGTCCAAAATGTGCTCTTAATGACTTTTCCGGCCCAAGTACCGAGAGCTCAGTGTACCGTCGCTTTATGTCGGCTTGGCATTGGCCAAATGTGGCTGTTTGTTACCAGCGTGGGTGTGTTAACAACAATTGTTGCCTGTCCTACATGCAGTCTGTTAAATTTACATTGTTTACATGTAACTAAGTAAAACAATATATAGAGAAATATATCCATAATTGGACAATGTTCATATCCTCTACTCTGTTTCATAAGATGAAAGAAAGCCAGCGCATATTCTTGTATGGGTACGGGTACTCGATATTCGTGAATACATTCGTAATCACGAAAAGTGCAAGTCAAATAATAATTGATTCATACAATGGAATTTTTGCTTCGATATTCCAATCATCCAATCCAATCGAAAATTTTATTCTTTTGTAATAATGGACTTTTGTTTTCCAATCTATTGCTGTTACGGCCTTGACTTTAATGTCGGTGGCAACACCCAAGTTTACAATCCACAATACGATTACTCGTATGTAAATTAATATCATGAAAATTAATTTAAACTGGTGCTTGTTGAATACCATAAAATTAGGTACCTACTGTTTCGGAAACACATATTTCTTTATGGTCTCTTAATTATTTTTTTAAAATTAATTTTACGTTGTAATTATCCAAAGCGATCCATAACAGATTACTTTTGATCCCTAATTAACAATTTATATCAGGGACAGTAAATAATGATTTTTTTGCTATTTTCAAATGAAAAAATCATTCAATTCTAGTAACTGTAAATAAACGTGAAATATACCAAAATTTTCTTTAATGGTAATCTATGCCAATTCTATATGATCTTAAAAATTATGATTTTTATTATTTTACTCATAAAAACTCAAGAAATAATCATTATTTTTTATCAAAAAAATAAAACTCATAGCTTAATGATTATTTCTTGAGTTTTATTCTTTTTAATCAAAAATTAATACTAAAGTTGTTGTTTTTATGAGTCAAAATAGCACCTTGAGTTTTATTTTTGATTTAAAAAGATAAAGATTTTTTTGCTGAAAAGTAATCATATGTATAATAATAAATTTCATAGAATAATGATTATTTCTTGAGTTTTATAATAAATTGAATAATCATGACAGTTCCTGATTTATTTAAAAAATATATAAATAGAAATGTAGATAGTATTTTTTATTTTGAGTAATGAATTGAATGTAATACGATATTGGGGTAATTGTATTTTCACTTCAGTTGCAAACGTGTTTAGGCCTCGTTTTGACCGGCTGAAACAGCTGCAACTTGGCTGTGGATTGCATCTTAGGAAAGTCTAAGACCGGCTAAAGGGGATCACTCGCTGGAGGGGGGAGGGGGGCGAATGAAAGGGTAGCCAAGCAACTTGAACCGACAAAAAGTACTTACCAAATACATGTGCATATGAATAACATTTGTTTTTATATCATTTCATTTCACTCGACACGCTCGGTGGTGGGAGAGAGTTTTGTAGAGTGTGAAGTGCATTGGCAAAATAAGAAGCAACAAAAAAAAAAAAAAACAAAAATAAAAATAAAAAGGAAAAGTATTAAGGGCATAATGACCAAATGCTGAGCCAAGTGCTCGCATATACGAGTATTTCATATGAGTTTGCATGAGTTTGTATGAGTTTGTGGCATTAACGATCTCTATTTATGCACTTGTGGATACACTGGCAACCTGCCTGAAATTGATTAACGATTTGCTATTGCAGCTGTGCTGTGATTTTGCTGTTGCTTGCTGATGCTTGTTTGTCAGGTGGCAATAACCAACAGAAATGGCTAACAATACATGCATACATTGTATCTGTGTGTGTGTGTGTGTGCATTTGCACGCGTTAGCAATCACATTTAGTCACTCGCCATTGCGGCTAACTGTCCGTCTGTCCGTCTGTCTGTCTATCTGTCTGTCTATCTGTTTGTGCCTGCCTCGATCTCAGTCTGATTTTGCTTCACTTTCACAATGAAACCGAAAACTCAACTGTTGGATAATTAGCGACACTAAAACAGAGTGCTCAGGCAATGGGGCAATAAATTAATTAGCTCAACACCGACTTCAGATAATTGCACACAACTAAATCAGTGGTAGTAACCAACATACGAGCACATTTCTGCAGATACATTTGTATCTTTTGTACATAAAAAGTCTTAGCAGGAGTTAAAAAACAATACAATTACACCCTGTGTTCATGGTGAAATTATTATGCCCTGTTTTTAATCATGGTGAGTTATTAACAATGTAACGTATTCATTTAATAAAGACATTGTCTGGAGTTCTTATTTTGTTCAATATGGCAACGAACTTTGTGGTGCAAAGAGTATTGAATATTTTATTTACAATTACTGTGATTTCGTTAAAATAAATAAATATGTGAGGCAGATTGAATACGTCACTTTGCTTATAATTTCACCATAATTGTGCTTAGTTTGTGCATGGTGAAATTAATGAGATAAAGTTATTCTTATTTCACCATGAGAATGAGGGCTGTAATTTATTACACAGTTTATAAGACAGTTAAACATAGTCATTTTGACTTACAATACTTTTTGTTTTATGCTTATAACTGACATTAAATTATGACTTAATATATTCTTATTATAATAAAATTTAAACTTAACTCAAAATTACTTCTTTTGCAATTTGACACTTTCCTCAAAAACGCATTTGAATTACTTGAAAATCAAACAAAAATACCTAAAAATATAAATAAATATTGGGCGAGTTGATATTTATACTTATGTTCAGGTGCATCGTCTTCTTATGCATCGCTGAGTGCACTTTGTTTGTTTGTTGTTGTTTATGCATTCATCCATACAATCTGAGTACTTGTTTAATTTATAATTTTAATTGGCACTTTTTTCATTTGTCGTCTTGTTGCTGACGCTCTAATTTGGCCACATTAAAATTAATTATTGTTTATACTCAAGCGTTGTGTCATTATTTTTTCGGTTGTGTTTTTGGTTTTTTTTTTCTTGTTTTTTTTATTTTGGTGTTGCAAGTGACAAGGCGTGGAAAGTACTGCGTGTTTATATTTCTGTTTCTGTTTAACATTTCATTTTCATAAGTAGTATGAATTTTAAAAAATTGGAATGTCTGTCTGTACTTCAGTATCTGCCTCTGTCCCTGTCCCTGTGTCTGTCCCTGTGTCTGTACCTGATTGTTGCCTTAGTTTTGTGAGCGGCATGGGTTTGCAAACAAAGCCAAACATTCAAACATTCAAGCCGGACCTCAAGACATAAGCTTGTGGAACGGTCATAAATCTTAATAGATTTGTAAACTGGCAAAGTGAAAGTGAATTAGACAATCAATCTATTTTTTTTCTATTTTTTTCTATTTTTTTTTGGCATTTTTCTCAGAAATTATCTCGTCTAGGGGTTAAGTATTCATTAGGCTTAGTTTGTTTGATAAAGACACGTTTAGTTCAAGTCCATAGTCAAATTTGATGATTAAGCCGTAATGTGAATTGAATTGGACTTTCGAGCGGTCGGTCGGTCCCATTGACTGGAACTCCAACTGGAAGTGGAGCTGCAACTGGAAGTTGGGGTTATGGTCAGTTGGCTGGCTATATAAGAAATGCGCTCACGTTCCAGCCAATTGGCGGCATAGGTTGAGGTTGTAACTTAATTGTGCTCGTAATGCCAGGTTGTTGCACAATAAATATTACCATCGACGCTGTTGCTTATTAACTGGTTTTTTTGCTAGAGTATAACTATAACTATTACTATTATTATGGCTAGTATTATTATTATGAATATTATTATTATTATTACTGCTAGTGTTACTTTTACTAGTATTGCTAGTAACACTGTTTTGTTTGTCCATTTGACAGCACTTTTGATTGCAGACAGCAAGGTCATAATGAGTTGGTGGCGCCTCCGTTTGCTTGCGGCTTGTTCAACCTCTTGCGCCCAAGTGAACTTTCACTTTACCGCTGCAAAACAAAAAAACCTTTACGCTCATAAAAAGTGTAGCAGTCAAATTCTGTTTTAATTCATTTTTTCATGCTTTTCTGTTCCTTTTTGAATAGTGTATGAGTCATTTATAAACCCACCTTTTGTAGTTCACAAAAACAAAAAAAAATAAAACACGCCCACCTTATAACTTTTACTTAATGCCAAATAATTAGATTAGAACACACATGAAAATATATAGTTAATATTGTATTTCCTCATTCTTACGGCATGACCAAACAGTTTTTTTTTAACAGTTAGTCAAGTAATTGTTTATTTGAAAAATAAAATATAAAAAAATTAATCTCAATGCATTTTTTATATCCGTTTTAGCCTTGTTTTAAGAATCACCAGCAGCTATAATAAACTCAAAAAATAATACCAAGGAAAACTTGTACTCTGCAAAATGAAGTATGCAAATTTTGTAGTTTGTCAAAGCAATTACTTGACTACCTGTATATATATATATATATAATATTCGATGGTGTCTTTATGTAACAGACTATCCTAACTTGGTAGCAAATGCTTAGTCAATTGTTATTTCAACTCCGCGGATTTACCTTAACTAAAAGTTAACGACTCTCCAGTTCGTGTTATGAAATATTATATATATGCCATTTTATATCATTTCTTTGATGTGGTTAATGTCGCTGCTGTTGCTGTTGTTGTCGTTGTTGCTTTGCTTTGTTGTCGGAGTGTGACTCTTGGGGCATTGTTTAATTTTGGAATTGCAACTGCCTAACTTTCCACAGACGTATGTCCAATTATATTGTAATCTATTATAGTGTAAGGTCCATTATAATATACTTCCCGAATGCCAACTTATAATCCCAATGCCCCTTAAGCCCTTAGTTTGTCCGAAAAGCATAATAATTGTACATTCTAGAGGAAAACTGGGTCATGTTGGGCCAATTCAAGCACATATAGTAAGGTGAATTGTAAATTGTGGGCCTGCCATTGCGATTAGAAGGGGCTATATCATATTTAACAGTAGGCGATGTCTACTATCACAAGTAGGGTAATTGAAAGCCACGACCTTCTGTTTCATTTGAGCGACAACCACAGCTGATTGAATGCTTTTGTGCAATGGAGGATTTTTGATCGCTGGATATTTGAAGTATGTGTATGTGTATGTGTATGTGTATGCTAACAATTAAGTAACCTCGACATGGGTGCCAATACATTCATCAAAATGTAGTGTAGTGTACATTTTCGAAGGGTGTGGTCAGGTGAATTTCGGAATGTTGAGGCAGAGTAAAGGGAAGAAATGATAGATAATAAACATTACAAGATTAATCGAATTCCTAAACAACTATTATGCAAAAAGGTGAATATGACTTTGAAGAGAGCGACTGCAATTTGTACATTTTTTTGCAATTCATTGCAAGATCAAAGTGTGAACAAACATTTCAAATTTCTTAGATAATCTCGTATATGGTGCAATTACAATACAAATGACATATTTCAATATGATAAAGTATGTAAAAAAAAGCTTTATTCACATGTCTTCTTTACAAATTAAATATCTCTATAGAATTGTGGTGTATTTCTAGTATTTTTAAATGGCTTTTTTCCTACTCTTTTTTTTGTACAAATGACAAAACTTTGAATTGCACATGTAACACAAGTGCACTAACATATGGTGTCCATAGTAAACTAAAATATATTGCCATCATAAACTAAATATATTACTGCAATAATCGTAAAGATTCAAAATGCACACGCAACGTAATTCGGAAACCGCAGTAAAATGTTACACATCTATACACATGGAAAATATGAAACATCAGGCAATACAAAAGACTTAGACAACGAACGTAGAAACTTTTCTGGCTTTTATGTGTCTATGGAACTTTTATGCTGAATTCAACTGTCCAATAAGACTGTAAATAAGGATGAATGACAACTTACATATATGTAAATATATGCGTTTGCAGATACCCATAAATTACGTGCTTATTAAACCAGATGAATGTGAATCAATTTGCATATTCACACATTTATTTGTAACAGTATTTACAAATGTTCATTTATTTGACGATTCGGGTAAACTGTGAATGAACTCATCGTAAACTATTTTGGACATCAAGCAGTTTATCCGATGCGAAGCTTTCTTTGCTCATTCATTGATGAGTTGGGCTTTTGGGATTATTATGACCATTGTCAACTCAACACATACATATGTATGTATTTTGTAATGCAAATATACATAATCAATTCACACACACACACGCACACAGAGTGTGACATCGACCGATGTTACGAGTCAAGTTCAGGGCTAACAACTAATGCTAACAAAGTCGCTTTTGGCCAAGATAAACGTCAACGTCTTCTTCACAAGTTGTAATCTTAAAACAGTTAACTCTTAGGTTTTATAAACCAATCAGGGCAGTGTAAAAATTAAAGCTCACAACTTTTTACACTTTATTGATAATATTTAATATAATATTTATTCGTCCAGTTTAGATTAAGAACTTAATTATAAAAACGAGATAGTTTTTTAACTATTCTCGTAAGTTTAGCGTGAGCAAAAGTTCCACATTACTAACTTTGGTAAGATATTTGAAGTTAAATGTATTTAATGTGTAGAAGTCAGTTTCAAATTAAAAAATATCTGTCAGCTAAAATGTAACTTGTCTATGAAATAACAGACCTTAGTAAACTAATGGTAATTTAAAACAAAATAGGATCTGTTATAGTAAGGGAAGGACTTAGTTAACTTAGTTTGCTGTCGATGGAATATTATATTACGAATTCGCTGGAAATTAAATAACTCATAAACGACTTTGCTTAATTAAAAGCTGACAAATATAATTTTAACGCTGTTGACATCGAATTTTTACGTTAGCTGATTTTTTGGTAAGAGAACTATCGAACTATCGATTGTTAGAGTTCTATGTATAAGTATATGCAATATATACTTTATTTTAATTGGCAACAATTTAAAGGTATTCAAACTTATTTCAATTGTTTTTGCCTGTAATCGAAATTTGTTTAGCTGAATGCAATGCATAAGTATGTGTGAGTATATGCGTGTGTGTTTATAGGAGAATACCTTTCACTTAGTGACCAAATGCCTTTAGGAATATGGCCATTTGTCTTCCGCATTGTTGATGCCAACAACAAATTCGTACTCAAATGCAACTCATTGTTTTCAGTATTAGTTGTTGTTGTTGTTGTTGTTGCAGTTGTTGTATGAAATTGGCAACTGCAGTGTACCGTGCCGGTGGCCGGTGTTCCATTCACGTGCACAAAATTGCGCCAAAATATCAAAAGCACCCAAAAAAAAAAAAAAAAGAAGCCAAAAAGTAATAAAGAAAATGAAAATGAAATACAAAAATGAGAAGTAAAAAAAAAAATAGACAATGGCGACGGCGACGGCGACGCATGGCCCGGCAATTAGCTGAAAAGAGAGGGAGACAGCGGCGACACGATCGAAACTGCCACCGCAACGTGCAACGTGCAACGTGCCAACGATGCAAAAACAATGAAATTAAAGACTGCAACAGTCACAGCAGCAGCAACAACAACAACAACAACAACTGCAACCACAGCCAGTTGCAATGTTGCATGCAACAGACGCTGCAATTAATTACGAGTATGTGAAAATGCCAGAAGCATTTGAAGCATCTGAATACGTTTACTCACAGTGCCAACGACTTGACTTTACGGTCTACGATCTACAGTCTACAGTCTACGGTCTTTGTTTTCGGTTTTTTTTTTTTTTTTTTTGGGCGTATTGACATTCCCAAATTCAAATACTCCAATTAAATTGTATGCATGAAATTAGAGTTTGGCAGGCGTTTGTCTAATATATAAATAGAAATAATGGGAATTATGTTGATTTTTCATTGTTACGAGTACCCTCTGAATCTAAAGCACACATACACACATGTGTGTGTGGTGTGTGTGTGTGTTGTGTGTGTCTATAATTTGTTCACATTTCGGGGTTGGGGTTAAGTTCAAACTCGATTCAACTCAAGTTGAGTCGACTCGATGGCTTGGCTTTAGCATTTGGCGCCGCACGAGCGGACACAGATTTGTTGCAACTTGCAAAGCTGCAGCACAGTGGTCCTTTTCGACCAAATTGCACGCATTAATTCGACATTTCTTAATAATGCCCAAACGCATTGTTTTAACTAATAGATTTTGATTTTGAAACATTTTTTTGCCTGTTTTTTAAGGTACAATCTCATATAGATTCCAATATTTTTTCAATATCAGAAATATCGTTAAAATAAATAATAGAGTAACGCCAAAAATTCGGATTCGAAATACATATTTTCTTCCTTCTTTTCTTCTTCCAAAGAACAATATAAATTATAATCATAAATAAATAGAATTAATATTAATCCTGCGCATATTCGTTTATAAAATAAAAATCCGAGATATATTTATTTATTATTTAACTAAATCAGTTGACAAAGAAATATAATTTTACATTAACATTAAATGATAAATTAAAACGAAATTTTAAAGTAAAAAAATTATGAATAAAAATAAACAATTAAATTAGAAAGCTTTTAAAGAATTTTAGATAATGACTGGAAAAATTAGAGTAAATTAATCTAAGGAATTTATTATATATTTATTTAACATCAACTAAAATCAGTTGACCATGAAATAAAATTTTGCATTAACATTTAATGATAATTTAAAGCGAAATTTAAAAGTAAAAAACTATAAATCAAAATAAACAATTAAATTAAAAAGCTTTTAAAGAATTTTAGATAAAGGCTGGAAGTATAATAAAAAGTTAAAGTAAAGACTAGGGAATTTATTAATTGGTTTAACATTTGTTGCAAGGATTGGGAAGTGGGATAACTGGTTGACATAAAAATTAGTTTATCCGACCTAAAATAATAAAAAAGGACCACTGTGCGCAGGTTAACTTGGCTTCGATATCGGCAAAGTGTTGAATTGAATTGAGTTTCATTTCGGGTTTTCAGTAAATTTATTTTATTTTTCATTTGACTTCTTGGCCGAGCCTTAGAATTGAACCACAACAACAACAAAAAAAAATGACAGGCGGACAGACAGATGATGACGATCCACATCAACAACAACAGCAACAACAACAACAACAACAGCAACAACAACGGCAACAACGACGGATGAAGGGGAAAATCGTTACGGTCTCATTGCGTTGCCTTTTTATGAGCATTTAATTTCATTTCATTTTCATGTTGATGTTGATGTTGTTGCTTGTTGTAGTTGTTGCTTGTTGTAGTTGTTGTTGCTTGCCGTCAATGTCTGCCACTTAGCCTAGCAGATTTCACAATTTTCGATGCTTTTTCCACTCTACCTAAACTTGGATTTTATTTCTTTATTTAATTGGCTGGCGTGTGTAAAATGTATTTATACATCTGTCTTATTTACATGACTTCTGCTTAGCTACTTACTTACTTACTTGCTTACTTACTTACTTACTTACTTACTTGTGTTGTTTAGTGTAGGCGACTTGTGCTCAATGTTACAATTACTTTCCTATCCGTTAGCCGTTGCGACAGACTCTTCGGACAAATCATAGGGTATATAGACAATGAACATGAATGCTTGTGTATCAAGTGAAAGGGAAATGAATGAATGATCTCTTGTTTCTTGGTCATAACATTATTTGACCTGGACAAGAAAGTGTCTGATTTCTTTTTCTTGTTCATAGCCAGCAGTATTTATGTGCATGTTGCTAAATACTTAACAAACTGTTGCCGGTTTTTTACCTTTCACTCTCCACTCTCCACTCTAATCTCTTCTTTTTTGTGTCTATGCTTATTCGTTTCTTCCTGTGCATAGCTTTTGTTCTAGTTCCCAGTCTCTTTCTCTTTGAAATAGAAACACCCAAAACAAGACAACCCTGTAATTATTAGGATTAAGCCAGCCCTGCGTTTATAAATTGTATAACAATTTATCGATAACTATTTCAAATTCACTTGAAACCGTGGAAGGTGGAAGAATCAAATACAATAAGTTATTTAAGAAAAGACTTCATATTATTTATGTAACATATAAAATCATGAAACTAATCTCAAATTTCTTTTCATGCGGAAACTATTGAACTTTATTTTCCCCAGAGTGTGTATTTGTTGTTTTCTTATGAATGATGAAATTTTTGTTATTGTTTTTCGCCGCAAAAGCGAAATGAGGCACGGCATGCGTTTTAGCCTCCGTCCTCGAAATATGTTTTATAATTTACAAAGCATTGATTGTCTTTTTGCCGCCAAGTGTACCGACTGTACAGTGTACACTAGTATGTACTGTAATTATGTGATGGGAAAATTATACATATAGCTGAATAAGCGAAAACTCTTTTCAGCCTGTTGTAATTTTCGTGTAATTTAAAAAAAATGTTTATAACGGTCGGAGTAAAGAGATACAGAAATGCGAGTGTGTACCTTACCGAATGAAAACGAATTTCAGATCGAAATTGAAAAAAGAAAATGAAAGCAATAAGAAAAGGAGAACCGATAATAGCAACTGGAAATTGAACAAAATAACACACATAAAAAAAAAAAAATCACAAAATTTGGCAAGTACCAAAAACTGTTTGCGCCATTTGTATTGCGTGTCGGCAATCAAAGAAAATTGTTATCCACAGTTGTGTTTTGGTGTTGTTGTGTGTGTTGTTGTGTGTGGATTGGGGTTGGGATTGTGTGTTGTTGGGCTGTTTGTCGGTGGCATAGATTATTGCACCTTTAACGGACCACAGCCGTACATACATACATATATGAGCCAAGTTAAAAGCAGTTCAATTAAAAAAAAACTACCGGACTGCCACTAATTAGCGCTTGCCTAAGTGCCATGGTGCCATGTTCAATTAAGAGATACGAGCTTATGAGTGCGAGTAAGTATGGTATGTTCAGGTTTGCAGGAATGCAATTCACTCAGAATTATATGGCATTGAGTTGTAATTACTGCCAACATATACGTTAAATTGCACACAGTTTGATTAAATATTCAAAAGTAAGAGATCATTCAGATGCAATCAAAGTTGACCCACGGTCAAGCTGTAAAAGGAACTTCTTCTGCAAAGCAAACTCAAAGTGATCGATCAAAGATCAAATGAACTGAAGCCAAAGTAAAGTTCAAACAAGTCTAGTTTTATTTGAATTGTTTTAGTTATATTTTAGATTGTCCAATAACTGTTAAGTTCCTAAAACTGATTTCAATTTGAACTAGATTTCGATTACAAATGGTGCAGTCGGCTCAAAAAGAGCAAGAAGATGAGAAAAAAGCAACCTAAATCCTAAAGTTATAAAAAGATTAAGATGCAAAATGGAAAATGCAGATAAAACACACTAAATAACAGCGAAAACTCTGAAACTATGCAAAAAATACAATAAATTATGAAAGAGACTTACAAAAGTCCTTCTTTCGGCATTTTGTGTTCTCGCAACTTAATTTTCCTGTCAGCCTGAGAAATCTTAATTTGTTTTGGGAATACCACTATTAAACGCTTAGAGATACTGCAAAGCAACGTTAGTCAAAACGATCTGGTAACTCTCATCATTCCAGATAAATCGATTATCGATCAACAGTGATAATTCGCTCCTAAAAGGAACTGCATTCATATCGATCGACAACATAGAAATTCCGATTATACACATGGCAAATCGCTTGCGAAATCATGAAAGGAAATAGTTTTGCGCAAACAAGTTAAAAACCAAGACCAATATTTTGACCCAAATGTGGTGGCAACGTCACGTACTTACCGTTCTGACCACAGGCCGGCTAAATGAAATGTGTGGACGTGAGGCTCAAAAACAACAGCAACAACAACAATATCGAAAACAACTTGTACCTGCAGTTTATATATATCTTTTAATTGACACTCGATTAGAAAAGCTCAAAACGAAGCTGTTAAAGTTGTTGAAAATGTGTTGCAATGAGATGTGAACAAAAAATGAATACATCAAAATCGAAATTGAATGTATGAATGTATGAGTGTATGTGTGATCGCGATCCAATTGCGATCGGAGAGCAGGAAGCACCTGTTTTTTTTTGTTGCGACTCGGAGTTTTGGTGAATTGGTCCAAAGCTCGCTGTTGCCCCAGTTAGCCAGTTTAAGCGCCAACACACAAATCAATTTGGGTTATAAGTATCACTAGTCCGTGGTAACGGGAATATTACCAGTTGGCAACTTGGCAAGTTGGCCAAGTTGGCAGGGAAGGCTAGTTGCCAAGTTGGCAGCTGCTGGCCCACTTGCCACTAGCCACTAGCCACTTGCCACCAGCAGAGCCAGTGCCAGAGCCAGAAGCACTTTCGTTCACTGCGCTTGCACTGCTTGCTGCAAATTTCGAATTCGAATGCAATCTGTGTGGATCGCAACAGGTTCGCACGCAGCCTGATTGCCCAAGCTTGAATCTTTCATGCATAGAACGACATACAGAGCACACATACATACACATACACACAGACACACACACATATGTACTCGTTATACTTAGTGTCTAGACAATTTATTTCTCTATGCCTAAATTACTTATGCTGCACATTAACCGGTTTTGTGTTGTTGTTGTTGTCGTTAATAGCATAATTCCAATCCACATTCCAAATTTCAGTATCAACAGTTTTTTAATCACTCGATGAAATATGAGACTTGCACTGCTTGACAAACTCAACACATACCAATTCAACTGCAGTCTGGCAACCCTTAACTAGTCATCTCGCTCTGACCTAATTGCAGCAGTAGTAAAAGTTCTATTCAAGACACTTAATTAGTGAATTAAGTTGTGAAATTAATGTGAAAAAAAAGTAAAATCAGACGCGTCGTTGATATCGTTTGCTCCAGATCTGAGACAGACTGACAGTTTGGATGAAAATACGATTGCACAGAGTGTGTGAGAGAATTCTCAACGTTGGCAATAAAAAGCAAACAAACAAAAACCGTTAAGCAAATCGGAGCACTGCAGTAATATTTGTGTTTGTTGACTTAATTGCTGCTAACGGCTCTGCTTTTTAACAAAATTTGTGAAATTTATTTTACAAAGGAATACAAGTGAAATTTTTTGAGTGTGTTCGACTATTAAATACCCTGTATACACCCGACACGTGTAAAATTAGCACACTTGGAAAAAAATCTGGTCGAAACGGTCGAAAATCGTTTCCAAACGTAGTTTGTTCACAAAATATTATAAACCTTTGAGTCTTTTTTTTTACGAACGAATGGGAATAATTCATGAACACTTTGCGGACGTTTTGAGAACGGAATAACATAAAAAAAAATGAAAAAAAAATAATTTTCAAATCAAGCAGTTCAAAGAAGCAGTTATCCGGCCGGCCGATGACTTAACGCAAGCTCCTGCTTTGAATTGGTCAGATAGCGTCTGAAATTAATGAATAACAAACATAATGAATTTATTACAATGTGTACTTACATATTTTTCTAACGGGTTTTCTGAAACTGAAGCAGCGACTCTTTTCCTGGTGCTACCGGATCATTATTTGTTTCACATGTCAATGTAATGTTGTTAAATTTCTAATTTCTATGATATTTCAAATATCGAAAATCATGTATCGAGAACATGAGCTCATAGCAGGGCCGTCGAGAGCCGATCCGGGCCCCGGGATAGACCGCGCTCACGGGCCCCTCATATATATGAATATAAGAAATTTATTTTGAAACCCATGTTTCCTTTTTTGTAGTTACAGTATTTTCATTTGATAAAAACTTCCTACCAGCAGCCGGGCCCCCAAGATCCTCCGGGCCCCGGGGCATTTGCCCTGGCTGCCCCCCTCCTCTCGACGGGCCTGGCTCATAGTTCGAAATCAATTCAAATCTTTATTTTTCTGAGTGCACCTATTCCTTAATATTTATTATTTATTAGAAGCTGTCTCTTTTTGTTCCATATGCATTTACAGGGTGTGAAAGAAGACAGACAGACGGACAGACAGACAGCTCTGATTGGTGAGCAGCTGTCAAAGCATCGATGTGTGTGTGTGTGTGTGTGTGTGTGAGTGTGTGTGTTTTGTCGAAACCCGCTCGGTGACCACATTTGCATTTAACAGTTATTTCATACTTTACTTTTTCTTTGATGTACTCATATACACACACATGCACGAATATATATACACACACACACACACACACAGTAATATGCGGTTTGCATGCATTTCAATGGAATGCTGATCGAATTAGTGCCTAAATTAATGCCCAACTTTTGACAGTAAATAACTGCAAACTCACTGGCGAATATTTCAAATGATTGAATTTTTCAGTTGTATACTGTATTTGGACTAACGTATTTGCATTAATATATGCAAGCAATAACATCTAAATTAGATTGTTCTTCAAGGTTATATCTCGCTGCTTTGTGTACATATATTTTCTCATACTTGTGTGTTATTCTTTATTCTTATTAACATTTCCATATTTTCAAGCCAAGTTTGAATGCGCTTTCGAGTTTTTGATTATAAACGCTGCTTTAATTATAAATTACTTGTATTGCATGTTTATAAATACGTAAATATGTATCTAGTATATAGTATATGTATTTGTATATGAAATATCGGGCACACCCGTCAACTTTTATGTTCAGCAATTTGCCAAATATTATGCATAAGCTGACCTTTCAAATTCGTTGAGTTTTCGAAACCAATCATAAACAACCAAAACAAAAAAGGCTAAGAATCACACTCTTTTAATTCTAATAAATTATATTCATTAAGCATTAGCATTACCATTATTATTAGCATTGGCATAATAGCTAATGAATTTCAAGACTGCGATTATAATAGTTCCACATCCTTTCATAGTTTTTCAGTATTTCAGTTTTTCTCCCACAATTAAATGTTGTGTTACAATTCTCTTGAATTGGTTCATTTTTGCGCAATTGTCGCAAACGCATTCATTCAAAATATTATTTCGTGGCCCCCTTTTTGTTTTAATTTAATCATGTGAATATTACAACAATTTGCAATGCAATTGTCTGCGTACCGGATCTACAGATAGTACAAATACCAACTGCCATTTTAGCATACACTAATAGAAAATCATAAACATGTATACACATGTACAAATGTATGTATGTATGTATGTTGATGCATATTTAATTGCCTTTTAATTTTGTTAGTTCAACTGAAAGATTTACATATCATAAGCGAACCATCAATTTTGTGACTTCTTGTCCAACGCATTTAAAAACTACTTAAACTGCAAAGTCATAAAATGTTTAATGATCTGGCGCGAAATCTGAAATAAAACATAATTCATTTTCGAATGTCTTAATTTGCAAACGTTTTCTCTAAGTGTATCAATTTATGTACACATTCCGTTTCCCTTTCAGTATAACAGTTTAACAGCTTGCTTTAATGTGGTTGGCAACTCGCATTGTAATTAGATTGTACTTACACATACATTTGCATACGTACATATGTTTATGACCGATCATATATTCAAAGTCCCTGGACCAAGAGTAACAGTTAACCGTTTGAATAAATGCTTTCAAAATCTTTTGATTTTGATTGTGAATTTGCTATTGAAAGGGTATTTGCCTGTCACAAATTTGGTTGGCAACAATGCCCCCATTCTCCGACATTCTACAATGGGCAACAATTTCCTGGTCACGTAGGCGTTTTGCCTTCACCACTGTACGAATTTTTGGGAAGCTGAAAGATTTGGTAATCAAATCGTAAATATGTATTTCCCATTTTCTCAAGTCTAAAACAAATTTATCGTGATTATTACAAAGTATTTAGCTGCAAGCTAGGTCAACCAGAATTAGGTAATGCCAATTTTCGGCAGATCGTGCAGCGCTTTTGATCACTGCGATGGGAAGATAAGTAATTTCAAGAAGATTTTTATCAAATTGCATTTCTAATTGTAAAAAATCTTTTTAATTGGCTGAGTCTAATCGGAATTTAAATTGCAACACTGGATTCCCAATTCGAATTGCCTTGAAATGAATTAGGATGTGTGCACACTTTTTTTTTTACCAGTGACTGACATCTGTCATGGACCACCCAAAAGCAGAATCAAGTTAATTATAATATTCTTATTGACCGTTTGTAAGATTATGTTAATCTTAAAGTCTCTTTTGCAAATACCAGTTCCAGATTTTATAAAATTTTGCAACGGATGATGTGTTGACAAATAATGAAAGTTGTTACTTTCATAACTAATGGATGTGTGTGTGTGTGTAAGAAAGTTAATCCTTTTGGGCATTAAGTATATGCAGACATTTGAATATGAGAAAGTTGAGAGCTAGTCAAAGAGACAGACAAACTTATATCATTGCAAATGTGACGGACAGTGATAGAAAGAAATAATGCGCTTTCAGTTTACGATGATTATTATTATTATTATTTAAGTCAGACTGACAATAAAAGTTGAATCTAATCTACACGCATCTTATGAGTTCATTTAAACTCAAAATGCAGATCAAATGAACTATCTTGTGGTTCTTTTGTTTGGCTTCAACTGGGAGTATTAATTATATATGCGATGTCAAGCGAATTTCCGCGTTCCAAAGCAAAATCTGCGAATGATGTGAATAATTATGCATGGAGTAAGTTTATAAAAAAAAAAATATTATAAGCAACTATAATAAGATTTAACAATACAAATAAGATTGTAAAATATTTTATAATTTATCCAAACATTTACTGGACCAACTGTACATACAAATTTTATATTGGTTTTTATATACACACGTACTTTTATTAATTTGCACTCAAGTTGTGCATGTGGGTGTCAAATTGACAGCAATTTGCATATAATTGAGAGCATGCCATTTGTCATTGTGACCACTGTAGCTGTGGCTGTGGCCAGAATTGCCCCACTGTGATTAGGGTTAGTTGGATGTCGGCTCAGGTTGTTGTCTCGTTGCCTCGTTGACTGAATCTCAATCTGCAGCTCTCGAGACTCGACTTGCGGTCGAGTTTATAGCCGAGTTCATTTGCAACAAAGTTTTTGGCCAACATTATAAACATTATTTGCTCTTGTTGTTGTTGTTGTTGCTGCTGTTGTTGCTGTTGGTTACTCTTGTTGCTGTCGCTGTTTTTGCCCCCAACGAGTTTTCTGTTCCATTTTGCCTACATAGTTACACATTTACTAGCTTACAGTCTCGCTTATAAGTAAGTGTACACGCAAGTGTCTCTGTGTGTGTGTAACTTCAACTATTTATTTATTTATGTTTTATATACGACAACAACAACAACTTGTGGCTGAGATACACGTTAACTAGTTTGTGTCGTGTTTTCTTGTGTATTTGTATTTGTATTTGTATTTTTGACCCAAATTATTTATTATGTTGCCAAGAACTGCACTTAACTGAATGCAGCTGTCACTTAAATGGACATTTCTCTACTTCCAATTTTGCTGTTGCTGTTCAACATGAAGTGGTAGAGGAAGCAGTCAACTGAAGTTGGCCTAAAGCTTCAAAGTTAATTAGCTGATGCGCCCTCTTGGACATCATCAAGTTTGGCCAAAATGCGAATTGAACTCGAATGAAAATCGAAATGAAATTGTCATAAAGTGTTGCAGTTTATCATTGTTTAGACAGGTATCAAGGTTGTTGCGGTTTTTTTATGCTTTTGTTGCTTTTGTTTTCCTATTAGCCGTTAGCTACTTGGCTATTTATGGGCTAAAATTTCGCAATATTCGCTGGGTTTTGTTTGACGCAATTTATTAGCTAGATTTGAAGCACAAGGGTATTGCTTAATTTGGTCAGGGGGTAAGGGGGTCGGAGGAGGGGGAGGGGGAGGGGCGACAAAGATTGCGATTGATTTTTGCAAGAAATTCGCAAACGGTTTGCAATGCTAATTAAATTGCCACTGACAGATAGAAGGACAGACAGATAAAGAGACAGAGAGATACATTTAAAATGCAGATATGTATACATATATATATGTACCTCACATTGTATAAGCAAACTTGTGCCTGATACCAAAAAGGAATTGATAAATTTTTTGCGCGCTTTTGACCCAGTTTTGTCCACCTTACGCATAAATTTGGCAAAACTTGTTGATCTTTTCTATTATGTGGATTATGATTTAATCAAATTAAAAAATGGAAACGCTAATAAACATCTTTGATTTTGTGCAACATTTGGGTTGAGCTTATTGTTTTTTTAAGTTTTAATATATCGATAAATAGTTTAATGTGATTGGCAACTCGGCGTGAACTATTTAAATGTGCAATGTGGATTGTGTGTGAGAGTGTGGAACCCGTTTACTTAGTCGTAATCCACATCACACCTGAGCTGATTTCAAAAGTAATTAGTTATAGCTTTTAATCACTTATTCTTGGCAATGACAGCATCATCGAATTCGAAATACATAAATTCATAGCTAAATACATATGTATGTATGTATGTTTGCGCATATGCATTGTGTGTCGCAATCTTTGCCAAAAACCCAAAAAAAAAAAAAACCGAACGTGACATTTGCCAGGCTGCCTCTGTGCTTAAGTAAAATATGTATCTCAGTTTCAGCGCCCAGATACAGATTGTGTTTGCAACGGGTTCAACGGGTTTGCTTTTGGAATTTGAATTTGGCATGTGTGCACACATACGTACATATGTGCATATTATATACATACTTTCATATTTATGTACGTGTGTAAGTGATGTACAAACATGAATATACATACATATACTGTCAGTTAGCAGCTACTTAACTAATTTTAATTTATATGTAGATACTCGTATATAAGTCACAAATATGTCCAGCAGAAACTTTGCATCAGAATCAATAAGACATCATATCAAGTATACGACTTAGTATCTAGCTATACAGTCGCGTCAGAAATAACAACAACGCATCGAGTTATTTCTACAAAATATAAAAAAACGCAAATATTTTAATTTGAAATGTTAAAGTATCAAACAACTTGACAAATTCCTTTTAGACATAATTGGAGCATGACATTCTGTCGCAAATAATTTGTACCTCAAAGTTACCCACTTTAAAAGAATACAGGGTATAAATAGCTGCTACTTGTTATAGTGAATAAACTAAACAAACTAAACCTTTTTTGATCTCTACATAAATACATGTGCAACTTCCTACTCAATGATTTTGCCTTATATTGCGGATATATTGTACATATTTGTATGGACGTAAGTGTGTCGCCATACAGGAAATTAGATAGAGTAAATTGCCGCTGAGATTTTAGTTCGATTTTTATTTTATAATAATTACACCCATATTGCGTTCGACTCTGGTTGGGTTTTATTTTTTTTATTTATTTCTTTTTGTTCGCGTTGCCATCAAAGCCAATTTTGACAAACGTGAGCAGTCGTCGTCGCCGTCGCCGTCGACGTCGCTGTCGCTGTCGACGTCACAGTCGCTGTCGCTACTGCAGTCGCCATTGTTGTTCAAGTCGATTGCAGTTTGATTTTGGGGTGTGGCCAATTCACCAACAACAACAACAACAACTGAGTTACCAATAGCGTGGTTATTCGTATATATAAATATTTGCGCATACAGAAATATTTTTTTAATATTTTCATATAATCCAATCACAGCAAAATGTCAAAATTAAAGTAAGATTGACATTAGAATGTATAGACAAATATCTTAATCGATATACAGTTGAAGTTTCCCAAAGCGAACACTAAACAATAAACGAATTAGTAATTCCTTTTTAAAATGACAAATCTTTAGTGTCCTAAAGGTTTCTGTTTAAGCTTTAAGCCACACAAATCCCGTTAGCGGAAAATAAACGCCTTAGGGAACTGTGTTTAAATAGAGCTTTCACTGAAAACAAATGAGTAAATTTGTAAAGTTTGCCATTAAAAAGTTGTTATTCACAATTACATCCTTTGGGTCAGGAATGTGGTCCATTTACATAGTACCCAAGTATGCAAACATTTCAAGTGTTTGTAATAGACAAAAAGAAACATACAAAAAAATAAACAACTTTTAAAATTGCCCACGGGTAATTTTCATTTTCCTTTCAACCAACAAAAACAAAAATCCAGATTCATAACTGTGAGTAGTAATTACACACACACACACACATATGTATGTACTTACACACATGTATGTATGTATTTGCATACCAAGCGACGGATGTAAAATTGCGTCATCACGACTCTAATGATAGTAAACTGATCCAATACATATATAAAAACATAGTTTCACGACTTCTTGTCAAAAAACGATATCAATTCTAACAGAAAATACTAGAAATACGCCATCCCTGTAAGTGCTGGCATTTGTATCGATAGCAAAAGTTGCGTATTGATAACTTTTGACATGCTTTATCGACAGCTTGCTAAGTTAAGAAAAGAGAAAGATGATATGAAAAGAAACTGCTTGCTTAACGGTCATGCGTATATGTGTGTGTTATGAAAATTGATACTATTTGCAAACTTGATAGTGTTATTTCCTGACTTGATAAATTGTAATAAATATAGAAACAGTTGCACATTAATTTCTTAATTAAAAATTATAATTTTATGTACAAAAGTTCTTTGATTATGTAATTAAATTGGGGGTGGGGTTGGAACAACAACTGCAGCATTATATTTACATATCAGACAGACATACATACATACATATTTACACCTGTGCACCTGTGCGAACATGACTTGAGCCCACTGTTAATGTTAACGGCATTACATTTTGCAATTGATTAAACTCTCAATCGCACTCACAAATAAATCCATTTCTCTTTCTCGCTGAGACATGCGAATGTCAAGTTTGACATCTGCATTCACACAATACATGTATACACTACAATTTGATAGTCGCTTAGCTGGTGAATCTGAATAGACTTGAATAAACTATCAAAATTCAATGCCAAAACCAAAGATATAGTGTATTTGTGTGCTTCGTTGTTATTAAGACTTTCTTTTACTTTTTTATTATTTTTAATTTTATTTTGATATTTTTTTTTGTAATTATTGTTTTCCACTTTTCACAGACATCGGCTTTGAATCTGTTATTCAGTTTGATTTCGCTAACTTTTCTTTTCTTTTCTGTTTTTGTTTTTTTAGCCTGTTTTGTGTGTGAACTTTGGCACTGGCAAGATTTGAATTTCGAGTGATTTCGATGTCATTCAGATGATAAATGGAAAGTGACGGCTTCAGAAATAACATTGCCAGGCTATATAAATCGTGTTATTGACACTTTTAGAGTGAGTGCGTGTTGTTGTTGTTGTTGTTGTTGCACCATTAATAACTTGTTATGCTCGTTGGATAGCATTTCATATGCTACTTACATACATATGTACATATGTACTCGCACACACAATGTATCTTTTGTACATACATACATACATACATCCGTTTGCATATTGAGTATACGCCACGTTTGTTTTCCTCAGCGTAAAAATGAAAGTGCTCCTCGGACCGTGCACAAGGCCACTCTACCATGCCTATAAACGTTAATTAAATTTCAAAATTTCTGCTCTCTTTCACTCCCTCTCACTCACACTCACACTTGCACTCTTCATCTTTCTGTATCTCACTCTCAAATAATGTAATTAATCTTTAGTTAGTTACAAAGTTAGCGGAGATCAAATAAAGATCGCAACAGATTAAATTAATAACTCTGAGAAAAAATAGATAAACAAATAAAGCAACACAATAAAGTAAACGCATCTATTGTTCGCTGTTAATTTTGATCATTAACCCGAATCTTCCCAGCGTTACCATATGGTAACAAGCAATAGGCATTTACTAAAACTTTATTTTTAGACAACATATAAACGTTAGATTAACTTTTATTTGATATTCTATGAGTAAATTGTTGTCTCTAACTGGTAAAAAGTTGATTGAGACAATCTCTCGAAGTTAGCTGATCAAAAAATGCGATTTAAGTTGCTCATTATATTCTGCAGTGCTAAAAAACGGCATTTGGCAATTCGTCGAAAGTAAATTTAAATCGTTTAACTAATTTTAGTACTGAACTATATGCAATGCACCCATCATGAGAAAGGTAAAAGAGTGCTCTTTTTAATTATGAAACAAATTTTAAATAAAAAACACTTTTTTAAAGTTAATTTACGCTTTTTATTTTCGTGTTACCATATGGTAACGCTGGGAAGTACAGGGTACAGGTTTTTTCCACACATTTTTTCGCTTTTAGGTACTGTTTTGTTCATAAAATATGATTGCTCCTATGGCATCTATATGATATAGATATAGCGATTTGAACCAAATTTGGTCAGGATGTGTAGCAACATATAAGACACATATTCTAAGAGTTTGGTTGAGATATCTCAGAATAGAAAAAAGTTTTTCATACTAAAGGTGAATTTGACCCCGATTTTTCCTATGACAGTTGTGTTATATATACGATATACTGCACCGATTTGACCCAAATTTGGTCCTATATATCAAGGAAGAGCCCCCCTGTTGGATTAAGTTGTGTTTATTAGACTTTTTCTCAAACATTTGTATTTTGTAGCATTAAGAAAACCTGTACCCTGTACTTCCCAGCGTTACCATATGGTAACAGCCGAAAAAATGGTCCTGTCGATTATCCTGACAAGGACGAACAAAATGAATGTTTTTTTCGGATTCAGCGAGCTAAAATTTATCAATCCTGAAATTTTCATTAAGAAATTCGAAAAAATGTTGCTCAGGACGATTCGGGTTAATCGTCATAATTGCCTGAAGATCTAAGTTTTCAACAAATCTAAATGCGGCAATCAATCAAAAGATCGATTGTGATTCGCATTAGCAAGTTTTTATTTGTTGCTAATGTTGTCACCAGCTTGAAGACTTGATTTGTGTTATGACCCACTCAAGTAGCAACCAGATTAGTGTTGCTAAACGCATTTATGTTAAGGGCTCGTATCCTATTTTTTTTTTTCAAATTTCTATGTGGTAAAACAAATTTAAAACTACACAATTAATTTTTTTTAGTACATTTTTTTTACCCACTGCAAATTATATTTTTTGGTCAAAAATTCTTGAAGAATTGATTGCTTAATATTGACTAAATTTTCTTAAAGTAATCAATTTAGCGAATAAATAGTATATTAATGCTAGTTTGCATCGCAGAATTCGAGAGAAAATATGATTTGGGTTACAAATTGAAAATGAGACAAAGAACCAAAATTTAAATACTATGTATCTCTAAGATACATATGGATGGAATTTAAACTTTACTCTTATGCATCTTGACGCTTGATGGCGTTTTAAAACTTACCTTTAATTCGCAGATTCTGTTGGGGACTGCCGACGCGTACAGCGTGAACCACTGGTAAATCCGAAAGTATTGCAATAACGGCAACAAGACCGATTAAATGTTTTAATCCCTTTTGCGACATGGTCCATTTGGCTAACATATTATGTGCCAGCTAGTTACTGTTGTATTTCAATTAGTGATTGGATTATTTGTATTTGTTGTTGGAACACAGTGAACACACAGATTGTTGCCTATGCACATAGATATTGTACATAGGTTCAAATATTGGCTGGTGACTAGTTTTTTTTTTGTAGTGCCAAAACAGGATACCAACAATTCGAAATGTGCAATGTGATGGATGCGTGTGCGAGTGCAAGTGCTTGATTGACTGATTGATTGCTTGACTGATTGACTGCTTGATCAGGGGGGGCAGGGATGCAGTTGATTCGGTTTAGATAGTTGAGCACTTATCAAAAATTGCACGAGTCTACGGAGTACATACGAAGCGAATACACAAACTGCTTGCTGCACAACGTTTCGAAGCACGCGCACCGCGTCTAAGCACCAAACTGAAGCACTAGGCGGACCCGTCTGACTATATAAAATCTTTTCAGCAACTGCAAGCAGTCGCGGTCGCTATTACGAGCTTACGAGCGAGCGAGCGAGAGAGCGAACGAGAGAGAGAGAGAGCGAGGCGGGGAATGGCCAAATGAATCACGCGATGGCATAAAAAGAGCGAAAGAAGTTGCTGCAGCCAGTAGATACAACAACAACAACAACAATAGCAACAACTTCAACTCAAGCTCAACTTCAAGCTCTAGCTCAAGCTCAAGCTCTAGAAAGCTTTTGAAGCACAAGCGCATACTACAAATACAAACGAGCTAAAAAGAAATGTAAAACTGTATTAATTTCAACAGGAATACACACACACACATACACATAATATTTATTATAAACAATTAAATAATTCTAAATGCTTTAATTTGTTTTACGGCAAAAAGCATACCACATTTTAAATGCACACACGCATATGCCATCGAGTGTGTGTGCGTGTGTGTGTGCATCAATACCGTTAACAGCCGAATATCGTTTACGATCTGCCAAGGCTAATTGGAGTCATTTTGATCGTATCAGAAAGTTGTTTTTGGCATGGTTTCATTCATAACTGCCTCAAAGTCTTTCCTGTCATTTCTACTCAAAGGCAACTTATATCGTAATCTAGGCACTCACATACACACAGCCACTTACACTCACACACACATGCAGAAATTGTTAGATAATAGAACGCCTTGTGTGGCCTTTTAGTTAACTACATACATAAATATACAAACATATCTACATACTCTGTATGTTAATAAATAATACGAGTACCTTTCTTTAATTTAAAGTAATTGTTGGTAATTAAATTTATAAACTGACAGTTTCAAGTGGAATTGGACAGTTTACACACACATATACATATAAAAAGTAAAAGTAGCCTGACCAATAGGTATTTTTAATAGCATTTTTATGGTATTTTTACATTATTAAAAAGGGATCGCATATAAAATTTGTGAAAATTGAAGAAACACTTTATGTGAAAGAGAATACATTTTGATTTCTTTTTTTAAATACTGCACGGTATTGAACTTCACATTTTTATTCAACTTGTTAAGCATAAGAACAGCGGGACCTTACTTCATAAAACATAGACTGTAATCAGCTGATATCTAGGGCATCATAGAAAAAGATACATTTATATTTAAAATTTTAATTATAATAAAAATTAATTGAAACTCTTATATTTTTGTATTCATAATAAATTCTGAAGTCTTTTACAAATAATTCATTGCGACTTTACGTATGCTGAATTTGAAATCTGTACCTTTTAAATTGGCCTTGTTATTTTAGTTTTTTTTTTTCTAATACAGGGAAATTAGGGGCGTGGAAAAATTATTAAGTAAACTTAATCTGGGTGCAGTATTTGTGCAGTAGCAAAAGTATTGCCACCTAATTTGATTGCTCTTACTTTTGTAGACTCGAAGATTAATATGTTTAAAGTACCCATTTTTATTTAATTTTAATTTTTGTTTAATCGGATAATATAGGTATATTGCATATAAATAAAAACCTTAAAGTCCTGGCTAATAACTGGTAAAGAATTTTAAATTTATTGCGTCAAAGCTACATTTTTGTCAACAATTTATTGAAACTATCGTTTTTTTGACTTTTAGAAAATGATAAAAAAAAATGTTATTTTGCAAACAATCAAAGTTAAATTATAAAATAGAATGAATTCACTTTTCATAAAAAAATTTTAGTTTGCAAACATTTTGGTGACATTCAAAGTTTAATTATAAAATAGAATTAATTCACTTTTCATTCAATATTCAATATGCATTTGTCTTTTCGATCGATTTACTTTACTCAATAACACCGAGCAAATGATCAAAGCTTTTGAGTAGATCTTCACTTGTTTAAATATTATTTGGTTTGTAAAATAAAACAGATGCGTCTGTTTATCTGTTTGCTTTGGTAATCGGCACACAAAGAACGTGTTGATATAACACACACACACATGACAATCGTCAGAATGATGGACCGATGACGACAACCAATAACTTTCCCCTAGATATTGACTGAGCACAGTTAGATATCCTCTGTAGATGCATTTTCCTCTCAACCACTTAATCGGTAGTTAACCTCAAGCAGATTTGCTCCAACGCTGTCCGTCAGTCACATGTGAATTGTGGTCTTGAAATTGCATCTGAAGTTGTTGTTATTTTTGAGGAGCAACATGTCTCTACATTTGCATACACGAACATACATATGTACGTGTATACACCTTGTGGTTGTAACGGTCGACTGGTCAAGTTTGTACAAGGTCAATGTCGGGGCTGATTTCGATGGTGAAATTTTGTTTAAAGATGAATAGATTTATTACCAATTGGAACATGTTTTCAATTGAGATTTTAGGAAATTTATACAATCCATCGCTTACAGCTGCTCCGCTTGATGCATGGTCCCGTATCGGATGCCTTTCGCACCCATCCCTCGGGGCAAGCACAGCCGGGAGTGCATTCTACGGGTTTGCACTTGCGGATTAAGAGGTGACTCATGCAGATCCTCGGACACGGTGGCATGCAGTCGACTTTCACATCATTGTATCGGCATTCTGTAGTTAAACATACGAAATAAATACGGTTCAATTTTATACCCTCTTCTCTTTTTCTAGTTATTATTAGAAGAAAAGTCTTATAATAATAATAATTAAAATAAAATGTAAAAAACGCAATAAATTTATTTAAACTTTGTAGTTGAAATTGGATATTAATCAAGTCTTCGAATAAGGGCGTTTATAATTGTAAACTCACCACCTAGAAATTCATTAAGATGTCCAGTTGTCACTTTTAGAAAAACTACTCCTAATATTGCAGCGTTAAGTTTCATAATGTGTCTGAAGAATCCAGATATAAGCATCTAAATATTTTAATTTCCATAGAAGTTGTAATCCCCGACTAGTTAGTAGCGCTAAGTGATTCGTTATGCTACGATCAGATTGTAAATCGTATTTGTAACAACAGACAGTAGACAATTTTATATTATGACTCAGTGTTTATTTATACTTATATATTAAAAAGTATATTTTTATAACAATAAGTATACAACTATTAAATACATAAAATAGTGGTATCTAGAAGCACACTATAAAACATTTTTTCCACGGATTAATATCAACAAATATCGATTCCAGTATGTTCCATATATACGAATATTTCAATAAAATGTTCTATTATTCAATATTTCAAAATGATAAATGCAAAAAACCATATTTTTTTAATAAAAAACAAAATAATACGCATACAGAAAAAAAACCAATTAATGAATTTGATCCGGTTCCGGTATTTTTCGCTGTTAAAACCCCTATAAAAAATAAATTTTTTATACTTTTTAAGCACTTTGTTCATCGATATCCGTTATATATTTGTATAAAAAGGTCTGTGGTTATATGAATACAATACATATAACAAATTTTGTATATAAACCCACCCAAGTACGATTTAAAAAAAGCAAACACACACACACACATACCCTGAGGTAAATAGATCCGCGGTATATTTGATAGTATATGCATACATACATATGTAAATACATAAATACAAAATAGAGAAAAACCTGCCCACAATTAAAATACCTTCACTTTCAGTTTCATTATGCCTGCCAAATAAATGATTTTTATCTGCGTAAAGTAGAAACTGGAATAAATAAGAGAATTTGTTGCTTTATTTTGCTTTGTGGCCAAACACCTCCGCCCAAATGTGGCATGAGAAAAACAAAAGACTCTTGACTTTACAAATTTATTGGCTTTGTTAATGTGATAGGTTGCTAATAAGAAAAAAAGAAAAAACAGAAAATAACAGAAAAAATAAATACAACTCTTGTAGCAATACTGTGAATCACGATTTTATGCAAAACTGAATGCTTTTTTTTTTTGACTCACTTGTGTCTCGTTACGATTACTGCAGGCTCAATTGCGATTATAGCATTACTACTATATAGTTGCAAACTTGCCACATTTTAAATTTGTTTTTCATACTTACAAGTTGTTACATTTACCAGCGTTCAGCTTCCAGGCATTCTAATAAGCTATCCACTAGAGTTCATATTAAGTTCAACTGCATAACCCTTTAAACTGTTAAAATGAACAAAGTAGATCATTGAATTTCAAATATTTTTCCAAGAATTAACAAATTCAAAGAAAAAAATACAAGGAGTAATAGGAAATATATTCAAACTGGATCGAAATAAAGATGAAAAGAACCTCAAAGATAAATACCATAGTATTCTGAGTACAAATGTAATTATCTTTGATTTTGCCTTCCAAATTACCATTAGGCACTTTTTTATTAAACCAATTTTAGTTGTTAAATTCTAATTACAAATTTTCTAGTAATGTGTTTATATATTTTTTTTTCCAATTTTTTGTATTCTCGGAATTGGTTTTTCTAGGGATACACAAGCTAATGTCCTTGAATTGTCAACTACACAACTTCACAACTCTGGTAACTAAGTTCACACAATTTGCATATTTTTAAGAGATTTATTTATAAACTTAGTTCTTTTCTACCGAGAAGATTCCATTAAAAGCGAATTAATATAGTTGGGATATTAATCGTAAGCATTGACAATTGATCAAAAAGCCAAATTGAATATGAGAACGATGACATTATATCTTCAATCTAAATTAATACCAGCTGCAGAGGAGGAACGTTCGACCTCTCCGACATCTCGATGAATGATGATAATAATAAACACATATATAAATAAGATAATCATTTTATTTAGGAGAACGCGGATTTGCTTTAGTTTATGTTTAAATGGCTTTGGAAGTGGTTTTTGTTTTTTTTTAATTAATTCATTTCATAGTCGTACAAATGCGTAACATTTCCCCTATTGGGCATTAGTGTTAGATTTACGGTGGGGTTGTCAAGGACGCAAAAGCAACTCAATAAGTGAAACAGTTCAAATAAAACCAAATGGACTGAAACGTCATGAAGTGGCCAAACCTCAACAACGAGATCTAAATCGATTTTAAATTGCTTTGGTCGTTTCCAATTGGCACTGGTATTGCAAAATGTGGAAGTGCTGCTTTGTCGCCGCATTTTCTTGTTACAATTTGCGGTCCAGATCAAAGTCAATTAAAACAAGAAAGAACGATCAACGATTTTTGGTTTGGTCGAAGCTTAAATGCTCTGGCAGATGTTAACTAACCTCAAAAAATTTATAGAAAATATCAGATCGGTTCGCAGAGCGGTTACAAAAATCCAGGCGTTTAATACAACAAATTTATTCTACTTTACTCAATAACTTCACAGTTTTATTTAAATTTGCAAAGCTACAAAATGTTTAATAAATTATTTGACTCTTTTTTTCAAATCAAAATCAAGATGTTTCAAAATCTAGCTGAAATATCGTTTTAGATAGTAAAAATAAGTATGAAATTTATGTTATTATATTTTTGCAAACCTTACTCTTGTTTTAAGAATGGAGTTAGACTTAGAATTGGTATGTATTTCCTTCAAAACTTGACTCAAAAACCGAAACAGTCTATTAATACGTGCTTGCATTTAAATATACTTCCGTCAATGTAGAGTATTTGTAGAGTATACATATGTACAGAATAGACGACTACTACTAGGTTCTCACAAGCTTCTAGTATTTTTAATAACACTTGTATCCGTTGCGGTTACTGGAAACAGCCGAAACACTTTGCTATAAATCTTATATTTATTGAACTTTTGGAATATATTTCATTGTTTATGCATAAATTGACAAGAGAATTGTTATTGTTGTTACATTCAATTACCGCTCAAAACATTCGAATACAGAACACACCCAGTGTATTTGATATATCCAGAGGTGTAAGGTAAAATGGTCGACCATGTTACTTTAATTGCGAGATTTATCCTAAAATGAAACAAGCCATCTTAATGTAATCAAAGTAAAAGTAAGTAATAAGAATCATTAGAAATTGTCAGGCATTGTGTAAACAATAAACAGCAAACATAACAAATATGATGATATAAGCATTCCATAAGATCTAAGATCAGAATTCAGATCATGCTTTCACTCTTTGTTCCACAGTACAAACAAAAAGGTGATCGATAGGACAACATAACAGAGTCATAGTTTCTGGAGTATTACCTGTCATCACTTGCATAAACTCTGCAATTGATTAGTTAAAAAAAAAGTAGTATAGTATAAAGTATAATAATCATTTTGATTGAAAGCATCTGTATTAAAAAATCGCTTACCATCGAAATCAACAGTTCCCGAACCATCGGCATCGATTTCCTCAATGATCGAGTCCAAGTCTTGGCTAGAGATTTTATCGTCGAGTTCGTGAAGAATTCCTCTCAGGGTGGCAACTGTGAGATATCCCTTTCCTTCCTTGTCGTACACACGGAATGCCTCCTTCAGCTCAGCCTGCAGAGCAGCCACATCCTCCTCGACCTCGATAAAGCGAGCTCCAAGCTTGCAAAATTGTTCAAAATTTAGTTTATTAGTTGTGCCCTTATCGACCTCCTTAATGAGGGCCTTAACTGCCGGTGGTTCGAGTTTTTGGCCCAGAATTTCGAGAATGCTTGAGACATCGCTATGATCGATCCATCCAGTGCCTTCCAGATCAAATGCCTTAAAGGCATTGCGAAGAACTGGCGAAAAGACAAACAAATTAGTAGAATTTCAGAGAGTCAAACTGTATTTACTTACTTCTCAATTGATCCTTGTCATATTCGGCCTCAGACTGCAATCATAAATTGAACAAGTTATGATTAAATTATAGCAAAATTTGTAAATAAATAAATGGAGATGCGAAAAGTCAAATGATTTATAAGTAGATATGTGTACTCGTACTTATTTTTGTACCCTACAAATGCCCTCTATGAGTACGATGTGTTTCTCAATTTCTATCAAGGCCAAACATTTGTCGAAACCAACAATTAAATTGATTTATACACTGAATAGCATTCATTGTGCACTCACAAACATTTTAACATTATTTAGTCCGAATTACAGATGATTTGATAAACTCACCATTTTGCTAATGAAAGTTCAATCTAGGGTATATTTAAAAAAAAAAAACCAAAACTAATTAAACAAATTCCGAGAAAGTGCAGAACGAATCGAAATATTCACCAAAGATTGATTTGCACCAACTGAAAAATTAACTTTCGATCTGATCGAGTTAGCGCCAGCGTCTAAGCAATTCGACTTCTGTCCGCCGTATATAAACGACAACGAATGTCTACGGCAAATGTCACCACGGTGCGGGATAACAACAACAACAACACCAACAACGACCCGTCCAAATTTCACAGCAATTTGTGAAACAAATGCCAAATTGTCGTCGTCGTCTTTGCCAATCGATTCAATCCGATGCAATGCGAAATGATGCGATGCGACACGATGATAGATACTCAGATACTCGTTCTTATGCAAGTTGCAAGCTGAAAACTGTCTGCCTCACGCACACGATGCCACTGACCCGATGACTAAGCATCACCAAAGATCGGTCAAGTTTATTGAAAACGCCTTAATTATTATAATTATGAACCGAAAGCAGAATGTGTCCTTGCTCCCTTAGAAGCGCACAAGATACTCGTATATATTTAATTCCAAATCTTGTATTTTAACAACTTGACATGCAAATACACTGGAATCTTCAAAGCTTATATGCGGTGTATCTATCATATTTTATGCTAAAATTACATAATTTCTGCTGATAATAATCAAATGTAAATGGAATTAGAAAAAGGTCTATCTTAAAATTCGAAGACGACAAGTCTTCAAAGCTTGTCTTTTATAACAAAAACAGCTTTGATAAAATGCATTAGGCACGTAAGACGACATTTTTAAAAATGTAAATTATTTTTTCATTTAAGTATCGATTCTTGAAATAACCATATATATAGAATCGAAGAGACGGGTATATGTGATATATAAAGGGCCGTTTATTAACTGGACATCAGCAGCACCTGAACTCTAATATACTACAATATCTGAAAATGTACCAATTAATTTCTAAGGTTTTTTTTATTAATTTTCAAAATACCTTTTCGACTTATTGCAGTCGACAAAAAATTATTTACTATTCGAAATGGATTTAAATAAAACAATAAAAGTATAAATATAAAATTATTATTAAAAAAATGTTTGCAAGTATTCGAGGAAAAGTTTCAATCACATCAATAATGAGGTTTGAACAGTAAGTACACATTGAATTAAATAAGTAATATTCTATGTTAAACACACTTTTGCTCCACTTGACTCGGCTGTTAATGCAGAATTACTACATACTGATGGACTCTCGCAGGCCTTCTCCTGCTTTTGCATAAATTTAAAAGAACATAAGCATATTAATAGGATCATAAGCCTTTCATCTGCTCATTTCACTTTTGTCAATTGTAAAATCATAGCTATAGCAACTGCTGTCAATTTGGCACCATCAAGATATCACTTTATTAGACTAGGAAAGCATACATTTTTTCAGATGATTATCATCTAGCCTCGGTCTGCATTTATGTGCACGGTTTAAGCAGTGCATGCCTTTTAAGTTTATTGTGGCCTCGACACATTTTAAAGCTACAATTAAGGCTAACTCTTGCATTATGTCATTCACATGGAAGCAGAAAGAATAAATAAATTGTTTAAAAGTTGATGCTTGGACTTACTTACTTTTCGAATTAATCCTGGTCGAATTTGCACTGCTTTATTTTTTTACCACCGCCGACTTCTACTGCATTCTCCAACTGCTTGCAACGCCAATTTCTGATTTCACCTCAAACTCACGTGCAAGTTAAATGTGTAAATCTAAAATATGCAGTGTGTAAACATAGCAATTTCCTCTAAATGTACTGTCATAACCCATGTCACTTTCTGCAAACAGAAGTATCTTCCAATCTCATAAAGAAATACAAACACTGCACACTGGGACTTTCTTGACGAAAGACCGTAAAAGTTATATATGCATTCGATAGAGACAACTTCAAAGATTACGAATCCAAAAAATTATTGAAATTGGGTAAGAATTGTGGGCGTGGCAGCCTCCTCCCAACATATGGGATGAAATCAAAGTCCAATCATTTTTTAGTTCGCGCACAAATGTGAAAATTTTACAAAAAAATTAAATCTTTAAAACTGAATTGCAGACAAGTTATACGACTGATCTTTATGTTCTCATATTTCATATTAAAGTACGTTCTTTTCTAATTAAAAGCCGTAGAAATTTGTTTCCGTAGAAATTTGTTTCCTCACTAAAATTAGGCTATTTATTGACTTTAATGGAATAGAACTTCTAATGGACTCCTTTGGACTCCCTGGTCTTTTTTGCGTCCAGCTGCGTCTAAAAAAAGATTGAAATGTATATTTTGGACAAACATAAATTGACTAAATTGTAAGTGGTCATTTTAAAGCCAAAGAAGTCTTCTGTCAAATGCTTTTTAAAATATCTTTACTGACTCAAAAGATATGATTTCTGCAGCGCAAAATGAGAAATGGCCGCACTGTGCACTGCTTGAGAATGTAAATATACTGCTTGCAAATACAATACACAAAAATAACACAATATTCTGCTTACAATAAATTCCACAGGTACCCTGCTTGCAGCCGCAAATAAAACTGCAAGCAGTGCATAAATTGCAAGGAATCTTCGCAATAAAAAGTTAATAAAATCTCAATAAAATAAATTATTTCCAAAAATCAAGAAAATTCTAAAAATAAAATTTTAAAAATTATATAAAATAAAAAAAAATATCCGAAAATGGGTACAAATTTCGGAAATTTGTTTTAGTGCACTGCTTGTTGTGCATATGACACTCTCCAAGCAAGCAGGGCGTTCGAGCTTATACTTTACTTATTTTATTTAATTAAAACAAAAGTGAATTTACTTTTACGCATACGATCTTGTAACTTAGGAAGGATACCTTTTATTTGAAAGTTTTGTAATTTTAATTTTGAATTTTTAAGATAACTTTTATTACAAATGAGCTGAGGTGAGGAAAGGTCTAGTTTTTTTTTTCAATAGGTAATTACTAAAAAAGGATGCATTAAACTCAAAAGATACACACATACAAATTTGTATTTACAGACAATAGAAAACTTAATTTTAGTACATTTCTAATAAAATACTGTAGACCTGTTTTAGAACTGGATTCGAGTAGACAACTTTCGGTATAAGCTTGAGAGATAAGGCGGCCGATAAAATTCAATCTAAAATAGTATAAAGGTAGTCAGTAAAGCCATCAGAAAAGAGTCGATTGCCTGCTTAATCATCACCTCCGGTCATAACTTCCATAAATTCTGCAATTTGACACAAAATGTTTATAAATGAATATATATAGAGATTATCAGGGTTTCCAGCAGGTGCTTACCGTCAAAGTCCACGGTGCCGGAGCCATCAGAATCGATTTCCTCTATCATCATGTCGAGATCATCGTTCGTCAGCTTGTCGTCCAACTCGCGAAGAATCTCCCGAAGAACACCGGTTGTGATATAACCATTACCCTCCTTGTCATACAACCTGAAGGCCTCCTTCAACTCGGCCAACATGGCTTCCGCATCCTCCTCAACGAGGAAACGGGCAGCCAACGTTGTGAATTCCTCGAACTCAATTTGCCCAGAACCATCCTCATCGACCTCAGCTATAATTTCCGCTAATGTCGCTTCATCTAACTGATGTCCCAGCATGCTCAAGATGGTTCCAACCATGGGCGTGTTGATATATCCATTCTTCTCTGGATCGAATGCGTTGAATGCATTTTGCAGCACTTTAACCCCAAAGAAACTATCCTTAAGAACAGATCTTTCTTTTGAACTCAATCAATACTCACGTGCAATCTGTTCCTTTGATAGTTCGTCCTGTAACATAGCAATAAATTACATAAACTATTAGTATTTCTTCTTATAATTCTTGTAAAGTTCAACAATTCTATTTTCCCATCGGCATAGTTTATTATTATTATTTCGGTTTTGTTTATATTCTTCTGCATGTTTTAAACGCCCATTCCAGATATATTATTTTTAGTATATTAAATATTTTTAATATATCTTATGTTATAAAAAAATCTACGATTTCTTAACTTTATTTTCATTGTATTCGTTTATCACCATCTTATAAATCTTGACAAAAATTATACTGAAGACAAAACACAATAGAAAATCAGATTGCTAGAAATTTCAGAAGTTTTATAGGTACAATCTGCAAAATTAAATATTATTTGTATCATTCCAAATATAATTTAACTTTCTTATTTTTTTTTAATAAATAAACAATTAAAATTTACTTTTCACATCCAAAAAACGTTTGTTCTCTTAAGTAAAATTTAATAATAATTCAAGTTAAAAGTTTTATTTATAATTAATTATATTCACAAGGTAACATGTACTAAAGATGAACTGAGTGAATATACCTAGATTCTCAATTTAATAAATTTAATAATTAAGTAAATTGATATCAATTCAAATCATAAAATTTCAACGTGTACTTCGAAGATATTTCTTGAAGTTTATTTTAAGAGAAACTGTCGTCAGTTTCACTTCATTATAATCGATTTAGCACTTTTAATAATTTCGGGGTAAACAGCTCTATTCACTGATCGAGTTCGAAAATATATGTTCTTATTATCATGCACACCTAAGTTGTTGTATTTTTTTAATTCATTTTCATAATTCGTTGTCTTCATTTGTGTATAACAATTGAAAATGTGACAATTTTGTGAATTATAAACTTACAGTCATGTTGTTCGTTTAAGCGTTACACCGATTCGACGAGCAGAGCGATAATCAAGTTTGGTAACACACACAGACTCACACACACATACACACAGAGACCGCTATATTAAGGCAACTGAAGCAAAGACAAACAAACAAAAATACACAAGAATTGTTAAGTCGCATTTGATTAGAATAAAAATGAAAGATGTTAAGTTTGATTGAGATTTAATGCAAATGTATTCACTGTACTCGAATCCGTGTCTCACTGTAGCCACTTCCAGGTGACAGGGTACCAGAAAACCACAGCACAATCCCTATGTCGGAAGACTATCTTTGGATAACTCAGATACCTCAGATACCTCGGCTGTTGCAGGTGATAGATACAACGGAGACGACACTCGATTTACAACTGGTAGCACGTTGTCCATTTACCTGCATCGCCACAAAGAATAACAACATCAATTTGATGTCGTCGACCAAATCGAAAAACTTGTCATATTTGTTTGTCTGCCGCGTCCTTAGCTCTTAAACCCCCTCCTTTTTTTTTATTTTTTTTTTTTTGAAAATTGCTACGTTTGCATTCGAATCTCGCATTTATTTATAACTGCAGGAAAGTGCAGATATCAACACACTCTCATAATTTGTATTTTGAACATAAATAAACATATGTACGAGTACGAGTACTTGTAGTGCAGACAATTTCTCGTTTCTCGTTTTGGCACTCGAAATACTTTTGTCACTTTATAGTACATCAAAAAGAATTTTAGAATTAATTCTCAACAATCATATTATTGTTAGTTGCGCGCATTCCCTACCCCTAAAACAGAGGTATAAAAAAGAGAAAGATATATAGAAGGAGATAGAGACACAGACAAAAAAAGCAGCGCAGCATAAAATATTCTCGCTTTTCTTTCTTTATTGACGGTCAAAATACTTGAGAGTAAAAGTATAATGATAATTTCCCATGCCAGTTGATTAAATATTGCAGGTAAGACTCATCGACTCAAAGTTACCCTGTAGAAGAGCCCCATTGAAATCAAAGTTTGTCAGAAATTAAAAAAATATACTTAAACAACATACCTAAATATATGCTACAACTTTTCGATTGTGATCTAACATGCCTAAGATATGGGATCAACTATTTAATTTGCGATTGGACCGGATTCTTAATGATATAGAATTTATACAACAGATTCTGGATTGACGAAAAGTGTATCTACTTTATTGGATTGTTTTTATTATCAGGATAAATAAAACCAGGGTCGCAGTTACTAAGGTTCTCAATTAAAATAAAGACAATTAATAATAATAGTACATATCTCTTGCCTCGATCTCAGAAATGTCTACAAACATATGGGATGAAATCCGATTTTAGTAGCGAATCAAAGCGAAAGGATTCAATCTATTTTTTGCAGAACTATTTCAATTTAGAGACATTTTTTAATTCAACACATCCGTTAAACTGTTAAGGACAAACAAAACCATACATATGTAACCAAAAACTTTTTATTTAAAATATTTAAGTTATAATATATTTTCTGTGAATACTATATTGAATTTAAATTTGATTATTTAACTTGATTAACGCTTATTTGTTTGGGGGAAAACGATAGAACAACTTTATAAAATTCACATAAATGTAAGAAATTTTTCTAGAGTTATATATTTAGTAATTAGTACCGAATCTAGGCGTTATACATACATCGATCGATGGATTAAGGAGTCTTCATTTAAAAATTTTTCATTTTTGTAACGTTGGTCTCCTTTGATTTACGAAAAACAACAACTTTTCTTAATCGGATACTTGCAAAATTACATTATCTATATTTTCTAATGAAAACTGAATTTTAGTTGCGTTCAGCAGGAAACACAAAATTCGAACTCGATTGGAAAAGAAGAAACTTCACAGCACATTTAATGTCTCTTACTATAGTTAGTCTCTGAATGCAGGAAAGTTTCTATCTTCACTTGCACAAATTTTTAATACACTTTTCCTGTCAATCTTTATTGTTTGTGGGGTATAACTAAAAACTTAAAATTCTTTTTATCAAGTGTCTTGTACAAACCATTGTTGCGTTGCCCATCTTTATTGAGTTTTAGTTATTAAGTGTTGTCTAAATGACGAAATCTTTATGGAGTATCAAGAGATAGCGAAAGGAACCCGTAAAGAATGATCCTTAAAAAACTTTTGCAAACGCGGAAATTTTTATGTTTGATCTAAATGACAGAACTGAACTAACTGGACCAAGTCAAAATAGATGATGGAGGCACACGAACGGAAACATTCATAAATCGGACACACACAGAACGACACATGCACGTCAACATTCATGAGTGTAGGAGTATATTCATATATTCGCAAGTGTACATACATATATTTGTACAAATACAGATGCAAATCAAACAAGTAAGTACGATACAACCGAATCGATTTTCTCGCATACAGAAAATGGCGTGGAAACGATTCTTGACGTCGACGTCGACGTTGCGAATCCACTATAAATTGTCATTCCAAATAAAGTTAAGCGACACTACAGCAGATCATATGTAGTAATTCAGTGATGCATCTAAAATAGTCTAATCCACAGATACCCTGTGTTACGTACAACCCCACGAATGGAATAAGGCGGATTGAGAAGGCCGCGGGCAATGCCGAATAATACTCGCTTTAAATAATATACGCTTTCTTTACTATAAGTTAGAAGCCCATTTCTTATATCAAAGGACATTGGCTATACAAACACAACAAATTGGTTTTTATAAAATTCAATTGTGATAAAAAAAACGAGCTATCTAAAAGCATATCATTTAATAAGTATATCTCATAGGTCTTGAGGAAATGTACCACAATACGAATAATGCCGGGTTATGTCAAGCAGTAAATGATGTATCTCATCCATTCATCATAATTCCTCTACAAAGATACAATTCTCATTATAATAAATACTCATGTCTAAGCACTTATAACAATATGAAATGTTCGGATAATGTGACCAAAAGCAACTGTAAATTCAATTAAATAGAGCAATTTGTGGTCAAGAGCAAGCCACTACACTAAGTCTATTTAAAATCTATTTTCTTTCTCTATTTTCTTCTGTATTCCTTTTGAAAAATGTGTGTATGAATATGCGAATCTATTGGAGCAACCACAAGCGACTATAGAAACAGATTCAATGCGTTTCTTGATCTTTGAGAATGTCAAAATGTCTTTTTATTTTTACATGAGTAGGCAATATTTGAAGCAAATTAATTTACATACATCATTGCAACAAGAAACACCTGTATGTAAGGCAAGTATGTAATCCCATTGATAAAACATAAAGTAAAAGTGTCTGAGATAAATGTCAACGTAAATCTAGTAAAAATCAGTTCTCAATCGGAGAGAGGATAAATACGAGAATATCATGATGAAACAATTATAATACCATATACAAGGGGTTCAAATGCTTTGACGTTCGACGTATGTTTATGTATTTTTAGGTACGAGTTTCTTTATAAATAAATACGAGTACGAGTACGAGTACGAGTACGAGTACAATTGCGATCATTCCGTTGCGGCAGAACACGTTTCAACTCACGTGTGGTGAGGCAATAATCTAGCAGTTTTCGTTGCAATGTGGGACTACAAATACGTATGTGGATCGTGCCAAGTTTTATAAATATGCACTTACATACCTCTACCTCTAGCTAATTTAATTAGCAATGAATTCTCGTTTTCATTCAATAGTGTTTGGCTTTAATAAAATGGCATAAATGCAACGCATCTTTCATTTGATAAGACTAGGCATAGAGTATTTGCAGTTTTCATGCCAAATAGCCAATTAGTCAAACATGTCCGCCTGTTTCCGTCTCTTTCTGCAAATTAGCTGTCATAGGAACATGAAAATGGTACACAGAAGCATGGTCGCCATTTTGTTCCAGCCTTGGCGCCTGTTCATTAAATTATCGCTAACTCATGATATCGATAGATCTTTGTTTGCGTTTGCATTGAGTAAAAGTTATCGGGGAAGGATGAAGCGCACTCTCCCACGCCAAAGTACAAATGACCTTATATATACCAACTTGCAACTTAAAGAGTATTTATCTATTGCATGAAATACTTACATATGTGAATTTTTGTTCTTTGTCAAACAAAGTACTTGACTGACTGTATATTATCGATAAATCTCTTAATTAGCCAATTTGCATAATAGCGGGTGTGTCGGTAATCTAATCAGTTTTATTTTCATAATATCTAATAATAATAATATGCTGCGCCGATTCACTGATAATAAGCATGGCTAATTTGATAAATTAATCACACAAATAGCAAAGCTGATTAGTACGCTGAGGACCAACTTGAAAGGTCGACGGTAATAGCTACAATTGACAGACTAAAATATCAATTTATATATATGTTTAAATCAAAGTCATTTGACCTGAATAATGAGGAAAATTGTAAGCTGCCGGAACACCTATATCAACCACGCAGAATACGATGGATGAAGTATATTATAATTCCAGTGGGAGTTTGTTTTGTGCTTCTATTAATTATATGCAATATAGACTTTTCGACTGAACAACCACATACGAATCGGAGCAAATACTTACAGTCCGCGAAATGGTGTACAACTAATTGCCAGACATTACAAAAAGGACTATATTGTGTTAAAAATGTGAACAATTTAAAGTATTGCAATGATAATCTACTCCTTCACATTGAAAACTACAACTTTCCGGAGGGAATTATTAACAGGAACGTATTTGCAGATGAATACAGATTGCAAAGTTTGCTCTTAAGCAATTGTTCTCTGAACTATATAGAAGATGGTGCCTTTGATCAAACCAACCTGCGCAATCTACAGGATTTGGAACTATTCAATACCCAGCTGAAAAATATAACTCGGAAAACATTTCAAGGACTGCATAAACTCCGCAATTTCTCCCTATTTAACAAACGCAAAACGTTAACATGCGAAACTTTTATGACACCCCTCGCAAGCACAGTTCTTTCCGCATCGATTCATCAGCAGTACAGTGAACATTCAATTTATACGCCGAGTAATTTTTTTGGCACTGAAATCTATAAAAATCTCAAGAACTTGGATCTAAGGGGAAATAACTTTGGAAGTACACTGGAAATTAATTGGTTTAATAATATGCCTGTCTTGGAATCATTAATCTTAGCAGATTGTCGATTTAACAGTATCAAATTCGATATAAAAGATAAAAATGTTGGCATGTTACGATTTTTAGATTTGAGTGGAAATAGATTACTGAAGATTAGCTCAGAGTTTATAGCGCATTCAATAAAAAAAGGAATTCGATTAAATCTTCTAAATCATAATACTAAGATTATAGAGTTTACTGTAATGCCAACGACAATTTTATCGAAGGAAATTCGCGCTATTGACATTGATATTTCAGGTGATACTGATTCAACCGATCCTATTGAATCGACAGTTGCCACCACAACACCAAAAACAACAACTAGAAAGCCACCAAGACCTGGACCTACTCCGGCAAAGACTACACCCAAACCAACAGAGTCTACAACTTTGAACACAACTGTCCCATTGAATAATACAGATATTTCCACTCCTTTAGATGAGGATGTCACAACTCCCTTCACTTTAAATACTACGGAAATCACCACTCCTATAAGTGAGAATGTCACACCTTCCACCGATCAATCAGATATCATTTGTCTTAATGCGGCTAAAGACACGATCTACAACCTATCGATGGTCTGCAATGCACGGTTTAAAATTGTCCAACAAGTTGAGAGCGTACTGTACATAACTGTATCCCAAGTAACCTATGACTATTGGAATATGGTTTACTTCTCACATAATGCTTCTGTCAATTACGTTAATGCTGAAGACATAGATGTTGGATTAATGGGTAATATAACGATAACAGTAAGGGACTTGAACTGTAGCACATCCTACGTAATTTGCATGTTGCAAGGAACTGAGATCTCGCCATTTAATTGCCAATCCCATCACACAATGATGTGTGTCACAACGAAATCATCCTGGTTCGAGGATCACAGTGTGATGATCATAAGTCTGGCAATTGTCGGCATTTTGTTGTTTGTAGTTCTAGGGGGACTCGCCATGTATGCCACCTTGTGGCATCGTCCGACCTGGCTGTGTGGCAGCAAGCGCTTGCAACGCACGACACGTGACTCACTCACCATGCTTCTCCTGCCCCCAAGCTATCAGAAGGAAGCGTATGGTGCGATTAGGTAAGTTATACAGCTAGTCAAGTAATTGTTTTCTCACACAATATACAAATTTATAAATTAAAAATAACCAGGCCTTTTCCGGTTTACACTTCCGATTTTATCGGATTTCAAAACATTTAAATTTTCACGTTTCATTTGGGCTAAACATTTTAAAATTTTATTTTATCACTTTATGGGACTTCAATTTACCAACTCAAAGTGATTTCAATACACAAAGTATTACCAGATTGATATAAGAACAGTGAAAACCGGAACAGGCCTGAACATTTTCTTGATATTGATATTTTTTTAAAATAACTTATTTTCTTAAAAAGTTTTTAATTTATAACCATTTTTTTCTGGTTGCCTATAATCAAATATATATCTTACGAATAATATTAAAATATAAGAACTTCATTGATACTAACTAAAAGTCTCTTCTCTAATTTTTGTATAGCAGCAAGAATGGCGATGATGCGATTGGTGATTATGTGGCATACTATCGACATTTGGAACAGGCGAAACTTTATGAGACAGAGTCCAATAAATACAATATTCCCCCTCAAGAAAGTGCTCCCCCCGCACCGAATACCCACAGTCATACATATGAATGTTGTGATTTATACGAGGAACTTTCTTGATTGTCAATAAATTAATTTACAAATAAATACAATTTTCTGTGAATAAAGTATAGTATTGTATATAAAATAAATGTATCTAGTTTATGTATTGGGTTATCACTTATTTCTATTGATAAGCTAAATGCGTATTATCTATATCAGCAAATACAGTTGATTCGGCCGATAAGCCAGAATCTAATGCAAATGTATTTTTGTCAATAAATATAACATTAATTATTTGCCAAATGTTTGTCAGTCGTGTTCAAGCTCTCAACCATTGAAATGCAGTCGAGAAACAAATATCGCAAGGAGAAACTCCAGTCCGAATCAAGCGATTCCCAAAGGTAACAAATTGTGAGATTCTTAAAAAAGTGCTACTTCTACAGTCAATTATAAATAGAATATGTGTTTCCTACTCTCCAGTTATGTGCATAGATTCACACATTTATAGGCATATGGTATAGACATATGTATACTGTTAGTCATGCAATCGTTTTGCAAAACCAAATTCTTTTTATTGGTTTTAATTTGATTTCCAATTTATTTATAGTTGCTTATGGTTCTTACTTTTATATTTTTAAAAACATAAGTTATGCGATCCATCAAGCAATTTTATTCGGAAATTTTAATAAAAATACAGTGCGTGAAGTTATAGTTTAACAAAAAAACATAATTCACATATGGGCATTTCCGTTAAAAGTTCTTGCGAAATTTATTACCAGAAACATTTAAGAGTTACTTACTTTAAAAAATGTACACATAAATTAATTAAATTTAATTAAAACATAAATTGAAAAAACTTAACAATTATTTTGAAAACTTAAACTCGACGAAACTCATCTTTTTCCCTAAATGGGTATTAATATAGTCGGGGTCTCGACTATAGCCTTTACCGCTTGATCATATCTTGCATTATTTCATAATAAATTTATAATTTTTTATTATAATGCGATATTTCAGTTCTAGTTCAAATGAAAAAGTCGGCTCGAAAACAAAATGCTTACCCTGGATTTTGCTGACTATCGGAATCGGTCTATGTATTATAGCTACCGGTATATATATTGTAATATCTCTCAACAGTCGTGAAAGCAGGGATATCTTGGACTTAGACCCAGTAATTGAAAGTCGTGAAATTCATGATGATGGGTTTTTCAATTTTACTTTGGAAGGATTTGGGTAATAAATTAATTTTAAAAAAATTTCTTGATGGCCAAACGCCAACTTCTGATTTTACAGAAAAATTTCAACTGGTTTACAATCTCCTCAAATAGTAAAAGGATGTCGTGAAGTATCCTGTCGTATTGACTGTTTAGATAATGAGGATTTGTATCGGGACATAGCTATTGTAATGAATGCTACTACATGTGAAGTGATTACCTCCTTGGTAGTATCAAATCAAGTGCAACAAGGCATTGAAGATTTGTGGATTGAGTCGAATCCAACAATTCTCAAAATTTTGCTAAGCAACAGCCAAATTACTAAAATAAATACTGGAGCATTTTCTGCATTCATGTTTGCAAAGGTATTCCATATGAGTTGGATTGATCTTCAGGTATCAGAAGTTAGCAATGGAGCATTACTTGGACTTTACTCTCTGAAGAAACTGGAAATTGAATTTAAATTACCCAACATAAGTATGACATTTTTGCAACCCGTTCAGGTTACTCTGACGCATCTGAGAATAAATGCTGGAATATCTTTCAAAGGGAACTTGAATGTTTTCGAAAATATATATCTGGGTAAATTAAATCACCTGGATCTGAGCCACAACAGCTTCAGTGGTCCACTTAGTAAACGTATATTCAGCGGAACTCCAAATATAACATATCTCTACTTAAAGTATTGTTCAATAACATCTATAGAGGATTCTGCATTCCAAGAGCTAGTCGATAAACTAATTCTGGTTGATCTGAAGCACAATTTACTTACTCAAATCAGTGACAATGTTCTCCATATGGGCGGTAAGCGTATATTACTCGACGTTGAACCCAACAACTGGCACTGCAATTGTCAACTCCGATCAATGATTGCTTATTACGATGATAATAAGAGTTTATTTATAAGCACACCATATTGTAAAATGCCCTACAACCTTTATGGTAAAACATTTGATGAATTAAAAGTTGAGGAACTGATCTGCGATCCACCGATGGAAATACCTAGTAATCTCACTACGGATTCAATATATAAGGTCACAACAGAGTTGAGCGATGATGAATCGGAGATTCCTAGTGAAGATTCCATTACCAATCAGGACTCCACAGAAGCTCCAACAAAACAAAGTCCATATGGTGCAATTCTTCAGTTTAGCTGCTCGGAAGCTATCGACTATGATAAGACCGACAATAAAATCGAACGTAATGTGAATGAGATGGAAACCAAACTCTTTAGTTCAGGAACCTTTGTTTTTGAACCACCCCTGTATGATCTTATATTGGATATATTCGACAATTATAGCGTTCGAGCTTTTATTGAGGGATATCAGAATGCTGATAGGTACAACATCATTTGGTTTTCGGATCAATTGGACAGCGGTGCAATTAGGAACGCATCCCAAACGGACTACACTTGTATGCAATATGAAGAGCCCTATTTAATTGTTGATCCCTTGCATCAGAATCGAACTTACACTTTTTGTATGATGCCCATGGACAGTTTGGTCATATCTCCTTTACTCTGTCAGCCTTTATATGTGCCTGTTGCGAGGGACTCGGACTCTGATGATATCTGGATTCCAGAGAGTGAGAAACAATTTACCATCGCGATGCTTTGCCTCATCTTCTTCATATCCACCGTATTTGGGGCAATATTTGCCTATCTGGGCATAAAGTCATTTCCGAATCTTTTGGAAGGTTCCAAAAATGTTTTGGTAGTCAAGGAAGTCGATAAAGAATGTTACGTATCAACTATAACCGATTCAAAATACATAAAGACACCTTTAACAAAACATAATGTTGCCGAAAATTCATTTAGAATTAGAAACAAAAAGTAAGTTGCTTTTCATTAATTAATAACAGATTTCTAATTAATCTTTTGCATTTAATTTCTATGCAGGTTATTTGATACATCAGCTAAAATTTATGACGCAAATCTTTCCAGTTTACTAGATTTAAGATCTCCATCTACTTGCTTTGAGGAACCTTTTTCGAATATGGAATTTCAGACCATCGGATATGAGATGCCCAAACAGTTTAGGACTGACATCAATGAAAGCTCCACCATTAATAAGTGCCTAGACAGACCCAATTCCCCGCCTCCTCTGCCTAAACGTAATTCTAATGTTTCTGATTACATGGACCCCAAGCTTAAGGCATAAATAATATTTTTAATATGCAATATAAATGGAAATATACTTATAAATAAATGTACACAAATATATGCAAATATTCATAAATACATCAATGTTGATACTATAATGAATTGTTTTCTAAGTTACATATGGCAAAAATTTGCTAAACCAGTAATCTTCCTATCGAAATGTATAGTCTAACGGTTTTGAATATACTACCTGTTAACTGCATAAACACATTTTATGATCAATTGAAAGTCAAGTTAAAGTAAGAATAACTTTTTAGTACTTTGAGATATCCCAACCAATCTGTCAGAGTATGTAATTTAGTTGGTCGTATACTTCCTGACCAAATTTTCTCCAAATTGATCCACTATGTCATACAGCTGACATAGAAAAAGTCGAAAATCTAATCTTAGTACAATACATTTTTTTAGTATTCTGAGATACCTCAACCAATCTGACAGAAAGGTATAGTTTAACTAGTCCTATATCAAAAGATGCATTTGGCACATTGCAAAAGGTTCTTTATACAAATTATTAAATAATACAAATTATCAATACATCATTATCAAATACCTCATTTAATTTCATAACAATCACATAATTTTAACGGTAGTTATGGCTGTTGTAAGGTATGATTTGTGAAACGAGCTCCTCAATGTATGCAGCAATTAATTTAGATTAAATATTTAGATCCAAATAGTATATTTATACCCGTTTCTTAAAAAATAAGTAAAATGGTATATTGTGTTCGTTGGAATGTATGTACCTCCCCGCATCTTAAATCGCGAAAAACCGAACGTCCGTCTGTATAAATCCTAGGATCTCAGACACTATGAGAGGTAGAGTAACCAAATTTGACAAACAGATTTCTATATACCCCACGCAGATCAAGTTTGCTTTAAATTTAAGCCACGCCCCTTACCGCCCTCACAAATCTCGAAAAACCACTACACCCACAGTTTTTTAGATAAAACAGTTTTTATGGTAATTAACGTTATATTATAATAATATTTAATGCTTTTAAAGTAAAACAAGTAATTTCTTGAAAGTACTTTTATATATATTGAAATAAGTAACGGGTATTCTATGGTCGGGATCTTGACTATAGCCTTTCCCGCTGGTTTTATTTTAATTATCGGTTGTCGTATAGTCGGAGAATCGACTTTAAACGTATTACACTTCTACTCCAGTCACTGAAACTCGGTTCTATATGCGATTGACAACATGGGCACGATAATGAATGTGAATATTTGCATGTGTAGGTATAGGTATACAGCTTATCTCTAAATCGAAATCTCTTGCATTTAGCACTCGAAATATTCTGGCTAATACGCTGATATGGATAATAATAATGTTTTGCCATTAGCATTCGTATTAGATATCATCGCATACAGTCATCTTTTAGTACTCGTAGAGAGAAGTTATTCGGCTAAAACACGTGCTATCATAAAAAGATTTATAAATGTGATTTTGTTTTCATTTAGTATGACTAAATGGAACAACGTGTTGTTCAAGTTTTCATGAAAGTTTCTTCAAAGTTGTATTACCGATAACGATAAATGCATTGTCATGCTGATGTTCTCATCACAAAATCCTTCGGGAATCATCATAGCTTTCTGCATGTTTCTCATCTGGACTGGATTATCTGTAATGGCATATGATATTGAATATTACAATAGTACTACAAATTGGTTAAACACATCCGATATTAAAAGATCCGATGTTCGTCAGGCTGTCACATTGCTGAAGAAAGTTATGGGCAATATCAGGTAAATACTACTATAATATTATTGATTTTTTCGCCAAAAAATTAATATGTATACTTCTTAACCAAAAATATTTAATACTGCGTTACCGTTATCGCTGCGATAACACCTATTATCGTGTTCCATTAATGGATGCACAATGTTGAATAATGGAAATCTGTGTTTATGCGACAGTGCTTATCTTGGCGATATGGATACCATCGGAAGTCCACAGCCAAAGTGTCTAAAGGTCCAGTGTCGAATCATTTGCTTCAATGGTAGACAGAGTGAAATCGCGAAAGATATAACAACCGCTTTATCCCAAATAGATGATGTAAGTATCTTTTAAGGTAAAACCAGGGACCGTAACAGGTATAATTTTTAAAATAAAAATTATGAAATAACAATTATTTGCTGATTTTTATTATAAAAAATCAAAAATAACAATTATTTTTAATTTCTATTGTAAAATTCCAAAATAACAAATTTTATAGATTTTTGTTATAAAATTCATAAATATCAATTGTTATAGATTTTTATTATAAAATTCCAAAAATAACAATTAGTCTCAATTTTTACCAGAAAATTTTAAAATAACAATTATTTTGTCAATGTCTATTATAAAAATTGAAGAACATAAATCCAGTGTACATATTAATACATATCCTTAATATACGACGTTTAAGGTCGTGTAACGTATCATATTAAAAGTATTGAGTCACACATCATAAATATTTTTAGAATTTGGAAATACGCCACTTGGTTCAAAAGATATTTACATTCAATTTTTATTAAATTTTTATCTTTCAATAGAAATTAATTGTTATTTTTGATTTTTATAATAAAAATTGAAATTAATTGCAGAGGGTATTACAATTTTGTTGAGAAATTTGTAAACCTTGCTTAAATAAAATATTCAAGTCTTTGCAAGAGTATAAGATTATCAATATACCGAAAATAAACTTTTCTTGTTGTCTATACTTTTATACTTTTTATTTAACCAGAATAATCCATGTATTATCATCGACGAGCTACATCTCTACAACTATAAGTTCCTTGACGCCGTGTTGCCCGTCGGATTTTTATCCACGTACACCAAAAAGATAAGGCTCATTTACATCGGCATCTCAAATATCACGAAAATTGAGAGTGGTGCATTTGGCGGTGGTATATTCAATCGAATAATTCTGGAAGAACTTCGACTGGAGAAAATCGATCGGACGTTTTTCACAAACATCACATCACATTTCAATGGCCTTGCAATTGTTCAGGAAAATGTACCGCTGCAAAGTGTGTATCCTGATTTTCTGGACATTGTTCAGTTTCAAATTGAATACCTAAGGCTGCGAACGGGAATCACTTGTGTACGGAATGTGACTGCTACGGATCCGGTTCTAGGAGCAATTTCTCATGCCGATTTCAGTTACAACAACTTCAGTGATCAATTACTTTACGATTCATTCAGGAAATTAACAATGGTGGAGCGTCTTCTTCTGTCATACTCAAATATTTTATATTTGCCCAATTACATTTTTCAAGGTAATTTATTACTAATAAATCTTCAATATTCTTAATTTTTGTACACGTCGAAACACAAACTGTAACGGAATTTTTAAATGCTGGCAATCAAAATTTTTGTATCATCCTAATTTTTATAGATATGAAATATTTGGAAATATTGGATTTATCTCACAATAAATTGACGACAATTTCAAAAACAATATTTGGGATTAGCGATATTTCGCCTAATATGAGAATTTATGCGGACTCGAATAATTGGCACTGCGACTGTCAACTGCAGCGTGAAATGAATAGCATTTTCAAATATCAGAGCTCAAAATATTTAATACTTTGCGAGACTCCAGAGCAATACAAGGATTTTCTAGTATTTGATCAACGCTTCTGTAATGGCATGGATGAGGAAGCAACAGCACAATCTCGCACCACAACACCAACAATAACTACAACGACAATTAAAAGTGTACCAATATCCACGATCAAAACTACTCCAAGATACACAACAGATCAGCCAATTTTTATTCCAACGATATCAACAGCTGGCACTGTCAATCCCAGTCATATTGTGCCTTTGGAATGTAAAGCGCCTAATAATTCTTTGATTAATAACGTCACAAGACAGAATTGCAGATGGCCACAAATTTACTTTATCCCCACAGTTTTTGGGGCGCTTACTGTCAAAATATCGGTCGATCAAAGGGATAGCCAAAGTTCATTCGGCCTTTTTTGGTTCTCGAAAACAACAAAAGAATATTACATGATGGAATTATTACCAGACGAATTCGGTCTTGGATGTTACTTCACAATGCCACTGCAGACGATTGTAACTAAATTGGTGCCCAATGTGGCTTACACTTTCTGTTTGGTGGATGATAATCAAAACTCAGTGTCACCCTTCAGTTGTAAATCCGTACATGTTGGCAGCAATTTAAATACACACTATAATACCTGGCTATCGAGACGAATGCGAACCAAAGTAAATATTTAAACTAAATTATCCATTTATTACGTAAGACATAATTTACTTTTTATTTAAAGGGTATTTCAGCGATGGTTCTTGGCATCGTTCTATTCATGTTCCTGGGCATATCGACAGTGTTTTTGGTTTTAAAGAAGAAACCCATCTGGCTTAAGGGCAGCAAACGCGTCATCACGCCAAAGTATAGATCGGGCGAAGTTGTCGTATTGCCACGATCTTATACAGCAGAGTATCTTAAGTATAAAGAAGACATGATCTCTCGAATTAACGAACATCGGTAAGTAAAAAATTATTTATATACAGGAGTGCCACAGAAAAGGAAACAAAATCTCCCAAAAATGTGTGGAATTTTGGGAGTTTTTCGGTTAATTTCGCTTTCTGTTTCACCCCTGATTTACTTCTATATTCCTTAATAATAGGAAATCATTATTAAATTAGCCCCATGCCAAAGTTGCCTGTTGATTTTTGATTATTAATGTTTCTTGGCCCAAAATTGTAAATGATCTTTGGCCAATTTATGCCCTCATCTTACTATATATAAGTTTTTTGTAGAAAATTAAATGAATAAATATATTTGTTTTTAGATCAATTTCATTCATCTCGAGGCACAACTCTGTGGAGAGTCTGGCCAGCAGTGGCAGCTACATGGAAACAAATTTGTATGAAATGATACCGACTTATATAAGTTTTGATAAGGTACCGCAAGTTGATGCTCCCAGCCAGCCGGGAAGCCAAATACTCGATGCCTATCAATCGCATGAAACTTTAGCTGAGACTGACAGCGTCAAATATGCACAGATTACGCCGCGAACAAAACGTATTTCCAGTGATCCATTGCCAGCTGTTCCCTCCGATGTTAGTGATGTACCATAGTTATTTGAAGCTTCAATTAATGAACGCAGCTCATAACCATAAACCTACAATATTTAATCAATAAAGGCTCTTGTGTTTAAATGATGTAAAAAGTTAACTGAAATTCAATCGTTTTTAATCAGCAAAAGGACGAAAGAGTGGTTCATATTGTCACTAGGCCATGGTCTAAAATCCTAGACCTGGATTAGTTTTCTGAGGCACCTGATTCGGAACTGACAATTTGTCCAGTTACATTGTTTTCTAATTGCGATCCGTTTTCAGGTTCCGATTATATTGGAAACTTACTTGAAATATGGATGACACTCCAGTTTTGACATTCTTTAGAAATTCATTCAAATTACACTTAAGTCTAAATAAGTATGTAAATATATACATATATATTTTTTTTGTGAATGCAGCATTTAATTTTTATTTAGTATTGTGGCATTTCTACGGTTTTAAAATTTTGGTCACTCTGTAACACTATATGACGCTCGTAACTAGAAATAATAAAATATTTTGAAACGAAAATTAGGTCGATATCCGTTAGCCGATTTTAAAAACCCCTCGGTTTGGGCGCCCGTGTATATTTCCCATTTATTAATGATTTAAAAAATTACTACTGCACTAATTTACGTATTTATATTGGTCCATTTAAAAGGTGTACAAAAATTTGTACATCAGTGGACGTGAAGCAAACCTTATGGAATAATAACCTTGATTGTAAATGTGTAAGTTAAGAATAAAATCCATTAGGCAAAACAGCCACATGTAACTTAATTAATTTTAATAAATAATATTCTAAATCGATATATATAAATATGTTTTAATTTACGTTTAGCTGGGAAACGTGATCATATGGACATTTTCTGTGCTGCCTATTGAATAACCTATTTACATGTGTGCTCCTCGAGTACCTTTGTACATACATCGCATTTAACCTGGCAGCACCAGTGGAATTTGCAGTTGCAGCGCTCACGAACGATGATATTTTTGGTGTTGTAGCCTCGGCCACAGCAGAGTATACCGCAGCCATCGAGACCCGACGAAGACTTGTTACAGACACGACCATGCGTACCTACAAGATTTTTAATTAGAATTAATTAACAATACTATGCTGCAATATAAATAACTTACCTGTCCACTGCAATAGACGATTGGTACGACACCAGTCAGGACTCTCATCCAAATAGATCAAATCGTGAGCAGTTGGAACTTTAAACTGGCTGTTTTTCACCTGCAAACGTCCGCGTTTATTCAGCTTCACTTCTGTAGCCTCTTCATATTTCTCTCGCAAATAGTCACCTGAAAAAGTTAAACAAATTTAAATTAACAATGAAATCATCTATATATAACATCGACTTACCAATCTCTCTTATGGAGGATAATTGCTGCCAACACGTGATCAAACTGCAAGAACCGGAGACTCCATGGCACTTGCATGTTATTCGTGTCTTTTTAATAACGGCCTATTTGAGTTGAAAAGTAGAAAGATACAAATATATATACTTTGTATAATAAATGTAATTTGAAAGAGATATTTTATATTTACTTATTATGATCGTAATTAGTCATATATCGCCGTAATCGTTATAGTTAAAGTTTAAAAAATTTATAAATATTAACATATTGTACAACTTTAAGTTTTAATTTCCCAGTTCGAAAGAACTTTTCACTCAACATTTATAATCAAAATTGAAAATAAGTTTAATAACATTATTTGTACACTTTAGAACCAAAGTAAAAGATAACATAAATATAATTTATTATGACAAAAAAAAAATAAAACGTATCATTTTCTAGGACAGATTTTCCGAAATTTCTTGATTCAACCAAATTTTGTGTGGTTTTCATTATTTTTAAGTATTCTTATTTCCGATACATTCATTTATAACAAGAGAAAATAAACAGATATGAAGATTTGTCTTAAATATGGATTCTTACCCTTCGGCCAGCTTCATTATTATGTAGATTCATTAAACTTCGAGCCTTGATGTTTGCATTCGACTGTACAGGCGCCTCTCCACTGACGGCCCGTTGATTCTTGCGCTTACGCTTGCGACGTTTGCCATTAGCCTCTCCGTTAAATAGCTTGGAGTTTAGAATTTCACGATTGATATTCTCCTGATGCATTGAAAAAAAAAATTAAAACATAAGAATATTGTTTTAGTAAATGAGCTGGGTTTAAATTTTAACAGAGGATGCACTTTGATATCTTTATATTGATTTAATATCTGTGTCTGGCTAGCTCAACTTGACTGTCAATTTAAAGCCATTCAATGATTGGGAAATTTGTAAAATTGGAGAGATTGGTTACACAAAGGGTTTTCATACTTATGGCAGCTATATGAAATATTAGTCCGATATATTCAGTTCCCAAAACATGTAGCCAAGATATAATATGAGTCAGACAGGCGAATCGGTTGATTATGAATATAAATATACTTTCTAGGGTCGGAAACGTGTCCTTTTGTGCTACTTCCATAAAGATTGAAATTCATAATCACAATAATACGTGACGAGAGTTAATACATTTTTCAGAATCCTCCCAGATCTCACCTGTAATTCGATCATTTCATTTTCCTTTAATTTTGAATTGAGAATTTCCTTTGTAATGCGTTCTTGAAGCTCCAATAAATCCTCAGAATTGATGCGAGGCTCCGTGCCATCATCATTTTCGTTATTAATCTCTTGCCTGGGTGGTGCAAGTGATGACGACATCGTCAGTGAGTCGTTATTTTTTTTTTTAGTTTTTGTCTGAAGCTCATATAAGACGGAACCCGTTTCATTTTTAGTGGTCAAAGGGTCATGGACTAACTTTGACTCTTTCACATCACTTTTTGAAGATTTCTCTTTAAACTCAGGTTTTCCCCCACTCTTTGCATCGTCAGCTTGCATCTGTTTGCGCTTTTGCTGACCCTGATGAGCTGCTCGACGCTCAGGATTGCCAGCTCCACGAGTGCCTCGACGTGTCTCCTTCTCGCGTACATCAATAAAATCTGTGGCAAATCTTAAAGAAAAGATTTTTTAAAATTAGAAAATACATTATATATATATTGTACATTTTTGTTTAACTTACTTATATGCGTACTCGAGATTGTCTCCACATCCGCCCCAAGTCCAATCGTCGTGCAACTGTTTGGGTCGCGATCCGCGTGAGCAGCCACAGGAGGTCAGCTGACCATCTCGACAGGCACGTGCCACAAAACTAGTCACTGTTGCCGCGGCCAGTGCATGTATGAAGGCCATCTCTGGTGTTCCTGTAAAGTAAAGAATATTTAATATATTTATTATTTTCCATTTATTATATTAGCAATCATCTTAGATAATTTAATTATTTACATCATATGTACATAATCATAATCAATAAATACAAATCAATAAACGAAAACTAGTCAGAAAGATAGGAATACCCGTTTTATACTTTTAGAAACTGGTATTTCTTTTAAAATTCAAACTACCATTACTGCCGATCTGTTTAACCGATCTTGTTGTTATTAAGTTAGATGACAGATATTAATAATAATGAAAAATAACGTTAAATCTTAAAGACGATGAAATAAAACAAACATCAGAGGGGCGCTTATAGAATTCTGTGTCCCAATTCAGATGCTCTAGCTCTTATAGTCCCTGAGAACTAGGCGTGCACACAGACAGATCGAAGTACATACATATATGTATATATATATACTCCCATCTGGATTTTCAAATGATTCGCAAGCTTACCCAAACCAGTCATGGGACCGAACACGGTTGCATCATCTGTTGTGCTGCAATTCCAGCGACGGTTCTTAAATTGAAATTGGCATTCCTGCAAAAGAAGAGTATATATTAATAAAAAAATGCTTACAATTCTCTCGATAACTACTTACTTGAATGGCTGCGCGGGCTCCTCGGCTTATCGCCGGCATGACACTGGTGTGGAGAGCACATTGTTTCTTCTGACCGTAGGTGAATCCCTCCACAGTATAGCAGTTATCTGGATTAAGATTGATAGTCTCTGAATATGCTGTTGGAGGGGGCAAGGTGTCGTTGACATGGTCCGTTGGCACCATCATGTCAAACTGATGCACATTGGCGAGCATAAACTCGCGTCCGCTGGTGACTCCCGCTGAAGTCATGATAATATCGTGGGCAAAATAGTTGCCCGTTGATTGTAAACTCTTGTCTGCTGGAGCGGCAGCCTGATCTGAGAGACTACCGCCAATATTGCGACGCTTGTGCTCGGAGCGTGTAACACGCGAGAGCGTTTGAAGATCAGGAGCATCTTCAGAAGCTGCCGAATCGGAGTCGGAATGTACTTTAAATGAATCGGGTATTTCAATGGACACCGCAAATCGTTTGGTGTTATTGATGGTCTGTATGATTGGCTCAAAGCGTGGACGCATAAACTCAGCCTGGCCACGAAACCATTCATCGCGCTCACGCTGACGCTGTTGCTCCTCCCGCTGCCGCTGGCGCACACACTTTGGCGAATCCGGATTTCGCAAGCAAACTGGACGTTTCGTTGTTCGCTTGCTCGTTGTTTCCAGAGTTGCCGGCGTTGTCGACACAGGCACACTTCTCACTGTCGTCGATTCGTCATCACTGAGCAAATGCACCTGAGGAACTCCATCGAACTTGCCACGTTCTTTACTGCGATCGGATGAGCCGACGGCTTCACCAATCGTCTGAACAAAACTGTTTGTCTCATCCTCGTTGTGGTAATAACCTCCGAATGGCGTTTGGCCTGGTGTGTGAGCTCCCAGAGGAACCTTGCGTGTGGGCGGTGCTATTGGAGCGGCATATTGAAGTACTGGTCTCTGGGGTCGCTTCACATTCACGGTGGGTCCCGTACTCTGTTTTGTTTTCTCCTTTTGCAGGCTGGGGAATTTCACAAACTTCGACTCGAAGTTGTTGTCACTCTTTGTCATGTTGTGCAGGAAGAGAATGTGCTTCTTCAAGTCATCTATGTTAGATGTTGGATCGGGAGGTATTGTCGTGCTTGTATGCGATGTTGTACTCCTCCGTCGAGCCGCCGTGCTGAAGGCGGATCGTGTGGGAGTTGCACCCGTAAGGCTCGAAAACACTGGCGTCTTCGCAGGCACACCCCAGCGCAGCTCAGGCGATGCGTTCTTCAATGCCATCGGCACAATGAATTTGCGGTCCTCATCCGTTAGACTGGCTGGCAGACCGTTCTCATCGGTATCCTCATCCAGCAGTATGATTTGCTTCTGATCCATCTCTTCCTGAATGGGATGTACGCGCCGAGCCTGAGCGGTGGGCGTATCCAGTCTTTTGGTGAGATCGGCCTTAACATAGCCAGTCTCCGAATCCCGTAGATCCACCGGCTTAATGAATGTGCCCAGTTTACGCAGTCCCTCCTGGTGCATATAGGCTTGTTCATCTTTGGTGATGTTCAGCGGAATACTCGTATTGGCCAGCTGCTCATCCTGTGCTCCAAACTCAATGAATGGCGATTTAAGCCCCAAAGAGCTGTGAACAAGTAGTAAAGATCGAAGGTAAACATTAATTGGTTGAAACATTAACTTACATGCTTTATACTATGTTCTACAAATATAACAAATAAATTCTCTGATCACAATGTTTAAATATCTTTAATCTAATTCACATTTTTTTTATTTAGTATATCCAAAAATAGATAGTCAAAGATACTTCCTACACTTCTGATTTGATTATTTTAAAGTTTAAATTATAAAGTAAACTCTTCAATTCGATCTCTGCTAACGATTTTTTTATATATTTTTCGTTAGACGTAGACGTGCTTAAACTTAAAAAGTTAAATGAATAGTTTAAATTAACAGCAGGGAAAACATTTATTGTCACAAGTCGGAGAAATTGGCAAGACCTGAGAGAAAGATATTACTTTCTATGCTTATCAAAATAATTTTCCAAAATTTAAATAATTATAACATAATCAACAATTATAGTTTGTTTGAACAAAACAAAAGGTTTCATTTACAATCGTAACATTGAATTGGTTTCCAAAAAAAAAAAAAACAAGTTTTTCTTGCCATTGAGACATCATCGAAGAACATTTACAGTTACAGCTGTTTCAACATCATGTAATCTGTGACTTTGTATCTTGGTAATAGAAATAGACGAGCAGGTGTTGCCATTACAATCGCTGCATTATCAAAGTAGGCCAACTGCTAGATGCGATTCTCGCATGGAACTCTCTTGTATAAAAGCAAGAGACAGTCTTAGTCGAGACAACAGTTCAATTTCATCTTTAACCCTAAACACAATGAATCGCAGTCTGATCCTCATTCTTCTCCTGGCCACACTTGTGTGCCTCGCAAGTGCTCTGGGCGGAAACGATGGTGAGGGTAACGACTATACGTATGGTGCCAAGGTGGCAACCAGCACCCTCATCGCCCAGGAGACAATCAGCAAGCGTAAGATGCTCTTCCAGACGACAACCAAGACATACACGCTCACCCAAGCGGGAGCAACCCCAAAGACTATACAATACATCAAGATTACCGATCTGAAACGTATGCGAGGTGCCACCGCGGAAATCACAGCCGGTGGTGTAGGCGATCCAACAGTCACTGTCAAATTCACATCCGCAAAAGGCAGCGGAATCAAGTCCCAGATCGAAATCTGGGGTGCCTAAAATGTATTCTGTAATAAACGCTTAATTGTTATATCTAGTATAAAGTATGCTTTATTATTGGCGTACATTTATATCTTTTACTTAAAAGATAAGTAAAAGGGTATATTGTATTCGTTGTAATGTTTGTATTGGGGTAAAGGAGGCGTCTCCGATTATAGAATTGGATCAGCATCAACAACCGCCTTGAACGTCTAGATCTCAGAGATTATAAGAGCAACCAAGTTTCTATAAACAAGACGTACTACATCCAGTTCTTAAAGATATTCAGGCGTGTTCCAAAAATACAAGTCACCGAAAACTCATACATATTTGATTGGTTTTCGGTTGGTTTACATTTCTGGAATACGCCCTATAATCTAAAATTTGTATCTAGTATTATTATTATTATTTAATACCTGTAGTTAATAAACACAAACTGTCCAAAAAGATTGTCGAAAGCGAAAAAGGAAATTGTGATGGCATATAACAGACTTTAGGTTTATTGATCTAGTGGATATTATAAACGACTGTTGCGCTCGCGTTCTAAGGTTCGAATCCCGCTTTAGATATTTTCCTTATTTATTTGACTTTAATAATATTTTCATTTTTAATATTTCGTTTTCTTAGACAAGTTTACTTGATTGTTGCATTTCCTACTACCTTTGATTAGATGTTATAAACGAATAATTCTTTAATCCAATTTTATTTAATCCACCTGTAGATTTGCGCTTCTATATTTATTTATTCTATGCAGAACAATGGCAATTGATAAACGTGTACATTAAATTCTTAGTCAACTAACTTAGATAATTTACAAACTGTATTTACTCGCATCTCAACTTTTTTTTTATTATTGTTTAAACAAAATCCCCAAATAACATAGGTATTTAGAGGAAATGGTAAAATTATTTAGTTTCCATAGATTTCAACACGAAATATTAAGCCATAATTATACTGCGATTGTAGTTTCATGTTGACAAAGTTAAAACCTGGGCCTCCAGAGTAAATCGTAGCATGGCCTCCAGTGTTGTTTGTCACCTGGTCAAATGCCCGGATGCCCGTGATGATTCGCCCATTACCAATACCCTAAAGTGTGTGAAAATCGAATTATTGTTGCGTTCTCTTCGCTTATCAAGTACAATGCTTTCAATTAAATGCAATTATTTACAATATTACATGCAGTTGTTGATGATATGATATGACATCTTTATTCTGTTTGGGTCATCAATGAAAGTGTTTAGAATTTCCTTAAATCATTTCGAAAAGAGATTTCACTTTTGTTGAAACTCAAACAATGAATGTTGGTGAAAACGGTTACTTTGATACATGATAAAAAACCATTTATTCAATTCCAATTTCAGAAAAGTGTAAACACTATTGAGGAAATTCGAATTGAGCACATAAAACATGAGAGCAAGCGCACGATCACAAAATCGGAACAACAAGAAAGCATATTATACAATGTCACGAATGAATTTTGCTCACATTTGTGGGATATTTAATCTCATGATCGACGTATTTGCCCGGCGAGGAACCGTTCATCACATTCTCAACATGAAGTAATTGCGCCGAATTGGAAATGTTGCCCCATGTGCTGGACACTGTGTAAACCGATGCCACCCAGAGGGAAACCAGGAGCATGCCTGTGAGAATACTGTGAATCGGGGCCATTTCGGCGTAAGGTCAGGTCAGTTGTATGTGTGTGTGTGTGTGCCCGTGTGTGTATTTGTGCTCAAAGAGAAACAGAGAGGGATGAGAGATTGCGATCTTGGTACAGCTCTAGTCCAGTTCCAGTTCTAGTTCCACTTCCAGTTTCAGTTGTAGTTGCGATCGCGTGTTATCAGGTTTTTCGTAGTGTTTGCAACATGTGCTTTATTCTTTTTTGAAGTGCATAAACCAAGAGATGATCTCTCAAAATGTGCTTGAAGTTTGGAGCTGGTACTGCCGCCACTGCCGCTCTTGATAAGTTCAGATTTTCAACTAATTCATGGTTTTGGTATTCGAAAATAGCTACAACCACAGATTATTTTCTACTTATACGCAAAAAAAAAAATAAAAATACAAAAATAAACAACAAACAACATGGTGAGTCAAAGTTTGAGGCAGCAGCTCTCAAACTCTTATCAATACGTGAACTGCGAGCACGTCAGCACCCAGGAATTTTTAATTCGAAATAAAACTTGACTGAAAAACCCTCTTCAGATGCCGGAAACTAAATACCCTTAGCAATCTATTATAGAAACTACATTTCCATTATCTTCGTAGTTTCATAAAATGCATATTTGTCCATGGAAAAATAAAATTTATTTTCGAACAATAATTTCTGTATCGAACGGAATATTTGCGTTTTTTTACTGAAAACAGCTCCTACATTAATTCCAGGAAATATATATTATCAGTATATATAAATATACAGTCGAACTTCCCTAACTCGAATCACCATTATCCAAAGAAAATGTTCGACTTATGGAGATTTTCGAGTTATGGAAGCAGAATTGTTTACTATTGCCACTCAATGTTGTTAGGGAAAATTCGAGTTATAGAAGTTCGAGCAAAGTTACTTATTGCCTTCCAAAATTCAAATACTCTTTGCAAGAGAATATGAATTTGAGCAAATTTGATTTTCTCTATTGCTCTTATAATAAATATTTTTTGTACACTCTCTATGCCAATTTTTAAAGGTCTTAAAAAAACTCAAATAAATTTCTTCGATCATATTTGAACAATTAGATCCGCATTAAGTGTTCCAATTATAAAAACGTCATCAAGTAATCAATATAAATGATATATTCAGATCAAAAGGTATCGGAGTATCTCAATTATCAAGCACTGTCTATTAGAACTAACTGCTATTAGATCATTTTATTTATAAATATTAATTGAAATATATTATTTAACAATTACAGCAGATTAAGAGATGTGTATTTACAAATATGAAAGTGAACATAGATTAAAGTTAGATTAATTTGATTTGGAACAAGAGCGATCATGGGTATAATAATACGTATATAATTGTTAACAAGCGGAATTTTATGACTTTTTAGCAATGTTAAGAAATATAAATTAGTTATGATCAGATAAAGTCAGATGATATATGTGGCAATATACTTAAGTACTTCATTTCCCACTTATAATAAATATTATAGACATCGGAATTGGTTAAAAGTTTTCGAGATATTCAGAGAGTGGCAACAAACACTTGCCACATACAACACCTGCTACATTTATATATATTTAATGCTTCTTCGAGCGAGATGTAAATGATATAAATTATGTATGTAAATTAAGCATACTTACATCCAAGTTGGCACACCTTGCAAGCTAGATACTGCTTCTAGACCGGATACAGAAAGCAGCAAAAACGTCATTATTACAGTCCATAGTAGAAAATGTTTTCTCTCGAGAAATGACATTTTATGCGTTGCAATGGATAATGAGTGATATTTAATTTCAAGAATACAGTTCTTATTGGTTTCTTATTTATTATTAGCTGGATCAGGCGCATTCAAATTTTAAGTTATATTGCAAGTTCTTTTATCATAGTCAGCAGCGGGAGATCATCCATAGTTGATTTTAACATTTTTAAAAGGTATCCTTTATTTTGCTTGGTAAATATTTGTACACTTATTCATTCCTCTGATTCAAAAGAAGTTACGCACTCGATTTCCTTTTGGGCAATTATGTTTTATCAGTTGAAGACGATTTCAAGATAATCACAATTAAAGTGCACTAGAAAATAAATAATTAATTTAGTATTTAAATAAGTAGTACCTAACTAACTTTTTACTTTTAATAATTGATAATTTTAAAAAATACCCTATTAGTTCACATCTCAAAATTTAGTATCTAGATCAAAGTAATAACAGTTGAATGTAAAAGGCAACATGTTTCCAATGAAATACTCATCTTGTGAAAACTTTACAGCAAGCCCTCGCATACATTCACCAATTTCAATATGAATTGCAGAGAGTTGCCACCCCGTCAAAATAAACATGAATGAAATTTCGAGGGCAACTTTTCATTTTATAAAATGAACTGAGTTCATTTCGGATGTTTGTTTATGCTGATGAATGATGATGATATCATAATGAAGATCATTAACCTGTTACATGCACTTGCACACTTTCAATATACCCTCATTTTATAGCCGAGTACAGGGTATAAAAACAAATCAGTTCAGTACTTTGATTGTAATGTGTAGAGGGTATATAAAAAATCAATGCTGAGCTTGTCTGGGGTAGCTGCATGCTGTTACATTTAAATGCACACACATACATATTTACAGATACACTTGCACAATTTACATGCGTATGTATGTATGTCTGCATTTATGTGCATTATTTTTCCCGCTTGTTCATGAGATTCTTATCAGTTGCGAATCATATGTATTTATTCAGTAAAACATTAGAAACCATGTATAATTAATCTCGTTTTAAATTACACACTTACATACATACATATATATTATTTAATATATGCACATATTACTATGTGTATGCACACGTACACAAACACAATCATACACACACACACACACACACACTTGCATACATACTAAACACTATGTAAGTCTCTTTTGGTCATCGAACACCGTCGCGTCTGTTGCATTAGCTGCTCTCGGCAGAGAAACAAAGCTAGATGTACCAATCAAATGTACCAAACACAATACATACATACAAGCAAATACTACACGGTACACACAGATAAACATACATATGAACAAAATCCTTTCGTTTCCAGCTTGATTGGATACGGATACACATACACAACACACACACACTCGCACTCACACAAATGCTTTGGGATCACACACACCCCTTTGTACAGCTTTAAAAAACAGAAACACTTACACACGCATACATACATACTTATTTATGTTTGCTTGCATGTGTACCGCGTATATTTATGTATGTTTGTATATATGAATTGTGGCAACACATATCAAACATATATACATACATACTTTTGCTGCACGCATCAATTTTTTTAAATTACGCACAAATCTAATATGCAAACATTCATGTGTATGCTTGTAAATATGTGTGTATGTATGTATGTATGTATTATTGAGTGCTAAACAAGTTGATGATGCTGCTCCAGATATCTGAAGAGACCACACATACATACTTACATACATATAAACTTATGTATGTATACACATATATTTTAACTAACAATGCGACATGTTTACGATAAGCAGAGATGCGTGTTTGGTGTTGTAGACATACATATATACATACATGCATACGCATTTAACCATTCTTAAGCTGTCTGAGCGGTAAAAGTATCGACAAACCTTAAGATACACCAGACACACATACAAGCATTTGTATGTACATATATATGTATGCATTTGTGTAATACGTTTTGTTTGTATGTATACTTTGTTTATATATACATAGTATATATATATTCATATATAGTTATTTTGTTTTTTATTTGTTATGGACACTTTGTTAATATGCACCAAATTATTTTCTGTTTGTATGTATGTACCTTACATTTTGTTTATACATACATATGTAAAATTGTATACGACACTGACACTATTTCATCAATTAAAAACACACAAATATTATTCATGTATGGCTGAATATGTTAGTTGGAAACAAAATAAATTTATCCCGAATATATGTAAATATTATACGCACAACGTACACAAACGCATCCTAAAGAAAATAAAGAAGCGCGCTGCGTTTGGGTACGAACTGGAATTGTAAATAACTGTTTGGTTCACTGATGCTCATTTAGCTATTTTATAGCAAGTTCTGGCCATTTTCAGAGTCCGTTAGCTAGAAAACATTGAAAACACAATACGTTGAGCAACACAACAAAAGGTCGCCACCTAACCAAATTTTCCGATCTGGTTCGATTTTTCATTACCTAAAATAACGTAAATTAGTTAGTTTTGTTAAATTTTGTCCTTATTTTTATACTTTTCCCCGAAAGGTGACTAAATTCAAACCTTTATACAATCATTCACCTTTATTTTATCTAGGTTCGAATTTCATTGGATTCGTCATAACTGCTTTTATTGGTTACTGAAAAGAACTTTTTGTTTCATTTTTAAATCGGGCGCTCGTTTTCGAGAGATGCCAGTCTGTTGCACTGTTGGTTGGTAGAAAGAACTTATTTGGATATATGGCAGATTTGAAAGCTGATTTAGATCAATTTTCATTTCAGTGTTTTTTTTCGAAAATTATCAACTAGGTAATTTTTCTAAATTTCAAAAGACTTTGAATATTTTTTCAGATTTTTTACCAATTTCGGTGTTTTAGAGATCATACCAAATTTTCAGTGAGAGCAGTGTGAACGAACTTAATTTAAGCACAGAAATGTATATTCCCATATTCTATAATGTAAGATTAAGAATTTGCTTCATAACTATGTTCTTTATCTGAATTTATTAACTTATTAGATTAGATAAAATTCTATTTATCTGCACTGTTGTCAACTTTTTAGAGAAAAAGTAGCTGAAAAATAAAAAAAAAAAGATTTAAACTGCGCGCGTTTGCAGATGTTAAGTGAGGAGCAAATTGCCAATGAGGAGTAAATTTTATAGATAGCGAAAATATACCAGACTGTTCTGGTAATCAGATAGTAATTAAAAAAAAAATACTGACTCAGTATGGCCACACTGCTAAAATTAAATTTGGGTCAATGAAAATTTCAAAACACAATAAGTTTGAAATAAATTAATAATTTGATGAAAATTTATAAATCGAAATTAGATAAATTTAAAGAAAAAATTGTTATGAAGGTTTAAAGCTTGTAACCCTAAGAAAGAGAAGATAAAAATTTGTCTGTGAACATTTTATTGTATAGCGTATGTATATATTTAATGCCGAAATATACTTCTCAGATAGGCATGGCAGCTAAAACAAAGCTAAGGGAATTAAAGCCGAAGAATGAAAATACGTTAAAAGAAAAGTAGCTAAAAAGCGAGCTGATAATGTTTGAATTGTAGAATTTTTAGGAAAGGTAAAACATCAATCGTGTATGTAGTTGTTTGTTTTATAAAAATTATATTCAACTAAAATCGAATATAACGATTGGCCGATAACAAAAGTTGCTCACGTTGATTACGTTTCTACCGTGTTTATAAAAACAGTCGATAACTGTATTACTTGTCAGTTAAAGCAAAATGTATTGTTGGTTGAATTTAGTAATAATTGAGTAAGAATTTCGTAATATAAATTAATTTTGTTGTATCTACATACAGACACATGTATTTAAGTCCATTTTTATCATATTTTCCATTTAAAAATTGAAAAATAAGCAGTAAGAAAAGCAGTTAGTATGATCGTAGCTTAATGAACAATAAAGACTTTGACAATTTTGTCGGGCTTACATCGTGTTTATATTCATGCAAACCTGTTGCTCACGCTTCAATTTAAACCTGATCTTTTCAACATACATACATACATATTCGAATACTATCATGAACAGTCATTTTTATATACACATGTCATACATGCATACAAACACAAGTATTTATTCATCTATACGCATACATGTGCATTAAAGTTGAAGTTGTTCGTTCTTAGTATCAGTTCATTTTCAATTCTCGGTTCGAAATGGTGTATGCGTGCGGACTGTGATTCCATACATACATGCTTATAAATTTTGTGTACGTATTAACAATAACTAGTATGCATATGCAAATATACGGATTAGTGACGACAAATATGTAAATAAATACATTTGTATTATTGCATGTAAGCTTGCATTGTTCCACGATCATGCATACATTGAAATATGTATGTATACATACAAACACACACACATATATATAAATATATATGTATTTATTAATGCAAGTGCCACACACACACACGCACACTCATATGTGAACATACATCCATACATATATAGGAAGTGAAAGAAGAGTGAACGCAATTATAAAAAGGGACAGATTTCCCTTTTTTTGTTAAAAAAAAAACAATAACAACAACACATATGCATATTTATAATTTTATGAAATGCGTTGCAATTAAGTAAAAGGTGCTGCCAAATAAACATGCGTTATATATATGTATTTATGTAAAAGCAATCAGATACATACATACATATGCAACAGCCCAACCTACATATGTATGTATATGTACATCTAGCTGTATTAATATGCCTTCACTCTCTCCACTGTGTATTCGTATTTATATATGTATGTACGTGTATGTATGTATGTACACTATGCGTTGGCTTCCATATTAATGTAAATATGTAACTATGTATGTATGCTTTCATGTTTTTGCTTATGAACAAATTAACTGCTGTAAGTATGTATGTATGTGTGTACATGTGCATTAAAGCAGTGCGAAATTACATACATATGTACATACGCAATGTGGACAGGAGACATACATACATATGTATATACCCACTTCAGATTAAGTCACCTTCATATGTCTGTCTGTCTTATTGCAAATATTTTATGTATACATACATACGCATTTATTTATTTGTAATTGTTTATTCTTCCAGCAAACAGCAAGAATAACAACCAAAACAACAACAATAACAATACTTAAAGGAAATAGATAAATGTATGCCTTGAAAGGCGGCAATTAATGCTTTTCTGTAGCTTGTGATCAATTAAACAGTATGCCATATTCGACATTTATCACAGATATTTAACAAAAAAACAAAACACCACACAAAAACACAGAAACAAAACAAATTGCAAAATGAGCAGCAACGCTTCTCCATCCCTGGATAACACATGTGACCAGGATTATACGGAGTTTCTCAACGAGTATTTACTGCAAACCAATTCAACATGCAACGAGCCGGAGATACATTACGAAGGTAATCCATATGGCCATATCAACAGTTGGTCCAGTAATTGTTGTGACCAAATTTAAATTTAAAAATTTTATACAGTCGAACTTCCCTAACTCGAATGACCATTATCCAAAGAAAATGTTCGACTTATGGAGATTTCGAGTTTTATTTTTTAAATTTATCAAAAGAAACTTGCTTAAAAAATAAAAAAAATCAGAAACTAGTGACTACAAACTTATATAATATTTATAGAAGTTGAAGTAAGGAAAGTTCGACTGTATATTTTTGAAAATGTTTAAAAATAAAATTAATAATTAAGCAACAAATGTTTGACAATTAACGATTTAAACTACTAATGATAATTTTGAATCTGAGCAACAAGTATTGAAAATTGATTGTTTTATTGTATTTTACTCTCTTGTTTTACAGATGGAGAAATGGAGGCAGAATGGTTAATTTCAGCTGGATATCCAGAATTGACAAAGCCTTTTGAGCAAGTAAGTCGCAGTTCTATTCTATTATAGAAACTATATATACATATATTATTTACGCAATCAACGTTGTTGGAATTCCAACGTGCCCATAATACAAATTGTGTTCGATAAATGCAATAAAACTATTAATTGTTTATAATAGCTGATTGATTGTTTATCTTGTCGTATTTTACAGGGTATTGAGCTACGTTCGACAGATCTGGAGCCAGTTTTAGCCACATTATCGAGGCCGCATGCCGAGGCGATTAAACAGCGTGTTCGGGCTCTCAATCACACAGTACGGGGACGCACAAAGAATCGTTCCAAACGCAAACCCGACATACGAGATGTCTTTCGTGATTTCGATGTGAGTAAGCCAAATAGAGAGTAGAGTTTTAGTAATTCATGTTTATTTGTTATTATTGGCAGGAATCGAGTACGGGAACTCGATCTCGTAGCGCGACTCCCGACTCATTGGATTCGGTGCATGGCGACGATGTCTGGGGCAATCCTTCCATGTAAGTTATTCAGGTTACTTTTCATAACATTCTCATAACCTACTGTTTATTGCAGACCAAGTTTTGTTAGTGTCTTCGATCACAATGCGACCAATGACAATGTCAGCGGTTTTCCCTCACTGAACAAACACATGAAGCAGAAGATTCGCCGGACTCCAAGCGCTCCGCTCAAATGTTCGACATCCACGGATTTGTTCCGCGGTTCCCAAGTACGCTGCGATATTCCCATGTACTCCTCGGAGGGAATTGAGCTGCTTGGATTTTCGCGAATTGGCACCATTCATATACCACGAAATAGATCCGGTTCAGATCCATCGTGTTCAATTGGGTGAGTAGCAAATGCTCAACATCAGATGATAAATTTATCAATAATATTACATTTTTCATTTAGGCGAGTGCGCGGCCAAATTATGCAGGATTCGCAGAGTGAGAACAATACGTCTTCAGGTGATTCCAGCGATGAATATCTTCCAAATGCAGCGCGCATATCATCGACATTGTCTTCGCCAGAGAAGATACTTAACAAAATGAACTTGGAGTCGCCTAAACAGGAACTGCGCAACTCTCAGTCATCACGAGACGACGGTATTAGCTTTGAAAGTATGTGCAGAGATAATTCTAGTCAGGACGGCATTGACACGGTAGATGGCAACTGTGTTATCGTACAAGAATATAATTCCACATCCGATATTGATACCATTAACGAGATAGATCTGAAACGTCTTCAACCCATTTTTTGGCTCGAATTGGCCACAGTCTTTGATCGCAATCAGGTTTCGCTGGATAAGCGAAAACCATTTAAAAGGCGTCGGAAGGAGGAGGGCAGTCTCTTTGGCGTATCATTGAATGCACTGATACGCCGGGATCAACAACTATCCGGCATGGACTCAACATTAGTGCCGCAATTTCTCGAGGGTCTGCTTGAAGAACTCATGAAGCGTGGAACTAGAGAGGAGGGAATTTTGCGTGTAGCTGGACAAAAACACAAGGTAACTTCCCTCATGATTTGACTTGTGGCTCGGATCAAGAACCAAACATTTAAAACTACAACTCTTTGCAAACGAAACCGTTTCTAAAAATAATGCATCGGTTCGAAAAAACAAGTACATAAATATATATATTTATATTAACTATAAATCAGTGGAAAACTAATAATTAAATTATTTTCTACAGTTAGATTCCTTGAAAAGTTGGGAATCTTTTTAATGAATTTTAAAGTTTTATAAAATAGAAAATAATTGAAGAATAATAATTACAACAGGCCCGATTCCTTAAAAGGTTAAATTAATTTAATTGGCTTGAAATTAAATAGTTTATAAGAATACAAAAAAATAATATTCCTTGAAGTTAGATTCCTAAAAAAGTAAAGAACTTGAAAAAATCGAGGCGAATCTTTCCAAAATCTTGGACGCTTTGAGCCATAATATAATATATTTTCCCATTAATGTTAAAATAATAATTAAACCGTTTTCAATCTAATTACAGACTGAATTAATTTACAACGAATTGGAATCAAGTTTTTATCAAAAGCCAGAAAAGTTCGCACAATTGCTCGGAAGCGCAAGTGTCCATGAGCTCAGTGCGTTGCTTAAGCGTTGGCTCCGTGAGCTTCCACAGCCATTGCTGACGAGTGAGCTAATCCAGCTGTTCTATCAGTGTCACACATTACCCCCAGTGGATCAGATGCGGGCATTATCAATTTTGTGTCAAATGCTGCCACATGAGAACCGCAACACACTCCGTTCGATATTACGATTCCTCAACTCAATTATTGACCTAAAAGATATCAACAAGATGAACTTGCATAATGTATCTACAATCTTTGCACCATCATTCTTCCCACCACGTTACATACATCCAACGGACAAGAACAGCATTGCGGAGCAAGTCAAAATGGCCGCATTATGTTGTCGCCTGACAAACGTTCTGATTACACGGGGCGAGGATCTGTTTCAGGTTCCAACTCATCTTATCGCCGATTCGCGCAATCAAAAGGCTCGACCGGTACAGAGTAATAGTTTTATGCGTCTAAGATCATATTATTAATCTCGATTTTTCCTTGCAGGGTAAACGTGGACATCGACGCTTAGGAAAGACCTCATTACTGCATCCGACTACCAAGCCGAGCTCCTCCGGCATTGAACGGTCCAACAACATCAGCGTCAGCGTTGATCACGACAGCGGTACATCGATCAGTCGACGCCCCTCCTTCAACCCAAGCCATGTTCATCGCTTTGTGGTCTGAGCCATGGTCTTAAAGGTGCAATGAATGCCTCTGTTTTCTCCGATTTGTTTCAGTTTTTCTATAATTTATTTTGAATTTACTAATGTAATGACTCTTGTGCTTAAAAAGAAAAACAAAAAAAGTATCTTTAAAAAGCTTTAGTTAATGATTGTTTCAAAACGAAAATGTTAAGTACTCAACAAAAAGCAAAATGAAATGCGTACTCTAAAATAAAGTTTGGCCCAGAATTAATTTACTTACTTGAAAAATGGTCACTCAAATTAATCATTTATTATGTACAAAATAATTAATTTATGTATACGTTGTTATGAAAATTGTATTATTTTTTTCTAAAACTGTTAAAGGGTTTGGGAAGTAATAAAAACACATTTGACTTGATGCTATTAATATCAAGAAATATATATCTAAAATCAAAAACAAAGTTTATTTTCAAGCATGAATCAAATATTTATGATTCAGTGAGAAGGCAGTATCCAACCAGTTTGTCACTTTGGCAACAAAGCTGACCTACATCAACCTTGGGTTAATCTACAACGACGATGCGTCATGGATGTTTCCTGGGAAATGGGTCATGACACGACAATTTTGAGAAATCCAGCCGTTGTTGCCAGCTCATAGTCGAAGAACAAAAGAAACTTGGAGACAAAGAATAATAAGTGGAAGTTCCCGGAACCGGCCAGGAATCTTGACAGCAATCCTCACAAGCAAGTTTTATGGGACTGATATGGGACCGCAACGATTTTTAATTAAAAACAAATTTTTGTTTTATTTGAATCAAATAATTAAAAAGAAAACACCTTCTTTATTTAGTCTAAATAAAAAAATGGTTAAATATTTAAATTTGATTCTTAAAAAAGTAAAAGCAGATATAATTCTTATTTTAAATTTATATTGTTTTTAAGATTATCAAAAAAAAATATTAAATTTGATTAAAATTAACGTTTCGGATCAAAATTAAAATATAAAATTACTTTTTTTCACATTTTTATTTTTCTGTTAATTTTTTGTTTTTAAGATTTGAGTTAAAGAACTCAACTCTTATTTGCGATCCCTGGTATTTACAGAAAAAAACAAGCACGTTTAAATGTATTGATTAAAGACTTGCTATATATAATCTTGCACATATACGGTTATTACATGAAATATTTAAAATTAAAGAATAGATCTATATGTAAAATGTAGATTAGCCATGTAAACGTGAATCAAACGAGTCTGTAGAGAGTGTCCTGCTGCTATTGAACTCTACGAATCGTGGCTTCTCCTGGGACACGGCTGCAGCTGCCTGGTTCTTTGGACCAACCATGAAGTATGTGCGAACCCGAGGCTTCTCGTGCTTCACTGTTCTGTCCTGTAACTTAATGCTGCCCTGCGTTTTAATGTTGTTAATGGTGGCATGCTTGGGCTTCATTTGCCACTTGGTTACATTTGGCCGAAGCTTAGCTGGTATCATATCCGACTTGAGCTCCAACTCTTTAGTATTAAACACCTCACAATCGACCTGCATCATCATCATGTCGCCATTATCCGATGGCTCTGCTGTCGGCAACAACAGAGATATCTTTGGACGAGCACTTTTATTGTGTGTCGATGGTGATACAAGTATATGGTCTGTATTAAAGGAAAGCACATAGAATGTATCGTCCTGTCGTTTGATTCCGTTAAATAGATTTGTTGGCTCGTTAGTCATATTGAATGTGTTTTTATTTCCATTAGTCTGTGCATCTATCGTGTCCAATTTCCGTTGCTTATGTTCAATATCAGATATACGCTCCTTGTAGCCTACAAAAACCTTACGTTTGCCTAGATTCGCTGTCTGCTGTTCCATGTCGGGTAAGTCCAAGTAATCCGTTGAAAATTTAAAACCATGTCCATCATTATCCCTTCCAATGTCGAATGCCGTGTGCTTGCTCAGATTAAGGTATCCACTGACGTTAATTAATTTCTGTAAGTTAAGCGAAAGCCGAGAATATTCCGATTGATTGCCATTAGAGTTCATTGTACAGTTTGATGAAGAAGGAGAAGGAGACGGAGACGAAGATAGCGATGGATAGGTAAGTGGCGGGGGATCGTCCCCTCTGTTGTGTCTGGCTGCCACTGTAGAATTCCATTTCTCGCCCTTCGTAGCATTGTTGCCTCGACTCGTTGGACGCAGAAAGTGCAGTGGTGGCACCACCAACTCCTCCGACGCTTGACGATTGCTACGATTGAGCTTCTCGTTGTATTCCTCCTCGGATTCAACCCAAAGCAGACGACGGCCAACTGGAACCGGCTCATTCACATTCGAGTCAACTGTAACTGCAGCGATCTCGCTGTCAAGATTCTGTTTGCTTAGATACGACTGAAAGTTGCCAGCATTCAAAGTCACCATAAAGGCCATGGCAAAAAGGACGGCAACATTCTTCTTGACTGTCGCTGCATTCATATGCTGTTTAAAACTCTTTGAGGCTGGTCTCGGAGCAATCTTGACATGCTGCTCAGATCTCGATGTGGAGTTCAAGGAATGAAGCACGAATTCGCATGCACTTCCCTTGCGACACTTGCACGTTTTGGCGAATGCAACAAGTTGATTGCGCAGTGTCACGTTTTCCTGCAAAGAGTTAAATATAAATATTAATTATTGTAGTGGAATTTATTATAGTTAGATTAATATACATTTTCGGCGAATATCGAATAGTTTTGTAAGTATAAGATGCCACTCAAAGGTACAAAAATAAAAATTAAAAAGCAAATACTAGGAAACTTAAATTAAAAAAATATTTATTGCCCAAAAATTAAAAAAATGTAGGAAGCTTTAATTATTCTAACTCCGCTTAAGTTTGCTTTTCAAAAAGATAAATACAGCTTTATTTCATTGCACGAATTCTTTTCAATAGTACCGAAAAAATAACCGAAAAATATTAACATAAGTAATATAAAATAAAAATAAAATAAAAAACCAAATAAATTATATTTAAATGGTTTAAATAAAAACTAAATTAATCCAATTGCTACGATAAAATGATATTTTTTTATGCCGGTTTCTTTTTTCGATCAATTTGTGGAATTTCATCAAAATTTTAATTGGTATTTGGCGAAAGTGTTAAAGCAGAAAATAAAAAAGTGAAAGGTTTGTTTAAAATTAGATAACTTTTGAATTCCCAATTATTGTTTTTTTTTTTTCATTTTTAGTGTTTATTTGATTTGTAATATTTCCTACGAGATATATAGATAAATAAATAGAACTGCTTAAGTCACTTACCCCTTTTAGTGTATAATTCTCTTTCTCTAGATTGTTTATACGTGACTCCAGTGAGAAAACATATTCCTTCTTCTTCTTACGCGACAGCGAAGCAGATTCGCGATTTTTAATCATTCGTTGTTGCTTCTTGTACATCTTCTCATCGATAATATTTCGACATCTGTAACTGGAGGACTCTGGCTCCCTTATGGGCGTGTCACGGTTGAAAGTGGAGATCTGATTCTTGAGCAAATTGGGCGGGCTATTCGGGCTATTGGAATTTACTGTTCTTACAGCATTTCCTGTCTTTACAACGATCTTGGGAATTTGTGTCTTAACGCTTCCATTGATCTTGGCACCCTTGGAGCCATGCAAGTTCATCTTTTGCATAAGTGCCTTATAGTCATTCGAGGACAGGAATATGGTCTTAGTTTTACCAACACTCTCCGCCGGCGGATCAATCGCCAGCAATTTATCCCGTTGTGGTTTAACAGCAGTTTTTGAAGCTGTCTCCACTTTGGGAGGTACAATGCCAACAACGGGTACAATCGGCACTTTTTGTTCAGCTGTGGGAATACGAGGAACTGGCTCAATTAGCTGCTGATGTTGGGGAACTGATGCTGAAAGCACCGGCATCTGAATGCTTCGTTGAATACTGTCATTATTATGTTGTATGCTAAAGTTTTGAGCATGTGGTACTGTGGATAACTGTGGTACGTTCAGCATAGATGACTCAATGTCAATTTTGTCGTGCTGCTTATGCTGCCATGCATCGGAGGTATCACTGTGGACACCGCTTGTCGAACTGCCACTGGAGCTGCCCCAACTTTCCGTTGGCGATGGTGTACCACGATCTTGGGTATATGCCAGCAGATTACCGCAAGTTAATTTCTCAATTTCCGCATTATCATTGCAAATACTTAACAAATCGTTTGAACTTTCCAGACCTCCGAGCACAGAGGTCGCTGAGAAAGTTTTGTCTGTGTTCAGATTTTGCGTGGAAAACGCCGTTAAATTGTTAAAGTTAAGCTCCAAGTCATTATGTCCAACTGTTGTTTGAAACAAATCGGAGAAAAAGCTATCACCCTGTAATGACGTCTCCCGATCGTCGGGTATGATAGCATTAAGGTTCAGCGAAGAATCCAGAGGCGACACTGTCGAGCTTATGATCTCATCAAAATCATGGTGGTTAAGACTATAGTCACTCGGCGACGACATAAACGATGATAATTCATCTGATAATAAAAGAGAGTATATTGTTATTAATTAACGATTGAATAATTATCCCTAAAATAAACTCCAAAGTTACGAAATTTCAGTGGTATATATTCTCTCTCTCACTCTCTCTCTCAATTTCTCTTATCAATTGTGTTAGATGAATATCAGCCTTATAGGGTATGCAGGTGACTTGGGCAAGATAACATTACGTTTGTTGTTGTTTCATACACTGTGATAACGCACACACAAACAAAAATAAAATACACGCGCAGACCTTCATTACTCACACTACAAACATGGAAATGCATATATGCATGCACTAATGTGTGTATGTATATTTATTCTAATGTATGTGAGTGACACACTTTTATATGCACAAGATAGATGTGGCAAAATGCCCTTTCACTTTTCAAATTTTGAAATTCTTAAAAGAAAACATTTGTATTTGTAAATGCACTATTACGGTGTATGTATGTATGTTGTTTGTGTGTATGTGCAGCCATAAAACTTACCGTAGAAGCATTCATCCACATCCATTGCACTGCCGATTTATAAGAACACTAATCATACGTCATTTAGTTTATCCATTCCCTTTTAATATTTGCGACTTATTATTATTTGCGCCGCTAAGAAAACAATTTAATTCTCTTTTAATATTTATTTCACGCAAGGTGTCGACGAAAGCAAAAAGTTCAACCGATGTTGCCACCTTGCATAAAAGCAATTAAAGTTTATTTGAACGTCTGGCAGCCTTGAAAACTGATCTAGATCATTTTGCAGTTCATTGCCCTATTCTCGAAAAGTCTCTTCTTAATATATTAATAATAACAATAATTATTAATAAAATATCTTAGAACTCCGGATTTTTTTAGAATTAAATTTATAACTTCGATACCCAAGGTTTGAGAATCTTCAAACCTTCATAATCCTGATCACCTTAATTTTATCCAGCTTCGAACTGAAAATGAATAAAATCAATAAGTAAATTGAATATTTTATTGCTAAACGGACTAAAAATAAAATCACATTTAAATTTTTTAACCGGAACCGGCTTGCTCAAATCGTTCCAATTAAGTTCGATTGAATTATTCATCGCGAACTCACCACTTGAACTGAATGAATGATTTATTTCAGGACTCCAAAATGAACAAGTGCACAATGGTTTCCAAACTATCGGCAACTTTATCGGCTAATCGATGGCTAAATACAGAAAGGGTATTCCATTAAAGAATTTAGTTATTTCATTTTTGTCGGAGAATAATTAATTTAGTTCAGGCTTGATTTAGAATTCGACTCGAATTCCAACGAGTAGGAGAAATAGCAAATCAGTGTGCACCAGTTTAGTTTTAAGACATGCAAGTTGATTAATTCTTAACGAAACCTTTTTTAAATTTTTAAAGCAGTTTTGTCTTTACCTGAATAACAATCTTTACTATGTATATTCTTTTTAATTACAATTTTTCTTACAATTTAATTTATTAAATATTAAGTTATTACAAATATATTTTTGTAAAAATCTACGTCTTTGGATTAAAAACTAAAATTAATCTGTGCTGCTTCAGACTTCACTAATTAATGTTTAGAACTTCAATATATAGACAATACCCAAAATATTTGAAATTGTTTTTGAAGACAAACTCCAGCTAAAAGTAAGCATAATGACAAAGGGGCTACAATTTTTTGTCCGGCTGAGGTCAATTGCATGGTATCGATGAAAAGATTGTATGGACATCTACTGGGAGGCTTCACAAATGTCGTAAAATTCGGATAGCGAATAATTTCCGAGGGCTGTAATTGTTGAACACATTAATATTTACAGGATTACAAAATGGGATTGACTTACAATCGACATTGACTCGTTGGAAACACGGCAGAAAGTCATATGCTTGCCAGTTATCATAGCATGCTCCACGCGTTTCGTAAATAACGGCTCTGACCAAGGCAGCTGATTTATATGCGAAAGAAATGTGCGATCGTGGAACTCGACGGGATCAGAAATGAGCAGCTTGTCTGTAGTGAAAATAAAGTTATTATTAAAAAATATAACTCATTGGCAATGGAATTAATTAAGTTGCATTTTCCTACAAGGGTGAATTACTTATTGATTCAAAAAATTACGTACTTAATAGAGAATCTTCGATGGCAATATCTTCAGCTGTCATATTTGCTTGGTTATTCTTGGTTTTTCCATAAATAGTGTTGGGCAGGTAATCCAACAGATTGCCATTATACAGAAATATGTTTTCCACATCTGTCATATTTAAAGAATAGAATTGGTAAACGCCAAACAGCTCGAAAAATTCTCGCACTGGTGTCATGCTGTAGCAACCAGCTAATTCGATCTTTGGGTAATATGTAATAAATGACAAGCACATTTCCTGCTTTGTGGAGTAACCACCAAAGGTTGCCCTTTTGCGATGCACTGTTTCATAAGCACAATCTGTGATAATGTAATCTCCCGGTAAGACGACCGTCTCGTTAGCCAACTGATGAAATTGCTGATATCTATAATCATAGTTATCATCCTCAATGATGCGCTCCAGTTCCTTTCCTCCTCGCACATGACGCAGACTCATTTTGCGACCAGCGCGATGCGAATGGAGCGTTCCAGATATAATTTTAATGCCATCGTCGGGAAACAACTGAAAGTATTCCAATATGAGATACATGTGTGTATGATATATTTTCAGAATATAAGTCATACCACATTTGAGCACGACGGTCCACATATGCCAACATTGCGGTATAACTTTTGTCCAGGTGGAATAATTTGGGTATCCGAGATAGATACACCGCTGATAATGATTCCTCCGTCGTTAGCGCGTAATTGTGGTGTATAGTGAATTCGAAAACCAGAATGATCAACGGCTATAAGCAACAATACAATAATACATAAGTGAAAACCTTTTAATGTCAGCTGCACCTTATAACTTACCATGTAAAGCATTTGGATTATCGTAGTGTATTTCGAGCATATAATACTTGACTCCCGACTGTCCACCCATTGGTATGCCAACATGTGCAGGGAGAAATTGTCCGGATGAACCAATGGACCACACCGCAACTGGTGTCGAACAGGAATCCCAGTCACGCGGAGTCAATAAGTTGCTATTGCAAACGGTGCCACTGCTTCTAACCCAAACGTCCCATGAAGCGGAGTTCGAACTGGGATACGATTTCGTAGCGCATTCAAAGAGTGTCATGTGATGCACCATATTTTCATGAGTTTTTCTAAATAAATAAAATGTATATATAGTTCATTTTAACGGTGTTTTTAAATTAAATAAAATATAGAGTAAATTGTTATCTATTGTACATTTTCACAAGCTTATCTAAAGAAATAAAATATAGTTCTATTCACATTCATGAGATTTTTTAAATAAATATAATAAAACGAATGGTAATCTACATATAAATAAACAAAAACAGGGGTGCCACAGAAGACAAAACCAACCGAAAATCTCTCAAATCTCCATACATTTTTGGGAGATTTTCGGTTGGTTTCGATTTCTATGGCACCCCTATATATATTGTAAATAAATAAATTTAAAGAATTAGTTATCTCTATTTTCATTTTAAATAAATAAGATACAAATACAGAGTTAACTCACTAAATTAATAGTAATCTTTGTTTATATGATTATTTTCAAATAAATAAAATATATTACAATAATAAAAAATAATAATAAAAATGGATGATTTTTTTAAAAATAAATTAAAATAATATTAATTATATTGGTATTAAAATACTTACGAAACTCGGGTTAACAGAGGCTCGTAGCCGACAATATGATGCTTTTCAGTCATTTTAGGAATGCTCATGATCTTACACCAGTAGAGAGTATCCATTGTGGACTCAATAGTGACATTATTGACCGTAATATCCCATTGATGAGTTTCCTGTTTGTTTGTGACGCTCTGTTTGCGAAACACGGGATTCAACAAATGTAGAGATTTGGCACCGCGATTCTGTCCATGTCCTTCTAAATTGCCATGTATGGGATCGATATTTCCAAAGGACCACAGCACCTTAATCGTATCATCCTGTCAAATAATCAAGCTAAGTAAATTGAGTTTAATTATATATTATTAAATGAACATACGCTGAATGGCATGTCGTAAGGATCGCAGGTTTCAATTAGACGCTTAAACTCGACATATGTATGGGTCTCATTCTGTTGACCGTTAATTACGTGGTAATTTTGAGTGTCATCTTGCAGTGGAGCCGCATGCGGATGATGAATAGAACCGTGGCAATCCTAAAAGCAAAATTATAATGTTAGAATTTGTTTAGAATATAATAACTTGTTTTTATCATTGTCAATTACTATAGTTTAGCCCACGACTATAAGATACCCGTTACTTAGCTTAAATATCGCAAGTGTCAGTGAAATAAATAAATAAATAAAAATAATTCAGAATATATATTTTATATGTATAAATATTATTCATTAAATATATGCTTGAAGCATCCATAATTTCCTGTATATTTATACGATATCGAAACTAATGTGACGATTGTCCATAGTAATAGGGAGTTTTCTCCCTCAAACATCTATTTTCAAAACTGTTCGTGTGGTGGAGACCTGATCGGTTTACGAACTAATAATATAATGTTTTTAAATCACTTTAAAGTCCGAATAATACGACTTTGAAGTGTGAACTATTTGCTCTTATAGTCTCTGATCTAAAAGGTGTTTATTTGCTTACATATGGACAGACGGATCCATAAAATTATGCCAAAAAAGTTTTTTGAAACAGAATAAATTAAAATATATGTAGTTATTAGAATAAATTAAAAAAATAAAGTCAAATTTGAAAAATAAAGCAATTTAGTTAAACTTTTTTAATACATACAGTCAGGACCTTATTTAGTTAATTGTTTTCTTATGGTTCTAAGAACAAGTTAAATAATACAAAACATGAGATACACTGAATTGAAATACTTCTCTAAATTCACAACAAATATGTACATATTTTATTTGGTTGCAATAATTTTTGGACCAACTGTATGCTCGTTTTTAAATCATTTGACATACTTAATACATTTTGTAGGACCTTTTCTCTGTTATACAATTGTATGTATGCAATATACCCTTTATATTACACGTCTGACGGGTATAACAGTTTGTTCATCGATGGTTTTATTGGTTTCATAAATAATGACAGGATGCTCACCAATGCATTTGCTTTTCCTGTGTGATCATCGACCCATAACAATACCATGTCAGCACTGGACATGCGTCCGTCTCTTCGCGAGAATCCAAGGCCAATGAAACCACGCGTGTTCACAGTGACTCGAAAATAAATATCCTTTTCATGGAGCCACCATTGCAGCAAGTATAAACCATTGCCGTCCATCACTTCCAATCGCTTCCAGTTCTGATGTCGCACCGAATTTTTCGAAGCGTCATTATGTTGTTGATCATTATGATGATCCGCGCATTTGGCGTCATGCCGCAAATAAACGACAATAATGCAGAGCCTTACAAATAATTGCAGCAACATTTACACGGTTATATTTATTTATTTTATTTTATTTATATTATTTGTTGCTAGCTTTCTATTTTAAATTTTAAGAGCCGCGCGCTTTCCGTACTGTTGCACGTCTTTTCCGTTTTAATATGGCTTTACTGCTTCGTTTATGCGTATGCTTGCAAGGGAAGGTCATTTCACAAGCCGGCAGATGTTCACAAGGAACTAACACACCACCGTTTCCACACAGGTATACACAATATTTCATAAATAGATACAACATACATACACACATACATGCATACATATGTATGTACACTTTTGCATTCCCGCATATCCATTGATCGAAGTTCGATCACATCGTATCGATAATTCATTATTGCCAAAGCGTGTCTTACATTATCGATTACTCATTTAACTAAATAAAATCCGAAATACTATCATTTCAAAATAATAATTTTTATCAATATTATTATATAGTCAGGTAACCACTAAAATAAAATTAGTTTTTTCGTTGGCTATTAAAATATGATAATTAATAATAAATAATCGAGCTGATATCGATATATTATGATTTTTTTTTTGGAGATATTTTTGCGGGTAATTTGAAATTATTTACATTTTCAACATAATGCGATTTTTTCAAATACAATAATTAAATTTAATTAGCATCTATTTGAAATTGCAAAATTCTTCGACTGTAAATAAAGTCTTTTCTGGTAAAAAATTTTAGTTATTGATGGTCCTGCCAACTTATGATAAGCTAAATAGCAATCGCAAACGATAATCAGCATGGTTATCGTGATCACGACTTATCGATAAAATAATCAGAAAAAAAGGCGCCCTTTTAAATTTGTGTAACTACTTACGACCGTGAGTAATTCATTTTTATATTGTTGGGATGATTTAATTTGTATACATAAAATACAAACAGAACAACAGTGAATTTATTTACAGTAAACATGGGATGATTGCGGCGTTTTAAGATTAATACTTAATAACGTTATTACACAATTTTAAGAGATTTAACTAGCTTTTATGTCGATACAATACAACATGAAAAAATAAGTTATTATTTTTAAATGGTAAACAATTAAAATAACAGAATGCTTTTATATAAAATTTGCTATTATGCATGATTCGCTATAATATGGGCGGATATTAATAACCTACCAGAAATTCTTCTCTCAGTAATTAAAAGTTTAGGTTAAAATTATTCAAGAAATTCTAATTTGCAGTCACTGGGCCTAAGGTCATAGTTTGTGGCTGAGGCATCCGAGGACGTATCATCATAGTTGCCTTTTTTAAAGTATAGTCCCAGCCCCGCCAGCGAAACCATACAATTCCTTGGCGAGCAGTTAAGTCCTGAGGATCATGGAGATAGAGTCCATTAAGTCCACGACCACAGGACTTCCACCACCAGCCGCCCTAAAATCAGAAGAAAATAACATTTTGATTATAGAAATAATTATATGTGAAATTAGCGATTAGTTTTATTACCTTTAGCATACTTGCACAGTTGAGAGAGCTTCGATCATTATCTTTGTTATAGGTTGAAAATGGACTATTGTTTGAGCCATACCATGGATCATTCAACGAATCTCCAGCATTTCCTTCATATCCGTCGATCTCCAGTTTGTAATAATCCGCTTCTGAATGGATTTTAAAATGTGAATACTGAGCATAACTGTAAGTATTAAAAAAAGGTTATAAAAAAAAAGTATTTATCAGGGTTTAATAACAAATTGTATACCGTTTATTTCCTTCGAAATCTTCTAATTCCACCCGCAGGGCATATTCTTCATTATTTGTCAGCATATATATGTTTTCGTTACCCAACCAAAACTCCTTTGCTGGTTCGCCAAATCCATTTTTATAGTCCGCCCAATCCCGATTGAAATTTTCACGGGGCTCGCCAAAATCATCACGCCGTTGAATAACCTACAGTTTAAGAAAGTTAAAATTGTTATTTATAGAAATGAGTATGGTACCCTTACCGTCCAACCTCCATCTGAAATACTCTGTTCACAAAACACTTTCAAGAACCAATAAGTTGTTCCACGAATTTGCAGGTAAAATACTCCAGATTGTTTCATTCCAGCATTTAAGATATCTACACAGGAGAAACCCTGAAAGGCAATATAATAATTTAATTGGTTAGTGGCTGTGTCGTTAAATTTAGAAATATTTACAATTCGGATTAAAATTTATTAAATTGTACATCTTTTTCTCATGAGGGGTTCGCTCAACATTCAAAGAAATTTTCAACTTTATTATACCTGATTTAAAATTAAACATTTTCATTAAACTAAAAATTTGAATTCCGCGTCCGTTGTATTTGGTATGATCTAAAACTGTCATACTTGTGTTCAAAATGGAAACATCATAGGTGACGTACTTCTGTTTCGCAAAACAGACAAAAGATGGCGCTTATTGCTAGTTTTTTGTTCCGACAAAATTGCAAATTTAAAAATGCCAAAAACTCAATAAAAATAAATAAATTTGATGAAAATTAAAATGTAGAAATTAGACAACATTAAAATTAACATTTTAATGAAGGTTTGAGTTCCGTCAGCCCCGGGAAGAGAAGATAGAAAATTTAATTCTGAAAAATCAAGAAAATTCTAAACAAAATTATACAATAATTTAAAAAATTCTAGAAAATCAAATAAAAAAATTCCACATTTAGGTCAAAAAAATGCAAAAAACCTAACATACAAAATCAAACCTGATCGGAAAATTTACGACGGCGCCAAAAAATCAAACCAGATCGGAAACTTTTTCCGAATGGGCAGCCCTCGAGACGCCGACCCGACTGTCTGGCAACAGTAAAAAAAAAACAGTAAACAAAAAAAAAGAATCTCAAATGTTGAACATAATTTTTTATATTGCAGTCATATTTAATTTGCGATTCTCGGTTTGCAAAGAACAAATTGTAGATGTCAAAAAAACTCTCGTTTGGGGACCGGGACTTAAGCCAGACCACATTGTCTTGCCGGCACGATACTTTTTCATTCATGCCGTGGACGAAAGTGGAAAAAAGTAAACATTCAATGAATAAAAATAATGAGTAAATTGTTAGGTATTCATTATTATTACATTTGCAGGTTTGTCTCGCCTACGTATGCCAAGTTCCAAGTACAAATAAAAGGAAATTCGCCGCATGGAAAATGCCGTTCGAATATAAATATTATTGATCGCGGAGATGGATCCAGCATTGTTCGTTACACCATCGGCGATTCGTGCGACAATGTTGAGATTGATGTGCAATTTAACAACTCTCATGTGGCACAATCGCCGTACATTATCCGTAATAAGGTGTACTCGGAGAGATGCTACTGTCCCCAGGAACTCAATCTTTGGCTGTTAAACAACGATTGTGCGGATTTCTCAAGTGACAAACAGATATCCTGGGACTTGCACTCGTTTAAGCGTGTGAACTTCAGTGCAATTCGAGATAATCTATTGAAACGCTATAATGCACCCGAGAGTATCTCCCTGTGTCATTATGTGGTGAAGAATCAGGAGGTTTGGCGCAAATGTTATGGCAAGTACACGGGCTTTAAGATGTTTATGGATGCAACGTTATCGGCATTAGCTCGAGTTGTCTACTTGCCGGACATGGAGTTTTATTTGAATCTCGGCGACTGGCCACTCTCGAAGAAGGGCGGGCAACAACGAACATCCGGACCATATCCAATATTCTCTTGGTGCGGCAGCGATGACACTTACGACATTACATTGCCCACATACGATATAACCGAATCCACAATTGAGAACATGGGACGTGTTATGTTGGACATGTTGTCGGTGCAAAAAAGCGAGTACTCCTGGGACAGTAAAGAGGAGAAGGCATTCTTTCGTGGCAGAGATTCTCGACGGGAGCGATTGCAATTGATTGACCTGGCTAGAAAATATCCGGACTTAATAAACGCCTCAATTACAAATTTCTTCTTCTTTCGAAATGAAGAGGATAAATACGGTCCCAAGGTGCCTCATATTTCATTCATGGAGTTCTTTAGGGTATGTTAAATCTACCATTTTATGTAATATTTTCATATTTATATATTGTATTATTTTTAGTACAAATATCAACTGAACATTGATGGAGCTGTTGCTGCGTATCGATTGCCCTATTTACTTGCAGGCGGATCATTAGTTTTAAAGCAAGATTCCCATTATTACGAGCATTTCTACAGTAAGTTAGTTCCCTACAAGCATTTTGTACCCATCAAGCGTGATCTCAGCGATGTAATCGAAAAGATTACTTGGGCTAAAGAGAACGATTCGCGTGTCAAGGAAATCGTATCGGCATCACGACAATTCGTGGAAGAGAATCTAATGCCACAACATATTTATTGCTACCATATGGTATTATTTAAGGAGTGGAGCACCCGTCTTATAGCGCCAGTAGATGTCTATCCAGATATGGAAAAACTTAACTTTAGTCACACCTGTTCGTGCAAAGAAAAACTTCTTAGAGACGAACTTTAAACTAATGTCATCAATGTCTATCTATCTATATATCCATGCTGACATCACTGCTTAGTATTTCTGCATCATATTGAATTAATGGATATACAATTTAGATACCTATACAGATATTAGCCAAATGTAACAAGTTTTGATTGCAGCATAATGCTACATCGACCAATATTGTATTTTATGTACTTTTCTACAGATGAAAAACTTTGATTTTCTATATAAAATAGAGCACATTGCGGTACAAATATTTTTTTGTAAAGAAAATAAAGAAAATGTTCAAATTCAGGTTTGGATAGAAATTCAATCTTTTTGGATATTTGTGGTTGGATATGTTTTATTCTAACCAATCCTCATTCAAGTCTGTATAGGTATTAATTTATGAACAAAAGTGGTACTAGCAAATGTATGTAGTTTAGCACATTCCAAATCAATATTGTCTATCATTGTCAACATCACCAATTGTATATGTATATCAATTTCAGCATCAAATATATTACTTTATATACAGAGTTTCCAATCTTTTTTCATATACTCATATAGAAAAATCTATTATTACTCACACAATTAAATATATAAATCGGAGGTTGCTAATGTCGCTTTATACTGCAAAGTTGTGTTTTAAACAATAGTTATATTCCGACAGTTAGAATAAATGGAACAAAATGTTACTTTGATATCTATTTTCAGTTTTCTGAAAGTTATTTTTTGTAAAAGCTTTTCGGCTTAAAAAATAATTGTAAAACAAAATTATTTTTGTTTTTGAGGTGGATTAAAATTATACATGTGAGGACTGTTTATTGCAACCTCTGATATAAAAGGTCTTAAACTGGAATGATCTTATGTCTATTGGACTCACCTTAACGTCCTTAAGTGTGAATATATCACTGGTGAAGGTGTTGTTAACCACAGCGGGTTTATTCTTAACACTCGGAAAGATAACTCCGCCCTTACGAAATGATGATTTCGTGGGAGTTGAATTCCATGAGGCGGTTGTTGCTGCCGTTGTGAGGGTTGCATTTATCATAAAACCCAGAATATTATTTAGATTGGAGCTGGAAGAAGTGGTTTGGCTGCTGGTGGAGATGGGACTCGTGGGAGTGCTCAATGTCGGATATGCTGTTGTAGACGTGTTGTAGGTTGTCGAAGTTCGTGCTGTCGACGAAGGCGTTGTTTGTGGCTCAATTAAATCAGTCAGACTTTCATCGATAACCGAGTATCTATAAAAATACAAAATTTATGAATATAAATAATGAATATTTGCATAAATTTAAAAACTTACCTGCTGGGATCATACTCGACCAAGCGATCAATTGTTGGATCCCCTAGAAGTTCAGCTGGCACGGGACGTTGGGCAAGCACTTGGACATCGTCCTCTTGTTTTTTCAAACGCTTTTCAACCATATCCAGATTGTTGATTATCAAATTCGTTTTCGTTTTCAGATCCTGATGGATCTCACCAATTGCGCGCTCTTGACGCTGAGTTTGTGTTAGAAGTGCATCCGATTTGGGCAGTAAATGATCAACAGATGACTTTGTGCCCACCACAACATCCCATACTTCATCCATTTTCTCAGATACCGAGACCATGGGCCGCATCTGCTTAACGAGGGCATCAATTTTACTGGATTTGATAGCTGGAAACGCAGTTGTTGTCACATTGAAACCACTTGATTGCTCGTGATGATCAACGACAGCATCGTGAATATCGTTCATCATGCGGAGCATTCGTCCTATATTCTCCGATTCAATGTTTATGTGGAACTGCAGCTTTTTGTCAATATTATCGGTGGAGTCGCGCAATTGATTAACTTCCGACGAGACATGGGTCATAACTTCGGCAGTCATTGCCTTTGTAATTTCCACCACATTCATTGTTATTGGCTTCTTCTCACTTGCCTCGGCGTTAAAGTCATCGACTTGCAAAAAGTTATTATCAATTTGGGTCTTCAGCACCTCCAGCTTTGAATCAATATTGCTAACTTTCTGATCCAACTTAACTAGCCGGCTATCAAGTTGAAACGATGATGTTGTCGTCGGAGTCTTTGGCACGTGAAACCCATCGACCGAATGAGCTCCCATTTCAGGTAATATGTAAACCACATTGGAAAGTTTGGAATCTAAACTGCTTAGTTTAGACAGCGCCTCTTCTGTCTTTTCCACGTTATTTGTGACACGATTCTCCAACGTCTCTATATGTCCCATCAGATCTTCAACTGATCGCCCCAAATTGTCAATTCTTTTCAATTTTCCTTCAAGCGTTGTTATTATTATTTCAAATATGCTCAGCAATTGTTGTTCTCTAGAAAAGTTTAATATAAACAAACGATTCAAAATCAGTTAAGATTAAAAAAAAACAACCATTATATGTCTCTGTGCCTTGAGATTGTTTTTTTTAAAGAATTATAATGTTTTGTATATACTTTATCTTAATTTTCAAGACTATCTTTATAATAATTGAAGAAATGTTGCAGCAGCTTAGTTAAAATGAAAGTTAAAAATTATACCCATAACTAATAAGTTATGCGAACTTTATTTCTTATAATATTTGGCAGCACTTAAAGGTATTATTTTCATAATATGTAATCTATATATTCTTTCCCTTTAGTAAAATTTAATAACTGCCTAGGTAGCTTGGGTTTTTTTTAAATTAAAAATCAATCAATTCAAGGGGTTCAAGAGAAAGATATTTATTGTTATACATAAGTTGTTAGTTTTTTAAACTTGGCACCATTGACTGATTTGCTGTGCCAGCGTTTAAAAATTTTAATAATTTGCATCACATTCACTTTGGTCCAAGCAGTCGTAAACAGCGCAGTTTGGTTTTATTTGCCCATTTCCCACACTCTCGGGCACAACAGACCGGTTTTCCACCAGTTAGTGTGCTAGCCAATCAACAATTTAACCATTGCCAACACAAATAGTCAATGCACAAAGGTTTCATACCCTGTTAATGTCCTCGATGAGGTATTTTAAATCTAAAGCTCGCAGGAGATTTCAATAATTCATTTATATTGAACATCATCAGTGGATATCAACAATTTTAAGAGGCGTATTTACAAAGTACAGGGTATAATAAAATATAAGCGCATCCTACAATCAGACATATCTATATATCATTCTGTTTATCAAGATTAGAGAGCAACTCAGAATATATGTATGTACTTATAAAATTCAGAACCAATGGCCATGACTTATAAAGTTTTCTGACCCAATGTTATTGACAGTCTGTAACGTAATTTTCGCATTTTATTTAACAGAAAATAATAATAAATTAACTTGTAAAGTCTACAATGCTGTGCAGAAGGTCATATATCCTAGCCTACATTTAAAATTGATATATTTTTTTTTTTTTGTAAATCAAAATATTAATTTTTATTTGTTTCTGAGTTGAAACTGAAACGAGTGCTTTGAAAAAAAATCAAATGTTAAAACTAATAATTAAAATTTTTAGAAATCTAAATAGATCATTTGTTTGGTCTGTTTTCATCGATAGAAAAGCTCTGAAATTGTTTGACAATTGAGACAACGAGTTGTTTGGAATAAGCACACTGAATACACGAATAACTTCGTATATATGTATATATTCGTATGAATAAGTAAATGTATCTGCAGATGTAATGAATTGTTGTTGCTTATTTTCTTTTTCATTCATTCATAGTGTGTGTTGATGGAAACTACAGTTAACCAGTGTGCGAAAACCAGTTTGTTGCCGCAATCTTTTGTTTTGACCATTTGATTTCACACAAAAGCTCACAATACAACCAAATCTGTAGACACTGTGGGACACTGTTGCCGCTGGTAACCACTGTGGCGACTAATGCAGCCTCACTATCAATGCTATAAAAATTGTGTAAAAAGGTAAAATAAAAAATATATATATATATATATATACTATAAAAGATTTGTGCAAATGTGTGCATAATCTAAAATTATAAAAAAAAAAAAAACTAAAACCTTACCTTGTTCGCAGGTTTCCATTGCGCGTTGAGTTTAACGTTTTTGCAGCAAGCTTAAAGCTTGCCGTCGCTCCCCCAACGCCACCCCCGCCCCCTCCTGCACCGCCAGCTCCTCCCGCACTGTTTATTTGACTGGCGCTCGTACGCGGCAGCGCTAGGCGAAGATTTGAATTTCCATTGCCCGCAATGGAGCGCAGCGTGTTGGAGTTGGAGTTTGTAGCCGCCGAAACGCCCGAATATACGACGATATTTGCGATCAAGAGAATTGCTAATGCTGTTGTTGTTGTAGACAGCCGGCCACTGAACCGCGTCTGGAAGGCTACCATTACTACTGCGGACCGCGTAGCCAAGCCACTTGGTTTGGTTTGGATTGGCCGTCTTTTCGTATTTAATTTGTATTAACTTAAGTTATAGATAATTTGCAGTCACGCTGTATTATTGTATTTATTCACATATGTACACACATACTATACAGTTAGTCAAGTAAGTCTTTGGACACAACCTCAACCATTTTACACAATTTCTCTTTCAAATAATATATATATATTTTTGTATATATTTTATTTAAAAAAAAAGATAATTTTCATTGAATTTTTCACTTTGTCAAAAGACTTTCCGGACTAACTGCATATACACACTCTCTTCTTTTTTCGTCTTTGTCTCAACACAATGTGATTCAACAGTCTATGTACTTTCAAATATTTTATAACAAAAGACAAAGAAATGACATGTGTACATACATATATGTGTTTAATTCACAAATATTTTTAAACAACTTGCAAGAATACGAGATACATACAGATGTATCTGGATCTGTACGTATGTCTTATGGCCAAACACAACAACGGATTATACTGTTAATTAGATAATGGGTTTAGTCAAATTATTTCATACGATTTGCGTTTTAAATTTTATAACTGTATTCTTCGCTTTTGTTTAGAGCAATCAATAATTGATTTCGGTTGCATAAGACAAATATGAACTAATAAATATAAATACTATAGCCATAACTAATTGCACTCGAATTATATTTGCATATTTTATTTTTAGCATACAGTATATTATATAATTGTTTTGACAAAAACACAAATTCACACAAATTTTTTGACAAAAATATATATTTACAAAAATTTTATTTGTGTTTATAACTAGTGGAATTTTATGATCTATTTTATTATATTTAATAGCTCAAGTTATTGTTAGAAGAAAAATAAAATAATAGTCCTATAATTTATTTATTTTTGAAAAATAAAATAAGCAAAAATCAATACTGTTTTTTTTTTGTCAACTCAATTAATTGAAATACTGTATTTGCATTTGTACACACGATATTATTACATATTTTGGTTTGACCTTTATTAAGTTAATATCTTGGATCATAAGTTGCATATGTGGTTATATATGTATGAATGTAGTATGTAGTAGTTGTATGTACACAACATGCCTTCACATGCACATTCTCTTATTTAAATTTCTGCAACGTATCGCATCGAAAATCGTGTCGAAATGATAATATCTAATTTGTATTACGACTTTTTTTTTTTTTTTGTATATTTATTGTTTAATATCGTTTATTGTAGCATTGGTGGGCACAACTAATTGGACTTTAAGAATCGTAATGTTTTTGTGGTATCTGATAAATCACAACCGAACATAACCGTAGGTGAAACTTTTCTGTATTCGAGACGTGCTTAGATCTCGATTTGTCTGAGCTACAATGCAGCTTGTTGAAAGTTCGGCCCTAATTAACGGAACAGCAAATCGTAGCTTTACAACACGCTGAGAAACTCACCACACTGAGAGCAAAAGTGGAACTCGTTTACTGTGCTTAACGAAAGTGAGAGTGGTTTTGGTTTTTGCAGTAATATGTACATGTGCATATGTAAGACCTATGCATGTACTCGTATCTGTGTCTGTATATTTACGGATAGTATGTAACTGACCTGCAAATATGTACATTTAGTATATAATGTTACAAGACTAGCGAATATTCTAAATTTAACTCTTACTGCAAGTGTCATACAAACAACAGTTGTACCCTGTAAAAGTTAATCTCATCTTACGGATTTGAAATACAATTTGTTTTTTTCATTCATTTCAAAACTAGTTTTTCCTTTTCTATACAAATCCCGTTTTCATGTAATTAATCAATGCAGTATTATATAAATGGAAAAATGTGAAGATTATTCAATCTAAAATAATTGATCATTTTATTTTTAAAAAAGTTACGTATTTACACTTGTACATACATGTTATATTTAAATAATATACAAACATCATCATAATGTCAAATTGAAAATATCATCTTGTCATTGCGCTTTTTGTAGCATACTTCTGTTAGGTTCAAATACTTAAGCTCCACTATTTTAAATATTATCCCATAAAGTATGCAATTAAGAACAAGTGATGTAAATTTGAAAACATCGAATTTTACACCGGATTTAAGAATCGCCAATGCAAACGGAAAATCAACCTAAGATGATATACTTTTCCAAATTAATGACCAATTCCTCGTTTTATGGAATTGTTTTGGGCTAGTCGTGCAAGATGTATGGGAATGGATCAGAGACGGTAATCTGATCCATTTCCCTTCGTTGATAAAACTGTCCAAAATAATACATTGAGATAAAATGTATTTTATATTTAAAACTGAAAAAATTTATTTTATTTACCCAATTGTTTAATCCAAAGAAAAAACACGATTTTACATTTACAATATTTGCTGTATTATGTTTATTTTTTATTATCGTTTATCATATATTTTAAGTATTTTTTTTTTCATTCTGACTTCTTTGATTTATTGTTCAAAAACCTATTTCCTGGACTTTTTCTTTTTTTTTAGAACCTTACTTCTTTTTTTGCTTTTTACATCTTTTCGTTTTTCACTTTTGACTGATTCTGTTGACGAACATTTCTTCAAACTTTTTATTTTCTTGAGTTTTTTATCTTTTCTCCTTTTATGTTCCGTTTGATCTGAAGATTGAGGTGTCCCATCTCTTTTATTAGAGTTGTCGAGTTTTGGGACTTTATTGCTAGATGAATTATTTTCATCAAATTTTCTGAATGGGTTGTCTGGTCGACGTTGGGGGTTGTCTGGTCTTGAAGCAACCGATGAAACTTGACGAGTTTCTCCTGTTTTAGAGCTTCTATATGAACTACGATCTGATTCATAATTTCGCTTCTCACTTTTAGTGCCTATTGATGATGATGATTTGTCCTTCGCTTGCGATTTATATTTGTTGGATTCAGAAAAGTTTGTATCCTTGTGTGTAACAGTAATGATTTCCCGTTCACTAGACCTGCGAGATCTATGATCATCATATTTTCTTTCAATCGCCACAACTCGTTCTTTGGAATCCTTTTCCCTTCTTCGGGAACTATAACTTCCAGAATTATACTTATGTCGGTCGCTACTTGACTTTCTCTCCGAATTTTCTCTTCGATCATTCCTTGACCGATCAGATGAATAGTGTCGTTCGCTGACAACTTTGTTTCCTAGCCTTTCTTTGACAGACTTGTTAATGGTTGATTTCGGGGAATGCGAACGATCTTTATGATCAGTTTTCATAGAAATTGAACGATCCTTACTGTTGTGCTTAGAATCTATTACAACTTTAAACTCGACGGGCCTTATAGCGTTTATAGCTTTCGCAAAAATCGCATTTTCCGCTTTTCGTATAACATCAGATGTAATTTCCGAATGGTCTTGCATTTTATTACAGGCAACTTTTCTACTAGGATCCAAAAAATTACTGTTTAAATTATTATCGTCCAACTCCCATTTTGATATTTTGACATCATTCATTTCATTAACTGAGGATAGAGTATCTCTATTTACGTCATGATCTGATAGCTCCATACTAAGAATAGAATCATTTCGCTTTAATGTATCAAGCTCAATGCAATCGGATATATTTTGAAGTGCATCATTTGAATTAAATTCACCGCTCTCATTACATGGATTCAGAGTAGCATCGAGGCCTAAACATTTTTCCGATGCTGATGCCGACTCAATGCTGTCGGCATATAGCTTTTTAATTTTTTCCTTTTTGTCCTTTTTATCCTTCTTGTTTTTCTTGCGTTCCGACTTGTCCTTCTTCTTCTTTTTTCTATCTTTTAACTGAAGATTCAGTTTAATATTGTTTTCCTTTCCCATGTCGTCATTCAACTCCAAACGGTCATGTGATTTCACGGTATTTGTTTTATTGTCCGGATAGTCCAGTGTCTCACTCTGAGGCTTTTCCAATGACATGACATGAGAATCATTTTCGATTCTGTCAGGTGTTTTTGGAGACCTTTCGTAGAATTCAGCACATTCAACTTTTGAAATTTTTGCAATCTTGTATTGTGATGGAGGTGTAAGGCTTCTGGAACTATTATCAACAGTTTTGACCTCCTTGGTCTTACTGGAGGTCCTCTGTCTTTTGCGGGAGTGATGGTCGTCGTCCGCATGTCTGGTATATTCTGGATCTACAGCTCTATTATTTCTGTCTCTATCAATATCAGCTAAACTCTCAATAGGCAATGATTCAAAGCCAGGAGGAGGTGGCTCTACTGTATCTGGTTTCGATACATATGGTCTAGTCAAAGATTTTTCTCTTAAACGCAGCTTATGTCCTGATTTTGGCGAAGGCGACCGTCTATGTACATATCTGAAAAAAGAGTTTTATAATAAATAATATTTTATTTAAACTTTATTTAAGTATATTAATAAATGAATGGTTTTCATCGCGTTTCCATATCTTCTTTGAAGAAATAGAAATAGTCTTGAACTTCAGTGCAAGCCATATATTTATTAAAACTCAAAACAAGCTATAACAAACGGATATATGTGGAGTAGCTCTGCCAACAACAACTTGGAACTGTAGGAATTTATTGAATACTAAGTACACCCTGTTTCTGTCTTACAAATCCTTCCAATCAACCCCGGTATTTATTTATTTTATTAACCGCAAAATTATCACATTAATCTCTCTTTGCATGGGAAACGAATAGATAATTCGGTTAACTTAACTTTCAGAAGTAGTATCTGTAGATTTGACAACCCTTGAGTGAAAACAAAGCAAAAGTTAAATTAATTATTCATAATTTTAAAAAAAATTTACATCATTTTGATGCTAGAAATTGAATAAGAACAAAAAAAAGTTTCATACAAACGTTTTCCGTTTTAGCGATGCGATTCGATGTGAAATACATCGTAACTCAGTCCCGTCATGAATATTTGGGAACAAAAAAGGTCACAGAGCTAAATTGAGTAAATCAAGTGAATAACAAAATGTCGATATTGAACAAGTTAAAGGATTTTCTTCTCGATCAAGTGTTTCCTTATTCAGTCGATCTGACATTGGTGAAAATGGTAAGCAGTCATAAAAGAAATCCTCTTATTCCATTCCAGCATAAGTTCCTCGTACATCCCATTAGGGGAAAGTTCATCCCTAGACTCCAACATACACTTTCGATCTTTCTGTAGAAAGTCATTATTGTTCATTATCATAAACAGAATCTACATTTATTCCGAATCTTGCGCTAATTAGAATTCTTGTTTTAAAGAAAGATATATTAAAAACGATTTAAGCAATTAGTACGTAAATTTTCACAAGCATTCTGACAATCGAAAATTGATCTAGACCAAATACTCGAACAATTGTAAATTTTAAAACAAAATTGTACAAAAAAATTTGTTTGTTACAATTACCAGTTAAAAATTTGAATATAAAAATCATTCAATAACTCTAAAGATGTGTAGATCATATATATATATATCACTGAATATATATTAAACAGTGCTTTCCTTTTAAAAATATCACTTTCATTTTTTAAATTGTTTATGAATGATTTTTATATAAATATTTTAGTTTTATTATTAACATTTAATTACTAATTATCACATTTTATCCTTATAAAGGATACCCGGAACAAAAAATAGCATCTTAGTTTTTCTGATTCATCAAGGTAATGTTTCCCTGGTGAGATTTTTTAATCTCAGATGCTATTTGCGATCCCTGATCTCAAGACCTCATTCTTAGTATTCAGTAGCTTTTTTTTTTGTACTCGTTTTTCTACTGAAATCAACACATCACATTTGATGACTCTAGCTTTGATAGACTCTGAGATCGATTGGATTATATAGACGGACAGACAGATTAATCGGTATAAATTATTTATTTTTCGATTGGTAGCTTAGCCGGAATATTTAAACGATGCCAACAAAAAAACAATAAATTTTTACTGAAATAACGAAAATTACTTATGCATCTTACTTGATATTTGAAATTCAGGTAACGAATTAGATAATTAAAATTGTTCATTTATTTTTAATCAAACAACTATCCATATTAAAATTTATTCATCTTTTAACTGACTTAAGATGAAAACGGAATAGAGGTATTTTTAAAATACTTCTCTTAAATATTGAATCTACTTAGTTAAAGAATTATAGCATTTGGTTAAAACGTGTGGCTTATCACAGAATATTGTCCCATGTGTTCAGTCTTTTTGAGGTAGACATTATAAATAATGTAAATATTAAATTAAACCTTTAATATATAAGAATAGCTTAGTATATAGAATAACCTCTTCTTCTTGTCACTTGGTGAATTTGATCCATGGCTTGAATGGCGTACAACTCGGCTTTGTCGTCCTCGTTCGTAGCTGTACTCTCGCTTTCGATCTCGAGAACGTGGTCGTTTATCCTTCATATTAATTTCTCTGGACGAACCTCTGTCGTACATTGGGGACTTAAAGCGATGTCTAGGCCTTCCTGGAGATCTAGATCTGTGATGGCCTGGACTTCGACGACGTTCCACTTTTTGTTTCTCTTTCTCCTTCATTATTCTGTTGAAGGCTTCAAGTGGATCATCTATAAGTCTAAAAGAGATAAATAAATATTATTAAATATATGCAAGCGATATTAAAAGGAGAGTCTAAAATGGTCGACTGAGTGAAAGGGTGCCTCATCCCATCACATATTAACTAGTATGTAAATCTATATTTAGCTTTAAATGAAGAAATTTCTCAATAAACTATTAAGAGCACTACAGTTGGGTGTACTCAACTGAGAGATGCATTTCTTCTTTGTAAGAGAATGAATTTGAGCTGATTACTCTGTTTAGACTACAAATGTAATATTAAATAACTTACCCAGTGCCAACTTTTGCTGCAACTCCTTGATAAATTGAAGCCAAATTCGTCGATTGAAATGTTTGCGAAGGATTTATATTTATATTTCCCGAGGGCATATATGATGTATTCATTTGATGCACAGGTTGGTTTTGATAATGTCCAAAGCTAAAATAAAGAAAATTAAAATACAATTATTAGAATCTCAATGAACCAAAATAAACAACACTGATAAGGACTGTCCAAAAGTCCATGTGGTCTAAAAATAAATGCGATAAGAATATAAGAAATAGAAGTACAAGCCCTTGAATGTTTTTATTTCCAATCGTAGATCTTGTTTGAAAGTTTGGAGAGATCCGTATTTTTTTTTTTTTTTTTTTAAGTTTTTTAACAAATAAGAAAAATTTAGATGAAGAGTTTGCTTAAATAAATAAACAGCACAGTAAATGCCATAGTCTTTTTCACAAAATACAAAGTATTTTGGAATTATGTTAATATCTAAGTTTCAAAAAGATTACTGTATTATTATAGATTCTACTCGCCACTTTACATTAAAATATAACTTGAACTGATTTTATTTATTGTACTCACTTCATAGGCGGCCTATGTGGCATATTATTATAGCCATTATTATATGGGGCCATGTGAATCATTGTTGGACATCTGGGCATTTGAATATATGCAGGTTTATACACGCCAATGCGATGAGCTTGATCAGAATTCATCAAGGGTTTTTCTCTTTGCTCGTTCATATTGTGATTTGGATACGGTTTGTGATGACCGGTAATTGGCGTGGGTAATAGACTTCGCTCATTTGGATGTTTGACAATCTCATTTTTAGCGTAGCTGCTATGCGGTTTCATATCAATATCAGATTTATATTCATAATTATGCTCACGACGTTGTATGACGTTATTTCCATGCGACTTTTGCGAATATAGCGGTGTAGCCTAAAACAATGAACAAATAACATCGATAAATTAATCTAAGTTTAACAATTTTAAATCGATTAAGAGATAGTTGTACTCAAGATATAGTTTTTTCAAGATTGATTTATTGTAAGAATACTACGTATATTCAGGCAAAGACTAGAACTTACCTCATCTTTCTTGCTGTCGGCGATGCTTGTGGTTGTCTCGATCAATTTCTGCGGCATTTTGATTGTTATGTTATCCTCGTAGTCTGAATCAAATTTATCTTTTTCTTTTTTGGTTGTATCAGTACTACCTATATTGGAGTTTGCAATCGTTTCTGTTTCTTCATCTTCTTCTCTTTCTTTTTCTCCTTCGTCTTCTTCTTCTTCTTTTACCTCCTCTTCTTTTTTATTAATCTCTTCCGTTTCTTCAGCTGGTTTAGGGTCATCCGGAAGCTGAGCTGGAACGGGATCCTCCTTTTCAACTGTTGCGGTCAATTTATTAACTAAATACACAAAAAAACATCATATAATATAAAAACATCAAATGTAAAAAGAATTTCGATTATTTAATGGAAAAACTTTCTTACCAGGCTTATACGCTGCAAGCTTATAGCCAGATTCGTTTTTAAAAACATTAACTGAATTTCTTAAAAACCGATTCGGAATCAAAGATCCTGGCGAACAGTTTTTCTCTTTACAATCTGGACACTCGCTATCTTCCGATTCCAGCAAGGAAGTCCGAACGCCTAAATCAAATAAAATAAGCATAATAGTACTAATTTTTGATAATGTAAACATTCATTTAAACTTACAGTCATCGCAAAAAGAACTGCCACAACATGGTATCATAACGGCGTCAACAAAAATATTTCTGCAAATACCACATATTAAGTCTTCTGGAATTTCTTGATCCTTTTCGGTAGATAATAGGTATTTTGATGCTTCCGGTTCAACTTGACTGAAAATAGAATACAAATTTAATACACACCCAAGGAAAGACCAAGGGCCAATATGGATAAAAATTACTACTCACCCTTCAGGCTTGCCTCTGAATGATCGTGGAATTCCTGTATTTCTCTTTACTTCAAATTGTTCTTTTCCACCTGCAAAGGAGCAGTTTTTTATCCAATGGCCACCGCGCTTGCACTTGTTACAGCGATAGGAAGCAGGCACTTCGCCAACTTGAGACTGTCCTTTAATACGATGATACCTGCATAATTTTAAAAATTTGTATGTGTACAAAATTCGAAAAATATTAAAAAGAAAAACAAGTGGAAAAGGCTATAGTCGAGATGCCGATCATAGGATACCCGTTACTTATTTCAATATATACAAAAGTACCATACAGAAAATACTTGAATTACTTTGAAAACATTAAATCGCCACAACCGATTAAGTGAGATAATAGATATTACTAATAGAAAACGTTAATTTCCAAATAATGTATTATCTTTTAAAATTTGTAGCAAGCTTGATCTGCGTGAGGTATATAGAAATCTGCGTGCCAAATTTAGTTACTCTACCTCTTATAGTTTTTGAGATTCTTTTGTTCATACGGACAGACAGACACACGGACAGAAACACATGGCATTATCGACTCGGCTGTTGATGCTGATCAAGAATATATATACTTTATAGATTCCCAGATTCCTTCTTCTCCCTGTTACATACATTCCAACGGACACAGTATACCATTTTTCTTATTTTTTTAGTAACGGGTATAAAAATCAAATAGAAGAGCAAGTATAAAATCATTCTTACGTTTTCGGATCATAATCAGCCGTACTTTGCATCATCATGGCTTGTATTTTATCCTCTTCACTTCCTTGCATTTTAAATAGATCCATATTTAAATTATCAGGTTTACTTGTGGGCGCCGAAGAGGCGGCATTTTCCGCGGACGGATCCCATCCTTTTTTTACTGGATGGGCTATCGGAATCCGAGAAATAATTAGCGTGGTGTTTTTTGGTATCAGAAAGTTGTCATCTTTATATTCTACAGAAAAGATATGAAGATATATTAACAAAATATAAATGTATAACAAATAGGCTTACCTTCTTTATTTTGAGCATTTGTTATTTGAAGATCAAAATCAATAATTTTTCCCAGTCGTTTCTGCTGCACAATTTCCCTTTTCAAGTCCGCAACGGATATATGAAGACCGTCAAAGGTAATTGTGTCGAAATGAAGGGTACTTTTAAATTTGTAGTGTACCGACATTTTAACTTTCGAATATTTCTGAAAGAGAAAGCAAATGAACGCTTAGTAATGACATTAAAAAACGAGCTACGATTTTGGAGTCTGCACATTCTGTATGTAAATATAAAATGAGCTAATAGTGTAAACAAAGTAAATTTATTTACAAATATATTGAATCCTAAAGATACTTTCTAACTAAAATCTATAAGAAATCTTTTGGTTTTCGCTGCCATCAAAAAATGTTCAGTTTCGAGATACCCTCAAATTTTTTTTACATTCTGCCGCAAGTACATCAAAACGTTGCAACTATGACCGCTAGATGGCGACAGTTTAGTTTTTTCCCGTGCTCGGGGAAATAATAATAATAATTGCTAAATAATATTTATAAATTTGTATAAAATTTTGAATTCGAAGACAACGCAATTTTCAGGTTAGATAGAGCATGTTACCGAAGATTCGCAAAGAAATCAGAATTTTTATAGAAATCAGCCAAACGCCGCCTGTATTGCCAGGGATGGACAGTACAGAAACCGCTCTCAAGGATTGGCGGGCGGTCACAGTTTTATCGCTTGTCATGTTTATTTGCTAATTTGTCAGCGACCAAATGTCAAAAATATATTGCAGTTATCTAGATATAATTTATTTGCTAATAAACATGAAACAGAATTAAAAGGCAATATTTTGTTGAACGTATTTATTTAATTTAAAACTATATTTGTAATTTTACATAGCTATTCGTAGCCTTTTCAGCTGACTGCGTGCAAGAATTATTCGTAATATTTACAAGTCATTTGCAAAATGCCATAAACAACTGCAAACGGCACAGCATATTTAACATGTGTATGTATGTATGCATGTGTACGTTTTCATACATATGTATGTACATACGTATGCCAGTGCGTGAACACGAATTTTTTAAATGTATTTATGTATAACTGTTATTGGTAAACTAATTAAAACACTTGCACTTATTTTATTTAAAACGTATATACTTATTTTCTATATTTGCCTGCTGTATTTAATACACAGAAATTCATACACGTACACACACACACGCATGTACGCACGAATGCATGTTTGCATGGCAAAACGATGCCATTAAACAAATGGAAAGCACGTTTTTATTCAATTAGAATACTTACAGCTCTTTACTCGACAGATATTTGCATATCAAAACAGGCGGTTTTATGTTTTTCCAACAAAATGATAAGATTGAATTATATTATCATTTTTAGATTTGTCACAATCTGAACTGGTTACATTAAACGGAACTAGTTCTCGATAGCATTATTAGAATGTTTCCATCGGACGCAGTTTGTATTCACATTTCGATAAGCACGTAAGATGAAACGATATTTCGATAATTTATACAGATTTTTTTTTTTAAATATTTGTGACGCTGCGCGCACAATTATAAATAAAATTCAAGAAAAGAACAAGTGTATTGATATGGCAACCACAGAAAGTGGCAACGCTTAGATCGGCACTGTTAAACTCATATTGGTACTGCTAGAATGTTATACTCACTTTGGCACTGTTAAATTCCCATTGGTACTGTTAAACTAACATTGGCACTGCTAAGATAACAGAGTTCTGCTAACAAACCACCCAATTTAACAGTGAATTTAAAAATTAGGTGAAGAATTTTCAAATTGCCTTAACTTTGTTAATTAATTAACAATTGAAAGAGAATTTAAAATTCGAAATTCAATAAAATTATGGTAAGAATTTTAATAAAGGTTTGAAGTTCGTCAGCCCTCGGGAAGAAAAGTTACAAAACATAATCTGAAAAAAATAAATAAAAGAAATGAAAAAATCTAGAAAATTCCAACAAAAATTATGCAAAAATTTAAAAAATTCTAGCTCAAAAAATTTAGGTGAATTTTCCTATTCCGCTCACAAACTTCTCTGAAACTGAGCCGGAATTGTATTCCTCTCAACCGATCGTCTCCGAATCTGAGCCGGAATTCCTCTCACCAACGTCTCTGAATCTGATCCGGAAGTGTAGCCCTCTCAACCACTCGTCTCTGAATTTTTTAATCAAAATTAATACATTTTTGATTGAATATGTCTTAAAATGTTTTTAACAGCATTGCTCAATTTAATAAAAAAAAAATGAGAAAATAAGTTTTATAAAATTTAGTAATTATCAATTATATGACGAACTGATTGTATTTATGTAAACTTCCTTTAAAACTTGCATTGCAATATCGCTTGTAAATAAACATCGTTTCACCACAATAATGTCAAAATTTTAAAAAGATTCAAAATAATCGATTGTCTGGCAATTCGTGGCTGGTAAAATAAAATATTTTAAAAGAAATTGCTATAATAAAAATTAAATCTAAAGTTTCTTTTCGATGAAGTAGGAAACTAGCGAGTATCGCATACAATTTAATTTCTAATGGTTAAAGAAATTTGTCCAAAATATCATTAAATACCTTTCTTAAGCATTTAACAACATCAACGAAAACTCGGCCGAAACAATTAAAGATAGTTAATATTTAATTACAAAAAATTCAATTGACAAAAATTAATTGAATATTTTTTAGCGTTAAGCTTTACAAGTTAAATTTTACTTTACCGTTTGTTCTACATTTTGCTACAAAGTTTTCACCATATTCCGAGAAATCTTTTCTCCTAAACAATTTAATTATTGTAACAAAGGATGCTTTCGCAAAAGTATGTCGATATATTTTAATTCATTAACTGGTACCACTAGTTTAAGATCAGTTACCGCATATTTACAACACAAGTGATTTCCGTGATCTAACCTACAAATTATAGAGAAAATAATCTAAAAGTAAAGAACACAAGTTTATTTTGACAAATTTTATTCGAAATGGGTTGAATAAATATGAGTATTACAAGTTAATCTATATTGTTAAGATCATCAAAAAGTAATGCCCCCATTGGGCTGGGAGTCCTAGAGGGTATGTTATCATTACCGAAATCCTCAGAGTTGCCATCAGCTGAAAGCAAACAAGTTGCATTTAATAAAGTAACAATTGTATATTTAAGCGAATTCAATCGCTGTATTTAATTTGTGTACTAACTTTGATCCAGAAAATTTGATTTTCTCAATTGGTTTACGGAATTTAATGAAGATATGAGTTGTTTGTTAGTGTGCTCGGCTGTTTCTAAAGTTGTAGGCAAATCTAATAGGCGTTGATTCTGAATACCATCTCCAGGACCCATATGAGAAATATGGTTGAAATTAGATGGAGCTGATATCATCTTTGATCTCCGATCACTGCAATAGTAGTAATTAAATTAACAAAAATATTTCATTAAAATTAAATTTCGAAACTTACCTTTTAACTGTTTTATTTATTTCTCTGATTGAAAATCTACGTTTAATATTGCTGACTCCCTTCCGGTCACTATCCCGATGTTGCAATAGTCCCTCTATGGATAATATAATATACAAAAGTAAATCAATTAACTCATGTCTCAAAAAAAATAAAAACAATTTTAGTTTGTAATTCATCGTAATGACACAGTAACGAAAATCTGTATAAATATATTTTCTAAAAGCACGATAAATGCCACTTACTCGTATGAATATTAGCCAAGTAAACTATTAAGGGTGTATCATTAATAGATGTTAAAACAACGTTGCCTACATTGTTTAATGGAAGTGACTGTTTTATACCAATCGATTGAACCCATTCAGAAGTTTGTGTGTTGAAAATATCCAAGTGAGTCTCCGAGAATACCAATAAATGACCGTCGGAATAAGCTGTAAACAACGAAATTTTTTAAGCAACTACGTATTAAACTTTTTCAAGTAACTGACTACTTACTTATATAGGTAGGGAAAGCCGGATACATTATTTCTCGGTCACGAGATTTCCGTCCTTGTAAGTCGACATATATAGCGAGGGTTTGAAATACTAAAAGGTATTCTCCAAAGGTGCCACCCGTTGGGCATAATATCTCGATTACTCTCACAGCATCAACGCCAGAATAATTCAAAAATGCGCATAATTGATTTTCCGGATGAACTAAAGCTGTACAAAAATAAAAATTTTTGTAAATAAATCATATGAAGAAATCAAAGGAAGATTTTAAATACTTACACATAGCAGTTGCTTCTCCTCTTAAGAAGTACGCCGTAAATCCACTTTGATGAGCAACAACCAGGCGCATGTCGGATAATATTTGAACATGTTGAGCTAAATATCCGATTGTGAATTCGCAAGTTTTTTGGTGCCTTGTACGCGTTCGATTGATCTCATAAACAATGATTTGTGTGTGATTATTGGGCCTTTTTAGTGCAATAATAAATGAATAAACAATGCTTGGGTAACGGCGAATAATTCCGGTACAGGCAGAAATGCAGTTTTTAGACTCGACGACTTTAATCCATTCCACGTCACTTGCCTCCAATGCCCTGATAGGTAGAAGCCTCAAATGCCGTTGTTTTCCACACAGAATAACAATTATCTGCTCTTCTTCGATATACCATAGCTGAAGAATTTTCTTTGTTTCTCCAATTCGAGCGATTTCTGTAAATTGATAATAATATTTACAGTTCAAGAGTAAGAAATGTTATACTAGAAATATTAAAAGTTTACAAAATATTTTTAAAATGATGTTGGAACAGTACTAACCATATGAATCCAAATTTAAGTAAAATAACCCATCCTCGGTTCCTAATAGAATTTGATTAGGATATGTAATAACAGAGCATAGAGCATTTCGTATGATCGATAAAGTGTTATCTAATATTTCATTGACTTTGTAAATGGCCGTATTTGGTAAATTATTTCGTTTTAATATTCGATGAAGTTCTCCTAATGCGATAACCCATTTGGATTTCTCAGATTCATTATCAGCTAACATCAGAGTGTTTAATGAGATTCCACTTTCAATTAGAGCTGTTTTTATCTGTTAATAAAAAAAATGAATGGGTTAATATTTAGCAATAATTAAATGTACACAAGCACTGACCTTAAATATACATGGTACATCTTTTTTAGCTGCATGTATTACATCACTTTCCCGTACGCTACCAACGGAAAATTCGGGATCTCGCATGTCCAACACTTGGGATACACTAACACTTGGTAACGCACATCGATCAGTTGATATATCGTACAGAAATAGTTTAAAGTCGCAGACGACGACAAATTGACGAATCCATCCTCGTTTAATGACTCCAGATTTAGGGACCTTAACGTAGCCTTCATATGCTGTTCCAATTCCCCTCGTAGGATCAATGCCCAACGGTCTCTTCGTTTGATCCATAGGAACTGGGCACATGGTCGGAACTCTTTGGCAACATACTGTGTGACAGGCGAAACCACAAATTTCACAAACTACACCTTGCCTTGTCAATCCAACCATTAATGAAGTGCAGTGATTGCATTTCGTTGGACTACTGAAAGTGCGCACAAGGAATTGGTGGATTGAAGTATTGCCAGAAGTTTTCTTTTTCGATTCTTCGTAATTTAAACTACTCTCAGATCGTATGTCATCATTCATGGTAGACGTCTTAATACTCAAATTGTCCTTAGCAGTCTTATGTGCATATTTTGATTCGTAATTGAATAGCATTCCAGTATTTGATGATTGAAACAAATTCGATGAGGTTGAAATATTGTCTCTAGTATCGTTAACATATGATTCCACGGTGTCGATCGAGTCCGTGTTTATAGATATATCTTTAAAGAAAGCATTATTTTGATGCGAAGATTTATTCAAAAATGATTCAGAATAATCGAGATCCACTTTTTGTAAATCCCTCAGTTCATTTTCTTTCTTTTTTAGATCATACAAAACTGAATCACATCTCTTTTTAAAATCACATGCTTCCTTCTGGGTAGAAATCAATTCAGCCCGTGTTTGACTTAACTCTTCAGCTATAAATGCCTTGGCTTGAATTTCCCGTTGCAGCGCACTTTGCAAATTGAGCAACTCCATTTTATCCAGTTTTTGTGATCGCCTATTTCGCCAATTTTTATGATCTACGGCATTATTGTTAAAGGTTCCAACATGCTTCAGATATTCGATTTCTTCCGTCATCTTTGTAGCCAGAGCTTGTAAGTAGCTGCGGGCATCTCGTTCGTCCGACACCCATTGGATAATCTCGGCCATTTGTAGCTCCCAATGGTTAATTGCTTCGCGTTTCACTTGCAATTCTTTAAGAATTTCAACCTCTTCAGTCTGTAGATCACGTAAATTCTTGGATTTTACGTTCACCTCAGCACTTAACCTTTGATTTTCTTCGAGCCACGTTGATTTCTCCAAATCGTATCTCTTCTGAAATTCTAAAATCGTTTCCGCTGATTCAGCAATTGAATCAATTGAAGTACACTTTAGTTTTTCATGTGTTTGCTGCAATTCCTTGGACAGTATTGAGTTTGCCGTTTCCAACTCACTAAGCTGATCTCGCAGAGCTTCTATCTCCAAATTGTGACGCGCTTGTTGATGATTCAGTTTTTCCGCATATTGAAGTTCGATTCGTTCAATTTCGTATGCTGCTATTCCCGAAGTAAGATTAATGGGAGTTGTTGTTGTATCCACGTTTGGTACAGACTTTCGAAAATCGCTTTGCAATTTTCGGCAACATTCTTCTGCATGCTCTCTTATTTTCTTTTCCTTTGAGGCTTCGTTGACAGCATCTTCAATATGCAATTCGAGTTCTCTTCGAGTTTTATCAGACTTTCGCAATTCATTTCTCAAGCTATCATTTTTCTGTATTGCTGCATCAAGCTCCTCTTCCTTATCCCTTACCTGTCTCGAGAGTTTCTGTTTTTGGTTTCGAAGTTCGGTTAGTTTTTCGGTTACTTCCGAATATTCCATCATTGCACCGTTACGCTGCGAGATAGCTTCTTTAAGTTCAGAGTCTTGAGTTTGAAGTCGCTCCAAAATCTCGTTATATTTTGCAGATAAATCACTCTTTTCGTGTTTGATTGACATTAGTTGTTCTGTTAATGTTTTCAACTGCTTGTTTAGCAATTCGTTGGAGCTATCAGAATCTTTGGATAGTTCACTACACACAAGCGAACTTTCAAGAGCATCAGCAAATGCAGAAGATTGGTTCTTGTTTTCAAATTTTCTAGATTCTGATGGGTAACAATTTTGTGAGAACGTAAATCCAATAAATGGTAAATGAAAACCAGAAAATGCTGGATTGGCCGAAGGAGGAATCGTGTCCGTTAATCTGACATCATTATCGTCGACGTCGAAATTCGATGTATCTGTTGGACTCGATACTTCTGGTATATACGGTGCGAGGCCACATCTAATATTCTTCCAATCGATGCCTTCGAACCACGGGTGTGTCATGAAATCGTGTAAACCCTTTTCACCAAGTCGATTCTCAGGTATACATATCAATTTGGAAAGTAAATCCTTGGATGCATCCGATAACTTTGCGTGTGGAGTTTCTTGCGTTGGTAAATTAAAGCAATTCTGATGATTCATTATTTTGCCATAGGTTTCCACTAAACTTTCGGCATAAAATGGAGTCTCTCCATACAGCATTTCGTACATACAAACGCCCAAAGACCACCAATCACATTCAGTGCCATAACGACCTTTTCCATCCTCCATGGCTCTTAGAATTTCTGGAGATATATAGTCAGGTGTTCCTACTGCCACATTTGACTGAACGGTACCATCCTTATCCAAACGTAAACAAGAACCAAAGTCAGCTAATCGTACGTGTCCACGTTTATCCAACAAAACATTGTCTGGCTTTATATCTCTGTGAACATATTTCAGTTGATGAATGCTATTTACTGCCAATATCATTTCTGTTATATAAAACTTGGCCATGTCTTCGGGAAGCTTATCCTCAAACTTGCTCAATAAAGTTAATAAGTCGCCACCACAGTAATAGTCCATAACCAGGTACTAAAAAATATAAAAAGAAAACGTTTTTTAGTCAATTATCAATTTGAAAGGAAAATTTACTTAAGTGTTGACGATATTTTTAAAAATCATATTAAGCCTTTGGCAAACCAAATTGAAACAAATACATACCAAATTGATATTATCCTGAAACGCATAATGCAAGTTTGTAATCCACTGACGATCTCCAAGTACTAAAACATCTCTTTCTTCCCGAAAACAAGCTGTCTCTGCTCGCTTTAACATTTCCCATTTGTTTAATATTTTCATTGCGAATATATTTTCCGATGAAAGCATGCGTACAACGCATACTTCACCAAATGCTCCGCGTCCAATGATTTTCAATATTTCAAAATCCTCACGCGTTAGCCGAAGTTTCCTTACAATGTGAACAAAGGGTTTTGCTGAAAAATTCAAGAAATAATAAATACATTTCTAGATCAACTTTGAGATCAATTTTGAGGTTTTGTCTTACCAAGTTTTAGAAAATCGGATACACTCTTCTCTCTACGTAAAGATGAATTGCTGCATTCATCGTAAAGTAAGATAAATGTGTCCAATAATGCATCCATGGAGAACTGATGCCCTTTAAAATTATCCTCTAAATTTAGGCTTTGATTTAACTTTTTATCACCATCGGGATCACTTAAAAGTGACTCCAACAGTTCGAGCCTCTCATTACAGCTCAGCGCCATTAGGTCTACAAAATAGAAGAAATAATAAACCAAATTAATTGAAAAATAAGTTATCAGGAAATTGATGCTAATCTACTGAAAAAAATCAAACAAAGGCGAACAAAGAACATGGCAAAAACATAAACAAACCTGAGAACGTTATTTACTTTCTGTTTTTAAACGTTAATCAGACTCTGTAACATAGACTTCTGTAACAAAAACATATTTGGATTCATTCGAATAGAAATTTTCTAAATAACTTCAAAACAGATGCTTGTTTTTGTCTAATTGTTTAAGCTAAATGTTTTTTTTTAAACTTTTTTTATTAACCAAAATAAAATAAAAATGTAATAAATATAATAAAATGTTTTGTCAAAACAATTACTATGTCTATAAACTGTATCAAACTGGGAATTGGGAAAATCATGACGATTTACACTTCATGTATAAATATTAAAACATTTTCGACACAGCTGTGAATATTTTCTCAAATTGTTTACCTTTGAAAAAGGTGAATATCTTTCAAGTTTCATGCAACACTTTTCCACTCATATACATGTACCCCCCTTGAAGACGAAATTTTACAAAATCCCTTTCCAGCACTCACTTACGTCATAAAAGGAAACAACTGAGGGAAATTCAACTTTCTACCTTTTGCGGTGCAGACTGTGTGTTGATGAATCAGTCAGGCACTCGGCACAAACAATTTTATATATAGAAAAGACGTATATATATATATGTTAGAACTAATGTATGTATGTAATCAGCATCTTAAGTTTGCGTAGTATTGTTCATACATATGTACACACACACACACAACACGGTCAGCATACAGATACGGCAAAAAAGGTATGGCACACTTGCATGCACATGTAGTAGTGTTTATTGGCTTATCGTAGGTTTGGCATGTTTCCGACATACATACATACATACATACTTATATTTACATATGCATTTATCTGCAGAATGTACACAATAATTTTGCGCACATAAGCACTTGTGTATTTAATTTGTATGTATCCATAACTGAGTATTTTCGACACGCACACTTTAAAATAGATGCGAATATTTCATATGCACGTACTTATATTATATACATACGCATGTCTCTAAATATATGCAACTAAATAAAAACATATGTATATGCATACATTTCGATAAACATACATGTACGAATGTTTTACAAGTATAACAGATGCAACTACTTAGTTATCTTTAATATAAATTACCACCGAGCTCAGGTAAGGAGGTTTCATAATCCATTTTATTAATGTTAAATATTTAGACTGATCATATCCACAAGGCAGTTGAAAAACAATGTAAAAGCCGACTTATACTGCCAGGGATGGAGACTAGAGTTGTATCGAATCGTTCAGACTAAGATATATTGAACTAGCCACTGAAGTGAACGAACGAACTAGCTCCCTAATTGTAGGTCATTTAGTTCTGTGAACAGATTCCAAAACAAGTCGATTCCAAAACAGTTCGGTGAGGGAATAGATGCCAATACATTTCGTTGGTTGATTCGAATCCGCTGAACAAACTATATGGGATCTATTAACTGAACGAACGAACTATATAAAAGACTAATTCGTTCGTTCATCAAAAATTAAACTACTGAACTAAATCCTTTAATTGAACAACGATAAACAACTCTAATGGAGACAGCTATTTTAGTTTATTCGATATTCAGCTCTAAATGTGTTGTTATCGGAATAACAATATAATCGATTACTTTGAAGACCCCAAAAATAATAGTGTGATTCCTCTACATTTATTGCTTGTTTGGGTAGACCAGAATACATTCTTGTCTAAATAAAAATAGGGCGCCGTTGCTGAATTTTACAGCTATGTACTGATTAGGTGAAGCTAGGTCCTCAAGTCGAAAAAATGCTGTTAGCTGGCTGTCAACTCCATATAAATAAAACAGTGTCGAAGTTAGTTAAATTAAAATTTAACAGCGGTTTAGCTTATCAATAATTATTATCTGCCATCATCTTATTCGCACTAAAATTGGTTAAACAGAATGGCGGTAATAACCCGCATGTAGCGGGTGTTCCTATAATCAATAGAAAGTTTATAAGCCACTGTTTGCTTGTGTGCTATTCCATCAGCTATTCACCCGCTTGAATTTTCCTTTGAGACATTAACATTGCCTATGCTCTTCCCTTTTTATCCAAATCAGTTCCGTATGCTCAAAATGTAGACAAAGCACAGCTGAAACAACCATAAACTTTTTGTTTTTCTTGTTGTGTTGCAATGGCAATATTGTCTGTGCTGCAAAATATAAAACACTCCTTATGGGACTAAATCAATAAGTGCAGAGTAATCGGAACGATGGGAATGTGAAAATTTATCAGTATTTAGTCTTTCGCATATTAAAACTATAGTAACGCATTTAAATTAATGCTATAACTGTTTTTGTCTGTCAAGCTCGACCCCATCAAAATTAATGAAACGTCTCTTATAAAAAAAAGAGAAACTTTCTTGATGGGTCGTAGCAAGGTGAAGTTACTATATAAATTCGCGTTGGGTCGTAGGCTGACGAGTAACGCCAGGGCTGCTTAAGGTCAATTTTACGTGATTCCCAAATTTAATGGATAATCAAATTATTATTAGTCTTCACCCTAGACAATTCCGGATTTCAATATCGAATTGATTTTTAAGTCACATTGGGACAATCCAATGATTTAAAATCCTGCTCCATTATAGTAAATACACAAAGATGTTCATGAATGATCTTATTTTACTTTGTAGTCAAATGCACATAATAGGTGTGAATTAATTACACCACTTACAATTATTTTAATCAATGCTATAAAATCTTAACGCATACACTAAAGAAACGATGAATTTGTAATACAATAACATAAGGAAACAGAAAAATTATTCTTTTGGGGATTTATAAATATTTTAAGCGTTTCTGGGGCTTCTGTTAGACCTTTGAAAAAGATTTTCTCTGAACATTAAAGAGTAGAAAAATTATGTGATTTAATGGCTTGTAGAACCCAACCAAGAAATTATTATATCCAAAAGGATTAAAAAACATTAACTGAAATGTTTGATGTGTTAAAAGACAATCGGATAAAAGTTTGATTTTATTTAAAAAGAGTTGATATGTACTTATAATGGGTATTTTTCGGCCCAATTCTTGTCAACTTTTATATTTTTTATTGTATAAAGTACGAAATCAAATAAATGTTTGAGCTAACAGAAATTGCATATTCTCATGATGAGAATGAACATGTTCTTCCGCAGTCAACTTAGAAATATTATAAAGCCCCAGTAAAACCACAATAATTTTGTCGACTCTTAATCAGAGCTCACAAATAAGTTTCGACACTTTCGCACTGTCAGGAAAAAATTGATTTCTTTCAGTTAGATCGAAAAAGAGGATAGAAGACACTCTCATTTTTTTTTTTTGGTTTTTTTTGCAATTTCTGAAGAAATGACAACTAGAAACGGAAAAGGATCTTTTGTGTATATAACGCGATTCTACTTTAAATTCGAATTTTTAAAAATGAATCAAATGGAACAAACATGTCATTACTGAGATGTATTTAAAGATTATTAATTTAATTAATTATTCTAAATCACTACATTAAAAGCATATTTTCTAATTTAATTTTAAATTAATAAATATTAAATAATGTAAAAAAAAAGACCCATTTTGTTTCCTCATTATACAATTTGCTTATCTGTAGACTCCCATTTCATGAGAGAGCGAAAATCTATAGTGCTTTAATTTTTTCTGTCATTTGAGTGAGAGAATTGCTTTAAAAATTTATGTCGAAACTTATTTGCAAGCTCTGCTCTTAATTATTGCAAGAGTTGAATAGTTTGTGTGTGTGTGTGTGTGTGTATAGGTGTATGTGTGTGTGTGTGTATCTACAACTAATAAAATAATTAACAAACAATATACACTTTATAATTGTTTTCGAACCATTTCCGACAACAATGCTGTATCGTTGTTGGACATGACAGCAGCTCCTGTTGCTTCTTTATTTCTATAAGAAGGATTCGGGACACGTTGGATTGTTCGATCCTCGTAACGCGTTCGTCCCTGAGATGCCATTGGTCTATTAAGAGTATTGTTAGCATTATTTGGTGAACTTGGCGGGGTACTGTGTGCTGCAAAATGTTTATTAACAAAATCCTGCTCCTTCCAACCATTCTTTTTGTAGACTTCACGCAGCTCATGATGCTGCCACATTGTGTACAAAACTTGACTAGCAAATTTTATAACACAAGTTGTATATTGTTCTTTGCGTCTTGTGATATTCATTAATCTATCAACGCCACCGGCGTCCAAAAGTGATCGTGCAAATTCTGGATTCTTTTTGATGACTTCATTAATAGTTGCCAATACTGCTGTGATGGTGTCGTCTGACGTATTTTGATCGTGTTGAGCGTTACCCGATGGTAATTTTTGGACTAAATCGCGCATTGCATATTTGCCAATCAATTCCTTATTCCGCTGATCGATCGCCAGATTGCGTAACGCTGTGGCAACGGCGCAAACAACACGATCAACTTCCATTCGCAATAGCTCCACGAGTATCGGAAGACCTTTCTCTTTGCGCACGGTTGCTCGAATATCGATGCTAGGCTGCCAATAGCATGCTGAAAGATTTTGAATTGCACCAGCTGCGGCCTCAAGAGTTTCGGGATTGGAGCAACTTTGTAGCAGCGATAAGTAATATTGTACAACTTCCGGTTGCCACAACTGTTCATATCCCTTGCCTGTTGGATTACTTGCTCCTGTACTCTTTGAATATTCTGTTGAAAATATGTAGTCTTGTTGCGACTCATTTGATGCGGAATCCTTCTTTTTTTTACTGGTTCCGAAGCAGCCCAAGTTCTCTCCTGAAATTGCATAAATTATAAATGAAATAACTATAATTATTCAATGAGCCAGTAGCTTAATTACCTTTTGATGACGATGGAATGGCTCTTTCTTGAATAATAAATGGGTGTTTATCATAATTAGGATCTTCAACTTCTTGGCATCTGTAGGAGAGATTGCGAAGTATACAAACACAGTTCTCTACTGTTTTATTTCCAATGTTGTTCTTCTCAATGGACGATCGTACTACGTAGAAAAGGGATTCCACCAAGTTTTCGCAATTTCGAAGGCATTCTCGGGCATGTTCACCAGCGGAGCTAACGTTTCTCAACACTCCAGATGCATTTCGAAATACTGTGGAAAAACATGTCTCTCCCGAACAGATGGGATCCCATCCAGAGTGCGGTTTAATAATGTTACATACTATAGCAGCCAGCGCTTCATCAATAATTGACCGTTTAATATCCTCACAGGAGGACATATTCCATAATACTCCAGTTACCAATTCTTTAACCTCAGTTTCTTGAGACCGACATAGAAGATGCACCAATGCTTCTATTCCGCCAGCATTTTTAATTCCACGTTTATTTTCATCATTTTGTCTACCATACGATAAATTTCGCAAGGCTCCACATGCATTTCTAGAACAAAAAAAATTAAATAAATTAAGTTTATAAAAATAAGCAAATCGTTAGTATTAGCTATGTAAAAAAAAGTTCTCCGTTAATCGTAAATCTCAATATTTTTAAGGCTGAGAAAAGAGCAGCGAGTTAGTTAAATTGTTTTTCTGTGTATTATTACTATATTAAATGCAAAAACTGACCAATTTAGATGATTTTGTAATACGTCTACATTTATTAGACTCTTTAAGTATTTCAATGGAGGTTGTGTGTATTTATTAAATAACTGTTTAAAGTTCAAAGAAACCAAAATGTGTCCGCAGAAGTGTAAACCCGGAGCATAACTGAATAAAACAAGTCTAAAGAATACTTAAATTAAGAGCTTGGAATGCTTACTTGTGAATTTCTGGTGCATCGTATGACAATAATCGTATTAAAGGTGGTATTCCTCCCAGCGTCCTTGTGCGCTGCTTGTTTGGATCATCCATGTAGCACAAATGCTGCAAATATGCAGCAGCATTCGCTTTGATAGCATTATTTGGATTGCTAAGAAAGCTAATTACTTCCGAAAGGTTTGGATCACGCCATCTCATTGTTGAGCAGAGATCACTATCGGATCCCCCAATGAAATCCTCCTTCTCACCAATTCTGGGCTGGGCAGTGTTCAATGAACCTGTGGCAAATGGTGCCAATTTGAAATCAGCTTGACCCTCAAAAGATCTACATTGTGAGTCGATAGCTGGCTCGGACCCATTAAGGTTATTGTCGAATGGCCGCGAAGCAAATTGTTTCATATTTGCACTTACACCCGGCAACCCATAAGGAGCTTCTGTAGTAAAGCCATATGGACCTACTTGATCATCTGTATAATGAGGTTCTAGGCCACAGGGCGGTAAACCAGATATACCAAAATCGGCACCTTCATCAAATTGTGGAGCTTGAATGTATCTTACGGTCGGTACTAATGCATGACCCTCCATACCAGGAATTGAAACTTCTTGAGAAGTGGTTTCTATTTTATTTTGAGACCCAATTGTAGAGCAATGAGGCGCCATTCGGGGAATGGTCCCCATGCCCGCTGGCTTCGATATATATAAGGGTGCATTTGAATATCCGGCCGCGGTGTATTGCTCGAAGTTTTGAAATGCCGTGTACTGGGTTTGTATATGACCCGTTTCCGACACCATCGACGGCTCTATATTTAAATTTTGTTGCGGATTCATCCTAGTTTAGTTTTTAAATCTGTAAGAAATAAAAATATAATTGTAATTCTTTAATAACACTTCAGAATAAAACTTTATTCGAATAAGTTTTTAAATAGATCTTCAAATTCGATAATTTTAAGCATTTTTATATCGATCTTCTTACTAATCGATTCTAAGACCAGGGTTGATAATATTAGTGTCAAATTTACACATTATCATTTTTAAACTCCAGATACTTTTAAGCAAAATTGTATATCAAAATTTTATCTGCAAGAGTATAGGAAACAAAATTCAAATGTGCAGTTTATTAATAATTTAAAAACAAATTCATTTGCATAAAAATTGGCATTTACATTCCAATAGTATTTTTCTTTTTAGATATTTAACATTTAAGTTAAACTGAATGTCACACTTTATAAACAGCAAACATATTATTTGCATGTGTTACAGTATTATTTATTAGAAACAAAGAAAACAATCGCCAGACATATTGGCAGAGTTGTGGAATATCCTTGTTCCTTACTGGCAGGTACATTTGTATGTATGTATCAACATACATATGTATAATAATATGTAGATATGTATGGACATGCACTGCTATGTATGTACGTAAACATACAAACGCCACGCCCCTTGATAATTTGTATGTTCTAAAAAAAATGTCACATTTCAGTGTAAAGATTACTTTAACCATGTAATTAACTAAAGAAAATAAGCATAAACAATATACATATGATATATTTTATTTACAAACTTCGTGTCACTTAAGCCGACTTTGCTCAAGCGGTTTTCCAAACTGTGTTCGTACATACAAAACTACATACACATACATACGTACGTAGTATGTACATACATATGTACGAATGTCCGTAGATACTTATTAAAAATATCGATTTTTCACAGAGGTGTCGCTGCTTTATAGATTACTGCATGTTTGGATGTATGCATCAGCAAATACACACTTTTCTTTTAAATTGCAAAGAACAAACAGTCAGGTAAAATATACGATTTGTAAATCAAACAAATTAAATTATTTACATGCAAATAGATATATATGTATGTAACTTCAGCTCAATCCACAACGGTGTACTCAATGCTCTTGAATTATTTTCTTACTTTTAAACCAGATATTCCACATTTGCTTTTAACTTTATTATGATTTTTGTGTGTATAACATTTTTCTCTCTTCGTTTAGTTACCCACCTTAAAAATACCAGTAAATTATGTTGATAACATATTTAATAATAGCACAAATCTTTATATGAGCTTAGTCTCCTCGAACAGTGCTTTGGTAATATTCTTCGCGTACTAATTCAAAGTTGGACCCGTATATATTATGAAAATGTTCGATTCCAAAAGTTCCCTTAACACATGTAAACATAGCGTCGACGTGGACTTGGTAAATTGAGCCGCGATTACACATTTTACAGCATTTATGTACAACTTTGACTGCAAATTTTTAAATTTAAAATTTCCACCGGTGTTTACCGAATAAAACTGGTAACTTTAACTGAAACCATAACCTAAAAACTACACACTTTTATTATTCCGAAACCGAAATAACCACTTAAAAACCGATTCATGTGGAGCGGTTAGCTTAGTTATTGTGCCATTATGATTCCACAATCATAGTTTTTAAACCAATTTTGATTTCAAATTTGAATATTGTTTTAATTGATTAGATATTTTTTGAAATCAAAGAAGTTTTGTTCATATATTAACTTTTTTTTTTAATATTTCTTCCCCTGAAATATTATTATATAAAACTATGATTCTAAAATAAAATAGATGTAATTGAATCAATTTATTAAATTAAATATTGGGTAAAAATTTGCGATTTTTTTTTAACAAATTATCAAAAGTTTTTTATTATTATTGAAGGAATTCAATTAAGCATAACAATTTTGAGAGCAGTGTCAATTCCTAATTCAATACTGATTCAACGCTTGTGGCAACTGAAAAAGGGTTCACCAGCGAACTGGATTGTAAAGAACAAATCAACTTTAAATTCCGTTCACCTTCCAATATGAAATTTCTTCGTTGTCATTTCTGTTATGTACCTGGAACTTATATAGTGACTCACAAGGGTAGACTTATTGGCGACTTTGGCGTAAATTTCGCAAAGATTTTCGTTTTCCGCTTCTACGCACCTATCATTGTGATTGTAGAGTGAATATGAACTTACTACTGTTTTCCAATAAGATTCATACAGAGTGGCACAATAATTTTTAAATTAATTTTCTTTATTTATACTGAAAATACAAATTATGTAGAAAATTTTCATACAAATTGGCGATCTTGACCGGATACATATGTAATCGCTGATTCATGCACGTTTTTTTTATGTTAAATGCATTGCACAGACTTTCGATCTTGTAGTCTATTGACGATCAGTAGCTCGCAGTTTTTCCTCAACGGCTTCGCGAGATGCTTCTGACAAATCAGTAGCTTGTATATACTTCTGGACTCCGACCAACGATTTCTTGAGAGCATCAAAAGAACTGGAATACAACATCTTCTTCTTAACCTGCATTAAATTTAAATATTAATTATTAGTGTACAATGATTTAATATGGAAATATGTTTGTATACCTTAGCAGTATCGGGACACCATGACATGAGGAACAACTTTTGCTTCTTTGAGCTCTCTGACGTTCCTTGACATTGGTGCATGTATTCAAAATCGAAGAGACCATATCTGAAAATGAAGAATGTATATAAGTGAGAGGTTTCTAGATTTATATGCAGAAAAATAGATAGACAGCTATCTATCGGATTATCACTTACCGGCATTCTCCAGGACCGCACTTCTGGATATCATCTAGAAACTGGTCGTATTCACTGTTGCGATCTCCAACAGTTTCCACATCAATTTGCTTTTCGTCACGAATGTAGAAGATGACATAGCGGTGTTTTTTATCCTTTTTAATTTCCTCGTATGTTGTTTTGCATACATCCGAAACAGTAACTCCAGAAGCCTGTCAAATATTCAATAATTATAAATAGTGAACATAAAAATGGGAAAAGCTCTTAACAAAAAATCAAATCGCTGCCTCATATATAAAATTCAAGTGTGAGAAATTCACCCCCCAGGGGCGGAAAATTCTTGTAGAACTCTGGTGTTTTCTTTTATTTTAAGTTTTATTTACTATCGTCAAAATCTAACATTTTTTCATATTTCAAGTTTTATTTACTATCGTCAAAATCTAACGTTTTTTGCAATTTAACAATCAGTACGAATACAAATAGCGCTATTTTCAAGTATCTTTAAAGCTTTCAAGATAAGGAGAATTCGTACATTGCCTTATATGGGCCCCAACAATGCCAATTATTCTATTGGATCTGGTTCTTCCCCCCTCTCTCTCTCTTCATCTCACGCTCTCTTCCACAAACACACGCTCATATGCGCACATCCTTCATCGTCCAAATGTCAAGAGATGTGACAAGTTTTGCTCTCTTATTATTGGGGAATGTTAATTTTCTTTCATGTGCTGCATCAACTGTACCCCATTAAAATATTTATCGAAATATATATTCATCGAATTATTTATATAAATGTAACTAACGTTTAATGAGTGTTGGAAAAAGCGTTTTCAACTCTATTTTCATTTATGCCCATACCTCTCTCTATAAACAAATGCGAGTATAGTATGCAACCCTTGTATTAATACATGTACATATACACATACACACATGTGTGCAAAACCTTGTATAATTGTGTGTGTGTACATGTACATGTGTAGGAATGGTATGGTAGACATATACAGACATACATATGTATGTACATACGAATACATTATTCAAATTTACCGGTAAGTAAATTAACCAAACTTTTCAATTGGATTTTACAATTATATTGAATTAATATACATATTCAATACATACATAATTATTTTTGTATGTATTTAAAACACTTATATATTTATATAAAATTTGTCTGGTAAAAGTTTTATTCAATATGTACCTGCATGAATTAAATTGAAAGTTTGCAAACATATGAATTTGCAAAGTACATACACACACATATCGATATATGTTCATATACATACATACGTAACTGCACAGATGTACATGCATACATACGTATATGAATATGTATGTACATGTATTGATAAATTTGGAATTAATATTATGAGCATTACTCAGCCTATTCTGACTAATGTCTGCAGATGTATGTATGTATGTCTTGCAATACATACATAGATACATATGCAGACATACATACTTACATATACCATACCAAGTATTTATATTTCCGAACACATATGTACATACGAACATATATACATATATCCATTTCCGTATACATATACATACACACTTTTATATATATATTTTTTTTCTATATTCATATAGTTTTGTATGTACCGTTGTAGATACATACATACATGTATATCTCAAAAAAATATTTTTAGTGCATGGTGCTTAAATACATATATGTATATGTACATTTTACATATTAATGTCTTAATGAATCATCGTATTATATGTGGGATGTAAGTATGTATTATTTTATACATTTTTTATTTTTATTCAATTATAAACTTTTATATTAAAAGATTCCTTACCATTTTTTTTCTGTAAAATGTGAGTACTTTTACAAAATTCGAAAACCAATTGCAATGTATGTATACTTTAAAACACAATTACCGCTTAGCCTTCCGACCGCAACGAACAACCGGACTAATCAATTTGGGTGGTGGTTCACTTGGCTGGATTTATACATGAGTTGCCAGCCAACAGAGTTCATGAATTTGTTTCACATGCAATGAGTTCTTTTGGAACGATGGAAACGGAACGATAAATAATTTCATTTTACTGTTTTGAGCAATCTGCCCCAAAACAATTATAGTATTTGAAGAGCAATAGCGAATTTTTATTTGTATTTTCTTTTTTATAAAATGGTTTTATATTTTTCATTTTTAAAAAACGATAATATATATAATAATAAAAGCAAATAATCACATGAAAGTCTTATTTTTTAGACGATCTTTATAGTTTTTTCTTATTTCATCTTAGTACTAACTTATTGAAGCAGAGTTCTCTGGCCAGAAAAATTCGATTCGCGAGTTATCAACTTCACGTAAAAAACCGCAAGCGAAGTAAGAAAGAAAAAAATTTAGCAACGGTTTAGCTGACCAGTTCTGAGAACGAAAAGAAGGATTTGCCAAATAAGGAGGATTGTCAGTTTCCAAAACTGTTTGTGAAACATCAGATTTTCACTCGGCTATCTGTAAAAATTAAAATAGAATTGTCCACACATTATTTTTTAGTATTCGCATATTGCTGTTCCTTGAATTACTATACACAGATGTGCGTTCTCAAAGTTTAAGCATAGCGCAACTGACGCAACAGAGTAACCATTCCACATTGGTTATTTTTGTGTGTTGCATTGGAAGCACCGACTTTATCTAGGCCTCAGAAAATTTTTGAGCAGGCCTCTAACAACCTTTTTTCTGAGTACTTAAATTCTTTTATTTCGACACCCTATATATAGAGTTGTCAGCTGTGCCGAAACAGAGTTTGCGCTACTCAGAACCATGCCTTAAAAAAGTAAACAGGCAGACAGGGCTTTAACTCAAAAGAAATAAATTATATAATTGTTTATTTGATATTTCGCTACTGGCAGAGGCAATTAAAAAATATAACTGAAACAGCTGTTTTTATTACGATAATGTTGTGTTTGCCGCATTTAGCAGCAATTCATTGTTGTGTTTCTGCTAGGGTCTCAAAAGCACAACATTGTCGCTTTCTTGTTGTTGTTGAAGAAGGCGACAGTGTGACGCCAATTTGCAAAACAACGATCGTTCAAATATGCAATGTGTTCAAATGCCCGACTTACACTTGACTAAATAAAAAGGCGGTAAAATATTCAACATAGTAACGTCTGGGATTTTTGGATATCCAAAGTACCCAAATTAATTATGGACAAAAGCTAAAAGTGGAAATGATTTGAATTTGGCACAATTGAGCAACCGCTGAAATACCAGATTTATCGAAGTAATGCTGACTTTAATGATAAAAAGTGTGCAGATGCAACTTTTGCTTGTCACTGCCAGATTAATTTGACTCCAAAAACCAAACAGCGTCTTCGAACTATGTATGTTTTTAAATATAGCACATATACAATGTTTAACAACAACACTTAAATCCTCGTGGCGCTTGTGTATTAACATAGATACATATACACATGCATATGTATGTATGCACATATTGTCCATTACGTTGTTAGTTATAGCATATAAACACATGTACACAGCAGACACTTGAACAATAGTAAACACAGGTATTATGTTTTAAACCGATACTTTTGCATGTTTTATTCCATGAAGAATGATCAAAGAACCGTGTACATTGAAATACAAGTTTGACGCATATGTTTCTTTATAAAGTGCTGATTTATTTGACTTCCTTCACTTGCAGACCTGGTGGCAGGGACTGCTTGATTTTGTCAGCCTTCTCCTTATCCTGCACGACAAGCGTGTAAAGGAAGCGGGAGCAACGAATCTTGAACTTGGTGTTCGATGGATTCTTCTTTATTTTCACAGCACGCGCATCGGAGCGACGGGCCTTGTTCAGGAAGTCTTTAACTTCTTTGATTTCACGTGGCATCTGGGGAATGAAAACATGCTTATTTATTTGCACACTATTTATATTTTTAATCATTCACTTACATTGGTCTTTTTTATAAAAATCAAAGGTCCAACATGTATTTACCCTACCAATAGGGAAAAGGAAAGAAGTATTTTTCTCGAGTTTCCGGTTGTCTGACAGACGCAGGGTTGCTTTTACAATTAGTAAATGTTAGTTATCGAGAAAACCAGCTTACATGTATCGAAATGCAGTGTTTCCACTGAACGACATTTACACGTTATCAAATAATCGAAATGATAGTTTTAATAGTAGCTACATCAATAATAATATGGCGTATTTTTTTTAATTTAATTACTGTATACTTAGATATTCAAACTCGGATCGTCCATATTCATCCGAATATCTATTAAATAACTATTGAAATATAGACGGCAAAGAATCTAAGGAAACTTCTCAGTATATTATTGCATTAAAACTCAATTATCTTTTTAAATTACTAATTAATTTTTATGAGATAAGCAGAGTGGAAAGAAAATTACGCAAATTTTCAAAGTATATCGATAACTCTTGTTGCACCATATATCACCATCTGCCATTGTGGCAGTAAAATAAATTCTAATTTGCTATAAATATTATATTATTATAATACAAAAATTAAAGATATAAATATTTTTAATCGAGTTTTATTACTTTCGCAAAAAAAAAGTTTTTTACTTAATACGAATTTAAAAGATATATCACAATACAAAAACTATAAAAATTAATTAGAATGTGATACAAATTTTATTGAAGACGTTCATTCCGTGTTTATAGACTGAAAAGTGTAAGTATGGTATTTTACAAAGTTCGTGCTAAGCGATATATCGATATTTATACTTGCAATCCATGAAAATATGTATGTATGTTATTAAATAGAATACAGTAGATATACATATTTTTATCATGAGAAAAGCAAATTTGTTCGAAGATTGAAAACAATTAAGAAAATATTTTAATTCAACTGTCATGGTTTTCATACAATTGTAGTAATCTGTGAATGTAAACAATATGAAGAAAACAATCTATATATCCTAACTATGTACTAGCATATGATCATAAAGACATTTATACATGTCTACATACCTATGTACATATATTGAAAACTAAAAACTTGATCTCAATCTGAGTCGCCGGCTATAATTGTTTAATTATATCTCAATGTGCATAACATGTGTAAATCATCATAAAATATTGAAATAAAATGCAATTTAACAAAAGAAAAATACATGCAAACGCTACATAGGGATTATTCTATAAATAACACAAATTTGGTAGGTAGTCAAATTAAAATAAACAAAACTATATACATACATACAAAAGTGAATTATGTTTAATCTGCATAAATTAAATTATCTGTGTAAAATTGAAGGATTTGGAATTGCGTACAATAAATACAAGTACATAATTCTAGTATGTACCTACAGAAGGCTGTGATTTATCGGTAAAATTAATGAAAACCAACAAAACGGAATTTAAATATCCTCAAAGTCTGTTCTGTAAACGCTGTAAATAAATGCTTGTGAAAATATAGGCGATGTGTGTAATTTGGTCATATTTTGATAAAACTCTAATACAAACCACGAGGGTGGGCCGACAAGTTGGTGGCCTAAGTAGGAAAACGCAATTTTGTTAATTAAAACATAGTATTGTTAATTAATCTTATGTGTGAAATCGTTATATAAAGTGTATTTAATTTTAGGAATACCATGTGGAAAAGCAAATAAATGTTAATTTAAATATTTATCTGTTCCTACTTAAACCAACTCTTCAGCCCACCCACGTGTAACTTGGTTCTGATTAGTTTGATCGGTTGCGGAATTTTTGGAATTATTGTAACTTATTGTACTGAGTCAGTCAGTACAAAGAGAGATTACTAAAGAGATTAGACTGGGAATAAAATGTGTTTACTATCAAACTTGCTAATAAATATATTTGCTTTTATTTGTAGGTACATAAAAAAACACCTAAAATGGAAGATGGAAATCAGTGCCGTGTTCAGGAATCGAATTTAATCGAAAATGAAAGTATACATAAGACAAATCCATGTACAAATCCAAATGTATTTAATTATCAGTCACCAGCAATGTTAAATCATTCAGATATGATTGCCAATCACCCGGAGACGATTGTCAATCATCCGGATGCAAGTGCCACTCATCCGCATACGATTCCCTCACATCCAGATGCAATTACCACTCATCCGCATACGATTCCCACTCATCGGGATGCAATTACTACTCATCCACATACGATTCCCACTCATCCGCATACGATGCCCAATCATACGGATACGATTGCCAATCATCCGCATACGATGCCCAATCATATGGATACGATTGCCAATCATCCGCATACGATGACCAATCATACGGATACGATTGCCAATCATGCGCATACGATGTCTAATCATACGGATTCGATTCCCAGTCATCCAGAGAGCATTGCCAATCATCCAGAAAGGATTGTCAATCATTTGGAGTTGATTGCCAATCAAACAGAATTGATGGCGAATCGCTCGGATATGATGACGAATCATTCCGAGTTGATTGCCAATCACTCGGCCTTAGATACCGCAGGAAGTAGCAATCAATGCACCATGACGCCCACTGTATTACACCCCTACCCTCCAATGGAAAGTGTGACTGAACCAGCGACAAACTCACTTGTGCCTCCGCAGGGCCAAAAAAGGAAGAATACACATGGAAAGGATGAAAGTACGAGCACTAAGAAGGGCATGTTGTCGGCCGCTGCAGAGGAGAAGAAGACAAATCACCTGAGGAAAAATATTCGAGATGTTATGAACGAACACAATTTAGACACAACAACACTTGCGGCCCAAAGAGAGGAATCGGAGAGATTAGCTCGGGTTGCTGATCAGCAGAAATCAATGCGAGAAATAAGAAAACATGTTGTCCAACAGAACTTTTTTCGCATTCTGAACTTGGAAGATTCGGATGAAGTCAAATGCGAGTCTCTGTCGACACCAATTGATAATTCAATTGTCTTGCCCGATGATGATTTGGCATCCGTGACTTGTGATGAGACAAGCAGTAGCTTAAGTTGCAGCATGGATGATGAGGTTCTCGACAAAGACACCAGCACCGAACCAGCATCGAATGAGGTAGTTACCATCGATGACAGTTCAGATGATGATTGCATATTGCTATCGGAGGAGGAAGAGGAGGAGGATTACAATGAAAGTGATGATGCTACAAATAGTGGCATGCATGTCAAAGATCTGTATAATATCCCTGATGAGCATGGGCGTGTAGTGGTTAATATTGCACATCCCGAAGGAGAAGAGACATTGTATTTGGCCCCTCAGATTGCCAAAGTTATAAAACCCCATCAAATTGGAGGAGTGCGATTTTTATATGACAACATTATTGAATCAACACGAAGATTTCAAAAATCAAGCGGCTTCGGATGCATACTCGCTCATTCCATGGGGTTAGGCAAAACATTACAAGTTGTTTCCTTCTGTGATATATTTTTAAGACACACATCAGCAAAGACGGTTTTATGCGTAATGCCAATTAATACATTACAAAATTGGTTGAGTGAATTTAACATGTGGGTTCCCCGACATTCTGAAGATAACAATATTCGACCTCGAAATTTCGATATATTCGTTCTAAACGATCAACAAAAGAACCTAACAGCTCGAGCAAAGGTTATACTAAATTGGGTGCACCAAGGAGGTGTTCTTTTAATCGGATATGAACTCTTTCGCTTGCTCGCTCTTAAATTGGTAACAACACGCAAGAAAAAGGGCAAAAATCAAAATGATCTGCACGATTCTAGTAAGGATCTTATGAATATGGCCTTTGAAGCTTTGGTTAAACCAGGACCTGATTTGGTCATTTGTGACGAAGGACATCGAATCAAAAACTCTCATGCCGGCATTTCGCTTGCCTTAAAGCAAATACGTACTCGTCGTCGTATAGTTCTTACCGGATATCCTCTGCAAAATAATTTATTAGAATATTGGTGTATGGTGGATTTTGTACGCCCCAATTATTTGGGCACACGAACGGAGTTCTGCAACATGTTCGAAAGACCTATCCAAAATGGACAGTGTGTCGACTCCACGCCTGATGATATCAAGTTGATGAGATACAGAGCACATGTCCTCCATTCCTTGCTATTGGGCTTTGTTCAACGACGTTCGCACACAGTACTGCAAAGCACTTTGCCCCAAAAGTTAGAATACGTTATCCTTGTGCGAATGACACCATTTCAACGAAAGCTTTACGATACCTTTATGACCGACGTTGTGCGAAAAAAGGCATTTCCTAATCCACTAAAAGCTTTTGCAGTCTGTTGTAAAATTTGGAATCATCCCGATGTTTTATACAACTTTCTAAAAAAATGTGAGACTGATTTAGATTTAGAAATTGATGACGAATCTTCAAAGGCCACCACAAGTTCAGTGGTCGATCCAAGCCATTGTGTTACCAGTAGTGTGACACCAATAATCCCTCAGCAAACAAACATTCAGAACAATGAACCCAATCTTAACTTGAACGAACAGTCAAAACAGTCTTCAAGCGGCGCCGGTTTTAACAACTCTGCTAATTCCGAATTGAATAAGAACTTTGCTAATAAAAGGTAAATTTATTTATAAACTTGTCCCTTAACATAAATATTTTAATGACATTATCTTTAAGTAAATATTTTAATGAAATTATCTTTATTTACTTTATGTGTGTGTGTTTTATTTAAACTGTTTTATTTAAAATCAAACAGGATATTAAATGATTGACCTTTTATATATTGACAACCATTATTTAACCATTAATTTTATAAATTGCAGTTACTGTACGGATAAGGAGGATCAACTCAGTTATAATAACTACAACACTGAGGCCAAAGGCAATTATTGGCTGGATTCTACGATGCTCTCCAAACCCAGTTATGTGGAAGCTATAAAACCAACTGATTCGAATATGGCAAAAGATTTTGAAACTATAACTGGCTCTTCCGAAATCGTTGACTTGGATACAAATGAAATAAAAACAGTGGAACGACCAATTCCGATAAATCAACAAAACAATTTGATGAATTCAAGCGAGAACAATATTTCAAACATGAAGAGCCTTAACAGTATTAACAATGACTCAATTAAAAAAGTAATTAAGTCCAAAAGAAATGATGAATTTTCATGTTCCTGGGCTCTTGACATCATGAAAAATTACATACCCGATCAAATATCAAGTTCACCAAAAATGGAAATATTCTTTTGCATTATGAAAGAGAGTATTTTTATGGGCGATCGAATATTGTTATTTAGTCAAAGTCTGCTAACATTGAATTTAATTGAAGGGTTCCTTAAATCAAGTTATGTACCGGGCAGTACAAGCTTCTGGACTCGAAATATATCATATTTTCGTAAGTATTGAGTTATATTAAATAAATTTCAATACAATTAATTAATTTTAAAATTTCAGGACTAGACGGTTCGACTTCATCGCAGGAAAGGGAAAGACTCGTCAATGAATTCAATGCAAATCGTAACATTAAGCTGTTCTTAATATCTACAAGAGCGGGCTCTTTGGGTATAAACTTAACTGGCGCAAACAGAGTAATTATATTTGATGCCAGCTGGAATCCATGTCATGACACACAGGCTGTATATAGAATTTATCGGTAAGTAAACAATATATCCCAGGAAAAGACCTATACTTTTAACAAATCGAGTCCGATGGGGTGTAATTTTCTTAACAATTACAATTTGTACAAATGTTAATTTATCTACAAATATTACTTGGGAAATAAGTATATGTGCGCAAATATTTATTGATCTTTATGATTTTTTGTTTTTCTGTTAACAATAAAATTAAAAATATTTGTATATTGACCAAAGTTTTAACAATCATTTCCATTGCAGGTATGGACAGACAAAACAATGTTATGTGTACAGAATTGTAATGGATAAATGCCTCGAAAAGAAAATTTACGACAGACAAATTAAAAAGCAAGGAATGTCAGATAGAATTGTTGACGAGTGCAATCCAGAGGCACATTTATCAATGAAGGATATAACCAATTTATGCCACGACTACAGCTCAGATGACGAACGCGTCGATAGTGAAAGTCCTAAATCAGATGAAACAGCTCCATCGACAGCTCCAGCTTCAGCTCCAGCTCCGGCTTCAGCATCAGCTCCAATTAAAGTAAAAGAAGAAACTATTATACCGACAACGCCCCATTTGGATCCAATAATTAATACAATTATTGAATTACATAAGAATTATATCACAAAAGATCCATTTCTTCATGAAAGCTTATTGGTTGATCAAAAGGATCGAAAACTTTCACAAGCTGAAAAGAGACAGGCTCACAGAAGCTATGAGCTCGAAAAGAAAGCATCTGTAAATCAAAAATTAACATATGCCTCAGGGAAAATGCAATACAAGATTGTTAACAACGATGGCACTGTTGTCACTCGACCCGTAGCATCGGTAAGTAATCTTAAACAAACATAAGCTTGAAAAGTCAGTCCCTGTAAGAGGGGGTTTTATGCCTTTACTGTACTGATTATTAATTTGGCGAAGTTCCCTAAATTCTCTAAAAACAGGACTTGATAAAATTAATTGCACAATAAAATAAATATGTGTTTTACTTTTTGAAAATAAAAATCAACCGAAGTCAACAAAATTAGAGGTACTATTGTATTTCTAATTTTATTGAACTCGATATTTTTTTTGAAAATTATGTATATTTTAATTTCCTTGAATTTAGTTCTTAATTTAAAGGTTTTTTTGTAATTAAAAGCATATATTCGAAATTGGCGTATATTTAAAATACCTTAGCCTTATATACCTAAAACAATTAATTTATTATATTCTTCAGATTAAACCGCTGCAAACAAAAAAGAATACAAACACCGTAGTCGGAGGTCGGTCAACACGATGGATACCTGCCGAAGTATGGCAAAGACAAGGAATGACAGCTCAAGAAATGACATTACCCCTTGGTAAGGATTTGATAAAAACAATCAGTACCCTCGGAATAATAATGATTTGCTAACATTTTTTCTTTTTTAGATGTTGTCATTCCAACGAATTCGTCTGAAAAATCAAACATAATACTCAAAGCCGGCCAAAGGGTTATGGTGTTAAAATCAACAAAAGGAATATATATGCAGTTGGATAGTGGCAAGATAATTGCAATCAGAACAACTTCCAAGCGCACAGATTGCGATAATAAAGACAACAATAAAGATGACGTAATCGACATTACATCTGACTGTGATACAGATAATCCCAAGCCGAAAAAGTCAGAGCCAGGTAGCGACAATCAAACTTTTGTAATTGAAACGGTTTTAAAATATAATCTACTTTCAGACAAACCGATTGAGAAACCCACTGAGCAAATCTCAAATGGCGTGACAACTAAGGAATGTCCACAAAATGATCCTCCAGAGTCTACACCATTTGTAGCAACAGGAACTTTGGGCGAACTCCAACAACCTAAACCACAAATATCACAAACTAATAGCCAGAATCAAAGTGTGGAGAGTAATCCAACAAATTTGCATCCGATGTCAGAAAATTTAGATTATCAAAAGCAACAACCATTTAAGCATGAAGGACAATTGCCTATTGCTCAACCATACAATAGTTCCATTAACGTTCAACCGAATACATCACATGCACAAACGATTGTTCCCAATAATGAATTTGCGGAAAATTCATATTTTTCAAGTAAAAACGTACAACATTCGTTCCCTCCCCAATATTATAATTACTATGACAATAAGAGCACACCCACAACGCCCGCAAATTATCATCTCAATAATTATACTCCCTACGGTCATTTTAACTTTGCTCCCTATCATTCCAATTTCCACTCAGCGCCTGGTTATAGTGGTAGCTCTGCGGCATATATTAACTCAAATGTGTTTCCTAGACAACCTTGGAATTCTGTTGGAAATCATCAGACAAGTAATGAATCAATTCGTCAGCAACAATATATGGGTAATACGTATCCGATCAATGAATGGTCCTCCCAATAAAGAATGTAATCAAATATAACATATTTCTTTAAATAACATTTGACTAATTTATTTATTAGACTAGAAAATTATCTTGAGACGTAGCACTAAATACCAAATAAGCATAGTTTGTCATTCCAAACACATAAAGTTTATTAACAATAAATAAAATTAGGTAATATATATATATATAAATATATATATATACATACTATATATATGAAAATCTAATGTCTATTATTGTTTTATCCTAAGCATAGTCGAGACTTTGTGCTGAGCGTTTAATGCTCCAAGAGTTGTTCTTTGATGTATAAAATGCGACTTAGGCTTCTTGTGAAAAGCGCCATGGACAATGAATCCAGCAAGAATTACAGCGTTGTAATTGAACGAAGATAAGTAAAGAAGCTTTTAAATATGGACTTACTTAATAGGTTTTGGAAAATTCTTCAATTTGAATTGAACAATTGGATGACCAGCAAGAGGACTTAACGATTCAATCATCTCTATCTTTTGTTTTCGGGAAAATTGTGCCTTTCTCGGATAGTAACGAAATTGTCTGCAAGAGTATTTAATTTTCGCCACCCTGAAGAAAGCAATTTTTCTTGATTTTACCAAAATGCAGACATGAGAAAGACGTGTTGAAGAAGTTGTTCATGCATGGATTGTTATGCTTCAGGGATCCGACGATGTTAATTTCAGCAAGTAATGATGCTTCAGTCAAAAGTATACGAAGCTTGGCTACCTTATACTAACAGATACAAGCAAAAATGTGATTATCATTATATATTTAAGGCAAGTACCTTAACATTAATGTTCATGAGCTCTGTATACCTATTTCCCATGTAAAGCATACATCAAGATTAAAAACAAATACTTTAACAAGGTGTGATAAGTTTAAAGGTGTTGCATAAATTTTAAGCTCCCATTAAAATATGGTATTTTTAGTTATTTTTGTAATTAAAGAGTATGTTCAAGTTGCAAACTCCTTTGAATGATTAAATCTTAAATATTGCAGTCAGACACCTCATAGATATATTAGCATTCAATTTCTTGCAGTGAAGTTTTGCAACATGTTCGGGCCACATCTTCGGACAGTCAATATTATATATATTGTCATTGGTAAAATTAATGATTATTTAATAAAAAGAATGCCATTCTCGAGTGATAGTTAGTCGCGAAAATTTAGACCGTGAATGTCTATATCTCCCAATATCTCTGATTAGCTTGTTGTGTGAACTAAAAATAATAATAACTTTCACTTTTCCATGTTACCTTGAACTGCCTTTCCCCCAGGTGTAATATTTTTTTTGTTCGAATTAAGTGAATCATGATCAATAATGTTGATTATTTCTTGATCTAATGATGTTTGCATTCAATGGAATTAAATTTGTTGTATTCTTTAAATAACAATTTTATTTCGTTATATTTTAGGAATAATAATTATAGTCTCTACAGCAAAAATATCTTCTGACAATGCTCGGCAACAAACAGGGGTATGTAAATGTATATTTATAAAATGTATAATATGTAAAGTAAATGTTTTGACTTTGTGAAAATGTACATGTTTTATTTAAAAAGCTGTATGATTACTTTTTTTTTCTCATTACATTATATTTGATTAAGTTTCTAGAACAAGTTTGAGATAAATCTTTTGATTTAAAACCGGTAATAACGATTTTTAAAAATAAAAATCATATATGTAAATGTTATTTTTTATCAAAACAACAACTATTCAATTATTATCAGTTACATCATTGACAAAACACTTGTCGTTTGGTATTTTATTAAATGATGTAACTCACACTATATAATATAATATAAATATTTAATTTTTGGCTTTGTTTATCCACAGGCTTTTTTTGTTTACAATCAAATAGGTCATACCCAACCAAATAAGTTAAGAAAACTTTACTGGTACTCGATGGGACAACCGATGTTAACTGCAAGAAAACAACGTATGGGAAATTTTCAAATAAAACCAAGATATCCACATGCTCCGCTTCAGATGGCGGCATCCTATGGAAGTCCTATGAGGTAGCGTTGTCTATTTTATTTTGACATTTATATTATTAGCTTAATCAATAAATAAGAAATTATTTGTATATACTTTTTCTTGACATTTTAGAGCCCCTTATCGAAATGCTTATGACGGCGCAATCTCAGCAAATACCTTAAAATCATATATGACTTCGGTCAGCTTGTCAACGACAACAATGCCAAAGATTCTACCAAATACTAGATTTCAGCCAAGCAAACAATATGATGAGCTTTCTTATGAAGACATGAAAAGTTGCACGGAGAAGAATATGACAATATCCGCAACAAAGAGTCTTATAACAGTACCACATAACTTAAGGCCACTTGAAATTATTTCGAATAATATGTCACCCCAGTATAATATTCTTCCAATTACTCCGACTCCAATTGTACCATATGTATCTCATACCTATTTCACTCTCGATGATGTTATAATACCCAGTTCCTCTGATAATATTGTATATTACAAGCCAGAAAGAAAGGAAAAAATGCCTAAGGAAACGCCACCTCCTTTTACAACTCAAAGTAGTAAACTATTCGAGAATCTAACGCCCAATATTAATGTTGCTGAACTTTTTGATATATTGCCAATGGAAAAATCTAAAAATCGTATAATAACGACAATGCCAGCTTGGATCCCAGCTGCAACAAGTATTGTAAAAAATGAGACAAAAATGAAGACGAAACCCGTAATTTTAAATCAGAATATACCCAATGATGTATTCAATATAATATCTGAGCTTAAGAATTTCACCTCATTTCCAGATTTTGAAATATTATCCAATCCAAAAGATGAAATTTGCGATTCATGCGAAAAAATTCCATTAACTACAACTGCCAATACAATATTAAATGATGTCGATGACAAGAAATTGGATGAAATAATCGAAACTAAAGAAGTCAAACTTGATAAGGATAATATTGTTCCAACTACTGGTAGTACTTTAATAAAAAGTCCAACATCTACGACTTTTATAAACCTGTTAGCTACTAAATTGAAAATTGCTCAAAACCATAAGAAATTCTCGCCCGTCACATCAAAAAAATATACCTTTAATACTTTTTCCGTAAGCACAAGCACTACATCTAGTACAGAAGCACCACCACCCCGTAAATCCCGGCGAACTAAAACCTATTCAAGACAAAGAAAGGTAGACTCCAATGCCACAAGATTAAATAGCTATAATTTGACTAATGCAAAAGTCACCTATTCAAAGATATTGAGGCCAACATCGAAATCAATTACAAAACATAAAATACAGACACAGAATGTCACAGAAATACCATCAACTTCAATATCAACATCCCCAACTCCCGAAACGAAGAGACCAAGTACTATAAGAAGTACGCCAATTTCGAGATCTGTAAGCAGAACGAATGCAACTGAAACTACGGCTCTTGCTGCTGAATCTGCGATAATGACTATATCGAATGCTAACGGAAGAAACTTGAGAGGATCGATGCCGACATTCAGAAAGCGTTTATCCAATCCACAAAAGGGACTTGTTCACACCACAGCTATTCCACAACTTCCCATTGAACTATATTTTAACAAACTAAGCAGAACTCAGTAGATTAGTAAAATTGTATTAAAATTGTTCAATTTCAATTACTATTTAATACAGGTGCAGCATAATTATCTAAATTTATTCCCTGCTATTAGAATATTTCTTTGTATAACCGATTCTTGAATCTTATGAAAATAAACATTTTTCGTTAAAAAAAAGCCCAAATCTTTCCATCGATTGTTTCTATATGATATATCATGAGAAGAACCTATACCAATATTCAACCAATTAGCTAGAAAAGTGAGAAAAGACAGACAGATAGTCAGACATGGCTATTTTCAGTCGGTTCGTCATCCCAATCAAGAATGTATATATAATATATGGTAAATATATATATTGTATGTACATAGTCTGACACACCTCCTCCAATGTGTTGTGACAAAATTGTAATATCTTCCGCAAATACGTAATACGTAATAATACTAAATTTTCGGATATGATGGAGTGGTTGGTCGGTGGGGTTGGGGGGTTTAGGTGCTATATATATACAAATTTATATATAGAAACGATTGTATGTATACAATTCACCTTATGAGTTAAAAACGATTTAAATGTATCTTTTAATTATTAAGTTCTATTTTAAAATTCCTTTTATTAGGTTACAGTCAGTGATGAAAATGAATACAAAAATAATTTTTACCATAGAATTTACATATATCTGGATAAATATAACACTTAGGGTCAAGACGTCAACTGGTTGACTTCAACAACATAGTTGGTCAGGAACCGTTTTAACTGAAAGTTGAAAAAAGGAAAAAATTACGATATTAATTTTGAAATGAATTTGGAAATTTAAAATAAATAGATATAAGTTGGATACTTACTCTTTCCTTAAATGTGCTCCAGAGTCCATCGACAGGCAGCCAGCACCACCGCCAAATCCGTAACCCTTTGGACCGTACTTGCGTCCGTGACAGTTTTTGCAGAACAGTTCCTTCTCGTGCTCGGTGCAGTTTGTCGAATCCAAAGCCTTATTGCACATACCTTAAATGGGGATTGAATTTGGAACGTTAGTGATATTTCCAATATAATCGATAGGTGGTCAATACTCACTGCACTTAAAGCAAGTCTTATGGAATTTGTAGCCACCAGCAACGCGCTCTTCAGCGGCGTAGACAGATTTGCCGCACGCGGGGCACTTGGGAGTCTCTACGGGAACGAATGGCATTTTGATATATCTGTAAAAAATGTAAATTTATTAATATATATGCTATGAATTCAATTCTTTTGTTATTTGGTATTAAATAAATATCAAATATTTTTAATTAATTAAGAAAATAAAATAATTTTTATTTATTTGATATTAATTATTAATTAAATTAATTAATAATAAATAAAAAATAAAATGTTTTTAATTTTATTTTATTTTATTAGTATTAATTAAATAAATACTTAAATTATGTGTAGTATTTTGTTGAACCCTTAGCATAAATTTATGCTATTGAAAAAATGTATTAATATGTATATATGGTACAAATACCATATATGTATGAACCGTATGTGGGTGTGTAACATATATATATATATATGTACATATATGTTTGGTATACATACCGATGAAGGTATACTTGTAACGAAGTTCCTGTCTGTCAAAGATGCTGCCGACTAAACTGGAAAGATTCTGTACACTGGTAGTCTATATTTGTGGATGCACACGGCACAACAAGAAAAAATACATTTTGCGTAAGAAACACAGCAATAAAGTGATGAATATAATCGAATGCTTTGCCGTTGACTGCTTCGTAAAAGCCCATACTGAATACAAACATTCGTTTACAACAATCGAAATCACTTTTATATTTTAATCTCATACTAATTCCTAAATCCGTTCTAAAGTCACCGCATAAACTAATAACAATAAATATGCTAATATTAATGATTAGCATTGTGACAGCATATAACTAGCACATGTACATACGAATATGTGCATATACAGCTGTTAGCCACTGTAGTTTGTTTACATATATAGACATAAATATACCTTCCTACACGTACGTATGTAGATACATATTTATGAGCAATACTCTTATTATTATAACAAATTATATTTATATATGTACAAACATATGTACATGTGCAATGTGCATATACTAAGTATAAATAGATTATTAATAATGCAGACATATTTATATACATATTTATTTGTGTATCTATGTATCTTTGTATCTATAGATCTCTGAATGTACACATTAATTTTTTTAGATAAGCATATGCATACATATTGGAATGTTTGTATGTAAACACCTACATGTGTATCTACATAGACTTATAATTATTCTTTTCTTGAGTACTCTTAGTTGTCTGTCACAAATTGTGTAACACATCGCAATGGAATATTTTCGAAAGCATACAAAATTAAATTACATGTGTACAAATGTATGAGTGGGCGGCTATATACATACATTTGTACATAATTATGTTTGTGTAAAACATGCCTTTTTTCTCATGAGATATTTGCCAAACAATAAATGTAAGTTTTCTATTTAGAAATGCTGGACTAAAAAATACCCTGCCAGCTAACAAACACTTGGGTAACACATACAAAAATGGTAATGGATGTCAGGGTTCCAATTTTTACACAATTGTACCAAAAATGGTACACTTTTAATAAGCACAAGTCTATGGTACGTCTTAATGGCAAATGGTACCTATTTTCTTTAAATGTGGTACCAGCAGCAATCGTGGTTGGCACTTACAGGTAGACTGCGAGGGCTGCTCGAAACATTTCCAAAAACATTGCATACTTTTGGGCAGTCAATAAAAGCAGACAGAACTGTTTGAATTTTTTTATTCATTAAAACTTATAGAGTGTCATGAGGAACACATCACATTAACGTGCCTATATATTTAATATTATATAGTTCTAAGTGAAAATTGCTGACAATTTAGGCAATATAGAACATTGAACTCTACAGGTAGACTAATTGATTGACGGTAATAAAATTTCGAGTTATTTTCATCCTCGTTATGGGATCTAGGTCGTTATGTATAGATATATATTCACATCGTCTTTGCAGCGGCGAAAAGCAGCTCAAAGCTATCCTTACAATTTTTTATTCGCTGTGCAAAAGAAAGTAAAAGTCGGACAGACTCCCTCGAAAATGATCAAATCCAATATGAAACATCTGAAAATAAATTTGAGCGATAACACGGAAAATAAACCCAATCAATATTGTATTCAAACAACAAAGTTTTTATTGCAAACCTCGAAACCAATTATCGGATCACAAGATTCTTTAACTCGTATTAATATAGAAATAAATATGCAATTTATTTTACTGATCCCACCATTTCAACTATTAATAAAAAATAAGCAATCGAAATTCCCAATTAATTGGAAGAGACCCAAATTGGCAAATGCTTTAAGCTCTTTACGAGAACGTATTGCCAAACGGGTCGACCTCTTTAGACGGTGTGAAGGAAGTCCAACAAATCTAATGCGAACAGAAGAAAACACAAAAGATGAATTCAAAAAAAGCCTTATAAAAATATATTGGGTAAGTATATGTTTCTTTGTATTAACGCTTACGATCGACTTTTTGGTTTCATGTAGAATAAGCAGTTATCGGTTGATGATGAAAATCACTCCAAAAGTCTAACAGGTCTTTTAAGACTACGCGAAAAAACATTGGTGGATCGAACGATCACTCTAATTTTCTGGTTTGAAGTTCAAATGGAACGACTTAAGTCTAAAAATTATTTAATGCACATTTCCGAAATTAGAAAAATACAAGAAAGTCTTTTGTTAAATATGCATAAAGAGAGACAATATATAAACAGGTATGTCTTAGGTATTATGCGGAATCAGTTGTAAATACGCCATTTTTATCTTTTATCAATAAAATGCTTATTCCAATCTGAAAATATACTGTATTTTTTATTTTCTTTCTAGATTATTCCTACGTTTTAATAAAAATAGAGCAATATTTCCATTTGAAAAACATCCAGGGTCAACACAATTTGTTGATAGAACTTTTAATGAGTTGATTTGCTTACAAGGGCTCCATGGCGAAAACTTTTCTTTATTTCCATACGATGTAAGGAAAGAACTAGTTATTAACTTTTTCTCTAACACGCTTGATCATGTTTTGCAGTCAAATTTAATGGATAGATCTGTAGGAAATATGGAATACTATAATTTATGCTTATGGCTCCAAAAAAGAAAATTCCACAAGGACTCAATTCAATTATTTTCTGAAAATAATGATTCTTTTAAATATTGCGAATCTTTAGAAGGTAATGTCGGAGAATCTGAGAGTCAGAGAGTAGAAGTACCTAAATGCGACTCGGAAGAAGGAGGTAAAGCTCACGTTGAAATTGGTTCTATTTCTTCGGATAGTACGCATAAAACGATTAATAACTTGATGGAAACAGAACAATCATCCGAGACTCTATGTAATGTAATCGATGTGATCCCACCTTGTCAGGTATGTTAACTATATATTGAAATGTTGTAGGGGCATTATGGTGTGTGTTTCTTTATAATGCATTTACAACTTTTCTCAGAATGTTGACACTCAAGATAAGCTGTGTGAAATTGCAAACCAACCTCAAACTCCCTTACTTGCTCGAATTAAAGGTCTTTCAATTGCTAATCAGCTAAACTTCCCTCAAAAATTAAGTAAGTATGCATAGCAGTCTAATAATTTATTTAACAGATCTAATTTTGTTTTCAAGCATGTAATTTAAATACGAAAGAGAATTTGATTATAGAGCGATTAAACGAGGATATATCTTTTGAATTAATAGAAGAGCATGCGAAAAGTCTGGGCAAATATAATTCTTCGAACATTTTGAACTCCCCAAGATGGTTGCGATGTGAACAAAACAATTTATTCAATATAGCACCAAACTTTCTCTCAAAGCGCCTTGAAAGTTGCTCAAAATCTTATACTTACGGCAAACCCGATCACATTGAAAAGGTGATTACTTACGAGTTATATAATGAGGACGGACACTGGGAAAATATGTATGCTATAACAGGGGATGTTCTTGAAGCACTGATAGATGAATTAATAATGCTGCATATAAAAAAGGTCGCAAAGTGTATTATTTCAAGATAAAAATCAAGTGTATCTAATAAAATGTTACATATTTAAAATTGTATAATGTTTAATAATTAAATTTCTTCACTGCAATTAATAAAATTTATTTCATGAAAAGCTTCTTAATTTTTTGAAGAATCAAGGAAATGACTTCTAAAATATTAAGCAAAGATAAGCCAACAAATAGTCCAATGACACCTCCGATCGCAACTGGACAGAAAAGATGGAATTTATATTATTAAATGATTACGATTTGCTAGTTATTTGACTTACCAATGAGATCTAATGTGGTCTGAGTAACTATGCGGTAAAACCTAGCTGAAGGTGGACTGGTAATATCAATTTCAACAACGAAATCCTTTTGGTCAACACGTTCTTCTATTGACCTGAATCATGAAACAAGAACTTGGGTAAATTGATTTATGAAAGCTAGGCATGGAAATGGGAAACTAGGTAACAAAGGAGATAAATATGAGAACTACTGGAAAGAATATCTTACCCAACATAGCTTATCTGTTGTTCCATGCAGGAAGGCAAGCACACTAAGTTGATGGACACGTAATCCTTTACTAGTTTTGAAACAAAAGCTAAGAATAATATTTATGAAAAATAAACATTAATCTCCTTTAGTTTAATAGGAAATAACAAAATTACCCTTCTGCAAACATCTAATGCCCTGGACATCGCAATAGTCTTGATCTGAAAAATGAGAAAAAATATAATTTGAAGGTAATTTTATCTATAAGATGGTGAGTAAAAACTTAAAAAGTATTGTTATAATAACAGCAATTTTAAATTATATTACACGACATGGAATTAAATAAAGTGCAGTTGCACATTTCCATCTCCATTTGCTGCCTTAATTGAGACATGCAGGCTGAGAAACTGGAATAATACAAAAGATGAATGTATAAGACAATCTGTATCGTTAAATTTGTTTAGCTTTCTTTTATCATAGATTAATCACCTGTAAACAAATTTTGAATGATTGCTTTCTTCCGGAAATTTGCACATTCGTTGTTTCACTTTTTCCAAAATAACATCATTATTATTATGCAGCTCTTCAATATTAAAACTATAGACTTTTGGTCGTGTTGTAACAGGAAACCCCTCTGCATTGAAATAGGGAACATCCTCAGGACTATGAACATATAGCTATTTTGTAAATTATTATGATAATTACAATAAAGTAAATAACTAGTTTACAAAATACCTACTTGATATTTGTATAGTAGATCAGTCTGTAAGACTAATTTCAGATTTCGGTATTTATCCGACGATGTATATTTCAAAGGCAACTCATCGAGGCTTTTGCTAAAATTAAGAATAAGATGTATTTTTAAAGTCAGGTTGAGATTCAACAGTTTGTCGAAACTTATCTTACTTCTGTCAGATTTTTTAAATATCAATTTAAACATTTAAGCTCACTTTCTTCCCTTAAATTCCTCACTGCTGTCAAATGCAGAAAATAAATTTGTCACTTTCTTTTAAATCCCTATATATGTTATTCCCGATATTAATACAATCGAATTATAATTTCTAATTATTATTAATTAAAAATTTATTTGAAACAAAAAAAATAAATAATTCTTTTTACTTTCCGTTCGCCAACCAAGAAATTTTTATCGGGCGTGACACAAAAATTAACCCAACCGAAAATCTACTAAATGTATATGGGTTGGTTCCTGTGGCACCCCTTGATACTTGGAATTTTCTCAAAAAATCGACATCATTTGTATCGGCTTGGATTTTTTTAATACTTACTAATCAATAAGGCTGTTGGCGACAAAACAGTATCCAACCTCCAGCTCATGAAATTTAAATATAGTTTCGCACTTCTCCATCAAGTTATTAGCGTAATAAATTTCTTTAAAAATAGTTCTGCACGTTTGAGTAAGAAACTGAAAAGCGAAATTTAAATTTTATAAAAATTAACCACAAAACAAAGAAAAAATAAATTGCAATAAGCGAGTTTGTACCTCTTTTCTCATTTCCAAAATATTAACTCCGCATGTTGAATTCCAGCCTCTACAATATGCTTCTTTAATATTACTGTTTTCGGGTATTAAGAACAGATACTCATATAAATTTTTCACATAGGTGTTTTCTACCGTTTTATTGGGAGGAAGTCGTCGCATTACGGTTTGCGTAAATTCCTCAGTTATCTTATTCTTTATAAGACAAATGCTTACGGCGGGAAATGTATTTGACCAATGTATATATGTGGTCGATACTCCAATGCTAGTCGAATCGGTTTGAAATCTTGTCATCATTAAAAGAAATATTGAGCCCATATTCCATCCAGAAATAAGGATAACGCATATCCAAAAGAATCTGTAAAGTTTTTATGATAAATTCAATCTGTTTATGTCTACGAATTTTCTTTAAATTTACACTTTATTGTAGAAATTATATTTTAGAAAATATATTAATTTATTTCCCTTCATTTTTTTTTTTTTTGCAATGTTGACTCTTCCGTTTTTTAAAATCGATAAAAACGTCCACGTAAAATTGTTTATTTGACAAAGCGTGCACATCTGCAATTAATTGCTGCCTTATCTCAACATCAAGTTCAGACTATTTCAATATTGCATGCGATATTTGCGCTAACAGGTCTGACCATTAAAGCTGTGACGTCATATTTGTGAACCAATGTATATTGTATACAAAATCATGTCAAATGATTTAATTGCTTAGAAAAAACAATGCAGACTGTGTTTTCCTGTCAAGAATATATTATTATAAATATATTTTTTGAGAGTACATGATATAAAGATAATAAATAAATTAAATTGCAGCATTATGGATAATGATAATCCATCGTGTCGCAATTTTTCAATGGGATCATCCTCAACTTCTCAGTCGGATGCTCAAAAAACTACAAAGAAGAAGAAAGACAAGAAGCCAATTGCAAAGACTCAATCAGAGCTTCAGACGTCTCCACAATGCTCCAACATTATAACATCATCAACTACGACTTCTTCGACTTCCATATCCATGGGCGCACTCAATTCTGAGAGTCGACTCCAAAAGCCAGAGACTCTTGAGGCTCCAAATATTGGTTATGAAGTTAATATTGCCAAGGCAGTACTACAACAATATAGTACCTTGAGTGGTGACAACTTGTAAGTAAGGATTATAATGAAAACACACATATAAAGAAAAAAAAATATAAAGAAAGATAGATCATCATCGGCACGACAGAAATTGTTTTATCCTGGTTTTCCTTTATCTACTATAGGAACTATAGGCAAATCCGCTAGATAAGATATTCTAACAACATTTTTGAATATATAGTTTCCACATATAAACTAATATATTGTATGTTTGATTCAAATCGAAGCAATTAATTTCTAGAATTTTTAAAAACGATTTATTTTTTTTCTGCATTGCCTTCATCTCACATATCTTTTTTGACAAATTTTTGGTCAGTTAGATAGAAATAGATTTTGTTTAATATTTATAGTTTACTTTTTTTGTAATAAAAATTTTCGTTAAATTGCCATTTATTGTACTGAACAGTTATTCCATACTACAAGTTTTAGGCGGGGTACATACTTATTGAACCTTTTATTTTTTCAAGTACAAGGTCTATGTATTTTAAACTTATATTGTGTCCTTTACAGATTCGATCATTTAAGTGATATTGTAAAGAGAGTTATTGACGAAAGACCTCCGAATGTAATTGATTTCTTTGAAGAGTTCAGCAGGAATGTTCGTGAGCAAAAGTTTCATGTACCTGAAAGATTCCCCCCAAACGGCGTATTTGCCGACAGTCGAATGTTTCGACCGGCAAAAAAGATTTTGCAAGCAATTAAGGCAAGTTCTAATCGAAATCAAATATCGATCTTTCCAATTAATTAAAAATCATTATTTTTAGCTTCCCTGCAATGCAGAAGGCACAGATTTGGGCTGTGACGAGGAAATGACTGGGGAAGAGGGATATCCTTATGCAGATGGGGAACTTCAGATAGACCTCGATGATTCCTTGCGAATGTTTGTATCTTTCAATGAGCGCGTCGAACAACTGCAATTCTTTTGGAACCAGTCTGGCTTTAGTATCAGCAAAGATGATATATTTCAATTGGCCAGCTCCATTAATCGTCTTCAGACTCATCCATCAATAATGCAATGCCGCTTCTGGGGCTGTATTTATGGATTGAAGTGCTCCTACTATATTGTCGAAGCCTCATTAACGCGTGACGAAATCATTTCCCGATTAACAATGATGGAAGAAGAAATGCGAGAAAAGCAACTTCCCTTTAAAATGCGAAAGAATCAAGAGCGCAAACCTATGCCATCGCATATTGGACCTGAACTAACTCCTGGCATTTATAGTTGGGAAAACTATGATCCCGTCGATTTGGCGAAAATGATTCCAAAAGCAGAGCCTGTTCCTCTGGCAGAAGAATTGGAGTTCTATGATATACCACCAGAGGTTGTTGGTCGTGGCTGCAATCGTTTCTCGTACTTTGTGGTCAACAGTCTATACGACGATTGGATTGAACTGCCAATTGTGACACCACGTCAAATTGTTGTCTCCCGGCAGATCAAGAAGTTCTTCACTGGCGACTTGGAGGCTGATATTGTTTCTTACCCATGTTTTCCAGGCAAGGAGAAGCATTATTTACGCGCAATGATTGCACGTATTTCTGCGGGAACACATATAGCACCTCAGGGATATTATCGACGAATGACGAAAAAGGAGCAAGATCTTTATGATGGGGTCAATTTGGATGAGCTCGAAGAAGAGGCCGAGGAGGAAGACAACTACAACGAGGGTGAAGAAGATATGCAACAAGGTAAATTAAGAAAATATTTTAACAAGTATGACCACTTTTGTCCGGAGTGTTCGACTACGAATTACCCTGCGGCCAGGCATCTATAATCTTTAGCATTTCCATCTTTTTGTATAAATTTCGAGTTTATTATCCGAAAATTTTCAGGGCAAATTCAAGCTGTTGTCTTTTATACTTCTCTTGTAAATCGCTCTTATTTTCTTAGTGGGGAAGTATTTAATATTTTTAATAAACTGGACAGTCATATAAGTAACATTATGCGTCTAGCTCTAAAAATTTTATGATCTGTACGTGTATATGATCTTATGATCATTAAAAGCATATATTACATTTTATGTGTGTGTCACAGGGTATTAAAGAACAAGACACTGATCCAGTCTATTTTTAGATAATGATGTGATGCTACTAAAAAATGAACGATTCGAAGTCGAGCCCTTGACTACATTAGCAACTCCCGTGGCTTGGGTACACTGTAGACCGAATATATTGAACCAAGGACGAATTGTATGGTTCGATGAGGAAAAAGCACGAAAGGAGCGGGAGAAAGCACTAGCTCTGTACTTGAAGATGCGACTTATGGAAGAAATGGATGAAGAGGCCGAAGAGGAAGAAGAAGGAGAGGAAGAAGGCGATGAAGAAGAAATGATGGAAGGATTTATTCAACCAGAGACTGGACCCGATATTCTATCATCCTGTGGTGGTGATATGGGCAAAGAATGCTCTGTTCCTTGGTTGGTGCGCTTTTCCAGCAAGTATTCCAATCAAAAGGAGAGATTGTTGGTATTGCAATCCAATCTCTGGCCAGGCGCATTCACATTTATTTTTGAAAATACATGCGAATCCGTTTATCTGGGCTGGGGACACAAATTTTGTAGACGCAATATACCCTTCAATCATTTGAAAAAAGTTCAAGAAGAATTTCTTCACGGAGCCGAGGACTTTATTGAATCAACGGATCCATCTGTTGAAGAAGAATTGGCCTACAATGAGTGGCTGTTAAACAAGCAAAAGAAACCCACCGATATTGGAGAGGACGGTAATGAATATGATGATGAAGACGAAGACGATGAGTATGAGGACGATAATTGAGAAAACACAATTCAAATTCCTAATTATGATTCTATGTAGCACTTAGTTTTGTTCAATTAATAAAATCACAAACTTGTCGTGACGCAGCAGCATTTAAATAGAACATGACCTACATATATATACCTATATATCTTATATTTAATTCTTACATCCTCTCGTTTTAACTCTCCCTACCTTTTATTATTTCAACTGACATTTTATGCTTTAATTAATTTATCCAATTTCAAAGCAATTCTTCAATTGGCCACAAAAATTTTCAGCCACTTTTAAATTGCACTCGACTATATAGGAATAAGTTTAGTTAGAAGCAAAACATATATCAAGCTTCGATCGTATAATCATATCGATGATTATGTTATCATTCCACCTAAAAATATAAAATTTAATAGTCCGAGGACATAATATTTTTGAGAAAAAAACATTTGTTTTAAAACTAACCATTAAAAAATTAGGATTTATTTATCCTTAACATCCTGTAGAAAATTAACTTTTTTTCGACCATAATCTATTATTTATTCTCATAGCTGACACCCATGTGGAATGCAAATTGTATAATATTTGAACCTCTTATTTAATTAGCATTTAACATATTTCAGTTATTAAATTTCAAATTTAAATTGTTGAGTTTTTCTACATCATGCGACGCAACTATCGATAGATCTATCGAAAGTGCTGTTAGTGGAAACAGACTGTCTGTCAGCTAAAAGTTGAAACAGCTGTTTCTCCAAATACCGGCGTAATAAAAAATGCAATCAGTGTGAAAATTTTCGTACAGAAAAAAACAAAGTCGAGTTCCAAGAAAATGTTGCGTAAAACATTGAAAAGCTTTATTCATCCTTCGGTGCTAAGTCGCCAAATGTCGATTGTGGCCAGATCCCTGAAGTATACACAGCACGGAGAGCCACAGGATGTGTTGAAGATTGTTGAGGATACGCTGGCGGAGCCAAGGGATCAGCAGGTGTTGGTTAAAATTCTAGCAGCCCCTATTAATCCCGCTGACATCAACACCATTCAGGGTAATATCATTATGGAAATACCACATATATTATATTATTTCCTTTGTATATACCATATTATGGATTTACAGGGAAATATCCAGTGAAGCCGACATTTCCGGCAGTTGGTGGCAATGAGTTTGTTGGGCAAGTAGTCTGTGTGGGCGACAAGGTAAAGGACTTGCAGCCAGGAGCACATGTAGTGCCACTAGCCACTGGTATGGGCACCTGGACGACGCACGCTGTTTACAACGAGGATCAACTGATGGCCATATCCAACAAGGTGGGCTTGGCAGAGGCGGCAACCATAACCGTGAATCCCTGCACCGCCTATCGCATGCTCAAGGACTTTGTGAAGCTATCGCCAGGTGACACGGTCATACAGAACGGTGCCAACAGCGCCGTCGGCCAAGCTGTGCATCAACTGTGCCGAGCTTGGGGCATCAACAGTGTCGGCATTGTGCGCAATCGTCCGGAGATTTCAGAGCTGAAGACGATGCTCGAATGTCTGGGTGCCAATGCTGTGCTTACCGAGGAAGAGATGCGTACCTGCGACCTCTTCAAATCCGGCAAACTAAAACGTCCAAAGCTGGCGTTAAACTGTGTGGGCGGCAAGAGTGCAACGGAAGTGTCTCGACATCTGGACGATCGTGGTGTTATGGTCACTTACGGCGGCATGTCCCGGGAACCGGTGACCGTCGCTACAGGTCCACTTATTTTCAAGGATATTGCATTTCGCGGATTCTGGATGACACGCTGGTCCAAAGAGAACTATAATACAACGGAGCGTTCCAAGATGTTTAGGGAAATTTGCCAGCTGATGGAGCAGGGCAAGTTTGTGGCTCCCACACATGAGATGGTGCCTCTGGAGAAGTTCAAGGAAGCCGCCACAGCAGCGCTCAATTTCAAGGGATTCACCGGCAAAAAATTCATTCTAGACATGAGCTGTTAAATGTGATATATACTCGTATATACGTTAATTTTAAATTCGAAATAGAGAGACTACATTTGAAAACGTTATTCTCTCTAAAAAATAGAACCTTAATACATAAAGTGTTTAGACATTTTATTTATTTATAGTTTAAAGCATTTCAACCTCGTTGGCCTGATACTTGAGCTGGAGCGTCATTGCAGTAGGCGATGTGGCATCCGTGATGGTCAACAGCTGACCATCCTGAAGGCACAGCTCGCCCAGAGATTGTGTGAGGTTCTTGCGTGTGGCCTCCTCAATGCTCTTCACATTGGCCATGTATAAGGTGCGTTGCTTGCCATCGGCCATGACGGTGGTCAGAGCCGGACTCTTCAGCTGGAATCGTGGCGATTCGCAAAGCTGTTTGATTACATCCTCCAGCGTTGTCGTATTGGGATTCTCAATGTTCAGCAATTGTGGCTTATTGCTGCAGGCGAGACAAGTCTCTGACTTCTCTGCCTCATAGGTATAGGTGTAAATTCCGTCCAGATCATTGAAGTTCAAATAGTTGGACATGCTGTCATAACAGCTGGTGGCCAGCTTGAAGACCTCCAGAGCACAGGCGGCGGCTATAACCGCATTGGTGCTGGCCACCGCCGGTATAATATGCTTGATGACCCCCTGCACGAGGCGATAGGTAATGCCGCTTATATTAAACTGATTGGCGCGTTCCTGGGCACGCTCATAGATCCAGCCAATGTGCTGCGGATCATCCCCGTCCAAGGGCACACCGAAAGGGTTCTCCTTGTCCCATTGTATTAGCTTAACATACTCAATACAATGCTCCGGAAGACGCGGTGTATTGGCGATGGTGCACAGCGGATAGTTGACTTGTGGTGGAAATAAGTCCAAGGTACATTCGATGCAGGCCGTGAAGCCAGGTAGAATGACACGGGCATTGCCCTTGAATCCCTCAGTGCCGCCATCAATCATTGGTATAATCGATGACACATCAATGGTGTTGTTCTCCTCGTATCGCAGCATGGAAAGCAACATGCCATTAATCCAACGACGTGCCACAATCGAGTCCAGGCCGCAAACAATAATATGGAACTGCTGGTAGAAAGACTCGTCAAAGTCCTGGATCTTGGCGAAATGCGGTGTCACCTTACAGCTGGGCACTCGACTGTTTATAAAGCGGGCGGCGCATTCAGCCTTCGATGAGCCAATGTCCGTGCGCCGAAATAGAAACTGACGATTTAGATTGGACAACTCTATGGTGTCCATATCAATCACATGTAAATCACCAAATCCCATCAGCGCCAAATCCTTCAGTAGCTCACAGCCCAATCCGCCGGCACCAATGATGAGCACCTTGCCCTTTGTTTGAAGGAATTCCAAATTGTCCGGCGATGGAATAAAGTCATCTTTGCAGAACAGACCCTCACGCTCCAGCACATGGCGCAGTCCATTCCAGCGCTTGCTTTGCAATGCAATTGACGGATTTGAAGGTGAAGCAACCGACATACTTTTTTTTACAAAATAAAAAAACACTAATTCGTAATCTTCGGTTGCAAACGGAATGCGGGTGATTGGGGCTGCCACCCTTCAGAATTTCTCGATCTGGCAACTTGTTCTAAATTAAATTGAAATGAAAATTGAACTAAATTGGATTTTTTTTTTAATTTTGAAGCTAGAATTTTTTCCATTTTTATTGGAATTTTCTAGATTTTTTCATATTTTTTTTTTCAGAATTAAGTTTTCTATCTTCTTATTAAAATTCTTACCCTAATTTTATGGAATTTCGAGTTTAAAATGTTTATTAAATTATTAATATTTTATTGACTTTTTTGCGTATAAATTAAAATTCTTATCGACAAAAACATAGAAACATCGATAAGTCGATGTTTAATTGGTGATATTTTATTTCTCAATCGATAATAATATTGGCTCGACTACTCGATTGTTCATTACAATAGCTTAGTAATTGTCACACTGCAATTTATCCAATACAGTTAATTTAAACAATTGATTCAATTAATGTTGCTTTTTGTGTAGCTTTTTTTAAATTAAGCAATCTACGCTTGATAAAGTATCGATAAGAAAATAGGCGGCCCTAGTTTATACGATAGCAATACTATCGCATATCGCACATATCTAGATAAAATTTGAAACAACGGCACTCTTGAAAGAAAAAAAAAAAACTCGCGTCCCTTAAAAGCGTGCTTCCTCTTTGCCATCCTTATTGTTGTAAATAGGAATAAACTTGAAGAAAATTAACGATTGCCTGTGCGAGTGCGAAAGAAATACAATAAAATACTTGTATTGTGCATTAGCATTTACGATTGAGCTGCAGCAAACAAATTGGCGCTAACTCAAACAAAATGACGCTCTCAGTGTTGGCGTCGTTTGACGATCTGCGACGCTGCATGCAAGTTTTGACCGACGGCACCGCCGAGGAGGGTAAGTGTGTCCCAGAGAAACTGAAATTGAAATTCAAGTGATAGTTAAAATAAATGCATATTTGTGCACAGAATTCCTACGTTTCTTGCGTTTGTTCGAGCAATATCACGAGAAATGCAATGGCTATGCCACGCAAAATGCGCGCCTGCAAACGGAACTGGACAAATCGCTGGCCAAGATGGGAGATTTGGAGGGCAAACTGTATCATGCGCGTCGCATCATTGACACTGAAATCAAGGCCAGACGTCAGGCCGAACACGAACGCGATGCCATGGAGGGCAAAATTATGGCCGTTGCCGATTTGCTGCGACACGAACGTAATCTGAACAACGAGACGCGGGATAAGTTGGCGTTCCTACATACATTGCCGTCGGCATCGACGCGCAAGCGCAAATCGTTGAACACACTGCACGAGGATAAATCCTATGGGGATATCAATTCAACAGGATCATTGCTCTCGGACTTATCCATAACACATTCGGAGGATGATTTTCTCGATGTGCGACGCTCAAAATCGTGGCGTGAGCATCGCCCATCATTGCCCAAGAATCCAGTACCGTGTGTGGGCAATAAACGGTCTCGTCTTAGCTCAGGTCTTAATACCAGTAACATGGGTACACCCACCACAACTACAACGACGACCAATCGTCGGTCGGGTACTGGCATTGGAGTCGATCATCACACGTTGGATGTGGGACAGGGCGCAGAGCGCTTCTGTGCCACCACGAAAGTAACAATACCACAGAATGGTCAGGGTGTCATACGTGCTGAATCCACCATTGAATCGCTGCCAATGATCTTGACTCACGAGCGCATTGTCGATGTCCAGTCATCCTCGACGCCGCGTCGCTCCGGCCTCAAGGAGGCAACAGCGCCACCATTGACGCCACTTAATGCCATGGCGACCTCATCGCCGGCACAACAGAACCGTCCACTGATGCGCAAGCACAGCTTTAGCCAGAAGACGTTCCTCCGTGGCGACAACTGTGTGCAGTGCCAGAAGCGGTAAGTTTCAATATATATTAACTTACATAATACTTAATTCAATTTGAATCCGTTACAGCATTCGATTTGGTGCCGTGGGATTGCGTTGTCGGGATTGTCCCGTGCGCTGTCACATCGACTGTCGCCAGCTGCTCACCGTCAGCTGTGTGCCGCAGTCGGGAACACCCACGGGCAAGGCTGTGGTGGGTTACTTGAGCGATTTTGCGCCAACGATTACACCTCGGATTCCAGCACTTATTGTGCACTGTGTCAATGAGATTGAGGCACGTGGTCTCACCGAGGTGGGACTCTATCGTCTGTCGTCGTCGGAGCGTGAATACAAGGCGCTTAAGGAGCAGTTCTTGCGCGGCAAAGCGACTCCACATTTGGGCAACACGGATATCTATGTGCTATGCTGTTGTGTGAAGGATTTCTTGCGCACATTGCGTGAACCTCTCATACCCACAAGCCAGTGGAAGGACTTTGCCAATGCTGTACAAAATCCCGATAATAAGCTAGCGGAGCAATCACTTTACAAGGCTGTGGAACAGCTGCCGACTGCAAATCGCGATACTCTGGCATTTCTCATATTGCACTTTCAGCGCATTGCCGATTGTCCAGTGGTAATGATGCCTCTGGAGAACATATCCATGATATTTGGGCCCACAATTATGGGCTATTCATCGCCAGATCCGGATAAACATGCCCTATTTACCGAAACACTTACACAAAAGGAGGTAATGAAGGCATTGCTGGATTTACCCGGCACTTTCTGGCAGCAGTATCTGGCCATCGAGCAGTCACCGCCATTGGCACCACCTGGCAGTGCCGTCAAACGAGTTCCCAGCAACAATCGGGATCTATTTTCGCTATATGGTAAATACATATGTTTATTTCTTAAGCTTTAAAATACATGTCTAATTCTCTCTTTTCTATAATTAAAATAGCTACTCCATTGAAGGGCACCATTAAGAAGCGCAAGTTTTATGCCACTCCACCAATGTCAGCGCATAAGAAGTAGATGAACTGCGTCCGTCCCCATTCCCGACTTGACTTGGTTGGCTGACAGTATTTTCAATGCATCGCAGGCGTGCTTACTTAAATCTACATCAAGTATTTCATTTTTTTTCTTTTGTTCAATTTAGAATGCTGCTTCTGAAATGTAATTATTAACCTTATTTGCTTACACAAACATAAGCTGCTGGACATTATTAAATTTCATTGATTTAATTTGTACAATTTTGTCTAACAGAAATCTCATAATAACTTACCGTTTTCATTATGAATTATACACTGAACAAGTTTTTGAAAACGCAAATAAACATGTTTTTCTTTGAATTCCAAGTCCGTGTGCTTTTATGTATTTGGTAGATAATGGTGTAATACAAATTGCGCAAACTCTTATGCTAAATTTTCCCCATATTTAAGCGAAAGATTTCTGCTGATTTGAATTCAAAAGATAACAGCTTTTAAGCAATGATTAATGCCTGTAATCGATATTAAAAAATATCGTTTTAATAGCCATTCGATTCTGTTTGTCGGGCCACACTGATAAATGTAAATCTAGTTAATGCTAATTTAAATTTCAAAATGCTATAAATAGCATTGCAATAAATTAGTAAATTGATGAAAATTTAAACTAGATAAAATTAAAGAAATCATTATTATGAAGGAACTTCAGTACGGGGCGAGAATTTACAAATTCAATTATAATAAAATATTAAAATATTTAACAAATTTTAAACAAAAATTCGCAAACATTTAAAAAATTCAATTATAAAGAAAAATGCAAATAAATGTGAATTTTTCTTGTAACCAATTTGATTTGAACGTGCTGCCGGTCAAAAAATTTTGCAGTGTGGCAGCCTTCTACTCCAGTGCTGCCAAGTTTTTAGGGAAAACAATAGCCGTTTTGGCTGGAAAGCATTTAAATTTGTGTTTATGTGGTTGCACAGTTTTACAACAATTTTTAATAGCAAAACATAACTGAAAATGTTTACAAGAGGGCAGACTTTTGGTAAATTTAAAATTTTCAAGCAAACGAACTCTGAAAATAACCAGTCAGCTATTAAATAGCTAAGTTGGCAACAGTGGTGTTGTGACCGGTTGACAACACTGCTGCCAAGAATCTGTGATCGGCTTTTTTCTCCACCACTCTCGTTCCAGTGTTCTGATCAGTAAGTACCGATCATGTAATTTGCATGAAATATGTAGATGTTATCTAATGATTGATTTGTATAAATGTTAAACAGGTGTAAAATATGGCCAACATTACTAAACTGTTTACTCTGCGTGCACACTCTCTGCTCCAGGCTGCCGCCCGTCAGCCCCAAGTGGCCACCCGTTTCAGCAGTAGCTGTAAGTACTCCACGCATTATATGCACAAAGAACAAAGTCCACTTCTAACTGCATACACCTATTTATTATATTCATTCTTTGTGGCTGGATGCCTAGAAAGCTTAAGCAGTTTTAAAATTTCTTTACCATCCCATTAATTGTGGACTAGCAGAAAATAAATTGAATTACGTAAGGTCTTTGACAGTGCTGACAGAATATTGACAGTTACAAAAAGCTAGATATTAAAAAGATAGAAGTAAAAAGAGTATTACTGAAAGAAAAAGGCTTAAAGGGGCAATGCTTAAATGCAAACATGAAATTGTTATATATTGCTGTGTTTCCTTAAATTAATAATCTTTTGAACATTTATGTCACATAAATTATGTTGCGCTACGATCTAGCATATTATAAGCTAAACTGGCAACACTGGTCTGTGCTATCAACTTATTTGCCATCTCTTTCACTCTACAGCTGGCAGCAACTGGGAATTCATCAAGACCGAAGTGACTGGAGAGAAGCAAAATGTCGCTGTTATCACTCTGAACCGTCCCAAGGCATTGAATGCCCTTTGCAATGGTCTGATGAAGGAGCTGTCCACCGCACTGAAGGACTTTGGCAAGGATAAGAATATTGCCGCCATTGTGCTGACTGGCAGTGAGAAGGCGTTTGCCGCTGGCGCTGATATCAAGGAGATGGCACCCAACACATACTCCCAGTGCATTCAGGGCAACTTCTTGAACGATTGGACCGAGGTGGCCCACACCCAGAAACCCATCATTGCAGCCGTCAATGGTTATGCTCTTGGCGGTGGCTGCGAGTTGGCCATGATGTGCGACATCATCTATGCTGGTGATAAGGCCAAGTTTGGTCAGCCAGAGATTGCATTGGGCACAATTCCCGGAGCTGGTGGCACCCAGCGCTTGACCCGTGTGGTCGGCAAATCCAAGGCCATGGAAATGTGCCTCACCGGCAACATGATCAATGCCCAAGAGGCTGAGAAGGTTGGCTTGGTCAGCAAGGTCATTCCAGCTGATCAGCTGCTCGGCGAGGCTGTCAAGCTTGGCGAGAAGATCGGCACCCATTCCAATCTGATTGTGCAGCTGTGCAAGGAGTCTGTCAACACCGCATATGAGACCACATTGCAGGAGGGCCTTAAGTTTGAGCGTCGCACTTTCCACGCCACTTTCTCCACCGTGAGTTTACTGATACTCTCTTAATTTTCTCTCTCTCTGCTTACACATTCGCTCTTTGCACCTTTGCTCTTTGCAGGCTGATCGCAAGGAGGGCATGCAGGCATTTGTGGATAAACGTCCTGCCAAGTTCACCAATGAATAAAGCCATAACCAGCGAGAACTAGAACATTTCTCATCCAGCATTGCATTTATATTTTCTATCCCTGTTATTGGTACGCAAATAAAACCCGTTGAATAATCTTTAACTTGCTTTTTTAATTTATTTGTATATACTTGGTGTGTGCCAAAAATAATAATGACATTGAAAGAACCAATTGAGCCGTCATTGGTCTGCCAATGTGCGTGTGTGTGTGCTGAGATTGATGGAGTCGTGTATGTGTGGTCGTGCATTTTTAGTTGTGTATGTGTGTGTGTGTGCAAGAGCAGCTAAGCTAGCTGAGAGCAATTACACTTACTGCAATGAACGGCTCTCGCAAAATTCCAAAGAGCGAGCGTGCTCACTGCACTTGATTGTCATGTGTGAGCACCTTTGATATGAGTGTGTGTGTGCATGTGATATCTATTTGGTGAGCTTGACAGAGTACAAGTTCAGCCGGCATCAGTTGCTCTTGCATAGCGATGCGGTGCAGAGCTAGAGCAGGAGTCCAATTTCGGGAAGGTGGCAAATGTCAATCGACGTAAAGTGGCAAGGTTAGTTATTGATATTGTAATTAATATTTTAATTTGTGTATAAATATTTATTATATATGAATATTTTTAATTTGATTAACATGCACAACATTTACTTATATTAGTCTGATAAACTTGTTGGAATTCAGTTGCCAAATATATTTGCATTCGGCAACTGCAATCCAACGTATCTAACAGATAGTTGTCAGTTGATCTTTGACTAATTCAGGTCATAGGTTAACTGACTACACACAATCGTTATTTAACAACGCCCCTCGTTTCTTCCACATAAGATAGTATGCCCATAGATTAATTTTTTGATTTTTTGCCTTCATTTCTCGAATGAGAGGCGTTTCTGATTCCTTCTTTCCCATACCGAGCATACAACAGGTACGACAACATTCTATTTTCGGGGAATCCAATTCAGCTTCTTCTTCTTTCTTTTTATTTAAACAATAGCGACGAATAACTAATGGCTTCCATTCGGATAATTCTTTTGGCATTCGTATTATTTCCAGTCTGGTTTTCAATTTTGTTTTTGGTATTTGCCTTTCTATCGTCTCCTTTTGAGGTTTTCGGGGCAGCCACACCCGAGTTTCAGCCTCTTTCAGAAAATTGCGTTTCGGTTTTTTAACTTTCAGTTCATATATTGAAACATCTTTCATTATTTCAGCTATTTTAGCTTGGGTAGCAATACGTTTCTCTTCTAACTCCTGATTGTGCAACCTTTGTAACTCGCTATCTATGGAATATTTATCCTCATATAAATCTTCTTGATCTAGATAAGATAGGCGTTTGAGCTTATTTCTTTTTACTGAAGCTTCAGCTCCTGAGTGAACTTTATTATGTAATTTAGGACGCTGAAAGGTCTCCTGTGGGATTGACCTAGGGGTAATTCTCGAGTTTACTGATGGACTGTGGTTGCTCTTCAGTGAAATTGATGTTTGACTTAATTTGCTATTACTGTGGGGTTGCTGTGGAAATCGTTTTCTTTTACCATCATTGGATCTCAACCAAATATTAAAGCTACTTTCCGATGTCCTTGAGCTGGAATCTGAGTCACTTGATTCTACCCTAGAATTCTTAAAGTTATTTATTACTGCGTCCTTTTCTTTATCTCCAGGTACTCGTAAATTTTTTTCATATATTTTAGATTTCGTCTTGACATATTGGGATTCAGGGATTAACGAAGGTCGGCTCCTCTTTAGAAGGTGTCCTTGAGGCGCCTTATCATATAAGAAAAGATTATACTTTTGTGTAAACTTTGCTTGAGATGGTGATTTAGTATCTTCTTCTGACGAGTCGCTATCACTACTGCTATCCTTTAAATGATTGCTGTCAAAATCTTGAGACTTCTTTTTTTTTAAACTTACAGAAAGGAGGCTTGAGAAGCTTTCATCTCTTAGGAAATAAGACATATCAACGCCTTTTAATAACTTTTTCTGGCCAACAACTCTGAGCTCAAATTTTTCACTACCCTTTCTCTTTGTGAGCTGTGTCTCACTTTTATTTTTTTTATTTCTCCTATTCTTGATTTCAGTTTTATTGATTACTCTGTTTTTATTTTCTTTAATTTCCACTCGTGGTATCTCCCTTCTCTTGTCCTGACTTTGTATCTTTTCAATTTTCTTATCTTTGCTATGCTTCTTCATTATTTTTCTATATTCGATTTTCTTCTCGGTTATACTGGGCTTAAACTCATTTTCAAGTGCTCTAGTATCTAATAATGTATTATCAATTTTGCGAAGGGATGACTTTTTATAGTGCATGTTTTTATTGGAATCCATATTATTCAGTAATTTGTTATTGAGTTTTGATGATATTCCGATTTCCTTTTTGCTCGTAGATTCCACATTTTTATCGTTTGCTTCTATTGATTCGATTTGGCTTTTTCTTCTATGTTCATTTATGCTGTTCATTAACACTTTTAGTGACATTTCATTTGACATATTTTCCACGCTCTTTATTAATGGGAGCAGTTCGGGAGCATCCTTAGTTTCCTGGCTAAGTTTGATTCTTTGTTCGCTCTTTTGACTATCATCTGACTCGACTTCTCCGTCGTTTTCCAATATATTTTCGTTTAGAATAAATGAATTAACTGTAGATTCCACAATCTGGAAAATTCCCTCAGTGGCGTTCTTAGGTTTTAAATATTCCTTGCTTATTATTGGATTATTTGCTGTGTTCTTTTTAAAGTGCGTTTTTCTCTGGTTTAAAATTTGCTGATTCGTTTTGTTTTCTGATGGTTTTATCTTGGTCTCTTTATTATATATTAGGGTTTGAGGAAAAGTGTATTTACCGAATAGTGTGCTTACTTTATCTGTTAATTCTGTAGACTTTTTCAAACTCTTTTGTGTAGAGAATAGCTGGACAAGTGCGAGCTCTGTTACCAATTTTTGATCCTGCTTTTTGTCGTTGTTTGTGTGACATGTATTTGTAGATTCAGGTTCGATTGTCCTTTGACTTTTAGATTGTTGCTTTTCCGCAGAATAAACCATGTAATTGGACGTATCATCTCTAGGAAAGCTTCCTAAATTCGACTCATACTTTTTAAAATAAGGAGTATATCGCGGATTCAAGGGAACTGCTTTCAAGCCGTTTAACACCAAGTCGTTCAACCAATTTCGATTTTGCTGCTTTTCATCAGCTTTCAGCGATAGCCATTTTGCTCCATTATTTTGTTTCCTTAAATAATGACGACGCATGATCAAGGTATACTTTATTGCTTTAAATAATAATACACTCAGAAATTTAAATGTAATTTCGAATTGATGACTAGAAACTGATGGGCAACTCTGTTGCCGCCAAACTTTTATATCGATACAGGGCAAATATTTGGCAAATCGATAGCTAAATAAATATCGATAATAGAGAAGCTCACATATACACACACACGCGCATGCAAAGAAATTGTTAAGTATACGACGGTACCGTTGCATACATTTCACTGTTAGTCCTGCGCGTTGGCCGTTGTGCGATAAAAAAGTAAAAGTGAAAATCAGGCCCTTGAAATTTGTGAAAAATTCATTAATAATGCATGATTAATAAAAATAAAATAAGTGTGCGTGTGTTTTGTTTGTTTTGAATAACCGTTACGAGTTGTGCGGTTTTGCCCGCGAGTTTTGTCATAAGACAGGAATAAAATCTAAGATTGTACCAGTTTTCAGTTTTGCGATTACTGGTGTGCTGTAATCTTCTATAATTGCGATAGCACAAATACACAGACACTTACGCACACACTCACACAGTCACACACAAAGCCACACTCACACACACATACAAGGTCCAAGACGCCCCCTCATTGCCCTTGAGCTGGCGTTGTAAGAGAAGCATTCGATTTTTCACAACAAGACGTGAATAACGCGAGAAAAAATAGAAAATAGAAATACAAATCGAAAAAAAAAACTAACCATAACGACTGACGCACGCGTTTACTAAATATACATAAATAATAAATTTATACAAGTACATAAATAAATACAAACATAGAATAAAAAGCAAATATATTGCATATCGGAAGCAAGTAGTAAGTAAGCATCGGAAATGGATGTACTCAATCAAATACTCAACATTAATGCTGGCGGTGCCTATGGCGGGGGCAAGGCTGGTGGCGCCTTCGATCCACTTACGTTCGCCATGAAACCTCAAGTTGTCATACGCGCCCTCTGCTGGGTAAGTCTGATAAAACACCCCTAACCCCATCCCCCTTACCTAACCCCTTAAACCCTTCTCTTACATACACTGATAAAAAAGAGTCAAGAATATACAGTTCTTTAAGTAAGAAATACAAATTTTGGGCTTGAGACCATTTTAAAAAAGACCAAGTTCTTATTATAAGAATATAAGTTCTTAAAATTTAAGTCCACAAATAACGAATAAATAAGAAAACTTTTTAAAATTTAAAATTTTTTGTTGTTTTATTTTTATAGTTACACATATTTTCTGGTTAAATTGGAATTCGAAACTATTGGATTTAATTAAATTAAAAAATATTTATACTTTCCTAACAATTTAACTTTTTGTTCTTATAAAGAATATAAAGAATAAGAACTGCGACTTTTAAAATTAATATTAGTAACTTTTGCCTAAAATGGTCTTATTTTGAATATAAAATATTTAAGATGAATGAAATTGAATTTTAGAAGTTGGTCTTTTTTGGCGTCTTTATTTTACATATATTAAATGATTTGTTTACTGAATATTTTGTAACAACCGTTTTTCACTGTATCTATTTCATTTAAATTTAAAACAAAGCTTAGCTTTTTTTTTTAATTTTAAAACATATTCAAACCAATTTGATCTTCATGTTAAATTCTAATAAAAGTATGTGGTTTTTTTTTTCTTCCACAAATTATTCAAATAGTATATTTGTGAGCTTTAGCTGAAAAGGTATCGCATAACGAGAAAATGTATGAATGTGTGTGTCAAGTTCATGTGGGAATTTTTTAAATTTGTGTTTAATGTTGTTAACTGATTTGTGATTTGTTTAGGCAGCTTGAAAGATGCCACTAGCTTGAAGGATTAAGTATGAAACAGCTGTACGGTTGATATTAAAAGTCTCACGACAATAAAAATGTGAACTTAAGGCCATAAAGTGTTAACCAAGTCCATATATAATGGCCAACATGTGCGTCATTGCCGTCAAGTAGACCTTAAGGCTAGAGTGAGAATAATGGTTAACACGAGTTTGCTTTTCATTTACGTTTAATGGCACTTTTACTGCTGACGGCACAAACTCGTACATACGTAATGATTCACAACAACAATAACAACAGTCAGAATGACAGCGACAACAGCAACTGTCTGTTGGCCAAGTTTATTCAAGGACCTGCTTTGTTATTGCAGTTGGCATTGCCTATCCCCGAGGCGCAACTTACACTGCACACTGACTAAACTTGGCCTTCGTTTGAAATTGGGTCACAAACCCAAATACGCTCTGAATGCGAGTGTGCGAGTCTCTCTCTATCTGTGTGTGTGTGTGTGTGTGTGTGTGTGTGTGTGTGTGTGTGTGTGTGTGTGTGTGTGTGTGTGTGTGTTTATCGGTGTACTTGAACTTCTGGTTTGTTGCACCTGCTCTTTAATATCAATATACAGTCAGTCAAGTAATTGTTTTAACACAAAAAAGTTGTATTTGTAACTTTTGAAATTAGTTAAACACCCCAAATTTATTTTTTTTTAATTGCTCTAAGAACTATAGCTAACTACGGGTAATAATAAGATCAGGATAATAATTAAAAACCAAGAAAAAGTTTTTAAGCAAAATTTTTATAAGAAATATAAGATAAGAAAAGTAATTAAAACCAAGTAAAAGTTTTTTTAAACTAAATTTTTGTTGACTTTTTTCATAATAAATATAAAATAAGAAAAACTATTAAAAACCAAAAAAAGTTTTTTAACAAAATTTTAATTGACTTATTTTACAATAATTAAAAGATAAGAAGAATAATTTATAACCAAGACAAAGATTTTTTATTTAATATTTTTTTGGATTTCTTTTATTTTTTTGCACACTTATATTTGTGAATTTTGTATTTTGTCAGAACAATTACTTGACCAACTGTATTTATGTATTTTTGAGTGGTTGGCACTTTGGGAATTCATGTGTATCACACTGTCTGCTGAAATTGTGTGTACAAGTGTTGAACATTGTATATAATTTATTTTGGTTGCATTTTGTTTGATTTGATGATTTCAGCTCTTTTCCATTGTGGTCTTTGGCTGCATATCCTCGGAGGGCTGGGTGGAAAAGGACGGCAAGGACTATTGTCTATATAATAACGATGGTATGGCCTGTAAATATGGCAATACCATTGGCGTTTTTGGCTTTCTCGCCTCAATGGGATTCATTGGTGGCGAATTTCTGTTCGAACGCATGTCATCGGTGAAGAGCAGAAAGCGTTACGTCATGGCGGACATGGGTTTCTCAGGTATGATAAACTCTCAACCGATTTGAAATCCATTATTTAAAAATTGTTATTTGAATTCTTCTAGCACTTTGGGCATTTTTGTATTTTATCGCGTTCTTCTATTTGTGGTCCCAGTGGAGCTCAGCACCCATGCCGCCGTATGGCATTGGTGCCGGAAGCATGAAGACAGCTATTGTCTTCTGCTTCTTCAACATCTTCAGCTGGGTAAGTCACTGCCCAGTTAACAAGCTTTTAATCAGGATTGAAAAAGATTTTTGCATTTTAGCAATTAAAAATATATCTGATTCCAATTTAATATACAAATTTAGTGCACCTACGTACCAATAATATAAAAATATAACAAAATAAATTTTAAAAATCAGAATTTTAATTTTGGAGTTACATTCAATATATAAATGAGTTGGCTCTCCATTCTTAAAACTCCATTCAAAAAATTGATTTATAAATATTTTTTTAGATTTTTATTACAAAAAATTAAAATAAATTGATTTATAAATATTATTTTAGATTTTTGTTACAAAAAATTAAAATAAATTATTAATTTAAATTTGTATTATAATAATTTAAAAATAATTTTTAATTTCAATTATTTTCATAAAAATTGAAAATAATAATTATTTGGCAATTTCTATTATAAAAATTTAAGAATAAAAATCCAGTGTAAATATCAATTCCATAAATATCCTTAGTATACGTCCTTTAAGGTCGTGTAATGTATCATATGATAAAGGATATTTACTAAATCTTTTTTATTCTATTAAATTTTTATCTTTCGATTTTTATAATAGAAATTAACAACTAATTTTTATTTTTGTTTTTTTTAATAAAAAAATTTAAATTAATTGTTATATTTAAACTTTTTTATAAAAATCAGTATTTAATTTTTATTTCATAATTTTAATTTTAAGAAATATAACTGTTTCGGTCCCTAATCTTAGCGATATTCATTTAAAATTTGTGCTACTTTGGATTCCAGGCTCTTTGTGCATTTATGGCCTATAAACGTTTTTTGATTGGCGCCGGCGATGAGTTCACCTCGGCCTTTGAGACTGACCCGGCCAATGTGGTGCATCAGCAGGCATATAGCTACTCCATGGACAACGACAATGAACAGTATAGCGCCTCGCCATTTGGTCAGCCGCAGCAGGGTAAGTTTTGTCGGTCAAGCAACAGTTTGTCGCATTTAACAATTGTTGCATTTCGTTTTTTTGGCAGGCATGGAACAACAGTCTGGCATGGAGTATCAACAACCCACCTACTAAGCGTATTTGTTAGCCTTCAATGCGGGCAAGTTGTACTCCTCCTCCGTGAGTGTGTGTGTGTGTGTGTGTGTGTCGACACACTTTTATTGGTAGTGCAAATGGCAAATACAATTTTTACACCAACTATTTACAACTATAGTACACATGTTGGCTTAACTTAATACACCGATGTCAAGCATATACGAACAACAACAAATAAAACACAAGAAAAAGAACAACAACAACAACAACAACAACAATGCCATGCATTTGCTTCAGCAAGGAAAAGGAGTTTTGAATAGCTGAAAACTGCTTAGTTTAAAAGCCCTATCCTTATACAGAATAATATTAATGATAATAATTTATAAGATAGCCCCTTAAGTTCTGTGTGCAGTTTTTTGTAGTGAAAATTTGTTGCAATACTTATATACGATTATGATGTATACAGATTATATATATATTATATATACTGCAAATACTATATAATTATGCTTTTAACGTTGTTAGTTATTTAGTGTATGTATTTGATTCATTATTCTTGTGCAAGACCCTGGCCCTCAATACTCAACTTTGGGTTTTGTTTTTTGGCTTGCTTACGATGACAATAGCTTGACAACAACTCGACGTATAAAAAAAGCAAAGCAAAAATGTTTTTTAGACAAATTTACACACCGTCGGTACACTAAAATGATATAGTAATTGACCCACACTAGTTAACTAGCAGACATCATAAAATACTGCTCAAAACATATCCATTTTAAAATAAATCTCTTCTACATACTTCTTTGATCTCTATTCGCAAAATAGTTATTTGTAGTGCCCGAAATCAGGATCCGTGGCCAGGGTCGCTTAAACTTAGCGCATTGATAGAAACAATAAAAATTCAACGCCAAATTGTAAATTCTAAAATCGAAAAAAAAAAAAAACAAACAATTGTTAAACTACAAATAATGTGTGAAAAGCTCAGCAAAAAGTATTTACAAATATATTATAACTGCGTTTTTGTCTTGGGGCAATTATATATTTCTGAAAGTATCCGATTTTTCTCAGGTTTTGCCGAATTCCAGGCCAAAAAGTTTGATTTTAAAATTTAAGTTAAGAGCCCAAACAATTGAATATCAGTATTAAAACAAGAAACTTATATTTGTTTAAAATTTAGTATTATTTTTTCTTTACTTTATAGTTGCATTACACTTAATTGTATTTTATTTTAATTCTTTTTTAAAAGTCCCAAGGCAATTGTTGGCCCAAATATGAAATGTATAGTAAAAAAATTGAATAAAAATATTCGTACTATGCAATTGAAAAATAACCAATATCAATGAATGTAAACATATTTAATAAATAAACGTAAATGTTTGTTTAGTGCAGCATAAAATAAAGGTAAACTACAAAAGTATTTGTTAAATAAAAAAAAAATATATACATATAAAGTACACTTACATAGATGTGTATATACATTATTTATTTGTGTATTGTATATGTACATTTATAAAAGCTGGCTATATTTATATGTATGTTGTACGTGCAAATGGCTATGCAAAATTAATAGATAAAAGGTCTGTTCTGAAATTTGAATTTATTTGAAATTCGCTGTAGGGAATAACTGCAAATCATTTAAATATTCGTATGAACTTTTACTGAAAAGTAAATATAATCGAGTTATGAAACGGCACTCAATTCCGCTTATGCAAATTTCAAACAATGTCGAAATTTGGAACGCTTTTAAAAAACAAAAGACAGTTCATGGGGAATTCTACTTGAAGCCAAATAAAACAACATTCAAATTCTCAGTAAATTTATAAATTATTTATGTAGAAATCGTGAGCGTTAAATAATTAAATAAAATTTATGCATTCAAGGACACACAAGTTGAGAAACAAATAATATTAATAGTAATTAATCGGTACAAAAGGCATCCTGAAATTGAAGCTAAATTAAAAATGTACTTGTTTGAAAATCATTGAACAATAATGTAATAAAACCAATCCCAACTAAAAAAAACCGAAAAATATTCAATAAATTATAACACATATTTTTAAAAACCAAAACAATTCACAGCAACTTAATAAGCTTTTTTTTATATAAAACTAAAGAACTTCTTGGTTGAGCAGTAATCTCAATCAAACTTACCAGTTGATCAATCCGCCAAAGATAACTCAGCCAAACAAACGGTGAGTAGATATGCAAAATTTTCAATAGAATAGTAATAAAACTGGGAAATAAAAAATCTATAAAGATCAACGATTCCTCCACAAATTTATGATTAATAGACTTGCAAGAAGTAAAGTACCACAGAAAAAAAATAATGAACGCGGTTAAACCACCTTTGCTATGACCATCATTAGCTTAAAAAAATATCCTCTAAAATCCACACTCCAAATAGAAAACGGATTATATATTTTTATAATTTCAGTACTCACTTTAAATACTTTGTATATTGTTTTATATAAAACATTTCGTTTTTCAAATACAAATTTATGAATGTTATATCCGAAAACAGTTAAATTTATATTGTTAGTTTGATGTTGTTTTCAAACCATATTTAAAAAGCTTTGCTCAAAAGTGTACAACAAGTCTGATTCTGAAGGCCAAACAGTTAATTTCATTTCTTTTAAGACAAATTGACTACACACGTTTCGCTACCAATTTCGGTTGCATATGAATGTGTATTTATATATATATATAAGTACAAATTAGCTGAAACGTGTGTTAGTCGATTGTTAACTTTGTCAGATTTTTTCTAATTTTCTTTTCATTCTTTTCTTTCTATACTAAAATACATTTTATAGATTTACTAAGCTTTAACTATGATAAAGCCTTATAAGATACGATAGATAGATAATGCTTTGTTGTTCTTTAGTTAGTTTCACATAATACAGTGGGTGTATAAATGTATCAAACATTGTATATTTAACCATTAGTGTTGTTTGCTCTACATCAATAATATAGATATGATTTTGTATAAAAATAATTGATTTTAGTGTTTAGTTATAAATTTTATCAGGAAATTATCAACATTAACTTTTACAGATTTATTTAATGTCGCTATATGGAATATATTTATGTTTTGTAAGTATATTAAATCAAATCTTATTTTCACCCTCAGCTAACCACTTGGTAAAGCAAATGCAGCTTTAATAAGTAGGTTTAATTTTAAATAAGGCTATATATATAAACATAAACACTGCCAATTCAATTGGACAATGGCGCAGCGAAACAAACACAATTATATACTTAATAAAAATTTTTGTTTCCACATAGAGCATAGAACGTCAAAACCCTAGAAAATCTCGTCTCATGAGGGAGTAGGTCTAGGTAACCACAGTAATATTAGTCCACACAATCATCTCCTCCAGAATGGATTATATTTCGAAGGCTTGTAACTGAAGAAATAGAAAAACGTCATTTAGATAACTTTGCTAATAAAGCAGAAATAAAGTGTTTTACTAATTACTTAGTTCTTCACGCTTTTATTTCGTTCTTGCTCCCGTTCCGACTCCTTTTCCGTCTCCTTTTCAACTTTGTACCTCTTTACAGCAGCTATCAGCGCTTCTGGTAGCTTATAAGAGCCCGCTAGCAACTGCAGCTCTTGGTCAATATTATCTTTGCTGCCCATAGATTCTATAAAATCGGTTTTCATTTGTGCTGGAAGATCCGGCAATTCCACGTTGGAGTCGCTGGTAGAAACTGACATGGGTAAGGGCGTGGGAGTCGGTGTCAGAGATGTATTGGAAATGGCATCAATATCGTCCTCGAATTCTGCATCAGCTGCTTGCAGAATAGTCAGGATATCGGTTGGAGTTTCCTAAATAAAAGAAATAAAAAAAATATTTTTAAATAATGTAATGTTATTATATTCTAGCCTATCTTAAATCTCCTATCCCAATTACTGAATATTTGTTGACCATATGGGCCATCATTTTGATTATGCCAACAGGAAGCACAATATGCCAAATTAAATTTTTATGGAGTACTAAGAATTGTCTAGAAGACAACAGCAAAGACAAAAGACGTTTCAACCGGAAACATTTTATTATTTATCCTAAACGAATCGAATTCTGTAAACATCTAATTACAGTAAACGCTTCACAGAGGAATTAATTTTGATTTTATTAACGTTTATAATTTTAGTCGTGTTAACAAATTAAAATATTATTGTTTAAAAACGTTTATGTATTCTAGAATAATATTTGCAATAAAACAATAACAACTTGAAATATAATGAAAATAAAATTTTTTTAATTTTAGATTTTTGCAGTATAATGTCGAGAGTTTCATTTATCGAGCGTTCATTGTAGTTATTATTTGTGAAAATTTGTTAATTTGTTTACAACGAACAACACTTATACTTGTATGTTTACGTTTCCCAATAATAGTTTGTATGAATATACAAATGCGTGTTGTTTATACTTATTTCTTGCTGTACATTTGTTTACATTAATTAATTAGCAAATGGGGGCGGGATTAAATTACCTTAAGTGCATCAACTCGCTGACGTTCATGCATTGCACTCAAAAGCTCACGTAGGTGTTGATTCTCTTTGCGCAAACGCTCTCTTTCAACATCGCGTTCATTAATTTTGGGCTGTAGTAATAAATGAGAGTTTTTAATTAAATAAATTAAGTGTACTTAAAGATTATGTATTTTTATTTTCAACTTACCAAAAGTAGCGAAATTTGCTCATTGAGGACATTAACAATGCCGCTAAGAGCATGACAAGGTACGCTTGGCTCTAGAGAGCTAGCATGCTGTATTCGATTGAGTCCACATAGAGTTCCGCCAGTTCCCACAGCAGTAGATGACGAACTAACCACTTTTTCCTTGACAACACCAACACTTGTTAATGGCAGCAATGCTGCAGTCTGTGTGGAGTTGTCAATCATGGATAATGTGGTGTGGGCTTTGTTAAGTGCAGCCTGTTAAAAGTTTGATGATTAATAATGTTCATCAGTATTAAACGTAAAATTTTGTATTGATTTAATATATATTTGTTAGCTTTAACGCGTATTCGACTATAGCCTTTCCGACAAGTTTAAAATATTAATAAACAGAGGTCGCAAATATTGCTCGACAGTTTCAGATTGCATATCTAATAAGAGTTATTAATGGACACACAGAACAAAATGCCACTATGCTATTGCTTAACATCTAAAATTACTTACCAAAGTGTCATACACATCATTGATTTCAATGTGACCACTTTTGTCACCACTTTCCGCTCCATTTTGATCTCCATCGACTGCTGCTTCAGTGGCCGATTCCAAAATCTTCGTTGATACTTTTGGCTCAGTTTCGGCTTCTGTTTCCTTTTCTTGCTGTGCCACCTTTGGAGGAGCTTCAAGTATGGGTTCGACCTCTGGTATCTTTGATTCTCCCTTTTGCAACTCATCGGCGGATTCCTCGGGAATGCTATCGACACTAATAGTGCTCTGTCGTTTGGTTGTCTCCGAACTGTTTGTGATGTTGCTTTCGGCGGGTGGCACAACTGCAAATTTGAATGATGCAAGTGGTGCAGAGACATCTGGGGACTTTGTTGGTATTGCGGGCAAGCGCAGCTCATCAATCTCACAATATCCATCGTCATCCTCATGTATGGCGACCTCGATTTCCTCAATTTCAGCTGCCTTCTGCTTGGGTATCCGCTTCAACTGTGGCGTTCGCTGTTGACCCTGGGCTTGTTGTTTGTTCGGTGGTGGCAGCGGAGGTGGTGGAGATCTGGTCGCTGTTGTCCGCCGGGAACGATCTTTATCATGACAATGATCACACACCGCTGTGGATACGGCTGAGATTTCCCTTTCCGGCGACACATGCATGTAATCATTTAATATCTTTGTCAGTATCCGCACTTGATCGTAAGCAGCCAATGCAATATCAGCGCTGTCTTTGGGTGCTTCTGGCATCATTGCAATATCGACAATCTCATTGAAATGCTCAACTGGCAAGCGAAAGATATCACATATAATTCTCTGTTTCTCTATTAAGCCATCACGAATGGAGGCGTCCAAGCGACGTAATCTCTCACCCGGCGTCAGCACCGGCTCCGCCGTGTGAGCCGGACTAATGCTGATCTGAATGGCTGTGGGATCAACCAGCGGTGACTGCATTAACAATGTTCGTGTATTATTTGAGTTATTGGAACAAACGATGCTTGCACTGTCACGCTTCGACTGACCTCCAACTAGACTGTAAGTTGATGCACGCTCCTCATTTGAGTCACCGCCGCCTCCGCTTCCGCCTCCGCTATTGTTGTTGTTGGCCTCCCGTGCCGATTGTGTGTGTCGCAACACAACGGGATTCATGTCCTGCCCAACATTTGGATAGTTATTGTTGGGTTCTCCGCAGCTGCGCGTCGACATTGTGCGACTAACTGATGCTCCAGCAGCATCATTTTGGCTAAGACGCCGCTTAGCCGTTATATTATAATAGCCAGAATTATCACTCTGTGTGCTCTCCCGTCTCAAGTTGTTATTCAACTGCATCGCACCCATTTCACAATTATTACTTGCCGTTGGCGCTGGCGTAACTACTGCAATTGGTAGCATCGGTGCCAATGGCGTTGTGGTAACAGTTGCTGTCACACTTGCTGGCTGAGTACGATCTGGTGTTGGATCCACTGACTCCTTGTTATGCGATTGCGGTAAAGTGGCAATAATTGGATCATCGGCGACAGCATCTTGACTATTAGCGTTCTTTGATCGGGGCTTATACTGCTGTGCAGCAGCGTCAGAAATGTGTTTAAACCATCTGCAAAAAAATACAAAAAATTAGCACAGGTTTATCTCAATATTAGGCATTCTAATTGGGTTCTTAAAATCAAAATTTACACATAATCGAAATATTTAAAAAAAAAAAAAAAAATAGGTACATTTAATAAAAAAAAACAGTAAAGGTCATAAAGTTACTATAGCTTACTTAACAATTGAAGTAATGTTAGTTCTACAATTTTTAGAATTAACTTAGGAAACTAATTGAAATATTTGTGCATTCGCATTTTTTTGCTCATTTCTAAAAAGAAATTTATGTCTACAAGTTTTATGGTATCTATGATCATATTAGGGAAATGTGGATGTCTCCTAACTAGTAAAAAGTTAAAAATCAATCAAAGGAGTAAAATTGTATAAATTGATAAATGATATAAAAAAAAATATTACTATGTTTTCTTCAAAATAAATTGAGAAACTGTGCTATGTACATATATCCTAAATATTTCTTCTTTTTTATTCTATTTATTTTCTACTAATTAAAAAAATAAGATACAAATAAAATTTTTTAATTTATTTTGCTTTGTATGCTTTCTATTAATAAATTACTTCTATACTTATTTTCGTAACCGATGTATATACTGCGGGTATTCATGAAAAGTTTAGGAGGTTTACGTGACATTTACGACATTTTGTAAATACCCTAATTGTGAAAATTTTTACATGCTAATGACTACAACGCATAACTGAAATGCAAAATTTAAAGCGGAAATAATGAGTAATACTCAAAAATACAATACATTGTTGTTGACGGAAATTCGGTATTTATATACATATAAGAAAAAATATGTGTACGTAATTTTGCTTGCATTAAAAAAGAACTGTTTTTATTCAGAAATAATGCTAAAATATCTTAAAAACCAGGATCACGAACCCAATACAGCGATAAGATCTTCTGCTTACATATTTATAGTTATTAGTATATATTATATCTTTCACCTGGATACCAAAGAAGAGCGGCGAATATTGGGCTTGGGTATGACATTTGGTTCACTGCCTCCAAAATTAAAGATCTCATTAAAACTGCCCCGACGACGTTTATTCTTTGTTTTGCTTAGATCTTGTAGGGAACTCGGATTTTGTTTGTTCGATAGTAATGATAGGCCGCCATTACAGAGACTTTTACGGCGTAGGCCACTTAACGTGTCGTCCGGCGACAGAAAACTCATCTCAACAACACGGTACAACAGACTAATAGAATAATAAATATAATAAAATTGTTGAGATATTTTCAAGCAGTTTCATTGTCACAACCAAACTCCGTTTACTTCCCTATACATACACACATACATTACATACATTGCAAGATGTCAATTCGTTAAGATAGTTGTTTGTTGGGGCTTTTGATGACAATCAGTTTGTTGCATGTAACTTAAGTCGCCTCATTGTGCAACTTTTACAGACTCCATTACAAAAGGTTTACTATATACAATATGTATATGAGTATAATTTATGTATTGTAAGACTATTGTATACATTCTGATAAAGGGCATACGTCCAGCTGTTTGTATAATTGTAATATAATATATCTACACTGACAAAAATCAGGTGTTTGTTCTACTTAAAACGAAAAATTTGGCGGTATAGTAATTCAATTTGACATTTGTTGCTTCTAAAGTAATTAAACTGAAATGTCCTCTTTAAGAGCATAATAAATAATAAAATTAGAAAATTGTTGCAACATTGTTGATGTAACACATATATGTATATATGTTATATACATGAAAACTTCGCAAATTAACCAACAAGGAAATGGATATGCCATTAAGCTTCATTAAGTTTAATTATATATATAAATAATTGTCTAGATGTACATATAGGTATGCTATAAGGTCAAGAAATACATTATCCTATGCGGGGCTAAAAGAACTATTTCAAATTCTTTAACAAAAAAATAGATAAATATGTATGAAAGTACGAGTATGTATGTATGTATGTAAGAGTATATTACTAAAAGACCCAACTACAAAATGAAAATATTTCCGCTGAACACAACACGTTTTGAGTGGGGGGAAAACACGCACACGCGTTGAACACTATACGCAAACTGAGAAGCGCAAACAACGCGAACAACGAACAAAAGTTAGCAGAATCTCAACACAATATCACCCCATAGACCATTCATTATAGCCGATGCGCGACACGTTTGGAAAAGCTCTCGCTTCCTCCGACAGGCGGTCTGCGGTTGGCATCTACCACATATGCACATACATACACATATACATGTACATATGCACATGTACATTGATACATGTATGCATGTGCTTGATGACACCATGATACTTCGGCTTTTACGCGATTTTCCCTGAGGTCATGTTCGAGAGAGCGACAGAGTGAGAGAGCGATAGAGCGCAACAGAGAGAGGGAGAGTACAAAGGAAAAAAAAAACAATAACTAACTCTACTGGTGACGAAGACTTTATACCCTTACAATTACTTTGTACACAAAAATACTCAAAATCCCTACTTGTTAAAGAGTCTTATATATATATTCTTTCTCTTTTCAAATCAATCTTACGTTGAATTTTAGACAGTAAATTACAAGAATATCAATACCATCGAAATTGGCTAAGATATAGCTTATATAGATCATTCTATAAATTCTCTATTTTTAAAAACCTTATGCTTGCCTGCACAACTTGAACATACTTTCCTTTACTCAATAAATGGATACAGGCAATACAAATTTTATTATATTTAATAAAAATCTTTATACAAATATTAATATTAATAACAAATATGAAAATCATGATATAAATAACATGCTGCGCATTTTATGGCAATGCAGAGTATACAAATGTTACTATTATATTTGAAATAAAGGTCTATACTAATTTGATTCATTTTACCGCTAGTAGGCATAACATTTTATCTGACGACTTTGAAATATCTCATGTGGTTTTGTCCTTATTCGGCATTTTTAAATTAGCTTTCAATAAATCTGTTGTACAAGTTAATATGCCGACTTCAAGTAGTATTGCCTAAAGCGGTACAAATAAATGCGTAATTTTTATAGTAAAGCCAAAATAAAGTGCATATGCCGGGCAATGCTATTTTTAAACGAGCGGGGTTGGAAAGCTTGCAAATTATATAACAACCTTGTAATGTCAAAATAAATTATATTCTTTGTAAAACAAAGAATATTGGAGATTTAATTTTAACTAGTAACAACAATTCCCAGCATTTTGTATATTTTATATTTTGAATTTTCGATCTAGATATTAATAAAACGTGTAAGATATAACAAAAATTAAAAGAAAAAATATAAACATACTTTTACTACTTAGTAAAAAATATCCAAGAAATTTATTCAATATCCCTATTAGCTCTCTCGTGCTCCAAGTAATTAAAAAAAGGGTATTTTGTTCGGCATATGTATATAGTAAATGCATATAAAGGGCAAAATGATTCACATCTATAATACATATATATATTTCACTCGCAACCAAGTGCAGTCTTTTCAATATACATATATCCATGTATAAATATATTATAAGTATAAATACATCTTTGTTCAACAATAAATATACATAAAGTATACTATATATTTAAAACGAATGAATGAACTTTTGGAACTTTTACCCTTGCTATTGGGTATAGCCAACTTTTAGCCATTTCATTCTTACAAAATACTTTTCTGCACATGTTTATACACACATATATAGTTTCAGTAAATAATCAAGAGAAAAACACTTACGTTTTACACTCAGAGCTGCTGGTCGCTCGCAGCTCAAGCATTTGTGAGGTCTTTGTCTTGATTAGAAAGAACGAGTTCTTGTCCGCGGCTTCCTGACGCACCAAAGTCTCCGAATCGATGCTCATAATGGGACTAACTGGCTTATTGCTGACGGCTAGCGGCATATGTAGATTCTTTAGTAAATACTTATCGTCCTGTAACAAAAAGTTCATATGATTATTGCAACAAATAAAAGAAACTCTCTATTTGATTTACCTGTTTTGTAAGCAAAACAATCATGTTTTCAAAGAGCAACCCATGCAGCTGTATACTGGGATTCTTTTTCATTGTCAAATTACCATCATGCACTAAACGATGTTGTGTTAGATCAAGCTTTTTGAATTCCTCTTTATCGTACGACGACTTGTCCAATTTGCGTTGAATGTTTTGTAGTCTGTGAAAAAGTGTTGGAAATATTAAGAGTGTTTATCGAACTAAATGTAGTATGTTATATTATACTAATCAGGGGCGGGTAGTCAAAGAGTGCAATCAAGCCATTACATGCCCTCTGCTGATGTATATGTTATATTTAATTTAATAGTGGAACTTACTTGTGAGCATCCTCGGCCGTTTTAACAGCTTTGTTAACCTCGACGAGAATTTTCTTCGAGGACTCGAGGGCGCGTTGTATGGCCTCTGCTTCAGTTGTGTTCTCAGGTAGCACTCGAAGAGTAACCTTGTACAAATTTTCAAACAATAGTGGATATTTGGTAAGCCGCTGTAATACCGTGGGCAATAAATCCTTAAGCTCTAATCGACGACAAGCCTTATGTGACTCAGATTTCCTAAGCAATTTCTGTAGCTGCTCATCCTTATGTCGCTTCTCTTTGAGACCCTCAAGTGCAATTTGCTGACGGGCACAAAACTGAGCCGCATGTTCACAAAGATTTTCACCATGTTGTCCATCAAACATTTCTGAAAGTAGATCTCCCATATATTGCACAACGTGGTTATGTTCGATTCGACGTTGTTTTAGCTTTTGCTCGAAGGCACCATGAAGCTCACGCAATGATAACAGTGCAGGCGGAAATAATAACAATAAATGATCTTGCGAGAGCAAGCCACTGTCATAGAGCGGCAAGAAGAACAGACGATCCAGCAATCTAAGAGTACGAACATGATTGCGTTCCGTTTGATAGATCTCTGTGAATGTAACAAAAATAAAACTGATCAGTTCTAGACTCAAATACAGCTAGATCTCAAATGAATCTTACCATTAATAATTTCCTGACGTTTCTTTTCGGCATCGTTTAGAGCTGCAAGTATCTCAACCTTTACTACAGAACTCCAGTCGGTCTCATTCAAATCATCCTCATCATCGCTCTCAAAATTCCATTGACGCTGCAACGGCGGTTGCCCGGCATTCCAGAAGCTGGCATTACTTGCACTGCTGCTACTCCCAACGCTGCCTTGAAATGAGTCCTGTTGACTGTGCAGATTTGCATTCTGTTGAATTATCAGATGCGGATGCTGGTGGAGATGTGATGTACTGGATATGGCGTGTGCTCCAATCGTTGCTCCCGAAATACCGCCAGCAACCTGTTCCATTGAGATGCTTGGACTATCAAAGCCATTTTCGGAAGAGAGACTAGAATTTGAACTTCCCGTATCATTGGAATTTGTAAGGCCCAGATCCGGTTGATCATCGCTGTAAAATACATTCGGTTTTATTGACTTATTAGTTGAGTTAGGCAACAAACAATTAATTTATTTACGCCTGCGATTGATTGACTGGCTGATTGGCAATCAATACACAGCTGGAAATTACAAGTTTTTACTGCAGCTTTCTTCTCAGTACTGAAAATGAATTTTCCACACTGTTCTATATGTAAAATGTCAACTACAATTATGGAAAATAGATTTTCATGCGGCTTCTTGTATAATCCCGATTTGACAAGTTTATTAATGTAACTCATTCTTTATTTATAATGGCATACATGAAAATGTATTTCATAAGTATAGATAACATAGTAATATCTGTGTAATAGCTAATCCAAAAAATGTCCTCACTTATCATAGCTATGTCCAAGTATCTCTTTGCAACTTTTACTACGCGTATAGCGAGCCTTGCTCTTCATTATGAAAAGTTTTTAAAATATTCTTTAATTGTTATTGGGGCACAGTTGAAGTACCGTTCTGGCCGAGTTTAGAGCGAATACTGCCACTTAAAGTATATATACCAAAGACAGGTGCAGCCAGTCAATATGTCTAACGCATATATTGTTGATTTAAAGCCAAGGGACTGCCGGCGGTAAAATAATATCAAGATAGAACGAACCCCCACAACAACAATGACAACAGACAATTCAGCAAGTCAAACAGTCTACCAATGAGACGGAAATATACTCGTAATTCTGAAATGATAGTTATACGTTGTCCTGCATTATGCCGTCAGTATCAAGTCCATGACCCACTATAGAAACGACCCTAAGAGGTACGCTAATTTAATTGATGTCATTGCAGGTGGTTCACTGTTCATAGTGCATTTAATTTCCAAGTTAAAGGTTGTTGCAAGTCCCACAAATGGAATAAACTTAAAGATTGCCATACTCGATGATGAATTATTAATTTAGTTCTGCGTATATTATTGTCAAATGGAATTGAAGACAGACAGAAATGGAGAACAAAAAGATTAGGTAGAAATAGAAACACTGACTGCTCTTGACATATGTTTTCCTAGATTCTTAAAGAATGAAATTTTAAATAGGGTTAAATTCATTACAGAGTCAACTACAACTCCTCTTGTTGAAAGATTGTGATTTTAAAATACTTTTATTAACAAGTTTGCTATTGCTGCTAATAAGTTTCTAGTAATATAAATATTTTGCTTACGTATTTCGAGACGATAAACTCGGATCGGAGGTTTTGCGGCGACTATTGCGATTTCGCTTGTTCGACAAACGTTCCTTGTAAGACTCCGATCGATTAACAGAAACTGGTGCACTTTTGTGTTGGGGATGAAAGCTGTAAAGAAGGAGTCGGAGATAATGGTTAATCAGTTGAATAACACATTTGTTAAATGCAAAATTTACCTATCCCTCCGGACATTGCTCTCAACTGAATCTGGCGTATGCAAATCGCTGTTCGCTGGCAAACCGATTGCACCTGTCAATGAATTTGTTAAAGTTCCAGATCCCGAACTTGTTGTAAGATCTGGGAAACCACCACTGGCACCACTAGCACTATCCGAATTAGCGTTGTTTACGGCGGGAAATGAATTGTGCAAATCGCTGCTATTCAGCAGAGATGTATTACAGGATGCATTGCCGTTGGAGCGCAGGGATACGTTCACATCCGGCCTGCGATCCGAAGGTTGGCGAACAATTGAAGATGAGTGTACACGATCTATAAATAAAAGAATTATTTGAAATAAGTAAATCAATGGTAAATACATTTAGTTGGATTGTGTCAAGGACTAAGTACAAAACAACAAAGAATAAAAAGTGTATTGTGGAGTAATTAAGGAAATTTCCACCTGCTCACCACCACAATGCTGTTTATAGGTTTCAGCCTTGTCACCTGTTCCACTATCTGTCAACGTGATCTTGTGTTTCTTCTTTATCTTGGCTGCAACTCGCGATGGGAATGATATTTTGCTTGATTTTGGCAATTTAGGGCTCTCTAAACTCGATGGGTTATCAACAAAATCACCATCGTGACTAGCTTTCTTTACCAGTTTCACTCTTCTATCGGCCTTGGCAGCATCTGAATCTTTTGGTAGATCTGCCAAAGCTTGTATCACTGGCGAATTTATAGACGCACTCTCCGACATGGACTTTCGCCGGATAAAGGCAAAGTCATCTGTTCTAAGTAACTTTCTATTGCTTTTTATAAACTTGACAATTGTCTGTAGATTAATTGTGTGCTTGGGTTCATTCTCAATAAATGTTGGTTTATCTTTCGACTTGTTTCTTTTCAATTGAATTATGGTGCCACAATCATCCGAATCTTCATCTGATCCTATATCGATTTTCTTCGTGCTACGGTTCTTTGCGGGGATTACTTTAAGACCCACAGACTTGGCATCGCAAACTTTATTCTTAGAGGAGCTCTTCTCAATCCGATTATGTTTATATTTGGGATCGGTAACCAAAACACGCGATTTACTTGCTGATCGTATTATTTTCTCTTTATTATTGCCTCGAACATCGACATCGTCAGTAGAATCATCGCTATCGTCATCACTATCAGCATTACTCTTATATGTCTTCATTTTGTGCAACTCAAATACTTGATAATTATTGTGATTAACTCTCTTAGTACGCCCTCAATCATTTATCATGTACCATTATCTGACATGTGACTGACGTTCCATTAAAATTCGCTCTTCCGTCTACAAAATAGTTTGTTTTTAGTGAATAAATTACGTTCTCCTTTTGTATTATTAAATAATATAAATGGTGATTTGGTTCGTTGCAATTATCTATAAATCCTGAAAATTTCAGAATATTCGTATAACAAATACAAAAATTATTAAGCTAATGACTGAAGCGTATAGGTTTGTACTTGTATGTATGTTTATCTGTCTTCTAAATATGTGAATTTAATGTACGTGAATACGTATGTGTATACATAGGCAAATGTATTTGCACTTGTGTACGTACATTTCGATGGACAAATATAAAAATAGCTTTTGTGTAAAAATGCAAAAAGTATTTAAAAATTTTACGTTCCTGTGTTTATTTCTTTTCATGAAATGAGGTCGAAAATGCCTTTATAAACACATTTGGATTTCATCAATTCAATTTATGAGCGTTGATTAGTTAATAATAGAAATTAGATAGATATTTGTATTTTGGATTGATTTGTGGAATGTAATTGTGAGTAGTCATGGCAAACAGACTTGGAGATGCTCTTTAAAGATAAGATAAAAATATATTATTTTTATCATAAATCACAACTATGTATATCAATTAAAATTGATAAGTTAATACAGACGAAGATTCCATTATTTATGAATTTGAGTTGTTTCCTGTTTTATTGCCAATAATAGTGAAATGACAAACATATTTAAGTAAATACAAACATTAAGCTCCTTAATGAGTAAACAAAAGCGTAAACAAATATCTCTTATTAAAACAATGTTTTCTTTTTTATTGAGCTTCAGAGCTTATTGAGCTTCTTTTTCTTTCAGTGGAAATGCATTTAGTCACACTTTTAAATACGTCTTATTGTCGTTTTTATTGACATTCATTTCTCTCATTATTTGCTTTCACACGCTTTTACTTTAACTGTTCTTAGTCACTAGGAAACAATTTTACAGCAATATTTTTAATGCATAGTATATGGATAAGAGAATTTTGGCAAAGCAATTGAAACTGTAAAGGCAACCGACATTCAATGAATATCAGTTTATTTTTCTATCGTCGATTGATCGCACATCATCAATAATATATTTGTTGCTGATAGAAAATTACACAATCGTTAAGAATAAATTTGTGTGCTTCATCGAGCGACCGAAAGCACAATACTAAAGCTAAAATGTAAAATCGAATAGAAAAGCTTTTTGTTGTGCTCACAGACAAACGATCTCAATCAAAAGAAGAAGATAGAGCGAAAATAAAAAAAAATTATAAAATATTGGTTTGTGACAAAGCTTTACGAATAATATTGACGCAAGCTTTGAAAAGCTCGCACATGTCGATAAACTGTAATTGCTATTTGCTGTTTATACCCTGTAACCAGAAAACAGGTAGATTGGAAACAACATTTTAAATACAAATAATTGTATAATAATAAATGGTAACTCTAACGATAGAGAGGCCGAAATGCCACAAATATAACTAATTAATATTGGATAACTGGGTTCAATTCTCTTACACCGTTAATGTTACCATAAATGTATTTTTAAGTTCAAAAAGAATAAATCATTGTAATCATTCCCGTCAAATAACAAAAAGTGTAATTGTAACTAAACGACAAGTTTTGGGTATTTAACATTCATAATTAACACAACTTTCCTTACTTTGCCCTCTGGAATGTTTTTTGAAAATTCGATAAAGAACGTATGTTTCTGATTAACTTTGAAAATATTAATTAAGTAAATCGAATAAAGTTAAATGCCTTCTCCTTGCAACCTTGAACCTTGTGTTTTATACCCAGGGATGGATTTTTTGAAAAGCTGTCATTGTGTTGATGCAGTCGCTGTCTGACTACGTTGAACCCCTCGTTTTCTAGAAATTTTCCGCTTACGTCATAAAAGTAAACCATGACTGTGAGTTCATTGCCAATCAGACGACAGGACAAATAATTTTATCTAATGTGTGTATATACAAATAAAGATGTATGCCCTTTTAGGAGGGGTCCAATTCATTTTGTTTATTGTTTAAAATATATAATATAAATCCATTTATATATTTAGTTATTTGTTCAACTACACCTATAAATGTTTCAAGCCTTTTGCGTTATTAACATCATGAAATATAGCTCATACAACTAACAAATTAATCAATGAATTCGCTTATCACTCACCTTGACCTCCCCATGAAAATAGACGTTTAATGCTGGAATTGCGTCGCACCGCAGGCGCTACTAAAACGTGTTTGCTATCCATTTATTTAGTTTGACACGCGCAAGTCAATTTACTTTAACATTTTCTAATTTCACTCTTTTAATCATGTTAAGCTCAACATCAGATTAAATCCAACATTTTATTGGCAGTTCAACTTTGTTAAATTGTTATTAATCACATTCTCCGATGCCCCTCGAATGGATAATATAGCGCATATTAAACATAAAGCCTTATTGATTTCATAAAATGTATTAAAAATATTATACGAACATAGAGATGTGTTTAAGTTTTATCTGGTTAATTGAAAAGTTCTCAACAAACATTTTTCACATTCGAACTGCAATTGTTGCTATCTTTAGATATATTTAAGAAATTTCAGAATAATACACATACGCATACAGATGTTTGTAGATGGATGGCCACAAGAGTAAACACATTGGAAATATTTCGGAATCACATACACATCGTATTCGTAAACACACACAAACGTACATATGGCTTAAATGTTCATTACTGCAATCTAAAACACGAAACATTTGATTTCAATTGCTTCTACGTTGCTGAAATATACTGAAAAACAATATAATTCTGAATCACAGACAAACCAAAAATGTGTTTTTATCTTTGCGTTTTTAAAATAAACAACAACAACAAAATAACATACTTATAAAATGGAATTCAATTTCTTTTATCAGGAAAGCTTGTTACCCTTATATATATATGCATATACAAAGATAGAAGGCTGTTGAACCAATATTGCTTAAGCATGATGAGAATAATTCAATTGCTTCAAATAACACAAATATTAAAATATTATTTGGGATACGTAAACTCACGAAAAATAAAAAAAAAAAACCTTGACACAAGGTGAACGCATACTTGAAGGTGTATTATGTGTGCTTAAAATATTTTATAGCCATCGGAGAAATAACACTGAATTTGTACATGCATTTATTCAATATATTGAATAGTTTGACGAAGTTAAAAAGTGATAAAAGGGTATAGATTAGTCGCGTACACATAGACACAAAATATGGAGCGTCTTTTACTGGAACTTCCCTAGGTCGAATTTGTTTATAACACGACCAAAAAAATTGTATAGCATTTGCGATTAGAATTTAAACTATATATTTTCGTAAAAATTGTTGTATTTTTTTTTTGTTGTTTTGGCTACCATCTGCATTCAGTTCCGTTAGCGTTTCGTTTATAAACAGGCATACATATGCCACACAAGAGCGAGTATGTATATGAGTGTATGTATGTTATCCATTTTAGATAAACAGAACTTGACTTTTGCTTTTATTGTGTTTACCACAAATTCATTGTCAGTCCTAATTTATTTATACACAAATGTAATTTTCATATACACTAACTAAGAATCAAAAAATAATATTAACACTTTAATAATGAATCTATCAATCAAGACAATCGGGCAGTTATTTTGTTTATTATTTGTTTAGTTGCACAACACCATTTTTATGAATGAAATACATATATTTATTTTGTAGTTAAGTGGAATATTACATATATTAATATTTGATTATTTCGAAATGAAATGCGGATAGAAACACGACCGCTCATAACAAGAACTAAAAACGGAATGAGCAAAGATTCCCGACACTCAGACATGAAAGCCACAAAAAATCGGAGATCGTCTAAGTTTAAACAAATTGGCCTTTCAGCGTTCGCTGTTCATTTTCCGCTCGCTTTTCATTTAACTGATCATTTAAAATGTTCAATTGTATTTAATAACAATAAAGAGAGTGGGAGAGAGAGTTGAGTGTGTTCGACTAGCAGATGCCCTTTATACAGTCACACGCTGCTTATCTTTCTAGTTTCTTGTATAACTTTATTGTTTATAATCCAATCAATAGTCAATTTATAGTTTCAATAAAAAGCGCGGTAAAACATGTGTGTAATTTCAAGGTTTTATCTTTGAAATTCCATTGCCTGGGGAGGTGTGACTCGCTTATATTTATACATTCTTTTTTATGAAAACGAAGAATAACTTCTGCATCTAATTCACATGTTTTAATTTCAATATACCCTTCTTAAAGACTTCTAATGGGTATAATAAATAAACAATTGAAATGCTCACTGTGTGAAGCTATTAAGCATATAAAATGCATTTATCATTGCATATATAGAAGATACACAAAACGCCTGAACTTACCACTGCTTAAATCTGCATCCAAATCCTCATCCTGGCGAGCGCGCTTTTCATCTGAAACAAAAAGAAAAATAATTACAAAATGTTTAAGTAATTTTAAGTGTTTCTGTTACTCACTTGCTATAAAATCACTTGTTCGAGGCCTGATTTTATCCATGAATTTACTAATTTTATTATCGTTGTGCGGGTGTCGTTTTGCTTGGGGAAGTGGCCCGGGACAGGCTTCGTCTAAAACTTTCGAGCATGGACGGTGAATGTTTAATTTACAGTCTGAAATGTAAAACAAACCAAAAAAAAACAGTAGAGAAAAATGCATCGATCATTGCAAGTTAATATATGTTTAATAACATGTTTACTTACCTGTGCAATGATAACCTTGCGGGCTTACACCCCATATAATCGTTTGACAATGATTACAATGCGTCACTTCGTAGTATTGACGTAATACTAACGGATGACCCCGTACCAACATCTAATCGAAATAAACAGTAGAAAGACACATATTAGATGAAAGCAGCACAGAAACTATGTATTTAAAGTATAATTAAAGCTCTTGTTACAAGTTGCACATGGTTGCACATCGTTATAGAACACTACAAGTGTTAAATAGTCAAGCCTTACAGCACCATTTTGTTTGTTATTTGGAATGGATTGGACATGGATTGATGGTAACTATCAATATCATTTCTGATAAAAAAAAAAGTGTAAAAAAACTAATGCTTTTTCAAATGGAATTTGTCATTCTTTATAAAAGAAAAAAAAATATATAGAAATAATCAAAATAGAAATTTAAAAAAATTACTATAGCATAAAAGAAAACTTGTGCTTCTCATATATATGTAAAAAAAAAAGTGGTATAGCCACCAAAAAGAGAGACTAGTTATCATCCTGATAGTGCATTTGTAACATCCTGTTATACTACTAATCCATAAGGTTAATAATGTGAAAAACGAACCTTTCGATTTTTGCCCATTAGACGTGATTTAAAACTCTTTTCACGACTCACAAAATGATGAACACGGTCCACAATGCTATTTGGATGAGAACGGGTTGTAAATATCCGATGAATCACCGTTGACAGTGCAGAACATAAGGCTAGTCTCCGAGCATCTTCTTGTGGCAAATCCTTTTCAAACTCGTCACTAAAAAATGTAAAAAAAAATTAGAGTTACTTCATGCTAATATAGTTTTACCCGGATTCGGACTTACATTAAGCCCTGCAGGTTGGGCATCAAATATTTGTCAACGATCTGTTCCCGTTGCTTGTCACCCTTTGCTTCAGCTAACTTATCATCGGTTGGTCCATAAATGGTCCCTAGACCGGCAGTGCGCTTCTGCTGGAATTCTCTAAGCTGCTCGCTGATCAGATCCTTGGCGCGTTTGCGACTGCGTAGAAAGACAGTTCGCAATATTTCTACTTTGTCAAATTCCAATTGAAGGACGTTGTCTACCTCCCTGGCCAAGGATTCGTCTTGGCGATACCAGGACAACGGTGCACGAGGCACAAGAAAAGTTGAGTGTATTTCATAGGCCCATTTCCGCATATCCTTCGAAGTACCCTCTTTGTACAACTCAGTAATTAGGTAAAATAAAAGTGGTGCTGGCTCCGAGTTCGATAGAACGTAGTTAAGAAAGACCGCTAGGAAAACAACATTTTCGGCTTCAAGCAGACGAGTTAAATTGTTAAATGGCCCGTTTTCATCAATAAATGGTTCTTCCTGATCAGAGGAGTTCTCATCCTCCATAGAAATAATCTCCTTTTGGGTGTCTGTGGATTGAGCCGCCTGTATGCGACTGGAATGTAGAGGCTGTTGCGACGGTGACGTTGCACATGCCATTGGTGTAAAGTGATGTGATTCTATAAAGATTCCTGCTCCGCCAGCAGAATTCTCGTTGGGATCTTCAGGTAAGGTCATCGGTGAGCTGGTTAAATAAGGCGGTGGTGGTGTACCCGGTGGCGTTATCTCACTATCCTTCTCCACAATCTCCCAAGAGCCAGATGTAGTTTTCACCAATCGATCTTCAAATAAAATCGTAAATAATTGATAAATCTTCCGCCATATTTGAATCAAAATTAATTTAGTACTTACCCGGATGCCTGGGATGCATGTTGTCCGGCGATGAACCAACGCGTCGATGCTTCATTTGAGTCAATTGTGGTGTTTGACCTAGAGCCTGTGGAAAATTTAATTCGAATTTTATGAAAACTGTTTTTTTAACAAATAAATTGATATGTACATACAATAATACGTGAAAAAGAATATTTATAAGTATAAAACGTGCAATATTTTTATATTCTAATATCGATTATTGAATATAATATAGAAAATATTCAGATAATATCAGCTCATACTTATTTAATTGTGCCATTTTTACATGTGTATTCAAATACTTTGTATAAAGAGAGAGTAAAGAAGGAGTAAATTCTGTTAATGTGTCATTTATATACAAAAGATGTTAGTTACTTGCTTGTAAATCCGCATGCTTATATCTATATATTGGCATATATCGAGTAAATAACGATCGTGTAAGTGCAAATATCCCAATTCCCCATAACGACTATAGATAAAATGTGCCCCCCTTTTTATACAGAATTGCTATCATAAAATGTGTAAACAAAAGTATAAGTGCAATCGGTATCTTTATATATTCAAAAGTACCGAAGAACGAATACCCCTTGTAGATCTTTTACCACTTGTCACAATGAAACTAATAATGTCAATGTCTAGTTAAGCTACCAACTAACTGAATGGCGATATTTAATTGAACATTGGCAACAAATTAAACTTTTAACTATTTATAATTTTTTTGTAAATTAAGTTCATTGAAAATCCTATTTTAAAAATGTTAAATAAATTTTACTTTGCATCTTTTTGATGACGTTAAATAAATAAACATTTTTAATATTTATATTGATAGAATTGGCGTGAAATTTCGACTGGAATAAGCAGAGCTGTCCATCATTTCAAATAAATTTTAAATAAGTTTGCTATTTTTAGCCATAAATACACATAAGATATCTTTAGCTATTTTAATATCGATATAAAATCGTAAATTTAAACAAACTACTGCGACAGACTGACTGACAAATCAATATATGTCTAAATCAAAATATTTTTGCGAATCAAGATTATTTGCATAAGCTTATTGCCCATTTCCTGTATCCGAGGAAAACATCTACCAATCGCAGAAATAATAATTCATACCCATTAATTGGCTTTAATAATCTGTACACAATTAACTGGAAATACAAATATTTGAATGTAAGATTAAGCGGAGAGTAGATATAAAACTCGATTTCAGCTTAGAAAATATAGGAAATATAGGAAGATGATAATTAAAGCAATATAAACAATTATACCAAGTGAGGAGATGAAAGGCAAAATGTATACAGAGTAAAGAGTGCCAAAGAGTGGACAGATGTATGATTGTAGGGTAAGCAATGAATGTTAGTCTATAAATTATGGTAATTCAATTTATTTTTTTAGTAAAGATTATGAAAACAAAAAGTGAGAGAACTTTGATTACTTACTGCAGTACCGCCGTGTTGTTGTTGTTGTTGCTGCTGCTGTTGTTGTTGTTGTTGTTGTTGTTGTTGTTGTTGCTGCTGCTGATGCTGCTGCAACTGCTTAACAATGTTTGGTCGTTGCGATAGTGGAAATGCCGCCTTCATATTGTCACTCTGAACAGCGGTACAGGTGGAAACAAGTGGATAATTGTAAACAGTACCTAAAGAATTTGGTTGTGCACGTCCGCTGTTTAAATTCTGGCAACTACCACGATTAGTCTCCTCGGACAACATGCCCGGCTGACGTGGTGGCAATGGCGGTGGAACACAATCACCATCATTATTGCCACTATTCCCAGCCATATCAACAGTTGTTGAGCCAACTGTTCCACATGCCGTTTCCATTTGTAAAAACATTTGTGTTGTCATTTTTGGATCAGATAGAGCTTTTGTCTTCACTTTCGATCGCTTTGTTTTGGCATTACCATTATTATTGACGGTATTGACAGCAGGACTATCATTAGAAGCCATCTTTGACTGCGGCGAATTGCGTTGCGGGCTGCCAGCTCGATCCAAGTCCGAAATGGGTGCAAATAGATGCATATTGCTGGCATTACCAAAATCCAAGGTTAACTTTGGATTCCTTTGTGGCAACGGCGGTGGTATATCCTCTTCGATCAGACTCTTTGATATTGAAAACTTATTCTTACTCTTTGATCCCGATTGATTGGTTTTCAATGTTTCCTTTAAGCGCTGCTGTTGTTGTTGATAAACAAATTGCTGCTGCGAACTGCGCTGAGCATTTTGAAGTAAACTTGGCGTATGATGCAGTGACTGTGACATTGCATTGAAAGCATCCGGAGTTCGTTGATGTGGTGGCAACAAGTCCGTTGTATTGTTTAATGGCGATGTTATGAAATCTTTATCAATCTTATTCTTTCGCGTACCCAGCGAAAGTGACGAAAGTGATCGTGGCAATAGCGATAGGAATGCAGGTGATGAATGTTGTGTTTGGTGTGACTGTGGTGTGCTAGCCTGGTGCTGGTGGTGATGATGATTATTGTTGTTGTTCGTGTTGTTGTTGTTGTGAAGATGATGATGATGAGGTTTAAAGGAGGACGCAGACAAATTTAGAATTTGATTGCGCATTAGTAATTCGGTATTTTTGTCGCTTGCAGCTGCTTGATATTTAATTGTTGGTGTATCCTAAATGCAATTGCAATTCATTCAAGTTAGCTTTCAACAAATTTTTATAGAATTGAGAGTAGTTCGTAAGCATATACTTACATATGTACTTATATACACTTTTGTACAGCATATATCAATCAATATCTGTATATATATATATTTATATTTGTCTGAGGAGACTCGCATATGGATCAAAGACCTACTTAAACAATCTGTCGCTGTCTCTGTCTTCTGTTTAGTAATATTAGTTATTTTTAATTTGGTTAAATTTGTTTTTAATTATTGCAAAATTATTATAAGCCAAAATTTGTTTAACTCAACTGAATCTCAAATTGCGTTTTATCCGCCGGCACAAAAAAATAGGTAAATGAGGGAGAAACCTAGCATGTGTTCTTGTAAGAACGGCCTCAACTAAATGAAAAGCAGGTAAACACATAAACAATGTATGTTGTAAATATAGGTGTGCAAATAATTCATAGGAAATATAATAGAAATAAATGTAGACATGCGAAGATCGACATCGAAAATTATACATATATATTTAATATGTATATAAATAAGTATGTACAGTGATACGAACGGATACAAGACGAAGGACAAACAGTTTGTCTTGATATCAAACTCAACGTAACTCACCTCAGCCCCCACCTGCCGCAATTGTTCCCGCAACTTCCGAATGTTTGCCTCAGATAGTTTATAGCTGGGATTTTCTGTGTCGCCTTTAAGACGCTCGAGATTCAACTTTTCTTGCTCCAACATCTTTTGTAGAGTTTGGATCTTGTATGTCTCCATTTCCCTACGTTTAATGCTCTGCAATATATCAGGTAACATATTTATTTAAATTAATAATTCAAAATGTAAAAAATATCTTAATTAATTAGAATAATAATTGTACTTACATCGACAGGCTGTGGACCAGTAATTGAGGCGGTGCGATCGCGACCAGAGAGTATCGGAGTGGTTGGCACAATGCCCACAGAGGTTGGCCGTGTCATCTTATGACTTCGTTTTATAGACAGCTCAACAATTGTGGAGGCTATTCAGAATATGTCAAAATATATGTTATTAAGCTTTCTACAAATTGTCAAAATTAAAATATTAAATTAAAAATGGCTTTAATAACGTTACTTAAATTTGCAGTAGCCTCGGGTGCATTGTATCTTTCCAAAGAGCTGGGCATGTGGGATTATCAAGACAACGAGCAAATCAATAATAACAATCTAAATATTGAAATAAAACGCATCTTTTTCGATAAGGAGGATAAAAAGAAGCCACCTTGCGATTGTGAACCAACTTGGAGCAGCGAATTAAAAACAGCTTTAAGTGGCACTCTGGAAACTATTCAAAAGATACCCGGACATTGGCGAAAGTTTGGCAAGATTCTTCAAGACAATATCAAGACTTTCTTTAAAAGTGATGATGATTAGTAGGCGATATAGAAATTTCATCAAAAAATTTATTTAGTACACAGATTAATTTTGAAAAGATTTATACATTATTTCAAAAGATCGTAAAATTATTGGCAATCGGCCCAATGGCCATTTGGATGCTCACAAAAATAGCTGTTGTAGCTGGAACAGTTTGGGTGACAAAGGAATTCGGTGTTTGGGACAGCCCCGATAGGACGACACTTATCTATGAGGATATTAAATGTGAATTGAAGCCCTACACAATGAATCTAATGCAAAAATACTGCAAAGTTAATAAGGAGTCTACGAAACCATGGCGCGAGTCCTGGATCGATGCTTGGAATGATAGCATCAAAGCTGCGTTTATTGCTCTCAGTCGGATGCCACAATACTGTACTCGCTTCTCGGAGGATCTACAAAATAGTATCAACCACTTTATCAATGGCAGTCCAGTCAAGTAGGCTTACAATCCAAGCAAAAACAATTTCATAACCCAATTCCGAGTCTGTCAAAAATGTATTAAATTCTAAATTCATTCTATTAAAAAAAAATTCAGATTTAAGTGTACGAGTATTGTTATCGTTATGGCTTATAAATTTCTTGCACGTCTAGGTCTACTCACTGGAGCTATTGTTGGTACTGCGCATATGGGCATTTGGTCTGAACCAGAGAATGCATCCCGGAGTTTAAAGACAGCGAAAGAAACTGAAACTGTGAAAGAGTATAAAAATAAAAAAGAGTTGGCCTTACACGAAGTGTGTTCTATAGCGCAAAACGACTATAAAAATGCTATTAAACGAGGCATTTACTTTTCACATCGTCTGCACGACTGGAAGAAAGGATTTCTAATGCACACGACCAATATCATGAATGAAAGCACGTTTGAAGACAGTCTCAGAGATTTACATCGCTCAAAGGACACACAAAGAGCATCTATTCGCAATTCGCGCTTCGTTGAATTGGCCATGATAAATAGCTCGAAACCGCCAATGATCAAAGATGACGTAACTTGTCGAAAACGAGAACTTGTCTAGGGAGCTCAGTTGTTCAGGTTTTACACTCAAAATGTTCAGTTCATTTCTAAATTAGATCAATAGATTTTACCCGATTTTTAGAGTCCTCAATTCTTTTGCCTTAAGATGATACTTGATTTGGTATTGCGTACAGGAGCCGTTGTTGCAGTTATTATAGCCACAAAACGTTTAGACATATGGGATTCGTCGGATGAGTCTATAAAGCTGTACAACGAATCAAGTGAACGCGCCAGACCGTATGCCCAGCAAGTCTGTCAATATCTAAATATCTATGTACCTCAATTGCCACCCGAAAGAGAGAAAACCTATCTGGGCATCTACTACTACAATCATACAGTGATGACAATCTTTAGTTTCCTAAGCATGTGTCCCACATACGTATCCATGGTCCTTGACAAAGTGCCCGGCATTGTCTCCGAATATGGAAAACGCGCACGCGAAGCATACGATGAATATCAAAAGCAACGCATAATTGAAAAGGAAAAGAAGACACGGAAAATTATGATTGATGACAAGACACTTGTAATGCCATTAGAGCCACGTCCCGATCCCGATCCCGATTGCAAATGCGAAAAGTCAAATGAGAAGTCAACGGAGGGACTTGTTCCAAAAAATGCACCCAAGTCGCCGTACAGCGATAATTATTGTGCAAAAGACTCTGTGCAGGGGGAAGTCAAAAAGTCGATACCAGAAAGAAAATGCAAATGCCCCAAATGTGATCGTAGACAGGCGGAGGGTTGGTTAGACAATAAAACTAGATGTCCGAAGCGTAATCCATGTGCCAAAGATTTTGATGAGACACCCCGTAAATGTGATTATAAAATAACGCGCATAGTTCATGCCAAAGGCTCAAATCCCCAAAGTAACAAGGACTGTTCGCAAAGTAAAGGAATTCTAAATAACGAACCATCAAGAGACTTTCATCCACATCAGTGCAAATATGAAATTTAAACAAACCTTTGATCAAATTAACTACAGTCGGATGTTTCTCAAGCCGCACTTCTTGTCCATTAACCTAAAAAAATTAAATAAATAGATAGATTAAAGAATTGATAGCCGTTAAAGATTATCTAATTATAAAGGGGGGCAAACCTTTAAAATCATATCATTGGCAACCAAACCAGCAATTTGCGCTGCTCCACCTGGCTTAACGCTTTCCACAAAAACCGGATTGTCGCCGGAGACCTGTAAATGATGATAAAAGGCGTTTAGTTTTGTTGATGACTCAGTTGATGACAACTTAATAAATATAAATTTAGAAGTATGTGGTTATCTCTTGACTTGAATGCAAATTTCGATATTTAATTTAAATCAAAGTATGCGTCAGGCATCAGTTGTTGATATTTCTTTAATGATCTAATCTTGCGGAGTAAGATAAATGAAATATAGGGGATTTACCTGTCAAGGCGTTTGTAAGATAGATATATAGGTAGTAAATAGACTGATAGAAGTAAAACTAGTTAAAAGTATCTTTAGTAAAAATAGAAAATAAAAAAATACGATTTTCGATATGGCAATTAGTTTTTTTTTACTTTGGAAAAAAGGAAAGAATACTACTACAATATTGAAATAGTCTAGTACATTTTTATTACTTTTTGACAATTAAAATTACTTGTTGCATTTATTCTAAATTAATATTTATTCATTTTATATTTAGAAATATATATATTTCTTATTATAAATTACAAGTCTAGTACTAACCTTCATGCCATAGCCATTTTCATCCTTACGCACAGTTAATGTTAAATACTGAAAATTTTTTGGTGATGCTGGATTTGGAGTGGTCGGTGTCGTCACTTGGGGAATGGGTGTTATCTGTATTGTGGGTCGTCGGTTACCCGATGATCCTGGCGTTGTTTCCATGGTGGTGGGGGTGGTGTTGCCATCGCCATCACTCGTTGCCGTTGTATTGTTGCTGTTGCTGTTGTTGTTGCTGTTGCTGTTGCTTGCGGTGGTTGTGGTGGTGGGTGCAGTGGCCACCGGAGTAGCACTCGCACCGCCATCATGATCCGCACCATTCATATGTTTCGCCTTCTTTTTATTCTGCTGCTGATAACTGGTTGGCAATGGAGGCGTCTGTGGTGGAACGTTATTGTTATTATTGTGGCTATGACTGCCACTGAAGCTGCTGGCCAACGAGCTAAGGCTGCTGGCCAAGGACGGGGATCGTGGTATTTTTGATTTATTGGCTTTTTGTTTTTGTTTATTCTTAGAATTCTTTACAGATTTCTGCTTTGGCGGTGGCAACTCTGGCGGCGTATCCACACTCGTCGATGGGCCGCCAACATCAGCGGGTGATGTGTCGATGTTGTCACCAGTGTTGTTGCTAACTTGTGACACGTTTGTTGGATTGCTTGATTCCTCTGGTAACTCCTGAACTTCATCGTACTCATGATCGTCGGTACCAAAATCAATCAATCTATAAATTGATCAAAATATATACAAACATGATTAGCATAAATTGCAATCAAAAAATAATTTTAGATACAAAAGAATATTTTTACGTTTTCCCTAATGAACAAAAGTGCATAACAATGACGTCTGTGCAATTATAAATAGGGCCCCCTTACAAAAGTTAAACAATAATCCCAGGCAAATGATGCAGACTAATCCGTATGGTTGTGTGTCTGTGTATGTGTGTGTGTCTGTAAGGCTCGTATACACAAATTCGTAGCTTTTTTTAGTTGTGGTGAATTGTCTCAGAATCAAACAAATCATGCCTATAACAAGTGCCACGGCCAAAGCCAAAGCGAGATCAACTCACCAAACAAAACGACCACTGTTTGACCTTTTTTAATTGAGCGCAAATTAAATTAGCCATAAAATAGATACAATTTAATTTCAGTACGTTCTTTGTTGTATAAATTGATTGTAGTACATCTGAATTCATATATAGTACTGGTCTACACACCCACACGCACACATATCTAAATAATCCTATTCACCAGAGGTTGCAAATAAATATATACGATGACACTATCGATGTTACATATCAATTGTTTTCATTTTAAAGCCATAGTCTGTGTATTCTTCGTTCTCGATTGTCTTCGTTTTCATTATTATATTAGACAAGTTGGAATAATCTAGAATAAACTGCTAATATTTAAAATATGTATATAATATTTCTAATTTTCTGAAAATAACACATTAATATGAAAAGAGAAAACAGTAAACGGTACTAATATATCTATATTGATTAGAAACAAGTTCGAATGTATATACTACTAATTAAATATGTTATATTTATTAAAATAAATAAGCCTAAATACATTTCAATAAGGCATATAATTTTATATAAATGTTATAATACAAATTTAAAATGTCTTTTAATAAAAATTTCAATTTAATTTTCTTATTTAAATAAAAACATAAGAATAATTTTGTAATTTATTGACAAATAGATATTTTAAAATTAATCATTACGGTCCCTGGCTTGAATTAAATAAGCACACAGAAAATCAAACAACTTGGAACATTAAATGTTGACCTTTGTGTCTGTTAGATCATTTCATATCAAACCTTAATATGAGCACGTAAAATAAGCTCTGCGTTTGACGTCTATAACTTAAAAGAGGATTAAGCAAACAAGTCAGCCAGTTAGAAGAGCAACAACAGCATATATGCATATATTTTAAATATATTCCACAGCTGACACACTTAAGTCTGTATATAAATATTTGTATGTATACTTTTGTTTACATATGTATATAGAAATGCATATCAACTCCTATTATCTTAACTGGCAGCCTTATATACTCGTATTTCCAAGGAAACAGGCAACCATAATAATAGTTTTCTTATGTGCGAAACAAAATGAAAAATAAAACGCAAGTCAGCCAAAGCAAAACAAGAGAGAGAATGAAAACTTTAAAAGAGCTAGTACTTACTAATTGTATTAAACAAAAAATATTTGCAGTTTAAATTGAATCAATTTCCTGACAGACTTATAATGTTGTCAATGCTAATTAATCGTTCGGAATTTAATTAAACACTCATAATCCTATTTTCGATCTATCTATAGTTTTGTTATATTTATTTTATTTTTATTATTTAAATAAAAATGTAATATAAATTGACGATAATGAAAAAACTGAGGATCACTAGCTTTAATTGAACAGAAACTTACCGTTTTTTGATTGATGGGTCATCCATAGAGTACTTTGCGATGGTTTGACAAAAAAATTAATCCAAATGTTGCGACAAATTGCAAAAGATACTTGCAATTAGCCGATAGAATCCGATATTAGGACGATTATTTCAGTGAGTATTTATTAAAGTATTCAATATCCAAAATGTCGATAGTTACATCAAAAATGGTAGATGATGTCAAAAGGCACTGAACTCGTCTGAAACACGACGAATACTTTTACATCAGAGTGTATTTTGTTTTGGGTAATTACAAATTCATTTATAACACGTTCCATTCTCTTGTCCGACAAGAGTTTCTAGTTTTGAATTATTCTAGAGTTTAACAAAATGTATTATTTATTTCGAATTGATATCCACTGTTTTTGTCAATGCTTTTATTTAAGTTTGATTTTGCAGACATTTAAACATTGAATTATCATACACGCTCACAGTCTAACTGACATGATGAACTGCCACTTGAGGGGAAATTCCCGTTTGTGCAACAAAATAATCACACAAACACACGCACACAGGCAGACAGACAGAGACAAACACAAACACAAACACAGAGCCAGCCAGCCAGACACACACACACACACACACACAAACAAATACGCCCTCTCTCTCCTTTAAGCTCTTGAAAAGCGCTCTCTCGAAAAACTTCCGCTAAATTCGCGCTCGTGTTGTTGTTGTAATATATATATTGACTAGTTTCACTTAGCACAGAACGAAATTCATTTTTGGGAGGCGTGTCGCGCCAGGAACTGGTTTTAGCCGAAAAAAAACAAAAAAAAAACGTAACACCCGATGATTTAAGAAATCCAAGAGTGACAAAACAAACACGCAAACACAGAAATTAATGTACATATATATGTATAGTACATATGCACACTCATATTACATATGTACTTATATGCATATGCTGAAACGATAGTGGGGCATTATCAATGCAGCCCGTTGATTAAATGCATTTGCCTTGCATTGAATGAAGAACTCATTGCATTTCACATTTGAATCTACAATTAAAATGCAAGTCGCGTTATTTGCTATCCTAACGGAATAAAGAAAAATTCCTATTTGTCATATATGTACATTTTGAAAGCAAATTTTTAATTGAATAAGTTTTCACACACGACGAATATATGTATGTATGTATATACATCCAGGGTGTGTGAGTGTGCATTCATTGCATATGTATGTATCTACATGCATTTACGTGCATATACATACAAACAACTGCTTATGTATACACTGTTCATAGGGCTCACAACAATCGGGGGTGCAAACGTGATCGTGGAAATTAATATTTTAAAATTTTTCACTAAAACAAATGATCACACAACAACAACAACAACAAAAAAACAGCACAAATATTCGTAAATCTGCATAGATAGTATGTTAAAACATCCAACAAGTGGCGGCGGCAGCCATATTGTTTTGCTCTGTGTTACTGCTGGATACAGAGGTGCGGGCGTGACGAATATTTTGGCACGGGACGACGACGCAAACACAAAAACATGAATAGCAAACACATTTGTTTTTCTTATTCTTTTATTTACATTCGTTTGGTATTAGTAATGACAAAAAAACCTAATTTTAAAAGATTTTATATACCAATAGATTCACGAATATCGTTTAATGTATTATTTTGAATTTTGATAGTTGTTTAATACGAACAAACACACACATATATTTCTCAAATTGTGTCACGAATACAATAAGGAATAGGAGAAAAAAAAAGCACGACCCGAAAGCACCTCTGGTTGGATCATCACACTCACCAAGTAAATATACATACATATGCATATATGTGTTTGTTCAAATGCTATATACACTCACACTCGCGCACTTGACTGTTGCCTTTTTCTTTTACAGGGCTCAATTGAATAGCTAGCGCACTGCGCATCATTCTTTTTACGCGTTGTGAAGCTGACGCACCTATAACATATATATTGACGTGAACACATATGTTTTTATTATTATCATGTGTTTAACAATACTTTCTATATTATTTTTTTTATTTCCAAAGTGCTGAAAATCTTATTTTTACTTTTATCGCACACACAAGAGTTGTATCGAATCGCTCGTTCTATTGAACTAATCCCTAAAGTGAACGAAACGAACTAAATCCCCGATTGTAGGTCATTTAGTTCAACGAATAGGTTCCAAAACAGTTCGTTCAGTGATCGAAAAGTGACGTATTTCGGCGCAGCATCCTTAAACCCAGTGTTGCCACTCCATCGCTTTTTTTTAATTAAAAAAATAAGTAAGAATATACTTACTTTTTTAACCTTTTTTTTCATTTTATTTTTAAATTTTTGCAAAGCTATTATTAGAATCTATTCGATTCTTTTACATTTTTTTTCAGAATTTAACTTTCTAGCTTTTCTTTCCGAGGACTGACGAACTTCAAACCTTTATAAAAATGTAAACCTTCATTTTGTCTAACTTCGAAAGTAACATTTTATAATTTTTTGTTTGCGTTCTTAAATTTTAAGTTTTTATCAGTGATGGGCGACAAATATCTACTAAATAAGTTGACCATCGATAACAAGGATTAGTTCGTTCATCAAAAATTGATCTACTGAATTATTTGATTATTTCTTGACTGTCTATCCCTGAAGCTGTGCTTAACAGCTCCAAGCTGAACTAGAATGAGCCACCTATGTTAAAATGAACGAAAGTGGATGATGTCATTGCAGCATTGTTGCCAACTTAGCTATTTTATATCTATATTCAGAGTTATATATCTAAAAAAAATTTAAAATTGCTTTTAGCCGGAAATGTAGTCATATGTAGCGTTGTTTTGCTATTAGTTTTTCTTCTACACTAACGCTAAAATTATTTCCAACCAGAAACACCCATCTCTTCCACTGAAGTTGGCAGCACTATTAATTGCGACTATTTCTTCTCGGACTTTTTAGCACTGATTACACTTTATCTAAATAAATGAGTAGCATATTGCAATATAAATTTTTATAGAAAATTGCTAACATTTATAGATCACCTGTGCCGTCTCAGTGCCGGTCAGTGCTAAAAGAGTTGGCTAGTTCTTTAGTTATTTTGCATAGCAATTCCAGCTATTTTTCGGAAACTGTTGAAACTGCTATTTTTTCCATCACTATCGTTATCGCATATCGAACCGTTGCGCTCGGGCTTGCGAGTGTATTGATAAATCAAACAGCTGATTTGCACGCGTGCGATACTTTGCCCATCACTGATTTAAAAGCAATGTAAACGAAATATTTTCAACGGCAGGCAGCTGGCAGAGCTGCCGGTACAGCAATTACAGTAAACTGAGTGAAAAGAGAAGAGAGAACAACAATGGAAAACTTGTCCAATTGTCGCAGGAGGTCGCGGGCAAGCAGCACGAGCAGTGGCCGTGTATCGCACAATCAACCTCAGCCGCCAAGTCAATTCCAAAGTCAACCGCTCGAGGCTCCTAAGATAATCATAATACATCCGGGGTCACAGCATCTGAGGATTGGGCGTGCTGCCGATCTGAATCCGCTGACAATGCTGCATGCAGTCGCTTACAGACGCACAGTAGAGGAGGGGAAGGAGAGGGATCCGCAGGATTCCCCGCATCACGATCCCTTGCTGCCGCCACTGGACAATTGTAATTTGGGCAAATTGCAGCTGGAGTTTGAGGAGCATCGACTAGCTGTATCTCGGATACTACAACATTGCATTGTTGATGAACAGAATCGTTTAAGGGTCGCAACGCCGCCCCAGCAGCTCGCCCACTTTAATCGCAGCAGCGTGGCTGAGAGAATTCCGCCGCCCATTTCCGAGGAGTACAACAGCTGGAACAGTGAGGAGAGTAGTGTGCTGTATGATGAGCATATACTGCGGCTCAGCGCCAGTGATGCCCTCAACTATGACATCCATTTTCCCATACAGCGTGGAGAACTCAATGTACATCAGGGGAAGGGGGGATCCCTGCAGGCGACACTCTCACACCTGGAGAGGATCTGGTCATATGCATTGGAGCAACGTCTGGGCATACCACTCGAAGATCTAAGCACCCACAGTGCTGTCCTTGTTGTCAATGATGTCTATGTGCGTCGCCATCTGCGCGAGGCGATGACGCTGCTCCTGCAACGCATGGGATTTCAGCGTTGCTTCCTCGTGCAGGACAGTGTGGCGGCCACATATGGCGCTGGCATTGGCCATGGCTGCGTTGTGGACATTGGTGCACAGAAGACATCGATAGCATGCATTGAAGATGGCATTTCCCAGTTGGATGCACGCGTTCGACTTGATTATGGTGGTGGCGACATTGATCAGGTCCTGTTGATGCTGTTACGCAAATGTGGATTCCCCTATCGCGAGTGCTGCGTCCGGGACAGCTATGTGGATGCCCAGCTGCTGGACGAGATCAAGGAGCGCTTCTGTCACTTGAATGCGAGTGTTTGTGGAGCACAGGAAAAGCATTTCACACTGCGCCAGGCGAATGGACAATGGTTGCGTTATACGCTTCAAGTGGGCGACGAGGTGATCATGGCACCGCTCTCACTTTTCCACACGGAGCTCCTCAACATCACCGGCAAATGTCGTGCGGTGTACACACAGCAATCTGCACAGGATCAATACGATTGCGAGGATTGCTTTGATGCCGAATACTTACGGGAGACGGGTCGAAAAAATGGTGTACGCTCTGGAGACTTAAGCATTCCAATATCCACAGGAACTGGGACTGGAACGGGAGCTGGCACACCAAGTGCTAAGCTGCCCATCACCGCTGATGATGAGGAGTTGATTGTTGTCGACCAGGATGACACCACTGTTAGCAGCAACAGCAACTCTCTGCAGCAGCAACAACAACATCAACAACAACAACAGTTGCAGGCAAAGGCCAACAACTCCTGGTACTATAATGCCAATGGTCAGGTGGTGTCGCTGGATCAGGCCGTTATCCGTGCTATAGGACGCTGTGTCAGCTACGAGACGCGTCGCAAGATGTTTGGCGCCATTCTCCTCGTTGGCAGCACGGCCAAGATGCGGGGACTCTCCGCTTGGCTGGAGCAGAGGATTAGCCAACAGGTGCCGCCCGGTCTCGAGGTGAATGTCTTTACCAAGGGCATGGATGTGGGCATGGTCGCATGGAAGGGGGCTGCCATTATGTCGGTGTTGGAAAGCGCCAGAGAATTGTGGATTACACAGCGGGAATGGCAACGTTACGGTTTGCGTATTCTCCGAGAGCGTTCTCCCTTCCTATGGTAATTCCCCTCCCCCTGCTATGTACTCCTATTCTATGATGGCTATAATGCCGCTAGTTAACTTTTTATATCGAATATATACGATTGTACCATTTATATAAATTTTATCTAGTAAACTCAAACAAATTTACAACTGCCATTGAGAGTTCACTTATTTCTCGGTCAGTATATGCAAAGGTGTAGACTATTTTGTATTTAAATTTATTATACCCCTTACTTATAAAAATAAGTATAAGGGTATATTGTGCTCTTGCATATCTATCTTTGCATATTTTAATATTTTCAAAATATTGTCCACAAAGTGTAAGAAAAACTATTTTCAATATACGAGTAAAAAAATATATTTTCTATTTAGTAAATATTACGTCATGACTTTGTTAAAATTAAAGCTAGATATGGAGTTGTCATAGTAAACTATATACAAACATACATTCATATGTAATGTAATATAATAATGCATAGTAACTTAACATCTATTGCACGGAAGGACAGAGGGAGATACTCATGTGTTTGAGTTGATACAATAAAGTATTAATATCACTAAGTAATACAGTAACAATCCTAAAAGGGGGATCGGGGATAATCCCATTTGATGCAGTGTGCGCCAAGGATTGACACACTCCTGGCGTCATATCTGATCCGATTGCCTGTCGGGCATAATGTCGCCGCTGCCAACGACATCAACGCCTCCGTCATTATCATCAACTTTATCATCATCATCTTTGTGCTCAGCGAAAAGAGTTTGCCTTTGTCCGATGAGACGAATATCTGGCACATGGTCGAGTACTCGCATTGATTGCACCGGAGTGTTTTCCAATACCTTTAGATGATAGAATACTCCCTCGTCGTCTATCACATAGAATTGCGTAAAATCGGCGCTCGTATAAAAATGTCTTGCTTCGTTGCCAACAAATTTAATGCACGCCAACAGCTCCGGCAATTCATCATTGCCCCGTTTATCGGCCCAAAGAAAGGCTTTGTTTTTTGCCACGGGGATTAATTCCTCACATTGTGGCGATGATAAATCGTTATAAGACTTTTCCATAGACACATCCAAGATACGCGCTGCATCGACTTCCTCGCGTCCTTTGGCCTTTATCTGTTGCTGCATTTGATTATGCCGCCTACTGCGAAGTTCCGGAATCGCCTGATTATTCCGCATGTGCTTTACGTTCCAGAAACACAATTGCTCAGCACAACTGACCAGCACCTGTTTGCAAGGTGAGAATCGCAGTTGCGTTGCATTGCTAGTTTCATGTCCTTTATTAATGGTGAAAATCTGTTGCAACCGATGTTTTTCAAAGCTGTAAAGCTGCAAGGAAATTAAATTTGAGTGAATCTTGAAAGAATGTTTAAAAATTGTTGTTCTTTATACCTCAATATTTCCATTCTTAAAACCAAGTGCAATCAGTTGACCATCATTTGAGGCAGTTAGATGATTTATTGGGCTTGGATTGTTGATATTCTCCTGGCAGAGTCGTTTGAAGTCTAGGTCATTATCTGCAATACTCAATTTACAAACCTAAAATCAAAAACAGAATTAGTTATTAATGCTTATATTAATTATCATTACAACTTTATATAATTAGTAATTTTACAATCTTGTAATCAATAACAGAATTAGATATTAATATTTATATCAATTATTATTACAACTATCTATAATTGTAGGTAATCTTCCACAAGTATTAACTGCCAAAATCTTGGCACTCACCGTTAAAGTGCTGTCTCCAAATGCTAAATAAAGCATGTTATTCTTTAAATCAAATCCATAAGGTCTTTTAAAGCTGGGTAGAAGTTCAGCTTTATCTTGTTCAGATTTCTCCAAATTCAAATGCTACAAAAAAAAATCAAACTTTAAAACTGTTTCACTATTTAAAGTTAAAATTTTAAACTCAAGTAATAAAAAAATTGACTTACGAAGACTCCACGGTCTGAAAACAGAAGCAAAACGTGTTCGTAAACGAGTCTGGCGTACATTGTGTTAAATGGCAAAAAAAAATTATTTCCAGCTGACGACAGTGACAAAATAATAGTGCACTCGCAAAATGAAGCAAGTAGTTTCTGTGAATTGATCTCTTTAAGATAGTCAATAGAGTCTTCAGATTTAGGCATAATATATCTAATATTAATGTCACTGATATTTATAATTTGATTATTATTGTAGCCGGCATAAATGGTACCATCCCTGCCAGCACATAGGGCCGTAATATATTCTCCGCATTCCAGATGCGGTGTTACAAGCGGTTTCCAACTGGCAATACTCTGTCTTCGGCCAGAGTTGTGCTCCATCGTCGCTTGAATTTTATGAATTCTCGCTCTGGAATCGACGGTATATAATGTTCCATCATCGGACATTTTTAAAAGAGGACGCAGATAGACATTTGGTTCAAGATGTGCTCGTCCTTTTGTATTACGATCCTTCAATTGGTCATCACTCTCATCTACATGATGAGCCCAGGTAATAACATCCGTATCCGTGCTCCGCAATGTGTGAACGTGTAAAAAATGTTTTCCCTCTGCCCCGCATAGAACAATGTATTTGAAATTGGGATCGTTTAAATCGTAGACATCCAAACAGACAATACGTTCACTGACATTACTTCGTAGCAAACAGTGTTTAAATTTCAAATCGTAGGCAACAATACCCTCCAGAGTGCCGAGCAGTAAATAACGACCATCAGTTGACAGCTTGCCGCAGGTTACAGTTGACGGAATCGAGTCTGACAATGGCAAACGTTCCACGATCAGAGTATCCATCAGGTTGTTGCAGTAATCAATGTGTTTAAATTTCAATCTGTAGACACTTTTCTCATAAATTATTATCATAATTGTATACTGAACACCATCGTCAAGTCTTTCGATATAAGTTTCCATCGCAAGTGCCTTCTCCTTCGGCTGTTCATCATCCGTCACATTTGATCCATTTCGCAAATTCCAAAAGGTTAAATTGCTTTTATCCGACCAGACGACATAGAAACTATTTAATATTTTTGAAAAATACCGCACATCGGACTGTTTCGTTGGCAGTATTGGCGTGTGTGATTTTATAAATTTCTTGTCCTTATCATCCCAGTTCAATATACAAATATCTCCATCGTCAAATGCTACATGGAGTTGAATGGAATATTCTCGTACATTCTCATCCAGATAAAATGCTGATATGCATTTGCTTACAACAAAACGTTTAATTGCGTCATTGACATACTGCTCCGGGCCATGCGGTTTCGAGTGTTCCGGCTCCTGTTCAATTCTGGGAGATCGTACAGCCGGACAATTGCCGCTATCAGATCGTCGTGGCAGCAATTCCCGTAGAGACCAAAGTTTCAAGCTACCATTTTTGTGTAAGGTTAGCAGGTGCATCTGTTTATTGAACACACGCATCTCAATAACATCGCTGGGATCAGTTTTATCGCTTAGCAGACTGGTTCTATCACCAGTCAGAGATACGTCTGTAAGCAGAAGCTCTTGGGAACTAAGAGCCATCAGGCAATAGTCATTGTCCAGATAGATGGCATGGCGCACCTCATCCTGGCCCAAATTGATGATTTCCCGATGCTGATGAAAGCGACCACTGAAATGCGAGAACTCTTTTAATAAGTTATTTAAAAATAAACATATTTTTTTTTCATTACTGTTCTGTGAACCAAACAAAGTCAGGAAATCGCTGAACTTGACGCAGTGCCTCTTCATGGACTGGACCTTCTTGCGACATTAAGGCAATTTGCAATAGGCTCGTAAATTTTGAGCTTATCAGCTTTTCTTCAACTTTCGTCAGAAAGACCAGGAGGGCTTTCACAAGTTCCCCATAATTGCTATCATTATCTAAATTAAACAAATTTCGATACTATTTGTTGCATATTTGTTATTTGCCACGTTGACTTACCAACAATTTGATCCCTATAGAACTTAATAATGTGCAGAGTATGGAGAATCGAACCATGAGCATACCACGGCGTTGTATCCTTACGAATTTTTTGCTCAAGAAATCGAAAATCCAAAAAGATCTTGCGAAATAAATTCACGCGTTCCGTTTTATCACTAAGTTTGCTCAAATGGTGTCCAATGTGGATATAGAAATAACAGTCTAATTGCGACAATGTTGTATCGTTGCATTGGTTAAACACTTGGTGTATACTAAAAGACAGACAGCTTATTAAGTTTCCAAATTTAATTTAAGAATTATGTAACTCACTTGTAAGAATCTACAATCTTCTTGCTTAAGGCAGCTTCATTCGGAATGGGTGTGTTGAGCTCTGAATATATGCTAGGCAGTGTTATTGTTTTGTCATTTTCATGTATTCTCACCAGCGAATATTTATACAAGCTATTGATGACAATCATCGGTTCAGCAACCGACCAAACTATGCCCAAAAGCTGTACGAAAAGAATGAGAATCAATATCAAATTGGTCAAGTCATTTTGGTGTCGAAGAAACAAAATTCACATATTTCTTTAATAGTTAAAATCAAAAGATGTAATTATTTCGTTGTTTTATTTAATTTGTTCAAGAACCATAAACATATTATACTTTTTAAGGAAATCTATTTTCTTTTTCACATTGAAATATGTTATTTTTTTCTTCAACTGTAAATCAGATGCATTTGGATTTAGCATAACTTTTCTACTCACTTTAATAGGTATGTGTGCAGATTTAGGAAATATGAAAAGCTTTTCAAAGTGTTTCTTGTCCGATGGTTTCAGTTCGTTAAGCGAGTTTTGAATAATGGTAGTCAATTTGGTGAAGTTAATGCTGTTTTTAAAATTGTTTAAATACATTAATATATCATATACGATTATAGTTTAAAACTTAACATACTTTTTCCAATTATCCAACGTGCAAATACCTTTATGTATATTCTCCGCGATAAAGCTCAGTAGAAGAGGATTTGATGTTTGAACATTCGATAATTGCTTGAGTGATTCAGTTGATTTTGAGGGAAGATATTTGGCAAATAATGACTCTGTCTCGGAGGGTGTGAGGACATCTCGAAGGGTGACATGCGTGGTGGTTTCTGGTGACAGATAATCTACGACACTTTTGTCTCGTGTGGTCAATAGGATTTTGCATCCTAGATTAAAGGCCTTCCAGGTTTCTTTGTTCTGAACATTGCGTAAAACAAGTAGACAATTCCTATAGGGCTTATCCTTAAGTATATGTCTCAGTTCAGCTTTAACTCTCTCAATGTGTACGTCGACGCTTTGATCGAAATTAATGCGAAGACTGGGAGCAATTTGATGGAGAAAAGACTGAAGTAATTGCAGTTGATTCTCCGGTGAACGACAATCACGAACGTTTAGCCAAAATATCTTAAAGTCCATTTTCCGTTGGACAGCATAAGAGGAGCAAACGTCCAAGGCAAGCCACTGCTTCCCAGCTCCAAGTACACCTTCGACAGCAACATTTTTCGATGGTCGCAGCTCAAGCAGTGCTTTCTGCAATTCCAAATATGGTTCAATTCTTGGCACATTATATTTGGTAAACCTTTGATTGTCATTATACATTTGATCTCTTTCTCTAATGTAATTTTCAGTGGTTGAACTTGGATTCCGGGACTCATCTTTAATTGCGGACATAAGATAATCATAGTTCTTGTTTATATCATCCTCGACAAATCGTTGCACCACATCCGATGATTGTTCATGTAATGTCCAAAACAATAGATATATTTGATGGATTGACGGAGATTTAACAATAGCATCGACTTCCTTCTTTTTTAATAACGCGCGTAGTGTTTCCTCGACATCTTTGCAGTCGAAGTCCTTTTTAAAGTCCGTCAAAAATACCGGAATTACGTCCCGATAGTTATGTTTTGGCTCCCTTCTATTAGGATTGTTCATTTTGGACGTGACGTGATCTGAAAAATATATTGCGGTTAATTGTACATTTAATTAAAGTTTAACAACACAAAAGTCTTGTATAAATATAAATTAATGTAGAATTGCAATGTGTCACATATATCGTGACAAAGCTATAATACCCCAAAAATAAAACAAGTACAACTCATTTACAGGTAGTCAAGTAATTCTTTGACCAAAGAACAAAAAATTCTTTTCTTATACATATATACATTTTTTGATGTCGTATTATGGTTCTTAAAACAAATAATAAATATGAAATACGTTTAGTTATTTTTAAAATATATATTTTGTTTTCTAAAAAACAGTAACTTCATTTTCTTTATATATTTTCCTGTTGCATAAAACAAGTGAAATAAAAAATGAAATAGATTGAAATCTTTGTATGCGATTTCTTTTGTCCAAACAATTACTTGGGTAACTATTTGTTTGAAATATCGAACAAAAGCACATAAAAGGAAAAGTCAGTTTAGATAAACAACCAAATCGGTTACACGGGGTCAGAATAAAACAACAAAAAAAGATTAGATTATATCAACAAGTCCGAATTAGTCACGATCGCAAATCTCAAACTCAATAAATAAGAAGTTTCTACTCAAGAGGCACTTGGAGATAACTCAATCGTCACACATTCATTGTTTCTATGTACACACATACGTATATATATGCATGTATGTATGTACAAATGTATGATGTGAGGAAGAGGACTCTCGCCGCTCCCACCTCATTCACTTTGTGTTTATTTAGATTTTCATACATACATACATACTTATTTATTTTTTTATTACAAACTTGTTAGTCAGTTTTAACTGAATATACACATGCTAATAAGGGAGTTCAATGAACTTGTATATTTTTAAATATATTATTATCACACAAACATGTATATTAGTTACGCGCGTTTTAATGCCAACACTCACAGTGATTTTGTTTTGTGTACAGAATACTCGAAATGTTTTTAAGAATTGCAACAACACTTTCTTTGAAATATATTGTTCAAGAACAAATATGCACAGCACATTATTGCACAGGGACACACAAACACATGTAAATATATGTGTAGACAAGTATTTATTGCACTAATTCATTCTTTAGCTAACTAGTGATAAACTTATCACACATATTTTCATTGAACCATTATTTTCTATTATAAAATATATTCTTTTTACACAGCTCAAATTATTTGGTCCACATACATATGCGTGTGACTAGTGTGAATTACAATATTCGCATAGTTGTTGTTTATATTCTTTCCATCAAACACACTGTTGCCAACTTAGCTTTTTTCCCGTCAAATCTGGCTCTTTTCAAAGCCAAATTGCGGGACAAAAACGAAAACAGCGGGCAGCGGGAATTCTGGCTTTTTTCAAATATGTTTTGCTTTTTTTCCGCTTTTTTACAAAACGAAAAAAAGTTAAGTTTCCAGGGCTAACATAATTCAGTAACATAATTCAGTAAAACAGTTTTTTTTTCTTGAAAAAAGTTGGCAGCACTGATTAAACAGAATGTGTTTCAATAGTCATGTTGCAACAAAAAATAGGTTGGCAGGCTTAATCCGAAACTTATAATTTTCAAGCTAGAAAAAGCTAGAATTTTGAAAATTTATGCAGAAGTCAGTCGAATTTTTAAATTTACTAAATTGCCAACAAAATGCCAGCATTCATATAAAAGTTCGCGCTTATTTTATCTAATTTCAAATGAAACATTTGCATTAAATAGTTTTTTTTTTTGAATGTGAGTCGAGAAATATTTGACAAAATTCACCATAAGCTTATCGATAGATTTCGATTATCAACCCTGTGTAGCTGTCGCGGTGAAAACAAGTCAATCGCAATTTATTGTAACAATTTCACAAAAGGTAAAAACGCTGAACAAGTTAGAATTGTAATTTAAAAAATATTTATTATAATAAGGCATCCATATATATATTTATATTAAGTGTATTCGTTATTAACCCATGTATAAATTTGTATTCTCTAAACGCACGCAGAAAAAGGAAAAGAAAGTTGAATTGGCAGCCAAAGGTGACGACGCAAGCAAGACGAAGAAAAAAAAATAGCATCGACGTATACGTAAAATTATTGAACGACAATTAAGGTAGGCAGTGAAAATAATATGAAATATCAAATGTTGATCAAAAATAACAGTCCGGTCATCGTTATTTGGATTCGAAAACAGATTTGTGCAAATAATCAAAAAAAAAAAAAATATATATATATATAAAAATAAAAAAAAAACCTGAATAAATTTCGAAACGAGGAGGGAAACAAAATGTCCGCTGCTCTGGACGAATTTGCGACTCTCGACGTAACCGCAATGGAACATGAATGTGATTTGCATTTTTAATAGCCATCAATGTGCATTTAATTTAAATATATATATGTACATGTATTTTTTGCCACACATTTTTCTTTGATAGTTTTCGAGTCCGACGCCGCTACCGCAATGTCATGCCGTGCAACTTTCGAACCCGAGGATCAATACAAGCAATTGCGCCGACCGAATCCTGCCGGACCACAACTTGCTGCCGGACCACAACTTGCTGCCGGACCACAATTAGCTGCCGTTGGAATGCCGTCGTTGGAGCCGCAGGCTCATGCATTTCATGATTTTGTCAATGTTAGCTATGCTGGCTATGCGGCTGCTCCGGCTGTTAATTATGCAGCTGCGTCACAGCCGCCGCCAACTGATGGACAGCAGAGATATGGGCCATCGAAGCTATCGATTACCGCAAATGTTTTTGTACCTAATCAATCGAATAGCGTTGGCATGGATAAGGGTATAAGGGGACAACAACAACTGCAGCAATATCAGCAGCAACAACATCAAGCATCTGGGCCAACACCGTACGCACAACAACATCAACAACAACAGCAGCAGACACGTTATATGAATGGTTACAAGCAACAGCATCAACATCAACAAAATTATAATCATCATCATCAGCAGAATCCGAATCAGAATCAGAATCCGAATCAGCAGTTCAACAATGAGATTCAGCAGCTATCAAACTCGGTGAATGCTCGTCTGTATTTTGGCAACAAGGCACCTCATAATGGTGGCAATTATTATCAGCAGCAACAACAACAGCAGCAGCATCAGCAGGTACAAACACTGCAACACCAACAGCACACACACCAACAACAACAATCACAATCGAAATTTCAACGTCATGCGCATTTAAATAATTCATTCCAACAAATTGCACAACAGCCGCAACAGCAGCAGCAATATTTCCATCAACAACAACAACAACACCAACATCAGCAGCAGCAGCAACATCAGCCACAACCATCAACTTCATCGGCTGCAGCGTCAACTTCGTCAGCTTCGTCTCATCCCGACATGGAGACGATTGCTCTGGAATATCTTGATACTGTAATACATTGCCTTAACCAGGTGAGCAATACACAATATCAACAAAGCACATTTTTTATATCATTATCATTTGATATATTTTATTTCTTTATTTAATTCTTAGAATCCCGGACAATTCGATACAATTGCATCACGTTTCCTAACCATCTTTGATGGCATGGAGAGTAACAACTATGTACTTTCGATCGCCATGGAGGATATATTTGAGAAATCAATTGAGCAGCCCAATTTTCGATATATGGGCGCCAAATTGTACAATCTATTGCACATGCTGAATCTCAAGCCGGATTCGTTGTTCCACACTTTGCTCAAGTGTAAGCTTGAATATCACCAGGCTGAGGTGACCAAGTACATGCAATCGATTGAACAACAGCAAAAGGTGCGAGAGACAGCTCTATTTCTCGCCGAATTATACATGCAGCTGCGTGGAGATGATGATGCTCGCATTCAATTGATTGCCATTAATATCGTCTACTCATTGAGGAAGCTACTGGCCTGCGAGAGTGCCGAGAATGTGCGTTGCATTTGCCAGACATTGAAGTTGGCCGGTTATGATTTAAGCGCTGATTGCCAACAAGACATGCAAATTATAATTGCTGCATTGCAAGCGATTGAAGCAAAATCGCCTGGTAAATATGCAATGGCTGCCAATGTGATTGCATTGCAACAGAATAATTGGGGCCGAAAGGTTCTAAATGCACTCGGTGGAGATGATGGTGATGTGGCCAAGCCACCAGAGCCACCACGTTTGAGCGATGAGCCAGTGTTCTATGGCCCCGATGGGCGTGAGCTAACCGCCGAGGAGAGTGATTTTCTTGCTGCTGAAGATGATGACAATGGCAGTGATGGCGATGATTTTGATGTCAGAGATAATGATTTGGACCTCGACCCAGAAATGGATGAAGAGACTGAGCGTGCATACAAGGATTTCTGCAAGCAAGGCAAACAATTGCAGGCAAACAAAAAATCTTAGATTCTACATATATGATATATATATATATACTACTAGTATGTGTGTAAGAAACTGTGTGGTGTTTAATTGGCGTGACAGACGGACAGGATGATGACAAAAAATACATACATATACATAGGTTACCTTTAGGTATATATACACTATTACTACTCGCATATTTCATGATGGGAATGTCTGACGAAAATTCTTAGTTTACTTGTAGTTTGCAATATTTCTATTTTATTCGAAAGTCATTTTTTTTAATTTTATTGATTTGATAACTTGTTTATTGGTTACACATTATTTGTGATACATCGTCGCATCTACTTTTATTATTATATACAAACAATATTTATTTATATATGTGTGTGTTTGTATATACATATATGTATATGCATTGAAAGTCACTTTTATAGTTGGCACATTCAGAAAGCAGGTCTCAAGTTCTAATATTTTAACATTATGTTTTAATGCGAAATGTCAAAATTTTTTTTTTTAATTTCGAACCGTTAGTTAAACATCTGTCACGCCGGTGCATAAAAATAACAACAAGAACACGAAACACATTTAGAGAGACTCGTACACATAGTATTCGCATGCCTGCACATCCATACATATGTAGATTCATAACTGCAACACATTCAATTTAAAAAATGCATTCTCCTGATCATATAAATCTAAAAACAACAGCCACGCTTAATTTTTTAATTAATTGTAATTAATATTAAACGAAACGATTTAAATATATAAATAAACCAATGAATTACGATTGCGTTCAAAAAAAAGCATTTCCTCTATTTTTTCTAACTGAATTTAATGACTCATTGAATTGTGGAAATTGGCGCTTACAGAAATTCTATCGAAATATCGATAGCATTCGATACATATTGTTCAGTTCAGTGACCCGTTCATTTAAACTTTTTCAGAACAACCTTTCGTTCATTTCCGTTTGGGATTTAAATGTAGGTGAATGTCAATTTCAAAATGCAATAGCTTTGATATAAATTAATAATTTGATTAAAATTTAAAATTCGAAATTCGATTAAATTAAGAAAAACATTTTTATGAAGGTTTGAAGTTCGTCACCCACAGGGGAAAGAAGTTACAAATTCAATTCTGAAAAAAATATGAAAAAATCGACAAGATTCTAACAAATATTCTGCAAAAATTCTATCTTCAATATTAAGAAATATTCCAAATTAGGTGAATTTCCTTGAGTGCACTTAATTTTCATTTTGATTAAATTAGAACAAGTTGCCGGACTGCGATATTTTGTAGGGTGGCAACCTTTGCACTTTATTCTGTTTGGGATTTGCTTGGGCAAAAGAAGTACAAAGTCAAATTTTTATTGAAAATGATTTTAATACGAGGAAAACAGTGTCGAATTTAAAATCAATGATTCGAAGTGTCGTTTGGACAAAGCCCCATCGAAATGAACGCATAGAATGAAATTTGGCTCCAAACTGCGCGTGATGTCATAGTGGTGATATATACATATGTATGTGCGTGTGTATGAATATGAACATACATAAATAAATGTTTCGCTATGTATAATCGTTGGGGATAATAATACAATAACAACGTACGCACAAACAAAATATGAGTATTTATGTACATCGCGTTGACGGCTGAACACCAACAATTGCTCAGTTTTTATGTTGTTTCATTGAAGAAGCTTTACCCCCAAGCCAAGTGGAAAAAAAAAGACAACAAACTGACATATAAAGGTCACATAATGTGTATTCTTACATATATATATTTGTGTAAATATACGTACGTACGTATGTATATACATATGTATGTAGTTCTATAAAAACGAGACAAGAAAACACCAAAGCATTTTAGTTGTTGTGTGAGTGATTTTGCAAACAAAGCCGACGCGAAGTTGATCGATGAACACACACAGACACATACAAATGTGAATATGTATGTTTGTCTGCAACTAACAGTGTGTACATATATCAATGATAGTATCTTAAATAAACAACGTGAGAGATAAATTATTAAATATTATATATGTACATATTTTGATGTAAGACGTATGCATCTTAATTCATAGTCAATTAATTTGTCATGCAATCAACCCTATTTACCGGTTGAGTAAATTGAATATTGAATTTTTTTTTTGTTTCCATCGAAAGAGAAATTTGTCAAAGGCAATTTGTGTGCTCATAAACAAATAACAATATCAATAAATATACAACAACAAATAATATGAAGGACACAATGAAAAATAAAGTAAACGTCTACCAAAACGATAAATAAACTATATCTGTCTTGAGTGTGTGTGTCTATGTATGTGTTGTAAATGTAAGAATTAAAATATAATTTTAACATATTCCGTATGTACTTTTTTCAGAGGTGTTTTCTTTTGACGGATATTTTAAAATCCAAGCAATAATATTTGTGAAAAATAACAGCTTTAAACGAAAACGAAAGACAAGTATTTCAGTTATCGTGTGATTAAATTTACAGTAGAATTAAGATAAATAGACCAAAACCAAATCAACGAAACTGCATTGAGTTCGTGCCTTAAATAAACAACAACAAAAACAACAACAACAGCTAAAATCGAAGCCTTAAAGTCGCTTGTGGATCGCAATGGGGAGCGTGTGGAAACGTTTGCAGCGTGTTAACAAACGTGCCGCAAAGTTTCAATTCACCGTCTCCTATCATGACCTACGACTGGAGACCACCGCCAAGTGGTAAGTGAACCCTTTCTTCCATTTCTTCCTCTTCCACTTCCCTTTCCGTTTCCTGTTATCTTGCAATACAACAATACAATCGAATAACTAACAATGTATATATAAATAAAACAATCTCGTTTCGATTTGGCTTTACCCGCATTTCATCGTTTCCTCTTAGTAACCGCTTTTCCACCATAAGAAAGATTAATATTTTTTAACGATATAAAAAGAAATTGTATTACTCATAAAAACCGCATAATTTAAACAATTAACTAAGATAAATGCAATCACTGTGAACAGCACAGTCAGCACTGATAAATTGCTGACAGTTGAATCCATGAGCAGAATTTAAATATATAATAATCAGGACTGTTCTAAATTCCCATTTCGTTCGAAACTTGCAAAAAAAACATATGAAACTTTCCTTAACTTTTTTTATATAGTTTTCCTTTTAAATAAATTTTATATTTTACAATTTTTGTTTTAAATGTTAAATATATTAAACAAATTCAGTCAATTTACAGGTTTAAATATTTCTTGGTTAAAAATCAATTCATAAAAATCAGTTAATTTAGAAATTTAACGAATAAAGTACTTATAAATCTTTGAATTTTTCCTTTGAAATCTAAAAACTTTTTTATACATATTTATATATTTGCATACATATATGGCTATGTAGTCATAAGTACTTTGTACATTAAGCGAAAACATTCTTATATTTTTTGCTTTTTGAATTCTGCATCATTCTCTTTTATCTCCTAATGGGTTTCTATATGTATTTGCCTCTTAAATATAATTTGACGACAAAGACTTATATAAGTCAATACATAGACAAATACTTAAGTACGTATACAATTTATTTCGTTAAAAACAAAAACATGACGAGAGAAAGATCCAAGATAAAAACAAAGTGTGGAATTTCTTATTCTTCTTTCTCGTTTCTGTGTTTTCGTTCTTTTTGCTTGTACATTGTCTTTATAGTTCTTATAAAAATATTCCTATTTATATATGTCTATATATAAAATGGACAATTTTTGCACTGTGCAAAATCGTAAGAGTTCGGCAATGATGCTTTAAGATATTCCACTTAAAAGGGTTGTCAACCGACCCAGCTTTGATCATCATTCATACAATCTTTTGAGGAAAATACATATACAGGGGTGTTACAGAAAGCGAAACCAACCGAAAATCTCTCAAATCTTCATAAATTTTTGGGAGATTTTTGGTTGGTTTCGAATTGTGTGGTGCCCCTGGTTTTCCTGTACCAAAATCAACAGCAATCCTCAAAAACCTTTAGATATCTGTCTTCTTAAACTAAGATATTATAATTATATGTATTATAACAAACATTTAAATTATTTGAGAATTGTTTTCACCTATACAATTAAATAATATTCGTTCCCTTCTTCTATATTAGGCGTCCCTCAAATCTATCCGTAGTATGGACGAGACGTTCGAGGCGTGTTGCCAGCTCTCCGTTACCATGGGAACCCGATATGATGAACCCACTGGTCGGCAACATATCGTGGGCAGTGCCCGATAATCATTCAATATCGGTGACATTATTCAAGGATCCCCGCACTCACGAACTTGAAGACAAAGACTGGACATTTGTTATCGAAGATGTAAATAATTCAATTCAATTCACAATTATTTTTATTTATATATTAATCAATTTCCCTTTTAGATTTCACTGTTGGGTAAAAAGCGAGTTTTGGCTAATGCAAACATCAATATGCGTAAATATGCAAGTATCGAATCGACGCAGCAGAGTTTTAAATTGAACCTTAAGCCGGTTTCTCGGAAAATAACATCCGCTGATTTGGACTTGACAATCAGTTGTGTTTTCCTACGCGAGGGAAAGGCAACGTAAATACTTATTTACTCTTATCAACAATTACAGGAATTACTAAGTAAACAATTTAATTTTCAGCGATGAAGATATGCAGAGCATTGTCTCATGGATGTCGGTCAATAACTGTGATGTCGCACCACTTGATGATTTGGAGGATATACCAGATTTGGAGAACTCTGGCGATATATCAGATAATCTTTATGATTTCACTCAGCAGTTGGAGCAATTGACAACAAGTTTAAATGGTTGCATCGATGTACCAACGCCTCTGAGTGGTAAGTAAACTATATAACTTATTCATAAATTATGATCTCATATTGTAAAAAACATATTATTTTTAAAGCACATCTGTATATTAGTTTTAGATGTAAAAGATCCATTCTACAAATATCGATATAGATGTATGTAACTTTATAGAACTTGGATATTTAGCGAAGTAAATAAATGTGCATAAATCTTAAAAAAAAATATAAAAATTAATTAAAAACGCGTTAATTATTTATTCCATACCAACTTATAATAACATTTAGGCACATATACTTATTTCCCTGAGATATATTTATATTACGTGAAATCTTTTCGAAAATGTATTTTAGAACAGTCCTCTTTATATTTATCAATAGGTAAATAAATCTACATTTATGTATTGTCTATCAATATTATTTTATTACATTTTTTTTTAAATATATATAGTGCTCTAAATTGCCATTTCAATACAATTTTCAATTCCAATAAGCAATAATTTGCATTTATTATTCTTAAAAAATGAATGAAATCGTAGTTTAGAACGCTCTTTAATATGTATTTGTATTTGTAGCACGTAAGATACAAACGATTTCTTAGTTTATGTATTTTGTTTCTTGGAAATATTTGTACTAAAATATGTTTGAAAACATTTTCTTTTTCTTTAAAAATTCATTTAAATCTGCTCCAATACGACACTACTTCCACCCATGTATGTAACATGCCACAAACTGTAATTCTCTATCGATGTTGTTGTTGTTGTTGTTGGTAGTTCCTTCATTATCCGAAGATCCAACTCCATTGGCCGAGTCATATAATCATTTAAATTTTGAACTAGAAGCGGATCGTGAAAGCAAAGTGGAACAACAGAGCGGGGAATTATCGTCTAATAATAAAGGTCAAAACGTTGAACTGGACGATTCATTGAAAACGCCAAGCGCCAGTGTAAATCTCGAGCCAGTTACTCATAGCACACCAACCAAAATTGCAGCCGATGATAAACCCATATTGAAGCCGAATAACTTTGAAAGATTCCATGAAGTACTCACCTCCACTCCCGTCGAGCAAGCACCAGCAGTCACGGGCAAGGCAAAGAAGAATTCCTCAAGTCGAGCCCTCAACTTTGACAAACAACAGGAGTCCACAAGTGGTGTCGACTTGACAAATTCCTATGCGGATCAGTCGACGGCTGTGTTAAGCAGCACACTTCCCACCATCACCAAGACAATCGACACCACATCGGAAACAGTAGCTGTCTCCCCAGAGCAACCAAAGCCCATTAAGAACTTAAATGTTGTTTCATCCACTGCCAAGCGTTCTGAACTTCAACCTTTGGACTTGAAAAAAAGCTATGAGTCTACACCTGCCGTTAATAATATGACAACGAATAGATCTTCGGCAAATAATACTACGAATAGCTTAAAGCCAGTGGAGAAGATCATGCTAAAGGATAACACTCCCGGCCAAGATTTACTCGAATGGTGCAAAGATGTAACCAAAGATTATCCCAATGTTAAGGTTACAAACCTGACAACCAGCTGGCGCAATGGCATGGCCTTTTGTGCTATCATTCATCACTTTATGCCCCATTTAATGTGAGTATATGTCATTTTGTTTTTCTTTAAACATTTTAATTCAGTTACTTTATTGTTTATAATTTTTTAAAAGAAATGTTTTGGTTGATTTTTATCAATAAATTTAAATTACTAAATAATTGTTGCCACAGAAAACGAAACCAACCGAAAATCTTCCAAAAATTTATGGAGTTTTGAGAGATTTTTGGTTGGTTTCGCTTTATGTGGCAATTAACATTAAAATTTTAAATAATTGAATTTTTGAGTTCTAACCATAATAATTCCAAATTCAATTTTGCAGATTTAAACATTCATTCATTTAAACGAAATTAAATTGATCCGGATAATTTTATTTGGCTCATACTTATTACTTATATTTGCAATTACTGAATTTATTAATAGATAATGTTATATTTTATAGCGACATGTCGAAGCTGAGTGCCCATGATGTGGTTGGCAATTGTCGTATTGCCTTCGATGCGGCGGAAACATTAGGCATACCACGTGTTATTGAACCCCGAGACATGAATTTGCTGACGGTGCCGGATAAATTGGCAGTCATGACGTATCTGCATCAGCTGCGAGCACACTTTACTGGCAAACAGTTGCAGATTGAACAAATTGGTAAGTTTAACAGAAATTAATAATATCTACTATATATGTTTATTAAATTCTCACGTTTGATATCTTTCAGGTCAGACATCCGATGAGTCCAGCTATGTCATTGGCAATTACAAATCGGACAATTTGTCGCAGAATCTTATTAATTTCTCGCACCTGAAGACACAGCTTTTGCATCAGAATTCGCTGGACGACGAAATAATCAATCAGCAGCAACAATTGTCGCCGACTAGTAAAAAGGATGTTAAGAATATTATACTGACAAGTTCAAAGAGCATTATCGGTAAAGTTCTGTCGCCGACCAAGGAGAAAAACACAATCAACGCAATGCAGACAAACAAATCCTCATCTCCGGTTGATGGTTGCGGCGATACGCCGGAGGAAATTCAGAAATTCGGCAAGGAACCATTGTCACCCACATCGTTAGACGCCAATGCTACGAACGTAAGTCCAATTAACAAGCTGGCTAATCATTATCTAGTTATACCCGTTACACGTAGAGTCCGTCTTTCATGAACGCCAAGCAAATTTTAGTTTGCTTAATTTTTTTTGGCACTATTAAATCCATTAATATATATTTTTCACTGTTTAAGTGTAACTGTCATAGATACAATTAATGTAACGGATATCCTCTAGTCGGTGACTCGACTATATTAGTTGTTATTTGTTATTGCTTTGTTATTTGTTGATTTGTTTGTTTGATTTATATAATTTTTACATTTAAATTGCGTCTGCTTCGGCTTTGGCTTCTGCTTTTGTTCTTTTTGGTTTTCTTTGTTTTTTTATTTTCATGATTTTCATAGCGAATCATAACGCGCCACAAAGAAATGAGTGAAAAAGCTAAGCTGATGATGGAAAAAATAAAAATTTCCAAATCTAACGAGCGCAGCGATGCTAACGATGTAAGTAAATATGGAGACGCTAGCTAGCTGTGCCCGGCCTGCATGTGCCTCACTTCATTTTCATATTTAAATTAAAAAAACTCAATTGTTCATAATCATAATTTATGCTGATCAACAGGAGGAGCGACAGCAAAGATTGCGGGAACAGGCACGACGTCTGATATCGGAGACACGCAATAAGTCAACGGGCACCGACAGCCCAACAAGCCCAACCAAACTCAAGAGATTCAACTATACACCTGAACGTACCATTTCACCCATACATAATGGCAGTAACAGCGGAGAGTCTTATGTAGATGTCTCCACGAAGAAGTTGCCTCCCAGTTGGGATAAAATCGAGCATCATACGAGTCCTAGTCATAGAATAACCGATGCCAATGTCAGTCCATTGCAGTCCTTCAACGCCGTCATGGACAGAATATCACCAAAGCACGAGAAAAGAGTGAGTATATAATGAATCACAATCTGAGATTTAAAAACAGCGCTGAGAAATACATATATTAATTTAATAAATTCTTATTGTAGAACGATAAGCTCACATACATTGAATCGGAGCTGGAGGCATTGGAGCGGGAACAGGAGGCAATCGACCAAAAGGCGAGCAATCTGGAAGCGAAACTGCGTGCAGTTATGGGCGGCAATCCAAGTAATAATCAAAGGGGTACAAATCCTTTCCTTAGGCTAATACGCAATAGCATTGGTGGTGGTGATGTGATTCGCATTAAGCTTCTTGACTCCGACGATGAAAGTTTATTTGGTAGTGGTATAAGTGATGATGATGATAATGATGATGATGAAAATGCGCTAAGCGACACATGCAGCAACTCCAGCATTGAGATGCAACAAATACGTGAAGATCAAGTAATTGAGATGCAACCACGATCAAGATCACGGCATCAACAACATACACATCAACATCAACAACGACAACGTCCCCGGGCACATTCTTGTTTTGTGAATACGAATGAAAACTGTACATTGATTCGGCCCACATATCAACAACAACAACATCATTTGCATGACCATCATCGTCATGGTCATCCACATCACGTACATCACGTGGATTCCTATAACCATAGCAATTTGTTGGGTAACTCCTCAGCCTCAGGCGCCTCATCCCGACAATCCCTCTGTGATAACCTGCAAGCTTATTATGCTGATAATGATGATGATGCTCTGGTTATGGCATCCACTGGCAATGCGGCCTCCTCTCGTCGACATCGCGTTGTTGGCCATAAGCGCGGCCAGCATCAACACCGGCGACGCCGTTCGCACGGTTTTTGTGGTAATGTCGTGTGTCTTTAAGGCCAATAACGTTGTTAACTGCTTTTGCCATGCCCGCAAAAAGCACGAATCAGCTTAAAGCCTGCTGCCCGCCTGCAAATCTTACATACTATGTGTTGTTGTTTACGTCTATTTAAGCTTTTAACCGTTCATTAAAGGCCAATTCTGCTTTTACTATAGAGTTAATGCCTTGAACTGCGTTTTAATACCTTACAAAAATTATACCACAAATATATAACCACAAATAACTAGAATATATTCACTAATTATTAAAAGTCATCGCTCTGCGACAACGAGAACAATTTAACCACCAACAAAAAGCAAAAATGTTTCTTATTTTACGGACTTTGTTAGATTCTAATATTATACTACATTTAATCACTTGTTACTGTATACCGAGTGAGCACTGTAACTAAATGTTTGTTTTGTTTTTCCACAGAAACTGAGGAAACTGAGGAACAGCTGCTTTCTCAATGGTTCACACTTGTTAACAAGAAAAATGCTTTGCTTCGACGGCAGATGCAGCTGAACATTCTGTAAGTAATAGAATAACTTTAGTCCTATGGTTCGATTTAGAAAAAATATATTTCATAATTTTTTAATCATTCAATTTGTTTTAAAACTTCGTCTAATAAATCATTAAATAATAATTCCAAACCAGACTTTTAATACTTTTTAAAATTTAATCTTATATTTCTACTTTTAAATTATTAAATAATTTGTACATTTTTTTTCTACCAGTGAACAAGAAAAGGATCTGGAGCGTAAGTTTACTATGTTGAATCAGGAACTTCGAGCGGCTCAATCCGTTGAGGATTGGCGCAAAACTGAGGTGCAACGTGAAAAGGAGCGACTACTTTTGGAGGAGCTGGTGACCATTGTGGATAAACGAGATCAGCTTGTGCAACATTTGCACAATCAGGAAATAGCGTAAGTTATTGTGATAAATATTGACATTACCACACAAACTAATACTTTTGATCCAACGATAGCATTGAGGACGATCATGAAATAGCGCGTGAACTGGAGCAAGTGGACATTAGCGGAGGCAAAGAGAAGTGTGTCATTCAATAGGCATCGAAATCGATTATGACTGGAGATAATACCTATTTAGATTGATAAGTAGTGGCGCTGCAAGTGTATGTATTAACAAATACATCTACTAATCAAGTGGAATGAATATTAAATTATTCTATGAAGACAACTCTATCTGCAGACTGAAAGCAAATGGGTTGAAAAAAAAAATGCAATAGACATATTTGTTATAACTAAATTAACAAATTTTGACAACAACAAATTAAAAACGTCCGATAGAAAACTAAGCAAATTTAAAATTTCATACAATTCGAATCCATTGTTGAACTTAAACAAGATACTGTCGTGTAAACTTGAAAAATCACACTTTTTAATAATCTATCTGTATATTTTCAAAATTTTTATTTTGTGCCATTGCTTTATTTGTTCAATTGCTTCAAGTTCTTTTCCAAAATGATAAACAAAGACCCAACCCAATTGTAAATTAAATTTATGCATAGTATTTTTATTTTATTTTAGCTTATTTATGTGTTAAGCACTTAACGGAAACGCTTCATCCCTAAGAATATATGTAGAAAAAAATGTTTTGTATAGAAACTGGTCTTATTTAGTTTTTACCCTAATCTTATTTGACTATTTAATGGTGGTTTACTTACAAATATATTTATATTTATATATTTTAAAATTGTCTTAATTGGCGATTTGTAAGTCAATGCTTGAACCGAATGAACCTTTCAAAAAAACAATTTTATATGTATGTATAATTAAAAATAAATTGCAAATAAATATGCGTTAATTGCGTAAAAATATACACAAAATAAGTTTGTTTTGTTTTTAGTTGATTTAATATAATAAAACATGCTGGAAACGATTTCCTTGCTCATTTTTTTTAAATTCTGAAATTTTTGCAGAATAATTGTTTGATTTTTGACATATTTAGAAAAATTTTTTAATCAAGTTTTGGGAGGAAAGTGAAAAATTTAATGCTTCAAAGAAATCTACAAAACTGTAACAAGGATAATGCAAAAATTTAAAAAAATTTATCTTCAGTATTAAGAAAAATTAAAAAAATAGTTAAATTCACTAAGCTGCAACGGTTTTTGATATTTGATTAACATGTTGCCAGATCCGAGTTTTGGAGGGTGGCAGCCCTTGGACCGGGTGCCAGCCTTTGGACCAAAACAGTGTTTCCACACCAGTGCTGCCAAGTTTCTAGGAGGAACAATAGTTGTTTCAGAACCCGTTGAGCAAAATGAACTTTTGAATCAAGATGTATTTATATAAGGTGACGTTTTCGTTGACATCTGACGTAGTTAATCCGACAAAACTGCTCTCTCGACTCGAGATAGAGGAGCTGGAACCAAAATTTGCTTTCGAACTGTCAAAAGAGGGCAACTGTATCGAAGACGTCACCTTAAATAAGTACACCTTGGACTGAGCAAGTTCACTCGTTCATTTCAATGACCCGTTCATTTGAACTTTCTTAGAACGAAACGACCACTGTTGCCAACTTAGCTTTTTTCCCGTCAAATCAGGCTATTTTCAAAGTCAAATTGCGGAAAAAAACGAAAACTGCAGGCAGCGGGAATTCTGGCTTTTTTCAAATATTTCAGAGAAGAAAGAATGCCAGGTTAACTTTGTTAAAACCAGAGAAATAGAATGAATCTCGCCATGCTAAACGCGATTCTATGCGTCAGATAAGAAATTAAATTTTTTTGTATTATTGAGTCAACAATAAAATATATTTTACTTGCAGATATGGGTTGCGTAGATTCAATAAATGCTGCCTGGACTACAAATTACCCCAAAAGTTCTTAAATTTAGTTGAAACATTAAAATCATATGACCAAGAAAGCAATGATTATGTTGAAATTGACAATATCATTGACTTTTTGCAAAACTATTTATAAATAAAAAACAGCTTTTTTTTCGCTTTTCATTTCAAATTTCAGCTTTTTTTCGACTTGTTTTCCGTCAAAAACAGCTTTTTTTCTTGAAAAAGTTGGCAACACTGGAAACGACTCAACTCTGGACAACACATTTGTTACGAGCACAGAAGTTAAATTATTATATTCTACTAAAGTCGTCATGTGCAAGACGAACACGTTTTAAAAATAATACGTGTATACATATTAAAAACTAACCGAGTTGCGCGGTTGTTTGTTTTGTGTAAAGAGCGGTTTTAAAATAAGCTTGTGAGAATATATTGCAAGTGGAAATATCAAGAAGAAAAATTCCGACGGACGGCAGGCACACACACACAATCACACCATAGACGTACATACACGTATGTACATTTATGCACGCGAGTGAAAATTGTAAAGGCAAGTGAAAAGCGCGTATGTGTGTGTGTTTGCGTGTGTGTATGTGTTAAAAGTAATAATTATTACGATAAAATACTCACCTTGCCACACAGTCACAGTTCACAGTCTAGTTATTAAGTGATTAAGTTTATTTTGCTGATTCGACGTTTGCCGCCCGCTTAAACAGAAACAGAAGGAGAAAGAGAAACAGAAAATGCCGCTGCTTGCCTATAAGGAATGCCATATACTCAGCCCACAGCAGCTGCGCAAGCTTAGCGAACACAAATACTCATGCTTTAGCGCCAGTTTGCTGGATCCTTTGCTGCAGCCCTGGTGGAATTGGTTGGTCGCCCAAACACCACTGTGGCTGGCGCCCAATCTAATCACAATCGTCGGTCTAATACTCAACATTGTGACAACGTTGATATTAATTTGGTAAGTTTCATTTTATTTTTCTAAAGCCCACATATCTATCTATACACATTCATACATATGTACGTACATATATGGAGCGTAATTTGGAATTGAATTTCAAACGCGTGATTCTACGATTCCTGTTATATGGCGTGTTTGAGCTTCAGCCGGCGTTACACACACACACATCCATACGTGACATACATTTTGCAATACTTCCGCAAGGAAAAGTCGCTGTTTATATGTAGATAGGTGATAACTAGGTGTGAGGATTCGTAATGAGCGTATTTGTCTACGTAATAGTCGCATGTGTGTGTGTATACAATGGTGTGCAAATTGAACCTAAACAAATAAGTACTCTATTTTTGCTACTTTTGTTACGTTCATTCTTGCAGAGGCGCATGTGTGTGTGTGTGTGTGTGTACTCATCGCTCATTAAATACAAGAGTGACATATGTCAAAAATAGCATTTCGAGATAAACGCATTTAAAGTTTTCGCTTGCCGTATGTCTATCTGCAAAGCGGTCATACATAAACTCTTCTCGCGCTGTGTGTATTAAAACTAGGATAATGAAATTTTGACACAACATAGAACATATAACGAACATTTCTGCATCATTAACTCAAAATTATCATTACCTCGTAAATTTAATGAACTTGCATACAAATATACTAAGAATATATATATATTTATTTTTTCTTTTTGGCACAATTGTTATTATTTAGTGTTTTCTATTGAATCTAATTTCTCACACATTCTCAATGGGTTAATTGGAAGTGGGGATAGAACACATGGCGGTCGGGTTTTATAGTTAAATGGGTCTACGTAATTATGCCCATTTAAGTAATGCAGCTTTCTGATGAAACCTGTGCCACTTATCGAAATTGCTGTGTAAATTATATATATAATTATATATTAACATAAAAATAATTCAAAATTTAAACAAGTGAGCGAGTTTCAGTCATAAGTTCTGTAAATTTAAATAGAAGTAGTGTACAATTTAAAAAATCCTAATTTTCAATTAATTGATATGAAAAATGACAAACAAGAATTCAGAGTTGAAGTTACCAAAGCTCAAAGTAATTTTACCATTTAGGAATATGTACCATATTTTTATTTATATAAAATTTTTATGTAGATTAAAAATATGAAATAAGAGTTGAAGTGCTTAAAGCTAAAATTAAAGTTACAATTTAGGAAAATATACCATATTTTTATTTATATATAACATTCATGTTTAGATTAAATTTTGAATAAATTGGATAGATTTTTTTTAACAACAAAATTAAATAGTAATGTAGGTACTATATACAAAACAGTGGGTTGATTATCCTATCAAGTATTATGACAAAGGTAGAACATTGTTATTGTTGCTCCTTTGCGATTGGATCGTTCTATCAGGCCATATACTCAAAGTCGAACGTTGCGTTTCATAATGCGTAACTGTTGCCGTATCGCGTCATAACAAATGGTACAAGTGTTGTTGTAGTTGGCGGGGAACCTCAGATAAGATAATGGCGGAACGTCGCAACGCCATTACATATAATTTATAATATTAATATTCATTTAGATAACGCTTAGATAATAATTCAAGTAAGAATGGGATTTCAGTGATTTTCTCAACGATTTCTAATAATTATTTTACGATAGTTATGATGAGATTTTTATGATCTTCAGAGTGGTTTTAAGATAGTCTGGACCATTGTTATATTAATTCGCTTGTATTTAATATATTTTCTTGCATTTTAACCCCCATTTTTTGGTTAGAATAATTTGATTAGCTGCCATGCTGATTATTTTTTACCTCTATAACACTGAATTCAGTCCACTTTCAGAGCTCACATGTAGCACACATATAAGGTTCAATTTAATTAACCCCCCGTGTCGTGTACAACATTTGCAATACGGTTTGCAATTGATCATTTGCTTTGATTCAATTAAGTGTAAATTTGCATTTCTAATTGATTTCCATTATGTAAGAATTAAATGACAGTCGTGTGATTTCAAGTATATCATTTGTATTTCCCAAATATTTGTATATACAGTAAAAGCTCCTATTATCGTATAGCTTTCTCAGGCCTTTCAAATATTGCTATTAGGCTTTTCATGAGGAAACTTTCTCTGTATACAGTAATTATTCTCCAAAAAATTGAGTAAGCCAAAAAAACCTAGTTTTACATCAAGAATCCGACTCAAGCGAAGATCTAAATAAGCACGTTTTGGCTCTTTCGAGAATTTCGAGAATTTTTTATGATAAATCACTGTCTTATTCATTTACAGACGTAGCCTTGATTTTCACACTTGCACTCTGTGCAAATGAATGCTAATTTTTAAGAGGTTTCAAATTTCCAGCCATCAACAAGCTAAATTTGCATCTTAATTGTGAACTTTGTAGATAAACAAACAACAAACCTCGAACCGTAAATAGATACTTTCAGCAACATCAAAAATATAGAATTGTCAGCGAAAATTTTAGGAATCAAGAACGTCACAACGGGAAATGTGCACAGCTCAGATTTAAATATATATTAAATTGATAAAATATTCTATAGAGTAAAATTCAAACACTTTTTACACAAATTTTCAAAACTGTAAAAATGTGTTGCGACATTTCTTGTTTAATTTGTAAAATTTGCAATTAAAACGATAGTAAAATTAACAAAAATCTCGTCACAGGTATATATTTTTGACCTTTGACAATTTGAATTCTAATAGGCAATTGCTGTCCACTGTGCGCTGTTGGAATCGCGTAGCTAAAAGTATTTGTAGCTGTTTGTGTGTGTACTTTAGACCTGGCTACAGGGAGAATGCCTTCTAATCGAACACTACACACTACTAAATAGAAGACTCTTACTTTGGGTTGTCTATTTTAGTATTTTAGGTTGCTTTATCAGTAAATTACTGTTAAGCCAGCTGCTGTCTAGGAATCTTATTTGACTTTAAACTTGATGACATTGAACAATTAGCTAAGACTATGCTCATCACGCGATTCTAAGCATATTATATATATTATATACTGACGTCGACATTTCCAGAGTATCACTTTTGAAATAAGATCGAAACTTTAGCGAATCTTTCGTCAAGTTTGTGGCAATCCCCCTGATTTCACCTAAACGTTTTAGGGTTAACATTTAACTTGAACTCTCTATATTTAGTGCATAGTGCGATTAGACTTTAATTTATTCCACAATACAATTTACCATAAGGAAACATGTATAGGTGCACATACGCTTTTAAAAGTAAATATATACGGTCTTTTAAAACGTCAGAAAATACAGATATTAATAATACTTTTATTAAGAACTTTGAAGTACTTTGCATATGCATTCTAAGAATAGATTACAATGCTAGACTATTGCATACCAACAATAGATTTATGATTACTAGAAACGAAGAAATTATTAAATACATTATTCACATAAACTTTTGTCTCTGAGGTATTAATACAATATGCACACTGATTGAATTCCTATTATGTGAGTAGGACAGATAGTAATAGAGTTTTTTTTTTAGAATTGATCACCTTGATAAAAACTAAACTAAATCTATTAAGACATGTAGCATATTTAGATGTAGATCAGTTAAAGTAATTCAAGATCTTAAACAATAGACCCACGTATAATATATATAATTTGTTATTTATTTATATTTGCATTTCACTCACTTACAGCTACAGTCCAAATGGCGTTGAGGCACCTCCACGTTGGACCTGCGCCCTGTGTGCACTCGGTCTGTTCGTTTATCAGAGTCTCGACTCAATTGATGGGAAACAGGCTCGTCGCACCAACACCTCATCGCCATTAGGTGAATTATTCGATCATGGCTGTGACTCCATATCGACTATATTTGTGGCCCTGTCGGCGTGCATATCCTGTCAATTGGGTCACTATCCCAATTGGTTATTCTTTCAGGTGAGTATCTATACAAAGCTGTCTATCAATCTACAAATATTTACAACTTTTCACTTATTTGCTTACAGTGTTTTTGCGCCATTGCGCTTTTCTATTGTGCGCACTGGCAGACTTATGTTTCTGGAACGATGCGATTCGGACGCATTGATGTGACTGAGGCTCAGTTTTCCATTATCGCCATACATCTGGTATCGGCCGCACTAGGTCCCGAGATCTGGTTAACCAAGGTAAGCTTGTCCAGTCGGATTAGTCATAGGAGCTTTTAACATACGTAATATTGATTTCAGAAGTTATACGAGCTGTTATTTTTCTTACTTTATTAAGTTTATTCCAAACTAGACTTAATTTTTTTTAAATTAATTTTCTGTTCCTTTAATTCATGCATTTCTCAAGTTTCAGGATTAAGTTAGAGTTTCTTGAAAGCTGCTGAGCTATGTTCTAAGTAATAGTAGATGCTAATAATATATTTAACTTTAATAATGGAGACTACAAAATGTTTCTCAAAGTGCTAGTCTATTATATATAATCGAGTTGTATGCGTTTTGGTTTGATTTATTGAGCTAGTTTCCTAGATCGTTTCGTTAATTAGCATGAGATAATCTAAGTTCGCAATATATAATTATTTTAGTACATAGAGTTAAGGAAACCTTTAATTCTTTCACATTCTCACAATCATCGATTAAGTGCAAGAATCATTTCCGGACAATATAGGATTAGGATCGAAAACAAATCAAAGTTAAATCAAATAAATTGTTGTTATTTATATTTTTTTTTTTATTAAAATCGTCACTGTATCGTTCTTTATTTAAATTATTGAATTTAAGTATTCTGTTAAGATCGATTTGCAGACTTTAAACTAGCTCGAATCAGAACCATATCAGAACTTATATTGTACATATATGTACATATTTTAAACTATATAGAATACATATCTATGCTTAGGCAATAACTGCAATTCTCATTGTAATCGTCTTATAATCGTACCTTTTACTTTTATGTTACATATTCAAATGCGTGCCACTGCCACAAAACAATACAAAATGCCTAATCTCCTACTACTAAAAAAATAAAAATAAAATACAACAACAATTAAAAACATAAACACACGCGCACACACACACACACACACACACAACAAAATATGTAAACACAGATCGGCATTGGCAATATTCAGCTTTGGGCTGTTCCTGCAGTAACAACCATTGTGTGTGGTGTGCTCTCCCTAACCTATGTATTTTCCGTCGTTGTGGCCGGTGGTGTTGGCAAAAATGGCTCCACAGTTGCTGTAAGTCCTAAACACACACACACACACACACACACACATACAACACAAATGCACACACAACCAAAAACTACTCAAAAACCACAAAATTATACTCGAGTAACAGAGGAATGTCATAAATGTTCAGAAGCCAAAAATAAATTTAACAGCTACTTTGAATTCAATATAAATATTAAGTTTTACTTAATAAATTATTTTTGTACTTTGGAAGACTATAATTATGTCATCATAGATAAACGCATTTTATTTAAATTCTTAGATTAAATCATTTGTTTGTATCATAAATATATTTATATATATATATAGATTTCCAAATTAAATATATTATTTCAAGCTTATTATAAACTTGAAACTTGTATAAATTCTTGTATAAATTCTCACGATTTTCCGATTTTCCAAATCTGGACTTAAAAATGTGTATATTTTAAATACCACAAAATTTCAAAAATATTTTATATTATTTAAAAAAAAAAAGACTTCCTTCACATTTTATGCCCTTCTGTGCTATTTTCAAACAAAATCAAACCAAATAACATACAGACACACATAACAAAAACTATTTTGGCTCTAGACTAGGAAAGCGTAAAAAAATCATATAAAAAAATATATATATAAAAAGAAGTTTATGCATTAAAATTTAACATACGGCCGTTTTGTAGGTACGTGGTGTGACGTCAGGTCCTTCTAATTGTTTATCAATCCAATCCCGATTGCTTGCCTTAAATATCTACTACATCTTTACTTACTATGTGTATTTTTATATTATATATATAATTAATAACTTGTATCGTTGTTGTTGTTGTTCTCTGGCTTCATAGGCTGCTGCTGCTCCGCCATGTGATTTAACACATAACATATTCTTATTTCCTATTCTTCTCCTTGGCATGCTCCTAAAATTGTTTAAAGGCCAAATTGTAAATTCTATAAGCTCGCTCTAAATTGTGAAATTCGATTTAATACTTCTAACAGTTTTACTTAAAATTATTTATCGAATTTATGTCTTATCTATGTATGTCTATGCCCTAGTTTCAATATTCTTAAGCATTATTTCAGTTATCTATACTATTGGTTTCGGGTCGTAAATTTAGCTTTTAGATTGCTATAGGATTAAGTCTTCTTTTTAAGTCTATCTTTAAAGTCAGACTAGCAGACTACGAATGTTGTCTGTCGGAAAAATACTTTTTTTATACCATATACCCAATAAAAATCGAAATGAATAAAATAAAAACATCAAGATGTTATTAAATCATTAAATAAATAAAATGAATAAGTAATCAGTATGATCGTATCATAATAAGTAACTAAAGTTACCTGTTGAATGCCTCTGTTATTTCAAACAATCTAATATATTAATAAAAAAAATTCAAGAAATCTCTAGTCGATTGGGTACAGGGTATCCATACGTCGAGCAGGCTCGACTACATCATTTTTTTTATTTATTATGTTTGATAGCTTTAATTATAATGCTTGAAAAAACAAGACACAAATATACAAATATTATATTTATTTTTAAATTAAAACTCTAAATTTGTAATTATCAACAGCAAAAGAAAACAATCGACTTAAGAAAAAAGTCTAATATACGAACTTTAAGTTGATTGTCTTTGAAAAGAGTTATTCAAGCTTATAATTTAGTCATCATTATTCTCTTTTTCTTTTAATTTTTCCTCACAAATTGTTATGTTTTTGTTTATTGTTATTATTTTTTGTTTTGTTCTGTGATCTCTTCTCATTTTACAATAGATACCAATCGTGGGCGTTTCATGGAATTATACAATACTAGTATTTATTACATTCGGTTATACCTTGAACATAATCAGTTTTCTAAAAATGTTTATTGAAGGCGGCAGTGGCAAAAACGGCTCATCAGTTGCTGTAAGCATTGCTATTCATACAAGAAACGACAAAATGTTTCAAATCCAAATTTAATCATTTGACTAACTAATCGTACTAAATTATACAAATATAAACACGTACTAAAAACAACATTTGTTAGATTGACTAAATTTAGATTAACTCTCATATTGGCACACGGAGACTGGAACCCCTAACCATTCAATCCATGCTCCTCTTTGGTTTTCAATGGTTTTTTTTTTACCAATTCAATATTTTTGAACAACTTGGATAACATTTATTTGTTTGGTTTAATAGGTTTGCGACTAGTGGAATTCGGAATAGCATATCCATTTATTTTTGGCATTTATTCATATAAAGGTTCTCATATTGGCATAGTTCATTTTGTTGAAAAATATGTATATTTTTTAAAAGCCTAATCATTTTTGGTACATATTTTTAGTATGATATTTAGATATAAATGAAATGTTTTAAGTGTTAATTTATTATAAATTAGCAATGTATTTTTATTTGTGCATATTCTAAACCAATTATTCTTTTCTATACAAGTATTAATTTTTTTCTATCTGTTTAAAAATACTACAAACTTCTGAAATGAATTTATTTAATTTCTTCTATTGCATCATTATATATATTTCAATGTTTCAAAATCCAATATTAATGCGTAATTTTTCTTTCTTTCTTTAAACAACTAAATTTCAACAACAAAAAATTAATAAATAAAAAAAAAACTTGAAAAAATTCGCAAATTTCAATAGGTGCCATATCTTGAATGTGAAACTCGTTGTTTGCCATTGTATTTGGCCTGTGGAATTGATTTGAGCTTAGTATTTCGTTACTCAAAATCCATTTTGAACGATGGCTGTGGCAAAAATGGATCATCTGTTGCTGTAAGATATTATTTGATTTGATTATAAGTATGGCACAATACACAGAGACATGCGAATTTGTTTAGACAAGTAGAGTAACTTTGCTATACTTGCAAAAATATGTAATTGCCTTTCATTATCATTTATATCAAGTACGCATTATACCCTTGCAGAGGACCATATACTTAAATATTGTCCGTTGTCTGTTTCTTAATTTTGAATAGTTTCCCTTAAGAATTCTAACCGACCTTATAGCGTACATCTACAGGGGTATATTAGCTTTGGTAATCCAGAGATATTTGTCCTTTGTATTTCATTAGCTTAGCCCTGTACTTTTCATCTTGCTTGTTTTTGTTGTCTGTTGATCCTACCGAATACTACTTAAGTTTCAAAAAAATTAAACAGTAAATAGAAGAGTTATTCAAAAAAGTTTTAAACAAAGATTTGTTTAAGATTTACTTAGTAAATATATACGTACAGGATACCTACAAGTCGAGCACTCTCGTCTTTAACACTTACTCATCATTTATTGCTATCTGTAACTGTTGAAGAACGTATTCTATGTATATCTATGTATATTTGTTGTTCTTAAGTGTTTGTTATTGTTAAATCATTTGGTGTTTGAACAATTTCATGAACGATGCTTGTTTTGTGTCTTGATTAACTTTATATTAACTAATTGTAATGTTTGATTTCAATAAACAACACACACACTCCACACACATACCTACACCTACCCACACCCATCCATACAAAGCAATTAGCGCTAGACCATGTAATTAAAATATTAAATAAATTTCAAAATAAGCCAAAAGAAATTTTTGTTTTTGGTCAAATGTTATTCTGTTTGTGAATTTGCAAAATGTGTGTGTCCCTAAAAACGTGCACAGCAACGTAAAAATCACAATTTGCAAGCTCGTAACAGAAAATCTTGTAAATAAAATATAACTAATAGATTTGCCTTTTTAAAATCGTAATAAAGGGAACCAGCGTGCTATCACCTAGCATACCACTTACTCTGGTTGTGCTGCCGGCTCTGATAATCGCCCAAAAGTCGCCGGAGAACTTATTCACGGAGCATGCATCCGTTTACATACTAGCCTTTGGTATGGTTGCGGCTAAGATTACCAACAAATTGGTGGTAAGTACTGCAATTTAACTGGGGATAAATCTAAACCAAATTCTTAAACCTTTCTTAGAACAAGATTCGGCGCGGAAAATATACAGTCCACATTCCCTTACTCAAATCCCAATTATCCACTAAAAAAAAATTAGACTATTAGAGATTTTGAGTTTATTTTTTGAATAAAAGAGACTACAAATACATTCATGTTAAATTGTGATGTTATTACAAGCTTACTAAAAAAATATAAAATCAGAAAATAGTTACTACAAACTCATACAAAAGCTGTTAAATTTTTTTAACAATAGTTTTTTAAATCAGAAATTAGTTACTAAAGTTCATATACTTTAAATTGCTTTTACTCTAACTTTACAAACGTTTTAATTTTCTTTTATTCTTCAAGCTAATCAAAAGTTTAAAAACTTAAATTAGGGTCTGATAATAATTTTTTATGTTATTTTCTACAAAAAAGGGCAATTTATTGGTGATTTTCCCGAAAAGTTCTACTTACAGAAGCACTTTGCCAATTATTTATTCGAGTTATGAAGAAATTCATCTTATGGAAGTTCGAGTTACGGAAGCAGAATTGCTTGTAATATGCTCAGTAAACGCTATTGCCTTTCAATTTGGTTTGAGTTAGAGAAATTCGGTTTAGGGAAGTTCGATTGTAGTTCAAAAACTTTCAAGCTAAATTATGTGGCATAATTAATTTAGGCAACAGTTGAAATATCATATTCTATTTTTTTATTTGAATTCTCCAATCTTTTTCGTCTTGCTCTGAATGATATTATCAATTTTCCATTTTTAGATCGCGCACATGACCAAGGCGGAAATGGAGTATCTGGACTGGTCGCTATTGGGTCCGACACTATTGTTCCTGAATCAGTACTTCAACTGTATTCTACCAGAGATTTGGTTGCTTTGGTTTGCTCTCGCCTGGGGTACACAGGATCTGTTGCGTTATTGCTCGCAGGTTTGCCTAGAGATATGTCAGCATCTGCGCATCGATCTGTTTAGAATACCCTATAGCCCAAAGGGCTCGATCACAACCTCGGTGGGCAGTCAGAGTAACTTGGGAGCCGATAAAAATGGTGGCGCCTCGCACCGGAAGTCGAAGAGCAAAGCGCACTAGACCGGATGTGGCGCAACGGTTTCATTTAATTTAACTAGTTTCCTTTTACAAATGTTTACGGCGTTAGCGCAAGCTTAAACAAATTTTTAAACTCAACCCAACAAAATTTACCGTCTAAATGTTAAAGAGTAAACAAATTATAGCATAATTAATTTACAAATGTTGTTATAACCAAAAGAAAACTGAGAACTGGAGGCATACCGATATCAATTATATGCTAATATATTATGTATATACATATATTTTATATAATTGTGTAAATTGTAAACCATACAATAATGTAGTCTGCAGTATTTTTTACTGCGCTGAATGTAATTTAGTGCAAAAAACAGAAAACACGAAACGAATCATAAGAAAACATTAACAAATGCCAAAAAAAAAGAAACGAAAGGAAGAAAGAATACAAAAAAAAAAAACCCCACTTCAATTTTTTGGTGTGCAAACAGCTCAATTTACGGTAAAGTCTAAGCAAATACAACTGGCTAAACTTTAGTCAGAGTGTTTTGTTCAAGTCTAGGGAGATGAACAACATAAACTAATAAATATATTGGGTTACTCTCTGTTTCATTATTTAGTTTTTATTGAGCATTCGCCTGAATCGAAATGATCTATTTATGTCATTTAAATATAATTATTATATATTTCACTGATAGAAATATTCATGCTAATTGAAAAGAATATGGAATGTAAATGCAATAAAGTTACATATTTATATCTGAGTAGTATGTATGTATGTACCTATGGACATTCTAAATCAGCGGTGGGCAAGCCCTTGCTCGCGAGTACCGCGTTGCTCGCAACGGTAAATTGGCTTGCTCGCGATTTTTGACAATACAACAACCACTTTTTATTACCCCCAATAAAACAAAACAACAAACACACAGCAAATGCTCGAGTTTCGGCTGCGACGCTGACCGTCATAAAAGTGTTCATTTTGCTAAGATTTATGACTTCTGTAGCGTTTTGTACACTGTGTGAAAAGTTTTGATGCGTTTGATGCATTTTGATCTTTAGCACATAATAAGAGTTCGACTTACAAAATAAGATTAATAAAAACTTCTTTTAGTGTATAATTGTTTTGGCTCATCAAAACCAACAACAACCACACAGATCTTTCGTCGCGGCGCACAGAGTCATAAAAGTGTTCATTTTGCTTTAATTTATGACTTTAGAAGTTGTGTTTGTTGTAAATGTTGTTGTAGTGCTCGCGACTGCAAATTCTGTGCCCACCGCTGTTCTAAATGGTAGACTCATTTCAAAAAGCACTTTTAAATTATTGTTTAACAATTGATTTGGACTTAAGCATAAAAAGGTTAACTTTGCTACTTTCATCATCAACCTACTTTGACATCAACCTGTTGAATGTTAAGCCTATGTTCTAAATGATAAACACAAAGCATAAAATACTATAATAAAACGTATAAAAAAATATAGAAACTTGTTTTTTAATAATATAATTATAATTTTAGTAATTTGAATAAAAGGATTGTTTATTTAATGACTGCTGTTTTATCAGGTATTTTTTTAGAATATATCAAGACGATGCATTAAATAATAAAATTAAAGACTCCAGACCGACGGAAAGTCATTGCACAATTAAAAAAACCAGGTTTATAAAAGAAATCTATAATTTATAAACATTACAGGAGAACATAGAAAAAAGATTAATGTATATTTAAAATTCATATCTTATGTTTAACAAAGTTAATGGAATTATGAGTAATGAACAAACGCAACACAAAACATATAAACAAAAGCAATCTAAATGGAGTCATACTTATATGAATAGGGGAATTTAATTCTTAGTTATGACCATAAGTTCTACAAAAATATGCAACGAGTGCCATATCACGCACCTCGAGGGTTACTCGACTACGGAATTGGGTTAGAAGATAGGCATCCTCAAATCGCTGGGTTAGGTACATTTCGGACGAAGTCTGCAAGGCCTCTAATGCGCCCTCTGTTATCATAAACACCGATATAGTATGATCAGCCATTATTTCACGCACCAGACGGGAAAAGGGTAAACGCGGTATCAGGAAACCGGGATTCGCCTGCAAAGCGGCAATCTCACGATGTAGTTTTTTTAGGCGATGTTCCGGTTTATTTTGTTTCCGTCTCGTTGGGGCTTTCGGTGCTTTGCGCTGCTGTGGCGCCTGCTTTGGTTGTATTGGATTACGAGTCGAATTATCTTTAGTATTATGTATCAGAGTCATCCTATCGGATGTCCGACGTTTTGGGGAATTTGCTGGCGACTGATTCTCCTCATTCTCATCATCGTCTTCATTATCCTCGTCGTCGTAAGACTCTAGTTCGCGCTGACGATTCGCTTGAGATTTGTTCATTGTAGAACTTGGATGGTGTCGAGGCGTTGTCAGACGACTGGTGGTAAATTCCAAGCCGTAGTCAGTTTCATCTTCACGATCCGGTGATTGAAAATCATCAACTGAAGGGCTTGAAGCTGGTTCCGGATGCGCTTTGCCTTTTGGTTTGGCTTTGCTTGGAGTTCGTGTGGTTCGGGGTCGCATTTTAACACTATTAATTTGTTTATTTTAAATGTACAACAAATTAAAAAGTTTAGTTTAAATGTGTACTGACTCAGTTAGCGCCTTTTTTTGATGCGCATCATTGCTTAGTGTTGGCAAACGTTACAGAGTGCGATTGTTGTTTAACACTGAATGTAGGGTGTGACCAATTTACAAATTTAAATCTTAAAAAATATATAAAAAATCGACAAAATTGTAAGAAAACTTTTGCAACAATTTTGAAAATGCTTTCTTAATTATTAGAAAAATTCAAAATAAATTTGACTTTTTTATTTGCAAGTTGCAACTATTTTTGCAACTTGACTAAAATGGTACGACTTACCAGATCGGAAATGTTTTTCAGGGACCAACTGTTTCTGTTGGGTGGCAGCACTGGTTAATATAGACAAATCCATAACACGTCGTGTGTGTGTGCGGGGTTTGTTTATTTATTTATTAAAATTAGGTGAAAGCACAAAGGATATGTCCGACGATAATAGTCATGGCAAGGAGTACACCTTGGAGGCGGACACCGAGTTACGGTTCGAAATAGAGCAAAAAGACGCCAAAGTTCTGGTTACGGTAAGTTATAATAATAATTGTTACTCCCGATTGGCGTAATGAAAACGCATTTATTAATTTTGTTTCATTTTAGCTACTTAGTGGATTTGCGGAACTTTTTGGCACAGAATTGGTTAAGAAAAAGAAATATGAGTTTGGAGTCGGCGCCAAAGTGGCCATATTTACCTACCAAGGCTGCGTTCTGCACGTGTCTGGGAAAATGGATGTGTGCTACATGTCCAAGGAGACTCCCATGGTGCAATATGTCAACTGTCACGCTGCATTGGAGCAGTTTCGCAGCGAGGCAGAAGAACGAGACAAACGCGGTCCCGTTGTAATGGTCGTTGGGCCCATGGATGTGGGAAAGAGCACACTATGTCGCATTCTATTAAACTATGCGGTACGTGTGGGAAGGCGACCACTGTATGCTGATCTCGATGTCGGCCAGGGCGCCATTTCCATTTCTGGCAACATTGCCACTATTCTAATTGAACGACCCGCCAGCATTGAGGAGGGATTCGCAAAGACAGCGCCCCTGGTTTATCACTTTGGCCACAAAAGTCCCGGTAGCAATAGTGTGCTCTACAATTCGGTTGTATCGAAAATGGCCGAAGTCACATTGCAGTCGATGGATTCCAATAAGCGCAGTAAGTAATGTAGTTTGTTTATAGAGGACTCCATGTGTTTAATTCAATTATTAATTTCAGCCAAAAGCTCCGGCATCATTGTCAACACCTGCGGCTGGGTGAAGGGCTCCGGCTACGAGCATTTGTTGCATTCCGCCCGTGCCTATCGTGCCCGTGCTATTTTCGTGTTGGATCAGGAGCGTTTGTACAATGATTTATTGCGCGATGTTCCATCTAACGTCCATGTTGTACTGCTGCCCAAGAGCGGCGGCGTTGTTGAGCGCAGCAAGGGATTGCGTCATGAATCTCGCGAGCAACGCATTAAGGAATACTTTTATGGAAATCCACGTACGCCCTTTTATCCCTTTTCGTTTGAGGTTAAGTTCCAGGACCTGCGTCTGTTTAAAATTGGGGCTCCGCCGCTGCCCGATTCGTGTATGCCCATTGGCATGAAAGCAGAGAATAATAAAAAGAAGGTTGTCGCTGTAACGCCCACTCAAGCACTTCTCCATCACATTCTCACACTGAGCTTTGCCGAGTCTACGGACGACGATGTCATTGGTACAAATATTGCCGGATTTTGTTGTGTGTAAGTTTCCATCAACATCAAACTGATTTTCGAATATTCCGAATTATCCTTGTTTTTTATTAGCACCGATGTGGACATGGAGCGGCAATCGGTTATGCTGCTATCACCGCAACCGCGACCGTTGCCGCCAAATTCACTGCTCTTGTGGTCGGAGTTGCAGTTCATGGACAATCATGCCTAGCGTTTGCTTAATTTACACTGAATTAAATTGTGTTTTACGTGTACAAATATTTTCATAAAATAATAAATTGTATTATAATAAATATTATTCGGTAAACTGTAAACTATCCACGTTTATTAAAAGAACACTTTAAATTTGAAAACGGTTATGGGTCACTGTTGCCAACTTAGCTAATTAATAGCTTGATCTGGATATTTTCAGAGTTCGTATGCTACAAAATTATAAAAATTTCTATTAGCGGGAAATTTGGATATTTTAAATAAATACTCAGCTAAGTTTTGCAATTAATATTTTTAATAAAACAGCAAAGCTGACCACAATAACAGATTTAGATGGTTTCTAGACAGAAAAAACTATTGTAAGCTATTGAAAAAACTTCTCTTCCCGAGGGCTGACGAACTTCATTAAAATGTTTTCCTTAATTTTATCTAATTTCGAATTTTAAATTTTCATCAAATTGTTAATTTATTTCAAAGTTATTCCGTTTAGAAATTTGCATTATATAAATTTAAATTTTGCCATAATCTCTACAAATGTGGCTCCACCTTTCGGCAGTTTTGCGAATTAAATATGTGAACGAAATAAAAAAAAATGAACGAAAGGCTGCCGGACGTTCAAATAACTCTTTCAACATTTTCCGTACGATTTGACTACTCTAGTTCCGGTTAAAAAAGCCGGGAGCAAGTAATATATTTTTGTTGTTAGTTTAGTTAGCAATACATTAATAATTTAATAAAAATTCATAATAATAAAATTTAAAAAAATGGAGGTGATAATTTTTATGAATGGGGGGAGAAGTTACAAATTAAATTTTTAAAATATATACCATAATTTTTACAAAACTTCAAACAAAATTTTTCTATCTTTAATTTTTTTTTAAATTAAACAAAAGATACTTTTAGGACAAAGTACTTTTTTTGGCTATCGCACTTTTTTCGATTCAAAGGCTGCCAGATGCTCAAACTATCGGCAAAATTGATAGGTGGCAACGTCATTCACAAGAAGCCATCACAAGTTTTGATTAAAGTAAATTGTAGAAATAAATAGTAAGAAAATGGCTACCAATTCGTGTAAATGTTGTTTGTGAACATCGTTTTGTTGTGTTCATTTAATTATTACACACAGCACCGATAGTGTTAGATTAAAATATGTGAACGCCGCAAAAATGTATGAGTCGGTTAAAGTGTAAAAAAGAAAATCCAAACCGAGTGTAATATTTACACATATCTAAATCTGACGTACGGAACGGACGCCGTGTAGCTAAATAAATTTATGGCGTGTTAAGAGACATGCACAACGACTGTCATCGTTGGTTTGGTGTTGTTTTGTTTTGCAGTCTAAAAATGAATCGTGCGATGGCCAACTGCGACATTTGCCGGCTTGTTGCGCCAATAATTTAATCTCTGAGTTTTTAGCCAGTTCCAAAAAGACCAAAACACTAAATTCCATTTGGTGTTACAGTGACGCAATGCTTATCGCGTGCCCGTGTCAATTACAACAACAACAACAATAGCGTCATGAAGTATGAGGAGACAACAACGTGAAGAGACTCTCTCCATACAAACGAAACGGAATACCTGCATTTTAAATATCTTGCAATTGTCGCAACATCTTCGTGTAAATTGTTTGTGTGTGAGTGTGTGTGCTTATGTGTTAGTTATGGTTTCTGCGATGCGATAAACACGGTAAATATTTGTGTTTAGCAAATGAGAAACGATTCTGTGCCGCACTCAACGACCATAATTTGCTTCAAGTTTCGTTTATTCCAAATGTCTTTGGGGCTTTGAGCCGGAGCTTGTAAAATGGCTCGTAAGCCATATACAAGTCATCATACTAATATTAAGCTCAAACAATTGTGCCAAATTACAACGACAAAATGTGTATTTAATAATAACCATCATACTTATGTGATAAGCCTTCTACTCATCATTTGCTCCTGCATCTCAAACAGTTGGCAATATAAAAATGGTAAGTGCATTTACTCTTTATTTTTTCTTCTATTGCGCTGTTAAGAAATAAAAAAATCGATAATCAGTAGATGCCTTTTTGATTAATTCGAATTGTAATTGAGGGGGAGTAAAGCACAAGTTCATTAACACTCGATGTACACATGTACATACGATTTAAAGCAACAGGAGAAGAACAAGCAGTGAAAGACACTACTCTCTCTCTCTCTCTCTCTCTCCCTAACACTCCGTTTCTCTCTGTCCCCCGCTCTGTGTGTTTGTGTGTGTAGGTGTTGTAATTGTGGTTTCTGTTGCATTTTTTACGCTTCTCTTTTGCTTCGTTCTTCGCTAAGCGGCTTTTGGCCTGACAACTTTTGCGTAGCACAAAATGCGCCGTTTTCGTAGTTGTTGCAGCCACTACAATAACAACATCTAGTACTATTTCTACTACTACTGATTTCGACTGTAGTACTCCACTTCACTTGATTGCACATAATTTAAAAGGCGAAACCAAAGCCCACCACTCGTTATACTAAAAACGCTAATGAGCTGAAAAACATAAAAAACAAGTTCTGGCCTACTCGAACACATAAAGAATGTCCAGCTGACAAATATCCTATTTTTTTTTTTCAAATATTAAGCAATCAAATTGTTTTATGAATTTTTTTATTAGTTATTATAAAACTCCTCAATTTAAAGGCCAAAATATATTATACATGTTCACCTCTTACGTAAATATATCTCTGATATAGTTATCAAATCCCTTAACAGACATTGAAAAATCGGCCCTAAGAATTTATTAAATTTGTATACACAATTCCTATTTATCTACATAAAATTATCTACTAATGTATAAAATAAAAGACGTTTCAGACAAGATTCTTCAATCTTATTTAAATCCATATTCCTTAAATAACGATTTTTAAATTCCACGGCATTCAAAGTAACGAATTAATAATTAAGTTAATATATTTACTACTTTAGTACGTTCTGGTCAAGAGATCGTAGTTTATTTTAGGACATTCATAGCTGCTTTTTTAATATGCACAAGGCATTAAGTTGACCAGTATTTCGTACCTTTTGGCTGCTTAGTTCATTATATTCGAGCATACACAAAGGGTCCTTTGACAAGTACGCGAATATTATTAAGGAATAAACTTCAGATAATTGCAATAGATAAAACGGCTGACTTTTGTGAATATAATTTTTATTAGTCGGCCTACTTTTGTAATATATTCTATGTTGATACACTTTAAAAGTAGACAGTTGAGATAACTTCGGTTCATATAAATATGATATAATATTATCATGGAATGTCTCAGAATTCATAATCATAATTGTAGTACAAATGCAGTTATTGATTAGAGTCTTCTTCTGTAATTCTTTATAAAAGGTCTTTAATAATATCTTTGTTTTTTTTTTTGTATGTTTCTGTTTTGAAATTCCGGTATGACTTCAGATTTCAAAATAAAGATGTTTGTGAAAATTTAAAGCAAAAACGTTATTGTGAAAACGAAAATGATTGAATTTCAGATCTATTTAATTAGATAAATATTCAAAATTTAAATTATAATTTGTATGAAAAACATGTATATCGTATAGTTTTTATAACATATTTATTTTTATTTTTAAATCATGTTAGCAAAATAAATTATAACTTGGGTATAATTAATGGACTAGCATTTATTTTGTTTTAACGGCTGTTGAATAAGATAACGCCTCTAATCATAAGAGTTTAATGCCCAACGGGGTCAACAAAAAGCTATATTAAAACTACATAAACTAATATTTTGGCAAAAGGTGATTACAAAATTATTGGTAATATATTCCCTTACGTGGTTACATATCACACATGTCTTTTACCTAATTCTATTTGTAAAAATATGACTTTAAAGTCAAATTGGCAGGTGCTTGGAATAAAATATAACTTATTTTTAGACGTAGAAAATATGTAGTAAATCGTACAAAGCTAAAAAAAATTCTACTGATATCCAGCTAAATCGCTTTTAACGGAATCCTGGCTAAAAATTTTAGTATAATCGGCATATGGAAGGTGTAGACTTGAACGGTCTCATTGGTCTTTATCACATACTTAGGAAGACCAAGAATAGGACACATTAAAATTTTGGCCTTGAGGTCTTCTAACATTATTTCCTGCATCGACTGCATCAACGCGATTCGACCGAACTGGCATAAACAGCTGAAAAATGAGTAGTTGCAAATATGAAATATAACATTAATTTAAATAATTGATAATTAAATAAATAAAGGTGTTGAAGGTATTTTTAGAGTTTCACATAAGCAAAAGTATGATTTATTAAAAAAAATTATATATTTTCTTCTGTATTAAGAGTCTAATTAAAAATCAGACTTAAGATTCGATCATTTTGGCCAAAAGGATTTTCTTAGCACAATAGAAAAAAAAGATATTAGAGAGTAGTTCATTAATTATATGAAAAGGTGTGTAAGAAATATAATATCGTCTGTCTGACTTTCAATAATATCTTATTCGTTAAAGTCTCTTCTTTTGATTATTATCTATTTATAGACTCTAAAAATTGTAACAAAAAAATTAAATTAAATTTATTTTATATTAAAATAACTGTGATTCAATATTCTTTTCAATTATATAATATTATTACAAACAAGAATATTTAAAGAAATTAAGCAGTCTTCCAGCTTTAAGGCAAACCATGTCACCAGGTATTTAATTTTTAATATAATTTGCATATTTGTAGGCGGGCAGGCAACTCTGCTTAACTCCCTGTATGTAAATGTGTGTGTGTGGAGACCAAGTTTACACTGCCGTTGGCGTTGGCCAACTAACGAATTAAGCGCAGCATGCACGAGTAAAAAAAAACAAGACCTTTTTAAGGTTTTTGCTTTAACCGAGGTTTCCATTGCTAACAAGCTACATACGAATACATATGCACATACTTCTGTGTTGTTGTTGTTGTCTATATTGCGTCTGGCCCCTTTGGTTGCTCATAGTGGTTGTTGTTGTCTTTTTAGCCACTACTTAAAATGTCTGTGCATTGCCTACCTGCCAGCAAGCCAGCCAGCCAGCCTTCCTTCCAGCCGGCCTCTGCTTCTGCTTCTGCCATGCCCCTCTGTCTCTTCCTCTGCTTCAGCTATGCCCCTCTGACGCAGCCTCTGCCCTGTTGCGGGCCACGGCGTCGACATATAAACATGCACATCGTTAAGAGAGACGACCCTTTTTAGCCCAGTCTGCGTCTCCGGTGACTTGTTTGGAGTCGGTCACCCTAGAGCTCACATCTTCACACAAACACGCACACATACACACACACTCACGCACTGACACACACACACACACACACACCAACACTCTCGTCGTACAGTGAGGAATCTGTTTTTGGGCTTGTTTTGCCTTTTTCACTGTTCTTTGTTCTGTAGTAATTGCTGTGATGCCCAGTTCTTTGTTTTGCTTCGATATTTTTAAAGCCATTCGATGCTGAAACTTTTTTTTTGACTATATTGTATATTCACAATGTGTGTGTGTTTAGTATGGTCGGTTTTAAGTTTTTACCTTGTAGCGTAGTCTCAATTTTCATTTCAGCTCAGTTCGGTTTCTGGTTAATTTGGAAGTTTTTTTTTTTCAATGCTCTCTGAATATCCAATTTAACTTTATTTCAACATATGTTGCTGTTGATTGTTGTTTGTATAATTTTCAACCTGTTGTGCATACTAATTTATAGAGAGCTCAACGAGTCCATAAAGTTCCAGACAAAACTCTACACTCTACAGAAAAAATTAAAAATAGTGCACATTTTTGGTATGTCGACAATTTAATACCCTTGACGTATTTAATTAAAAACTATTAAGAAACTTCAAAAGTTCCTTAAAAAAATGTTAAATCTGAAAACAATGAAGACATATTGCAATCGATTATAAGTTAATTAAAAAGCTCTTTATGATTTGGTTAAAAAACAATTATTGCATATGTAAAGATACATTTGTATCTTGTAGATAGGGTCCACCATTTGCCCTTTATGAGCTGATGACGAATATAATAGCAATAACAAAATGAAAGCGCTAAAAGCAAAGCAAAGCCTACAGCAAATACACAGATAAAAGGAAGTTTTGTCAAAGGAAAGAATTGAAAAGAGTTTGTTACAACAATAACAAAAACAACACGAACATCATCATCAAGAACAACAAAAACAATATACTTAAACGACAAACACAGTTGGCAAGCAACAGAAGCAACAACAAAGGCAACAACAACAACGGCTGCACAAACAAATCATTGATGCGCTTTGCGCTTGCATCTGTGTGTGCGTGCATAAGTGTATCTGTATGTATCTGTGCGTGTGTGTAAATCTATCAATGGGCCTATTTGTAATTGTAGTGCACACATACATACATACATACGCTAGCTCCCTCTTTCCAGGGATGCAGCAAATGCATATCATTCACAATTAATGTGTTGATATACAAATCGCCTTTTGTTTATAATTTATCTCTCAAATTACGCTCAACGAGTTGGCAACGCCGCTTTGATGCCCGGCAAAATGCTAATTAACGGCAGCCAGGAAAACACACTCCCAGAGAGAAAGACAGAGAAAGGGAGATCGGAGACAGTAATAGGCACAGAACTATCCGCAATCAACATTATTGCAACATTTGCTTTCGATTCAAACTGTTTTCATTTACTTCCTGTATGTGTGCTTGCTTTTATAATAATGTCATTAACCCTGATGACCATTAGAATCTTAATAATGTCATTAATGTGTAATGTAATAATTTATTCATTTGCAACACTTGTCGTGTCAACTTAATGCTTAATTATATTATAAAACAAGCATTACTTCACACTTCTTATCATTGGTTATAATATGCTTAATGTGCCTTAAAATGTTTGTATATTCTTTATTTCTCTGTATATGAATTAATGAGCCATATATCTTAATAAATCTTTTATTAAAAAACTCATATCGCTTCTTTCGATATTCTTTTTTATTATACTTTAAGACTCAAAAAAATATTGTATATTGAACTGTTATTAAATTAGCTTTAATCTGAGAACAAATTTTTTTATATGCCTTTTCTTAAAGAGTCAAGTTTCACTAAAAAATTCAGTATAATTGATACATTGTTATAGAAAAGATTTGACTATCTCCTGCCAATTTTTCCATATCGTTAAGCTTTCATTTTATGGCTCCGCTAATTTTTTTTTGTAAATATAAGAGATAGGCGTGCCAACAAGATATTTAAAACCTTATGCTAAAATTCAACAATTAACAAATGTATGGATATCCAAATAACATTGCGATAAAAGGAGTTTATCATAATTATTAGCGTATGCTAATTATTATGATTTTGTAGCATGACGTAAAAGCATAATCTTTTCAACAAAAGCTCAGTCCATAACAAGAACAAAGCAAACATAATTATTATTGAAGACTACAAGCCAAGTTATCGACAACTAAGAGAGATATCGATAAGATCGTTGTCCAAGTCACAGCTCGTATTTTAACGAGCCTGCAAGGTGTCAGGTAGAAGCAAACATCTTAAATCGTTTGCTTAACTTTGTTCTTCCTGGGTTTTATTTTCAGTTTTTTTTTATGTTGTTTGTTTGTTCTTTTTTGTTTTTGCTGTTTTCTGCCCGTCTACCTGAAGAGTTCAACGGGTAACCGCATAAATTTTGACAAAAGGTGTCCAAAGGCAGATACAACAATGCGATATTTATTTGAATTTTATATCTTGTCTGTTCTGTGTGTGTTTCTATGTATATGTTAACAAGATGAAAAAAGTGTTTAAGCCAAAATATCCACACACCGAAAACTGACATTTAACTGTTGTGTTTGTCTATTGTAATAAAGTCAATAAAAATTTGTTGAACCAAAATGCGAATTTATTTCATATTTTATTTGCATGTGAAAAGCAGTCCAGTATACTTTAATATGGGCTATTCCATAATACATATGATTATAAGTACAGTGAAGAATCACTAAGAAAATCGTAAAAAAATGAAAAATTCTTTAGCCATTCTAAATAATTTTAATAGCTTTCGGTTTATGCATCTGACACATTCGTACTCTTATGCAGTGTTGCCAGGTTTTGGGCGCCCGCATAAGCTAGATTCGGAGAAAAAATAAGCTAAAATAAGCTAAAAATAAAAAAACATGCCGAAAAACAAGCTAAATGCATTTGGAAGATAACATTCAAAATTATTGGGTTTTTATTTAAAACAAATTTGTTAAAAAATTATCTATTTCAGTATTTTCATCCTGACTTAAATATCTTTCGTTTGATTGAATCAAACTAAGGTATTTTTGTGGCAACTTGCTTCCCCATGTCTGCGCAATCCATATCTGTAAAATTAAATAATTTTATTAAAAAACATACCTTATACTTAGTATTGCATTTAAAGTTTTTAATTTTGTTGCGCAACTTTGTTTTAACCAGGTTCATTTGGCTAAAATCGCGTTCCACTTCCGCATTTGACCACGGTAGTGAAAGCATTTGAAGTGCAAACAAGGCCAGGAACTCAAATGGATGATTATTTCCAGCATCTTTGTAGGAGAGCACCTCTGCCCAAAATTTCGAGGTATCATTAATATGCTCCCATTTAATAAGATGTATCTTATCAGTTTGGAATTTAAAATGATCAACGTGTGAAACGTTATAGGAAAATAAATTGACGATCATATGAATAAATTCACGTAACAATCGGCAATAAAGAACCAGCTCCGATATTATAATGTCCTATAACATTTTAAACTTTTGACTCGTTGATGTCAAGAATTCATTTATTGTTAGAATATCTCACATGAACTTTAAAATATGCTAGATTTATGGCTATAAGCTATTTGCAAATTTTTTAAGCTATTCCGTTTTTAAATATGCTAGATCTAGCCTGAAATAAGCTAATCTGGCAACACTGCTCTTATGTCTCTTGTCATTTCTTTAAATTTCGAATGACTACTGTACTTAAAGTATTAGCCTGTTTCTGATCTAAGTTCACTTTTGTTATGCTAAATAAATGCTGACTGACAATAAATAGCGCTTTCAAGTTAGTTTTATTGTGTAGTATAGTCTTGAATAGTAATTAATTGATAAGTATGTAATTAATCCATACTTAAATTCTCAAATTTATTTGCCTTATTAACATATGAATCTCGGATAAATCGCATTAATATTGATGCCATACATAATTGCATTTTTAATCAAGTTTTGCTCCACTTTAAAAGAGTTTTTACCATATATTTTATATTTAATCATAGTTCAAGACATTTAATTTTTGATAATACAACACTTGATTAAATTGATATTCAATATAACTCTTGTTTTTTATAAATTCAAGTTTCGGAATAACTCTTATTTGTTTACTATTCAAATAATAATCAACAATATCTTGTTTTTTTTTTTATTTTTATTGGAAAAATACGTGTAATTTTGTAACTTTTAAAACATTTTTAAAACTCTTATTTATTTTTTTATTTATAAAATAAAAAATAAGCTTTAAAAATGATATAAATTATATAATAGTTAATTGAAGATTTTGGCTGATATCGCTTATTTATTTAGTTAAAATTTAGTTTAAAATTCTTAGCGGTCCTTGACTTAAAATACCGCAGAATGAGTGAATTCTTATTTACAAGAGTAATGTACTGCATTGTTTATTAAAATTTGTACTTCCAATAAATTTTAAACATTATAATTTTTAGATAATTTGGCAAATTGCAAAAGAACAGATAAATAAGTTTGCTGTCATTAGAACGTCTGCATATATAAAAAAAAGATATCTTCAGCAGCCTTAAAATAATTATTATTGCCTTTTTTTGTTTGGCTCTTGGAGGAGCCCGCATTGTGTTGGCTCATACTAATACATTAAGTCGGGATAGGGACAAGGGGAAGGGGCATTGTGCAGTTCCTGCAATCTTGATGGGGCAACAGTTTATGGCAGAAACGAAACGCGAAAACGAAGTGGAAACATACATATACTGCCACAAAATTATCCAGGCAAAAATTTGACGGCACTACAGTGAATATACGCAAATGCAAACCAAGACAACTTTATAATGTTACCAACATTTACATTGATAGTAAAAATCAGGAAGCGTAACGAAATTAAAAAAATACTTGTATCTTTTGATTTTAGTATTAAAAATCTTATTTATATTAAAAAATTATAGTATTTTCTTCTAATGCAATTTGATGTATATTAATACAGATTTTCAAAGTAAAGGTATTTTTTATAATACATATTATTGTATTGTATTGTATTATTGTAATACAATAATTATTATGTATTTAGATTCAAATTTATAACCAAAATAAGATTGAAAATCGATGATAACACCTTATCAAAATAATTGAATTAAATGCTTGATTGAACCGAAACTAACCGTTTTTCTGGAACCGGTTACTAATCAGTTATTTTGAATAAGAGTTTCAGGTTTTCGGCTTCAGTATAATGAAAAAGTCTTGTTTGGTTACGGCTTCAGTTATGGCTATAAATTGCAATCGGTTAATACCGATTAAGGTTGCGGTTTTGTGTTGTGTATATTTTTTGAATACCCCGGACCATTAGCGAGGATTCACTGTACTAGAAAAACAAGTAACAGCAGCATAAAAATATTAACACAATATTTTGCACGCGAATGGCAAGCGAGGCTCAGTCGTTGCAACTTGTGATGCTGCCCCAACTGCTGCTGCAACTTCTGGCCAACCCACATCGTTATCATAATATGAATTGTGGTGCCTAGGCCTGGCCATGGTTCAAACTAGTTGGCAGTTGTTGTTGTTGTTTTTCTTCGTGTTCTTGTTCTTGTTGTAAATATGTATGTGTGGGCGGAGTGCAGTTGGCTGTTGTTGATGCTGCTGTTGCTGTTGTTGTTGCTGTTGCTGTTGCTGCTGTGGCATGAGGCAACATTGAAGCCTCGTTATGTGCTTGTGCTTGGCTGGATGCTCTACTCTGGGGGCATGAGCCCCCATTGCCGTTCCTGCAGCATCAGCAGCAAACTTTATGTGCTGACTAGGCTCCGAATCAGACTCCTCGCGCTGTTTGCATTTCATTCCCGTCGCTTGTCACGTATTTGGCACAAGTATTTAATTAGAATGCGCTTTAAAGCATTTGCAATATTTGCGCAAAAAAAAATGGGGTAATGTAGACATAGAATAGGGTATCTGATATTCGGCATAGCTACTTGAAACTTCGCTGCTTCCCTGAAGCGTAAACGAGAAGCTGAGTTTTGGCAAAGTCTTTGTGAACGTGCAAATTGCATGCTGTGCCAGTTAATAGCCTTTGGAAGAGTAGACACCACAAGAAGTAGGGTGGAGAGAGGGGAATGGAGGAAATAGGGAAAAGCAGCATGTTGCTGCTAACGAGTTGAGTCCACACACTTCGTGAATGCTTGCCACAACAAACCAAAAGAGGGGGAGAGACTCAAGATTAGATCAACACATTGAGACTCTTCAGACTGTACTAAAAAATATTTATTTGAATGTTGTTCCGTCATGCAAATGAAAGTGTCATCGACTTGGCTAAGTTCCTGCCCCATTCAACATTTTTCCATTTATCATTGTAATATATTTATTTTTAAATTATTAAATAAAACATGAACTACAGCAGACAATGCCATGAAAACATAAGAAGATGCTGACCATTCTCTCTTTTTTCATTCATTGCAACTCTCTCTATCCCTTTTTCTCTGGGCCTGGTTTGCTCCTTTTGGGCAAAGTTGCCTTTTCCACTTTTGAGCTGTTCGCAGCTGCAATTTTTTATTTTTTTTTTTCGATGGTTGGATGATGTTTGCATGATAAGGGCAGCTTCAGCTACAGCCAAAGCACTTTCAATTCATTCAGCGTCGACTTTGTTATGCTCTATAATCTTTAAAGAGGGTAAACGTTTTTATACTCTCAAACTTAATTATCTTAACAAATGTTTTTATAAAAATTGTTTTTAAAATTATATAGTTTCCGGTTGTGCATGTCTTTAGCTCGGTCAATAGGGTATCTGCTAGTCAAGCAATCTCTTAAGCACTGCTGCTTATTTTGCATACATTTTAATACAATCATTACCTTTGCTTTTGTCATTAAGTTGATTCAGCAAGGCTTTTAAATTGAAGCTGTACGTGTGCCGTACTCTTTTTGTAACACGATAAAGATCAAATATCGAAAGATGTAGCATTCATGTTATCGTTCGTAAAAATCGGTTCATCCGAAACCTGTACATTAGTTATAAAAAACCTTTTATGGATGATTTCGCCTCACTATTTGAAAGCATTTAATAAAATTGACATTTTTAATAAACGAATACGTTTAATATTTATAATCTCAAATTTATTTGTACTTATTGTCACAGGGTATAGGCTATATTTCATTTTAAAGCCGTTATTGCTTAATTTGGTAGCCAAGTTAATGTTATTTACCATGTTCTTCTGGCTTGTTAACAGACCCATAAAGATGATGATGTATGTACGCTTGTGGTCAGCGGACGAGACCAGAAGTCAGTTTATCGGACAGCCGCCTCTTCCATGTTTATTTTGAACCTTTTTTAAATGTTAATGTAGACCTTGGTCGACTATGTTCAGCCCATTGTTGTTGTTGTTCTCGTTGTTGTTGTTGTTGTCGTTGTTGCTGTTGAGATTTTTGCAATGATGTTTTGTTATGCCTTGTGATGCATTTTAAACGCATTTTGCGAGATTGCGTTTTGTTTGCTTGATGAGGGATACAGAAAAGACGTTGATGGGCATCCAGGAAAGAACAGACTTTTAATGGCAGTTCCTTCACTCCACGCATAATAGCTGAAATTTAAAAAAAAAAAAACTTCCTTACATTTTTAAAGATTTTAATTTGCTTTCTTGGACAGCACTTCTAAGTCCATCAATAAGTAAATTATATTTAAATACATCAAAGTTTGTGAAGTAAGCTTAAGCTTAAAAAATGTTTTAACTGTTTTCAGTTGATGTTAAATAATTAATAACTTAATAGCTTTAAAAGTTACAATAATAAATTTATAGCTTTTTAGATTTAGCTTTTACTTGGCTATAAAAATTTCAAAGAAAATGTAAAATGAACATTGAAAAATAAAATTTTTTCACAACAAAGATTTAATTTCATTTTGTTCTTGGTCGGCAAGATGCATATAAAAAAGTTTTTGAAAAGTTTGCTTTGTAATTAAAAAAGTTTTAGTACTTGCATCGAAAGTATACCACAAAATAAAAAGTTTATGTAAAAAAGTGAAGTTAAAAAGACGATTGAGGCACAAGAAACTTAAGTGCAGCTTAAATTTTGCACCTATTTCAGGCAAAATGAGTAAAGATTGTGCAAAAGAGGGTACTGGTAACTTCTAGGAAAAAATCGGAAACTTTATCGTTAGTATTGAGAAATCGCATTTAAACTTCTTGTTATACTATACCCACTTATCGATAAGAGTTTTTCTTACACATTAAAGGTAACTTTAATGCACTCTCTCTCTCTCTCTGTAGTAGATTGTTTAATAAGCTTTCAGGAGGGAGGTCTTCTACCATTTTGTCCCTCAATCCGTCCAGCAAATAAAACAACAACAGTGGGCTTAAATAATGGAAATTGCAGAAACGTTGAAATGTTGGCAGAAAGGGGCAAAAAGTTCTCGTTGAGCGGAGCTGTCCTTTCAGTCAGTCTGTCTGTCGGCTTGACGGCTGGTTGCCTATTTAGCTAGCCAAGCTCTCAACACATTTAAATAGCTGAGAATTTCCGTTGAAACTAGCGCAGAGCCGGAGACAGGCACTCGTATTGAAGGGGAGACCCAACACTGACTCTGACTCCGACTCCAATTCCTATTTGCAGTTCCAGCTGCATAATGCGACCACTCAGCGAAACTGGAGTGGGCGTATTGTTGAGTGGGCATGGTTACGGGACACGACCAGGTTGAAATGCTCCCATAAAGTCTTCTTACCTTACTCTGGTTTACCTTGCATACCGTTGCAACAATAACACTACTTGCAGCCATTTAGCATTTAAATGTTGTTGTTATTGTTATTGTTGTTCCGGCTGCTACCACTGGCAACTGTTGACGCTGACGCTGACGTTGACTCGTTGATCTGAATAAAGCCACAATGCCAAGATCCGTTTGCCAATCCCCAGCCAGAGCATCCGTTAATCTTTTACAAAATGCAACTTTGCAATTTTCCACACCTTCAAGTCTTGCAATTTAAATGATTAAAAATGTGCGAAAAGTGCAAATAAAGATTATCATATTATTTATATACGTAAAAGAGATATATGGAGGCATCTCTATCAGCTAAATCGATTTCGAAAACTTGAAACTCGCTTAACTTTCTTAATACTTAATCGAATAACAATTCAAAATTTTACATATGTATAATATTTTCATTTACATTTTTTTTCCGAAACCTTATACTCTCTTAACTTTGTTAAAGCTTAGCCGATTTCCATACGGAAAGTCAATTTTATCATAATTTAACACTACATTTTTTTTAGCATTTAAATGTTTTTTTAATTTTAAAAATGAAAATTTGTTGCAAAAAAAAATATAGCTTATTATTTCAATTTAAGATCCATCAATATTATTCAATAATTATATTATTTCCATTGATATTTACCATACATTTGCAAGTTTTTATTTTTGTTTTTGTACTGAAACCGTGCCATATAAGTTCGTTGGCAGGAGAGTTTGTAAATTCATAAGCAATTAAATCACTTGCAGCTGCAACGCCCACTTGAAAGTACAGCACCACCTACAACGTACAACGTACAACATACAACGTACAATAAACAACCTACAACCAGTTAAGCCAGTAGTGCGTAGTTGTAATTTGCATGTTTGTTAACCACTCGACAGTTGAGCTATTTGCAAGAGGAAGGTGTGCAGAATTTAATATTAATCGCGACTGTATGAATAGGGAAATTATAATTGGATTTAATGTAGACATGAGATCACATTCAAACCGGATTGAGTACTCAATTGAGTTGGACTAATAAAGAATATTCAAATATAAAAAACCACGAAATGAATCAAAAACGTATTTCAGAATGTTTCTCCAATTAAGTTTGGAAAAGTGGTAGACAACGAAATTCTACATCAACAACGATGAAACCTTTTGCTTTCATAAGTCATACCGAATAAAGGAAGAAATTCAAAAACGAAATACATTTTAATTATTTCACGAAACAAAATATCATCAAAAAAAAAAAAAAACATCTTCACGAGGTAACAGCCTAGTGACGAAAGTCTAAAAGCCCTAATATTTCTGATATCCAATTTTGGGAAGAACGGCTTCATTAGCTGTCATCACTTAATTTTTTTTCCTCCCACTTACACCACCTTTTCTCATGAACCATGTGAGTTAGCAAAAGTCGAAGTATGGAATTTTGTTAGTTAAGACTATACCTTTCGATCGGTATATGACTGATCGGACAGTCGTAGAAAATTTTTCATATAAGCTGCATATATATCTAGTCGTCTTTCGCACCCAACGCGCTGCTTTCGTCACTAGCGCGAACTGCCATCCGCAGTGATGATTTCTGAATAAGATTTCTATCCGTTATGTAATAGATTAGTATAAGTTAATAGTATATTTTTTGATAATAAATACTTTGTGTCTTATATTCTGTTTGGCTTTTTATCGGAAATAGCTCCATTAGCCTGATCTATAGATATCTTAAGTGAATTTATTTAAAGTATATAAGCCTTACACTCGAATCGATTATTAGAAAAGCAAAAATTAATGCAATTGTTTCTTTTGTATTTGCAGTGCATGGAGGACCCGTATCATCCTCGCTGGTGGCAACGTCCTCGACTGGACCGTTTATTAACACGCCAGCCACGTTGTTGTTCACCACCCGTCATGACATTCAAGTGGCGAATATTACAAAGCCAACGGGAGGACCACTTATCGATGTGATTGTCAAGGATTTGGCCGAGGCGATGGCAATCGATTTTTATTATGCCAAGAACTTGGTATGCTGGACAGACTGCGGCCGGGAAATCATCGAGTGTGCGCAGACAAATTCAACGCTGCCGTTGTCCAAGGCACCCAAGCAGACTGTGATATCGACAGGATTGGATAAGCCGGAGGGATTGGCGATTGATTGGTATACGGACAAGATCTATTGGACGGATGGTGAGAAGAATCGCATTGAGGTGGCCACTCTCGATGGACGCTACCAGAAAGTGCTCTTCTGGACGGAATTGGATCAACCACGTGCCATTGCTGTTGTGCCGGCCAAGAGGCTTCTCATCTGGACAGATTGGGGCGAGTATCCGAAGATTGAGCGTGCCAGCATGGATGGAGATCCATTGACACGAATGACCCTGGTCAAGGATAATGTATTCTGGCCAAATGGTTTGGCTGTGGATCTGGAGAGTGAGCTTATCTATTGGACGGATGGCAAGTTTCGTTTCATTGATGTGATGAAACTGGATGGCAGCAATCGACGCACTATAGTCAATAATCTGAAGTATCCATTCAGTTTGACATACTTTAATAATCGCCTGTACTGGACAGATTGGCTGCGTGGATCTCTGAATGCCTTGGATCTGCGCACAAATGACCTAAAGGAGCTCATCGATACGCCAAAGGCGCCGAATTCAGTGCGTGCCTGGTCTGCATCCCTTCAGCCATACGAGGATAATCCGTGCAGTCACAACAACGGCAACTGTTCCCATCTCTGCCTGTTGGCCACAAATGCTCAGGGATACAGCTGTGCCTGTCCCACTGGTGTGAAGCTCCTCTCCTCCAACAGCTGTGCCAATGGTTCCCAGGAGATGCTCTTCATTGTGCAACGGACGCAGATTAGTAAGATCTCTCTCGATTCGCCGGACTATACGATATTTCCATTGCCCTTGGGTAAGGTGAAGTATGCTATTGCCATCGATTATGATCCCGTGGATGAGCACATCTATTGGTCGGATGTGGAGGCCTACACCATTAGAAGATCCCGTGCTGATGGTACCGGGATTACGGACTTTGTCACCTCAGAGGTGCGACATCCAGATGGCTTGGCCTTGGATTGGCTGGCACGTAATCTATACTGGACGGATACGGTTACGGATCGCATTGAGGTCTGTCGTTTGGATGGTTCCGCCCGCAAGGTGCTCATCTATGAGCATCTGGAGGAGCCACGTGCCATTGCGGTGGCTCCCTCGCTTGGCTGGATGTTTTGGAGTGATTGGAACGAACGGAAACCCAAAGTGGAGCGTGCTTCCCTCGACGGATCCGAGCGAGTTGTTCTGGTCTCCGAGAATCTCGGTTGGCCCAATGGTATTGCCTTGGACATTGAGCATAAAACGATCTATTGGTGTGATGGCAAAACGGATAAGATTGAGGTGGCCAACATGGATGGCTCCGACAGGCGTGTGGTCATCAGTGAGAACCTCAAGCATCTGTTCGGCTTAAGCATCCTGGATGATTATCTCTACTGGACAGATTGGCAGCGACGCTCCATCGATCGTGCCCATAAAATCACGGGTAACAATCGCATCGTTGTCGTCGATCAGTATCCCGATCTCATGGGTCTAAAGGTGACCAGATTACGTGAGGTCCGTGGCCAGAATGCTTGTGCCGTGCGCAATGGTGGCTGCTCTCATCTCTGCCTGAACCGTCCGCGGGATTATGTCTGCCGTTGTGCCATCGATTACGAGCTGTCCAATGACAAACGCACCTGTGTGGTGCCCGCTGCATTCCTGCTGTTCTCGCGCCAGGAGCACATTGGACGCATCTCCATTGAGTACAACGAGGGCAATCACAATGATGAGCGGATACCCTTTAAGGATGTACGGGATGCCCATGCCCTGGACGTCTCAGTCGCCGAACGTCGCATCTATTGGACGGATCAGAAGAGCAAGTGCATCTTTCGTGCCTTCCTCAATGGCTCGTATGTGCAGCGCATTGTTGACTCCGGTTTAATTGGTCCCGATGGCATTGCCGTCGATTGGCTGGGACACAACATTTACTGGTCGGATGCGGAGGCACGTCGCATTGAGGTCTCCCGTCTCGACGGCAGCAGTCGTCGGGTGCTGCTCTGGAAGGGCGTGGAGGAGCCGCGATCTCTGGTCCTGGAGCCACGACGTGGTTACATGTACTGGACGGAGTCGCCATCGGATTCAATACGTCGGGCAGCCATGGATGGCAGCGAATTACAAACGATTATAGCGAGTGCAAATCATGCGGCGGGCTTAACCTTTGACCAGGACACCAGGCGGATTTATTGGGCCACCCAGTCGCGTCCCACGAAGATCGAGTGCGCCGACTGGGATGGCAAACGACGACAAGTTTTGGTCAGCAGTGACATTGATGAACCCTACGCTGTATCGCTATATCAGGACTATGTCTACTGGAGTGACTGGAACACTGGAGATATTGAACGTGTCCATAAGACAACTGGACAAAATCGCAGTCTCGTCCACTCTGGCATGACGTACATCACATCCCTGCTGGTCTTCAATGACAAACGACAGACGGGCGTTAATCCCTGCAAGCTGAACAACGGCGGCTGCTCCCATTTGTGCCTCGCTCAGCCCAGTAGGCGTGGCATGACCTGCGCCTGCCCCACGCACTATCAGCTTTCCAAGGATGGCGTCTCCTGCATTCCACCACGCAACTATATCATCTTCAGTCAGCGTAACAGCTTTGGACGCTTGCTGCCAAATGCCACTGATTGTCCCAATGTCCCTTTGCCCGTATCCGGCAAGAACATCCGTGCTGTTGACTATGATCCCATCACACATCATATTTACTGGGTAAGTTGAACTACAAAAGATAATTTTAACTATTCTTTTTAATACTTAAAACATGTCTATATTTATGCTTTATAGACCGGTTGTTCGTAATCAGTTTAAACTGAAACTTAACTCTTATTTTACATTTTTACTATAAAAAAACAAATACTTTTATGGAATGCTTAAATATCAGTTAATTTTTGTATTATTTAATATAATGGATTAAATACAAGCGCGACAATAAGTTTTCATAATACAAGTCGGTAACTTATTATTATTCTGAAAATTATAATCTTATAATTTAATCTAATTCGTTTTCTCCCATTTTATTACAGATTGAAGGACGCAGTCATAGCATCAAACGTTCGCTGGCCAATGGCACCAAGGCAAGTGTCCTGGTAAACAGTGGACAACCCTTTGACATTGCCATTGATATCATTGGACGCTTGCTCTTCTGGACGTGCTCCTACTCCAACAGCATTAATGTGACCAGGTAAGTAACTACCTTAAAGTAAATTCTAGTTGCTGACTAAGCTCGTATCCTTTTTAGTTTTCTTGGCGAATCGATTGGCGTCATTGACACCGGAGACTCGGAGAAGCCGCGTCACATTGCAGTGCATGCGATGAAGCGTCTGCTGTTCTGGTCGGATGTAGGAAGTCATCAGGCAATCATCCGGGCACGTGTCGATGGCAACGAGCGCATGGAGTTGGCCTACAAATTGGAGGGTGTTACGACCCTTGCTTTGGATCAGCAATCCGATATGATTTATTATGCGCACGGAAAGCGCATTGATGCCATGGACATCAATGGCAAGAATGTGTAAGAATGCTTTTTATAATATTATTTGTTAAGTTGGTAGGAATTTTTCTGGATGAATAAGAAAGTTTCAGGTTGGGTATCCAGGAAATAGATACATTTTTATTTACATATTATTGTCACTTTGAAAATTCTAATTACGTTAGAATATTTATTTTCAACCCAAAAACAGCACTTGTGAATTTTTTTAATTATATATTTACTTTTTATTAAATTCATAGTAATTTAGAATTATATTAACTTTAATTACATAAGATTTATAGAAAGTGATTATTGTATTTATTAAATTTAATTAATTTCTCTTTCTGTTGACAGAAAATCGCTGGTTTCCATGCACATCTCGCAGGTGATTAATATTGCTGCTCTGGGAGGATTTGTCTATTGGCTGGACGACAAGACGGGAGTGGAGCGTGTGACGGTGACGGGAGAACGTCGCTCGGCGGAACTGCAGCGATTGCCACAAATCACAGACATTCGTGCCGTGTGGACGCCGGATGCAAAACTGCTGAGGAATCACACATGCTTGCACAGTCGGACAAAATGTTCCCACATTTGTGTAGCATCTGGAGATGCCGCCACACATACACGTGACATTTGCTCCTGTCCAAAGCATCTGATGTTACTGGAGGATAAGGAGAATTGCGGTGCTCTGCCCGCCTGTGGGCCAGATCATTTCACATGTGCAGCACCCGTGGCTGGAAATAGTGATATGAACAAGGATTGCATACCAGCATCATGGCGTTGTGATGGCCAAAAGGATTGTCCCGACAAATCCGATGAGGTGGGCTGTCCTTCCTGTCGGCCGGATCAATTTAGCTGTCAGTCGGGCGAGTGCATTGACAAGTCGCTCGTCTGTGACGGCACCACCAACTGTGCCAATGGACACGACGAGGCCGATTGCTGCAAGCGACCTGGCGAATTTCAGTGTCCAACTAGCAAGGTTAGTTGAGTATATTCAATACTGATATTTGTGACTTCTGCATAAACCTAATACAATAACTAAATTCATTTTTAATGCTTACAGCTTTGCATCTCGACTGCTTTGCTTTGCGATGGTTGGGAGAACTGTGCCGATGGCGGAGACGAGTCTGCGGATATTTGTCAGCAACGTAGCATGGCGCCAGCATCGGATAAGCGTGCATTTATGATATTGATTGGAGCCACAATGGTCATCATCTTCTCCATTGTTTATCTGCTGCAATTTTGTCGCACACGCATTGGGAAAAGTCGCACGGAGCCCAAGGATGATCAGGCCTCGGATCCATTGTCACCATCGACGCTGAGCAAATCTCAGCGTGTCTCGAAAATTGCCTCTGTTGCGGACGCAGTGCGCATGTCGACGCTCAACTCACGGAACAGCATGAACTCGTATGATCGCAATCACATAACTGGCGCATCCAGTTCGACAACGAATGGCAGCAGCATGGTCGCCTATCCGATCAATCCACCGCCATCGCCGGCAACACGTTCACGTCGTCCATACAGGCACTACAAGATCATTAATCAACCGCCGCCACCGACTCCATGCTCTACGGATATTTGCGATGAATCCGATTCGAATTATACGAGTAAATCGAATAGCAATAATAGTAATGGTGGCGCCACCAAGTTGTCATCCAGTTCGGCAGCTGCCTGCCTGCAATATGGTTATGACAGCGAACCATATCCGCCGCCGCCAACACCGCGCTCCCATTACCACAGCGATGCACGCATTGTGCCGGAATCATCCTGTCCGCCATCGCCATCATCTCGCAGCTCCACATATTTCTCCCCATTGCCGCCGCCACCGTCGCCAGTGCAATCGCCAAGTCGTGGATTCACGTAACATTTTGAATTCCACATGTAAAAAGCAGCACAGTTTTCTTAATGCCCAACACACATGTGCTAAGAGTATTGTACATATTTATGTATGTTTTATTTTTGTCAATTAGGGCTTTAGCTAATTGTATTTGTTAAATTACATTAAAGCCTACAATGATCGGCGCTTGTAAATAGCTTAGCTAATAAACTTAAATGTGTAATTTGATATATAAGTATGTATGTATTCCGATCTCGTTAAGTTTCATTTGCCGGACGAAATTAATTGTTAACTAAAAATAACAAATAACGCAAAAGTTCGTCATCAATAGACTGCAATTTTTTAAGCATTTCAGTTAGATATTAAAACGAATGAATTAATCATACAAATAACAGTAACAAATTTAACTTACCTATTCCGCGTGCCAAATTTTCTAAATACACACAAAATATATATGTTTATTTATTTGTAGCAAATATATATAAATGCATTTATATATATTTATATAACCAGATGTATTGTATTTTGATAACATTTAACAGATTGTTTACTATACTTATTTTGATTTGTAAGTGTATATAGCCAATTTATTAGTATTATTAAGCAATATTGACGAAATGTGCAGCTAATTTAAATGTAATTGTTATAAACACCAAAAAGTGCCTCAGTAATATTGTGTGTTTTTATATTGTTTAATTCTTCCCACAAAATATTTGATTTGATTAATAGATAATAATAAACAAAAACAAAATGGAATCAATAAATAGTTAATCAAAATACATGCGTCACGTGCATGTGTAGTTTTTGCAATATTTAAACATATTTATAGTTAATCATAGATAATATAATTGTAATTAAACAACAACAACAATTTAAGCATACAAACCCATTATTTTTCAAATATAAAAGTGCAGTATTTTGTAACATTTATTGTCGATCTTCTTACTTAATACCAACTCTAACCATGTGGAGAGGAACAAAACTTTGATTTGAATCAGATTAGATTCAATGATAAATGTAAATGTAATTAGACCCATAAATCAAATTAGATTTTCTATCAGTGTCATTGTAATTTGATAGATATATGAAGCTAGTTAGTTGGTTGTCATCATTGGGACAGTAAAGATTGTCAACGAATTCAATGCCCACCATTTGGCATCGGAAATTGCTGGATAGATTTTTGCTTTTCGGCTGTTACTATTCAATCTTCATTGGAACGTTAAGCAGCATTGTGGATTACCAGAGGCAGTGCATCATTTCAAAGCCATGGTATAGAATTTGTGCATACATCAGTAACTTTATTGTTTTGGCCAGCACACCACTGTTGGCCCAGTTTATCACCATGTGGGAATCGAATTTTAAACAAAATTTAATTATCTTTTATTGCGACCGTTGGATGATTATAACAAGAATGCTTTTAATAATATTTATTATTGGATCTCGCCGGAAAAGGGAGCGCGTCTTTTTAAAGCTCACTGCATGGATTTTTAAACTGGACAGGAGTTATATACGATCGTGGTTACCCACGACTGGAGCGGCTAATCGGCGCTTGGATATTATACACTTGACCAAGTTTGGAACTATGCTAACGCAGTCACTTTTCTTATCCATCTCGAGTTTGTACTTTGCCCAGGAACTTAACTGGCAAAAAGTTGCTGAAATGTTTTTCCTGACCACCGTTCTGAATGTTATACACAGCGTATTCTTTCAGTATTTCACGGTATTAATGCACCTGCTCTTTCGCTTCGAAAATCTTAATCTACAGCTGGAATCACTCTACTATAGTCTAAGTCGACGACAGACTGTTTGTCTGCTGCGATTACGGGATGGAGTCAACCCCGTGCTGCAGCTTAGTCTGTTTACGATCTCGGATCTACAGTCCCTGGCACAAGAGCACTATCATGTCACAGCTTTAACTAGATATTTATCCGTATACCTTAAATTCGTCACATTGGGCGTGCTTCTTTGGAATCTTCTGCAGAACATTGTATATGGGGTATATATCTTCTTTGCCTTGGACAGCAAGGAAAATCGAGAGTCGAGAAATTGTATTGCCATTGCTGTGATAACAATTCTCTATGCGATGCTTTATCTGGATCTCTATCTATTCTACTGGAGCTGTGAGGCAATTACTTCAGCTTATTGTCGCACCACACGACTATTGCAATTATTTAATAATTTAAATCTTTCCAAAGCACTGACACAGCAGCTGGAGACATTTTCATTGCAATTAACCACAAAACCACTCTATATCGGTGCTAGCGGTGTTTACACTCTTGGCCACGCCAGCTTTTTGGCCCTTTGTGTCTATATACAACGTACTATCTTGATACTATTACAATTTGAATTTGAGCGTCGATTAAAGCTGCTCCGTCAGCAATTGAATGTGGAGTGGACAGAAGAAATTAAGGATTTCATCATGGAATATAAACTGTAGATTGAATGTTAATCTTATGACTAAATATATCTAAAGTACAATTAAGAGCTTACAATTCATAACGGTCTTCATTTTCCAAAATATTTATTGTGCTTACTTAAATCTAAAGTAATCGTACATAGTCGTATTAATGCATTATAATTATTTATAAGCGCATTTATACAATTCTACTTAAATGTTGTCATAGTCTTCGTCTAATTCAAATAGCGATTCAGTTATTGGTGCTGGTGGTGCCGATGTGGCCTTTGGAATGATTGGAATTTTGCTCTTTCCAGCGATGCAGTTGACAGACGATGCCAATTTAGAGATTGAGTTATTATTACCAACGATGCTGGTATTATCTCCATAACAGAACTTTGTCGGTGTTGCTGTGGGTGTGGATGCCGTTCCAGCTGATACAATATTTGTAAGATCAATGTTTATAACTGGGGCTGCAATATCAAAGTTGAATGCCTCATTCGCTGTGCTTCCGGCATCAGAGTCCGTTGAAATTGGCATTTGCACGTTGCTATAGTCGATCTTGACTATAGGCTTACTCAGCATATCGAAGCTGCAGATTGCTGCAGGTATGGCAGTTTCATGGGTTTGTCTACTACTGCTACTGTAGTGGGCATTGTTGTTGATGTTGTTGTTGTTCTTATTATTATTATTATTATGGTTGTTGTTGCTGTTGTTGGGCGGTCTGCCGCGCGGAGTATATGCAGGCGTTGATTCGGAGCGTGCTAACTTCGCTGGCAAGTGTCCAGTTTGTTGTTGTAATTGGTGCTGTTGTAGTTGTAGTTGCTGTTGTTGTTGTTGCATCTGTGCCAAAGCGGCTGCCGTCTGCATTATAACAGACGGTGACGGTGTCGCTGGTGGTGGATTATGGTTACGCTTAAGGCCAACTCCGTTTAGGCTGACGGATCGCACATATGTACTACTGTTGCCGTTGGGCAATCCTCGTAGCGATGTTGATGGCAGGCTTAGGTCATATGGAGTATCTGAATCTGGATATTGATCCTCCGAGCTGTGCACGTCGTCATCATTATAATTGCATGCAGCTTCCTCGGCGACACTGATATCTGGTATATTCCGGACAAGCTCTTTTAAGAAATCGAACCGTTGCTCGGACATGATGCACTGCTTCATATGGGATGGCGATAGGGTTTTTGCATTGCGCCCATTTGTTATACGCAACGTCTTTGTCAACAGGGACTCCACGAAGAGCTCCAAAGTCCGTGAGATTATAACTGGAACCGCCTGGGCGACCTTCCCAATTTCCTCATCACTCTGCATGATTTTCTTGATGCGGCCCTGTCAATTAAAATACCCATCAATATATATTCTAATACACCATCCGCGCTTATAGAGCACAATCCAAACTGATAAAAACCCATCACTGATACACGCACAACATTTATTGTCGAAAGGAAGTTGTTGTAAAAGTTCTGTGTGCATTCAACTTACCGCTGGAAATCGTGCATTGTACTTTTTCTTTTTTGACGGCATTTCTACTGTGTCCAACTAATTACCAAAGTCAACACAATATAACTTAAACAGGCTTAAAGTGCCCAATTAATTGCTCGCTTGTTTTTTTTTTACACAAGAACAGTTCCTAATAGTTTGTTTTTTGCGAATGGCAACCATTCACACAGAAATTCACCCCAATGTTATATATTTTCAAATTGTAAAAATATTTCCTGGAAACACCATTGTTCAATTGACGATTTTCTAAAATGGATTTTCAACGCCTATCTTTTTTTTTAGTATATTAAATAAATCATTTTAAATTAAATTAAATATTGACTATGTGGCAGCACTATGAATGTCAACAAGAGTTGCAATTTTCAGTTCAACTTGCTGAATAAGTTCACTTTTTCGTTCCAAAGGCCGGTTCATTTGAGTTTCTTTACTCCAGTGCTGCCAAGTTTTGGGCGGACCAATAGCTGTTGTTTGGCGCCAAGTCGCTTAATCTAGCGATCAATATAAATTTAGGTAAAGCAAACTCCAAAATGCCATAACTTTTTAATAAATCAATCATTTCAAGAAAATTTAATATTGCTAAAATATTTAAAGATTCTAGCTTAGTTTGCCTAAAAAAAATGTGAAAAATTTTGAGTTACCAATTTAGACATTTGACCCAAAATGCACTTGCTGCCAGCTATGAATATTTTGCAGGATGGCAACCTTTAAACCGGGTGGCAACCTTCCACAGTGTCTAATGTCAAATTTATATTCATAAGAACTTTTCTCATTCAGACGGAATATTATTGAGTTAATAATTTTCAAGTTCGTGTTATATTATTAAATAAATGTCTAAGGCTCGTAAGGATCCTTGTAAGCCTTACGCCTGCCGCATTCAAGCTTGTTTGACTGGTAAATATTATCACCCACAATCTTATGCAATCCGTTTATAAATACAGGCACATGTAGTAATATAAATTAAAAATATATTTATTTGCAGAAAATAACTTCCAAGAAGATAAGTGCGTTGAGGTGCTCGAGCAAATGCGCATTTGCTGTTTAAAGTGGCATAAGGAGTCGATTTGTTGCAGTGGAATTGATTTGGAAAAACCCTTTTTAAAAAAAGCCGACAGCGATAAGACTGCCAAATTATCAAACAGGTGTTGTGCACATTTCAGCTGTTTTAAGGCGCAAATTAATAACAGTTATCTTTGCAGTGACATATAATGACAACATCAGCACCTCCATATAAACCGCCTAAAGAACTTCAGGAATTATTGGACAAAAAACGTAAACGTACTGCAGTTTTACCCAAGCGTTCCTGGATACAACGTAATCCGCGACTCTTCCAAATCACATTTATCACTACATCTTTGCTGGTGTTCTTCTCCAAGCCGCTGTACGACGCCTTCATAGCAGATCCCTTGCCGCAGAAGGGTCCAATTGTGCCAGGACATAAACGTTAACGTTAAGGCATGGAATCTGTGCGTAAGGCCAACACACGACTACGTAGCTATCCAATATTGCTAGGAAAGTGTGCCGAGTCAGCTTCCGTATATGCTGCTTGTGTATCACGGGATATCAACGTACAGCATAATATATGCGAGGCGGAATTTAAGCAATTTTTAAACTGTATACGTAAAAGTGCCGCCGAATTAAAGACCAAATTATAAACGAATTAAATCACACATCAATGAGCAAGATGTCGACAGCGAAGTCAAAAATCAGTTGGCTGCGTACTGGATACCAATACCTATTGCAGATCAATTACCCAACGCATCTCGTAATATCTGCTTTGTTGCGACTCATTCTCATTTGTTACGCCCAAATTCACGATGCCAAATCGACAGTGCCATATACCGATATTGACTATAAAGTGGTAACAGATGGCGCTCGCTTAATAGTGGACGGAGAGTCACCATTTGGACGGCACACTTACCGATACAGCCCAATTATGGCATACCTTCATATACCAAACATTACTCTACATCCCGCCTTTGGAAAAGTGATTTATTCAATATGTGATCTACTGATTGGTTGCCTTATTTATGTCATAGTCCGTTTGCAACAAGGCGACATCAAACACACAGAGAAAATGGCACGGGCATCTGCGTGCTTTTGGCTTTACAATCCACTTACGGCCGTGATATCGACACGTGGTAGTGGCGATAGTTTCACTAGCTTTTTCGTCATATCAAGCATCTATCTACTTATCAAGTCGGAGGATCAAAAATCAAAATGCTTTGCCGTATTCTGTGCCGGTCTCGCTCATGGACTGGTCATACATCTTCGTCTCTACCCGATGTTTTTCAGTTTAGCATACTATTTGTGTCTTTCCGGTGGTTCAATAGGAAAACCACGTGATCTACTCATCCGAATCTTTTTGCCTAATAGGCAGCAGATCTGCCTTGTTTTGGGCACTTTATTAGGACTTGCAAGCTTCACTTGGAGTTTTTATAAACTATATGGATGGCAGTATTTGCATGAAGCCTATTTCTATCACTTTCTGCGAAAGGATGTCCGTCATAATTTTTCGCTACATTTCTTGATGCAGTATCTAAACAATACGGATTCGGCTGAGGAATCCACGTTGCTTATCAAATTCCTTATAATGGCTCCTCAATTGTTGCTCGTTGCTTATCTTAGTCTAAGTTTTGCACAGTTTCGGCAAACATTGCCATTTTGTGTCTTCAGCTTGGCTTTTGTAATTGTGACCTATAACTCCGTGGTTACCTCACAGTACTTTGTCTGGTATTTAGCTATTCTTCCACTGTGCCTCACAAACTTTAAGTCTATGTCATTGGTTCGGTGTACATTTTTGTTAATTCTTTGGTTTTTTGGACAAGCTTTGTGGCTTCTACCCGCATATTTGCTGGAGTTTAAAACGTGGCACACTTTCAACTGGATTGGAGTTCAGAGTGCAATGTTTTTTATAATTAATAGTTACATTTTAGCCCAGCTGATTAGCACCTACGAATACAGAAACTTTAAAATACCCAATAAGAAATGTTTGTAATAAAATGAAAATAATTGTTACTAATAACATATTTTATTAACTTTTATTTATTCCTAAGAATTTTATATAATTAAGCAGCCTCTGATCCTCCCCTTTGTCTTTGCACCATTCCTTGAGCTTCCTTAACATCATGTCCTCGTCGGTCGCAGACACAGGAGTCTCCAAGACATTTCCTTCTTTATTCCATTTATATTCTGCAAAATGTCTTACGGCCTTACGGTGTAAGGCCTCAGGGCAAATTGTGTCTACTATTAGATTAATCCTTCTTTTTCCAATATAAGGTATATCCTTATATAAAAATTCGATTTTGTGATAGTCGATCCATACTCTATTTTCAGTGGTACAATACATATGATATATCCGTACTTTTGTTCTGTAATTTTGCAAACACAGAACTGCCAAACATTTTTTGTCATATTCAATTGATTTTGATAATGCAGGGTAGTCTGATCTTAGTAAAATTCCGTTTAAAATTGATGGGAATTCCTTATGATTGAATTTGGGGACAGATTGTACTTCAGTTTTGTTTTGTTTTTGTTTCTTTCTTCTTAAGGGACGACATCCAGAAATATTTAGCACAGGCGGGGAAACAGCTGTATTATTAGCCATAATTTCCTCATGTATTTTGCAATTCGTAGTCACTTTCTGAAAACCTTACGCTTATTAATTTAACTGAACTATTTTCTGGGGTTTTCAAAAGATATAAGGCGAATTGATTGTGAAATAACATTAAAGAAAAGCTTTTACAGACAACAAAATTCATAAAAGCTTAATTCTGACTCACTTAAAAGCTTAGAAGCGAATTAGAAGTAGTAGTAGAAGTGTATGGGGTTGTTATTAGTCTGATCAGTTAAATTATATTTAGCCGCTAGCCCCTTGAATGTAACAGATTTTTTTTTCAAGTTTGGATCAATATTTGCACCATTTCAATGTCACAAGCATGATATTTCAGATACGAATGTGCGAGTTTTTTTGAAATAAGAAAGTTTTTATGCAGCATGGGCAGTGTTCCAATATCTTTTTATTCTATTGATTGCATAAAAAAAATATAATTAAATTTGTATTATCTATCTTTTAGGCTTCACTTATTTTTAAGAATTTTATATAATTAAGGATCCTCTGATCTTGTTGTTTGTCAGTGCACAGTTCCTTAAGTTTCTTTAACATAACAGTCTCATCAGTCTCAGACATAGGAGTTTCCAAGACATTTCCATCTTTATTCCATTTATACATCGTAAAATGCTGTACAGCAGTGCGCAGCAAGGACTCAGGGAAAAATGTATCAACTATCAGATGACTCCAAATCTCTATATGATTCATATTCTTATATAACAATTCAATTTTGTCATATTCAATCCATACTCTATTTTCAGTCGTACAATACATATGATACATCCGTACTTTGGTTCTGCTATTTATCAAACACATTACTGCCAAGCACTTTTTGTCATGTTCAATTAATTTTGAACTGACAGGGTGGTCCGATCTTAATAAAATTCCTCTTAAAATTGATGAAAATTCGTTATGATCGAATTCGGGTACAGAATGAACTTCAGTCTCGTTTTGTTTTGGTTTCTCTCTTCTTGACGAACGACATCCAGAAATATTTAGCACAGGCGATGCAACAGCTGTATGGTTAGCCATAATTTCCTCTTGTATTTCGCACTGCGTAGTCACTTTCTAAAAATTATATGCTTATGATTTTAACTGAATTATTTTTCTGGTCTTTCTAAGCATATATCAAGGGAAGCGATTGTGAAATAATAATAAAGAAAAGCTTTTAAAAACAATAACATCCATTAAATCATATATGTGACTCACTTAAAAGCTTAAAAGTATGACCATTGGTTCAATTAGTTCGTGCTATTCACTGTTGTTAAGAACAAGGTGGTGAATACCACGAAGTGAACTACCCGGCATATTACATTGGATCCAAAGACTTTTGCTTGGTGGCTAATGTTGTTCTCGTATGGTGCTGTTATCAGTTTGGGACTTCAATAGTTACCAGGTTCTTTTTTAGCATGATAAACAACAGCTGATAATTTATTATTGTAAGTCTCCAGTGGAGAAGATTCAATAAGTAAAGGCAAATACAAAATAATTAAAACATTTTTAATGCTTTTTCGAATACTATGAAAGTATTTCATATTCTATTTATTGTAATTTTTGTAACAAAATAAAATAAAAACCAATATTAAATGTGTAGTAACTTTTATTAGCTTTCACCCATTTTTAAGAATTGTATATAATTAATCAGCCTCTGATCTTCCTCTTTGTCTATGCACAATTCCTTGAGTTTCCTTAATATTATGTTCTCGTCAGTTGCAGACATAGGAGTCTCCAAAACATTTTCATCCTTGTTCCATTTATACTTCGAAAAATGCTGTACTGCACGGCGGAGCAAGATCTCAGGGAAAAATGTGTCAACTATAAGATGATGCCTTTTTTGTTGAATATCAGGCATATCCTTATATAACAATTCAATTTTTTTATTGTCAATCCATATATTATTTTCAGTGGTACAATACATGTGATACAACCGTACCTTTGCTCTGTTATTTTTAACACACATAACTGCTAAGCACTTCTTTTCATGATCAATTAATTTTGTACTTTCAGGTTGGTCCGAATTAAATAAAATTTCGCTTAAAATTGATGGGAATTCCTTATGATCGAATTTTGGTACAGATTGTACTTCAGTTTCGTTTTGTTTTGGTTTCTTGGTTTTTAAGGGACGACATCCAGAAACTTTGAGCACAGCCGGTGAAACAGTTGATTTGTTAGCCATAATTTAGTCTTGTCTCTTGCACTGCGTAGTCACTTTATAAAAATGTTATGCTTATTTAACTGAACTATTTATCTGTGGTTTCTAAACATGTATAAATGATTGTGAAATAAGCGTATCAAACAATACATTCACGAAAGATTCTTTCTGACTCACTTTAATGTGAATAGGTTCATAAAGTGTTGTTCATTTAGTTCGTGTCATGCACTGTTGTGAAACTGTTCAAGAGCAGGGTGGTGAATACTACAAAGTGAACTAGCCGACATATTACATTGGATTCCAAAGACTTTTGCATGGTGGTTAATGTTGTTCTTGTATGGTGCTGTTATCAGTTTGGTCAGCTCAATTTTTAATAGTCCACTATCCCCTGAAACTCAGTGTTTTTTTTTTTAATTTAGGCTAATATTTAAATAATTTCGATCTCACCAGGTTCTTTTGAATAAGATAAAAAACAGTTGATAACTTATAACAAAATTAAATTTGAATAGTAATGTGAATCTTATTAGATTTCTAAGACTGTAATTATAAATTCAAGTAATCATAATTTAAAAATTTGTAATAATTTTTCGAACTCTACAAATGTTTTTTATTTTCTTCTTATTGTAATTTTTGTAACAAAGTAAAATAAAAACCAAAGTTAAGTGAGTAGTATTTTTAATTTAAGCTTTCATTCATTTTTAGAAATTTTATATAATTAAGCAGCCTCTGATCTTCCTCTTTATCTATGCACAATTCCTTGAGTTTCCTTAATATTATGTTCTCGTCAGTTGCAGACATAGGAGTCTCCAAAACATTTTCGTCTTTGTTCCATTTATACATCGAAAAATGCTGTACAGCACGGCGGAGCAAGGATTCGGGAAAAAATGTGTCAACTATTAGATGATGCCTTCTTTGTTGGTTATAAGGCATTACGTTATATAACAAACTGACTTTGTGATTGTCGATCCATACTCTATTTTCAGTGGTACAATACATATGATACAATCGTACTTTTGCTGTGTTATTTTTTACACACATAACTGCCAAGCACTTTTTGTCATATTCAATAGATGTTAAATCTGTAGGGTGGTCCGATCTAAATAAAATGTCGCTAAAAAGTGATGGGAATTCCTTATGATCGAATTTGGGTACAACTTGTTTTTCAGTCTCGTTTTGTTTTGGATTCTTGGTTCTTAAGGGACGACATCCAGAAGTATTGATCACAGGCGGTGAAACAGTTGATTTGTTAGCCATAATTTAGTCTTGTATTTTGCACTGCGTAGTCCACTTTATAAAAATGTTACGCTTATTAAACTGAACTATTTATCTGTGTTTTCTACGCATGTATAAATGATTCTAAAACAAGCGTATGAAAACAATAACATGACTCACTTATCAGATAAGAAGCGAAGTAAGTTCATTAATTGTAGTTCATTTAACTCGTTATTTGCACCGTTGTTAAACTGTTTTCAAGAGCAAGGTGGTGAAATATTAATACAACAGAGTGAACTAGCCGGCATATTACACTGGTGGTTAATATTGGCCTCGTATAGTACTGTCAGTTTGCTTTAATGAGGCCCCTCTCCTTTTATATATAAATGCAGGCTAATGTTGACATCATTTCGATATCGCAGCTATTAGTTTATAACTAGAATAGAAATGGATACTATGTGTTTCCAGTATAGTTTCCTAAGACTTTTGTTATAAATTCAAGTAATTTTTGAATTAAAAATTGGTAATGCTTTTTCGAATCTTAATAATGCTTTTCATTTTTATGTTCTTTTAATTGAATAAAATAATAACCAAAATAAAATTTTTACCAAAATTTATTTAGGTTTCAGTTATTTTTAAAAATTGTATATAATTAAACAGCTTTTGATCTTTCTGTTGGTCCAAGTTATGAAGCTCCTTTGAAATTATACACTCGTCAGTCACACAAAAAGGTGTCTCCAGAACGTATCCATCTTTATTCCATTTATATTTCGAAAAATGCTTTACAGCACTGCGGTGCAAGGACTCAGGACAATTTGTTTCAACTGTTATAGAATTAAAAGCCCTAATTAAAGGCTGGTTTTTATATAACAAACTCGTTTTCTCGTAGTCCTCGCCTATGTTATTTTCATTGGAATAAAACATATGATACATAAGCACTTTTTCTTTCTTATTTTTCAAACACAGAACCCCCAGATACTTCTTATTATTTTCAATTGATGTTGAGCTTGCAGGGGGCTTCGATTTTAATAATATTCTGCTTAGAATTGATGAGAATTCTGCATAATCAAATTTATGTACAGATCGTACTACAGTCGAATTTTGTTGTTGCTTGTGGAATTTTGGCGTACGACATCCAGAAATGTTAAGCACAGGTAGCTCAACAGTTCCATTGCTATCCATCTGATTAGTTTCTGGCGACTGGCAAGCCGTATCCATTCTTAAAATGTTCACAGTAGCTTACTTTTTCAACTGATTTAGGGTTATAGTATTTACAAGTATTTTAATTGATTGCAAAAACAAATAATTAACAAAAGCTTATAAGAACAGCAATGTAAATAAAAGCTTGTAATAAAACTGAGTTCATTAACTTTGGTTCCTATAGTTCTGCTTTGCACTGTTGCTAACAGCAAAAATGCTTGGTGGGTATGCTCAGATAGTACTGATGTCAGTCTGTTAAGTTTATTTTTTAACCAATTAAATTAAATGGTTTTTGAGTTAAATCACGTATGATTCATGATTCTAATAGGTATTTAAAACAAGTATTATCAGCTACTTATGATGACACTTAATGCAGTGTGTGAGGCGGGAGAATATGAACAATTTATTTGTTTTCTCTATGTCTGAATGATCAGATTAATTGGGAAATATTAATGTGGTATATAAAATTAAATTCCAGTTTAAAAACTTCTGTTACAAATTCAAGCACTATATTCTACAAATGTGTTTTAATTTATTTCATTTATTGTAGTTTTTAAAAGAAGTAAAACCAAAAATATAATATATAATTACAATTTATTTTCAACTTTTACTCAGTTTTAAGAATTTTATATAACTTAACAGGTTTTGATTTGCGTTTTGTGCCAAATCGCCAAGCTCTTTTGACATTTTATACTCATCAGTCCCACTTATAGGTGTCTCCAAAACATTACCTTCTTTATTCCATTTATATTGCGTGAAATGCTTTACAGCACTGCGGTGCAAAAATGCAGGGCAAATTGTTTCAATTGTTATATTATTAAAAGCCTTAATATCAGGCTTATCCTTATATAACAATCTCGCTTTCGCATAGTCCTCACGTAAACAATTTTCAGCGGAATAAAACATATGATACAAGCGTACGTTTAATTTGTTATTGATCAAACACAGCACTCCCAAGTACTTGTACATTGTAATTGTACATTCAATTGATTTTGAACTTGCAGGGGAATCCGATTTTAATAATATTTTGCTTAAAATTGAGGGGAATTCCTTGTAATCGAATTTGGGTGCAAGTCGGAATGCAGTCGTATTGGGTTTTTCTTTTTGGATTCTCGGCCTACGACATCCAGATATGTTGAGCACTGTCGGCGGTTCAACAGTTGTATTATTATCCATTGTTCGCTGCTTTCGTCTTGTAATTCGTACCCAGTTGTTAACGTTCACAATGGTTTATTCCTTCAACTGAACTACGGCTCTGGAATTTATAACTATAATAAAGCAAATGCTTGTGAAATAAGATAAACAAAAGCTTATCAAAAGCTTACAAATGCAATGATTTCACCAAGTGTCGTTCATTTAGTTCGTGTTTAGCAGTTTAGTAAACTGTTGTTAACATCACACATTTGAGTGCAGATGGTGAAATGTCGAAACAACAGAATGAACTAGCTGGATTATTATACTAGTTCCAAATACCTTGAGCTTGCTTTTATGGTGCTGTTACCAGTCTGTTCTGTTAAATTTAAATTTTAAATTATTTTCAATTCCATAAGTTTCATATTATTGAATTTCTTTTGTACTCATCTTTATGATACTTTCTCAATTTAATCAGTGGATGAATTGAATACAATATAATTTCTTTAAATTATGTTTAAATTTGCATCACTTTCAATATTTCAAGGCTCTGGAGGAATATATAAATTAACAGCAATCAATTCCAATGTGGGTTTCTCAAATTTCTATTACATAGTCTGGTATCAATATCGAGTATACAAAATGCGTATGAATTTTTAATAGTTTTATTAGATAAATCAGTTTTTGCTTAAATTATGTTCTTAAATTTTCATTATAATCATTTGTAATGCTTCTCTGAATCATACTTTTTCATTTTTATTTCATGTGTCAACCTTGTTTATCGTTCATCTCGATTATAGCATTTTGATCGCCTGCGTTTTTATTGTAACGGTTAGATACGATTCATTAAGTTTTGAATTGCAACTTCTAGTGATTATATGTTTATGCCAGCATAAAAGTGCAAAACTGTTGTGTCCAGCTGCCCGATAAGTTGTAAATTACATAAATCAATTTTCTGACGTGTCGCATCCTTTGTGCCACTTCTTGTGAGATTTTGTTAATTGATATAAAAAATATGGTTTTTTTATTTTGTTTTCGATTTAATTACTGATATTGGCAACTTCATATTTATTTGTATGCATATGTATGTATGTATATGTATATAATGTTAAAAATGTGCAACTATTTGTCAGTGAAAAATGATGTCAAAAAACGCTTACGCAAAGCAAAAGCATTATAAAATATTATTATATGTATGTATGTAATTAATTATAGCACAATGTAATTAGCAAGGAAATCTTTTATACTTTATGAACATGTTATGAATGTTTATTAAATGTTTTGTTGGTCATGGCTCGTCAATAAACAAATAAAATCATTCAATTACATTTCAAAAGCAAAAAATCTTAAATATATATCTATATATATTTCATTTTTTTATATTTATATGTATATGCATTTAAATGAGGAATCAAATTTCACGTAATTTTGTTACAAGAGCGTCGAAATTTACGTACATGTGCAACGGAGGCAAAATTTGCGCTTAATATCGAGTCATTAATATATATAAATATATATTATAGTAAGTATAATAATGATAATAATTATTTTAAATGTCTTCGCTTTGAGACATTTAGGCAAAAATTTTTTTTCATAGTGAATTTGTTTAAGCTGTAGTTTAATTTTTTTGTTTTGTTTTGTTAAATTATTGGTAATTTGTTTTAACATATATTTAATTATCATAAATTCCTCTTTCTTTCTGTCACATACGCACCAACACATACACACACACACGCACACACAAAATAAACAGTGCAATTAAAGTTGTGTACGTATTTCGAAGCACAAGACAATTACATTTGATGGAACTTAATGTATATATTTATATCAAAAATCGTTCAGTTACAATAATAATATAGTGTGCCATTCCTTATATTCATCATATAAGTGCAGTTGTCGGTTTAATTAGTATATGTATTCTTCGTCATGCTCTTTCTATTTTACTTTTTATTTTATTAATTACAATTTAGAATACATCCCCAAACTGTTTGTCAAAAACGTAAAAAATGCAATTGGCTATATGCTGCTTAAAGTGTATACGATATCAAATATGCCATGTTCATATTATAAATGTTGAACAGTACTTGAGATTTGTGTTTAGTTGCTCATAGTGTGTGGTATTTGTTTTTCTTTTTGTGTTTCTTTTTCCGTATTATATTTTGTATTTTTGTTATATGCTTATTTTTATGCATGTGAGTGTGTGTCGGGGGGGTTTATCTTATTATGAATGATATGGCGTCACGTAGGTTGCTGGGAAAATGCCTTTTCTATTGCCAATCTCGCCATTCCACCAATTTTCATCGGAACGGTCTGTAACGGTGATGACATCACCGCGTCTAAAGTCCAATTCCCCGGATTCCTGTGGCACAAAATCGTATAGCGCCTGCACAAGCATCTGAAAGAGTACAAAATGATTAGTTTCGACTTTTTATATCTATTTTTTTGGCATCACACTTTGTTTATGTGAATAAGAATCTATGTCATAGGCATTAAATAGAACATGTGGGTCGCATACTAAACATACATGCGTCTATTAAGCTCTACATTTTTATTTTGAAATTCACATAATATATAGTATGCATATAGTTCGTTTTAGTTGTAAACACACCTCTTCAGGTATCATATCACGCAATTTGACCTCCTGTGATCGCGACACGCTCGCCGTTCGATGATATTCGACCAGTTCGTTGAGGGAATTGAACTTGACTACCCACAGGAAGAATTTACTTTGTGCGTCGCGCAGAACTTTGAAATGTTGCACACCATCGGGACATCTGTTGATCAATTGATGTAAATTTTAAATAAATTTGTTTATTTTACTGACAATCCAGAGTTATGTACTTACTTGACGGATAAGGAGAAATCGCCGGGACTGGATTCGCTGATGCGTATTAAAAAGGCGCCTTCGTGTTTATTCGACAGCAGCTTTTCAGCATCGGCTCGTGTGATGCGTCCATAGTACCAACTAAAATAAAATGATGCAGGTTTAATACATATACATATTATTACTTCAATTATAATATAAGTACTTACTCGTGATTTTTCATTTCTATATAATTACTGGGTATAAGCCCCTCCTTTCCGTCCAATTCAGCGCGATACCAATTTGAATCGTCTTCCATATTTAATATCTGTAAGTAAAGTAAACAGTCAATTTAATAACAATATTAAGTTGTATAGCATAGGGATTTAAGTTATGATTCATGAGATAAGCATTTACCACTGAAGTTTCGCTTACATTATGATAAATGTTTGGAAATTCACACATTTTACTTTGTACTCATAGGTTGAAAGTGAGTCACTATTCAATGGCAACCAATTGTATTCGTTTACCAATACATACAAATATGTATTCGGTTGTCTTTAATTTGTTTATGATTTGGGTTCGAATATTCTAGAGATTTCAGTAAAAAGTATTCAGTTGTTTGTCCATTTAACCAAACTGTGTCAGGGTGCAATCAACAAGAACGACGCAAACTAAGAGACAAAACATGTAAGAATGCTCGCAGTGCGAATGCTACACTAGAAAATACCCTGTAAACAGTTGTAAGGCAACGCTGAGAGCTCAATGGAAATATATATAATTTATAATCATATTAATACGTAATCTCTGCAGTCTCAATCGTTGCTTAGTAATTGTTTATATAGTGGCGAATGTCATCTTCCTTCTGCCTCATCAATTTGATAACGTTGAGTATAACCTATTTACTTAATTTATGGGCAAGGGTATTCAAAGATGCGATAAATGGGTAAGCTACAAATATGCGAGTCTGTATCTGTTGGCACAACATGCGCTGTTTCAAAGTAAACAAAAAATATATGATAAGAATTTGTTCCCAGTATTCACAAAAACCACGTCAGTCGTCCATCCGTTGAATGTACACTACAAGTAAGTGAATTCCCATATTAAATAGATACATTTCACATGTCTGCCGCCAGTGCATTTATTCCATAATTGTTGAAAAATTGTCGTCGCGACAATTGATCGATTGGCACAGTTTAATTCTGCTAATAAAATCTATTTCGAATTCCGATTCAGTTGGAATAAATTGCTCAGAATACCACAATATAATGATTTTTCTTTTACTAACATATATTAATGAATATTAGTAGAAATTTTGTCAAAAAAGAGCATAGTTTGAAAAGATATTGTAACTTTAAGTTAAGCATTCCCAAAAAGGGCATCATTTGATATTTAATATGTACATATTTATTACTTGAATAGATGAATAAATTATTACTAATACAACATTGTTAAACCTTTTAAAATCTAGAATTTATGAACAGATAACTTAAAATGGATGGCCGTAAATAGAAGGGGAAAAATAGATGATAAGTATTATTGTTTTGGGCGGATTTTTAGCGTATATAAAAAAGCAATTACGTTTGCCAGCGGTTGTTGCTGATTTTGTTGTTATTGTCAAATATTTTAGCTTAGCTAACTGGAAATAGTAATTAGCATACATAGTTCTATCGTTCAAATCGCCTGGTGTATCGTATATTGCACACAAGCGACGAATACTTTTGTTTATTTTTAGAAAAACGTTTTATTCATTTAAGCGTCACGTCGGAAAAGTTTTATGATGAAAGATTTATATACATTAAATATAGTACATAAATCTATACATTTCTATCTATTATGTAACTCTAACATTATTTCTAAATTAGTAAATTTAAATGTCTATTTGTTAATACGTAAGGAATAATCACGTAATATTGTGTTTATTGAAATTGCAAGTATGTTTGGGGGAATTATTTTCTTAAGTAAATATTTATTAAGGTTGATTATGTGAATTCCAAATAATTGTAAACAAACCACAAGCATTCCCAATATAAACGTTTATGTGGTCTTAATTTCTTAAATTATTTCAACAAATTATGATAAATTTTTATGATTGTAAAACCGGTACATTTTGTATTTGGTTGCAGATTAATCCGTTAAAGGCTTTCACTGTGGCCCAATTCAAACAAAGCCACTTTAAGTTATTCTATTCTATGGATTTATAAAACGAATTTTGAGTGTGGTTGTATTGTTCGATTTAAAACCGGCATTTCGCTTTCAACTGATTCACACTCAAAAATTGTTCACCCACATTCCTATCTATGTATTTTTATTATTATCTGTGCTTCCAAATAAAGCTATAGCTATAGAGGGAGATAGACGGAGAGGAAAAGAGAGGGGAAGAGAACATATCAATGACTAAGCGCGTCTCCCTCTCTCGCTCTCGCTCTCTATGACCCTCTCTTTTTTTTGTTTGTCTGTCTGACTCTCGTACCATTCTCTCTCTGTTTGCTTCTCCGTTCCTGATAACCGGAATTAGCTGCACGCAAGTTAAATGAACTTCAAGCGTGTTGGCAGCGTTTAAACATTATCAGCTGTCCCTGATAAGCGACTCGTATGCACATTTGATCTGTATTGAATGTAAATGATTAACCTTAGACACCAGCAACAGCAACAGCAACAGCTGCAGTTTAATAAAGCCAAGTCCAAGTCATTGTCATCATCAATCAAACATGAAGAAACTTTCAAGTGACCCTGCGAGACAAAGCAAAAACCTGCCCCTGCTGAGTGACTAACCTACGACAAGAGCGAATAGACACAACAACAACAACAGCAACAGCAACATCAAAAAGACAACAAGAACTACAGCAGCAGTTGCTTTGCACCACCTGACAACAAGAAACCTGAAAATTCGCTAGCCAAAACAAAGAGATTCAATGGCTTTAAGGGCCTCAGGAATGGCAAGCGCACACCTAAGAGGTTAGCAACAAGAGTTGGGGGCGAAAGAGGGGGTGTGGCAACAAGCAAGCAAGCGAGCAAGTAAGTAAGTAAGAAAAATAAAACCAGACTCGCCAGAGAAGATTTCGGTCCTTGGAGCACTGTCTCCAGCTGTGAAAGATATAAGAGTATGCCTATAGTTTATACGATATACAGATATACCTTTACACGGATTTAGTTACAGAACAATTCCGTAACACACTATTTTTCTATTCTTTCTATCTATCTGTTATCTACTGAAGCGAAGTCTGGAGTAAGTTTTCATGGGAAGCACCTTTGAACTGCTTAAAAGCGACAACGTTGTATTTGTCGTTCTCGTTGTCTGGCGACATTTGCAACTAATACATCAGACTTGAGTGTGGAATGTGGAATGTGGGTTATAAGGTGGGCAACAACCACGTTGCAAGCTCACAAATTATGCATGCAGAAATGTGCAAAGGACTCGACGTTGGTGTTAATTGCAATGGTTCTGTACTCCTTTTTTTGTTATACATATTTTAACTAATGAGATGAATATATGAATGAGATGCATATATTACAGTGAGTCAAATAATTGTTTTGCGATGCAAATGAAATTTCTATGGCTTTTAAAACAAGCATAAACAATACAAATATTCAGATTAATTGGTCTTAAATTTGAAAAATCGTGACTTCATTTTGTCAAAACAATTACTTGACCAACTGTATGTGTATGGGAATCTGTCTATGAGATTCCCTTTCGTTTCCTTTTTGCTCACCTTTAGAATTTGAGTTTTACGAAAACTGAGTTCATCATCAGCCGTCGCTGAGAAATCATGTTTGGCAATTGCTTCCATTTTTTATTGTGTTGTATTTTAAATGTTGTATACTCGAACTATTATTTGTTTGTCGTTTAGTTTAGTTACGTTTCTTTTTGTTTTTGTTTTTTTTTTTTAAATTAATCAGCCTTGTTGCTCACGCACGCACATACATATATATTACACACATACATACATATATGCAATTTGTTTTTAGTTGTTTGCTCCCTTAGCTGTATGTAGAAAAAATTACAAAAGTTCACGTACTTTTAGCATTTGCATTCAAAATCAACACATAACGAAACTTATTATATAAACAATAACTCATATGTATATTGATAGCACGTCTATGAGTTTGTACAATATTTTCGAAGCCACAGGCAGCGAGAAAAGTGATTAAAAATACACCGACGACGATGACGGGGCCGCAGCCAGGCCAGCAACAAGAGCAACAAACGCGCAGTGATGGAAGCGGCACTCACGGCGAAGCAACTGCGAATGACAGACGGCGGCTGTGTGTGTGTGTGTGTGCGTGAGAAAGAGAGGAATGGAGCTTGCGGAGCGTTGCCAGCAGCATATATTACACCGACAACCGATAACAGTTCTCTATATATTATTTGTATTTTGTTAAACGAATTTTACTCATTGCCTGTATGGGCGCCTTAGAAAATTTTATTTATGTGATTGAAGCCCGGCTTCTCAGCTGCATTAATTAGTGCTAACAATATGCATATCGATAAAAGGCAGGGCGTGTAGTTTCTGCTGGCAATGCTGCAGTGCTCAGAGCTGACGTTGTTGTTTATTTTTTAACCCCATTAGTAACACACACACACACACACACGCTGGTATAGGATACATATACAAATTCGGCGAATTTTAGTTTCATTTATTATTCTTTTTGTAGATAACTTTTGTATATATTCTTGATGTTGCTGAGCTTCAGCTATATTCTTTTAATTTTTATGCAGATGCACTGTAATTTAACTTGCTTAGACCTTTTAAACATTAATGAACACTTATTTTTACAAATTTACTTTAACCAAAACTTGTGATCACTGTTGCCAACTTAGCTATTTTAAAGCTAGATCTGGCTATTTTCCGAGTTTGTTTGCTAGAATTATTTCAAATTTGCTTTAAGCTGAATATCTGGGAATTTAAAAAAATATATTCACTTAAATTTTGCTATTAATATTTTAAGTAAAACTGTACAGAAATGCCCACAATAACAAATTTAGATGCTCTCTAGACAGAAACAGCTATTTTTCCCCCTAAGAACTTGCCAGCACTGATGGGGAAGCCTGCCACTCGCTGCAAGGACTGCCACCCTGCAAAATTTCTCGATCTGGTTTGATTTCTTTACTTAAAAATATAAGTAAAATTCCGGAAAGGTGTTCTGAATTTTTGTACCTTTTTTTTTTTTTAATTTTTAGCTAGAATTTTTAAAATTTTTGCAACATTTTTGTTAGAATTTTCTCGATTTTCTGATATTTTTTTGTTGAGAATTAAATCTTCTTACTTCTCTTCCCGAGGTTCGCGAACTTCAAACCTTCAATGAAATTTAATTTATCGTATTTCGATTATAATTGGCTTTGGCATAATTAATTTTACAAAAGTAAATTCGCGCGCCGTTATTGTCCGTTTGCACCGATACCATATTGCAATACCTATCGAATAACACTATTCGACTATTAAAGCAATTAAAATTAACATTTCTTTCCGATAACCATAATTGCAACTCTGCACATCTGTATGGCTCTGTTAAAGACAGTGGTTAACAGGGTGGCAGCTCACAAATTCAAACCTGATTTGTAAGTCGTCCATGCAAACCAGAACAGTGCTCTGAATATTCCGCTGAAAATAATACATAATCGCGATTAAATTACGTCAGCATAATTAATCACTGGCGATTTTGATATAGGATTAAACAAGAACCACCAGTTTTTCCAGTAATAAAAATAAGTTATCACTGTTAACTAACAGTAGGTAAATGCTAAGAGTTGTCGCTGTACAACCGTGTGTATGGGCTATAAAAACAACTCTGGTAACCCTCCTCATCCGACCAACATGCAGCAGTTGTGATAAAAATTGAATTTAAATTGAATTTTGAATACTTTTAAGAAAAAGTAATTTGAAGGTAAACGTCGAAAGTGATTGTGTTACTGCAATTGTAAGCAAAGTGAATAGTGATTTATAAATTGTTTGTGGAATGCACAGTGAGTGCACGCTGATTGCCTTGCATCGTAACTGCCCGTCGTACACACAGGAAAAGCAGCCATAAGATTTTTCTTTTTTTGTTTTGAGTTGTGCGCGCAAAGTATCAAAACAAACTCATTAAATAACTCATAAAGACTCATAGGGACTGCAAAAGTGGGAAATACATAATGGATACCAGTGTCAGCTCTGAAATCGGTAAGTTTAGCAATCTTTCTGCAAACTAATTATATTTAAAATTGAATTTTCAATCGTTGCGGCCAGTCACTACAACGCGTGTACGTCAGTTGGGGCTGGCGGTTGACATACATACGTACGTTCGTACGTGTATGTATGTAAATTGCTGGCGCGCAAATTCTTGCAAACGAAAATTCGGTTCTAAAGCAGCCTTTCTATTGAGAAATTTACTTTAATATGTGACAACATGATTGGGCAAACGACCTTGCATTATAAATAATATATATGTTTGCCCACTTGAGTCGCAATTTCAGATTTTGGCTAAATTACAGTGTAAGTATGTCGTTTTAACAATATTGGATCATCTCAAAATCAATCTGGCAAGTCCGCGTAAAGTTTACGGCGTGTGTGTATGTGTGCGTGGTACACAAGTACAGTCTGTGGGGGGGAGTTGGCCTTAGTACTGCCGTTTTTATGAGGTTTTTGTTGAAACCAATGATATTTACTTTTTATTTATCAATACTAAAACGCTATATTTTGATTTTACAATGAGTAAACACGAAAATATTTCTAATTTTATTGGTGCATTAATAATACCCGTGCATAACGTAAACAAGCTTGCCACTCTATAAAATTGTGGTGCATATATATGTATGTACCTTAATTGTACAAGTGGCAACGCTGGTAATGGCTACGACACTCGATCTGGCAGGGCTGGCGGACAGCACATTTTGAGGTTTACGCAATTTTCGTCGATTTCCTCAAAGTAATCAATTCCATTTGAAAATCATCGTGCAATTCAATTGAAAATTGTAAGTAAAAGTAATACTTTTACTTTTAATCGTGCTGTTTATAACAATACATGTAATTGCAATACATAGGCCATCAAAATGATGTCACAAGCATTTGCCGCTGCCGTCTGCCGGAACGGAGTTGCACTGCATTGCAGCCGGCGTACACTGAGTACGGCGAGATTGCTACGCAATACGACGACTCGTACTCGTCTGGCCACCAGTGCAGCATTGACAAAGAGCTGGCAGCCTGTTGGCTGCATTCCTGCCACAGCGGGAAACATGCAGCAGTATGTCCGCTCGTATGCCAACGAGAAGAAAGTGTTTGAACGCACGAAGCCTCACTGTAATGTGGGCACCATCGGCCATGTGGATCACGGCAAGACGACACTCACTGCGGCTATAACAAAAGTGCTGGCGGACAAGAAACTGGCCGAGAGCAAGAAGTACAATGAGATTGACAATGCTCCGGAGGAGAAGGCTCGCGGTATTACCATTAATGTGGCACACGTTGAGTATCAGACGGAATCCCGTCATTATGGCCATACTGATTGTCCTGGTCATGCGGATTACATTAAAAACATGATTACGGGCACGGCTCAAATGGATGGTGCCATCTTGGTAGTCGCTGCCACAGATGGTGCTATGCCACAGACTCGGGAGCACATGTTGCTGGCCAAGCAAATTGGAATCGATCATATTGTGGTGTTCATTAACAAGGTCGATGCTGCCGATCAGGAAATGGTAGATTTGGTCGAAATGGAGATACGTGAGCTGTTGACCGAAATGGGTTATGATGGTGATAAGATTCCCGTGGTGAAAGGTTCTGCATTGTGTGCTTTGGAAGACAAGAATCCGGAAATTGGCTCCGAGGCTATACTTAAATTGCTTCAGGAAGTGGATAGCTTTATTCCCACACCAGTGCGTGAGCTGGACAAACCATTTCTGTTGCCCGTGGAAAATGTGTACTCCATTCCTGGTCGTGGTACTGTCGTCACCGGTCGTCTGGAGCGTGGTGTGGTCAAGAAGGGAATGGAATGCGAGTTTGTTGGCTATAACAAGGTGCTGAAGTCGACGGTTACAGGCGTTGAGATGTTCCATCAGATCCTTGAGGAAGCTCAGGCTGGTGATCAGTTGGGCGCATTGGTGCGTGGCGTGAAGCGTGATGATATCAAACGTGGAATGGTCATGTGCAAGCCAGGCAGCGTCAAGGCATTGGATCAGTTGGAGGCTCAAGTTTACATTCTGTCAAAGGACGAAGGTGGCCGCACTAAGCCTTTTATGTCCTTCATTCAACTTCAGATGTTTTCACGCACCTGGGATTGTGCGGTTCAGGTGCAAATACCAGACAAGGAGATGGTCATGCCTGGCGAGGATACCAAACTAATTCTACGCTTAATCCGCCCCATGGTCTTGGAACAGGGTCAGCGTTTTACTCTTCGTGACGGAAACTTAACATTAGGCACAGGCGTTGTTACAAAAATAATGACCGGACTGACGGAATCACAGCGTCTGGAGCTGACGGAGGGCAAAAAGGCGCGTGAGAAGAAGGTCGCTGCAAAGAAGTAATTAGAAGCGTGCATTCGCCATCACCCTGATTTATCAGTCAGTCGTAAATAAATCTACCTACATATATAGTTTAATCACTTTATATTCATTTATTGGTTACTGCTGTTTTTCAATGCGTTTAATATTTTGTAAGGCTCATCAAATTAAAGTTAATAATAAACAAACCCCACAAAAACAGAATACATTATTTAAGTATTTTCAATCACGCGCTCACGTGGTCTTTTGTAGAAATCGGTATCGATAATGTTATCGCAATTAGTGCAGGAATTGAACTCAATAATCGTTTATAGTTTGGTTTATTTAGCAACAACGGCAATAAATTAAGATTTTTGAAGAAATTTTAAATTTAAAACTAGATAAAATCAAGCTGAAGCTTGTCCACACCTTGGGGAAGTTACACAATTAATGCTATAAATAATATATAGGAATCGAAACATTTTAGCAATTATTTTGCAAAAAAAAAAAATCTAGCTTCAAAAGTAGGAAAAATTAAAAAAAGGTATATTTTCTATGTACCTTTTTTTGACGTTTACCTTTTTTTAGGTAAAAAAATCGAACCACTTCGGAAATTTTTACTGGTTGGCAGCCTTCGGGGTTTCCTCTAAAGAGTTGGCAACACTGCACTTTGCAGCTGTTAATTTCTTCATGATAGAAGTTTTTGAAATTGAATTGGACTTGATTGCTTACAAATATGTTTGCTTATCGCACATCACAGCTATCGGGTATATAGTTAATAGAGTATAAAATGATAATTAATGCAATGCCAATTGTTATGTTTCTTACAGATGTGACAGATGAACTAGATAATGAGACGCCTTTGCCCGAGCTCTCCTTGTACGATTTGCTGGAGCCGCCAACAACGTCCAAAGAGCAACAGTTGAACTCGGCTGATAATGATATTTCAGACGATGACGATGCGGATGAAGACGATGATGACGAGGGTGAGGACGAGGAATTTTTGTCAGCCTCGCTGAACGAATCGTTGAATACACCAAAACCCAAAAAGCCGCCGATTGTCCGGATATTGGAGAACAAGCGTATTTCGGGACCGGCGCCCATTGGTACGGCGTTAAAGAATATGCTGGGCGGACCAATTCGCATAGTAACCACGCCGACGAAGCCGACCCAAGTAACAGACGTGAAAATCCTTAACAAGGTGCAGGCGCAGCCTTTAAAATCTTTTGGGAGTACACCAGTCAGAATTGGCAGCACTACGATAGCAACACCAGCAGGATCATCCACAGCCGCCACGACGTCTAAGAATCTTGGCGGAGTAACAATGACCCAAATAAAAACCGCTGATGGCAAGGTGTTGTTCCTGCACAAATCGGTGCCCGTTACGGGCGGAGCAGCGTCCAAGGTGCCAGTGAACACCACGACAACACGTGTTTTGACTCAATCACCAGCAAGCGGCGGTGGCATACGACAAACGATTCTTCCCAAGGGTGTGACAATTACTGGTGCGGGATTAATCAAGAGTGGGGTGACCAGTTCACCAATTGCTGTCCGGGGACTGACGACTATTGGACCAACGAAATCGATCAGCTCGACAGCAACAACATCCGCTCCTGCTCAATCATCAACTGCAGTTGCAGCTGCAGCTGCACCGGTGACGAATAAAATGCCCATAAAAGTAGTCCGAACTGCAGATGGGAAACTAATTAAACTGAATCAGGGTGCTTCCCCTGTGCTTTTGAACGCCAAGGCAGGCACAACGGTTGCTGTTAGGGCAGCAGGCAGTGCGGCAACAAGCATAACAACATCGACGCTAAGCAACACCAGTAGTAATGTGGCAAGTGGCAATGTGGTGATCAGCAAACCGACGGCACAGGTGATCATCAAGGGTCCGCTGAAGCAGCTACCAGCGGGTGCATCGCTTCGACCTGTCATCAGCAATATAAGCAGCAGCTCGAGTACAATAGCTAGCAACAACAGTCCCAGTAGTGCCAACACCACCAACATTATCGGCGTACCAACAACGGCATCAGCAGCAACAACTGCAACATTGCCGGCGGGCAAAATGTTATTGCAAAGCTCAACGGGCAAACAAATTGTTGTCTCAAGTAAAAATATTATTAAATTATCACCCAAGCCAGTTGCCAGTGCCAATACAAATACACCAGCAACTGCAACGGCAGCAACAACTGCAACAGCAACTGCAACTGCCACGCCCAGTGGCCTGCATGCAATTCAGTTACCAGGCAAGACCGGTGTGCAGTATGTCCGTGTCTTGCCCAACAACAGCGGCAATAAGTTGACTACCAGTCCACAGAAGGTGCCACTCGGACGTCCACGCACGGTGAGCGGCAGCAACAGCAACACTCCTGGCAACAGCAGCAACAACAACAACAGCTCAACTGGATCTGTCAGCAGCACCAGCAAAATTGTTATGAAAACAACGATGGCATTATCTGGAGGCAGCATTGTCCCGCTGCCATCTATGCAAACATTTGTGCCCAGGGTGAGTTTTGAGTAATGACAAGAAATGTTGTCTGCAAGGATATAATAATAAGTAGTAAGAAGATTATTAACTTTATATGTTTCAATTGCAGCGTGCACCTGCCGCAACACCGGGTCCTTCCAAGACGCTGGTCAAGAGCAGCAGCAGCAACAACAGTAGCTTGGAGATCGCACGCAAGCATCGTTTATCGGACCTCAATGTGCAGATAAAGCAACTGACAAGCGAGAGCAGCAACAGCGATGCAGTAGGACCGGATGCAAAGAAGGCACGTTATGTTATTGCCATGCCGCAGACGTCGGCAACATCCGCAAGCTCGACAGCAACAACGCCAGCATCGCAGCAGCAGATGCAAAAGATGGCGCCAACGCGATCGGCGCCAGTGCAGCGCGTCACGGTGCAGGGCGCCAGCGGCAGCAGCAGCAACAGTGGCAACAACAATGCCACCAGAAAGGTCTACAATCTGGTCACAAAAAGCGATGCCAATGGCGTCAGGTATATGATCTGTAACAAGGGCGGCGACGGAAAGCCGCGTACTGTGTTCAACACGACAATGCGACGTGGCTACACGCTGGCGGATACAAAGCTGCGTCGTCCCACGACGCTGACACCGCAGCAGCTGCGATTCAAGCAAATGAAAATGCTGCAACAGCGACAGGTACTGGCGCAGGCGCAGGCTAAGCAGCGGCAACAGCAACAGCAGCAACAGAAACAGCAACAACAACAGTCGCCGCAATCAAAAACACAACAGCAACAACAACAACAGTCTACCACCGCCCAAGCCAATAAAGCGACTGTGCCTGTCAAGCAACAATTTGACATCTTGAGACCGCCGCCAACTCCGGCGCCTGCAACAACCACAACAGTTGATGCCCTGGGCGGATCACGACGCAAGCATTGCAATTGCAGCAAATCCCAATGCCTTAAACTCTATTGCGACTGCTTTGCCAATGGGGAGTTCTGTCAGGATTGCACCTGCAAGGACTGCTTCAACAATCTGGACTATGAAGTGAAACGAGAGCGGGCCATTCGCAGCTGCCTCGAGCGCAATCCGAGCGCCTTTAAGTGAGTCTTCCTAATATTAATCGATACCCAATGCGAATTCTAGTTGTTTGTAATTCTTACTGATATTTAAAAAATCTCCTATTCCTTATAGACCCAAAATTACGGCACCCAACTCTGGTGACATGCGTCTACACAACAAAGGCTGCAATTGCAAGAGATCTGGCTGTCTGAAGAATTACTGCGAATGCTACGAAGCCAAAATACCCTGCTCTGGCATGTGTAAATGCGTTGGTGCGTATAGAACGGATTAACTGATTTATGAGTTATTTGTTATTAATATTTCTTTATAAATTATTAGGTTGTCGTAATATGGAGGACCGCCCCGATGTCGATATGGACTCGATGGATGGCCTTGGTGATGTGAAACTGCATGCGAATAAAGTGAAAGAGCTGAACGGAACATTTCCGCAGGACAATCGCTCGAATGTTTATCTAACGGACGATGTTATAGAAGCGACTATAATGTGCATGATATCGCGCATTGTTATGCACGAAAAACAGAATTTGCCCATTGAGGATACGGAGCGTGTGGTTATGGAGGAATTGGGCGAAAGTTTAAACCAAATTATAACATTTGCCAAGGAAAAGAATGATACACTTCAAACGGACGATCCCAAGACGACGGCCTAAACAAAATGCGCTTGAAAATTATTTATATTCGATGATGTTTAATTTCTACACACACATGATGCACATATGTCTATTAGTTAATAAGTTCAAAGCGATCTGTTTATTTTCCAATTTCTCTTCTTAATAAGGCTTTCTAAAAGTTATCCTTAAAGTAAAGTGTAAAGTGCAAATTAAAAAAAAAGGAAAAACAAATTATTAACAAAAACTATATGCAAATTTGATGTATATAGCAATTAAAATTTATTGTAGCAAATTTAAGATCAACTTAAATAGAGGGAAGCAATTTGTAGAAATTTAGCAATGTTGAGTAAACAAACTGATCATTTTGGAAATGACTCCCTTTACCACTTTTATGTGTAAATAAATTAAAGTCTAATAAAGCATACGTTACCATATGTGTTAATTCTTATTTTTTTAATGGAATTCAAGTAAGTACAAGTATAGAAGTGATAATGGAATGGAAATAAGAAAGATAATTTAATTTTTTAATTTAACGGAGAGGAGTATGATAACACTAAATATAACTAAACTATCTATTAGTAGTTTAGTAATATTTTCAAATAGTTAATGAAAATGCAATTTGATTTGTTTTCGAGTCTAGCTTGTTTATTCACCAACAACTTCAGTTACATATTTTGTGTATCTATGTGTTTTTATGTAAGAGTACGAGTACATGAGTACACATTAAGTTATGTTTAAAGTTTAAACTTAACGCAGTTTTGATTTGATTGTATACATACATATAGTAAGTAGTATTAGCTTAGTTAGTTGATTACAATTGTGTAAGTGTATAAGCAATTGTCAAGTGACAACTATTGATAGCAATATAGTTATATAATACGAGTAAAATGCGATTTTAAGAATAATGTGCTTGCTTTTCTTATAAATATTATTTCCTATATTGCATTTTCTTCTGCATTTTGTCGATTTTCGAAAAGTTGTTCCAAAATAACTCAACCTGACACATGACATTATTAATAGTTGTTTAATTATTTCGATAAATGCATAAGTAGTTGCAACTGCATATATGTATTATGTGTTATTTATATATATTTATATAGTTATAAAGTTGTGTGTAAACTAAAATGCTCGCACTAAACAATATAAATATTTGTTTTTTCTTAGCGGTTTTCAATACTTGAGAGAGAGTATGTGTGTGCGGTTATTAATGTTAAGATTATAAAATATGTTAAGATATTTATGTAGTTGTAAATACGTTTCAATACTGTGCACAAAACTTATTTCCAAGTTGTAGTTACATATATGTACGTTGTTATATTTGGATTATAATTTGTTTGACCCCATACCAGCTTTTTCCATTATCATTTAAGTAATGTAATAATTTAAATAACATTTAACGACAGTAATTTGTTCATGTATATGTATTCACTAGGGATACGTATATGTATGTATTTATAAGCTATATTGTCTAATTCACACGTACTATATAGTATACATTTATATATATATATATTTCGCTAAAGCCGCGATTAAGCTTTAACACACACAACGACTTCTTGAAAACCGAACAAGACTTTTGTATATTGTAATTTAAATTTTATATTTATTCTTTTGAGATTAGCTGTTTGTTTACCCTGCACTATGCTTTTGTACTACACACATCTTTACATATTATAGAGTTTTTTTTTATGGTAATTAAGATTGCTTTTATTTGTTATGTGCATGATTGAATTTTGCAATTCTTCAAAAAGCATGGTTAATTACAACATATTTGAATGATTAGTTATATATTTTTCTAAATAATAAAGTAGCACAATAAACAACGATGTCAATCAGCAAGTTTTTTCAGCTCAACGTATGTACAAATTCTTTTCTTTAAGCATAACCTCATTGTATACCTGCGATTGATTATCAACTCTTCTACATTTCTTCTAATTTTCAATGCGTTCAAAAATGTTCTTGGCTTTGCCCAATAGATGGCGTTGTATTCGATTTAAAAATATGGATTTTACGTAGCTTTTAAGGACCACAACGCGTAGAATAACTTGCAGCCATTCAAGTTACTCGCGTGAATATCCAAATGATCCAATTGATCTTAACTGACAGTATTTAAATTAGATTTTAAAATAAATTTTACAATTTGTGTACGCATTATACCAATGTTCCTAAGTGTATATTTATAATATTTTTGTTTTTCAAGTACACATGGTACATTTGGACTTATGCATAGTTCCCTTATTGCGTCAGATAATTTATATTTGCTCCCTGTTCCGAGTTCCATTTCCGACTCAATCAGTTAGGTGATTTGTGGAAGATTGGAATTCAGAACAAGACGGCATATTTTATAATATTTATAGATATAGATAGCTAAAGTTTAATCTGTAATTTAATAGTTAGCTTCGTTTTTGTTTTATATTAACTTTTAACATTTAACATATTAAATCAACAAATTGAATAATACTGTATTTTAAATTGATTTACTTAAAGAAGGTTTGGCCTTGAATTAACCAAATTATTGCTCTACTTTTTTTTAGCCGTATTGCTTATAGATTAAAGATTTAATGTGCGCCCCAGAAACCGGAATCGTAAAACAGAACATTGGGCTCTGAGGTGGAAACAAAGTCGTCGTTGATAAAATTCTCATTTTGGACTTTGAAAATATAATTTTATTTGGAAAAAAATAAAAAACTCTAGATGATTGCAGCGCAATATTGTGTACCAATTTTGGACCAAATTCCTTGAGAAGCACCAAATTTCTAGCAAAAAATGAGTCGCGGATACTGTAAGTATAGTATCTGTCTGATATTTTCTAAATGAATCTATTCTCAAGGCCTTCTTGTTTATACAGATAATCCCAGCAGCGTCTATACACGTCGTCAAACTTCGGATGTCTTTCACAACGATCCGTTTAAAATCCAATCGTACAATTTTCACTATGCCGAACGTCCCGCTTATCCGGTACAGCATTATCAGCGTCCACCGCCGAAGCTGCCGGAGCCGCCACCCTTCACCACCTACTACTATAATGCAAGGTTCCATAAGGATCGGGAATCACCGAGGGCGTCACCAGCAACGAGCTCCTTTGTTGAAGCCAGACGTCGTCAGTTTCTGCAAGATTTCAATCTCGTTTCAAGGCCGGCCCGTAAAGAGATCGGCACGGGATTGAGATCTAGTGTGCCGGTGCGTCATCCGGTGGCCAGTATTCCACCAGCTGTGATCCCAAATCCACCTCTGCTGCGCTCCTGTTGCAATCGAGAGGATTACAAGGTGATGCGACGTGGTCAGAGTGTCACCACGATTAGACCGAGCAACTGCAGCACAAGTCCAACTCGCACGGGAAGCAGAAGTGCCTCCGTCAGCAGTTTCAGCTTCAGGCAGCCGGAAAAGACCCAATCCCAGGCCACCATTAAGCTGTCACCCAGACGCACAGCCAGCAGTTGCAGCGGTTGCGCCATCAACATCAACATAAGAGGCATGGACTCAGAGGTGGATCTGGACCGAAGCTTGCGAATCAACATTGAGACGGATTCCTGTCTGCACAACAACACGGACAAGTACAAGGTACAGACGGTACATGGAGGCCGGAAATGTGGCGGGAGTACGGAAAGCTTTGTGATAGACAAGCGACTGTCCAAGTTCAGTATGGCGGATGTGCAAGCCACAAGCTGGGCCCGTAAACGGAGCTCTGAACAGGATGCGCTGCTGGCCAAGCGGCTGCAGGTGCAATCCGAGCGAGAGCGCTTGGAAACGTTGCGTCAGCAGGAGCTGAAGAAGGATCTGGAGCGTGCGCGGCAGCGAGACAGGGAACGGGAGCGTTTGAGGCAGGCGGAAAGACAGCGAGATCATGAGCGTTTGCTCGAGCTGGAGTTGGAGCGGGAAAGTCAAAGACTCCGCGAACTGGAGCAGGAACAGGAGCGAGAGAGGGAAAGGGAGAGACAGAGACAGAGAGAGCAGCAACAACAACAGCAACGTAGGCCAATGCGTGCCATGTCCATGCCAAGTTCGATCACGCCACCTGTGGTCATGACATCCCATTTGTATAAGCCTGCATCCACGGATCGGCTGCCGGGCATGATGCCCTGCTATGCTCGCCAGCCTCCAGCCAACTCCAGATCGCAGCGATTGCAGAGCTGCACTCGCAAGCTGTTGCCACTTATGACGACACGGCGACCACAAGAGACGCCGCCTGGAAGCCTGGAGCGCCGCAGTTCCGGCACCTCGAATTACAATGCCGGAGTGACTGGATGTGGCAGCAACACGTGCATGCGGCAACTCTCAACCACACGCCTCAATGAACGCAAGTTGCTGAACCTTCAAGTTAACGGTGTTCCCGTTAGCTCCAATCTTCCAATACACGCACGGATAAACAACATGCCCATCCGGATAACGACGTCACAGCCAGCGGATGAGCACTTGCAGTTCTCCGTAAATCGGGTGCGAGTTGCCAATACTCCATCAATCCCTACACAGGAAAGAAGCTGCAGCTTCAGTCGCAGTCGCAGTCGCAGTCGGAGCAGCAGCAGATCCGGATTGGAAGAGTCGCCATCAACGGCCTGCAGTGTCAACATTAATGTCTATGCGGATAATCCGCGCACAATGCGTTTATAAAATTGCGAATCTAGAACTGATGCAACGTCAAAGTAGAATTTAGAGATCTCATATCTCAGTTACATTGACGCTGTAACAGTTCTAGAAATTAAGTATTTTTTATGAGCTTTCCAAACGTTTGTCTTTAGTCCTTTCGAAATCATTTGCAAGTATTTTTTTTTTATAATAGTTATATATATATATAAAATACAGCAAATAAGAAAATTTCTTTTTTATAAATTGAGTACGATTGGTTTTGGGATTCACATTAAACCTCCGCAATCAAAGGCTTCTCATTTAGTATATTGCAAATACCTTCCATTCTGGGAGTAAGATTTGTTATATTAAGAGCCTAAAAGCTCAAGCAAGATCAGAGACCTTATGTTGTTTGTTCTTTATATTACAAAGTTGGAAATAAATCTACCTTGAACTTAGTATTCCTCCAATATACAAGTAGCTGCGGGTTTTTTTGGTTCGCTTAAACGACTGAAGCTTATATATTTGACTACACTTTATATTTATGAATTAAACTTAAGAATTTATTTAAATTTCGAAATACTTTTAATATTGTAAAGTATCTCATTTTAGAAAAATTAAATAAATTTTACCCAAATTCATTTTAAATTAAAAAATATCTAATCAAATTATATATATATTAATGCTTTTGCTTTTAGCACTTAGATACATCGAGCTTTATTTTCGAAAATGACGCAAACGGCATTTTTTTTTATGTTCATAAAAATACCAACAGCATCTGCACCCAAAATATTAAATTACGGAGAAAGTGCCTGTCAATTATAACCCGACATACGACACACGATAGTTAATACTTAATAGTTAATACTTTCCTGTAAAATTTAGATTTAGGGGCTTACGTCACTTTCGAAAAAAAGGGTTCGACATTTTGACATGTTTATTAATTTGTTTCTGCACTCAGCTGTTGATCATAAATTAGAAAGTTTCAGGTTTATTCAGGAATTAACTCTTTGATATGCTTATTTTATTATAAGCATAATATTTCTCGTAAGTTTTTTTCGGTTTCTGATTTTAAAGCGTATCTTCATCAAACATTAAACAATTATAACAATTTTTCTTGAGTTCATATGATATTTCTGATATTTTTGGTTGTGTTTTCTGTGTTCATCAATTTTGTCTTTGGTCTTTGTAGTACTTTTTTTTTTTTTTTTAATTTTTGGTCATTTTAAAATGACATTGCTTTATTCAATTTGTGCTTGCAATTTTATTCGTCGTCATCGTAATTTTGATAGGTCACATAACGTACCTGCGAGCGATCGCGTCCATGGATTAAAGACTGCAAAAGTTAAGATTTATTTTTGTTAGTATTTTTTAAGTATTTTTACCAAATTTTAAATAAGCAGTGCATTCAAAATGAGTAACAGAACTGAGATTTTAATTAAACAATTATAATTAAAAGTTGTACAACTAATCATATACATATTGCAAATAATTATAGAAATATTACAAAATAAAAATAGTTGTTTGTTAAGGACTTATATAAAATTAAAATAATACAATTAAAATAATATTTATTTAAAATAGTATTGTAATTAGAAGATTGTTTAACAAGATTTAACGTATATGTAAAATTAAATTAAAGACTAAAAAGCAGATCACATCCGTGAACATTCAAAGCCCTCATTCGTCTTGCCCCCTTCCGTTGAAGTGTCCTGCATAATGGCCGGACAGGATGCCATGAAGTGGGCAATCGAATTATTGGCAGCAGCTTCTGCAGCGGCAGCTTCAGCAGCTTCTCTTGCCATACGAACCTTCTTCTCGTCGCTGGTCGGCGGGTTCTTCAGCAGGATCAGAAGCGGCGCATACAGGAAACAGAGTATGGCAATGCCAAACAACATCCACTCGAAGCCAATCGACTTGACCAGTGAGCCCGATAGCGCTGGTCCCACAGCAAAGCCCACACAGAAGGCAACGTCTCCCAGGGCATAGACACTGCCATATACCGCCGAGTGACGTATGTCCACCAGATATCCTAGCTCCGGCATCATCGAGGAGTCCACCATGCCAATGGCAAAGCCCAAGCCGGCATTGGGAATAATCAGATGCACAATTGAGGTGGCCATGGGTATCTAACGAAACCACATTATGGTAAATAAACATATAGGGAATTTTGAAAATACACCTACAAAGATCAAGCAAGCACCAATGATGACCAGTCCCAGACAGGCGGCAAACCAGCGTCCAATCTTGTGTCCCAGCGGTCCAAATAAATTCGTGCCAATCAAATAGCTAATGGAAGCTGGCAAAAATGCCACGCCTTGTTCCCAACGTGTTGCGCCCATATTATCGACCATCCACAGTGGTAGCGATGGCTCCAACATGGCAATGCCCATATTGGCAAAGGTTATTGCACCAGCAGCTATCAAAATATACGGATCACTGATCAAACTCTTCAGGGAAGGTGGTTCCTCTGTCTCAGCCTTTTGTATCGATGGCTGCAACATGAACAGCTGCAACAATCCATCGCCCAGAGCCAGTGCAGCAAGGATCAAGAACGGCGCAGATTTTCCAACAAATTCATACATAACACCGCCAAAAGGCGGTCCTATGAGCACGCCCAGAGCCAGGCCACCCAATGCAATACCCATGGCATTTCCACGCTCCTTATCATCGGTAAAGCGATCCGCCAACATGCCCATACCAGAGACGGAGGAACAGGACGAACCGATGCCCTGAAGAGCGCGTGCTAAAAAGAGTACCAAGTAGGAGCGTCCAAAGGCGAAGACTACGTAAAGAAAGGAAGATTAATGCCTGTTACTGCTAAGGAATTATCAAACTCATACTTATCGTGGACAGGAACATAATGACGAAGCCGGCAAACATCGGTATACTGTAGCCAATTCTGAGAATTAAAGTAAATTTAAGACAATTGCTTTAATACAAATATTTTGAATAAATTCCATATTATAGAATCTTTTGCAATAATTTGTTTTGCAAATAAATAACTCTTCAAATGAATAACGTGTGATCTTGGGACTAAATACAATTTCAAATAATCATCAAAGAACACATTATACCATATAATATGTTAACTCAGTTCATCTTATACAAATTTACCACATTTTTATAGTCTTCTATGGTCTTCTGTCAAGTCGAAACTTTTATAAATTTCAACACGATTTGGTTAAAAAATATTAGCGTATCAGAATCTGATTTGAAAGCTTGCATTATTTTTATGATGATTAAAAACCGTCTTTAAAGACTTTAACTCAAATCTGAAAACTTTCACAAGTCAATACATTTGAATACAATTTAATCATAAGCAGATTTTTTACCAATTTTTTAAGTATCTAAATGTCAAGTCTTACTAATTTTGTTTTAAAATATATTGGCATAAGATATTTGGAAATTATATCAAACTCAAAAACATCTCTCAGATTAAATGAACGGGTCTTAATGTATTGTAATATACTAGTTATGATAAATTGAGTTGATTAAAAATGGTATCTTGAGATTGAATATGACATTTTTAAAATACGATTTTATAGATTAATTTTTCGACCGCAATTTAGACCTTTAGACCCACATTAACCAGGGCATAGGTGTAATAATTAGAAAATCCTTACCGGTGCGTTAGGGGTCCCACAATCGGGTTAACCAGCAGCTGTACAATTGCCTTGGAGGCAAAGAGAAGACCCACTTCAACCGTTTCGCCGACCAGTTCATTGTGCCGTGCCTCCAGCTCGCGATAATAGGTGAAGTTGTCTATATGGGGAAAGTGCGGGGGGGGGGGTATTTTAACACCTAGACGTGGTAATTATTACAGTACTGGGTTGCTTACCTTCGGAACTGAATGTGGATTCCTCGATTGGGGCTGCCACGTCATTGTCGTTTTCCTTGCACGGACAGGGATTTTGTGTTGGCGGTGGCGGAGTGTGCAGGGTGAGCGGTGTGCGGGGAAAACTGTCGAGTGGTGCGTCCGGATGTCGTATGTCGTACAAGAACTCGGGTATGATGGGTACTATGGAATAAAATGAAAGACCCGACTAATGGTTTTGTAATTGAGTTGCAACAAAGAATTTACGTACAATTACAAAAGCAATTTTCTCCAGCCGCTCTTTAATTGCGTTACAGGCCCGCAAAATTGTTGTTACTCAAAAGTTTATAACGGCTTCCAGGCCATGTTGCAACTGGCAAGAAGCAGATTGCCTGTCCTAATTGAGTTGGTCGGCCTTGCCAACAAAGGTTGCAGCCATTTTTCGCATTCATTAATTTTCAAATTGTTTTCCCACCTCACCACACCACACTCCATATCACTTCATATCACTTCACCTCATCTCACCACACTTCAATTTCCCTGCCTCAGTTTTAAAATTCAATTTGTTTATTGCATGTTTCGACTCTGTTTATATTTATTATCAACACCCGACTCCAGGTCCGATATTATACTTAGTCCTATGCTCCTTTCATTGCTGTAATTGCATTTCCTGGCATTGTCAGGTTGTTGCCCCTCTTCCCCATCCCTCTTTCATACGTTTACTCATATGTTGCTGCCATGTTTCAATTGTGTTGCCAAGTTGAACGAGTGTTGAGCGATTGTTGATCAACTGTTTGTTTTTGTTCTTGTTGCTTCAGCTTGAAGTGTTGTTGGCATAATGTGTGGCTTTTTAACTAGACAGTCGTGTGGTTGATTACTAACTGCCTTATTACTTACACATACATATATACAAATACTACTAGAAGTTTTTTAATTGCAACAAAAATCTCAATTTTGGTTTTCAAATAACAATTTTTCATAATTCATTAAGATATTCAAAAATCTTTATAGATTTTAATGACAATTGCTTTCAAAAACAATTGATGAAAATTTTGGAATGTCAGAAATTTAATTATTCGGACATATTTTCGGAGTCATGATATAATATACAAATTCTACTAGGAATTGTACAATAACAACAAAAATCTTAGTTTTTTTTAACAATTAAAATTTTTTTATATTGAATTAAGCTATTCAAAAAAATATATTTCCGCTTTTAAGATACATTTCAGACAAGTAATAAATTAGCTTATTTTAAAAATTAAATTTTAAATTTTTGGTGTTAGAAACAACGAATAAAAATTGGTTGGAAAGATTTTAACAAAATAAATGTTAGTGCAACATAAAGAATTAGAAACACTAATCATCTTATTTTGGATCAACATTTTGATTTTATTCATACAAGTAAAGTAGTAAATTATAATTAAAAGGGTCTTGTTATTACTACACGTGGAATAGTTTGCAAAATAGGTTCCTTCAAATTATGCTAATACTTGTACAATGTACATTACTTAATAATAATGCTATGCTGAGACCCAGTTAAGAAGACCATTTCTACATATCGTGCCAGCACGTACCTAAAGTCATATTGGCAAGAAAAATCATCAAAGGTGAATGTTGATACTGATCCTTGTGTGTTTTTTAAGGTAAACTCGTGTCACAGACAATAGTCGCAACATATGTCGGCCATGTAGCTCGACATGCCATTTTGTGGCGTTTACAATAAATAATGGAACCATTTACTAGGCAACCCATGATATACTCTGAAAATACATACTTATTTATATTTAGCTGGAGGAGTACTTATTCAAATTTCATAGTTATTTTAATAGGGTCTACCACTTAAAATGCAACGCCAGCGTAAATGATTAACCCAGCAATTTTATTCAGGAATGAAAGTTATTCCGAGTAATTTCAAAGTTCGACGCTATCAACTGCCGTGTAACTCATTAAACTGTCTCCGAGCATTTGACATACAAAAAAATGGAGAAGCACGTGTAGCTGACAAACGGTTAATGGAGAAGGAGCCAAATGCTTCGAAACTGGGGGATCGGACATAAAAGCATGGAAGCATGGGTTGTTTGGTTTGGGTTGCATTTCGCGTGTCTAAGACACTTAAACCACAAGTTAAGGCACAAAAAAATGTTAGCAGCGGGTGATGGGCAACCAGAACAAAACAAAACAGTCACGACCGGGAATTGGCCAAAACAGTGACTGCCTTTTCAGACAAGACAAGGTCTTTTTTTTCCCGGTTTTAGTCTCATTTAAAGTGTGTTGCATATTGAATCTAAGTAATATAGAATTTTATTCCCTAACTCGAACTTCTATAGCTCGAATTTTCTCTAACGCGTTTATTGAGCAAATTACAAACATTTCTGCTTTCGTAATTTGAACATCCATTTAATATTACAGTGAAAAAAATAATTATCAGATCTTAATTTTCGATCAATTTAACAGCTCGCAATTTCAATGTCAACGTTGATTCGAGTTAGGGAAGTTCAACTGTATTTCATACTTCCACTTAGACAGCGCAGCTTTATGTTAAGTTTACATAGCTATGTTAAGCTGATGCAGTGTTTATACCCGTTACTTATAAAAAATAAGTATAAGGGTATATTGTGTTCGTTGGAATGTATGTAACAGGGAGAAGGAGGCATCTCCGACCCTATAAAGTATATATATTCTTGATCAGCATCAATAGCCGAGTCGATATAGCCATGTCCGTCTGTCCGTCTGTCCGTCTGTATGAACAAAAGGATCTCAGAGACCATAAGAGATAGAGATACCAAACTTTCACTAAAAGACTTCTATATACCCCACGCAGATCAAGTTTGTTTAAAATTTAAGCCACGCCCCCCTCCGCCCCCGCAAATAGCGAAAAACAGTCTGAGCAAAGAAATCTCAGAAACTAAAAGAGATTGAGTAACCAAATTTGGCACACAGATTTATATATACCTCACGCAGATCAAGTTTGTTTCAAATTTAATCCACGCCCCCATCCGCCCCCGCAAATCGCGAAAAACCACCACACCCACAGTTTTTAAGATAATACGTTTTTTGTGATTATTACCGTTATCTATTAGCATTATCTATTATCCCACTAAATCGCATCAAGATCGGACATATAGAACGACAGTTATAGCGAATTAAAGTTTTCAGAGCAAAACAAGTATTTTCTTTAAAGTACTTTTTAATATATTTAAGTAAGTAACGGGTATCATATAGTCGAGATCTCGACTATAGCCTTTCCCGCTTGTTTTTTTCTCTTTTTTTCGTTACTTATTGAGTCTAATATTTTATTTTATTTAAAATATACAAACACAATATATTTGATACTTCCACAGCGTAGCTTTATGTTAAATTTACATAGCACTGTTAAGCAGTTGCAGTGCTTCTATTCTCTTCAAACAAACACAATATATTTGATACTCCCAGAGCGTAGCTTTATGTTAAGTTTACATAGCTCTGTTGAGCTGTTGCAGTGTTACAGTTTGTTTCCCCTTCTTTCGCACATTGTCTGTTATCTAATGCGCTCAAGTTGCGCCTTGGCGAATGCAACGATTGCAAGACGATCATTGATAACGCAGCTGCCATACAAGAGATCGCCATTTTGAAACTTTATTTACAGTGAGTGTTTAAACAAACGTTTTTCAAATAATTTATGGCCATGGATTTGGGAATTGATAATAATTTTCAATCGATCACAATAAATCGTTAGTTTCTCAACATAAATAAATGTACAATGGGTGTAAAGTCACTGTGTCTAACAAAATCAGATTTGAATACAGCGACTTTTCTCCCATCACTAGTGACAAAAATCTATTTTGCGGCGGCGTCGCGACGGACGCGTCATTGTCGTCGCTCGTCGTCAGGGAAAACAGCGATGGCAGTGAGGCAGCAACCGGCAGTGCGAGCAGACGGCAACAAGAAGGATAAGGATAACGATGAGGACAACAGTCCGGACCCCGTGACAATCGAAATCTCCTTGGATTTGTTATTTTGGTGAATCAGTAATATGGTTGGGTATTAATTAATGCAATATAGAGAGAGAGAGAGACGAGAAAGAGGCCTTAATGCGACAGCAGGCACGTTCCATTTGGGAGTCGGCCAGTCGACCGCTGTTTGTGCGCTCCGTTTGGCTGGAGAGGATCGGGGAGAAGGGCCGCAGCCACCGACGACACTTTATACTGGACTATGAGCCACGCGAGCGACAGCGTTGGATTCAGTGCCAACGACAGAGTGCGAGACGAGGGTGTAAGTCGATTAAATAAATGTCTATTAAGATAAAGTCCTTTAACTCGATAAAATTTCGTATAGGCATCAATCATCAGAACGACTCCTGTGAATTGTACGATCAGTCAACGACACTTGACGATAGCTGCGAGTATACCTTGGATGAGTATTTACTTTTGGACGCAACGAAACTGACGCTGCAGCGTCAACAGCAAGTTGGCCAAGGACACGGAGGAATGGCCAACAAGACGCAGAGTGGATTCTCCAACTTCAATGGACGGCAGAGCAGTCGTCATGCCAAGCGACGTGCCTGGCTGCTGAGTAGCGGCAAGAGCTATCAGTTGGATCATCTGACGGACTATCACTCGCACTCGAGACGCAGTTCTCTGCAGGATGCACCAACCACAAGCACGCACATTGCCAATCCGGAGGATCGGCTGGCGGAGCGTGTCCTCAACTGGCTGGACTTGGCGGGACGGGCGGACATTGTGAAGGCAGCGACGCCGTTGCAAGTCAACAGCAACAGTTCAATACTGCCCCGAAGCAGTCAGCGGAGTCATCGACTTAACCAGCGTGGCATGAGCTTCAAACGCATCTCCACGGCTGCATCGGCACAGCGAGTGGTGACCAGGAAACCCGCAACAAAGCAGCCACCTGCACTGCCATCGCCAACTCTTAATTACCGCTCCAATTCTTCCAATGCCAAGCCCATCACCATCATCTTCAACAAGGAGGGTGTTCCCGTACGCCTCAATCGTCCGGCCCGCAATATTGATCTCTGTGCGCTGAGCAACAGCGCCAGCACTACTCGCCGCTTGGCAGGACATTTGGCCTCGGCCAGGTTATATAATGGTCAGACTGCCACGCCCATAGCAACGGAGGAAACTCGCACGCCTCCGTCGAGCAGTCGTGGATTGAATGCCACACAACTGGACAGCCGCAAGCAGTTGCACATATTCATGCCAAGCTTGCCCAAAAAGGGTTTGCTCCTGGCCACAACAACGAGTTCCGAAGATGTCCTTAGCGCCAGTTTTAGTGATTTGTGCTTTTAAACAGTCGAATTTATACATAAAATTTCAATATTCTTAACACTTTATGTGCAAAATAAATTTTACTTGGACTTCAAATTTAAATTTAGCATAATATTATAAAATTATTTCATTTTGTATACCCATTAAAAAATTGATAAAAACAAATTTTTATATATTTAGTTTGGAGACAACAAGCTCTGAAGATGTCCTTTGCGCCAGTTTTAGTGATTTGTGCTTTTAAACAGTCGAATTTATACATAAGATTTCAATATTCTGTTCACTTTTTGTGCAAATTAAATCATACTTGGACTTGAAAATTAGAAAATTATTTCATTTTTTATACCCATGAAAATATTGCTTAAAAAAATGTTTTAAGTTGAGTTTGGAGACAACAAGCTCCGAAGATGTCCTTAGCGCCAGTTTTAGTGATTTATACTTTTAAACAGTTGAATTTATACATACAATTTCAATATTCTTAACACTTTATGTTCAAATTTAATCATACTTGGACTTGGAATTTAAATTAAGCATTATATTATAAAATTATTTCATTTTGTATACCCGTTAAAATATTGATAGGACCTCCGAAGATGTCCTTAGCGTCAGTTTTAGTGATTTGTGATTTTAAACAGTCGAATTTATACATAAAATTTCAATATTCTTAACACTTTATGTTCAAATTTAATCATACTTGGACTTGGAAATTAAATTAAACATTATATTATAAAATAATTTTATTTTGTATACCCATTAAAATATTGCTCAAAAAATGTTATAAATTTAGTTTGGAGACATACAAAAGAGAAACTTCGGTTAACGACTAGCTTTCAAAAACCCTTGAATCCAAGGTGTCGTCTCAAACCATCGAATGATTTAATAAAAATCCAATTGGCATTCTAAATTGTTTGAATTTTTAATTGGTTTCTAAAGCAAAAATGTAAACGTTTTAAAGAATCAAACTAATTTAATCAAATCATATAGTTTAAGTAAGTATATTACCTAATTTATCAGAAAGTGCTAAGTTTACATATTAAACTGAATATCGTTAGTCAAAATATTGCACATCAACCATTTTGTGGCATGGAGAGACTTTCATCGCTAGTCATTTACCTCATGAAGAGATTTAGTTTTTCTTTTTTTTTTTAAATAATGGAATTCCTCACCAATATGTGATTCAGTTAACAACTTTTAATTTGATTTTGTAACCTGGAAAAATGCTATCAGTTTTAAGTACCATTTACTCATACATATAAAGATTGCAGTTGACACGCAAGCGTACTTTTAATTTCGATCGTCATTGGGTCAGTTATAATATTAATAAAATATATAAAATTATTATGATAAATGAAAATGTATTTATAGAATTTGTTCTGAGTGCATATGCACACATGTTGAATGTTTTATTTTTAGAGTATGTAACCGACTGGGGGCAGGGTTTTTTGTAGTCGTCTAATCTTTGCTATAGCTTAGGCTTTTGTTTTCTGTTTACTATATCTACGAAGCACTGTGGAACATTAGGTTGCAAAATCGTGGTAAAATTTATTTTTTAGATTTTTCCCCTAAAAATTTCAAATTGAGTAATCTTTTAAACTAGTTGTCGGATTTGGGTAAGCGACGTACCAATCAACGTATTTTTGCTCTGTAAGAAATGGAAGCTCGATATTGATTATAAGCCCATGGTTTTCTGGGCAATTCTTCTTAGAATTCATCGTAGATTACGATTTTCATAACCGCTTTGTCGCGAAAAAATTTGATCGACTCTAATGTATATATTGTTGAACAACAAAAAATTAATTTATTTTTAAATTTAATACGTAAAATATGCACAGAAAATATTTATTATATATTTTTTTTTGAATCACCTAGTGAGCCTATCACACTATGCAAACAGTAATTTTTCTACCGATTACATTTTAGATTTTTTAAATATGTTTATTGGAAAAATATGATTTTTGCAAAACAAAATGAGACATTGTCCCACTGTGCGACGTCTACTCTACGCTCCAGGACATTTTTATACCTAATAATATTCTTTGTTTTGATTTCCTTCGACTGCCAGGATTCATTGTTATTTTTGCATTTTGGGATTGTTGAGGGACATAATCCTCAAATATTGTAATTTATCTATGGTAAAAGCTTTACATAAATGTTGAAGGGGGTTTTAAAGTAACATAGATAGGGTGTAATTAAAATAATAGATTTAAGAATTAGACATTGCAATTTGACTTGTGTTGAATAAAGAAAACGATATTCTAGTTTGTTTGTTACTTTGTTAGTACCATTCCATTGCATCAAAGATAGTTCCTTCGTATAGTTTTGTGAATCGATCTATCGAACTAATTTTAAATGATTCATCGTCGCAATGATCAATAAATAAATTATTGATGACTACTGTCAGAAATTCTCACTTTAACAGTGCCAGATGTTAATGACGACACGTAAACAGGCATAAATCAATTATTACCATTGCCAATATGACCATATCCATATATCATAGTAATCATGCCCCAACTGTCATCTGTTGCCGAGCGAGAGAGAGAGAGAGAGAGAGGGAGAAAAGTCTGCCTCAAGCGACATGCAAGGCCTTTGGTGGCAGTTGCCACACGTGGCATATCGTCGCTTTTACGTCGACGTTTTTAGCCAACGCGTTTTATTTCAATGCAATTCCGAAAACGGCCTGAGGAACCGTTTAATGAATCTGCCATGACAGCGGCAACAACAACAGCAACAACAATAACAACACCGAGGACAAGTCTAAAAAAAGGAGCATGTTGTGACCTTTGCTTTGACGTCGGATATGCTATCACCATGGACTCCGGCATGGATGGTGGGCGCAACGCTAATAACAACGTTATAATGTAACAATAGCAAATGCCGTGGAAAACTTTTAGTCAAAAGGCAGAAAGCCAAAAGAATACAAAAGACAAAAGGCACGCTCGCAATTACGACGCAGCTGGAAAAACTTTTGCCTGACATTTCGAGTTTTCTCTTCTTTTTATTTTTGGTAAGGAAAATGCGCAACAATAGGTGAATTATACTTGAAAAACAAACAGCACAACGAGACAGACACACAGACAGAAAGATAGATAGACAGACAGACAGACAGACAGACAGTCGGACAGATAGACAGTCAGTTAAATGCCTGACGTGACTTATTCGTGTTTCAGACGCGCACGCGGCAAGTTGCAAGTCTTGAGGTTCCGCAAATCCGATTCAGATTTCAATTCCGTAATCCTAACAAGCATAGTTGTTTTATATTCTTAATTTTCCGGCAATTAGTACGCGTACTAACCGCAAATGTCAACCGATGAAGACTCTGTGGGCAGTCCCATAAGCCCCTCAACTCCAACGCCAACGTCCGGCGAACGCGAACGGCGGGAGCAACGGGGCAAAGGGGCACGTAATGCATCGGATCTACTGCGTCATCAGCATAGCTTCGAGGCGAGATATAGCAGCATCATCCAGAGGCAAATCTGGGAGACAACCATTAACAAGGATGTGATGGAACGACAGCTCAACGCATATTTCCCCTTTTCACGCAGTGCATCCCTCAACAAGGACGGATCCGATGGATTCTATCTTAAACCCAATCAGGACACTTCCGAAAGTGCATTGAAGACACGTTCCTTGAGCACCACGCCAACCAAACAGCGTTCCACACCATGTCTAGAGAAACTGGAAACTTTGGATATAGCCGAGAAGCAGGAGAAGCCATGAAATGGATATTGAAACGAGTTTCGTAATTATAATGAATCTTATATTATATATTCTATTGAATTTTAACTTTTGCTAAATTTAAATAGGATTGTTCTTGCAGTCCGAAAAGTTATTACTTTTAGCTATACCCATGCAATTCAAGTATTCCTTAATCCTCTATCTTATTCCTAAAAAGTTCAATTGTTGTTTCCTGTTTAATAATGATACGATTCTATTCCTTAAATTTTGTAACAATTAAGCTGTATCAGAAACACTCTACAAAGGTATTAAGTCTACGGTAATTGCAATTAATAGGTCGACTGAAAAGTTTTGCGGAAGATAACATTTATTTCACAGGATTAAATTCTGTTATTCAAAAAAAACATGTTTAAAATTTCTACTGACACCATATATAAGAAATGATACGAACTTTTAGCCGACCTACTGTATTTAACAATTTTTTAATTAAAAATACTTAAAACTAAATATTTTAAAATATATATGCACTCTTCTGATCATAATCAGTTGTGTTTCAGAGTAAGTTAGTACTAGTTTTTAAGAAAACGCTTAATTTAAAAGCCCAAGATGAGCTATATAAAATTAATTAAATATATTTCACTAAAATGAAGCAAATTGAAATACTCCTAAAATTATGCTATTATAATTAATGCGAAAGTGAGACATGTATTTTGTATATAAACTCAGGGTAACGCCTAGTTGAAACCCTTTGACTTATTTCCTACTTATTTTATTTATAAAATCAATAAAAATCTACTTTATACTATATGATATAGTTGGTTTTGTAGTTTTCTGTTTACTTATGCAACAGGGACACTTGGAGATAAAAACCTAATGCCACACATAAATCAAGGAAATTCTCTTTCCATCCTTTTTTTTTGGGAGTGGGAGGGGGGGATTCCCCATTCTCTGGTTGCAGCTTAATCAAATTTATGAGCATTTTATGCTCATTGCTAGAGATCAAATGTAATAAGCATGTATTTCTCGCAATTTTCTCTTCAACACCTTTAACGGTGAAATGAAAGCACTTAAGTGGAAATGCCTCAAGTCAAACGCTAAAAGCATATTTACTGTAACCTCCCGACAACTCGATTTCCCCTTCGGTAAATCAACGCACAATCCTCCCATTCACTCTTCCTCCTTGTGTCCATTCAACATTCACAGGCGAAACGGAAACTAAAAAAGAAGCTCTGAACTGAAGCTGAAACTTGAAATGGGGTTTTCCTTTGCTTGAATTCCCTTTTTTTTTTCTCTTTTATTTTGGCAGTGGAAAAAAGGGGGAGTTACGAAGGAATTGGAATTGAGACTTGAGCTAATAGTTTGACTCTTTGTGCGCTGCTTAAGCATTTCTCTACTTTCGCTTTGACTTTTACTTCCGTATCTATCAACAAGTTGCTCGAGTGCCGCCTGCTCTTCGTTATTTGTCTTCGGCCGAACTCCTGCCACCTCCTCCAACTTGTTGATATAAATTCATGAACGTTTAAAGAAGAACCCTACTGGGAAATGCTATTATCAAGTCAACTCGACTATGAAAGATTCGTACTTATTGTGTTAAAAAAAATGGGCAAATGAAATATGAAAATGTTTAAATTATATCTACAAAAAGAGGAAAAAATCAAGTATTTTGAGTAAAATCAGGTACAAACGATATCAGAATTGCGCCTGTTCCGAAAATTCTGGACTCAAGTACAGAATACAAACAAATATTAAGTACAAAATGGTTTTGTACTCAAGAAAAACATTTTTTTTTTTGGCTTAAATTCGAGTACAATTTGTACTTAAGTTATTAGGAAACTTAATCAGAAACGAAATAAAAATTTTAAGAACGAAAACATTCTTAAAGTAAACTCATTCAAACTAGAACGCAAAATAACACTTTTTCTGAATTTTAAACAATTTCTAAAGTTAGCCCTAATGCCGATCAAGAATATACACAGTGGCTCTTTATATTTTAAGCAAAGTTCAAGTATAATTGCAGATTTACATTATTTGAAAAATTAAACAAAGATATTTTGCTTTAATTAGCAAATTTGCGTTAAAATTTCGGTTTAATCTGTTTCCCATTTAAAGATAGATTCATTTAAGATGTGTAGTATATAAGACTAGAGGTTTAAACAAGTTGGGAATCACTATGTACTTAATAGTGACTGCCACGCCTTCTTCTTTCTGTTACGCATATTTCGAGTTTGTTAAACTTAATAGAACCTTTGTACGTGTTTAATACAGGGTCTAAAAACAATGTATATATATAAATATATGTATGAGGAGGAAGAACTTCAATGGTATTTTTTTGTGTTGTCAGCCGCAGCAAACATTGGCCAGACTGGAGTACAATTGTGGTCCGGCCACTGGCCACTTGATGTCCATGTGTTTGTCCAGACACTTGACATAAGCACTTGGCTCGTCACCCCCCATCTCCCATCCCCCTTCCCAGCTATGGATTTAGTGTCACACGCAGCAAGAGGAAACAGCAACGAGTCGCGTGTCTATTTAATTGACTGTCGGCACTTGGAGTTGCCCTCCTCCAATTTGAATCGGAATCTGAAGCTGAAGCTGAGTCCGAATCCCAATCCCAACTCTGTGTGTGTCGGCTTTTGATAATGACGGACAACGCACTTTGGAAAATGGTACTCCAACATTGATTAGTTGTTGCTGTTGTTGCCTGATTTCAACTGGGATTGGACTGTGATTCATTCTCAAAAAGTGGGAACATGAGAAATATAATAGCAAATCCCTTGGCAACAATTGGCAACTTGGCACAATGACAGTTGAATTGATGAACTCAACTGGAAAACTGAATGGCGACTGACGCCACCACAACATTCATTAGCTTAAGTGGCGCTCTGTGGTAATTTTTATGGCCAAGAACAAGAGGTATATACTATGTATGAAGAAGAAGAAGAAGAAGCTGTACGATAACCAGAAATGGTAATGAATAATCTTCAGGTGATTGCGTTCCATTGCCAAGATAAATGGCCATGAAATGCTAATGTGCTTGAGATTTATGCGATTTTATACGATTCTTAGACCCTGTACTCCTAAAGTAAAAAGGGTCTGTTAGGCTTAAATCTAAGCTCCATTGGCTGGTTGTTTTGATAGAGCTGAGTTCGAAGTCAGGTTAGCATTGTATCATTATACCCGTTACTTAAAAAATAAGTTAAAGCGTATATTGTGTTTGTTCAAATGTATGTAACAGGGAGAAAAAGACATCCCCGACCCTTTAAAGCAAGGCTGCAAACCTGTTCTGAACCGAACCTCGCTGAACCGGTTCGGTTCGGGTTTTTAAGCAATCCGAACCGGATCATGAACCGGACATTTGATGTTGTATACTCCATGAACCCGAACCTGAACCGAACCCATTTCTTAAATAAAAGGTTCGGTTCGAAAAAAAAATAATTATATTCTTTTTATTACTGATGTGAAATTACATCGAAATATCGATAGCTCAATTTTCGCAAAAGCGACGATCTATCGAGTTGATTGAATTGATTTCTATGAAAACATCGACAACTCTCTGAAGTTTGTTCATCGTAGTTCATTTGCAGAACTAAATGATCTACAATCGAAACTTTTCTTGGAATTTAGTGCTTATCGAGAAATGAAATGAATTCGATCGCGCGAAAACAAAACAAGCTCACTTACATATATTATATTATATCATAAAAATCATAAAATAATAGGTCATTTTAATACAAAATTATACTATCATAAAAATATATATTTTTTTAAATTACTTCGATATAAAAATAAAAAAAAATTATATACAAAAAGAAAATTTTTTTTGCACATAATTAAACCAAGGTTCGAACCTAAACCTTGGGTTTAGAAGGTATATAAACCGGTTCGCGAACCGAACCTACGTGTTGCTGTTTGGTTTGAACCATCGAACCGAACCTTTGCCAAAATTTTGGTGGTTTGCAGCCTTGCTTTAAAGTATATATATTCTTAATCACCATCAGCAGTCGAGTCGATATAGCCATGTGTGTCTGTCCGTCTGTCCGTCTGTCTGTCTGTCCGTCCGTGTGAGCGCCTAGATCTCAGAGACTATAAAAGATAGAAATACCAAACTTTCACACTCAGGTTTCTATACAGCCCACGGTGGTTAAGTTTTAAGTTTCAAATTTAAGCCATGCCCTCTTCCGGCCCCACAGCTTTTAAGATAATACAGTTTTTATGGTAAATAACGTTATCTATTAATATTATCTATGATCTAGCTTAACCGCTGCAAGATTGCACAAGTAGATTGGGAGTAATAGCTAACCAAAGTTATTAATAATTAATACAATACAATCACCTAAAAGTATGCAGTAGCTTTTATAAGGTAGTAATTTCTTTAAAGTACTTTTATATATATTGAAATAAGTAACGGGTATCCTATGGTCATAATCTCGACTAAAACCTTTTCCACTTGTTTTGATTTTCATTTGTAATTTAAAGTATTTACTTAAGAAGTACAGGGTCAATTCTAGTTGAGTTTGCTCGGCAGTAGCCTTAACAATTATACCATTTACTTATATTTAAGTTTCTTTGGTTGCCACTTACCGACAGTCGTTAACAGCATGTTGTCCAGGAGCAGGGCAATGGCAACGATGACCAGCACCAGACGATTGGAGCCACGCCAGCTGACCATCCATGATTTGGCCGCTGACCAGGTGCCGGCAGCTCGTGGATCCTCTTGCCGATATGGATCCGGCGGTGGCTGTTGTCCAGCTGTCATGGGTCGCGGTATATAGGGTGGCACTGGTGGCAGCTGCTCCTTGGCCAAACCCATGATGCCACATTCTGCATCCGTGCTGCCATTCTGCTGACTGCTCTCCAGTTGTTGCTTGAAGGGATTCTTGCTGGGAGTATTGGTCGACGGTTGAGGATTGTTGCCATTTATGGTAAAGGATGTGGTCTGATTGGTTGCTCCCGTTGCTGCTTCAAGTCCTGCTGCTGTTCCCAGTGATTCCTGCTGCTGCTGCTGCTGCTTCTGTTGGGGTGCTGTGAATTTACGTGTGCCATCTTTGCCCGCATCGGTCGATGATTGCATTGCGTCGCCAGCCGCTGGTTGCTATAGCGAAATATACGGCGTATTATCAGTCTCATGCTAAGCGGATTGTCTTTAAAATGTAATCAAAATGTAAGCTGATTTCCTTCCCCTCTGAGGCATCGAATTACAAGTACCCCGCCTTCGTAACGCCCCAGTGAATTGCACTAATTAAAACTAAATTATATATCTCAAGCCTGTTGAATTCAATTTATTCGCAGGCGCGCAAATTACAAAATAATAAAAACAAAGAAATGCAATTTCACACAATATAATAATTGGTCTCGCCAAATGGCATTATAAGACAATGTGTTTAAATTTAAATATTTATTTAATTGCATTTACAAGCAGCGTAACAGTTGAAATTAGTCTTTGAATTTTTGGAAATTTTCTGTGTGCGACGCGCGTCGCAAATTGAAATTCAATTTCACATCTAATTCGTTTAAAAGACATCACACAGAAAGCAATGCAGCCACGACCCAAACATATATATAGATATGACGTACATATATATATGTAAGTCATACACACACTTATTCCGAGTGAAGAATCACCCACAAGCAACAGGGTGGAGTTTTCCTTCTAAGACAACTTTTGGACCAATTTCGACTAGGCAGATGGAAGAGAGTGGTTGCGACTTTCAAGAATTGAATTAACTTGCCGTCAATTAAATCAAAACGTTTTCGTAATTGAGAACAAGATGGAAGATGAACTTCCACAGAAGAGAGCTTTGATTGAGTGCACTTCGCACCAAAAGAGAAGCTTTCAAAGTGTTAGCACTCACTTTTTGGAATTAGAAAACACTTGTTTTCACCCTTGAGCTAATAATTAAATACAATTCCCAGTTTTTATCTATCTAAAATGTTTAACAGATACATAGATTTATAAAAGAATTTCCATATTCATCAAAAATATTTTAAGTTAAATAAATAAAAAATATAAAAAGCTTTATACTTCATCTGCGAAAACTTCTTCAATTAAGCATAAAATAAACCAAAAAAAATATACTTAAATTGAGTAAAAGAGTACTTAAGATTATTTATTTGTATGCTTATGAAATCATCCAACTAAGACTTTGTGTTGGACAAGTATGCACGACTACAATATGCCATAGATTTATATTTCTTTAATTAAAATCTTATCTGAACTCAACTTACAATTAAAACCAAACGCATCACAAATAAGCTAATTGAAGTTGTATATGGATTATGAATGGAATAGATGTGATATAATTAAAACCAGATAGAAGCCTATAGACTACATAAGGAGTTAATTATAGTGTCACGTTAGAGGAATACGAATGACAACAAATGTGCAATTACGAATGATTTGATAATCTGTGCAATTAGCTGTGACACTAAACTACGAGTATATATCTCAATTAATTCAATATAATAAGAAATTAAATTTTGAAAATACCCAGAAAGCAACTCGTAGTTTTAGGAAGAACGCAGTTTATAAATACATACGTCAACTAATATCAAATATTATTTGACAAAAATAATTCAGATTTCTGATCGTATACGTTTTTTCTGTTTATTTTCTATAATTTTTATAGCATCTTTGCTATTTTAATTCTGAGTATTCATATCAATTCGATAGTTAAATAATCCGGTAGGGAGAAACACGTGAAACTAATAAGATGACATTCTGGCAGTGCTCGACTATATGATGCCCTATATCTTAAGACATTGTCACTTACTCAAATATTATTACTTACATTATTGCTGAGTTTTTTTTCTAAAAATATTAAAGAATATAATTTATAGAAACCTTACTCTTCTGTTTCTTACAAACACCTTTCATTTGCTTAAACGTACCACACATTTATAAACGTGTGTACAGGGTGTTAAAAGGCCGTGACAATATTTAAAACGAAAGCAATTAAGTATGCTCAAATCACAGACGTTAGTTTTGTATTTGTATACAGATTTATTTAAATTTTTTTGGTTTTCTTTGCCGTTGTCGTAAAACTGAGGACAGGTATTCTTACCGTCGAGCTCATTTCAGGTTTATCAAACTAGTCAATTATTTTTAAATTCCACTTAAGCACACACAATACGATTTTAGTTTTAGTTTGGGTAAATTAAAAGAGATTATGTATGTTAAGAAATATTTGATAATGGAATATTTTATAGCACGCCACTCTGTTATTTTAAAAATGCACAGTTCATTTCAATTATGATCACTGTTGAAACTTGAAACTTTCACTTTCGGGAAATTCTAGGGTTAAGCCCCCAGTTCTCAGCTCGTGAGGATCGCGCTGAGATTTCTGATGATTCTGCCGACAAGTCGGCGCTCTGAATTCAAACTGAAATCGTTGGCGTGTGGCTTAGCGCTTTTTTAATGATTTTTGTTATTTTTTCCATTTTTATAAATACAACACTGAAACTTTTAGCTATTATTTTTGTAGTCTGTAGTTTGTAATTTGTATTTTCGTTTTTGATTTTCGATTTCAGATATCCCGCAGATTTCAAAGTGCTTAAATTTCAAATGAATGCATTTTAAAGTGTCTAAAATACATATTTCTAATTATTTATTAGTAATGATCATGCGATTCGTTTTATGCGCGTGGGAAGATTCTATTTAAAAAAGTCTATGCTAATTTCTGTTACAACTTCAAAACGCATATTCAGAGTGATAATACTTATTACCTTAGTTTGCTTCATCAATTTTAATTGCATGTATTTAATTTATGCGATCTACTCGCGTGTGCCCTTTGCTCAAAACGTTGTTCATGAGAGAATCAAACAAAATAATATAAAACTAAAACTAATAATAAAAATTGGAATTGCAATTTTGTGAAAGTTGAATCTATAATACTCTTTAGTAAATTATATTCATTTAACTAATATAATAAATTGCATATACTAATTTTAATTGATATCTCAAAAGATTGTTGTTTTAATCTCATTAAATATTCTTTTTCTCTAAATTAGACTTTTTTTAAATATGTATTAAATATTTTATAATATATTAAATTAAACCAATACAAAGGAAAATATATAATCTGATAGTAACTGGATAGTAGAAATTTATAACATATTTTAAACGTAACAGTAATGAATTTTTAACAGCTTAAGCAAATAATACTGTTATTTTAAACATGACTTAATTAACATCGCGTTTTAGATTGTAACAAATATATAAGCTCTGTTAATGTTAATACGTGACAATAAAGTGCACAACATTTTGTTCGCTTACACGTGCGATGCTATTTTTTAAATTATTATTTTTTTTTCTGTAATTGTTTATGTTTGTTTGTATTTTTTTCAATCCGTGTCTTCTGCCTAGCGTTAATTGCATCAAATTTAACGGCCGTCAAACGACCCTTGTTTGCCGGCTGCCTTCCTGAGTTACTGAGCACGCAACTTGACTTAAATTCTGCTTGTAAAAAATATCATCAATTAAAATCAAGACTCAGCTTATATTCGGCTTTGAAATGCGTCTCTGTATAAACATATAAAAATATATATAATATGTGTGCAACAAAGCAATATACAAATGTATACTCGAAAACAAATTTTTGTTTATTTTTTTAGCATCTTAGTAATTCGAGACATTCTTTAGAAATTCTTATCTAAATGCTGTTGATACTATCGCTAGTAGCAGCTAGCAGATGCTCTTTAAATCATTTAAAAACTTTTGGCATTATATGATCTGGTTTATCATTTATCTCTCATTAAATTGTATTTATTATTGAAGTTCAGAGATCAATGTATACCTGTTTGTTTTAGTCAACCAAACAAAAATTCAGTGCATCGGAAAACTTATATTCATATTTTTGTAAAAACTTGTAATAAATATAAAACAGTAGCATTTTGTGGCAACTACGAATGCGAAAATCGAAATAGTAACTGGCAATAAAACGTGTCAAACCTGCAGTTAGAAATGGATTTGTTTGAAGAAGTGTATAAATTTAAAAACCTTACAATGTGCTATAAAAAAATATTAATTTAGAATATATATTTAAAATACTATATAGTATTTAAGTTTTTGCAAACGAGGTAACAAACTTAATATTTAAAACATTCACAGACTCAAACGCATACCTTACAGGGTATCACGCCAACGATTTTAAGCTTACCTGCAATATTTGTAAAGCGTCAGTTAGTTTATCAACGACTTCCACTTTCTGGAAAAGCTTGTTTTGGACGAAGGAAGAAGAGGAATTGGCCTGTTGAATGTTAAGGTTGTTCTACTGTACTTGGATAAAGGTTTTCAATAGCAATTATGGGTTATTTCTTATTTCTGAGGGTGAAGTTGTGCGTTGGAGTATTCCTGTCAATACAGAATTTATTTAAATAGTTAGTAAAATTTTATCAATGACTTTTATAACATTTGCATATGCATCTGTGTCAATTATTTTTACACTATTACTTACAATAACTACAATAATTTAACTCGCTTTTTACTCATCAAGCACAAAATTCAAAGTAAATTTTAAATCACGTTCGCTCCATTTGGGTCACTTGTTGATTCAACAAACAATGTGCTATAAAATGTGGCACACAAAAATCCGTCAACTGCCAGTGGGCATAAGGTTTTCTATTTTATTTCCCAAACGAAAATAAATATGTATACGAGTATCTAAAATAAAATATGATTGAAAGCAAAGCCCAGAAGACCTTACGCAAATTGCTATACTCGTATGTAATTGTACAATTTTACGTTGTACAAACAAAAGATTGGTGGACGGAGTTTTACACACATTCTGGTATTTTTACACCGGTTAACAGCGTTTTAGTTTCGCTAATAATACTCGAAATAATATTATTGCCATTGACTTGGCTAACGATTTGTTCGTTTTGTAAATTATTAAAATAAAGTTGAGATTATTATTTTAAGCATTTGTCTGGCTGACAATATTCCTATGCTGAGCAGTGTTTGTTTACTTGCAAATTATTAAAAAACATTTTCCCCATGGGCTTATATTGATTTTAAAGTGAATTACTCACAAACAATATTTATGTAATGACAGTTTTTGTTCTCTGCATCAACAGTGAGCTGGGTATGCTTTATACTAATATTCAAAATAATTGTATAAAATGACTAAATTTGCTTACATATAATTGTAAAATTTTATATAAAATATTTGTAGTAAGGTGTTTTTCGCAGCTTCAACTTTCTACTTACTTATATAATATTAAATATCATTATACTTTACTTTTCTACTTTGATAAATGTTGTTTTAACTTACACCCGTTTCTCTGACAAATCACATATTTTCAGATTCTGTTGTTTTGTGTTTGTTTTTATTTTATTTCTTTCGGAACTTGAAGCACAATTTTAGGCGTGCATTTGTAAAGTTGATTTAATTTGAGTTAATGAACTGTTATTTAAACTACATTTTCCATGTGCTGAAACCAGAACACGTTGCCTCTGCGTTCGCTTGACGTATGCACTCTCTGTTATCAGAAATGAAGTGCTACAAGTGTCTGGCGGTTGATGCACTGGGAACGTGGAAACGAAACACACGTCCATCAGCCACGAGAATTCATCTCGCACTGAAATTCGACTGCGAACGCCGCACGAGGCGCGGACAAAACGCCGTTCACTGCGTCAGGATGTGGAATGCGATGCGAAAGGGCAGCAGCAGCAGCAGCAGCAGCAGATGTCAAAGCCGAAGCTGCGCTGCAACTTGTTGTGTGCGAAGCGTCGACGTTGACGTCGGCAGAGATGTTGGTCTCGCCGCCTGTTGAAGTGCCCGCCCACCCCTTAAAGCATATTGCAGAAAACTGCCAGCGGCAATGATTCTGCTCAATTGCCTTCATTGTGTGGGCGAGAGTGAGAGAGCAAGAGCGAGTGAGAGCAAAAGAGATTGAGGAAGATGAAGTGGACGGAGTGGGAGAGACCGAGCTTGTATTTGTGCGTGTGCGTGTGTGTGTGTCTCATGGGCCTGCTGTTTGATTTTATTTTCACTGTCAATTGCGTTACGCGCCTGTAAGTATGCAATATGCATATATATATGTACAGATATTTGTGTGTGTGTCTGTTTGTGTGTGTAAGTGAGTGCACACGCAAGCACCAGCATATTATGCCTAATTGATTCTCCTGTTAAATGGGCGTCAGCTTCTATTTCTTTCCCCAAGTCGATTTTATGTTCTATTACTGAATATAACGTGTGATGTTTAAAATATGTAGAATTTGGCTTAAAGCACATAACAGTGAAAATGAAATGGAAATGAATAATAAAATGTTCTTAATTTTACACAAATGTTAAAAATGCTTTAAAGATGCTATAAAAAAATGTTAATTATTAAGCATAGAGTAAATCAGATGTGTTTTACAAATTTAAAACAGCGCTAAAGCAATCCCTAAAGCAATTGTTAGTGTTGCCAAAAAAAGAAACCATTGCTTTCAAATGTCTAAAAAAATTTTTAGAGATTTGTCAAAATTAAATATTTATTAAATATAATTAAAATACCCTTAAATTGAATAAAAAGGCAACTAAAAAATGTTGGTAAATATTTAATCTATGTAATTTTGGGAACACCAATACTTCGAACGGTTGTTTTCAAAAACAATTCCCTTCAAAATCTCTAGGGATTTCTGGAACACACCTGAATATGATTTTTAATTATCGATTAAACAAACTCGCCAAAAAGTAGGCAATATTTTTTTTAAATTATATAATTATTCATGCAATATTTTAAGTATCCCAAACTTAATTATTTGTAATATCTTTTTAGTTTAAAATTTCTGACTTTATGTAATTTATTTAAATTGTAATTTCTAGAAAAACTGGCATTTGTAATTTCATTTCTGATCTTACGTTATTTAATTTAATTTTATTTTATTTTTAAAATCTGGTTTTCTATTTATTATATAAATGAATTATCAGCAAATTGCACTTTCTTCCTAAAGATCTTAAAATCACTGTGGAATCGAAAACAGTAATTTTATTTTGTAAGCTTAATCCCTCTCTTATATTATCTGTTTTGAGTTGATGTTAAAGAAATATAAAAAAATACCTCTTACATTGTTTTCATCTTATACTTTTCTACAGCTTATGTCGCTTTTTACTTTATCTAACTTTCTCTTTGCATGTTTTTTTCTGTGGAACAGTTTAACAGGTGTCTGGGGAGTTTTTTTCTAAGCAGGAACGTGTTGTTGCTGTGATTGTGGCAATCGAATTCTTGCTGAGAAAAGGGCACTCACCTGATGTACTTGGAATACTCTTGGAAGTCTCTGATGCTATAAACTAGGTCAAACTTACCAAATACGAGTAGGTATTATAATTGATCAACAGATAAACTGCAAATTGATGCAATTAGCTAAACAGGAAGAGCGACAAGTGACATTGACGAACCACAGTCATAAAGCATTGAGCCTCGGATTGCGACATATCCAATAAAGACTGAGTGTCTCGGTCATTTAGTCATCTAACTAATCGCTTTGAGGATTGCGCCGCCAAAGATAACACGCAATGAAACTCGGAAACATTTTCTATACGAAAGTTAGAAACTTTTAGCTGTGGCAAAGCATTGATTTTCCATAAAACTCAATCATCTCATTTTATTTTGGCATAGAAATATAAAATTTCTGTCCCAAGACCTCAATTTACAAAACACTTAAGGATGCTGGGAACAGTCCTATTAGAAATGAATGAAAAATGTCTACAAATACTCATAGAATCAACAATAATGAAATTCAAAAGGCCCAAATACCGTTGAAGTGTTAAAGTAGCATCGCCAAATAACCTCAAAGTTAATGGACTAGAAATCTACCATGACTGATGATATTAAATAATACATTCGCACATACATACAATACATTCGTACATAAAGACATATGTGTGGGTGGTTGGAAATGGAGTTAAATGAAAACAGGACAATAGAAAACATGTAAAAGTGCTTTGGCACTGTAGTCTACTAAGAGATATCCTATAAATACAAGTACATATTTGAATTCGATCATTAATTTACACTTTACATCGTCATATTGAATTTTATTTTTGTTTTGCATTAAGTTTTTGGTAATAATTTTATTGTTATTAGTGATTTTTTATTGGAGTTCATCAGTGTAAAATTAGTTTAATATTATTCTATAATTTGACGAACATAATGTGATGTGTTATCGACTCAATACAATGTTAAGAAAATAAATATTTTTAGATAAATTAAAAATGATTAACTTGTCAAGCAAACATTTCAATGTACAAACTTTTTTCGACTTTCTTTAAGCTTACCAGATTTCAAAATTTACGAGAAGTTATGGAGATATGACAAATGTTGAAACAATTTGCAGGCGATTTAAATTACACTAATTTGTTAATTTTGGTAACAAAGTGATTCAACATGTGCGGGTCGGGTCACTTTGGTTTGTTTCGATTGGGGTCGGAAAACTGAGATAATCTTTTTGTGGTGGTCAACTTTTATCAGGGATATATTCGCAAAACAAAGGCAACTCGAGTGAAAATGTTTAATTTCCTTTTGTTAAGCAACGGGGGGAATAATTCTGTTTGAAATGCAGCTCAAAGTGAGCGAAGACCGCCCTCCAGTCATCATAGAGGGAAAAAACTTGAGCTGTCATCAGCATTTAAAATTCTATCGTGGCTCTATACAAAATCCCCCTCTATTCCAATCCCCTCTCTGTCGCCCATTCTTGCCAAAGTTCAAATGTCAAGTGGTGCGCCTGTGCGTATGTTTTGTGAAAGCGAGATATTTTTCATTTATCCTCGATGTTGCTCCACAAAATGCCTTTACTCCTATGAGGGGGGGGGGATGGAGTGTCTGTCGCATATTTGGTGCCATTCAATTGAAATATCAGCACGTGCCCCTTTTGCCAGCTTCGGATACGATTCCATCGTTTTACGCTCCGTCAATTGTCTTAAGCATCCCAGCAAATGCACATACATTCACCACGAACTTCATTAAGAAATTCCACGCATATTTCGGATTATTATTATATATTTTTTTCTGACGCAAAATTGAAATACTTTGCGGTGGGAAATTCACAATCTTTCTCACGTTCAGTCAAGCACTCAGGATGTCCCATTGCCTCCTAGTGAAAGTTACGAAAGTTTTGTATCGATTAAAAGTTATGTATTCATTTAATGCAGATCAACAACTAGTATATTTATTTTAACATAAAATCTATTTAAATATTTTGAAATTTTTTTAATCATTAATTAATATTGCTAATAAAATTATATGAAATAAATACAAAGTTATTGTAAAATTTATTTAGGTATTTACTTAAAACGTTTTTAAAATGCTCAAGACAAATCTTACCTTATTTGAATTTACTTTTAAAATTCGATTATTAATTTTACAATTGACTTTATCAATTTATTTTTTATATTAAATTTTATTTATTGATTAGTTCTTAATACTACTAAATCTTTTCTTATACATTTTTTAATGATAAAAGCTTTTAATTCTACTTTATGATTTTTAAATAATGCCATTAATTCGGTTTTCAAAAAAATGTGAAACCCAATTAAAGTATAGAACAGGTCTACAAATCGGTTAGTATGTTAAGAAAATTTTTATGATTAAAAGATACACTCGATGAAGTATTATCTAAATTTGAATTACCTTTTTGATACTTTTGTTAATTTTAATTGATACCAGAGCAAGAAATAGAAAAATCATCTTGAGTAAAATCCTGTAAGACTTTCATTTATTTGTAACATTCAAACTTAAACGCACTAGCGTGTGAATATTTCAAATAATGAAACGCACTAACGTGTGAATATTTCAAATAAATAGGAAAAGTGTTTAAATATTTAATTGAATGTAGTATTATTAGAAACGCATGGGAAATAAAGAACAATTGTTGCAAATATGTTAACATAAATATTAATACAATTGGATTTCCGAGATGTCCGAGACGCACTGCCGTCACGAAGCCTGCGCAATGGATGGGCGTGGGCGTGGCATGAGTTTCAACATGACCAATAAGAATAGCCGGATAATACGCATTGTCGTTATCCGCCAGTCAAAGAAGCGATGCCTAAGCGGATAGATGCTGCGTTCGAGGCTCGGCACACTTGTTGCTCGGAGTTGAGTTGAATGCAACAGGAACAGGAACCAAAGTGGAGAGGCATATGAGGCGGGGTGGCATTGAAGTTGGGGCTGGACATCGGGTAAGGGGTATTAAGGGAGCGTGAAAATTGATAATAAACGTACTTCGTGCTGCCATCACGTACCACTCACAAAGGCAAAAGCCATGAAGCGATGCCGCAACCATTTATGCTCTCTGTGGCCATTCTAGAGTATTATTTTTATTCTATATTATTTTATTTTATTTTAGCCGGCTGTTATTAAATCTTTTTTGATTTATAGCAATGCTTTTTTATTAAGCACATATTAGAATTACGACAGATACTTAAGCTGGACTTAAGTACTTAGAATTCCTTCTAGCAGATATACGAATGTGTAGAAAATAAATTATCTACATGAGAAAGTTGGTAGTACCCGACTAGCAGATAATCTATAAAATATACTTGATTAATAGATACCCTGTATGCATCTCCAAAACTACATATAATTTTAATATCCGATCGTTATCAACAGATGTCAAATTAAAAGGGAAAAATCTGTAATATCTTTGGTAAAATCCTCAAAATAATCTGAATTTAAGTAAATAATTTATGGAGCAGAATAACTCCTACCTTGATCAATACAAAATTATGAAACATTTTTTTATTAGGTACAGAGAGAACTTGAATTCATTAATAAGAATTATATTCTTAATTCACTTTGAAATATTTTCAATTAATTAATATTAAATAATTTAATTCTTTATTCACTTCGAGATATTTTTAACTAATTCATATTAAATATTTTCAGAATTAAAGCAAATTTTACACAAATAAGTTTAACTTTAGGCCAGAGAAACTTGTCCATGCCAAAATGCAATTCATCATCTTCTAGTCGTCTCATGAGACTGCTTAAGTGACTCCCGACTATTAGCCATCCTTTGAGCCTTTTTCTTCATTTTGGCAGTTCTCTTAAGTGCTTTCAGCTGTAGTGTCGACTGTGATTGCTATAGCTGAATTCATTATGTTTCTTATCTACGAGTAATTAATTGCAAAGAGCATTTTGTGACGTTTTAGTAAATAATACAATTTATTTTAATATTATTAAATATACATACAGAATTTGTAACATGCAATTGGCTGCATAAGTTCGCGGAACTTGGCGTAATGAAAACCTTAAGAACTAAAGCCTAAACAAATTTGTTCTCAAGCAAAATATATATAAAAATTTGTCTAGATTTAACAATATTGCAAACATTATATATTAAATTCAACCAAATGTTATAATAACATATATTTATGTATATATTTATCTGAATATTGTACAATAGAACGGAGTATTTTCCTAGATAGCAACTATGTAGCATGTCTACAAATTGTACATTCTCTAATAACTAAGCTACAACTACACATAAGCCACGACGTATACAGCTTGTTGGGCTTGTGCTTGTGGTTGTAGTTGAGCACTACGCATCGTAGATTTTAAGATTGTCAAACTCATCGAGCGTGTCCTCGGAACTGGATGTCGTCAAATCCGATAGCTCGTCGAGGCACTTTTGTCGCTTACGCACATTCCAATGAAGACCCTCCGCCAGGGAATCGAACCAATCGGATATCTGATCCTGTGCACAAATGCTTGGTACCGGATAAATGGATGTTGTCACACGCAGACTATCGCCGTGATTCAGCTCCTGATCGTTGCGGCCATCAAATGAAACACGCGATGTATTTCGGCTATCCGGTGATATGGATATCTGAAAACACAAGAAGTATAAATAATGTGCATCGTCTAAAATGTATATATATATCTGATCACTCACCTTCAATTCGACGCCAGCTGGCACTACGATGGGCCTGAAGCTCAGCGAATGTGGACAGATGGGCGTAACCAGAATCGCTGGCACTGAGGGATGGATCATTGAGGCACCAGCTGCTGCCGCATAAGCTGTGCTGCCCGTGGGCGTGGACACAATCAGTCCATCGCCTTGAACGGACGTAATGTATTTGCCATCCAAGAATATGTCAATATTGCTCAAGTATGGCGATGGTCCACGATTGATGACGACCTCGTTCAACACGAGAATGCTGTTGTTGTTATTGCTGTTATTATTACTGCTGGCAGTTGGTCCATTGAACTCCGAACAGTTGTACGAACGCTGCAAATTTGGCCTCAACAGATCGTTGCACGTCTGCTGCAGCGACTCCTTGCGACGCTCACCCTTGCGATGCATCACACAGCGCAGACGACTGCGCAACGTGAGTGCCGCATGACCCTCCAGCACATTGGTCACTTGCTCCTGAAAGTTATCACACTGAAAGGGTGTCAGGAAACCCAGTGATCCGAGATAGAACGCCATCACCGGCGGCACCGATCGCTGGAACAGCTGTGAGGCATACAGCAACGTGCCATCGCCTCCAAGGCAGACTATGAAGTCAATGCGATCGGTGAGATCATCCCGACCATCTCTAAATTATGACAAAATTTAAATAATTAATTAGAAGCAGTTTTCAATAATATATAAATACCCTTGCAGAACGTTATTTTTATCATGAATTGTATAATTCATTAAATAAAGCTAAGTATATATATTCTTGATCAGTCTGTCTGTCCGCTCCTTTGTTTTTATTTTTACAAATCTCTTACTTTTAAGCTATTTTGATGCAGTACATACATATATTAGAGCTGTACCTTAAAGCTATAATAGGAACTATATATCAAAAATCAACATTTAGTATAAGAAATGTTGTTGTTTCTTGTGATATCCCAACCAATCTGGCATGTTATGTATTTAGCATTGTCTTTTACAGCCTGAACAATTGTTTTTTTTTTTAATTAAACTACTTTACATAGCTTCCATAGGAACGATTCCTTAAAAATCAACCGACAGTATAAAAACATTGCTATTGAATGGGAAATCTTTATCAATTTAACATTTTATGAACAATGTATACATCCTGATTAATTTTAGCTATGAGCGGACTACTTTCTATATGATAAGGTAGTCCGATTTCAGACAAAAGGTACAAACTATCTTCTTGAGATAAATCGTAAAATCATACATATTATGTATTTTGTATCGACTTCTTCATGCTGTCGAAATTTAGCTATCAAAGAAACGATCAGTCCAAAAAAAAATACAGAGCTCTGCAAGGGTATTTAATTGTCGGTGTTACTTACTTGAAGGTAACCAACTTTTCGCGCAACGCCAGAAAACGGGAACGAACTCCAGTATGGTACTCATGAACCTGCCGGAACTTGGCGCTCTCCTGCTCCAGCTTGACATCGTCGCGGAGCAGCTTATCCTCCAGCACAGCGGACTCCACCCAGACGACCATATTCTTCTCCTGGACCAACCATTCGACCAGCTGCACAAATGGCAGCAGCACCTGTGAGTCCTTCTTCTTGATGACGAGCACAGTGAGCGGTGGCTTGTACCAGGTCAATCGTTGACTGGCGGGATCCTGAATTTGCATAACCATTGCAGAGTTTTTCATAATGCGACCACATGGTCCAAACTGTTGGAAAGGCGATGGAGCATTTAAGCTACGAGTGCGCCTGCAAAAAAAAAACACAAGAATTATACAAAATTGTAGTTATGAAATTGAAAGAGTGAATAAATCGAAAAGTATTGTTGTAAACCTTAAAATTCGTGCTTCGGGCACCATCGAATCATGCTCTCCCAGAGTCTCATTGCTTTGGCTTTGACTTTGGTTGTGGTTTTGATTTTGGCCTTGAACTTGGCTTGACTGCTCGCTAACTGGGCCAAAATGCAGCATGCCAAGAGTTAATTTCTGATGCTGCATATTTTGTTCGAGTCTTTCTTTAATTAGCCACACCTATGTTGACTTTAATATTAATCAAAATCACGCGAACTTTTAATATACAACCTCACACAACAACATCGCAAATACAAATAACTTGTTGGAATTTTCGTTGCTCAACTCTCAATTTGTTTTGTTTTGTGTTGTGCTGTGTTGTGGCTCGCTTGAAGGTTACAAAATCACTGGCAATTCACAAGCCAATACATTTTTGAGAATAAAGGGACATACAAGTATATCTCTATATATATGTACATTGGTATTTTCATTACATCGCAAATAAACTTGTCAGAGTCTCAAAAAAAAAAAAGCAACAAACAGGAATTTTACACAGCCGTTGCCACAGGCGTAGGCTGAGAGAAAGAGAGAGGGAGCTTGTCAAAAATGAGACAGAGACACGTTCCTCATTGGTAGATAACTTGACTAAGTGTGGGATTTAATTGATTAGTGGATGATGATTCAACAGAATGACCGAGCAATTGGTTTGTGTGCCGGCTAAATGAGCCATGCTTTAAGTCGAACATACATGACCGGGGATATACTTTGCAATATCTTCAAGTTAGACTTCAAATTTGGAAATTTTGAAATATTGCTACGTATTAACGAATATTACAATAAAAATTAATAAAACATAACTTTGTTTAAATAACTTAATCTCAAAAATAATTAAATAATCACAGAATTAACGTAGCACAACACATAATTATCAATATAAATTATATATACCTAAATTAAAAAACCTTAAACTACAATTATTACGAAAATATTAAGTTACATTTGTAATATTATAAAAAATACTTGAAAAATTTTATTAGTTTATATAATTTATATCTATTAAACAAATCGAAAGTTGGTGGCGTTTAAATCGATTTTTTAATTAAAAACGATAGCGAGTACAATATTTTATATATAATTAAATTACGAGTATAAAGATGTTATTGATTTATAAGCATTTTATTGATTGAAAGATATCAAATAATGAATTATTTTGAACTGAACAAATTATAAACAGAAGTTTGTCGATTTCTCTGGTAACAAATTCTTCTTGATTTGCAAGCTCAATTTCTATCGATAATTGGTTGTTGATCAGCACTTACACATGTTATTGAAAAGGAGTGCAAGAATCTGTCAGTAAATCGAAATAGTACTACGCGCTCCAATAAACAATGCCAGACTAATTGGGAAGTAAGTAAAGTGCCGTTTCGATACTAATAGATAGATAGATACGTATGTAGGTCTGTAGATACGAGTAGAACCGACTTCAACGTCGACGTCACCGTGACAAGTTAAAAGTCCGCGCGTCATTGACTTTTAAAAACCTTTGGAGCAATTTCACTTGAGTACTCGTTTTAATTAAGGGACAGTCTCTTGGCGGACTCGACTCGACTCGACTCGACTCGTTGTTAAGCAGACCGAAAATGTAGACAACAAATGTAGCATACAAGTCGCATGCAAATTGAAGGCTATGTCTGCTGACCCGTTGCACCTTTGGAACTAACCAGTCAACAGTCTCTTAAACAATTCCATCAGTTGGTTGGAGCTCATGTACGAATAATATACTCGTATGGTATTTGATTTTATTTATGAATGGCGCCACGCACAAACTGGCACCGATTGAATTAATTGATATTGCCTGATATTCAATGTCTTTAAGTTCTTCAAAACAAATCGTTCGTTAATAAATATAGTAGCTATGGCCAAAAAAAAAAACAAAAAACAAACGTGGGACGTTTAGTGATTTTTTTTTTATTTTTTTTGGGTGCTTTATGCCAATCGCCGTCATCATAGCATACATATATATATGTCTTTAGTTTAGAGGTGTTAACAAACCCGTTTATACTCGTAAGAGGTCGAAAATGAGTGTTAAATAATGATAATAAAAACGACTATTAGATAAATACCGATATGATCTCTGCAGAAGAGTCAAGGACTAATTAGATCGTTATTTTCACAAATTAAAGAAACAATCTATTAAAGAAAACAAATAAATACCTTTAACACTACCTGTTCTTTTATTAAGGCATAATTTAAGAAACTATAAGTATGATTACGAAATTAAATTCGTCATGCTGACAGTTGTGAAATTCAAATGTACTAAGTAAGTAAAAATACTCGATTACTATCTAAAATTACCAATTATTTGTAAACAAACGTATTGAAAGTCAAGTTTACTTTCTACATGTTCCGAAATTCAACTGATAAGCAATCAGTGCATAATCTCTTCCAATGTCATTGGAAAACCTTCAATGTTGTTTGAAAGTTGTTATCAATTAATTTAAAAATTAAGAAGCGTTTTTCACGTAATTTCAATTACTATTCAACGTCAATAACACAAATATTTTACGTAAAAGTTATCTCTTTTTATTTAAATGATTATTTTGTTTAACCCTGCACATATTCAATTACAGTGAAACTTTTCTAAAGCAAACCTATTTACAGTTAAATGTTAAATCGACGATAAGAAGCTGTACTGTACTTGTTTCTTATCTAGCTACAAGACTGTTTTATCGAAAAAAAAAAGGCGAAGTAAATGCAAATAAGGCAAAAATAACAAATGATTATTCGATTCTGTACACCTTCATTACTGTATGTATGTATATTATTAACCATAATAAATAAGTACACACTTAAAAGACAGAACATATTCTGGTTTAGAGAAGAAGAGAGAGAGTCAAAGACCTAAAAAGTTCAATAAATTGCAAGGCAAATGGACTGTATTATAATGTGTATAAAATAATTGAATACAATTTAAAATTGTATCAGAAACCAATATTACTTAAAAAATTGTTATAAAGATTTTAAATTTTGGAAAGAATATTGTACAGCGAAGCGGATTTCTTAATAATTATCGGTAGATAAATGAATATAAAATATATTCTGCGCATCTATAAAATACAATATACATTTGTTTAATTTTCAAATAATTTCATTAAAATTCGGGTCATTTGCTTTTGCACATAAATGACAAATAGCTGCAGCTAAAATTAAGCTGCTCTTTAGTAGAGGTTTCACTGTATTTGGTTGTATATACATTTTTAGCCAAGCTGAACCTTTTTTACTTACGGCCAAGTGCCAGAGCGACTGCGACGCGTTGTGTCCGTGAAATCGTACACGTCCTCAGCCTGTTGTTGGGTTTGCCTTTGATTATTGTTAGCAATGTTCTCCTTGACCTTGCTGCTTATCTCATCCTTATCGCCACTGGGATCTTTATGGTCTATTTTGTAATAGCCACCAGTTTTGGCCAAGCGTTGACGTTGCTGGGTGACGCTGTGACGGATCAGTTGCTCATTGTAGTGGGTGAGACGCTGTTGTTGCTGCTGCCGTTGACTGCTTCCATGGGCACCACACCAGTCGAAGCCATAGTGGAGGCGCTCCTCCAGCCGATGCTGGTGGAGAGTGGCCAAGTCGATGTCCGAGCGACAGGCCATGACTGACTTTCGAGTCAAGGGTTTGTTTTTTAACAACTAGTTTTCACGTTTCAACACAAATCGTTTAGATGTCGACTTTAACTTTTATTATTATGTTCAAATTCTAGAATTAAATATTTAATTAGCTTTACATTTACTTTGGCATTGTCTGCACCGCGCAGCGACTTGAAACGGCCCTGAGTTGCTGCCAAAAATGTAAACAGAATTGACCTTGCTCCCTTTTTTTTATACGAAACGTGATAAACGATTCGTAAAGCACGCACATAATCAATTTTAGTCACAACCATTCAAATTGGTTAGGAAAAGCCCAATCAATTTGAAGACTGTTAAAACTTAAATATTTTGAAAAGTATTTAAAAATATATATATATGTACATATGTTATGTGGCTTGTTTGCAACTGGTTTTAGTTACCAAAATTAATAACAATCCTAAATTGTTGTTTACGCTTACTAACGGTCCCATCGCCAAGCTGATCTTAGTTCCGGCTTTGACGTCAACTAATTGCGATCACCATTTCTATAGGAATGCCAATTCCAAAATGCAAACAAATTAATAAAGAGACTAAGAAATTTAAGTACAAAATTATAACTTTATTTTTTTAATCTAATAAAAATTGTCATTTAAAAAATGGTAATGCTTTTTGTTTTTAATTTATACTATAATAATTTTATGTAGTGCTAAATAAATTGAATATCAGATAAACGGATCTTAATTTAAGCCAGCTTTAAATAGCCACAAATCGTGATCTCTGTTTATAATAAATCTCAGAAATGTTTATTTATGAACAGCTACTTGAATTAAAGTTGTCAGCTTTTACTCAGGTTACATAAAAAGGTTTCGATTCAAAATCTCATTACACATAAGTAAGTAGTACACCAGGAAACAATTAAGAGTCGTATAATAATGTGTACTTGGACAAGCTGGTAAACAAAGGAAGCGCCAACAAAGCTCATTATTTGTTGATGTAATGAATTATTGAACAAAGACAGTCTGTAGACAAATAATACAAGTAATCTATCAATTAAAAATGCGCAGTACTAAGCAAAACACTAAAGTGCTTATAAATTGTCTGGATTGAGAGATTGACAGAGGGTTAAGAAAGGTCGTTATACGACTTTAGACTGGCTGTCTGACGCGAGACACACGCTGTAAACGTGAATTTAACACATATACACATACAACCATTTATTGACGCTTGTCAATACGACAATCTGGTAATTTAGTCTCAAAGTTTAAGTGCAAATTGCAAGTGTAGAAATCTTAAAGTGTCGCGACCCTTGAAAGAAATTGAAAGTGAGACTAAAGTGCAGCGTGTGACAACCAAAGGGAAAATGCCAAATCGTGTAAAGCTACTTAGAAAAGTTGTAATACAAAGTCCTCTAATTAATTACATGTTATATAAGACGGCGTATTTAGCACACGAAACTTGGAAACCGAGCTTGGAGACCGAAGCCAACGACCGACAGAGAGAAAAAGCGGCACAATAAACACACCGTAAGAGAGATAGACAAACGCTGAACGAGACAGAGAGAGAGAGAGAGAGAGAGAGAGAGAGAGAGAGAGAGAGTGAAACAGAGACAGCGGCGGACAGTAAACGAGAGAGAAAGAAAGAGAGCGCAAAGATCGAGCCAAAAAAACACGACCGCGCTGTCCAGTGAACAAGCGATAACTGAACTGAACTGAAACACCAAAAAGGTGATTAAATTGTAAATCTTTGTGCGATTTGAAAATAAAAGTTTACGGCCGTTTCCAGTCGTCACACAGCGATCAGTGAGCGGGCAAGCGAACAGGTTGTAAACAACAGCTGAGTGAAGTCGGACACGCGTCGTATGATCAATATGGGAGAGCATGCTGACTGAGCGTAATGCAGAGAGAGCGCAAGAGAGAGAGTGAGCACAAGTGAACAGGTGCTGACTGCTACGCAGTGATGACCAACTCTCCCTACGGATGGAAAAAGGACAAACTGGCCAGAGAAAAAGAAAAAGTGTAAGGAACAAAAGGAAAGAGTAGAGGATAAATAGCTTCATTTAAAAAGTTTTGATTACTTAATTGCACAATTTGTATTCTTAAATACTAGTCCTGTTTTCTGTCATAAAGTTTATTTTAATATCCTTTTTGTTTCAAAATTTGCACGGATAAAAGACAATTGATTTCCGAATTGTTGATGTTTGGTATTTTATCCGCTAGAGTAGTAGTAAAATTGACAGATCAATCAAAAAAAGGCTAGATCTGTTGCAATGTAAAATAAAAGCTTGTTAGTTTCGTTATGTAAACGTAGCAACATTGTTATTGTCCGCACAAGTCTTGCTTCATTTTCGTACTCTCTCATATTAATTTCTAATGAGCTACTCTCTCTCTCCCCATTCATTATCAACACGCTCAGGTAACAAGCACATCTGACAATCGGCACTAGCCACTTGACGGCAATTGTCAAGGTATAATTACAAAAGGTTTTTGGTATTTGTGCCTCTTTTTAATGAGCACTTACATTTAATAATTGGCAATAGTACAGAGAATACGACGTGGGGGACAATGATGTTGTTGTTGTTAGTACTTACCACCACCAACGCATTTCTAAGTCACTGGCAGTGCCATTGGTCAGCAGACCAGGGCCGGGAGCAGAGGATGCCGATCCGTTATTAACATTATTGTGACGTGCGCTGTTAACATTCAGCAACTGATTTTCATGCTCGTCATAGAATCCGCCATTTGTGGGTGCACCTGATATCGTTGCACCTGGCACCGATTGTGCGGCTGTTGCCTTCGGCGTTGGACACGGGGCAATGTTATACGACGGGGATGACATGGTTTACAATATAACAGTTGGCCACGGGGCCAAAACACAATTAACTTCTGCACAGCACGCAATAAAATTTTGTGGAAATACTACTATATTGCGAATGTTCAACTTCTCCAACATCGCCACCTTTTAAATATCTACTGTAGTTTGCTATTGACATTGCACATCCATCCTAGTCGCTATAAATCACACATATATATATATATCAATAAGTGCAATATACCGAATAAAAACTACTTTAATTAAAGTTAGCAACGTTTTGTTGATGTTTTTTGATGTACTTTTTTATTTGTTCATATCGATAACATATCGATTGCGGAATTCTTATGCACACGGTTGTACAGCGACTAGACTTAACATTATGCCGCTCTGTTAAATATCGACGACACGAAACACAAAATCACGACATTGAAATTTTAAATTTAACTCAGATTAACCTAGTAACTAAATAAAAATATATTTCCACAATTTTTTTGTCGTAGATATTTAGTATAAAATTTTAGAATTTAATATTTTAAAATATCGATAAGCCATGTAATCAAATCTTAATTGAGCATATTTGAAATCTGGCTGCTACAACACTTAAAGCAGCAGTTAATTTTAAATCTCTATTTCAAGGACGTTTTTAAATTTAAGTGCTACAATTGCTTTTTTTTAACATGGAATAGTACGCTTACCGAAATTGATTTCGTTTGTCCAGCAAACTATCCACTATCGTCTTCCTTAGAGGCGCTGGTGAGCTGCCCGGTGTTGTTGTTGCAGCCTCGTCGTTAACAATTTGCTTAGCACGCTCCATATCTTGTACATTCATGGTGATTGCAGTTGACTTTAATTGACAATTAATTCAATTTAATTGTGCTGTGCGTACAGACACAACCGTGCGCTGGCAGCGTTCAGAGTAAACTATTGCACACGCCTATGTTTCGAGATTTTATGCATTTCGCATTTCATATGACTAGATAAGCAAGCACACCTGTCACAACACATACATACAAGTAAACACACACACACACACACGCATACGCATTTTGATATTGATTCGCACACCTTGAAGTTTGTTAACAAAAAAGGTAAAAGCTATACACAGAAATATACAAAAAAAATAAATAAACGTACACAGTTTATGAACAATGGCAGTAAATCTGAAGCGTGTAACAAGCCGTCGTGCATCTTATTCATGTACAGCCGGAGGGCAACATTTCAAATAGTCTGCTAACAGTACTTGGATAAGACAAAGTGCGTGGCAACAACAACAACAGCAGCAGCAGCAACAACAGCAGCAGCAACAGACAACAACGAGGTGAGCAACATGCAACCAACAAGTGGCAAGGCACCAATCTGACAATCAAATCAAATTAACATTTTATCTGTGCACTGTCAGTCGAATGATACAGCAACAATTTAAATATTCTGAGCTGAATTAACGGCCAGTATATTCGATATCGATTATACTCCACTTGTGGTCCTTAATGATCAAAATCTACTACTATTTATGAATATATAACTACATTTTAAATCTACTTATAAATTAACATTTTATAATGTTCAACTTAAAGTACATGCAAAGTTTATCTACAACTGCAACTTATAGCGAGACCTCTCTAATAAACTTACGCCTACAAATCGTACAATTTAAGATTTTCAATCTCATCGAATGTATCCTCCGAACCGGATGCCGTTAGATCCGAGAGTTCATCCAAACATTTCTGACGCTTGCGCACATTCCAATGGAGTCCATCGGCTAGAGATGCGAACCAGTCGGATATCTGATCCTGTGCACAAATACTGGGCACCGGATAAATCGAGGTTGTCACACGCAGACTATCGCCATGGAAGAGTTCCTGACGATTCCGGCCATCGAAGCTCACCCAGGATGTATTGCGACTCTCGGGAGAAACTGAAATCTATAGATTCACATTAGTAAGGAAGATTCAAAGTGTTAATGTGAGTACTTGCCTTTAGCTCCACACCAGCAGGCACTACGATGGGCCTGAAACTCAGCGAATGGGGACAAATGGGCGTCACCATAATTGCCGGCACAGAGGGATGAATCATGGAGGCACCAGCGGCCACAGCATACGCTGTGCTACCCGTGGGCGTGGACACAATCAGTCCATCTCCCTGTACCGATGTGATGTACTTGCCATCCAGAAACAGATCAATATTGCTCAGATAGGGAGATGGTCCCCGATCGATGACCACCTCGTTCAGCACTAATATACTATTGGGAGCAGGGGTACATTGTTCATCCAAATCCACAGCATGGTTCGCCGGTGTCTGGTGTCGCTTGTCACACCTCCGATGCATCACACAGCGTAAACGGCTGCGCAATGTCAGCGCCGCATGACCCTCCAGCACACTGGTGAGTTGCTCCTGGAAATTGTCGAAGCGAAAGGGTGTCAGGAAGCCCAGCGATCCCAAATGGAAGGCCATCACCGGTGGCACCGATTGCTGGAACAGCAGCGAAGCATACAACAGGGTGCCATCTCCTCCAAGGCAGACAATGAAATCAATGCGATCCGTGAGATCATCCCGACCATCTCTGTGGAATGAGAATTATGAGAATGAAAATATGTTATTATTCTAGAAATGGAATATGGCGTTTCTTTAATTTAAATAAATTACAAAATAACTATGATTTTTATTATTGAGAAATAATTTGTATTTCTCGATCTCAATTACAAAACTATAATAAAATTAGAATTTTTTTAGGGAAGGTAAATAATAATTATTTAGTTTTTATATTTTTTGAATTGAAAAAACTATTCACTTCTGGTAACTTTAAAAGAGCGTGAAATATTCCAAAATTTTTTCACCATGAGCTTTAAATTTATGAATTTAATTATTAGCTCGATACCCAAAAAATGGGTATAGAGCCTATTAGATTCGTGTCGATTATGGTACAGAATTTTGAACACATATATCTCCGCAACTATAAAAGTAAGAGCAACCAAATTTGGTGACAGTACTCCTAGGATGTTGATCTATACTAAGTTTGTATTTAAATTTGACCCCGCCCACGTCCGCCCACGTAAATGATATAAAATCTAATAACAAGAGCACTATTAAAGCTACAGCATTGAGACTTGGCACACAGGATGGGGGGACGAGTCCTGAGGTGTGCTGAAAATTTCATTGAGATCGGTTTATAAACAGGGAAGTAGTTTGAGAAAATATGATATATGGAGAAAATATAATCACCTGGATCTCAGAGACTATAAGAGATAGAGATTTCAAATTTGGTGACAATACTGCTATGTTGCGCACGCAGATCAAGTTTATTTTAGAATTTTGCCACGCCCCCCAATTATCCTGTAATCGACAAAAAACTAAAATATCCAAATACAAGGCCAATTTAATAGGTACAGATGTCAAAATCTGCACACACACTAAACACAATTTTGATAATGCATCCTGAAAACTGCATTGCAATCGGATAACAAATACAGAAGATATTAAATCAAAACTTCACATTTCTCATGCCTACGTGCAGTGGCCAGATTTTGGTACAAAACTTGCAGCAATGCATGCGATTTGTGGGTACATTGGACTCGGGATCAAAACAACTCTTTGTTTTGAACCAAATTATTTATTATTATTATTATTTTTATTTTTTTTTTCATTGCATTAAATTAATTACATATTAATTAATAATTACATACTTTTTAAATGAATACTTTACATACTTAATCAATAATTTTATGTGATGCACATTTTGCAATCAGTACCATGAATTAGCAGCAAAACGAATTTGGTTCTATAAATAGCTTTATTTGCACATGTATGTATATGTGTATGTAGGGCTTCTCTTCTAACGAGCGAGACATAATTGAAACAAAAGAAACGTGCAAAACGTACAACGAAAAAAAATGATATACATTGATATTGCCACATGCAAATATAATGCTCCGATGGCTCTGATGATAGAGCCGTGTATTTTGAGGCGATGAGTCGAGAGTTCGAATCCCGTTTCAATCTTGCCCATGTGCAACTTTTTTTTTTTTTTTTTTTGTCAACTATTTCCTTTTTTTGTGTCAACTATTTTCTTTACTACAATTTGTACTTTTTTAACAACTTGTATTTTCTTTGATTTTGTGAAAAGAGTAACTAAATATATATATATAATATAATCTGTATTTTATTATTCACGTATTGTATTATAGTTAGTATTAATACCAGTTCTGTCACAGACTAGCACCCCTAACTGTAGGCTATAGGATAGCATATAGTCTGTAGCATTTTATGTTGACCATATTTTACTGAAATTGAATTAATCGGTTGTGAACGTTTGGGTATCGAGCAAGTTACTGTCGAGTGCGCTCGACTGTAGACATACCACACCTCATCGCGAGCGAAGCGAGCCGGGGGTAGGCGAGCGAAGCGAGCAGGGGGCGGAGCCCCCTTGTTTTTCTCATAAAATAATGATAATATATATTTTTATTTTATTTATTATTTGTATCAAAAAACTTATGAAGATTACAGTCTCTGTTTTTTTTTTTTAAATTAATCAAATGCTCTTTTATTTTTATTTAGGTCTGTTTGGTTTTCACTTTTTATTTTATAGCATGTATTAAAATGTAGTTTTGCACGTTGCACTTTGGCTAAGTCATTAAAAAGTGATTGTTTTTACTCTATAGGACTTAAACACACTAATTCTCAGAAAATTCAATCCCCAAAAATATGCCGTAATGAAATTAGAACAGGTTAAATTCACTACCGAAAAACCTTGTCTTAAGTAAGAGCCTGATTATAAAAATTGATTTGGATTTGATATATTTTCAATCCACAAGTGTTTATTGGGATGTTCAGTTTAAAAAACTTACTTGAAGGTCACCAGTTTGTCTCGAATATCCTGAAACTGAGTGTCCTCGTTGAGGAGTGCATCCTCCAGCACTGCAGACTCCACCCAGACAACCATATTCTTCTCGATCAGCAGCCAAGTGACCAGCTGCACAAATGGAGCCAGCACCGAGGCATCGCTGACCTTCTTGATGACCAGCACGGTCAGAGGTGGCTTGTACCAGGTCAGGCGTTGACTGGCCGGATCCTGAATTTGCATCACCATCACGGAGTTCTTCATAATGCGACCACATGGTCCAAACTGCTGGAATGGCGATGGAGCATTTAAGCTGCGTGTCCGCCTACAAAATAAGGGATGCGTATTTTAAATTATATTTTAAGTATATATATCTAATCCTGTTCAGATAGCACCTCAGCAAACTCTTGTTGTTGTTGTTGTTGTTTTCCTTGGAGTAGTTAAACTCCTCAATGTGCAGAGAACTCTGACGTGGGAAAATCGCAGCCTTTTTAAACAGGTTGGGAAACATTTCTAAATTGATAGCGACTAAATAAAACTAAAATTAAAATTGCCCACAACTTTGACAAGTGTTTTCACTACACACGCCGCACAACGGTAAAACTCAAAGTGGTGTGTAAATGAGAAAATCAAAACAGTTGACAAACAGAATCCACAACTGAGCGTAGTTACACATGGTTGCATATCGCTCATATACATGAAGAGAGACATATATCAAAAGATGTAATTTCGAGATAAACGCGTTTAAAGTTTTCACTTATCGTAAGTACATACATATACTCTTCTCTCTCTGAAATTTTGACACAACATAGATTATTACATAACGAACATTTCTGCATCATTAACTCAAAATTCGTGTTTTTTTACTTATGTTACTCTTCATGTACATGAGCGATATATATGTTAAGTTCTTTCATTCAGAAAATCTTCTGCAAATATTATTTGAATATTACTATACAAATTCTAAAGAATTAAGGCTTGACACTTTGCTAATTACTACACAGCACATCGGAATAGCCACCTTATAATAATTCCACCGTGATCAAATCAAATACGAACTGAGAGAGCTTGACTTAAAACCCACAGAAAAAAAAGCTCAAGCCGGTGAAAGCTGTCTTTGATTTGTTTCCTCTTACAAATATCAGGTCAAACAAGAAGTAATGATCAGAAGTACTTGATCAAAAACAGACAGTTAAAACATTTTTCTTAACATATTCGAAATAAAAAAAACGGGGATCTCGGCAATATTTATTCATAAATGCAAGACAGTAAAGAGTTTTCACTTTCTATAGTTGCATTTCTCTCATTTGCTAGAAGAGTGACACAACACAAAAAATGGCATTTCGAGATAAACGCGTTTAAAGTTTTCACCTAGCGGTCATACATAAACTCTTCTCACGCTATGTGTATTAAAGCTAGGATAATGAAATTTTTACACAACATATATTGTTACTTTTTGCAGCATCATAATATCAAAATTTGTGTTTTTGAACTCACTCTTCTATTTTATGAGCTATATGTTATTGTCAGCTGTTTTGGCTTTAATGTTTTCTTTAGTTCTCACACAATATGTGTATGCAATATGTGTGCATGCACACTTCCAAATCCAGTATGAAGCGGGAAAAATAAATAACAATAACTGCGTAGCGGCTCAGAACTTTTAATTGCATGTAAACAATTGTCTACAGTGTCATTAAATAAATAATAAGTTAGTTGTTTAATTAAACAACTACAACAGTGATGCCAACTAGTCTCCACAAAATAAAAAGGAAGAAAGTTTTCAGGCTAAAAATGTTGTAAAAGGAACATATCTATCTAGAAAATAGCTATATCGTCAACACTGAGTTGCAAACAGAATTCAACAAGCGCTCACCACCACCAGCTGCTACTATCGATGCTGCCGCTGCCTCGACTCTGCTGCGCTTCATTTTCCTTGTTCTTGTCCTTATCGTTTGACCTGCAACTGATGTTGTTCACTGATAGTGGCTTTGACGACTCCTGGTGTTTAGCGGCTCCTGGCAGTGCCGACATTTTAATTGGCAGCGGATACTAACAGTTTTAAGCCATTTACGGCCGTGCGACCAGTCTTTTAATCAATTATTTGTACACATTAGACAGTGTGACTGCAGACTGTGACAAGGAAAATACTGACAAAAATTCAGATAACATGCCGGTAAGACAGCTTGCCGAAAATATAAATTGAAGGTTTATGCAATTTATGTCAAAATGCGTTTAAAATATAACATTTCAATTTGTATTGCATACTTTTTTTCAGACAATACTAAATTGTCAAAGACATTTGGTCATGTCGATAACATTTGTTTTATTTGGGCAAAACTAAAATCGTTATCGAAATCAACCAAAACCAAAGATAACTCATTGACAAAAGGTGGCAATTTTAAAACTCTCTCCAAAAAAAAAAAAACAATATAAAATAGAATAAATTAAATGTGTTAACCATTCACAATGTTAAATTTATACAACATGTCAAAATTGCACAAAAGACTGTATAAAAATAGCTGCATACATGCAAATTTGTCGTCAGACGCTTATATTTATAGTACGTCTAGTCAACGCCAACAACGTAGTCTGCTTAGTATTTTTTTGGCTGCTCTGAAACTATTTATTGTTCAGCTTGCTCACCGGAATTGTTTACGTCTCTCTGATATATCCAAAACGCGAGTTTTTCTCAACGGCTTTGGAGAGTTTCCCGGCGATGTTGTTGCTGTGGCATCCCCCTCATTTTCATCATCCACAGAGGTGGACGCGGCAACCATTTGGAGCGCCAATTGTATATCCTCCTCTCGCATTTTAACAGGATGCTTATCAATTTTTTTTAATGGACGATAAATATTCGGACAATTTGTAACTCAACTTCACTGTCTCCCTGTCGAAATTCAACTAAATGGTATTATCTATGCCCTAGCTTTTAAAATATAAACAATGCATGCAAACATATGTACATAAATACATATGTATGTACATACAGCTAGCAAAGAAATTGTTTTGACAAAATAAATAAAATCGCATTTTATTTAAAAAAAAAACTTATTATTGATCTACCTTCAAAAAACCCTCTCCAAATTTAGGGAGTTTTAGAATTAAAAAAAATAAGAACAAAAATATATTTGAACTTCTTGTTTTGTCAAAACAATTTCTTGACGAACTGTATATGCATATATGGCTGGGCAGTTGAGTATATCCATGTGTATAGAACGAGATGCTGTATTGAATAAGCACACATACAAGTACTCGTACTCGTACTTTGAATTTATTAAGATCAATACTCAAAGCAAAAGTTCAAAATCCACACAAAACAAACCCGCAGTCGACTTTAAAATACCCAGCAGCTTTTCCCAAAAAAAATTTTTTAGATGAACTCTTTATATCATATATTCTATTAATACTTCTAATCAGCTTTCAGCGGATAAAGTCTTAATAAAAATGTTTCAGAAAGAAAATAATTAGTTTAAAAATAATATATGCCATTATATTTGTGATATATATGTACATTTATGATTTTAATCTCGATTTATGTGATCATATTTATGTGTTCCTTTATTTATCTTAGAAGTTATGTGATACCCATTTATATATTTTTTAGGTATAGAGTATTACATACAATTTGCATTTCCCCTCTCGAACACACACACACACACTACATTTGTTTTCATATAATATAAAAATATATGTATGTATTTATGTGGGAGGCCTTAGGCTTTAGGAAATTGCTACATTTTTTTAACATACGACTGAAAAAGATTTACAAGCTTCATATTATTTATTTTTTTAAATATTGATTGCTTTCACTTGGTGGCAAACTTGGGCGTGGCAAGTACTTGAAAATACAATTATAGATGGCTCAAGGCAAGGACAGCCTTAAACTATGCTGAACGTTCACTTTAATTTATGTTTTAAATCATATTTTTACACAATTTATGACATGTGTCTTGCGACCAAATTGTACAGTTTAATTCATATTCGACGGTAAACAATTAAAAATTTTAATTTTTAGAATTTGCTAGTTGAAACTAGTTTATTTTAGAAAGAAAAACATTGATCGCGCTAAATTTGAATTTAACGTCAGAGCATATGCAAGACAATAGCTCAATGCTACGAATGTTTATATAAAAAAAATACCAATTACAATTTGGCATTTTGTGTATCGATAAACGATAGTTCAGCAAGCTCTGCGGCAAAAGTTATTTCTGAGAACTCAAAACTTGCATAGTTTTAAAAAGAACTAAAACATAAATGGCAACAAAAGCAGCATTAACCTTTGAAATGTTGGCCAAGCGATTGGGTGCCATTAAATCCATTGCCAGTGGGCAGAATCTGAGGTAAGCTAGTGACTTCTTACCGCATGTTACCGTCTCTTTCTGTGACGTAATTGTACACATCAAATTGAAAGCACGTTATCATTATCTCAACAGCCTGTTGAGACCGGTCCAGACCCAATTCCGACATGGATATAGCACAGAGAAGCAGCCAGCGGCCGATGAGGCAGGTGAACCAAAGAAAGCACCAGAGTCGCCGGAAATTGAGAGACTGACAAAGGAATTGGCGGCAGCAAAGGAACAAAACAGCGAACTGTTGGACAAATACAAGCGTTCGCTGGCTGATAGCGAGAATATGCGAACACGCCTCAACAAACAGATAAGCGATGCCAAGATCTTTGGCATCCAGAGCTTCTGCAAGGATCTGCTCGAGGTGGCCGACACTCTGGGTCATGCTACCCAAGCGGTGCCCAAGGAGAAGGTATGTTCATGCGTATTCTCTTACTTTAATGTATTCTAATGTTATTATCTGTTGTAGCTCGATGCCAATGCAGATCTGAAGAACCTCTTCGAGGGTCTGAGTATGACACGCGCCTCGCTACTGCAGGTGTTCAAGCGTCATGGCCTCGAACCATTGGATCCCATCAATCAGAAATTCGATCCCAATATGCATGAGGCATTGTTCCAAAAGGAGGACTCCACGGTTGAGTCCAATACCGTTGTGGAGGTCACCAAACTTGGCTATAAACTGCACGAACGTTGCATACGTCCCGCCCTTGTGGGTGTATCCAAATGATGAGTGCTGTTTATTCTAGAAACTCTTCATTTACATAGCATAGCTCCCATTGTTTGCAAAATTGTCTTATGCTGCAAAATCTATGTACGTTACTATGTAAATATATGTAAGTTCCCCTCTCCCCATGTACAGGGAATATGCATTAGAGAATCTAACTGAGTTAGAATTTCCCTTCTAAGATGTAGAGACAGGTCGTTCCCTAGTTTTTAAGTGCGCTACGGTCCTTCAGGATGCTCAACACATTTGCACCACGATTGTTGCTCCTGAAAATGGCCAATTAAGGTCTTTAACTATATATGATAATAAAATGTTTAGTTTGTTTTCGAGATGGCAATTTCTGATTTATTTAAAGATCACTAAAATCACATTTCCTCCACATTTACAAATTCTACCGAGTTCTCTTCAAAAGGAAATCACCGAAATACGAGATCTCTGGGAAAGCGTTTGTTATGCAGGTAACACAGGTAAATTCAATGGAAATTGAGATTTTCTATGGCACAGCAGGTAGTCACGTACTTGAGTAGAATATTCGTGGAAAACAGAATAGAAAATTCCACGAAAATCGTTTCAATTTTCTAGTCAAGTCCAAGTCAATTTGGAAAGCGAGTTCAGTGAGATCTTGTCAGTTGTCCTTTGAACCTCGAATCGAGTAGAATGCTTGCATGGTCAATGAAAATCCTACTGCCATTGGCACTGTTTAACTGCATCCATGGACGCGTGCTGATGATGCCCAAGTTCTATGGCCAGGATAGTGCAATAATTGTGGACACGGACAAGTCCAAATTCAATCCAAAACTACAGAATGCGCTCTACTACAATATTCCCGTCTACAAGTTGTTCAAACCGATGACTACAACAACTACGTCTACAGCTTCTCCGATCGGATTGATTGAGGAGTATCCAAATGATTTGCTTGACATTGCACGTAATAAACTGGGCCTAAAGCGGCTGGAGCAACTTCCGAGCCTCCGGGAACTGGGTGAACTGCTGGGCACTGGCAACGCCGAGGACACCATCAAATATATTCGTGCTCTCACGTCCAATGACCAGGGAATTGCGCTAATGAAGGCCTACTTGGGCTCCCTGGACTATGAACAAAGTGAGACCGAAGCGGAGACGAGTCCCGAGATCAAATTCAATGATGAAGACAATGACACCGACAATGCAGACGTTGATGCAGACTACGAGATGCCGCTGAAGCAACCAAAGCTGGACACAACCACAAAGGCATCACAGTGGGAGGTGGAGGAGCAGCAGGAGGGAGGTGGCTTAATGCAGCGTGTCAATGATTTTATGAAGCAATACGGCATGTGGTCCGAGGAGACCACAACTGCCGCACCCACTCCCACTCCCGTTCCAGTGACATACAAGCCTCTCTTTGTGGCACCACAGCTGGCAACGGTAAAGGCGCTGCGTCCACAGTTCGCACGAAGACCATGGCCATCTCATATTCCTATTCCAGTGCCCACCAGGGTTCCCAGCACCACAGCAATTCCACCGACTCCAAAGTCGCCGCATCTCAATTCTCCCAAAGTGCTGGCGACTTCAACGTCCGGCCACGTGGCACCGCATATTCAGCAGCTGGCACAGATTGCCAACATACCGCCAACGGTGCTGGACACGTTCCTGCAGCAGCAACCGAAGCTGGCGGAGTTGGCCAGACGCGTCAGTCGATTGCCGCTGGTGCACCAACACAGTCGGGCCATCGATGGCCAGTTGCTTGTGGCCGTGCAGAAGGCGCTCTCCCAGGATGAAAACCTGAAGCACTTGCTCAGCGCCTCACAAACATTGAAATAAACGCCCATTACTTAAACTAATAAAAGTAGCTAGTCTTTTTTAAAACAAACATTCATAGCACATTGTGTTTACATTTAGTTGACTTGTTCAAGCTATTTTGACAGTTGACAGTTGGCAAGCAAACTTCATGTTTGCTGTCTCGTTCTTGCGCCCATCTCTCAGAGTTGAAAGAGCACGTCACTTTTTTTTTTAAAGTAACCAGCTGTCAAAGAACAAGTCACTTATTACAAGAAGAGTGACATTTCGAGATAAAAGCATTTAAAAACATGCAAAGCGCAAAAAACATACATAACTCTTCTCACGCTTTGTGTATTAAAGATAGAATGATAAATCTTTCTTCTTGACACAACATATGTACATAGATCAGCACATAATGAACATCTCTGCATCATTGACCCAAAAACGTGTTTTTCGACTTATGTCACTCTTTTTGTAAATGAGCAGTCAACCAATAGTCAAAAATAGTACAACTTGGTTCAAGCCTAATTTTTCTTTTTACATGTGGCGGCACCTCAAAACACAAAGGTCGGAATTTAATCGGCCAGTGCATTATTAAATGCTGTCAATTTGCTCTTGCGTTGCCGTGCATAACTGTCGCCTAGCTGTGAATTCAGCGACAGTTTACTGTGGAACGCTTAGTTGAAATACCACATTGTTTTTGCTTATGTGCATGTTTAACAATTTAATAGAAGAGAAGCACTATTGAGAAGCGCAACACTTTTGGTAATATTGTTAAATTTACTCTTTGTCCATTAAAAATAGCACTCGCAAGTTCTGGTTAATAAACTAACGAGCGTGCATTGGACAGCAAAGAATTTCAGTTAAATAAATTAGACAAGCAGCACCACGTGCTAGCGAGAAAAGAATGAATACATTTTCTATTCGACTTGGGTTGTAGAGGTGGAGAACTATCGATAGCACTATCGGCACAATCGATGGTTGGTTGCTATCGTGCTACCATCGATAGCAGCACTAAGCAAATAACCTATTTGCTTAGTGATAGCAGCCAGGCCCTTTCGATAGTACCCAAAGCACTGTCTCGAACTCAGCGCTGGCACGAAATGAATCTTTATTCAAAAAAACGACATAAAAAAAAAATTGCGCGCGCACGTTATTCTGTTCAATTTGGCTGTCCTGATGTTGAATCTTTATTAAAACGTTTATCTTAATTTTATCTAAATTCGAATTTTCAATCTAATCAAATCTATTAATTTCTTTTGTTAATAAACTTGCTTTCAACTTGTTTTAATAAACATGTCGCAAAAACAAAAATGGGTTGGCAGGCTTGGTTCGCGGGCTTAAGCCCATTTAATTGTTTTATAATTTAATACATTTTCTGAAAACAAGTAAAAAAGAATTAACAAAATTCATCAAACAAAAACAAGAGATACATTTGACAATTAAAATATTTTATTTTATTTTAATGCTTAAAGCTTAGACAGGATAATATGAATATACATATGTTAAATTAAATCATGTTTTTTATGCTAAATAAATTCGTTTTCAATTTCAGAAATCATAAACGCTAACATATTTAAAAAATTTTCTGTCAGTTACTTAATTCAGTGGTACGTTTTTTTTCTTAAGTAGGATAAAAACAGTTGTTAAATAAAATCATAATGCTTTGCTATGCTTAATAAATTCGTTTTTGGCACTTTTGCAATTCTTTGCAGATGGTTTTGAAATATGTGTTTATTCATAAACGCTGAGTTATTTTTAATTTCTTAGCAAGCTTCTTAATTCAATAGTATGTTTTTTTCTTGGTTAGTTGCTTGACTTCTTCGCGCTTAATTTTCAAAGCATTATGAAGAGCATTATATATAGCATCGGCCCAGTAGATGGAGCTGGGTTTTGTTGCACAGAGTTCCTTCAATGCATACATGACATTGGCATGTTGCTGCGACAATTCGGATTCGGAGAATTGAGAGTCTAACCAGAAGATGCCTTGTTGTTGAGATGTTGGCTTTGTTTGGACAGCAACATCCTTTGTACAGTTGACTAAACGTCCGTCTGTTTGAGTCGACAGACTTCTAAACAGTCCTGTGGAGATGCATTCATCCTCTGTCTTGATGGCCGCCTTTTCCGCCTCTTGCTGCACTCTTATTTTATGCAAGGACATCTTTGAATTCTTCTTCAGTTCCATTAAGCACGTTACATCAATGCCGGTGATGCGCAACAATTTAGCTGTTACAGCTGGCATGGCCTCCAAGCCCCATTTGGACAGATCTATGTTTGATTTTGTAGTTGAGTTAAACTTATAAATGACATTGAAGTTGTTGCTCAACGGTGAGGGATTCTCATAGATTGCACTGCTCAGCAATAAATCAGAGCTGGGCAACTTGCGAATTGTGTCAACCACCAGAAATTCAGACTCCGGTGCATTTGATGATTTGAGACGTATTGCATGAAGTACAGCTTTCACACGTTCCACCGCCAACTTGCGCTTTTCCGTGATACTCAATGGTTGTGGAGTGGAAACTCCTGTGCCATTTGCACCAGGCATTAATTTGTTTATATTGATAATCTTAATGCTTTTCTCACAGTCTTGAACTGGCAAATAGTCGAGCACATCGGCTTCAGCTTTCACTGTGATTCTTGAAGTAGAAATGCGCCTTTGCTTATGGCTACGCTCTGTACTCTGACTACGAGAAGGACTTCCACTTAAGCTGCGTTCCCGCTTCCGTTTTTTCACCTTCTTGTGTTTCTTTTTCTTAGCTTTCTCATGTTGTTTACGTTCCAATTTCTCCGGATGTTGGTTATGCACTTCCATAAGGTCTCGCAACACTTCATCAATATTATTTGTTGATGGTTCTTGCTTCACGGTGTCGACATTTCCGAGATCCGTATCCGATAGTGAATCAAGGAATTCCAAATGTAAATCCTCTCGTTCCTCTTTCATTAATTTCACTTCAAGCTCATCATTTAAATGATTTTCTGACGCGTCCGACATCATATTGTCATTTGGCTGAGATTCAAAATTGATCTCCTCATCGTGAGTGATTGAAATTCCAGAATGTGTGGATGGATCATCGAACCTTGGGCTTCTCTTAATCCTGTCAAAACTAATTGATGGGGGTGAGGGTGGTTCTGGAGCTGCATCAAGCTGCGCGGGCAGCGATTCTGTTAAAAAATTCATGATTATATCAAAAATTTCAATTTATCTTCGGTAGACTGAAGTTTTGATGTATAATGTTTCTCTGACGCACCTAAGATATTGTTCACATTTGACTGAGATTCATAATTATCCACCTTATCTACAGCATTGTGTGAAGTCGTCTGTGGTGTTGATGAATCGACAAATCTTGGGCTTCTTTTGATCCTGTTAAGAGTGATTGATGGCGGTGAGGGTGGCTCTGGAGTTCCATGAAGCTCCGGTGGCAACGATTCTGTAAAAAGTTCATGATTAAATCAAGACTAGAAGACCTCTGCAAAGGTATAATAGTAATTCTCTGACACACCTAACATGTCCACATTTGACAGAGATTGAAGATTATCCTCCTCATTGTCAGCAGCATTTGAGGTTCTCAGAGGTGTTGATGAATCATCAAATCTTGGGCTTTTTCCCATCCCTTTAAGATTAAATGATGGAGTTATTGCTCGATCTAGAACAGCATCAAGCTCCGGCATCAACGAATCTGTTAAAAAGTCCTGATTAATAAAAGAATACACGCTTTTATCTTGAGGCGCACCTAAGATATTTTCCAGATTGTCCTCCTCATATTCACCCGAATTTGAAATTCTCGGAGGTGTTGCCTGATGGTCATCCGACGTTGGGCTTCCTTTGATCCGTATAAATTTAGCTGGTCGGATTGAGAATGGATCTGGAGCTGTTGCCGGACTCTCATCATCGGTATACCACTCGGAGTCAGAGAGAGTCACGATATTGTTGTCGGGCGAACCCATTATTTCGTCACGCAACGGAGTATTCTCGTTGTACGTCATTGATGAAGGCTCTGGCTCCGTTTTGATGTCTTGCCCTGATCCATTGTTAACATTTATTTGATTTTCCATATGAAGCAGAGAACATATAAAATTGATAATAATTTATTATTTAATTAAAATAAGGAGCACTGTTGCCAACTTAGCTATGTATGTTATAGCTAGATCGGGCTATTTTGAGAAATTATAAAGAAACTTAAAAAATACCAAAAAATCTTATTTAAATGAATGTAGGGAGCCAATTAACGCTTTCCGTTTTTATTTTATTGGCTTATCATTTATATGTATATATGTCTGAGGACAATTGTCATATTTCAAATTCACACAAAATTCACTGCTAGCGAGAAAAGAATGAGTACATTTTTAATTTCGATAAGCATTTTGTATAGCTCGCATCATCGATACTCACATACGTTTTGGCGCAAAAAACGCTAATTTTGGCGAATACAAAAAAATATATATCGCCTGACCGCCATAATCCGTAGACCTGAAAATGGGAATGCACAGACATCGAATATTCATGAGCGATGTTTAATGATGTTTTTGCGGACAGTGATGCTTATCGATGCATCGATGTTTTTCAAAATATCAAAACATGTTAAGAAAAAATATTCAACATGTTAAGAAAACATATTATGATAATATTATTATAATTTTGTTCAATTCTTTTAATAGATCATCGATATTAAGGCTTATGCAAAAAAATATATTATAAAACTGATAGTTTAATTATTTTAAGAAATACGAAAGGTTTGAAAACAAACACCTACGATGCCTCAAAGTTTCTACCCATTAAAATTTTTATTTTGAAATCATCGATGAGGATCCACATCGATGTTTCGGTCCAATTGCAAGGCTGTTCTTGGGAACCAGGTCTGCCATTTGAATTAAAACATTTGATCAACAAATGTAATCGGCACTATTTATATAGTTTTATGTTTTTACCATAAAATAATATAAATTGTACGAATAGTGTAATTTGAAATAAGATAAAGTAAAGGTACATTTTTTATACAATACTGGGAATTTGGTATGCCTAAAGGAAAGAAGTTGTATGACTTAATATTATTTCATTCAATTCAGAAATTTTACAAAATTCTAACAAATATTTTGGAAATTGACTTTATTCCTCGAACCAAGCCTGCCAACGCGTTTTATGTTGCAACATGACAAATAGAACAAGTTGGCAGCACTGCTACTGTATTTGTAAATGTATTTCATTTAAAATAAGCATTGTTATTAATTAACTTTGACTTTGGGCAGTGGATAAACAATTTTAGCCCGTGCTTTTAGTACCATATTCAGTACAGCAGCATTCTAAAAGAATCCCCAGTCCGTTGAACGCGGATTATTACCAGACTTGGGTTTCAGAGCTCTTGTTTTGAAGTCACCTAATGGAGGATATGAATGTGTGCCGAGTTTGTATGACCAGAGAAAGTGAATATTCTGTTAAACTGGTGAATATATTCGACTGGAAGCCTGGGCTTGTCGTCATAGAAGATGATATAGACATAGGCAGCACTAGACTTGATGACATGCTCAACGAGTGCTCCAACTGTGAAGTCAATCTTGAGGATTCGCTGCCAAAGAAGATTTGTTTACGTTGTGTGATAGCAGCTCAACACGCGTTTAAATTCAAACGTATGTGCGAGCACAGTCACCGATTCTTTTGCCAGCTGCTCAATGAACACCAAAAAAGTTACACGGATGTGGCCAATAATACAATGGAGCTAATTACAAACACAGACGACGGTCTAGCGAACAGAGGCATGAGGAATCACCCAGACATGGGGGACGACCCAAAAGTATATCAGGATGAGCTTGCTCATACGAACTTAAGGTCAGAACTCGGCGACGTAGATTTAGGACCAGTGAAAATAGAGCACGAGATGGACACTGAGGCGATAGAGAATGTGGAGGTCCAGCAAAAGGAGCTAGAGTATGAAATAAGTGAATAAACTCATGCATAAGCATATTTATTTCAACTATTCTATATGTCCCACAGTTACTTTTCGGATGAGAATGTAGCCATAGGCTCCCCAATTACGGTTGATCGTCCTTACAAATGCCCGCATTGTCCGAAGTCCTTCGCCCAAAACCAGCATCTAAAGCGACACATCTCTGGACACATGGGAAGGCGTCCGTACAAGTGTCCACACTGTCCAAAGGACTTCGCTCAGAGTCATCATCTCAAGCGACACGTTTGTACGCACACAGGGCAACCCTTTAAGTGTCCTCACTGCACAAAGGCATTTCCCTTAAATCATCTGCTGGCGGAGCATATACGCGTTCACACTGGCGAACGTCCATTTCAGTGTCCTCATTGTCCAAAAGCATTTACCCAAAATCCCTACCTCACGGCGCATATTCGCAGGCATCGGGGAGAGCGTCCATTTCAGTGTCCCTATTGTTCAAAAGCGTTTGGATTAAATCACATTCTTCAGACGCACATCCGCGGACACAAAGGCGATCGTCCACACAAATGTGTTCACTGCTTGAAAGCCTTTACCCAGAAATGCAATCTCAAAATGCACCAACGACGATGTCCAGCGATGTCCAGTCAAACAACTGAGAATTTAAATGAGAATCCCAGTGAGAACACGTAAATTATTCTTTTTATTTTCGCCAATATGTATTATAGTTGTTATTGTAACTATATTTAGAGGTAGGAATGAGCCCTTATTATATATCCTTAATAATTAAGTTAATATAAGTTCTTAATTTAAATAAAATGAAAAAAAAAAAAACATTTGTATTTAAATGTTATTCGCGTATAGTGATGACACGATTAATCATTTGATACTCATTAATCGATTATTTGGTCTTATAACCAATTTAGACTGGCCGCATCATTGATGATATCGCATCATTACAAAGGCGCGAGAATTTTTTCATATAAATTCTGTGGATAGAAGAAGAGTCACATTTGATTAAATACTCAAATAATTGCATCACTTCTTGCGCGTAATTGCAAAATAATTTTCAGAGATTGATTATGGCAGCAAGCTATATCTTATTGCTCGTCGTTATCATTTGACCATGTTGACCATCATAACTACAGTTTCTCAATTCCAAATTAAATATATATACAAATCACTCTTCGTGTTTTTTAAGTATTTTCCAATTGTTGTTCATATCAAATGCATTACACATGCTAATGTTATATCAGAAATTGCGAAATAGATGCAAATTGAAAAAATCATTTGATTAATAATCGCTTAAATTAAATTAATCATATGATTCATGAATCGATTAATGAATTATTTTTGCCATCCCTATTCGCGTATAGATAACACGTCAGCTGTTTCGTGCTATTATCATTTCATAAAGTAATCGATAATTAAATTAATGATATGGTCACACTGGGTATCGGACTCAAATCAGCTGCGTGGCCGAATTTGTATACACTTGCTTTTCTCCAATAAATTATCACGATTATCTGCGACAAAGCAGGACAGGCATATTTCGCTTTCGTTAAATATCTATTGATTTGATTTCAAAGAGAAAACGATTCTGTGCTGCTTATCGACTCGCAATTTAACTATCGATATGTCTACGCTATAACGTCAACAAAACTATCAGGGTTGCTCCTCAATTGTCTGAAATCAGAACATACACGTCGTAAACGTCACCAAAAAACGTAGTCGGAAACAAATTATTGACAAATTTCGTATTTATAAAATGTTTAATTAATCGCACCATTTCATACACCTTTACTGCGTGTATGTGTGCGAGTGTGCGATTGTGTGCGTGTGTGTGTGTGTGCGAGCGCTGTGTCCAAGAGGCAGAAAAAACATACATATGTGAGAGAAGAGAACAGTAGAAGAAGAGCAGCGGGGATTTCAACAATTGTTTGTTGCGTGCCAAATTCGGAAAGGTGGAAGCCAATTAGGTGCAATTAAAGAGCGAGGAGCACTACTAAAGTCTGGACACAATGTCACTGCCAGGCAACGGTATTTATGTGGTGCGCGGCGAAATGGCCACCTTAATGACGGCCATGCGACGTGGAACGCGTTGGAATACAACAGCCTACGTGGTAAGTGTGCATCAACAGTATATGCTGCAGTATTCCGACAGTACCACCTCATAATGAATTGCAGGATGATGAGAAGGACGCCTTGTTGAAGCTGTTTATCGATCTGAAGCAGGTGTTAAATCGTATCGAAGATCTACGTCTGATTGAGCCAAATGTGTTCCTGGCACCCTTTTTGGAGGTGATACGCACAGCGGAGACCACAGGACCGTTAACTAGTCTTGCCCTTGCCTCAGTCAATAAATTCTTGTCATATGGCCTCATAGGTAAGTAATAGAAATAACCTGGAAGTGGAATTGATTTTTCAAACATCTGAATATTGCAGATCCCACAACCCCAAATCTGGCCGTGATTGTGGAGCTAATTGCGGATGCTGTCACGCATGCTCGTTTCATGGGCACCGATCAATCCTCGGATAGTGTGACCTTCATGCGTGTCATCGAAGTTCTCCACACCCTGATACGTAGTCCTGAAGGTGCCGCCGTCAGCAATGAATCTATGTGCGAGGTCATGCTTAGCTGTTTCAAGATCTGTTTTGAGCCGCGTCTAAGCGAGTTACTACGTCGCTCCGCAGAGCAATCCTTGAAAGATATGGTACTGCTGTTTTTCATGCGACTGCCACAGTTTACGGAGGATCAGAGTGACACTGTGATGCAAAAGCGTTTTACCATTTCCGAAGCGGCGGGTGCACCACCTGAAAAACATAAACGCAAGCTACAGCCCGCTTCCGTTCCGGCTGTGCAACCCAAGGAGGAGCCACCACAGACACCTCAAAGCACACTGGCTGCGCCGGCGCATTTAAAGGCACCCATACTGGCAACGACACCGGCTTCTCCAGCTGGCAACATATTGGATATGCAGGGCAAGATCACACAAACGCCAACAACAACAGCAGCAGCAACTACGGCGGGGACTGAAGCAATTGTCGATCCCTCACTTGATGTACCAGCTATTCAAGTTGAGAACTCGACGGAAACGGATACAATCGCTGATGTCGAAGAAGACTCTAGATCAGGCACTGTCTCAACATTAACGGAGGCCAACAGCAGTGAATATATTAACTCTGTCGGAGTCCGCTTTACACAACAAACATCGGCAGAAGATTCAGCTGCATTGTCAGCTACATTGACGCCTTATGGACTACCGTTTATAAAGGAACTGTTTCGATTTCTAATCATACTGTGTAATCCGCTGGACAAACAAAACTCGGACAGTATGATACACACTGGTCTGAGTCTTCTTACGGTTGCTTTCGAGGTGGCTGCCGACAACATTGGAAAATATGAGACGCTTTTGGAGCTGGTAAAGGATGATTTGTGTAGAAACTTGATATCGGTGAGTAAGATACAATTTAGATTAAGCTATACATTTCAATTATTAATACCAACTTTGCTCTACCAAACAGCTACTAACCTCGGAGCGTCTGAGCATATTTGCCGCCGATTTGCAGCTATGCTTTTTGCTCTTTGAATCGCTGCGTGGACATCTAAAGTTCCAGTTGGAGGGATATCTTAAGAAGTTGAGCGAGATCATAGCCAGCGATAATCCGAAGACTCCCTATGAGATGAGAGAATTGGCGCTAGATAATCTTTTGCAGCTGTGGCGTATTCCAGGATTTGTCACAGAGCTGTACATCAACTACGATTGTGATCTGTATTGTACGGATATGTTTGAGAGTCTCACAAATCTGCTCAGCAAGTACACACTCTCTGCCACAAATGCAGTATACAGCACACACATCATCTCCATGGACACATTGATCAGTGTCATCGACTGCATTGAGCGGAACTGTGCTGCTGCCAAGAGCAATAACAGTCACAATCATGCTATTGTCCAAGCACCTCAAGCTGCTGTTGGCGGTAGTCGTCATTCCCGACATAACAGCGGACTCGAGGGTATTGTCATCGATAATGGCGAAGAGCCCTTCGAGAATATTGCCAGCTTTATCAACAACAGCACACATCGCTTGCGTCTGCACTCAAAGAGCGCTGGTGGCGACATAACCAGTGAACATCTGGTCAATGTTAAGGAGAAGAAACGTCTACTATCTAAGGGTACCGAGTGGTTTAATCAGCGACCAGACAAGGGTATTCAATATCTGCAGGAGCATGGCATTCTACACGCCCAACTTGATCCTATGCAGGTGGCACTCTTTCTGCGCGAGAATCCCGGCTTGGACAAGAAAATGATTGGCGAATACATCTCCAAAAAGAAGAATGTCGACTCCAAGATTCTTATCAACTTTGTGGACTCATTCGACTTTACTGGGCTGCGTGTGGATCAGGCTCTGCGTCTGTATCTGGAGACGTTCCGCTTGCCGGGAGAGGCGCCCTTGATATTCCTGGTGTTGGAGCACTTCTCGGATCATTGGCACGTGAGTATGCTAATCCAACAAACGGTTTCCATTTCCAAGTTATCTATTTAAATAATTTTCATATAGATTTTCGGTGCTTTATTCGTTTTTATTTCTACAAATCAATTAAACTTTATTTTTTGTTAGAATTTTTATAGAAAAATATGCTTATTTTTATAATAAAGATTTGGAATAGCTTTTATATGATTTTAAAATGAAAACTTATATTTAGTTATTATTTTTTTAATTTAAATCAATACCTTCGTATTGTAAGTCATTCATTCCGAAAATTCATTTTTATTGGGAATTCCCTGTACAAATTTCTTAACATATTTATCTTCTCTGACTTACAGAATCAAAATAAGGAACCGTTTGCCAATGTGGATGCCGCCTTTCGTTTGGCCTATGCCATCATCATGTTGAACATGGATCAGCATAATTCGAATGCCAAGCGTTTAAATGTCCCAATGACGCTGGATGATTTCACAAAGAATTTACGTGGACTCAATGGTGGTCAGGACTTTGATCAGGAAATGCTTGCGCAGATATTCAATGGCATTAAGTATGCTTCATTTAATTAAAATAATTACAAGTCATTATAAATTTAAATCTCTCACAGAAACGAAGAGATTGTGATGCCTGCAGAGCAGACTGGTCTTGTGCGCGAAAACTATTTATGGAAGATGTTGTTGCGACGTGGCGCCACCCACGATGGTCATTTCCATTATGTACACGATGCCGCATACGATGTGCAAATCTTTAACATTGTTTGGGGCGCCTCGTTGAGTGCGCTGAGCTTTATGTTTGACAAAAGCACCGAAAGTGGTTATCAACGCACCTTGGCAGGTAAGCTGAAGCAACCAGCTTAAAGATTGATATGTATCTATGTACATGCAACATTTATACAAATTATAATCTATTCCCCATTAAACTAAAATGTAATACTTGCAGGGTTTAGCAAATCGGCAGCTATATCAGCGCATTATAATCTTCATGCGGACTTTGATGCACTTATACTGACCTTGTGCAAGTTCACCACGTTGTTGAGCAGCGTGGAGCAGCACGAGCCTGTGCCGGCGAATAATGAGATTCAACAGGCAGTCAACTTTGGACTCAATGGCAAGGCCCAGGCTGCCATGCGAACTGTATTTCTGCTTGTACATGGTTATGGCGATTGCTTGCGAGACAGTTGGAAGCACATTTTGGATCTGTTTCTGCAGCTCTTCCGCTTGAAACTGCTGCCCAAAGCGCTTATTGAAGTGGAAGACTTTTGTGAGCCAAATGGCAAGTCCTTGTTAATATTGGAGAAACCACGAGAGAAACAAGAGCAGGGACTGTTCTCCAGTCTCTATTCGTTTATCAGCTCAGAGGGACAGCGAGAGCCAACGTATGAGGAGCAAGACTTCATCAAGCATGGCCGGAAATGCATTAAGGAATGCCAACTGGATCAGATGCTGCAAGAGTCCAAGTTTGTACAACTGGAGTCACTCCAGGAGCTGCTCAAGTGCGTGTTGTCGCTGATAACGGCGCCACAGGCACCGAAATCGTCGGGACAGCCTTATGCCGAAGACATCACCGTCTTTTGGATGGAGTTTCTTGTCAAGATTGTGGTACACAATCGGGATCGTATGATTCCTTTATGGCCAGCTGTGCGTGATCAAATGTATCAACTGCTTCATGGCAGTGCTCAAAATGGATACGATTATCTGCTTAATCGCTGCATCGTTGCCGTGCTTAAGTTGGCCATCTATTTGATGCGCAACGAGGAGCTGTGTCCCATTGTCTTGCAGTCATTAAAAATGCTGTTGACACTGAAGCCGATGCTCTTGCTGCGCATCTCCAAGCAAGTCTCAATTGGCATCTATGAGTTGCTAAAAACATCTGCCCAGAACATTCATTCCGAGCAGGACTGGCAGATCATCTTTAATTTACTGGAATGCGTTGGCGCTGGCGCTGTGCCGCCAAACTTTGAAGATGCACTGCAACTACAGCAGCAGCAGCAGACTGCTAATGGACACGCCAACTCGGATGGTGCACTGAGCAGCGAGGAGGATGCCACTGCAACCCTCGAGCGTGGTTACACATCTGACTCGGAGCTCAACAAAGTGGCGACCACAGTTCCAGCCACTTCAAGTCCCACCGCTGAGAACTGGATACTTGTCAACAAGGATAGCGAACTGTCCACAGCATCTAGGTGAGTTTTAGCTTTGTTTTCATTTCTTTGTGTCCTAGGTTTACTTTTACTTGTTACTTTTACAACTTTTATTTTCTAATATCTATCTGTTTCTACTATTTCAGACCCCAATCGCCACCTAGCTCCAGCAATCCCGTAGTCAGCTCTTTGGTGTTCAATTGCCAACTCTTGGATCATGCACCATTTGCACTGTTCAAGTGCTGGGATTCTCTGGCTTTCATTGTGAGAAGTGTTGCACACATTACTCCGTATAATTTTGAGGCATGCGTGCGTTGCATTCGCATCTTTGTGGAGGCATGCCGCGATGGAGGAATACGCCAGCGTCGCAAATTTGAGGCAGTTTCCAAGAAGAGAAACGTGAAGAAACGTCAGGAATACACACGTGAGCTGGGCGGTTCGATGTCCACGTCGACCGGCAATCTAACCTCGCTGACCGATGTGGGTGATAATCAGCAACCAAATGCTGCTGAGCAGGAGGAGTTGGCTCAACGCTATGAGCAGTTGTCCATACAGTTATTGGATCTGATGTATACGTTATATACACGTACGGCGCAGATCTTTCGCTGGTGGGCGGAGGAGGGATGCACGGTGCCGCAATCTGCGGCACTTTGGACTCCCGGCTGGTGTCCCCTGTTGCAGGGCATCGCCAGACTGGCCATGGATCGCCGGCGAGAGGTGCGCACTCATGCCATCTCATGTCTCCAGCAGCGTGCGTTGTTGGTCCATGATTTGCAGACACTGTCGGGTGCCGAGTGGTCCTCCTGCTTCCAGAATGTGCTATTTCCGTTGCTGAACGAACTGCTGCCGGAAAGTGTGGCTGCTGCCCAGCTGGATGCATCTCTATTGGAGGAATCGCGCATACGCACGGCCACGATAATGTCGAAAATGTTCTTGCAGCATTTGACGACACTTATCGAACTGGGAGCCACTTTTAACGAGCTGTGGCTTGACATCTTGGGCTACATTGAGCGTTTCATGAAGGTGGGATCCGACACGTTATCGGAACAGATGCAGGAGATACTGAAGAACATGTTGCTTGTGATGCATTCGGTGCGTGTGTTCCATAACCAGGACGGAACCCTTCAACAGGCCCTTTGGGAGCTAACCTGGCGTCGCATTGGAGAATTTCTGCCCAACCTTAAAACGGAGCTGTTCCATGATGAAGGTGCGTGTCGTTTTTGTTATCAATTACACTAGGCAACAAGATAAAAAAAAATGTTATAAATGTCTATCGATACTTTTTCTGATATATATAGGGCTCCAGATAGGGAAAGTTCTTTTTTTTTTAGGTAAAGAAATCCTGAAGTTTTATTCTCGTAATTAAAAAACTAAATAGTTGCAAATTTAAAGCTTAAGCTTTGATTAATAATGATAGATAAATTTTTTTATTTGACTATTCATCAAAATTACAAGCTCACCTTTGAAAAAAATATATATTTAAATTTTAGAGCCATTTTTGAAGTGTTTTTGTTTTGGCGACTATATGTATCAGAAAAATTAAATTTTTAAAAATATACAATTTGGATGTTGCCTAGTGTTATCAGGCGTTGTCTTTAGGGATTATTCCTTTTTAACCAACGTTACCTGCCTCCGTCTTTAGATTTAGTCTCGCCAGCCATTTCGCTTGAAAATACCAAAGTCATTTATGATCATTCTCTATCATTGCCGCTGCCAAAGCGCAGCTACGAATTGGCCACATTCTCAATGGCCACGGCCAAGACCCTGGACTATAATACAAATGCTCCCGAACAAGTGAAGCGGCATAAAAAACCTTGGGCCCGGTTGCGTATTAAGTTAAAGTTGCTTAAGAGTCTGACCAAGAAGATGAAATCAAATCAAATCAAAACAAATTGAATTTGTTTATGTTCTATTTGAGTTGCCATTATTCCTTCTAATTATTTTCTAATTGTTCATATAATTAATCAAAATATTCTACTATTCAACTGCTCGTTTTGCAGGCAAACGAGCTCAAACTTTGACAAACAATGAGACCGCTCAACAGGTGCTCCAGTTACCCCAAGTGGACATACTGCCCAGCCAGACTCAACAGCCCGCAGAGTTAATTATTAGTGCCCCAGCACCTGTTGCCATCGATGCTCCAGCTGCTGCTGTAGCTCCTAGTGTTGCCGCCACACCCATCTTGGCATCACCTGTGGAATCCCCGAGACGCAGCATTATTCTGCAACCACCTATGGCTGAAACTCTGCACCAAGCGCCCAGCTTTATGTTTGCTCAGGTGAGTTAAAATTTTTGTCTTCGGTTTGAATTGCGTCCTGTAAATCTATTTGTTGTATTTTTCTTACTATATAATTAAAATGTTTTTGCTACACAGCCCATCTTGGTGCCTCCTCTGGCGCCACAGCCAACAACAGAGTTGCAGACCTTCAGCAACAGCAACAACATCAACACATCGCTACCCGATCTGGTTAATGAGGCAGCCGCAGCGACAAACACATACACAGCACCCGTGCACAGGCCAACGGAGTCACCGACGTCAACTACACCCATTGTCAGCAGCAGCAATAGCAATAGTTATGCCATTGAGCTGCCAGCAACACCGCCAAGTTTAGAGGAGCAACAACATCATCAGCTGTATCAGCAATACCAACAGCAATTCCAGCAACAGTACCAAATGCATCAGCAACAACAGCAGCAGCAGACACCTGAAGTTGCTGCCACAAATGATGTGCCCCTCAGTCATCTGTTAGCCAGCAATGCGTATCCATCGTTGGGCAGAATGCCGAATGCATCGATTGTACACAGCTTTGCACCGGTTTATGAAGCACCACCAGCAGCAGTACCGACAGCCAATGCAGCTGACATCTATCAGGAATATGTACAGAATCCTTACAATTTAACCTTGCAACCGGCTCCGCAGCAGGATCAGCAGCAACAGCAGTTGCCACAGGCACATTCACAGCCGGCTGTGGCATCGCCCGCCAATTACTTTAATGCTAATATCGATCCCAGCAAGATACCGCCCGGCTCGGAGTTGCTCTATGGTCAGCAGTAGATGAAGATGAAGTTAACTTAAGCAGTCGTCAGTAGTTGTCAGATGGATATAATAGAGATATATTTCTGCTAGTGTTTTCTTTTATTCACATCCAATTTAGGCATTTTTATTTTGTGTCCTCTTTTTTAAATGAAAAACTTGCAGTTCTCAATTCGAACTTTTTATATAAATTTTCAATTATTCTAATTAGCTTGTTTCTTTATTTTTTTACACATTCCGCGTGCACACGCGTGTTTTGGATGCTCTTTAAAGTGTGGAAGGAGTATGTAGTACGGATAGATTCACAGATTCATTTATTAATTGAATGCAATACGTTGGGTAATTGCAAAATGATAAAGCTTTATGCCACTGTTTAAATAACGGAAAATAGTTTCAATTACAATAATTATTAAAATGCTATTTATATGAATATATATCGTATGTATTTATGTTATGCAAAACGGTAATTGTAAATAATCAAAATCTAAAATATATAACTAATACAAAATATACAAAACAATTGGTGAAACTTATTCGGTTAACAGATAAATACTTAAATTTTTTGGAGAATTGTCTTCCCCATTCATTGATGAAAAAGTTGAAAAAAAATATACCCGAACTCCGTGACAATGCATTTTGAAGCATTGCCGTGACCAGGATTCGAACCTGGGTTACCACGGCCACAACGTGGGGTCCTAACCACTAGACGATCACGGCTACGTTGGGTTAATAAAACCTTAAGGTTAAACAATTAAACAGTAATGGTCACAAGGGCATTAAAAAAATAACTAGTATTTTTACTTAAAATTCATAAAATTGCTAACAAATGGTTATATTTAAAGAGATTTGACCATTTTTTTATCATTAACATCAGTAGAATCAATAAAAAAATGTTTATACTTATTTTATATTTATTAATAACATGGCAAATAATTTGGCTCATAACTTAATATGTTCTTATATTGTTTTTGTATTACGAAAATTTAAAAAAATTGAACCGATTCCGTGACAATGCGTATCGCAGCATTGCCGTGACCAGGATTCGAACCTGGGTTACCACGGCCACAACGTGGGGTCCTAACCACTAGACGATCACGGCTATACCGGTTGTTGAATACAGCTGCTCAAAATGCTATTTTTACAAGCACTCAAACATTAACAGAAGCAGAAAACTGTTAAAATTAAACATGAATCATAGATGGCGCTTTCGAAGAAATTTAACATATAAAGTCAAAATACGTCAAATGTGCCTTTTTTGAAGGTAAATTTCTTTTAAATATTGTGGAAATCGTGGGATACGGGAATTGTGTTTGTTTTAATTTATATTTAATTTTTTAAGCTGGCATCGTTGAAAAAGGTAAAAGTATCAATTCTTTGTGCTCTACAGCTGCTTCGGTCTAAAACGCCATCTGTTGGTCGCAGAAAAGATTGGTATCAGCTACGCAGCGCCATCCTTGTGTCAGATTCGCCCACGCCTGCTAAAACAAATTTTTAAAATAATATTCATAAAAATTATTCTTACTTTTTCCAATTATAAACATAAATACATTTTCTTTACTTAATCGACTTTATTAAATTTATACGTTTTACATTTATTATTTAAAATTTATTTATTATTTTAAACTACATTATTGTTCAATGATTGTTAATAATTAAACAAATTCATTATTAATGTGCAGCTAGAAGCGATAAAATATAATACTTTCGCAAAATGGAGTCTATATGTAGTTAAACAAAAAAAAAAAAAACTGAGCTCCGTGACAATGCATATTGCAGCATTGCCGTGACCAGGATTCGAACCTGGGTTACCACGGCCACAACGTGGGGTCCTAACCACTAGACGATCACGGCTATACCCAGTTGGTGCCAAGCGATGGCGAAAGTCCGGTTTTGTTGGGGGGATTCTTCAACTAAGTCTGTGTTATTTTAACGCATTTAATAATGCGTTAAAGTATTTAAATTTTAAAATGATATATTTGACATTTCTGTAAATAATATTTTCAGCACTTTAAAATAATACTAAAGAAAATAAATAAAAACGGCTGTCTTTTGCAAAATAAGCGGCTCTGTTAATAATTCTTGTGCAAATGCTGTTATTAAACGATGTTGGGGCCGTTAAATTCGATCTGGTTCTGTTGACAAAGAGAGGAATTGACATGATATTTTTTAAATTTTACAAGCGCGCCTATTTATTTCGCTCATACGTTTTGTTGGGTATGCCGGGGTAGACAAAATAAAATGAAAAATACAAATGTTTCTTGAACCTCACAAATTGTAAAATATCTCCCAAGATGTTGGGGCTTTCCAAACTCCATATTTAACAGCTACAATTTGGAGCCAAGGTCTTGAGTTGTATTAGGCGCACAGAAATCTTAGCTAGCAGGTACGCTGTTTTTGAAGTCGACGCGACGTGGGAGAGTTTAAAGAAATTCACTTGACCTGCTGTGACCTGCAGCATCTTCATATAAACCCATTGTTAACCATGTGTAACGAAGTGTAACAAGCGACTGGGCAAACAGATCTCGAAGTGCAAGATTTTTCCCTCATTTTCTCTGATTTTCAATGCATCGCTGCATCCTCTGGGAACATTTTCGGCTATTGTATTTCACACAATGTCAATAGATATTTTTTTATTTTTTTTATTGTAATCCTATGCCTTCTGTCTATTTCTGTGGTGCTGTTACTATTTTGCACTTTGAGTCACGACTGATGCCGATTATTTGTTTAACAATTTATTGAACAATTTGTTGTTTGTTTATCTAATTTATTTTCAACAGGAGCACAGTGCGTACAAAAAGCAGATGAACAATTGAAATCTATGTGTATACTTTCTGAGGAAATTCTCAGTCGTCAGGTCAGCTATCGATATACATAAGTACTACAGTGATCACTTATTAAAAAAAAAGATTATATACAGAATACAATTTTAAAATTGAAAAAAATAAAAATTTTCAAGTCAGTTATATAATTTAATTAATATTTTAAAACTAATAAAAAGAGTTTCAAATATTTGAATACTCCCATTTAAAATGTGGATTCGAATGCCTAAGAATTTCCATATTGCGAACGGTCACTGTATGTACACAGTTTACTTCATCCTCTTCCTCTCACTCCCACTTCTTCATGTTTCTTTGGTGCACAACTAATTGTAGTATCATTGTTTGTTTGTTTTTGTTGTCGAATTTGGAATAGGCCAGCATAATTTCTAGACTGCTGTCTAGTTCATTATTTTTAGCAACAGATCTGACATGCTGTCTATAAACTATGTGCGCCTATTGAAATGCGACATATTTACATGTTTCGATTTGAAACTTTTCTAATGACTTCGAAAGACAGGGGTTCATTTTAAACATTCTATGAATTAGAATTCAAAGATTAAGATATTGTACAGTCTCCTAAATAGCCTTAGAAATCTTCCTTTTTAATCTGCTTTTCTTCTTTTATCTTCTCTCTTCCCACTAAGAGATAAATCATATATGTAGAAAATTAAGTTGATCATTGAAGTGCAACGAAGTGTAACTTTATACCAGGCGCACATCAATGTTGCACAGCTTCAGCAAAGATTTTTCCCACTCAAGCGGAGATGCATCTCAGTCTACACAACATAATTGGTGAACACTCTGTGGAAAATCATAGATTTTCTTGTACCACCGCCCGAGATGAGATGCAGGTAGCTGAAATGCATTTAGTGATCTTACTGATTAAGATCTTGGGTTTCCTGTGACCCTTACTAGCATTACTGAGAACCTGTTGTATTCATCGATTGAGTTACGCATCATTGCTTGATTTTCCTTTTGTGAAACGAATTTTCCTTATTGTGGAAAATCATAGATTTTCTTGTACCACCGCCCGAGATGAGATGCAGGTAGCTGAAATGCATTTAGTGATCTTACTGATTAAGATCTTGGGTTTCCTGTGACCCTTACTAGCATTACTGAGAACCTGTTGTATTCATCGATTGAGTTACGCATCATTGCTTGATTTTCCTTTTTGTGAAACACATTTTCCTCATTATGATGTAGAATTTTCCTAGATTAGCATCCATTTCAATTGTTCCTTTATCTTGCTTTGGTTTCTGTTAACCTGTTGACATTATGTAAGTGATCACGCTTCATTGATTTTCACAAAATACAGAGACACTTCAATAAACAGATAATTTTATATAAACTCCATTGATGTCCTATACATAACATTCTGTATAAAGAAGTTTTACAGTACATCTTGTAAATCTTATAATGATTACTTTTAGCATTGCTGTTTTCCTGTTTGGATATTTTTTTCTTTTACAGTTGCTTAATTTTTGTCCAGAAAGGTATTGTTTCCAAGAATTGGCTTGTTATTCTTTTGTAGAATTCTCGAATGGATCTGGGATTATCTAGATTTTCTTATTCACAATATACACTCTTAAACGTTCTGTAAACCTGTTCCAAAATTATGCATAATTTCACTTCAATTATCAGCAGAAGAGTTTCAACTTTAAAGCGATCGTCGAAGGTCGTCTTTAATCTGTTGCTGATCTTAAATATCAATCAATCATACTTAAAAAAGGCTAAAAACGTTTGGATCAACATGTGAAAGGGTCAAAGGCTTAAACTGTAGCATTCGAATGGGAAAACAGCATTTCGACGCAGTTGCCCAAGATGCTCTCAAGATGATCTCAGAGTATCTGAAGAAAAAAGGCAACCATTTAAAGTGTATACCCAACGAGCAGGTAGCTGATCTTTTTATCTGCTGTCTTGTGTCTTCCTTCTCAAACCCAGATCTTAACAAGAGACTTTCGCTGGGATGCTGAGCTCCTAATAATCTGATCAGCTTGATTGCATTTTAAAACCGCAGGCTATTTGGAATCGGTTTCCCTTTGTTTGCTTTCCTAATTGATTCCGAACAGGTAAGCAGCAAGCGGGTTGAAGCGAGAATAGAACTTCAAGTCGAGAATGTTCAACATATAAGTACTTATTTAGTTTTCTGTTCTCCTGTTTATTTGCTACACTTTTTCAACTCTTTCTTAAAATACACGTAATTTGCATGTGGGAAAAAAGTGGTTATTTATTTGTTTGTTCATTTTAATAAAGCGTGAAATTTGCCCAGGGGCACAGCGATCTCAACAAGACGAGTTCTTTGCCTGTTCCTGCTTTCTTTGAAAGTAATTCAATACCATTCATTATGATTCACCGCATGCTTGGGTCTGAGTTTGAGTCAATTAAGTGTGGAACGCCCCTGTTGGATATTTACTCACATTTGCTTTTAGAACTTGCCGACAGCTGCTGTTGGCCTGGTAAAAAACATGAAATTATCGTGACAAACATCGTAATTCATTAGCATTTAAATGTTCAACAATTTGTGGCACAACGCGCTGATCGATCGTGGCAAGTCTGTGAAGTGATCGAGTCTAAATAGGGTCCAACTCTATTATTAGGTTTGTCTGCAATCTTGCTGATGATCGCAAATTGGCTGTCAAAGGGGCAGGAACTCAGCAATCCACGACAGTCGACGACTTCCAAACTTGCCACTCATTTTCGGGGTTGCAACGGCACGTGCCACGTCTTGAAAGTGGCATGTCTTGTGTAATTCGATGCTTGTAAATGTCTTGAGTGCTAACAGGCGAGCAGAAAACTGGAAACTCAAATAGATTTCGGGGTTGAAGATTAAAGAACCAAGTAGCAAAGACTCGGGCAAGTGTGTGGCATGTGTGGATCGGTTGACAAACACAAGCGAGCTGTGATCCCAACTATAACATACCCTTTATTCTGTTTAAATATATTTTATTCAGGGTATCAAACCGAATATTGGTTTATGTAATGTTTATTTTTTTGTTTTCCGTTATATAGTCTACGAAAAACAGTTATATATCGGATCTGTAACGGTTAGGACTTAAGTTGTAATTAAATTAAAATAAAGACTCATTGATTTAAAAAAAGGCAACGATGATTACACCTTAACAATATAATTAAAATCTAGTTAATGTTTGATTGAACCGAAATTAAAGGTTAGGGTTCTAATACCTGATATTGTTAATTAATACTGATCAGAAAAATACTTTATAGAATTTGTCCCGTTTCCTCTGCCTATTACTTGAATTTCAATAGACCCTTGTATTCTACAAGAATAGGGTATATGACATTCTGGGAAATGGAAAATTGTTTCCACAAGAGTCTAATCTAAAAATTCGTTGCGTTTATTTATGCTTCGACTGCATCTTAAAATGTTTTTTTTTTTTGTAGCAGTTCTATGTGCAACCTACGGTCGACTTCTGTTAACCTGGTTACCATTTGTCAATGGGCGTGAAAAATTCTCACGCTCACAATTTGTGGCTGTAACGGCATTTGGCCAAGAATTTCCCACACATTATTGTCACAAGCGAACCGCGACAATGGCATTAAAAACCCTCCGCATTCAAAGACCCATCCGTTAAATGTAACGGACAAAAAAGTCGTGGAGGATCTGTTTGGAAAGGGATCTTGAGCACTGAACGTGGGAATCTAGCTCTACGATTCTGTCTGTTCGCCTGTTCAAATTTCGAGCGAATCAATGAAAAGTTCCCACCAAATCCTACCAATCCAACTAATTTAATTTCAAGAAAAGATCTTTATCGACAGGAGGTTTCTTTTTCCCACAGTCCCTTAAACACAGATCTCAACAATCTCCCACGCTTAATTTCTTTTCTCATTTTTTCACACGCCTAACTGGTTTGCTGGTTGATCTCAGAGTGTGCTGCGCTCAATGTTAAAAAAAAAACTCCAGAAAAATGCTACCTGCATTCGGTTCGTTATGTTATCATCTTCTCCTTCTCTTTTTCTTCTCTTTATTTATTGCTCTTCGTTTTATTCTCATCGCTGCTCGCCGCTTACAACTTGTGACAATTTCAACCCTTCTTTGTAGATTTGAAGAGCTTCTCTTGAGCTCTCTTAAGTTGTTGTTTTCCATATGCTGCTCGCCTAATACCAACGAAGACGCTACAATCTGGAATTTGTCTTCCAAGAAATTCCTTGATTCCTTTGTCGTTTCCTTCGACTTTCCTGGAAGTTTCCTTTGGCAAAATCATGTCTTTTTGCTTGCTGTTTCTGATGTTATCCTGGTAACTACAAGACATTTCGATTTAAAGAGGGATGAAAGATCCAAGAACGATCTAAGGAAACCTTAAGATGTAGTTTTTTTGGTGGTGGTTTTGAATATTTGACACAGGTAAGAAATGTTTGTGGATTCTCTAACGATGTTGTGATTATACTGTTTACCTGTTATTATTTTTAATTAATTTTAATCCTGAATTAATTGATCAAAATAGCCAAACAGTCAACGATCTTTTAACCTTTATGGTACCGTCTGATTTTCTCTGTTTTCCTGTTCCCAAATATAGCTCCGTTTGGAAGTTTTAAATTCCTTTCCCACACTTTGCAACACAGAATGTCAAAGAACGGAATTTAATCTCCCGCAGCGATCTTTAAGAAAAAAAGGAACCCATATGAATCCATAAAAAAGAGATGCAAAGACTTACCAAGAGTTCAAATATCTTCCCAACCCTGTAAATGATATCCTATTGATGTTTCTGCTTTCCTAGTAGAAAATCACTAATTAAGCCAAAAATTCTCACGGCTCAACAACGAACACGAGCTCCAAGAAAATCCAGAACACATACATATTTATATTCAGGTAAAGATTTACACATTTTCGTTACAGGCTTAAGTTACAAAGATACCCTTGAATTGCATGGGAAAATTTTGGGCTAAGAATATTAACATGTAAAAAACCGTGACAAGTGGTTCTTTTTTGGGAATTCAATTATAAAAAGAATTTGATGAATGTGATACCATTATCGTGAGAGGTTTTTATCCAGCCGTTTTCTGATGGGATTCTTCTTTGAGTTCAAACGTTGCTCATCTTGCATTTACACAAGGGGCTTCACCCTGGGTTTTTATGCCTTGTGCCCCTTGTACCAATGAATGCAACAGACAGAAATGGGCTTATCCGCTTATATTCTCATGAGAAGACCGGAAATCAAATTGTGTAAGTCGATTAATTAAGTTATTTTAACCCCTGGAAACGAATGAAAAACAATTACGCAAAAATTTTCGAAAATGAGCTTAGAATCGGATAAGTTGCGGACAATGAATGAATGTCACTCATTTTAACTTATGAAGAAGAAGAAGTCAATTTTCTTGTAATGCTGCACTGCTAAAAAAATTGTTATATTTTCTTTTCTTTTAATCCTTAAAGTCTCTGCGCTATTTTTCGCTTAACAAAAAAAGTAATCTTGCTTTTTAACAGTGTAGGTCCAAAAAGAATTTGGTATCTTTAAGTTTATAGAATCACAAGGAAGATTAATTAGCCTTCCGTGTACTCAGATGTATTTGCATATTTAATTAACATGTTTTTAATACATTATTTGTTTAGCTATGTATATTTGTTTACATATTTGCTGTAGATAATAATATTATAATAAACATTTTTATTTCATTCTTTCGTTGATAAGCACATTAGAAATTCAGACTTTGAACTTCATCTCTAGGCAACCGAGTTTACTATTGAGTCCATAGAAGGGATTATTAATGGTGGCATTTAAGAAATCGTTGTCCGCTAAGCTGATGACCATGTGATTCTTACAGCCAGTAGTGCAGGAAACGGATGCACAGGCCAACTTGTTAGCAATGCAATCATCAATAAGGCGTAAGGATACTGATAATGTTGAAATGGTGCTATGAACCGTGGTGAAGGCACATTCCCAGGCCTGGTTAATACGTGTATTTGCTGCACAACTCGCCTGTTGCATATAGGTGTTAAAGTTCTTCTGGTTGGCAATGGTATTCGTATTGGCCGTGGCAATCTGAGAATTATAATGGATACACAGATTGTAATATTATATTATATAAAAATAAGTTATTTGTCAAATTTCATAAGAAAACCTATAACCTAATCCTCTTTTATTTTATCTAAGTAAAACATTATTGAATATTTATAAATAATATCAGTATTTAAATATCTCTTATATAATTTAGCTTATCAAAATATATTTTTGTTTAATTACCAAAAAGTGTATTTAATATTTAAAGCATTATTCTAAGTAACTTTAAAAGACCGTAAAATATACCAATATTTAACTTCAAGGAATAATAATTAATTTATGAGATTAATTTTTTGATCAAAAATAATGATTATGTCTTCTAGTAAAGTAAAATTACAATTTAGTCATTGTAAGTAAATCAATACAAATTATAATTAATCATTATAATGTAAATTCTAAAAAAAACTAATGATTACAGCCTCCGATTTAAAGGTATATTTTAATTTCTTAGTTATTTTTCATAATTTTTACTATGAAAGCTTTAAGAAACATAATTATTTCATAATTGTATATATAAATTCACATAATTTATTTTAGATTTGATTTTTATTAAACTGATAACTCTTATTTGCGGTGACCGTTTCTTACTCACCGCAGTTGTAATGCAATCCGTATAGTTCTGTTGGGATGCGGGATGACGCTTTTCACAATCCGTAAACAAAGCTTTCACATTGTTGGCGTGATAGCTCTTGAGGCTATTGTAGGTATTCACCGAATTCTGGAGGTGACTGTTGAGATTGTTTTGGGCTCCGGTCGAGCAAGCGGTGAGAGCAGTTCGCATTGTGACTATCGTTGGTAGCCTTGCTGTGTAATTCTGTACACATTGTTTGTGCCAGGAATCAATTAGCTCCAGTGGACGCAGACGTTCTGTGGCCTCCTCCAGCTTTATTTGCAATTGATCCGCCTGCACTGAAATGGCTCGCAATTCTCGTCCATATATCTCACGAAATGTAGCCATTTCATCCTCATACTTTTTCAATCTAGCCTCATACTGTAGCTGATGCTGTCGTATATAATCTTCCATATGGGCCGTGACATTGGATGCGGATAGCACACCATAGCTTCCCACAGATATCAGCAATGCGAGCACAACAATAAGGTTACGCATCTTGGCAACAGTCAGAAATTCACTGGATTCTGAATTCGCGTTGTTTGGAATTTATACGAAATGGGGTTTCGCTGTTCTTTTATCAGTTTATTTAGTACTTCCCCCAATCGGCCTCTTTTCTTAGCATATCATAAAATTATTCTTTTCGTTGGAACACTATCGTTATTTACTTAAATTTTCTCCTATTTGCTTACAGATCGCGAAACCTACTTATGTATGTATTTTGAGTATAATTATTCAATTAAAGTTTTACAATATTTGGATTATTATCTGAAACAGAATTTAATTAAAAGCTGACATTAGTCGAACTAGGATGACCCTGTTATTGCACGTATCTAGTCTATGACAATAGCATAGTTAAAATTGTGATACTATCAGTATAAATAATACATTATATGGTTATGTGTAGTAGATAAACTTTGATAGCATTTCATGTATCAACATGTAATCAATTCCAGTCGATAATATACTCAAAGAGATCCGACGGCAAGCTGGCATTGTCCAGTTTAAATGCAATTGCATGATAACGCTTTCGCAATAAATGAGCCGCGTCCTTGGGCTGTCTGTTGCGCGTGAAGACGCCCTTCTTGTTACCACCTACGCGTGTGTAGGCTGTAATAATAATTTTTATAGTTTTGGCTAAACAATAAACTAATTCTTTCATTTATCAACTCACTTTGTTCAGTCTTAAAGTCGGCAAAGTTCCACACAAATTCACCAATAAACCACTTGAGTTTACGCAATTTGTCAAATGCCTGGAAGTGTTTGGAGAACAGTTCCGTCTGATATTCCTCCGACCAAATATAGGCTGGCAACTGATTATAAATGCATATAAATATATATATAAATAAGAATAAACATTTTTCTAAAATAAGCCGCAGCAAAATATCTTTCAGTCAGTTAGCTACTTTTTCATCACTTCTTACACTATGATAGCCTTCCATTGTGTCGGCTCCATATTCAAATATAATAACCGGCTTTTTATAATGGTCATGCCATTTTCTGGCCTCATCATACAGTGGCTGCACAATCATATCGGTACGTCCAGGACTGTGGTACCAGGCATGGTAGCGATTGAAGCCAGTAATGTCCAAGAACTGTGACATCATACAGGCCGTGGGAGTGTCCACATTGCTGGCAGCCGTAATCGGACGTCCCTGGGCAATGGTTTTTGTATAGTTTGCCAAGGCGCTGTAGGATCATAGAAATTGAATAAATATTTCCCTTCATAAAAATTGCGACTTACCGGAAATACGATTCGGCTGACTTCTTTTTGGTGCGTGGTTCGTTGGCTATTGACCAGGCAATCACAGAGACATGATTCCGATCCCGATGTATAAGCTGCTCCAGCGCAGACATGTGATTTTCCAAAAGCTGTGGCTCAAACAAATCCGTATTTACACTGGGACACTCATCAACGATCATGATGCCGTGCTCGTCGGCAAACTGCATGGATTCCTCGGAATAGGGATAATGTGAAGTGCGATAGGCATTGGCCCCGATCCACTTCAGCAGATTGAAATCACGCAATAGTACCGCATTGTCCAGGCCCTTGCCACGAATCTGTTATTGGAAATGGAGTAAAGCTGTTACTCTTAATTTCTTGGATTGTATAATTATAACCTACATCCGAATCCTCGTGCTTGCCAAATCCTCGCAAGTAAAGAGGTTGGCCGTTAAGGTACAAGCTGTCGTTGTTCCAGCTTAGACTGCGTATTCCAACGGGCAGTCGATATGCATCCAAGAGCACAGCGCTCTCCGCCTCTTTACTATCCTTGTTTTCTGACATTAACTGCAGCTCCAGGGTATACATGTAACCAGGAAGTCGATGCATCAGATAAGGCCACCAAGGCTTCACATTGGGTATCAGAAGGGTTCCATTGTGCACATTATGATTAAGTTGATGGGCAACCACAACATTATTTCTGTCCCGCAACTGCACTAATATATAATTAGCTTGCGGAGCTGAGACAGATCCATTGCCAATTCTCAGTTGATAGTCAATGCGTCCCATATTCTTGCTCACTAACCGCGTTTTTAACTCAATGTCGCTTATATATGTTTCCGGCGTAGTGTAAAGCTGCACGGAACGATGAATTCCCGCATAGTTAAAGAAATCAAAGGTGTAAGATTGTACATAGGCAACGCCCTCATCGCTAGGTTGCTTCAGGACCTGTCCTTGGGGAATGGTGCGATTGGTTAGACGGTTATCCACCATGATTGTGATGCGGTTCTCACTGCCGTAATTGACCAAACGACCAATCTCCGCCTCAAACGGCAAATGACCAATGCTGTGGTGCAATGCCAACTGACCATTGATCCATACATCAGCCTGGTAGTGAACACTACCGAAGCGTATCCAGGTGCGTACACGATCCCGCCTCCAGTATGTGGGCACAAAGAAGTGACGCTCATACCAAACTGTGCCCACATGGTCACGTAGTTGCCGATCCACAGTCACATCGTTGTAGGATGCTGGTACCGGCATCAAAATGACTTCATGACCTGTTGATCTGAGCGTCCGCTTGTACCATTCTTCTCTCACTCCTTGCTGAGGATCGCTGGCATTACTCCGGATAAGATTCCATATTCCATCCAGAGAACGCACCTCTCGCGTCTCCGATTCACGTGGATAAAGCAGTCCGACTGTAGGACGCGGTGTCTTTACTTTTGAATAGTCATACCTGACTTTACCTGCCAACAGCTGATCGTCTTGGTTATCATCCTCAATTTCAGCATTGTTTTCCAGTCCCTTTGCAACCAATAGACAAGCGCTTAGTAAAGCAATCCAAAGCCATTTTGAAGCGCTCATTTTGATGATTAATTTTTCTCAGTCCATGCATTTATTGTTATCCATTTAAACACACAATGTGTATGTTTAATGATTCAGTTTTTTTAATCGCTTAAGACCGAGACCGACACCGAATCGGCACAGCTGATCACTGTTGCCAACTTAGCTATTTTATATCTATATCTGTCTATTTTCATTGTTAGTTTGCTAGAATAAGTTTTAAGTTTTAATATTCTTAGTAAAACTGTGGATAAGTGCCCAAAATAGCAATATAGTTGTTCCTCCTAAAAAGATGACAGCACTAGTGTGAAAGGGTCCAAAAGCTGCCACCCTTCAAAATTTCCCGATCTGGCAGCTTGTACCATTTACATCAAATTGCAAATTTGGTTGCACCCGACAATTCACCGAATTATCAATTTTTCTTAATAGTGTAGAAAGAATTTTTTCTTTATTATATCTTATTTTGAATTAAATTTTTTAATTTAATTAATTATTTATTGCAAAATGATTAGTAAATTAATTTAAAATAAGTTCACATTTGAATTGTGCGCTCCACTGAACCAGTGACACACACGTGCATTCGTGACTTTGTCACTGTTACTTGGTCGTTACAGTGACATGAACTGTAAAATACTTGTAACAATCATCGCCCACCTCTATTCTGGTCGAACTAAAGTTTGTTTACATTTTGAATTAATATTTTCTTGAAATAATTTTTTAAAAAACAATGAAATTCATTTTATTTGGATTTAACGTTTCAATGCTGACATTCTAAAAAGATGTTAATTGGTAGAAGGCAATGCGAATTGCACTCACGGTCAGTTCCAGCTAAACATTGCTTATAAAAACAGTATAAATATATACAATACTCTTAAGCTTTCGCTTATATACAAATGTTTATAAAATTGTACTCTTTTTAATGTGTTGTCAGTTTAAGTGTTGCGCAGCCGATGTGCATGGCAGTTTATGAGCTTCATAAATCACTGGATTCGTTCTTGATATTGCCACCCATATCAACAATGTAGGTGAACAGATCCTCCGGCAAGCTGCACTGATCCACTTCACGACCAAGTGCAAAGTATCGCTGTCGCAGCAGATGAGCCGCCGCCTTTGGCTGACGGGAACGCGTAAAGATGCCCTTCTTATTGCCACCGACTCTCGTGTAAGCTGCAACAAATGGAATATCATAGGAATTGATTGAAGATATACTCCACTCACAATTGACTTACATTGTGGTGTCTTAAAGTCGGCAAAGTTCCACACAAACTCGCCAATAAACCACTTCTTGCGACGCAGAGCATCAAAGGCCTTAAAGTGCTTGGAGAATAGCTCCGTTTGGAATTCTTCTGACCAGACATACGATGGTTGCTGCAACAGGATATGGACATTATTAGATTATAGCTACCGATTCATTAAATATCCTTTTATTCTTACCAGATGCAGACCCTCCAGTGTATCGGCGCCATATTCCGCCATGAGAACTGGCTTGCCATATTTCTTGTGCCACGCGGTTGCTTCATCGATGACCCGCTGAGTGACCATATCCACACGACCGGTATTGCTGTACCAGGCATTATAACGGTTGAAACTGATTATGTCCAGATATTTTCCCTGTAAATGACAAGATCATGGCACGATCAAATGGAGGATCTATCGAGATTTTGTAGTTCTTCTCGGCAACTACTCAAAAAGCGTTTAAAGCGAGTTTTTTTTTGAATGGTTGAGGTCGATTCCATTAGCGAGCTCAATAAACAAAGAGATATTAAGGCAGGGGATTCCAATGCTTATGATCTAACCCACTTACCGCCTTGTCATCTGTCCAGGGAGTGGCTATAGCCGCCGTAACAGGTCTGCTGCTGTCCAAGGATCGTGTATAATTCGCTACAAATCTTTAAAAAGATTACCACTTAATCACAATTACTGAAAACTAACTGGGGAAGCATCACTCACTGAAAATACGTATCTGCATTTAATTGTCCTGTTCGAGGCTCATTGGCAATGGACCACATGACAACACTGGGATGATTTCGATCGCGATGTATGAGTTGCTCTATAGAGGATTTGTGTTTGCCCAGCAATACCTGATTGTAGTTTCTGCAATAGATAATGAATTAGAAGAATCTCCAAAAGCAGAATAGATATTTAAGAGCTCACTCTGTATCCACGCTGGGACACTCATCGATGATCATGATGCCATGTCGATCGGCGAATTGCATTGACTCTTCGGAGTAGGGATAGTGCGAGGTGCGATAGGCATTAGCTCCAATCCACTTAATGAGATTAAAGTCGCGTACCATCAGAGCATTGTCCAGTCCCTTTCCCCGCACATCCGCATCCTCATGTCGCCCAAATCCTCGAAAGTATATCGGCTTTCCGTTAATAAGAAATGTGGTATTGGTCCAGCTTAAAGATCGTAATCCCACACTCAGGCGGTAGACATCGAGGAGTTCCTCATTGGCAGCATGTAGTTTGATTTCCAACTCATAAAGATATCCCGGATCCGAGTGCATAAGATAAGGCCACCAGGGATTGGCATTCTGTACTTTTAAACTACCCGAGAGCTTGCTGTCCGAGGTGGAGTTGGCCACCATTTCACCCTCTCTATTGTACAGTTGGAGCCGGACAAATAATGCATTGTCCGCTTCATTGGCAGCGGTTCCATTCACAACAACGCTGTACTCGACATATCCCACTAAGATCAATAAGATATGCATTGAGTACAGCTCTGATAACTGATTAAACCGAATCTTACCACTATTATTGTCCGATAGCTTTGTCTGTATTTCGACTTCCTCAATGAAGGTCTTGGGCGTGGTATACAAATGGACGGATCGATGAATGCCCGCGTAGTTAAAGAAGTCAAAGGTGTAACTCTGTATGATGGTAACGCCCCCATCGTTGGCCACTTCCGAGATCTTGCCCTGCGGCACTGTGGTCTGGATCAGCGCATTATCGCACATTACTGTTATACGATTCTCTGCGCCGTATTTTAATAAATGTGTGACCTCCGTCTCAAAGGGCAGATGTCCCATCTCGTGCTTCACGGCAGATTCTCCGTTGATCCACTACGGAGATAATTATTTCAAGGCATTTATATGATCATCATCACTCTACTACTTACCACAAAGGCCTCGTAGTGGACGCTACCGAAGCGTATCCAAACGCGCTGATCCTTAGCCCAGGAGCGAGGCACAAAGAACTTGCGATCATACCAAACTGTGCCCACATGATCCCGTAATGCTCGTTCCGTCGTTATGTCGTTATACGATGCCGGCACAGGCATTGGAATGATGGGTCTACTTTTGCTCAGATCATTACTGAACCAATTATCCCGTATACCCTGTGTTGGATTTGTCTCGTCGGAGCACACAAAATTCCAGATGCCATCCAGTGAGCGCACCTCTCGCGTCTCTGACTCTCGTGGATAGAGCATACCCCGTGTCGTTTTCACGTCCTTGTTGAGTATGATAAGGGCTAAGGTGAAGTTCAGTATATAGAGGCCGATGACCAGTGAGGAGAGCCAAAGGGCTGTAAGCAAAGGAACCCAGTGTTAATAGAAAGATAGAAGATAATAGATGACAAACAGCCGTTATCTATCTATGTCAAATGTTATTTTCCACTTTATGATAAACTAGATATCAATGTACATCAGTCATGATAATAGTTTTATTAACATTTGCAACTATTTACATTAACAGTAACAAACTGCAGTTTAAATATTTCATTACTTTGACTTTGGGAAATACTAATAATAGAATTGAATTCCCCAGACTTAATTTAACTTAACTAGCTCTTTTTATATTTTCAGTTATATCATAAAATCGATTTTTAAGTTTTATAATTTCATTGTTAATTTTTATTTAAATTTTGGTTTTTTTATGCATAATTTAACTTTTTGTCGACTGATTTTAGTAAATACAGATACAAATAAATACAAAGACAAATAGAAATAAATAATTTTAATATTTAAAATACACCTGATTTTACGATATTTTAAATTTGTTTGCAAAAATATACTTAAAGTAACTTAAATAATAACATATTTTTAAATTAATTTATTTAAAAATTAAATATGCTGCAAAATTGCCTTCTGAATGTATTAGGTTGTTTTTACCTCAGCGAAATCAGCATAAAAATAATAAAAATAAACAACAACAGTGGCCAATGTCAATGTCAACATTATAGTTTAACGGTAAACAATAAGAAACGTAGCTTTGTTGTCGTCTTTTTGTGTTTGTTTATAGTTGAATTCTTAATGTCTAAATACATATGCACATATGTATGAATGTACTCACATTTGCATTTGTTGATGTTGAAAATCAGTGCGCGAAACGTAACGGAAATGAAATGGAATCTAATATTAATTGTTAGGTCTTACAACAATGTAATTAAAAAGATTTACACTCTGCTACAGTCATGGTATAAAAATTGAATACACTCTGTAGAAGCGGCGTATACTTGACATACAAGCTAAACAAAATACAAAACAATTCAATTACAAAAGTGATTTACAGCTAAGCTGCCGAAAGCTTTTAAGCTTTGAACAGGTGAAGTCAGAGCTAACAGCTGTTGTTAGACATAAACATGCTCTCCCACACATTCACGCACACACACACACACACACGAGCGTTCAGAGAGCAAAAGAGTTAGACTCTCTCTCTCTCTCAGACACAAACAGACTCTGCGGCTGCTCATATTTGCAATTGGATACAAATACAGAAAGATCACTTATTAAATCGAACATTTGGTATTTTGTTTTGATTTGAAAACTCAAGCAATTTGTAGACAGCAAGAAATTAATGAATTAAACAAACATTTAAACAATTTCCTCAAGCCCATTACAAGAGTTGTGATGATGTGATTAATATGCGAGCTCTCTCGCTTGCCCGCTAAAAGCACACTGGGGCCAGTCATGTGTTCTCAGTGCCACTATTCACTTTACTATTTTTTTTTATCTTATAAATTGCTTATCAGCTGCTAAAGGCAAAAGCACAACAGCCGGCACAAAAAGCTAAACTGAATTGCGTCCAAAATAAAAACTCATATGTGTAAGAATTGAATTTGTAACGCATATCGATTAATTTGATTTTTAGCTGTTTGTTCACTCACTGGAATTGATGTGCCAATGACAACTTCGCTTTAACTACACTGGAATGAGGACTTGACGACAGTTCACTGCACTTATTTAAATTTGTAACGGTTTTACATTTGACTTTAAGTACACTTTTGTTCTTATTGGATAACAACGTGAATTTGCTTTAGCGACAGAAACTTTCTAATTGCAACAAAGCTGCACTGGTAAGAAGGTTTATTGCACTGTTTTCAATTTGAATCGGTTCACATTCGTTTTTAACTATAGTTTCTATTTAGTTCATTTGATTTGCAGTTTTCGGTAACCTCTTGTTCTTCATGTATTGATGACTTTAATTGCAGTTCCAGCAGTTGCTCCTTTCCAATTGTAATCGAGTAAAAATACCGACTATTAAAGTATAATTAATTAATTTATTTTTGCACGGTTAAAAGCTGTCGTCAAAAAAAAAATTAACAAGTTTAAAAATTAAGTTAAGGTTTAGATACTTATTCCTAAATTGAAATGTACATATTAATTAATTCTATCTATAATCTTTTTAACTCCAAGGATACACAACCATAAGATCTTAATGCTATTAAGTGGAACAATTTACAATAATTAAAAACTTTTACAATCAATAAAAAAATGTTTTTCTTAAAAACTTTGATTGTGATGAAATATTACAAGGGTGATTTAAAACAGTCGATATGCCCACTTTGGTTACTCTAGCCCTTGAGGCTTTCTGAGCTCAAGTTGTTTACATAGATGGAGTAGTAGTAGTCGTAGTAGTAGTAGTAGTTATAGTAGTAGTAGTGGTTGTAGTAGTAGTAGAAGTAGTAGAAGTAGGAGTAGAAGTAGGAGTAGTAGTAGTAGAAGTAGGAATAGTAGTGTTAGTAGGAGTAGTGTTGATAGAAGAAGTAATAGTAGTAGTAGTAGTAGTAGTAGTAGTAGTAGTAGTAGTAGTAGTAGAAGTAGTGGTAGAAGTAGTAGTTGTAGTAGTAGTAGTAGTAGTAGTAGTAGTAGTACCCTGTTGCACGCAGTTTCACCACAATTTATTAAAAACTAAGTACTTAGGAAAGCGATCTCGATTGTTAGTTCAATGATGTATTTTTATGTTATTAACTGATTTCACTTGATTTTAACAAACAGTAGTTTTGCTTTAGTTAATTCGATTTGCATTTTACCGCTGTCTTTTGTTCTACACTCACTCATTTTGATGGCACCCGAAGGTATGGAGTGTGACTGCGTTCAACTTACAGACTGGAGTTGCAGTTTCAGTGGCAGCTCCGTTTTAAAGGCAATCGTGTTGCAAGTAGAGCAATTAATTTAAATGCAAATCACAACACAATTTACCGTTGATAGTACATATTTGCATACGAATATGTTACATATGTGTGTGTGTCTACTTGTATGTAGGGCTGTATATTAATTTAAAATACAAAAACAGCAAAAGCTGCTTACCCCAGATTTCAAATTTGCGACACGTTAGGCGTATCCTCAGATGCATCGTTGTGCAGAACTGCAACGTGCGATTGGTCAATGCGTACTGAATTTGAATTAAGTAGTAGCTATGCCTATGCCTCTCGGTATCCACAGACCATTTGAACCGTATTTGCCGGCAATATCGTACCCATTACCCATTATCCATTACCCGTGGCGCCGTGAGCCAGTTTCTTGCGGCTTCAATAAAAGTCCGGCGGACAGCGGACACGAATCAGCCGAAACGCACAACGGATGTCATTAAGCAAGGTAATTGTGGGCTGTATTGTAGCATAGCCGTAGCCGTAGTCACAGTTGTAGTCGCAGCAGCATAAAGGTCGCTTAGTACCGCCCGGGTTCCCTCAGTACTGCGGATATCTACACTCAAAAAAAAAAAATCAAAAATACCGTAACTATTCCTATTCAATTGGAAATTATCTTAAAAACTGATTAAGCTTAGAATTTCGAAAACTGGTTACAAAATTAATATTTAAAGTTCCCATTTTCCAAACATACTAAAATAATATTTTTGGGATACTTTAAGTAAATTTTGAGATAAATTCAAGTACATATAAAAAAGAATGAAGCATTATAGAAATTGGACTTGTTTCTACTAGAAAACCTTATAATTTTTCATTTCTTTTCAATATTAAAATAACGCAGATTAAAAACACAGCAATCTTAAATATTAAGAACAAAGTCTAAGAATCAAAAAAAGCTCTTGTTTCTGAAATTACGTTAGCCGAGCTCACAGATTTTATAGTCATATATATTGTGACCTAGCTTAGGAGCAACTCGGATACTTAAATCATATAGTTTCTTTTTATATATGGTAATTATAAATCCCTTTTAAACGTAGTTTAAGAATAATAGAACACAGAAATCTTAAAATTGTACGGACCATTCCAAAATTATATATTTTTTGGATGCCATGTTTTTCTGAGTGTAGGCTTAGGCGCATGGACGGAAGCTCACGCACGACACACACACACTCACACACACACACTTACAGAAGCTGAGCCTTAGTCGAAGCCGCTCTCAGTCAACAGTCAGACAGTCAACAGCTCTCAATGCAATGAATGTGCCCCTAATAAGAACCCCTACCCCACCCCACCCCTCCTCTCACCACACCCGATAAGCCATGCGTTCCAAATCCAAAACTGTTTTTTCCCCATTGTCTGGGGTCAACGACAACAAAAATGAGCGACAATAACAAAAACACAAGAATCACAATTTCTTGGATCAAAGTAAAACTAGCCCAGAAATAGGCAGGAGCCATCAGGGTTAACTTTCAATTAAATGACTCTGGTTTAGGTTGGGTCTGTGAAACTTTGTTAATTAATTTTGATTAGAACGAAAATACAACAAGAAATAATGATTATCTTTGGCATACCGACGATTTAATACCCTTGCAGAGGAATATATTAAATTTGTCACTCATCTTATTCCTACTCCTATGACAACTTTATGAACAACTTAAACATTTCTGGTAAAACATATTATAAGACCCTCTGCAAGGGTATAAAGAATTCTTCATGTCTATAAAAGAACTGTGAGAATAAATAATTATATTTTGTTTATCTGCACTTAATTCAAATGAAATCTCGTTTATAAGTTGCTTCTAAACGTGTCTTTATGAATATTATAAGAAATAAGACATCTTATCAATTTTTATATTTTTCAGCCATTTAAAGTATCATTTGAGAAAAACCCGTTTCATTAAATTTCGCAGAAATTATAAACAATAATATTATATTTTTATTTAAACATTAATTATGAATACTGGGACTATAAGATCCTAATATAACAACAAGCACTTATTATTAATTAATTTCAGTTTCATGAAAAAGTCACAGAAAGTCATTAATCAACGGAAACTCCTTCTACTTCCTCACCTTTCTGCCTAGGTATAGAAAGTTTATAAAGATTTAAGTACTTGTAATATTTCGTGATGTGAATTTAAATAGTTGGTTCTTAGAAATACAATAAACACTAATGTCTGTAATTATGTAAATACACTTCAGGTTTAGTTAATGTTTATGTATACATTTCTCAATTAATAAGCGATACTGCATAAATATATTCAAAACTAACTTGTTCACCCAAAAATACTTTAATAACTTACAAACATGTAAAAAATAAAATGTACACTTTTATATGGGTACTCATACAATATGATTGCTATAAAAAAAAACAAGTATATAGTTTTAAAGTGAATGTTACATAGGGGTTTCGAATAAATTCCTGCAGGTCTCTAATAAAAGTTTAAAAAATATAAAGATTATAAATAAAAATTTACCCATTTTCAGTTGACTTGATGAACGTTTCTAGTTGAAAGTTGGCAGTGTCTTTATATATCAAGTCTTTTCGTTTCGATTTGTTAAAACCGTTAGGAACTTTTGCAATTTAAATGCCCATGTGAAATAGATAAGCAACTATGTGTCATTTCATATTTGAGGTATTCATTATTTTTGTAATTAGTTTAACACTTTTGCCTTTAACTATAAATTTAAAGACGAACCCACGAACAACAAACAACCCGGGCACAAGCAAACAAACCAATCCAGCGATAACAATAATGAATGACAACAAGTTAGACGAACGAACGCAGACCGACTGATTTCTGAGCTTAGACTTCAGTTGCTGTTGTGCTGCTGTGGCACTCTTCTCACTCAGCTTTGTGTGTATGCGTGAATGGACATCCAAATGTGATTTTTTAGTTTTACATTTTTTCTAATTTAAAAAAAAAATTAAATTAAATTTGATAAATTAAAATATTAGGTTGATAGGTCATTGTGATGTCTCAATTAGTTAAGCTGTTAAAACTGACTAAAGTTGATATTAGGTTCTGTTTGAAATAATCTGTGAGCCACTGTATATGTACACATATAAGTATGTATTTGTATTAAGTGATTGTTGTGAAAGACCTCGCATTTGTTCAGGTTTTATGCTGCACAAATAACAATTAAGAAACTGTTATTGCAATATTTGCATGTTTTGTAACCGTCGCTTTTCCCTTTTTACAATCGATTCGATTGAAATGTGTGAATTTGTATTTTTTATGTTTATTGCCAATCTGGCTTTCAATGCGATAGTTCTTGACGTTTACAATATATGGTAATAAATGTCATATTGAAATTGATTGTGTATTTAATATTTATTTTATTGTATAAAAATACAATTGCTTCGTTTAGTTTTAAATTGCGCGCCATGTTTGTATTGGGATCACCGATAGTATCGTAAATTTCATAGACAGGGAAATTATTTATTTTAGCTATTTTGCTTCGAAATTTAGCTATTTTTTCCCTCAAGCAAGTTGGCAGTACTCTTTTTACTGTTGAAAAAAAATTAAAGTTCGCGCGTTATCGTCAAAATTTTAACAAAAATTCTTCAAAAATTTAAAAATTTCTATTTTAAATATTAAGAAAAACTCAAAAGTAGGTCAAGTTTGCAGTTTGATTAAAAAGATACAAGCTGCCAGATTTTTTTTGTAGGGTGGCAACCTTTGGTCCGGACGGCAGCCGTCCTTTCCAAATGAACTCTGAAAATAGCCAGATCTAGCTATAAAATAGCTAAGTCGGCAACAGTGACTCAATTTTTATTTTTAATGTGTAAATAAAACAATTGCAGAAGATCGCCACATGCGAGATAAAATTTGCATAGGGGAAGAAGGAATTGCACAACATGTCCCTGGCCTTTGACCTGGACAGCCAGGACATTAGCGACAAGGATAAATTGATAACTCTACCGGCAGCAGCAGCATCAACAACAACAACAAACCAAAGGCACAGCATGAACATCTCATGGATGCGTCAATGTCGTCTCTACAAGTTTACAATATTGATATTGCTGCTATTGGTGCTACTCCCGCTGCTTGCACATCGCAAGTTGCTCAATGTAAGTTTTGCAATTACAAATTTCGAATTTACATTATCCTCATCATCTTATGTCGCCTTGGATTAGGTTGAGCAGGATGCACCGCCGACAGATGTACACCGCAGCAGACCGCTCCTCGATGCCTACGAGGATTTCAGTGCCATGCGGGCCAGCGATTTAAAGATGCGCATCGAGGAGATGCTCAGAATTAAGGTGAGTGATTAGCAATAGAATTTCTATAGTATTCAATATGTATCTCCCTGCAGAGCACTGTATCCGTGGAGCTGCGAGAGTTGGAGTCGCGGCGACAAAAGCTCCAGTCGGATATAAGTCAATATAATCAGAAAATCGAGGAGTTGAAGCAGGAACTCTTGCGTGAACAGACTGAACTGGAGCGCCTGAAGATCTCGGTGGAGCAGGCGCAGGTGGCACAACGGGAGGCAGTTCAGCGCAATACTCCAGAGCTGGCCCTGCCCCGCACCCTGTTGCCCAGCACGTTGCCCCGGAAGATGAACGGCATCAGCAGTGGAATTGCAGCTGCCTGTGAAATGCACAATTGCTTTGACCACTCACGTTGCAGTCTCACCTCCGGCTTTCCAGTCTACCTATATGATCCGGATGTCTATAGTGTGCAGCGTGTGGGCTACGATATCGATGGTTTCCTCAAGACGACACTGAAACAGACGCTGGGCTACAATGCACACATTGTGAGAGATCCCAAGCAGGCCTGCATCTATCTGGTTCTGGTGGGAGAGGCGCTGTTGGAGCAGGATCTGTTAAGGAACAATCGGTATGCGGCACAGGAGGCCGAGCAGCAGCAGCAACAGCGCTCGACGATCTCTAATGAAGCCACAAACTCACCCATTGATATACAAAAGCTGTACCAGCTGCCTCATTGGGGTGGCGATGGAAGGAATCATGTTCTACTCAATCTGGCACGACGTGACTTAAACTCGGCTAGGACCAATCCTCTGTTGCAGCTGAATACGATGCGGGCCATCATCGTGCAGAGCTCCTTCGAACGGGAACAGTTTCGGCCAAGCTATGACCTCATTGTGCCGCCCATTCTGGGCCCACCTGGCGGGGATGTGTGGCAGGAGTGTGCCAGCATGGTGCCAGCTCGTCGCAAGTATTTGCTATCATTCCAGGGCGAGTTGCGTCCCACATTGGCCACGCAGACAGCTGGCCATGCATTGGATGACTTCATATTGGAGCATCTCAAGGATATGTCGCGTAGTGCCACACAAGATCAGTTTATGCTGCAATTCCAATGTGTGCCCGCCACGGAAGTGCAGGAGGCAGACACCCAGCCCGACTGGACACTCTGTGGCTCGGACTCCTCGCGCAAGCAGCTCCTCAAGGACTCCACGTATGCGTTGATTCTACCTCCGTTGGGTCAACGCGTCAGTTCCACGCTGATGTTGGCCCGTCTCTATGAAGCATTGCGCTCTGGCGCCGTGCCCGTCATCCTGGGAGCTGATGAGCTGCGTCTACCGTACGCTGAGACTCTGGACTGGCGCCGTGCAGCTCTCCTGTTGCCCAAGGCACGGATTACGGAGCTGCATTTCCTTTTGCGTGCTGTGCAGGATGCGGATCTGCTGCTGCTGCGTCGTCAGGGGCGTCTCATTTGGGAACGTTATCTTAGCTCGGTGCAGGCAACGGTGGACACGGTCATAGCCAGCATGCGGGATCGACTGGGTATACCGCCACGTCCAGTTCCTTCAGTGGTTGCCCAGAGTGTGTTTAACAACACCTTTATACCGTTGAAGTCGGAGCCGCCCGTGGGCATGGACACAGAGCCGGAGGAGTCACTGGGTCCCATTGAGCCACCCTATGCAAGTCCAGCTTTTCGTAGGAACTATACAATACTACGCATGCACTCGAAGGAAGCTTGGAATGACTGGATGGATCCGTTCTTTCTGTATCCACAGCTTCCCTTCGATCCGGCGCTACCCTCGGAAGCCAAGTTCATGGGTTCCCACACAGGATTCCGGCCAATTGGCAAGGGTATTGGAGGAGCTGGCAAGGAATTCAGTGAGGCACTGGGCGGCAATTATCCGCGCGAACAGTTTACCATTGTGATACTCACCTATGAGCGCGAACAGGTGCTCATGGACTCGCTGGGACGCCTCTATGGACTACCCTATCTGCACAAGGTGGTCGTCGTGTGGAACTCACCGAAGCCACCGCTGGACGACTTGCGCTGGCCAGACATTGGAGTACCCGTAGCCGTGGTACGAGCACCACGCAACTCACTCAACAATCGCTTCCTGCCCTTCGATGTTATCGAGACGGAGGCAGTGCTCTCAGTGGATGACGATGCTCATTTGCGGCACGACGAGATTCTGTTTGGTTTTCGTGTTTGGCGCGAACATCGCGACCGTATCGTGGGTTTCCCGGGTCGTTATCATGCCTGGGATCTGAGCAGCAACAACATGTGGCACTACAACTCCAACTACAGCTGTGAACTGAGCATGGTGCTCACTGGAGCCGCCTTCCTTCACAAATACTACATGTATCTGTACAGCTATCACCTGCCGCAGGCCATACGTGACAAGGTGGATGAGTATATGAACTGCGAGGATATCGCTATGAATTTCCTCGTCTCACACCTGACACGACGACCGCCCGTTAAGGTCACCTCCCGTTGGACCTTCCGCTGTCCCGGTTGCCCGGTGTCGCTCAGCGAGGATGACACCCATTTCCAGGAGCGGCACAAGTGCATCAATTTCTTTAGCCAGGTCTTTGGCTATACGCCGCTGCTCAACACACAATATCGCGCCGATTCCATTCTCTTCAAGACGCGCATTCCGCACGACAAGCAAAAGTGCTTCAAGTACATTTAGTTTAGTTTGTCCAGACTCCTTCACATATCATCCAGCGGACGTACTTAGATGGAATCTGACTCTTATACGTAAGGAGATCCTCTTAATCGGATCGGGACTCTTTCGTTGTCCCATGTAAATAACCCAAACAAGGCCATTTATTCTATTAACGACGAGTCCCTCCCAATCTCGGGCTGGGATACAGTTTGACTTTACCAATTGCAATCGATTATATATATAGTATAAGTATATGTATGTGACTAAATATGTTAAATGTATGCATGTTTTGAGATTAATCTTGTTCTCGGCTGCTGAGCAATCCCAATATTGCATCTACAGTCATAGCTCGCTAATTAGAAACGGAATCTTAAAGTCAAATTAGAAAGTGTTTTAAAATATTTTTTAAATGTGCACAAAAATATGAATATTTTTCAGATTTTATTAAATAATTGTGTTTCTAATTTGCGAGTGAACACAGTACTTAGAATATGTAAATATTTTTAAGGAAAAACTTCGGCTTGTCGAAGATGAATTTTAAGTTACCCAAAGAGTTTGTAAGACTTTCAATACGCTAGGTTCTGTCCAAAATTCAGCAGCTGACTTTGTATATAAATTATATATATAATATCGAATTTGACATTTTTAATTATTGTTCTTGTACGCTTTAGAATTAAATTAATATTAATTCCGAATAGCAAACACAGACTAGACAAATATATATAAATCAATACCTATAATATATGTACTTGTTTTTATTATCACTTTCTTTTCTAATCAGGATCGTTATCAGAATGTCTCATTGTTTATAGAAAAACACGTAATCACTGGAGAATTCTATTGTTAATTCCATATCAAATATATTAATTAGCTAGATTAATCAGAGGTTTTTTAATCTGACTGGTAGCAAAGCTTTTCTAGATAAAATTCAAAATTAATTTGTTTTTAAACCCCAATTGATGTCAAAGTTAAAATTGTCTTAAATGCATTTTGTTTATATTTCACTTCATAGTTGTTATATATATTTTCATTTTCAAAAAAATGTTTTGCATTTGTATTAAAATAATGTTAATGCTGATTAGTAAATATGGAGTAGATTATGTATACGTTTTAAATAAATAAGAATGTTAGGAAACAGACGATTGACAATTTTAGCAGTTTTCTTCTTTTTTTTTTTCTTATGTGTGTTTGTTTTTTTTGTATGCATGTGACTCGTATTATTATTATTATTTCCCCTAAACGTTATCTCTCCATTGTGTGGACTTAATATTAAATATGTTAGCAAAAGCTAGTACATGGATATCATATGTATACATATGTGTATTTATGTATAGATATATGTTATAATGTATGTTGTGAGTTTTTGAGATGATAATGGGTTTATAGAGGGAATTGTTCCGTTTCTAGGTAAGGTTTTAGTTTTAGTTACATATCACAATACAAATAAGGATGCATAATTACCATATAGGAGGAGAGCGAAATCAACAAGAATTATTCAATATAATAAAAGATAATAATAAAAAATATATAAAAACTATTGTACAACATAGGTATAGATTTACATACTAGAATTACATTATAAACAATTTATAATTTTGATATCAAACAAAAGACAGATTTTGTTGTTCAGCACTTTTGCTGACTGACTGACTGATTGATTGATTGATTAGTTGGTTGTGATTTGATTTGGATTTGATTTGATGAGCAACTTGGTCTTAATGCTCCTGCAGACTCAGCTTGAGCGCCTGCTCAATCATCTCCTGCTCTCGCTGACGCTCCAGCTCGAATTTCTGCTGCTCCTGCTGTGAGAGACGCATCGCCAGGGCCAGATCCGTGTCCATGTACCGGAAACCGCCGTCGTCATCATCCTCGGACACGGGAGAGCCGCTGGCATTGGCATTGGCGCCCAAAAGCGATTCCTGCAGCACACTGTAAACGGAATAGGGAGAAAGAGACGCACACACAGAAAGCTTGGGTGAAATGGTTGCTAGCAATACTTTGGGAAATGAGGGATATAAGGTTTATAAGCAAGGCTGCAAAACCCCCACAATGTGGGAAAAGATTTGACTCGGCGCAGATATATTGTTTAGGAGCAAGATTTTAAACCTCGAAAGCAAGGTTGGCATAATTTAATAAAATAAAATAATTATATTTTATAAATGGCATTCAGTTTTCTCTGATTTTTTAAGCCAATTAAAATGCTATTTTTAAAAGAATCTTACTTCAGTTAACGATATAATTTTGTAGTTTTAGGATTTTATAGACAAATATGCATGACATTTACTGAATTATTATTTTAAAAAGTGAGTTTGGTTTCGAGAACTCGATAATTTTAAAGGTTAAACTCAAAAACACCAGTTTGGGTATAAGGAAACTACTTGAAGATCTTCTTCATGTAGCTCAGATCGTTTTTAAACTGTGCACCCGCCGAGGCGGAGCGACCACGTTGTTGTGGCTCTATTGAAGGCGGCGCCAAATGCGAAGGCGAGTAGCGCCCATAAAATTGGTTAGATGGTGCTCCCACCGTGCGTTTATGTAGATGCCGACAGGATGGGGAATTACTAGCGTTACATTACATTGGGTACGTTAAAGAAAGTTCAAGATTAATATACTCTCGAGCTCCTTACCGTTGCAACTGTTCGTCGTCCTCGGGAAGCAGCTCGGTGCCAACAGTATGTTGACCGCGGAGAACCTCCCAGATGTCGACCTTGTCGGACTCGTTGTCCAGGCCACAAGCACCGCCAGCGCCGCTCGTCTCCGCCAGACTCTGCTCAATGGCGTACTGCAGCATGTCGTCCTCGTCCAGTGGCATCTGGCGACGTGAGTCAGCGCCACGATTGACATAATGACTGGGTATGTCAAAGCAACGATCGTCGACGAGGCATGTGACGCGATCCTGTTCCTGCAACGTGGATACATGATCCACGGACGTTGTCATCGCGAAGACATTGCCAAACGTAATGCAGGCATTGAGAACGTGGAAGAGCGGTATCTCAACTTTGACCGGAAAACCAGCCGGCAGTTGCATGGTTATAAAGTCTTTCAGTTTGGACACATGCGGACTAGCCATGGTCGACATGAGATCCAGTATGGGAAGCACTTGTTCCTGAAGACGAATGGGATGCTCCTCAGCCAGCCACAAATTGGCCTTAAAGCGTTGCACCTTTGTGCTCAAATTCTTTGGTTTGCCTATATCCCGTCCCTGCAGATCCACCTCGGCACTAAAGTATTCCTCCGGCGTGATCACTGCACGTGGCGTACTAGCGCCCGATCCACAGGCGGAACTGCCATTACTCTCAGCCAGCAATGCGCTGGCGGCACTATCGCCATTCTCACTGCAGGCAGCTGCCTCGCCCAGACGAGGCGAAGGTGTCTAATAAATACATATATAAATATTGCAATTAATAAACAACAATTAAGGCCACAAAGCTGCGACTCACGCGCTCTTTAATTGCAGCTACTGCATCCGTCGATGGTGGTGGTGGTGGCACGTAATCCTCATCGGCAATGCCCAACAAGCTGTGCAGCGGAGTGCGCGCCGTTTTGTTCTGAAGCGGTAGAAGGGAAGACATTGGATGTAGATTGTATTTTATATTGTATACTCTTATGTTAAACCTTGATCTGTTCCTCGCTCAAGTGGTCCATGCGCGTCTTGGTGATAAACTCCACATTGCTGGCGCCATACACTTTGCAGTTGTAGCCATTGATTATCTCAGACTTTTCGCTACGCCAGCCCCAAATGCCTGATTTGTTGCGCTCGAAACTGATCTTGTCCATCTCAATGTTGTTGGTAATGACAGGAGCCGCGAGCCGAGCACGCACTGTGCCAATGGGCGGTGGTATGGCCACAATATCGCCAATATCGCTGCTCATCTGTTCGACCATCACCTCGTGCGTGTCGTGGTCTATTTCAATCATTGTGGCCGTCTCCTCTGCAATATAAATACACATTTCAGTAATTGCTAAAGAAATATGAGAAGCATCTACACTTACTGCCGCCTTTGAATATATAGGATCGATTGCCACGCTGCCAGGTGTTGTTGTCAAAGCCCAGGAGCGTGGTATCAATGCGCACGTTGGCGCCACGCTTATACACCTTATAGGTATCGCTTGGACAGAGGCGGGACATGAGCGGTACCCATGATGTGAATTCCCATTTCATCTCAATGTAAAAGTCGGGCGCATCCAGTAGATGTTGCAGTAACTTGGGCACGTGCGTCACACGTTGCACATGACGCTGCAAGTCACGCACCTCAATGATGGCAGTCAGTATATCCACATCACCAGTACAAACGGCCTCCTGCACAACTGCAGGGATGTCAACAGATGAGAACAGTGATTTTAAAATGGGGAATACTCTATCTTTTTGAGACTTACTTGACCAGCCTGCATGCTCGTAGGTTGCATTGCACTTGGCTGCTAAAAGGCACTTGACACATTGCAGATTCGATAGACGTACCGCCAGCATCAAGGGTGTGCGGCCCCGTGGATCGATTTTTTCCTTATCAATCTGAAAGTAAAGCTGTTAATATTGCTAACATTGTTGTTGTTGTTGGCAGTCGAGTCACTGGGGCACTAATTTAATTAGCAAAGCAACACACACACACACACACACTGGTCCCTTGTCATCATTCAATTCCAGGGGTGGAAACCGCACCTACTAATTTCGCCACCCACCCACAAACAAACCTGCTCAGTCTGCAGTTGCTGCTGCAGCTCCTCCAGATCGCCATTCCAGATCTGCCAATGCAACGGATACTCCGACTTTATTTCGTCCAAACTCTTCATCCTCAATCTCGCTGTTGCGCTGCCGTTGTGTGTGTTTGCTATTTTTTTTTCAGTCAAAATAAAACTGTTAGCAGCCCCAACAGCAACAAAAACACACATACACACAGGGCAGAAAACAAGCTTTAACAGACTTGCTGTACTGTAAATAACAATTCGCTGTCCTCCACAAATTGAAAAGTCTTCCAATTATCTTCTCTTTAAAAGCAATACACAATTGTTTAAGCCCTGTATCTCCAAAAAACAGAGCTCTGTCCGCCGGCGGAAGGTGCTTGGTCTGGTTTCAGTAATTTTGGCGAGCACCACAGTGCATTCACAGATGGTTGCCCATTCGTTAAAAATAACCGATCTGGCTCGATTTGTTTTACCCCAAAAATAGGTACTTTTTGAGTTGGTTCGATTTTCTTACCTAAAAAAAATGGGTGAATCTCAAACGCAAGATATTCAGAATTTTTATGTACCTTTTTTCTTATTTTCGTAGGTAGAATTTTTTGACCGAGATTTGATTTAATAAAAAAATATATAAAAAAAAAAAAAACAAACAATTCTTATAAAAATACTGCAAAAATTTAAGAAATTCTAGCTTCAAAATTAAGAAATTGTCTAAGAAATTTAAACAAATTTAAAGTTACCAATTTTGGCATATTTTTGTAAAGTGGATAATTTTGCAGAGTGGCGATGTTTGGACCGAAACAGAGGAAACAAAAACTATTTTTATCTGGAGATTTTTATTAGTTGTTTTTCTGGGCGCTTTGGCACAGAAAAAATATTAATAGCAAAACATAGTTGAAAATATAGTTAATATAGCCAGATTTCCGGCTAATGTCAACTTTAAAATTTTCTCTAGCAAACGAACTTTGTAAAACAGCCAGATCTAGCTACAAAAAAGCTAAGATCACAACTGCGATGCGATAAGACCAGCTGTTTTTCTGTGAGCACTGTGTACACACTGACAGTTGTTGTTGTTGAATGGAAAAATAATCCAATAAAATTTAATTAATAATTACTTCAACTGTATGTGACGCCCAACTTTAAAAGGTATTTGGTGGGTATTTTTGTTGTGTAAGCTAATGCTTTTATATTATCACTCGATTTGCATATACCGGTCATAGTTTTTGGCTATATTTTGAATTTGCATAAATTACATACAAATAGTTTGAAACTAATTGGAAGTGTGATTTGATTTATTCTTGAGATGTCTTTAAAGCAAATCAGTTTCACGACTAACGTAGTTTCGAAATGTTCCAGATTGCAGCCACAGAAGAAGCTAAACTGGAAAATATGATGCTGCTGTAGAGACGACTTCAATTAAAAGACAACACAAACAGCCATTGACTGCATTTTGCTATAATAGATTCCATAACAAAGGCGCCGGTAAGTCCAATAAGAAGATAATTCCACTTAGTGTCAATTGAAGCATCAGGCAACAAGTGCATCACAACTAAATTTATATTATTTATATTCAGTTCACGTTAAAAACGCTGCCAAAACAAAAATTCACAGAACGCAATATAAACGATCAGCTGTCTGGCCAAAGAGAGCAAGTGATAAAAGAGACAGCGTGTGCGAGAGAGTGAATTGTGTGTGTGTGAGTGACAGTGTTGTCACTTAATGTTTTTAATGTATTATTTAAAATAATTTATTTAAAATATAAATTGTCCTTGGCTGAAAAAATGTTTATCCTGCTACAGTTTAAAATAGCTTTGTGCCAAGCTAATATCTATTCTTAAAAAATTCCCTTCTCAATAACAAAGTATAGCTATAAATTAGCTTAAATGGCAACACTGCTGTGTGGAACTTGTCTTCACACCAGTGCTGCCAAAACCGCTTTTTTCCCGTCAAATCTGGCTGTTTTTGAAGGCTAGTAGCGGGAAAATTTTTGGAATTGCGGGAATTCTGGCTTTTTTAGAAATTTATTCAGCTTTTTTCGGCTTTTTTTTAATGCTTCCAAAGGTTACATAAAAAGTATAAAAAATTGGCATCTTCATTACTATTTCTACCGATATTTCCCAAAGTCAGCACTATTTTTGGCCATTCTATAATCTTTATGCCAAAAGTCGGCGCCAACTGTAACAATATTTTCGAAATGCCAAAAGTCTCTGGTCGCATCTGATGCCGTCCGGACCAACATAAATGCAAAAATATTCTATAAATTTACTTAAGATATTTCAAAGAACAAACAAAATGTTTATGCTTTTACTTGATTTTTGACCGATTGATGATTTGCGTACAGTATTCAGGAATCTGCATACCAAGCCTCTAGCTCTTATAGTCTCTGAGATCGATGCGTTCAAGCAGACGGACTCGGCTGTTGAGCTGATCAAGAATATACATATATATTTTATGGGGCTGTGACGCCTTCTTCTGCCTGTTACATACATTCTGTTTAAAACTTAATACCCTATTTTGACCATTTTTAATGAGCACAGGGTAAAAAACATTTAATTTATGAGCACCGCTTTTTTTTAAGCTTTTTTCTTAAAATTTTTGGCTTTTTTTGCGGGTCCTTCCAGTCAAAAACGGCTTTTTTTTGGTCTTAAAAGTTGGCAGCACTGCTTCACACTCCAATCAAAAGCTTCGTTGACTCGGTTCAGAGTCGTCAGTCATACGAAACTAAACGAACGGTTTGCAACGATCGTTGCATTTGGCGCTTTATCAAATTGTGTGTGAAATTGTTGAATCATTGAAATTAACTTAGCATACATACGTACAACACTAAATTAATAATAATACTCTTTGTTCTGGTTTATTGTCTTTATGTTATTTCTCAGCTTTGATTGGCAATCGTTATTGTTTATGATTAATCCAAACATTTCTAACCCAATGTTATTGTTCTCTATCTTTTTTTTTGTTGTTTCACTATTTACAGTTATGCTCTTTACGCGTAGGCGGCATTTCTTCAAGAGGTGAATTCAAAGTATTTTTTTTTTCTGTAACTAACGCTTTCTATTGTAATTTATAGTCCAACATAATTTCGCTAGTTTTTACGTAATTTGTTGCTGATTGTGCAGAAAGTGTCATATCATTAACATTTGTCATCATTATCGTATACAATATTAGATATGATATCATTTATTCATGTAACGTAATTGTCTTTAAGTCGATCGCATTCTGTCTTATCAGCAACATGGGAACTCAATTTTATGGGTCATTCCAAAGTTCAGCTTTACTTTTTTTCATTTTAAATATTTTTTTGGGGAATTTTCTGCATGCTTTGATTTATTTACGATATGATATAATAATCAAGTAACTTTGTTTATTCTCTTCCCTACGTTCGGGTAGACGCTTAGTACAATTGTAAAACTCAGTGAATTACACACAGAAACAAAAGTTATATATATATATATTGCACAGAACAAATCCAATCAAATCAAGTCCCAAATATAACCTCGCTCAGCTGTACAAAAAATAAACAAATTAACATACGTTTTGAATATCGTATTAACGACGATATTTGAAAATTAATGCACAATGTACGAGCTTGATAGTTGTTTAAAATTAGTTTTATATGCAACGGCCATTCCCGGAACACTCGTCATTTGTTGGCTAACTGGGCTGTAAGTATTTATGCTCGATCGCAACGAATTTCTAGCCACAATTTGCTGTTGTCAATTCATATTTAATTGCCTGCTTATTTTAATTTTAATTTTTACTATGATCATAGTTATTATTTTATTGGTTTTGTTATGATTTGAATGTGTAAATTTTGCATCGTGGCATAAATACAATATTTCGCAATATCCCATAAAATGGAAATAGTCAGGTCTGTTCCGGATTACCTTAGACTCTTCTTAAATCAATCTTATATATCTTTTAATATCAATTTTATATCAATATTAAATCCAATAAAGTGAACATATATAATTTTAAAATATTTAGCCCAAATGCATCGTGAAAAATTACATTTTTTTTTTAAATCCGATAGAAAAGGAAGTGAAAACCGGAACAGGCCTGAGTGTTCCGCTTTTGCTTTGGATGTGCTTTCCGCAGAGTCGTACTTCCAACTTGATCCAGTAACTGTGTGAATTCCCATCAAATTTCATCTTAAATTTTCAGTTTTTCCATTTTCATAATTATCATTTTGTATAATTTTGTGTGTAGTCTTTTTGGTAGTAACTTTTTTTTTTTTGTGTTGTGGTAGTAACCGTTGTATAATGATACTCAGACTGGATAAATGCAATTAATTCAAAATTGACCATGCGATTACTTCACAGAGTTGGACTACCCTTTCTCATAATATCCCTGGTGGTATTTTTCGCCTTCTTCGTGTTGCTGCCACTGGCTTTTCGATTCTCCGTAACGCTGCAACGTGGCATACTCTTTCTCACCTTCAGTAAGTTCGTCTTTTCAATGGGAATTCCCCCAATTTGAAATTTTTGTAAAAATTAAATTTCCTTTTCTATGCAGTCACCTATCCGAAGGGACTTGATCTAAGTAACCCCGCGAGCATTGGACTTTATGCCACACGGAATTTCTATATCACCGTCAAGGATCACGATGAGGATAAGAATGGTGTACGGATTGGCGTCTGGCATGTGCTGCCCAAGAATGCGGTGCGTCGATTTAAGCGGGAACTGCATGTCGAGCAGGCCTACGACGAGGACGAGGCTAGCCGAGTACCCAGCGAACTGACGCCAGTGCCAAGTCACATGGGAGGCAACAATGAGGAGCTGCAGCAGCTAGCACCTTCGCTCCGTGCGGAATTCCCTGTCATTGTGCCAGAGAATGAGCAGCTCTTCTACGAGAGATTACTCCGTGTGCCAGGTGGCACTGTGGTGCTCTACCTGCACGGTAATACGGCCACAAGGGGCAGCGGTCATCGGTCCGAGGTGTACAAGCTGCTGCGGCAACTTAACTATCATGTCTTTGCCTTCGATTATCGTGGCTATGCCGATTCGGATCCTGTGCCGCCCACGGAGGAAGGTGTGGTGCGAGATGCCTTGATGGTATTTGAGTACATTGCCAATCTGACATCGAATCCAATATATATTTGGGGTCATTCATTGGGCACAGGAGTCGCAGCACACATGGCCGCCAAGCTGGCGAGTTTAAAGGAGCGAGGACCGCGTGGTGTGATACTGGAGAGTCCATTTACCAATATACGTGACGAGATTCGACTGCATCCGTTCTCGCGACCCTTTCGACATTTACCCTGGTATGATTTCACGATCTCACAGCCAATGTACGACAGTCGATTGCGCTTCGAGTCGGACAGACATGTGCATGAGTTCCCCCAGCCAATAATGATTGTCCATGCCGAGGACGATGTCGTGGTGCCTTTCCATCTGGGCTATCGCTTATACCGTATTGCTCTGGATAAGCGCAGTCGCTCCTGGGGGCCAGTGGAATTCCATCGATTCGATCGGGTACATCGCTATGGACACAAGTATTTATGTCGAGCCCCAGAGATGCCCGGACTGGTGCATAACTTTGTGGAGAACTATCGCAATGCAATCTATTAGATTTACTCAAATTGCAGTGCAGGCCGTATTTATTATTATTTTTATAACGGAGTATTTTAATTTATTTAATTTTCTACCGCCGCAATGTAACAAAAAAAATTTCAATCGGTGCATCAAATTAAAATAGTCATTTGAATAGGACATAATATCTGCGTTTTATTTCATTGTAGCTGTTTCCAATTTGCCTGACAGTTAAAATAATTTAGTAATGGCGCGGCTTATCCAGTGTGTACTTCCAATTATTTTTTATTTATTTTCGATTGCTAAATGCTTTTTTTTTAACCCATTTTTCGTTATAAATTTAAATCGGCCGCACATTTCCGAGAGCTGCCAGACTGTTCGCACTTTTATTGCCAGACGTGGAAGCTATCGGTATTTTTTCTGGGATTTGAAGTTTCCACACAGTTTTTGGGTTCAGGGCTGCCAGTTGTGTATTTTTTGTTAGCCATTTTACATCACAATTTCAGCTATACTTTCCATCCAGTAACAGCTATAATTTGCTTTAAAGAGTTGGCAGCACTGCCCGAACGAAGAAGTCTCAAATTTAATTCTGATAAAATTTGTTATTTGGACTAAACTCTAACAAAAATGTTACAAACCTTCTAACAATTTCTAGCTTTAAAACTATAGAAATTCCAACATTTTAATTTTTTTTAGAAATTGATCAAAATATCAAAATGGGCTGCCGTTTTTTGACGCGACATGACATGAAACAAGTTAGCAGCCCTGAATTTGGGCAGTGGAAAAACCAACTCTACTATCAAACATGGCGCTGTTGTGTTGTTGTCGCTCGCACAGTTTGGCCGAAATTAATTCGCGTTAATCGCGTTGCGCAAAATATAGCATTAAATTGGAAGTAGGCAAACAATGCATTCGCAGTCTTAATCAAATAAACCTAAAAGTTCCCATTTGAAGCTGCAACAAAAAAAAAACGTAGTTGCAGTACAACAAAACGAAGTAGCCGAAAAAAAAATTTGTGTCTCTACTCCTTGAAAAGGAGTTTAGTTTTTCGCTCTTCGTTCATATGTGTGCGTGTGTGTGTGTTTGTTTGTGTGAGTGCTGTGGAAGTAAAGTGCTGCCAAAAACCGAATAAATTGAAGTAAAATTTTTCGTCTCAACAAAATAGGAAAAGTAAAAGTGGAGTTGACAAAAGACTGCGAAACAAAAACGGGAGTCGGAAGACGCAGCAAGTACTTATTTTATCGGCGTTTAGTATTGCTCGCTCGCCGCCGCTCGCATTGAGTGTGTGTGTGTTTGTGTGTGTGCGTCACTGCTGGCTGCAGCAGGAAAAAGGGAGTAGTTGGCAGGCAGCAGACACCAATACCAACACCAACACCAACGCATTTTCACTGTGGAATTAAGCAAAATGTTGTGGTAAGTTCTTTTTTATTTTTTCTTTTATTTATACATTTATTTATAATCTGCATCTGCTGAATCGGAGAATCTGTCTTCGAGTTGGGCCAACGTCGGCGGCCGCTGCATTTTCTGCGCATGTTTTTGCCCACGACTTCCGCTTTTTGCTCCCTTTTTTAGTGCGGTGGCTGCTGCGGCCGACGTCGACGTCGGGCTGCTGCTTCATTCCTACTCCCTTTTCTGCTTCTTCTTTCACACAACACGCCCTTTTTCGCATGCGTCTGTGTGTGTGTGTATTTTTTCCTTTTTTTTTTTAAGTGCAAGCTATAGCTTAATAATTTATGCCATTTTGCGCATTTTAATTTTAATTTGTGTGAATTTTGCCTACTAAGTTGACCAATAGACACTTGAAACAGCTGTCGGTCGCATCTGCTGTGGAATCCAAACCTGTTTTTGCATACATCTCATACATTGTGAATTTGTATGTGTGTGTGTGTGTGTGCCAGCTGTGCCTTGCGCCAGCTTTAATTGTTTTTGTGCGTTGCCCTCGGCTGCTCCACTGCAATGACCGTCTTCTTCTTCCTCTTTTGTTGTTCTGCTTCTTGCTGCTGATGCTTTTTTTTCGGTGTTACTGGGCGCAGGCATATCCTCTCTCTGTCTCTCTCGCATATCCTCTCTCTCCAAACTCCCATTTTCAGGTTGCCAAACAAACAAAACCCACCGTTGCCAATTTAAGTGTGTGTGTGTGTGTGAGTGTTTGGGAGAGAGAGAGAGCGAAAGACTGAGAGAGTAACAAAAAGGTGAGGGCAAGGCGACGCGGGTGGGGCTGTTGATATTTCGACTTCTCTTTCATCTTTATCATGTTTGCTTGAACTTTAATTTATGGCAAGCAATGTTGGCTTTGGTTTAGCCTCTTTGCAACATTTAAATGTCAATGCACCGCCAAGGCTCGACTCAACCTCCTTCCCCCACATGCACATATATACATATACACTATGTATGTATCTCCCCACTCCACGGCCTCCCACGAAGTGACAACGAAGTTGCATCACTAAAGTCACATGACTCACATTTTATTTTATGCATGTTCGTATGTATGTTGCTGCCAAATGAAGCGGGCCAAAGACCCGCAGCTCATACACACACACACACACACACACATGCAAAGCAAGCATAGGGCTAAAACAAAAAGCCGAAAACCAGTTCACAAAGTAGACAAAAACAAAAACAACGGCAGCAAATTCAAATGGATTTGTTATTTATTTATTGGACGGGAGTAAATTTGCATTTTGTGCACTCTTTGTTAGCCAGTGTTGCAGAGCTGCTGGCCTTTTGCATGAATCGCTACGCAAGTAGAGGAAAGAGGACAGAGAGGACTCGATAGTTAGATAGTTGGTTCTCAAATAGTTAAATACTGTTAACCTAGTTTACCCTTCCCCCCCCCCACCGAGTTGTTAACAGCAGCAGCTGCAATTGGGGACGACGCTAACTCAGAGATAAGATAAAGAAAGACACCAAAAATACTTGCAGTGTATACATACATACACACATATGTAGTTTTATCAGCCATTCATTTATTCCCCTTTGGCTTTACGCAGACATTGTTTACGTTTTGTTTTGCTTGGCTTTTCGGCATTTTGAACGATGACTAAAACTTTGTACACAAGAAATCGCTACAAAACTTTTTCCACGTATTTTATGCGTTCTCCTTGTGATCTGCCCCTGACTCTTTTTCTCTTTCTGCGTTTGCGTTTGCTTTTGTTTATGTCTTCGCCGTTGCACTGAATCATAAACTTGCTCCGTCAGCATGTGACTAAACTTCCTCCACGCGTGCCATAGCAAGCAGCTTGCAGGTCAACGCATTTAACTCTTGTCTGTCACAAATCTAATTAACATTTCCGCATAGCCGATTTACATTTAATCCAGTGTGATTTCCTTTCACCCTCCCACACAGCATCATCCAATAAAAACCGCATTTGGGTTTTTGTGTGTTTGTTTGTTTGTTTTATGGCTTTGTTCTGTTTGCTCAGTTATGGCAATGCGGGTAAAAGAACCAAATGAAGAATCAAAAATTGTTTCTATCCAATTTTTATCTTTCTGACCATCATACTGGGTGGTTGAGTTGGAGAGACGTTATTACCGCTAGCTTCCTTTCAATTATCGGCTAGTAACTTGCCACAATTGTATTGCCTAATGACTTTATTATTATTGTACAACAAAAACGACAGAATTGCTATTTTCTTGAAGCATTTAAATTCAATTTTATGGTGCGCCAACGTCAACGTCAACTGCATAATTCATAAGTCTTCTTTGAGCCTATCGTTCCTTCTGTCTGTCTGTCTGTCTTTGTTTCAGTTCCATCGGATGCGTGGAACGTGTTTGGATTTTCATTAGAGCTTTTGATATTTTCTTAGTTGCTGTTTGTTGTTTTTTTTTTTATAAATTGTTCTTTTTAATTATATTTTCATTCATTTGCAATGAGGAAACAATCTCATATCTTTTATGATTTTACTTGCAAGCGGAATGTGAAATGATAACGAGGCTAAAGAAACATTGATATGAACTATCGAAATGAACTGACTTGAGCATGAGTCAAGCAACATGTAACTAAGAGATCAGTTCTACTTTTTGGCTAAAGCAAAACTTCCGTTTCTCACTTTTTTCCCCTTTCATCTCGGCTCACTAATCAAAATCAGGCTTAATTGCGGCTGACCATATTTAGTGCGGATAACCGCAGTTGAGAAATGCATCGAATATTATGCAGCATGCACATGAATGACTGCGAATACCCGATATGAGTCTGTGAATGTAATGTATTTATATGCATGATGATAAATAAATAAATACATACTCATATGGCATAAATTGTAGATACAACAACAATATGAACGAAATGCACAGATAAGCAGAACGGAGAATGAAATTCGCTTAAGTGGCAGCTTTTTCAGGCGTTACGTTCCATTGTCTTGGCTTTGCTATTGCTATTGCTTCTGCTTTTGCTTTGGAGGCCGACGCCACATTGTGGCTCAAGTACAGACAAACAGCACACATGGTACTCGTATCATCACTCACAATCCTAAGCTACACACAGATCAACCCACTGTGTTTACACTATGCACATATCGCGAAATCATTCTATGAATTAGGAATCAAACCTACATATTTTAATGCGTCAAACTAATTATGATAATAAATAATTATGATATCATGAAATGGTGAATCAAAGTCTATAACTTATCAATTTGAAAAAGTCATGAATTTCATTGCATAAACGTTGTAATATAAATATAATTGCAAAGTGTATGCCATGAAATTTGAGTTAGAAAGCAGCGGCCTCAGCTGGCTGAGCAATGCACTCCGAAAAATTTGGCAGCAGTGTTGGTCCAATTAGCTTGCACACTTAGAGAAATATCTTGTACATTAATTCTACAACTTTAGGAATTTATTATAAAGTGTTTGCAATTATTTGACTGAATTTACCTATTAGAAATCAAATTTTGTCAGATTTTTTTATACCCATTCATTATTGTTCAATTATTATAAAGTTCAAATATTAATTTCGCCTTGATTTAAATAAATATAAAATTTAATATGTCTTACGAGGGCCGGGTACGCATTTTGACACGATATATAAGTAGGTAAACGCAAATAAATATACGAAATATAAGTACATTATGTCAAGTAATTGTTATGTCAAGGAAAATTATTCTTTATTATTTATTTATTTTTAAAGATAGTTAAATTTTATGAATTTCTTAAATTCTTATAAATAAGTAATTAGCGCATCATCTAACCATTTTTTACGGCCTAGATATTCAACCACAACACAAACTGGTGTTAGCCATTGTTGGGGCTGTGTTATAGCTTATTCTTGCTCCCCATAATCTACTGTTCCACAACACCGTCTACTCCAGTTCATTTTTCTCTCTCTTATTTTACGGTCTGACGCTCCGCAATTGCATGCCAAACTCGAAATTCTGAAGAGAACGTTAATTTTCAGCAATTTGAGATTACAATTGGTTATAGCGAGCTTTTCTTGCTGATTTACTGATATTTCATTTGCATTGTTTTCCAAGAAATTCCATACGAAAATACGTACATTTATTTTAACATATTGTATATGTATTTAGTGTTTTTTCCCCCTCTTGCATTTCCACCAAATGTTTTGTTTCTTGTGTGGGCAATTCTGGGAAAACACGAAAAAAGAAATACTAATTTTGTCTGTTGTTTAGGGCTTTAATTGTTGTTGATATTATTATTGATGTTGCTGTTGTTTTTGTTGCTTTTCAAGGTAAATTACGATGTGAAAATTGATCATGAAAATGTGGCCAAGTCCAATCGAAATAAAAGCAAAGTGCGCAGAATTTTAAGGTCGCCCCCTCAAAAAGAAATATGGGGAAGGTCATTGCACAAGCTAACGAACCATAAACTGATCGAGTCATTGACACAAAAACTCTAAAGAAAAAATACAAATAAACTACGATTAGAGTATTGCAATTTTTTAATATTATAAATATTGTAATGCGGACATTGCACAATCCATTGACCCTCGACGCGTCTCTCGTCCTCGCCCAAAACGGGAAATGCTCCAAACGCTGATTAAATACAAATCTTTTGAGTAAGAAGAGACATGAAATTGAATTGCCACAGTGACCGAAGCTGATATCAAGTCAATCGTTGTAAGTTTCCTCGACTTGATGCCTTCACTCCCTTCCCTTCCTCAAACAGTTGCACACTCCACACTACTATGCCTTAAAGTGGAATTGCAAGCACTTGAAGTGCTTCCGGTCGGTTGGTCTGGCTATTGCTGTGACTCTGAGTCTGATTCTGAAATTTTACAGGCATCCAACGGGTTTCTTTTTGTATTTCTACTTACTAAAAGCTGACGGAGCAAAGTTTTCTTTTCGTTTTGATTGCATGAAAATACTTTTAGTTTTTTTTTCCCCCGTATTTAGCCCCATACACACAAATATACCGAGCTTTTAGATGCACATTTCCTAAGTGCCGTGACTTCTAGAGAGATTTCCTCTCTTGCACTTGAGACGTAGAAGTATTTGGAATAATACGAATGGCCGGTAGTTGACGCTTTTTGCTTGCAAAAATATTTTGGTGTAGATTGCCTGCTTTTTTCCCCTCGATTTGAAATCTGTATACCCTGAAATAAATTAGAGAGGAAGTTAGTATTGTGAGAATAGAAAATGACAGCATCTGTATAATTTGCCGTCCCTTTATAACTAAATATTGATTGTAATTCAGCGGTCTTCCTATAATATTTTTAGGCATAAATGAATTAATGATTCAAAATAATTGATTTATTATATAAGGAAACTTCAATAAAAAAGAGGAAATACTAATACTGTCCTAAACAGTAATGTGGATACAGGGTATATTCACAGTCGCTTACTTTCTGCAGTAGCATAATAAATGTTATTGTTGTGATAGTTGTTATTGTCGCCATTTACATTGTTATTTGTTATTTTGCGCTCAATTGCTGTGGCATGCCACACACTCCTCACCCCTCACCACCCGCCAAAGTGTTAACTGATTATATTATGATTATGATATTTTTATGTCCGCTTCTCACTTGAACTTTGTGAGCGCTATCTTGCAACATGCTGGTTTCGACTTCGTGTTATGGGCGGTAAGGTCGGTTGCACTGTCGTGCTCTGGGTCTATTGTGGGGTCAACTTGATTGTGTATGTGTGAGTGTAGTGTAATAATTTAATAGATGTCTTTTGTTGCGCGCTTTCTTGTTGAATTTTTTATCACTGAAACATTTGTTGTGGCATCTGCAGCGATAACAAAGCGAGTCAAGAGAGTGAAATGTATGGACAATTGGAAAGGGGATGGGCTAATGGATGATGTTGTAAGAAACATTATTCAATAATTATCGGTCGTTCTTTCGTTACCAAAAAGAATTGCCGCGCTTCATTAAATTGACGCTCAGTCCGTCACTCAAGCAAAACAACAACAGCTACAAGATAATGATGAATGTTTTTAAAAAATGTTCGCTTGGAAATGGAGCGTGTATCTGACTTCTATGGATACCCACTTGCAAATACACTTTCAAAGAGTTTCATTTGGGGTCAAACTTTGACTTTAATTTAAAAATTGTACTGGATATGGAGCTGAGTTCAGATGGGGGGGCAACTACGATTATCAGAAATTAATAGCTTGTAGATAGAAACATTGTTAATTGACTGCTGAAGAAGCCCTGATGAAGCACGATGAGATGCAAAACTTGACTTGCCGCTTGGCTGATCACTTCGTTTGCCGATTTTGATATGCCTGGGAGTCTTCCGTACTCTTAACTTGCAGATTTAGGTCATTCCCAGCAGAAGCAGCAATCGCAGCCATGATTAAGATTAAATAAATTTGTATACCCTGTAAATGTTAAATAATATAATGTATTTTATTTAACAATAGATGCAAAATGGAAGTAGTGTAGGGTTTATCAAATAAAAAGCATAGTATTATTCATATTTAAATTATCACATGGATACTAAGGATTTTAGCTGTATTTATCCCACACTGCGATTTTATATTTTTTTCATTAAGTAACAATTAGATACTTATAATTAATAAGCAATTCTGTCCATTTTTTATATATTCGCGTATATAACTTTGCTAAAGGGTATCTCCAAGCCAAGCTCATTTCATTCCTCTTGTTTTTTTGGCAAATCCATCAACAAGATTCAGTTTATAAACTGCCCGCATTCACAATTCAGACACACTGCACAGAAATGTAAAGTCCGAGCTGGAACGGCGACTTTGAAGTGGCGACCTGAATTCACAGTAAGCGAAATTAAAGCATAATTTAGTAATTTGGCCAAGTACAGTGAGTGAGAGAGAGAGGGAGACAAAGGAGACTGCTTGCCCTTCCCAGGTGGTTAAACCAGTTTGGGATCTTTACTCAAAGTGTGTTACAATCGAAATGAATCGCATTATGCGAGTGCTAAGAAAATAAATGGAAATCGTCAGTAAGAGAAACATCATATGCAAGGGCTACAAATGCATCTTGTGTATATGATGTGCTCCCAGGCCTTGTTCTCCTAGCCAGGGGCTGTTGGCGTTAATTGGCTGACTAAGCGAACAGGTGCAGAATGATGATTACTTAAACTGCAATGACGTTAAATTATTACAAAAATTTTCAACCATGGGGAGGTTTGTATACACAGTTTAATAGTAATTTTTCTGCGTTTGTATACTTATTTGTGTATTTTAAAAAGTATTAACATGTTTTTACACATATTTAGAATTAAATCTTTTTTATTCAATAATAATAAGTTTACTTTTAATCACATTTACTTTATTCAAGATCATTTTTTTAAATTAATTTGTTATTTTATTATACAAGTTTCTTAATTCTTAATGTATTTAAATTACAAATACTAAATCAAGTCCAGCACATTTAAAATTTATGTCCGAGTTTTTCTCTCTGTGTTTTAACAAATCTAACGAGTCACGCAAGCAACTAAACTAATAAAAAGCAAAAACAAATTAGGAAATTTCCATGTGCAATGCGACAGCACAATTTGTTGGTATTCGCTTCCTGGAGTGCAAACATTTTGTAGTCCTTGCTTTGAAATAGGCATGAGAAAAAAATGGCATGTTGGAACTGAAATGGGAGGGGACTTTCAAACTGTGGTGTGTCCACTGACATCATACCCAGTTAACACCACAATGAGAAAGACACGTAAAAGTCATGAAAATTCCTAGAAATGTGTGTGAGTGTGTGCAATGAATGTAAACAAAAACGCTGTGTAGTCCCAGAGTGTTATATGCCCACCCTTGTGACGGATCCTCATTTCGCCTTTGGGTTAAATGGCGAAATTGAAACGATGCAGTGAAAACTGTTCATTGCCCAAAACCGTCATTCAATCGGGGGTGAAGCTTGTGAAACCCAAACAAGTCAACTGAATGTAGGGGGAATCCCTGGGTCCAAGGGGTGTTTGCAGTAACTCCTCGTTGACTATTGGACATTTTAATTGGCCGCCAGTTGAGGACAGGTCTAGCCAAAGGAAGCGGCACATGTGCCCCCCTCGATGTTGGTCCTTCAGTGTCTTTGTCAGCGGAGTTTGTTTTGTTTTAGTCAATATGAGGAACTCCCCATTTGTGTTTTAAAATTAACTCGTAAAATGTTATCCCATTAATAAGATTAAAACAACAGGGGAACTTTCGTCTAACTCAAAAAAATACTCTCTCGAGAAAAAAGAATGCACATGAACAATTAGAAATCTTCCCACAGGATCTGCTTCGATTTGTCTACACCCAAATCTGACATCCAATTAATTAAATAATGTATAATGATGAAAATAATAATGAAAATAGGTAAAATGAATTACCGATCAAAAACAAGGATGTCTAATATTTTAAAATAAAAGAAATTGATTTATGAAAAGATTTGTTGATTTTTAAATTAATTTTGTTTTTCGTTTGTATTTATAATTTAAATGATAACATAATAATGGAATTATATAAACACATTTTATTTTTAAATCTGATAAATTAACATAATTGAAACAAAAGTGATTCCCTTTCAACAAAAGTACAACTTGGTTTTATAATTTATTCAGATAGTAATATTTTTTCTAGTTGATTTTTTTATATTTCATTATTCTTCTTTGATCCAAATGTGTCCTTTTTACTGTATTTAACCTACTCCAACATTCTGAAGATTAACAGTCTTGCATTTCAGTTAGAATTCTCCCCAAATAAACTTAATTAACAGCGCTTATATGTTAGGGAGAGTTGAGATTTATAGCTCGGGTATATGGTTACAATGATAACATACGCAATGGTTTCTGTAAATCGCGCACACACTTCCGGCATCAAATGCGGATGACAGAGTTTTGAGACCCGTATAACGATTGTGAAGGTTTTTAGCAAAACTATGACGCAAGCGATGCTTTTTTTGTATGCTGCCAAAGAGAGTAAGTTGAATGAGGAGGAGGTACAGCAAAAGTAGGTCAACATTTTGTTAGTCGCGCGACAGAACATTCTGCGTAGTTGCTACTGCTGCTGCAATTTGGTACCCCAAAGCGAGTGGGAATGGGGGGTTGGTTGGGGGCCCGGAGTCTTACCTAGATAGACCTTCTCTTGGGCCATGCGCTGACCCGATTCATTTATCAAGCGTCGCTGCTTCGCATTTATCATGTAAATGGCACTAACTACTTGTGGTTTTCATTAAGAACTTGTCTTTTCTAAACCCCACGCCATTCTCTAAATGTCATCTACCCGAAAGAAAGAAAAAGTAAATAGGTCACAAGACAGAAACCGTATTGTTTATCAATGCTTATTGTTAACAGTATCCAGTTTTGTATATATGTATGTACATATATATTTAGCTGTATTGTTTGTTTTGGTTTTGCTTTGGGTTTTATTAATTCACCAGCTGCTTTCACTTGCTGTCATTCGCTAAGCAGCGATTGTTTTGCTAATTGGTTGGACTAACTTTAGTTTCAAGGTCTCTTTTTATTGATTTATCAGCGAGGTCAGCTGGGGTTTAATCCAAAGATTCACAATAAAATCGAACTGAATAATCGCATTGAATAAATTACACTTTCTCGAAACGATTCTCTTGCTTCAATAAATGTCACCTCATTAAACAGAAGCATTCTTAGAGTTGGCAAAACATGAGTCAATATCAATTCATATTCATTCAAATAGAATAAGGATAAATACGATAACATATTATTGAGCTGTTGTTCCTAGTGCTAGTTTCTAGAAGATACTCTACATCTATTGATAAAAAGCTTATCAAAAAGTTGTGAAAAAGATAAAAATACATTTTCTGAAATTTAACTTTAAATTAAGATTTTCTAAGTTTCCTAAAAAATTGTTTCATTATATTTTACGCTGTTATTTTATTTTTTTATATATAGTTTAAAAAGAATTACTGAGATTCTTTGGGAGCAACTATTAAAAAAAATAAACAGATATGTAGCATTTTTCTTTGTCAAAACAATTGCTTGACTGCTCTAAATATGTATACTTTGTATCTTTGCATTTTCCAAATAAAATTGATAACGACCTTCTCGGAGTTGTAGGGTATAAACACTTACATATGCTCGAATTCCCATCGTAAAATGAGAAATGTAATGTAAAAAGCGAACCTAAAGGGAAGTCGTCGGTTCTTTTTCCATGCATTTTTGATGGCACATAAAGTGTCTGTAAGAGGAACACGTGCAAGTTTTAACCGAGCTATCGTTATTCTCTACTCCACTTACAGATCTCATAATCAAATTTAACAACAACAGCAAAGAGTCAGAGACAAGCAAGAGAGGAACTTACAACCCGGTGGAAGGAAGCAGAGGGGAGCTAAAAGCAACAGACACCTTTCCCAAAAAAAAGTGATACATACCGTACAGTTTTTCTCACGTACCAGCAAAATTAACAACATCAACAGCAAAAATGACGTAAGTGTATAAATTTTCAAGCATTTTCCATTTGAAACAGAATTTTATATCTGAGCAAAGTTGCTGTAATTCACATCTGTTGTCTACACTGAGAAAAGTAATATAGTTATATAGTTAACAGTTAATATTTATTCTAGCTAATATTTAAATAATAACAAAGTTTGAATATCATGCACATAAGTATAAAAGAAAATTGTACTATAAACAAGTTTTAAAGTTATTACTACGAGAACATATTAAATTTCACTGTACGCTTTCTCTTAGTGTATCTGATTGATTTTCGTTTGCATTTGATTTGTGTGAAGGACATTTCAATTATGAAGATATGGCGATGCTGACAATGTCATTTAAATTGCTATCGAATAGTCGATTGTATTTATTTTGTTTAATAGATTCGATGGGTAACTCAATTGACGACCTGATGATGATGCTGTTCGTTTTTTGCAGCGACTTTGTAAGTGATCTGTCCCAAGTATTCGACAGTTCAAGGGTCTGTTGAATTTTCAACACCTGTGCGACTCTAGGTCCAAAAATAGACGGTGTTCGTTGTATCGTGTTGAGCAAAATTTATTGGTTATCAGCTAAGTTTATGTTGAACCCAACCCTAGACAGCTCGGACTTTACTTAACTTCACTTTTAGGTTAATACCCATAATTTGTTTTGGGGCCATTTGACGGGGAGTGGCCCATCCGGCTGCCCTGTTGTGTGTATGCTTAGTCAGGGCTTTTTGATCCCTTAGCGGTTTAATAACTGATTCATAAGCAAAAAAAAACACACACACAGTTGTGTTCTGCGGCTCATTTTCTGGGTGCGTCATCATTAAATGTCACTAGAGTGTTGTCTCTAAGGAAATTCGGGAAATGGCTTAAACTTGGCTTTCAGTTTCAGTGCCTCTTTTAACAGTTTCATTTGGTCAGCTCGATGGGTAACATTTGTCCGACGATTGCTGAAGACGCTCAGCAGTTGGAGTTGCAACTAAAATTGCAGTTGCAGTTGGAGAGGTATGCCCCAAAGTCGACTACGATTACCAGCATGTGGATTATTTAGTAAAATTGTGGAGTGAATCTCTAAATCTTTCTCTATCTCCCTCTTCCCAAATCGTGCTCCAATTGCCCAGTGAGGCATTCAACTTTTATAATTTCTATTTAATTGCTTTGAAGTGCATTCCCAGCCTGCGTCTCCATCTTCGTCTTTGTAATTGAAGTGCATTATTTGATTTTTGGGTAATTGCTTGAAAATGAAAAGATATTCAAGAGCAAAGTTCATCGTCATTTCTAATAGTGTAACTCTTTCAATTATTTGCCATATGTGACTTGCCCACTCTCGCCCTACAAAATCAAAAACCAAACAAAAGAGTTTTTTTTAAAAAGGTGCTTGGAAATGGGTCACATTATGTCATGTCGGAATGGGTTTTTTGTACCCTTAAATAAAAGTATAAAATAATATAAATAAATGGGAAGCTGTAGAGATTAATGTGTCATATTTCCAAGTGCTTTATTGAGTCGAATTTAATTTTGCATTGAAAATGAGCTTCAGGTAATGCCTTCAATCCTACTGGAAAGTTTAGTAGCGTGTTCAACTAGTCAGATACCCTGTATTTTACTTGCAAACATTGATGATACTATGTGCAAGTTTCAATATAGTGTAGGTGTATTTTAAAATATATTGGCTTTTAATTTATATTTCCATTCTTATTACAAAAATCTAAAATATGTTTTCTCAGAGAAAATTGAAATGAAGTTCTGATTATAATATTTATTTATCAATAAAAATAAACAATTACAATATAAAATTTAATGGTGCCTGACTCTAACTGGAAATGTAATACCAGTTTAATATGTATATTTTGTTTTTGAATTGTACAATTTTTGTTATTCAATATTCCCACCGAGACTTTAATTGTTGTTGCTTACAAACGACAACGTACTCAACAAAAACGCCGCTATAGCAAAAAAAAAAAAAAAAACAATAGTAATAAAAATATAAAAAAATGCCAAATCATTTAAGCCACGGCACACGATCCATTGATCTGTCTTTGACTTTAATTTTGGCTATGAGCTAAAGTTTGAGTTCGGGCTCGGGCTATAGCTTTTTGGCTTTTGGCTTCGACTCTGGAGTCTAGACTCTTTGCTGGTCCAGCCCCATTCTGACAAAGCCATTAAACTGCACGATAATCGCAGCTCAAATCAGACAGCATTAAAAACCAGACTTGCGCATTATAACGAGCTGTAACAGCAGCCACAACAATAACAACAAGAACATGTACAACCAGCATTCACAATAGACAAATACAATGTTAATTGGAAATGTACGCTTAAGACCTGTAGAATAGAGTATATAAATATAAAAAAAAAATTCAACTGCTCAGCAGGCTCAATGGACTTGGACTTGTATCAAGTATTTATATGAATTTTTCATAGCATGCCACAAGCTGTGTATCCAATTCCTCTCCACTTTCCCTTCTCCGCTCGCTTTTGCTACAGAAAATGTTTGTAATAGTCACTCGAGGGGGAAATATAAATTATTGAGCTCGTTTCTTAAGTAATTATCGCACACACACACACATTGAGAGTAAGTTTGACTGACTGACTCAATGAATGACTGAATGAATGACAGTTGCTCTAGGGTTTTTAGCTGAGAGTCGTAAGCTGAGATTTGAGCGCGTCTAGACAAAATGATCTTAAGCGATCGTTCTTGATGGATCTATACTCCAAGTCCACGTCTTATTATTTTATTGTCTTGAGGAAGTGTAATTATTTTACCTTTTAGCCCGATTCAATAGCCAAAGCGAAACACTCGGCTCAAAACTCGCGAGTCGCGATCGTAATTCGTTTACTTTACCTCTCTTTTACTCTCTCGTTGTCTCTCTTCTCCTATGTCTGCGCTCTGTGAGTGGTTCTCTCCGAGTCTCTCTCTCTTTCTCTCTCTGTGTGCTTCTTTGGGGCTTGACTTTGACTGAGACTCGTTTGGCTTGTTCAGTCTCAATTGAGGTTCGATTTCGATCAGGCGCGAGTTGACGGTTCCGTTGCGACCCTAGATAAATATACATATTAAATATATTTCCATTTACTGATCGTGGGATCGTGTGTGTACTTGTGTGTGTGCGTGTGTGTGTTTGCTTGATCGCCTCTGCAAATGTTTACCAGCAGTTAATGGCCATGAAGAAACTTTACGCCAAAACCTCGTTCACAAGCAAGAAATCCAATGGAAATGCCGCCGTATCTGGTCCCATTTTGGCCTATCATCCAACCATGTGCGAGTTTCAGCCTTCCCAGCAGCAGCAACTGCAACAGCATTCCCAATCTCCATCCCAATCCCAATCCGAGCAGCTGCTGATCAAGCGCAGTCAAAGTCTGTACAGTAAAGCGACATCCAAGGGCGTTGCCTTGCCCATTTCTGGTGGAGATTACTATAGCATTGAGGAGTTGCAGGAATTGGATCTATTGGATTATCGGCATCCCATGTACCATCATTATCAGCAGCAGGAATTGCTTTTACGACAACGTTCTGCCGCTGCAGCGTATCATGAGCATGAACAACTCGTGCTGCAGTTGCCCAAGGTCCAAGGAACGTCCACGCCCACGGCGACGACCACAACCACGCCCACTGTCATCTATGAGGCGCCCACCTGGACGCAGTCGCTGCTCAATGATCAGCCATTGTACGTACCGCAAGGCGTAGGTGTTGGTACCACATTATCATCAACTTCATCATCATCATCATCATGGGCAACAGCACTAACATCATCATCATTAACAGACACAGTCGCCACATCAACACCAGCCTCTGTTTCAGTTGCAACTTCCTCATCCTCCTCATCCGCTGCCATATTTTCCACATTACGCAAGTGCGTACCCTTGCCCCAGTCTCCTGCCCCCTCCAGTGTCCCTGTCCCTGCCCCGCCAGCCACCAAGTCCATAACGAACAGAATTTCCACTTCCAATTGTTCCACTGTCTCTGCTTCTGTTTCGTCCAGACTTGCCAGCTCCATGTCGTTCTCAATTAGATCACCACGTTCGACAACAACAACAACACCACAGCAGCAGCAGCATCATCTTTATAGCAACATACATCATTATCTGCAGCTGCAACAACAACAACAACAGAGGCAACAACAACAAGAACATATACAACGCATCCCTCAGCGTCGGCATAATTCGGTCAAAGATAAATTAATTTTTACGTATGTTTTTGATCATTTGTTTTCCCTCCTTTCGCTTCTTTTCGCTTTTCTTTCCCTCTGTCCAATTCATACGTCCTTGTTGCATGAGCACGTAATTCCCCTCTATTCGTGCCCCAAACGTGATCCAATTTAACGAATCTGCAGTTGTCTTAAATCCAATCGATATCGAATTAGAAACGTATATAAGTACTTCGCTTGTGCGCTCTTTACTCGCTACTCTTGACTCGGGAGTTGATACTCGTCATTTTCTAAACGTCATGCGACTTACACCTAACCTTATTTTGATACACAAATGTCGTCCTCTTTGTTGTTGTCTTACTCGCTACTTGCTACTAGTTACTCGCTACTCTTCACTTGTTACTCGTCATATAACTCATGAGCATACATCCCTTAAAACTCCCTTATAACTTGTCAACTGTTCTATTTGCTGTCCTATTCGTTAGTCGTCACTCGTCACTCGCTACTCGTTATTTTTATTTACTTCCAAATCGAACTGATTTTGAATAAGAATCGACTTTGCTTTCCTCCTTTTCCTGCCGCTATTCCCGCTGTCAGCTCCAATTGCAATCAATGTGCTCATAGGTGCATCTAATTTAACGCTAATTAGAAAACTGAGAAAATAATCCTGCTTTCGTGCCGCAAATCTACATTAAACTTAACGCACGAATTAATCCATAAGTTGAGCAGCGAAAAAACAAAGTGAAAATTTCACCTGCTGCCGTCTTCGTTGTAATGAAGTCTTTAAACAAAATGGAATGCAATCTGCATTCATCTCATTAACCGACCACATGCCTATTTATTTAACAATTTGAGCAAGCAGTGAACCAATGCCGTTGATTTTCTTTATCGCCAGTTTTTCTTGACTCATAGTGAAGTCAGTAGAATGTTTAAGAATGCAATAATGAAGTTAAAAATGTGAAATCAAAGTGATTCTCTAACAACAACAAACATGATGGAATAAGAGAGGATGTGGATAACGTTAAAGAATAAAACAAGCTAAGAAAAATAATAAAACGATCTTTAACTAGAGACGAGAGAAAATTGAAAGAATCTTTGATAAATCTGCGTAATTAGAATTTTCTTAAAGTACTTTTAAGAAGAAAGGGAAAAAAGTGATACTCTTTCATACTGAGAAGCCTATCAAATGTTTACGAAAGTAATACACAAAAAAGTAAACAGACAAACAGCAGAAATAAAAAATTAAACACAATTGGAATCAGATACTGATTCTGAGACTGAGTTAATTTTACAGTGCACTTTGTAAGCCATGTTTCGAGTGACTACTGTACTCTTGTAAATCATGCGTATGCGTTCTCCTTTATAGCACTTAAACTATGGTAAATTATAAGTATGCATAGATAAACTTCACTTTCGTTCCGCGAAATCAAATCGTATGCTGTTAAAAATTGCTACCTCCAAGAGTTTGTTATATAAGGCCGCACAGCTGTGGACTTGCTGTTGCTGTTGCACCTTCCCCTGCCACAGTCAATACCCCTGCCCCTGCTCTACCTTTTCCAGCTAGCGAGATATCCATTTAAGTGCAAAACTACTCGAGTTTTGGCCAGACCAAGTCGACAACTGCGAGAATTCTACAGTCAAAGACAGAGCCAGATCCTAACTCGTTTTTATTGCTGTTGTTGATGTCGAGTCTGTTGTTGCTGTTGTTGTTGGGTTGCTGTCATTATACATTTTGCCCAGTAACATACAACTCGAAGCCAAAAGCAACGACTCGACAAATGAGACTACAGATTGTGGCTGAGTTCTCATCGATGTCATGATGTTTGCAGCATTTTTCCAACTTGTATGTTGTGTAGTGTTGACTTTTCCCGCTTTAATTGTCAACGTTACAAAGCGAATAAAAAATGTTAAAGGTTGCGCAAAAGTTCATTAGAATTATTTAATCGGCCGGCAACGATGACGTCTGCGTGACAGGTGCGCAATTTTCTCAGAGACTAAAGAAATGCATTACATTTCCTGCCTAGTTCAAAGCTGAAGCTTCAGCTTCAGCTCGATAGCTGAGAGATCACTGCACTCGAGTCAGAATCGTGTGAAACTGTGTGAAAGCTGAGCCGAGAAATAAATGGAAAAGAACAGAGAACTGAAATCAAGTCAAGTGTCTATGAATTAATCATCTAATGATTCGCTTTCCGCTTTGTCTTAGCCATCGACTCATTCTTCTTCCGTTGAAATCTTGAACTTCTATTCAATCGGGAAAATATTTGGAATTACATTACTAAATTCCATGCTTGTTTGGTTTTTTTTTTTTTTTTTGATGGCCAATAATCAGCTTTGCAGGAATTTTAAAACTATAGCACAACTTATGAATCCCTTTCCATCTTAAGAATTGCTTTTAAATATCGCCTCCCCTTTTTAAGCTGGACCAATTACTACCAATTATCTTAAAACTGTATAAATACACTATACAACAACACTAAACTTCTTTAAACTGAATGTCAGGAAACGTAATTATTATAACTAATAAAATATATATTAATTAGTTGATTCTTATTTTTGATTTAAAAAACATTAGCTTAAAACAATAACTAAACTAAACTTACATTTTGATTTACAAATTATGAGCCTAGATTTCAAACTTTTATATCTTCAAAATTAAAGATCCTTTGTACTTGTTTAGTACAGTGTCTTGAAAAATAACTTTTATTATAAATTTGATAATTTATTAAAACTATGTAATTAGTTTAAAAAATATGGGAAAAATAGTAAAATAAAAGTTTGTATTTTTGTGAATTTTAATCAGAATACGTATTTGTTTTATTTTTGCAGTGAACAAAGCATTATTGGAGCCCGCGCCTCTGTGATGGTGTATGATGACAACCAGAAGAAATGGGTGCCATCGGGCACTTCGTCGGGTCTGAGCAAAGTGCAGATCTATCATCATCAACAGAATAACACATTCCGTGTCGTGGGCCGCAAGCTACAGGATCACGAGGTGGTCATCAATTGCTCCATATTGAAGGGCCTCAAATACAATCAGGCTACGGCAACGTTCCATCAGTGGCGTGACTCCAAGTATGTATACGGTCTCAACTTTTCCAGCCAGAGCGATGCCGAGAACTTTGCGCGCGCCATGATGCATGCCCTTGAGGTAAGTATTCCCCACTTTTGAATTTCCTTGCATCTTTTAAAATAATGCTTTGTGTTTGCTCTCCCAGGTGCTAAGCGGTCGAGTGGTCAACAATCCAACTGGACAACCAACAAATGGCAATGGCTACGAGGAGGATATGGGCTATCGTACAATGACCAGCGAGGATGCGGCTATATTGCGACAGAATAACGGCATTGCCGGCCACATAACGCCCTCGGCTCAAACGCCCACATCGCAAACAAATCAGAATAACATACCACAGAGTCCGCCAACGCCGCAGGGACATCATCGCACTAGCAGGTGAGTTATCGATAACAGTTCAAATCGTCAATGTGGCATGCTCTGTCATCAATCAATCAGTCTCTACATATGTTTTGATTTCGTTCCGTTTCTCTTCTCTCTTTGATACTCACAACACACACGCACAAACTCGTATTGTAACATGCACATTGTTCTTCGTACTCGCTAATCGTTACTCGTTAATCGTCATGTTACTAATACACTTACTCCTCGCTCTGTTTTTCGTCGTCGTCTTCGTATTTTGTAATCGTTTCTCGTCATTCGCGACTATTTACTTGTTACTCGTCACTCGTAAACATACGTCTCTTTTAACATGCCTTTCGTTCTGTTTGTTGTCATACTCGTTACTATTCACCTACTACTCGTTACTTGTTTCTCGTCACTCGCTTCTATTGACTCGTTTTATTTAATCACCTTGTAACAAACACATCGTTGTATTTAATGTCGTCGTGCTCGCTACTTGTCTCTTATTATTCGTTACTTGTCACTCGCTACACGTTACGAACACATAATTATATTATAACACGCTCGTCGTTCGGTTTGTTATCTTTGTACTCGTTACACGCTATTCGTTACTCGTCGCATCATAACCTCATTGCTCTCTTTAAATACAAAAAAAAAAAAAACCAAATTCGATCGATCCTCGCATCGTATTGTCGATTCTTCAAAATTTTGCTCACAAACTAAAGGAATTCCCTTAGTGCACCGCCGGCGCCACAACCGCAACAACAACAGCAGCAGCAACAACAACAACAACAGCTGGCGGGTCAGCCGGGCTCACACTATGGACCCACTGTCAACGGGCCAACGTCCAATGGACTGCCACAACAGGGCAATCCTCAAATGCAAATTCCGCCAGCACCCGGTCAGACACAGCAGCAGCAGCAGCAACAGTACCAACAACAACAACAGCAACAACCCGTCTACAATGCACAGCAGCAACAACAGCAACAACAACAGCAGATGGTGCAAGCGGGCTATGCGCCCCCTCAGGTAAGGTGTTGTCCACGGAATGACAACTTTGAAGATCTGCTTATGTTGCTACATTCTCCTTTCTGTTTCATTTCATTCCGAATAATCGCCCGTCCGAAATTGGCTTTACAATCCCCCCAAAAATATACAAATTGTACCCATAACCACAACCAACCACTGCAACCACCACCACCGCTACCGCTATCGCCACAACCATCTGATCCGTCAACAGTACCAGCAACCTCATTATGTGCTCTCAAACTCTAATCCCAATCTTAATCTACATCAATACCCGACACAGCCACAACCACCGATGCCGCCAGTGCATCAACAGAATGGAGGCGGTCCCATTTATGGAGCCACACAGCCCGCCCATATTCCAAGCTCGACCAGCTCCAACAGTGTCGTCTATGCCAGTCAACCGCAGTTGATACCACAGCCTCCACAGGCACCAGGTATGCCCGCTCCAGGGTATGGACAGCACAATGGACAGCAGCCGCAGGTGGAGAATCCATATGGCCAAGTGCCATTGGCGCCCCCAATGATGCAGCAACCTGGTGGTGGTGGTGGTGCTCCTATGCCACCGCCACTTAATCGCATGAGCAGCACAGGCGCTGCACCAGGACAGGTGGCAGCACCAGCGCCGCCACCACCGCCACCCACATTTGGTGGTGCACCACCGCCGCCGCCACAACAGATGTTCAATGGGGCACCAGCGCCACCACAGCCGCCGGCACCACCTGCACCACCAGCCATGGGCGGGCCACCATGCCCACCAGGTGGTGGTGGACCAGGCGGTCCTGGTGGTCCTGGTGCACCACCGCCGCCGCCACCACCACCTGGCATGGGAGCAGGTGGCGCAGGAAAGAAGGATGATCCCCAAGCCGATCTCATGGGTTCACTGGCATCGCAGTTGCAACAGTTCAAGCTCAAAAAGAACAAGGTGAGTGAACTAGTGAACTAAATTTAAGATAAAGGAAATATGAACGTATTTTCTGTATAATAGAAGTAGATAATAATATTGAAATTGAAATTATTAAATATTAAAATAAATAGAAAAACAAGTGGTAAAGACTATAGTCGAGATCCCGACCATAGGATACCGTCCGGACGGACAGACAGACGGACAAACCCACATGGCTATATCGACTTGACTGTTGATGCTTATCAAGAACATATATACTTTATGGAGTCGGAGATGCCTCCTTCTCCCTGTTACATACATTCCAACGAACACAAATACCTCTTTACCTATTTTTTAAGTAGCGGGTATTATTATAAACATTGCCATGTCGCAATTTGTAATTTAAAAACTATAACAAATTTATTACAACTTATTGACTAATTCGATAATCTGTTATTTGTTTTTTTAGTCCACCACGGCTGCTCCAGAGAACAGTGGCAGCAGCACCTCAAGTGGCGGCAGCGGCAATTACGGCACCATTGGACGCAGCTCCAATGGCATGGCCTCCATGATGGACGAGATGGCCAAGACGCTGGCAAGGCGACGTGCGCAGGCTGAGAAGAAGGATGTAAGTATAGTAAAGTTAACAAATTTACAGACTCACTAAATATTGCTCCATTATACAGCCTGAGCCGGAACCAGAAGTTAAGCAGCGGCCATGGGAGAAGTCAAATACATTGCCACATAAACTGAGCAGTGGCGCCACATCTAATGCGCAGGCTGGAGCCAATGGCAGCACAGGCAGCGGTCAGAATACAACGAACAGTGGCGGGGAATCGCCGCGTCCAATTAGGAAGCGTTTCGGCAGCGCCAGCGAAGAGACCATACTCAAGGTGAGTTAACCAATGAATAATTGATTGATCCGTGTATTCATGCTGTATATCATCTCAGGTTAATGGCGATGGTCTGTCGCTGGCATTGTCCAACAGCGACCTGGACACTCTGAAAGCTGAAATTGTTCGCGAAATGCGATTAGAGATACAGAAAGTCAAAAACGAAATCATAGACGGTAAGCAACCTTTTGCTTTTGTACTGAAATGAAGCACTTAAAATAGAATTGAATGTCTGAATATGTATTATGACCCGAGAAAACAATTTGAATGACTTCATCTTTAAAAAGTATATATCGGAAATGATTCTTTGACGTAAAACTTTCAATTCTATTTTAGTGTTTTTTATAAAGTAAAAAGTCTTAATAAATTACCCTACACAATACTTATTGTCTCTAATCAATTCTGTATGATCTTTGCTTGCAGCTATCAAATCGGAGTTCAATCGTAGATAGATCAAAATACATACCTAGCCTCTAAGCTAAAATATCGCAAACCCTCACTGTCTACACCAAGTATAAATGAACAAGAAGCTGAAGTAGAAGGAGAAGAGCTACATTGTCCCAAAGTGACCGTGTGCAAGGGGCGGTATGGTGGGAGTGGTGGTGTCTTCGTCTCCGCCTCCGTTAGACAGCGCATGTATCATGAACTGAGTTAGAAGGCGCGTCAGATATTTAAATGTGTAATTCTAAATATTTTAAATGTATTTCAATTAAATATTTGAAATGGCGCCCAAACGTATTCGAGTATTTACAAGCATATACATATATACAAATTTATATACATACCTAAATATATATAGATCTACCTATATAAAAAAATAAATATTTACATAAATATATATATATAATTTATACTTACACAAAAGTACGCAATTATATATCAGCTTTTTACAACAACAAGGAACTTTTAGTCAAAATAATTGTAATTCTAATCGATTTCTAAGTTTAACGCAAACTGTAAACAAATTTTGTATGAGAACACACAAATTTAAGTATGTAATCTTACAATTGTACATTATTTTTACATAAGTATAAACAATTTTAATGTGAACAACAAATGAAACGTCTCCTTTTGCTCTGTGTTTGCCGCCCATCCCCTTTTTTTTTTTTTAACTTTGTCCTTTGGCTGCTTTTGTTTTCGCTTTTCGTTAATACCAAAAAAAAAAATGAAGTAAAATAAAAAAATCTCGTAATTATTAACAAATACAAACATAAGCCAAAAAACTAAAAAAAAAAAAATTAAAAATAAAAATAAACAAAAAAGGAAACAATTTTAAAAAGCATCTACAACTATTCTATGGACCGCATAATACTGTAAACGCATACATATACATAGGTATACCCACACATTCTCACTCCCCCACACAGGCACGGAAAATTCAACAATTCCATAGAATGCTCGTAACTATATCAACAAATTAATCAAAAAAAATATAACTATGGATAGCTGACAACTTTCCCAGTCGGATAGCTGACAACAACAACAAAAAACACTTTCCTAAGTCACGATCTCATAAAAACGAAAACAAAAACAAATGAAGTACACAAGACAAATCGATAAGCTATCGATATTAATCAGAAATTTACTCAAGAACAACAAGCAACAAGTCTTCAAAACTGTTCAATGCGGAATTGAGTGTGGTGTTCAGCACTTTTGAATGCATTAGCGTTATATATACAAAAAAAAATCGATATATATATATAGACTAGATAACAGATATTGATAATCTATAAACACTCTATACGAATACACTGAGAACAAAGGCAGAGTTTTTGTATGCCACAAGTATTAGCTACAGCGAAATATTAAATTCAAAAGTAAATTAAACAAATTGACTGCTGCATAAAAAATTCATTAAACATAAACGAAAAATAAATAAAAACCATGCATTAAACAAAAATAGCAAGTAGCAATTATAATAATTGTACACCCCTCCTCCATTAGAGACACAAATTGTTTTCCTAGTTGATCCTGAACATATTGAGTACCAATTTCAACTTCCATATACAATTAAGACTAAATAGTGAAATTTATATACGACAACTTGAAATGAATAACATACGAATATGAATATGAATATGAATATTACATACGAAATTGTGGCACGAATGAGTTTAGTTTTTAAGGCGTACCATATAACGAAATGAAATTGTTTATTATGTATAACATTTATTTATACAACAATATGGATGCGATTGCGAGATGAACATTAATTTTAAATAATAATAATTTTTGATATATTGATTGTGTGCAAGGTAAACTTCGATTTATAGATATTTAATCCTAGTTCGATATTTGTATATGGGCAGTGTATATGTAAATTTTATGATTTTTGTATTTTTATATATGATCTTTGCATTCGCTGCAACTGCAACGGCAAATGCAACAAATTAAATATTAACAACAACAACAACAAACACACGTAAACTATTTTAAACATAACGATAACGATAACGATGATGATGATAATGATAATGATGGTGTTTGTGCAGTGACAAGCGCGATAATTTTTATGTATAAAATTAAATATATATATATATATATTATACACTTATATACAACAACAAGAAAAACAAATATTCAGTATACATGCATATAACAAATAAGCCTCGGCATCAGCAGCATTCAAAATATTGACATGAGATCAAAAATAAAATCAGCAACGGATTCATTTAGACCTATACATAAGTGGCATAAGTTATAAGCGGATACGCGTATCGGAATCGAACGGAGTTGAATGCGAATAAGCATATTCAGAAGAACGTAAAGTGAAATAAACAACAATCGTTTGTATGTAAAAAAACAACGTATTTGTTTTATTTATCTGCTCTATTTCAGCTAGTCTTTATTAGGGGTTTCTCTTTCAGATGGGTTGGAAAATAGATCTTCATGAAACTTTTAATAATTTAAAATATTATTCATACTATTAATTTAATCTTTTCCAGAAAAATAGTTAATAATTTGCATAAAAATGCTAATTTTAATTTTGTTTAATTTCTTAATTTTAATTTTCATAAAATTTATTCATTGTTATTGATTTTTTTGAGTTTATTAATTTGAATTTCAAATGTAACGCCTTTTTTCGGTAAAACCATTATTTTCGTAGAAAGCAGCAAAGCTTTTGTCAATCAGTCCGCTTGGGAGTCAACGTTGGGAATTTCTAAATAAGCTTGAGAATTTCAATTTATTAAAATTTATTCAATTTATTTCAATCAATTTAAAATAGAAAATGAAGTTCTTAAGCAATTGTTTAATTTGATTATATTTTTTAAACAATTTGTTTTCAAAATTAAACCAACTAAAGCTAATAATTCGTCCTTCGGGCGTTGGAAACTTATAGTTAATTAATTCTAATCAATAAATTTAAGTTAATAAGCTTGCCGAAAATTTTAACAATTATTTTAAACTGTGGCGCCACTTCTCAGTCTGTTTGGGAGACATAAATACGCCATCTATGGTTTTTTTTTGTAAGATTAGATTGTGACGTCACTTTGAGTGCCAGCACATACAATATTATGACTCAAAAGAACGAACGAGCAAACCAACTGAATAACAAACTGAGCTGTATGGCCTACATTTGAGGAATTAGTTAATGTTAGCAAAAGAATTAAATAAATTGCACGATTGTTTATGATCTGATATTATAATAGTTAAGATGATGGAATTGTGGTTCATGCTCAAAAAGTTCCACGAAACACCACTAGTTCAAATTGGAACTGCTGGCGTTATCGGACTGTTAGGCTCTCTCTTTCTCTCTGGCTGTTAGTCTTATTGGACAGCTGAGTGCGAACGGGTGGTACGAGCGCAGCGCAAAAGCATTTTGCCAAATTTTATTACTATAAATATTAAAAAAAAATATTAATTAAATTAATGAAAATAAATTCTACAAGATAAAGAAAAAATCTTTAAATTCTACAATTAATTAATAAATCTAATTGGAACTCTATACAATTGAGTTACATTGCGTATGCGTGTGAGTGTGTGTGTGTGTGTGCGTGCGTACGTGTTTCTGTTTGGACCAGAATAAAACAGCGGCAAACCTATTGAGAAGCAAATACAAAAAAAATAAAATGAAAAGCGATGCAAAAACAAAAGAATACGAAAAGGCAACAGTAACAATAAGAACAACAACAACAGAGTTCGTGTGTGTGTGTGTGTATATCAGTTGCGGCTAAAATTTGGCAGCAAACGACAAAATATCTAGAAAATCAAAATATTTAAAAGCTTTGCGAAAATAAAATACAATTTGCACAAAAACATGTTGTGTATATAAGATTAAATACATATGTACAGATTTATGTTCATATATATTTATGTAGTCAAAATTGTCGAAATGCGGCAATCAAACCAAACGGAATAAAACAACTTTTTATAGATGTACATATGTACATATGTTTAGGCATATACCATAATAAACACATACTTAAATATGTGTTCAATTCACACAGCAGTAAATATTTGTTGTTGTTGACACTGGCTTAAAATTCAGATCTTGGCCAAGTCGATCTAAAAGCTAGCCTACAAACGTGGCGGTCAAAACAAACATATGAACAGACAGTTAGTCAAAAAAGTCTATTGACAAATCAAAAGTTTACACATTTTCAATTGCCAAAAATTTATAAATAAATATTGTAGAATTTTATTTTGTTTCCTACTTTACGAGGTAAAAAAGAATAGTTGTTGCTTAAATTTATACAATTTTCAAAGTAAATGAAAATAATTAAAATAAATAAGTAAGTTTCGATTTTGTCAAAACATTTACTTGACTTACTGTTCACATATATGTACATATGTTCATGTGAGTGTGTTGGTATGGTGTATGTGTTTATGTGGATTTCAACAAACAACCAAATTTGAATGTTTATCATTTGAATGTTTATTAATGGTCAAAAAAAGTATTGAAATTAGACTTTTTATGAATGCTTTCGGTTGCTACTGATGCTTGAACTTTCGAAGGTGTAAAATTAGGCAATCCTGGTGGCCTATTTGCTTAGGTTGGAATTATATTTAAAAAATCTCCGAAAATATGTAACGACCGTTACTTTGGAAACACCCAGCAACAACAAATTAAATGCGATAAAACATTTCAATATTTTTGTTAATAAGCAATACTAAACGACGTTATTTTTATATAATACGAAAATAAGCGACAACGTTTTAATTCGCTTTTAACTTTAAGCGGAGACAATATTTAAAAGTTTACAAGTTTCGTGTTTTTTTTTTATCAAGTGTAAAAAAATTGTTTGTAAATTTTTTTGAGTGGCCTTCGACGAATTAATTGCTACCCAAAAAGTGTGAGTTTATTGTTTTTCGCAATTTTTAAATATATCTTTTTGCTCAAGTAAAGAGTACAGTGAAAGCACGACAAGTTAAATTATTTATAGTATCTCAAGTAAACCTTAGTAGTACATACTGTAGTATTTATTTGCAATATTTTGATGCAAAAATCTGTTTAAAACGAATCCTTTATAAATTGATTACGACAATAGATTTTTTTGGTAAAACCTTCAGTTAACTATATTTTACTTAAATATGGTTGTTCGCTTTGAGTTGCTTCACTGTACTTGTCTTACTTCCAACTCTACTGCCCACCCAATGCTTGGTTTTATTTTTGCTATGGCTCCAAAAAATGTTTGACATACATTCACGTGCAAAACACATCAACAAACATCAACACACATACAATATGTAAATACGCACACATACACAACATTTATTATTGCTTTACTGTCACTAACCCATTCCGGAAGCATACACATAAATAAATTTTATATGTATGCATATCCAAAAAGTGAAAAACTTAAGCAAAGCCTTAATAAAATTATTAATAAATATAATCTGAAATTACTCTATTTATATTTTAATCAAAAATGTGCTATATTTTATATTCTACACGGCGCAAAATCTAAAAAAAAAAAAAAAAACAAACTCCATAAACAAAATCTACGTCTTCATTTACAACAATGCAACGCATATTCTGCAAACAACAACGACAACAATCAACAACAAATACAAAACACTCATAAATGACGTCGCCTCTGGATGAAATGGAATGGTGAGTAAACTCATAAATTAGGCGTAGAAGCGTAGAAAAGCAACCCTCTAGAGGATGACATGGGTTGGGCACTTGGGTGTGTTTCTATTTTGAATACCCTGGATGCCTAGAAAACTAGGTTAGAGGCAAGTAAGAAATGCATTATAGATAGGCAAAGGACATTAGGGAAATGATGTTTCTGTTGATCAATGCTAAAAAATAAAAACCATTATCGTTACAGGGCATCTGCTAGTCGAGCAATGCTTCGCTATTACCATTCCCAAGCTATTTGCAACACGCGATTGATAAATAAGTGCGTGTGTTGTCACAGAAAAAAAATTTGAATTGGCATAGGGTATATGATAGTCGGAAATACAGGTTTGACGACGGTATTTAACAAACAAGTCTTGAAAAGCGTTTTTTGTTAACAGTACAGGGTACATGCCAGTCGAGTAGCTTTCTTATATTTATATTTTTTAATTATTTATATAAGCATTAGGGTGCGTCGAATTTTTCGAAAAAAAATTGGTAACCCTTATTCGTAATCTACGGTCAATTTACCAAGGAACCTTAGTTCTAAAATCGATTCGTAGCTCCCGCATTTTGAGTTGAATAATTTTATGTAGCTAAATTATGTAACAATTTGTTTATGTGTTTGAAAGTTCTGATTCTTACAAAAGCTTTTAGACCAATCTTATCAGGATCGGACTTAAAAATACTAAAAATATGCAAATAATACCTGCAAAATATTTAAAATTTTTATTATTTAACTTAAAAAGCGGGGACTTGGAAATTTTTAACTATGGTTTCTTAGTGAAAACCTTTTAGAATTGACCGTAGATTACGAATTTGGGTTACCATTTTTACATTTTTTCTGACCCATACAAATCGATGCACCCTAATAAACATAGACACACCATATTCCCACTTCTGAACATTGCTATTTATGGTGCTGAGTATCTAATAGTCGAGCAGTCTTTTAGTTTTCCGCATTGCCATGTTTTTGAACTACCCCTAGACTCCCTAGACAAGTGCGTATGTTGTCACATTAGACGACTGCAGGAGCACCCTCTTCCCTTACCGCTTTCTCAGCACGCCTGACATTCAGTTAACAGCAGTTTTCTCGTTGACAAAGCGCCACGTGGAAAGCTCGCTCCAGCTCACACAGCGGGTGTAAGCGTCAGCAAGACTCCATCAACTCTCTCTCTCTCGCCCTCTCTCTCTCACTCCCTTAAAATGGAAAATCACACCCCCCAAAACATAAAACTAGCGAAAAGTGTGTCACGGCATCGAAAGAAGACACTCGAAGAGTTTTAAGAGGGGGAAGTGGAATAAATGGCGAGCAGTTAAAAGCAGAAGTTACCAAATGGTAAATATGCCTACCCTTACCCTGAATGCCAACCCCCAAAGGCAGCTTTTTGCTGAGTAAAGCTCACTCTCACAGTATTTTTCTCTCTCTCTCTCTCTTTTTGTCGCCGCCTCTAACAAAGATACATGTATTGAATTATACAAAATTTAAGGTTTTTGATTGAACTAATGTTTGATTAATGCTATCGTTACTCAGCTTTAATTTATTCAAAGTGTCCGACTTGATTCGAGGTTGCCCTGACAACCCAACAACGCGCCGGTCAAAACATTTAAGCAGAGTTCAAATACCTTAGCTATTAGCTCAAAATATTGCCAGATAAATATTGGACAGCACAACAAATAAACTGTGCAACACACCTAAAATACTAAAGGAGAGTCTGTTAGGGGTGTAGAATGGGCACGAGGGCTTGTCTTTGGGGGTTTACCTTGTGCCGAAAAATAAAATCAATATGTAAACAAATTTCGAAGCCGAAATCAAAGCCAAGTCTGTGTTGAGGAATGTTGATGTGTATGGGAGCCAACCCTTAACCCTTAACCCCAATTAAATAAAACCCAACCTCAGCTGTAATATTACGAATAATTTACATCAGTTAATAGGTCTTTGTTTCTCTCTCTTTCCCTGATAATAAGTAATACAAATCGATTGAATTGACTGTCTTATTTGTTGACTGTCTGTGTTGACACTGCTATTGTAATAATCGATAACACTAGCTTACAAAGTCGAGTCCAAAATTGAAATATTTTCAAGAAATTTATATATTTCATTTAGTAGTTAACTTTAAAACGTATTTTATAGTTTTATTTCAAATTAAAAAAAAAAAAACGAGCAACTTATTTTTTTACTATGAGTTTTTTTTTAATCTTTTGAAGATATAACATAAGATGTACACGTCAAAGCTTTGTGCGATATATTTAAAATTCTGCTTGTAAATCGATATTTATAATTTAAAGTCTGTGGAAAATTCAAAATAACTTGCAAGGACAGTAAAATGTCGTTTTTTATTAGCTTGGTAATATTATTGCATAGTAAATACAGATAAGATATTATCAAGTACACTTTGATATCTTTGAAAATATTGTAACATTAGTAGAAGAACTTATAGTTATAGCTTCAAGTAAACTTTAAGTATTATTGAATATATACAATTTTTTTTTTTTTAATAAATAAGCTTTTCACCAAATGTTGTGTAGACATTAAAGTAGACTTTAATTACCTTGTATTAACTTTTATCACCTTCATAACCATTTCAATCATATTCAAGCAAAACCAGCTTTTCTGAAAAAAGCATAAAAATGGAAATTTAGAGATATCTAGAAAACTGTTCGGGTTTGCATTTCACTTGAGAAACAACTGTCGAGGTCAGTTTAGCTGTTAGTCAGTGTAATTGGCCTGGCAGAGTTCTGGGTCTGGGAGACAACAAGCAAAACTTGTTTCAGTTGGCGTGCAAAGTCGAAAGGTCCGAACAATGAAAGTTATGTGTAAATCTGCAGCTGAACTTTGATCACAACACAGCACAACTTTGAGCTTGCTTACGAAAAATACCCAACATTGTGTAAAGTTTGACAGATGGAAAGTCGCACAGCTTAAATATATAATCTGACAGGGTCAACATCATAAGATTTTTATCACTTTATTTAATATTTTGACTCGCAACATTTTAAATTGCATTAAAGGGCGACCACTGTGCGTATGCGTAATTCATAGTCATTAGCTGTTTGTCCGTATTGCGCATACGCCACGTACTCCCCACTTATTTCCATTTCCGGTTAAAGCGATGCGACGCTGCCTAATGATGATGATGAGAGTATCAAAATATGCAGAGTTATCACATCAAGTACAGTGATCACTCGCACACAAGTGAAAATTCGTCAAAGTGAATTCATTTTCCTAAAGAAATAAAGTTAAATTTAGAGAAGATGAAAATTGCCAGAATAAATAAATGACATTTTTAAAATAAACTGCAAATTAGGTTTTAAAAACAAAAAATCTTCTATGTTATACCAGCTCATAATTAATACGTTTTTTAACTATTAATAGATATTTAAGCTAAAAGAAATTAAACTACAATTATTTATTACACACTAACGAGAGACTACTGTAGAAACGACCTCGATTTCGATTCGATACAAAAGTTAAAGGTCAACTGTGAGGAAAAACAAACTTTGCATGACGCTAATTATGGACATTTAAAAAAATCTAAATTGAACTGAAGATTGTTATTAATTTAATGCCTTTGATAAGTGAATAGAATGCGAATATGTCGATTAGAACTGAGACTTACAGCGTATTTTTAATATTAAGTGAGAGAGGGAGAGAAAGAGAGAGAGAATGGAAAGCCTTATCAGTTTTCCTATGGTAATACTACTATTATTATTGAAATGATATCATCAGGTGTCGTATTGCACTGAAACGTGTCTGTCTATCAATTGACACAATTTATTGACCCATTAACCGGAGGGCAGGTCATTAACAGGCTTATCAGTTAAAAAGCCCACTTCGTTGAGGATCTGTAAAACGACTTTCACTGATAAGATAACCAACTCACTCCGTCGCTCGCTTTTAATGAATGAATCAGCTGTTGATAAGTATTCAGCAGCAATTGTTATTACTTTTATCATGTTCGCTTAAGTGTCCAAAATATTTGAAACTCAATTAAACAAATTGTTGATATTTTTATTATTAGCTAAGTACTTTTATATTAACCCTCATTGAAAGGGTTTTTGCGGTTTTAGGTTTTAGCTATCGCATTACTCAACTTCTATACATAGAAAGCACAGTAATTTTCAATATGAATGTGCATCTGAATTTAATGAGTTATTCAAACGCTGCAAAAAGTTGCATTTTTATCGCATTCCCTTACAGATGGGTATAATGCATTGCAGAGTAAAATTTAGAAACATTTAATTTCTTTTAACACATGTTTGCTCATATGTTTAAAAATATATTTTTATTTATTTTATCTTATTTATTGTAATTGAAATAAAATGATATGAAAATAAAAAAAATGTTTTAAAATATGAAATAAAAGTTTCAAACTTTACAGTCTGTTATACATTTTTCTGATTTATTTTAGAAACATCTGACCTAAGCTCAAAAAATATAAATATTTTAATATAAGCAGACGACAGCAAAAATAACTCATTTCGAGCTACTATAGTAAGTAGTTATTGATAAGTGAGGGTATTCAGACGCCAGTATTATGAAGACTGTCTTATTTGCATTCACTTGTTGTTCTTTCCATATGTGAGAACTTAGAGAATGTGCCGTCGAATGAAGTCAGTGTTATTATTTAAATAAAGTGGCGTAATGAAAAAGTAATGACGTAATGAATCTGTGTATCTTTGTATCTTTGTGGCAGCGCATTGAACCCGCAGCTTATGACCTTTTCTAACGGTTCGGCTTGCAATTAAAACGGAATTTTTCTCAAGTCACGCCCCGTTGCAGTCACTGTGGCTTAAGAAGAAACCCATTGAAGGTCTAGTTGTTGAAGAGTGGAGTAAATTATAATCACAGTAATTGATAAGGGGCTATGTAGATCTAAAACAGACTTTATTTTTTGTTAATGAGGAAAGAATTGGGAAGAATTGGTCCCATTGTAGCGCCGGTATTTTGAATTTGGCAATTAACAACCAAGAACAATGAAAAACACTCGTTCTTTATTAACATTTGTAAAGATTTATTGGGGCGTGGCAGACGCCCACTTTTGGCAGCGACCCAGAGGTAAGAGGAAAAGACAAAAAGCACACGGTATTTTCATCAGTTGCCTTTTGTTCTATGCTTAAAAATATACATGAATACTTGTTGCTCTCGTAATAGCGCCTTCTTCGCACCTCTTCTTCCCCCTTTACAATGGGGTCAATAGACGCGACAGCAACAAATCAGGGGAAATTTACGAGACAAGGGAAACGGAGAAACGGGCAAGAAGGCGGTGCCAGCTGAGAGCCAATTTAAGCCAAGTCAAAGTCAACGGCGCAGTAAGAATGCCACAAGTACCAATCACACAGATATAAATATATATATACTATATATGCATAATATATACTTTATATGTAACGTGTTTTACAGTCGTAGGGCCATTTCTGGATCTGATTGTAATCCTAGTTAATTTTTAATCGAAAGATATTTCTAAGCAAACATGGAAAAATATTAGGCTTTTTTTCAATTAACTTGAAAAATTTTAATTTTGTATCAGTAAAGAAAAATTTATGTTTAAAGTAGCTTTCAATTTTTGAAATATTAAAATTTAAAAAGCATTTCTGCTGAAACTTATATTTAAATCGATGATTTTGAATTTAGATATTCAACTATTGTTTTCAATTTATTTTGTTAAAAAATTGGAATCGCTTTCTACACTGCCCGTCAAAAAATCTGCTATATATCTGCCTTTTTAAAAATACTGCTATGACATTAAAATTGCTTTAATTAGCATTCGTGGACTGTAATTATTATAAGTTTTATTTTAAAAGTTACAATATAATTAGTTATTTTTTATTTTCATTTTATTTACCAACAATATATAAATTATTTATTATATCAAAAAATTGTCTTTATTTTCTAACAATGAAATAGAACTCATAAAATAACGATTATTCGTTAAGTGTAATTTATTTTGCTAAAAAAATAATACTTTATTTTTATTATATCAAACATAAAACTTCAATTGTTATTTAGATTTTTTATTTATTTATAAAATAATAAATTTATATTATATGAGTTATATTTTTTTGCTCAAAAACAGTGAATATCATTAAAATAATCTATTTGTTGTGGGTAAGCTTAAATTCATAGTGAAATTACATAGATTTAAGAAAAATATAGGTATATTTCACGCTCTATTAAATTTACTATAGGTGAATGCGGATTTCATTTAAGAAAATAAAATACTACATTCGTTTATAAGTATGGAACTATGAATCTGCATAGTTTCATTGTTATTGATATTGTTTTGGCTGACAGCCTCCAAGCGAAACAAATGGCCAATAGTTATAGCCAATAACTGTAGCCTTGTTCATATCGAAAGAAACGTTTGCCAAATTTTAAAGAAATTCAATTTGAAGAAACTCGAGAGAAACATACAAATTGTTTAAATATTAACTGCACCAAGTGCCAACTACATGCAGAGGGAAATAGCAGCTGAAAAACCAAATGCAACCACTCAGTGTCTGAAATGTGGGAAATGTTTTGCTACCCTGTAACAGAAGGAAGCTAAATAAAGGGTATAACGAGCAGTCATAGTTAACAAACACAACTACTTCCAGAGAGCAGTCTGTTTAAAGAGAATTAATGTTTGTTTTAATCGGTAAAAATAATAGAAAATATCGCTTTGGATTCCAAATTCGATTCATTGTATTTGCATTGTTTTGGCATTAGATGTCTTACGTCATTTCTTTTTGTGTGTGTCTACCGAACAGATTGTATTTATTTATTTACAGTGGGAGAGCTTCCTTGTCTTAAATACCCTATATATTTATCAGAGAGTATTATAGTTTTGTCCAAAAGTTGGTACTGAAGAAGGTGGTCTTAAATAAATTTAAATTAATAATAGTTCAGGATTGTTCCCTTATGAAATTCAGTGTTTAAATATATTTGGTTGTTTTAAAATATACATACATACTTTAATCCAAATTTTGAATAATTTGACTCAAATATCCCAATATCATTTACAATGTTATTTAAATAAGCTGAAAACTATATTCCAAAGCGTGATCATAACAAAACATGTATGTTAGAAGCTTTCTAGGGTATTTGTATGTCTCCAAGTCTCTATTAAGTGAGCTCATTCTTGTTTTTTGTTTTTTTTTTGGCATGTTCTGTCTTTTATTTTCGAACACGTCGCGACCCCAAAAACAATGACGTCAATACTTAGTTCGTCCGCCTTTAGTTCCCTTCCAAAACTTTACACAGTCTCCCTCTCTTTCTCTCTCTCTCCCTTTCTCTATCTGTTTTTCTTCTCTCGCTCTCTAGTCAGAGTATGAATAGAACATATTAAGATACACAATGTGTTGCAAGCTCTGTGCGTCGGCGCATAAATGTTGAATTCTCTGTTCTTTGGTGTTTCTGCCTTTCATATACAGATACAATATTATCTGAGAACGTTTCTCATATGAGATACACACGTTATGAACCTGCGAATTGTGTTCAGTTTCATTTCGGTTTGGTTTTTCAACGTTACAATTTTCCTTTGAGTTCTTCTTCTTATTCTTATTTTGCCGTATTTTTCTTTATAAAAAAAAATAAAAAAATTAATAATTTAACAAATATAATTACATTTAATTATTAATTTGTAAACGATCTTTGAAATAATTGCTGTGTATGTTTTGTGCACAATTCTGTTTAGTAAGTGCAAAGAATTTTCATATTTTCTAAACGAAATTAATTTTTTCAAGTGCTATAAATAGATCTGGGGGGCTTTTCATGGCTACCCAAAGAGATCTCAGACATCTCCGAGATCCCAGAGCCAGTGGCAGACTGTAAAGATGTTGTTTTTGTGAAAATATATATATGAATACATACCAGATACAAGCTGATTACTATATGGGACAACTGTTTCGATTCCCAATTCGATTTCGATAATCTCATTTTCCTAATACGTGTCTCTATGTATTCTTTTAGGTTTAACGATGTTTATGATGTTGTCGCTCGCTGGAACAATGTCATGGACAATTGAATAATGGATCTAGCAGATCAAATCGATGACTATATCTGTTCGTTCGAGGGACTTGGTGACTTAACAATGGACTCTTTAGCCATGTTCATATTCTTGTGGGCCGTTTTGGCCCTCTTCTCCGTTTGGCTGTGCAAGCTGCTTTATCATAAGTATCTCAATAAGGGCGCCAATGCATCTGTCAGCGCCAGCAACAGTCGCCAGGGCAGCGTTGCACCTGTCGGTGGTGCCTTAGCTAGCGGTGGTGCAAAGACCGAGAAACGTCTCTCGGAGCCACGCGAATTGTTGGCCACCAAAAGCAAAGTCGATGATTTATCCAAACCTCTAACGAGCGGTGGTTCAGCGGGACGTGGACGTTCCAGTGCCTCGCCCATGGGCGGTGGTAGCGGTGGTGCTGGCGGTGCTGCCGGTGCTCGACGTCGTATGGTGCGACAAAGCTCCACGGGACCAGAGAATCGCAAGAAACGATATGTACCACCGCCTTCAAACGTGGTCGGACCCGAAACGGTAAGTCAGAGAATCTTTTCTTATTTTTTAAGATCCTGCACTGCATAAAAAGACCAAATTCTAAATTTAAGAACACTCATCTTAAATATTTTGTTCTATAAATAAGACCATTTTAAGACCAAAATGCTCATATTAGGAATATTAATGCAACAAATCTCAACTCATAATATAAGAATAAGAATCTTAAATTGTCAGGAAAGTATAATATAATAATATAAATATATCATAATTTATTTGAAGCCAAAAATTGTCATTTTCGCCGTTTCAGTTGAAAATAAGCGCGGGTTCGAATCCCCAATCTTCCCAATGAAAAACATAGTGAAGGAAAACATTTATACAATTTTCAAGCTAATTCTAATGTTAATATATCAAAGGAAAAAAACTTAAAAATTTGACAATATTTCAAAAAAATATTATTTTTGGACTTGAATTTATAAAACATTTCTTCTTATAAAAAGATCTTGGTCTTATTTGAAATGTTCTCAACAAAAATACGTGTTTTTCAACCTAAAATATTCTATGTTCTCGTCTAATTTTAGACCATATTTGCACATTTGAATTTATTATTCTCAATAAACTAACTTAATCGCATCAAGATCCAAAAAGTAATGACTGTTTTAAGATCGTCTGATTGTATGCAGTAAATTGGATACCATATTTTAATATTGTAACGGGTCTTGTATTTTTGGCTTAACATTTTTAAGTCTGATCTTTTTTTTTCCTTTATGGTTTTCAGAGCTCCGTCACCTGGACAAGTCAGGTATTCCGTTGGCTGTACAGCGATCTAGTTATTGTCAACGAACTTCTAATGTCCTGGGTGATTGCCATCAATGATACCCTACGAAAGTCCGTGGAAGAGGTAAGTTCATGGCATGACATCAGCTATAAGACTTGACATCATCAACATCAACATCAACACGCCCCATTGATTGTCACCTAGTTGTGATGTCATTTGGTACTTTATCTCGTCCATTGAACTCTGTTCTCTTTGTCACTCTGAACTTGAATTCATCGTCATTCCCCCATCCTCAATGCTACCTTCTCTATTTCATGAGCTTGCGTATCTGCTCAGCCGTAACCGGCATGAAAAAAAACGCGTTTTGAGCGCAACTTTTTTATCGCCTTTTATACGTTGAGTCCGCTCCCCGAACGTAGGCCAAGGTCAGCATTTTGTTTATGACTAAACTCGAATGCGGTTAGTCATTATCGCAGGTTCTCGTCATTCCGGATTGTTCACATATTTATATGAACTATTTCAATATAATTATCGCTTACGTAATGTCCCCAAAAAACACAAGAAAGCATTTCCAAAACGCTGGTTTTAAACTGGTTTTGTTCTCAAATTATTTCTAAAGTATTTAGCGCAGTTAAAACGGTTTTACTATAGTCAAGTTTAAAGTTTGATAAAGTAAAAAGTCATGTTAATTTATTCTAAAGAATTCTTGTTAATCAAGTTTATTTTACTTCCGCCTTGTTTGACCTGTTTTATTTTTGATTCATTTCTTATTTTTGGTATTTATATAAGCTTTTTATTCATATGTTTGAACAATTTCATCAGATTTTAATAATAAACTCAATTGTTTTACTAGAATATTTTTATTGTAACTCAATTGTTCTCTGATTTTAAAACAAAATTTTGAATAGAAAATTTACTTTTTTGTACATGTTGTTTAATTTGAGATGTATCGGTTTTATTCTTAGTATCTATGAAACTCAATCGTGATTGAAATTCTGTACACTTAAAAATGGAAAGGAATATTATAAAATATATATTTATATTGTATTAATATATTTATATTTAGTTTGTTTAAACTCTATTATTGTGTTGATAGTTCCGAAGACCTTACCACATTAAAAGTCTTCCAGTCTAGCATATTCTCAAATTGTCATTGTAACTTTATATTAAAGGGAACGGATAAGGAATTAAAAAATATCTTCTAAATTCATGTATTCATTGAATATTTAACCTCCTATACTGTTACGATAGTAAGAGCGATAGTACGTCAGCTAAAGAAGAGATTGTCTTGTAGTCTAACTCTTCATGAAAATAGTAACTAACAATAATTATAAAATAATGACATTAAAAGAGTTTAGGTACAATAAAATATAAATTGTAGTTAATGTAACGATAGTTTCATCGAAAGTTCTAGTCTAGGGTATCTCTAACCTTATATTCTCCAATTGCAGCATGGTGTGGCGGTTGAAGTAGTCCGTGTACTGCCCGATAGTCCAGCTCCAGGACTGAACAACATCTTCTGTAACTGTGAGGAGCAGAATCCCGCTGAAATGGTAAAATGAACTTAATTTGTTAAAGGACCTTTAACTGAATGAGGTAATTGTTTTGATAATTACAGCTCATCACCTTTGACTGTGACGCGATGCCGGTGCTGCAGGTGAAGACCTTCAGACAAAAGTCGGGCAAGGTGGAGACATCGCATTATAAGGTCACCGTGTCGCGATTCCGTGCACGCATGTCCATACCCATGAACTACAATACGCTCAAGGGTGAGATGCGTGTCGATGGCTATCCAGACGTAAGATTTTCAAAGAGAAATGATATCAAGATATCACGGAACGTAATTAAAATGAAACTGATTCATTAACAGGTGCGCATTGCGATGAACTCGGTGGGAGCCATCAAGGCCATGGATCAGGATGAGCAACAACTGCAGACGGTTATTAGCGACATATTGACGACGGCCCTGCGTGATACCGTCTATCCGGTGGACTTCTCCATCTATTCCACCTGTCCACGTGCCGAAGTGGAGCCATTGGATCTACCTGTAATCTATCCCGTCCATTATGACTCGCTGGCGGTGAGCGTGTGGAGCAGTGAGAAGCTGTTTCTTCAGCCATTTTGTGTGTGGTTTTCCCCTCTTCTTTTTCTCTCTCCCTCTCTCTCTCTCTATTTGTCTGTTTATGTGTGTGTGTGTGTTTTTATTCAACATATACTCGACATGTTCGTCATCTTACTACACATCGGAGAACACTACTGTAAAGTGATGGTTCCCACTCTCTCTCTCTCTTTCTCTATCTCTTCCTCTTTAAACTATTCTACACACAAACAAAAAAAAAAACAACACTTCTCATTGTTCTGACGCTACACCAACAACTCTTGATCTCTCACTTGAAAACATTTAGATACATTTACTCGTATCGTCTTTATTGTGTATATCTTTTCATATATTATATGTTCTCAGTTATTTTGACTGTTCTGTTTATGAAATTCGCCTTTCCTCCTTTTTCACCAGGGCTGCAAACCTAATATAAACTACGAATTAAAAATAAGAAATCTATATTTTTAAAGTTTGTCCATGATTAGAGAAAAAAAAGGATCTGATATTAAACGGTCTCGAAGCTATTTAAATAATATAGAACGTTATATCTGTTCACATTGGTTGAAAATTGGTTTGCAGCTTTGCTTTCCATATCTCACTATATCTGCATGATTTTGTTTCCGTTTCAATCCCTTTCTCTCTCACTTTCTCTCGTTTTCTCTCGCGCATTGCAATGCCTAAGTAAAAGTTTTCTCTCTTTTTCAGGGCAATCAATACTTTCAATATTATTACAATTTTTAAATCTCCCCCCTCTCTCCGTTTTGCCCCCCTTAATGCACCTTGGCTCCATTTGAAACAATTAAAGGCGAATTTCATAAGTTGCAATTTCTACTCTTAAGTGTGTTCTCTTCTGAATCTTTTGAATTCTGTTAATTCCATTCACTTGTCACTCGCTCATTGCATGCTCGGAAAAATACACAGCACAACATGGAGCATCTGGGAGCGGGAATCTTGCGTGACTCTCAGCACATGGTATCCGGTCGTCGGCTGCTGGTGAAGATTGTCAAGGGCGAGGGACTGCGAGATGCCCACGATCCCTATGTGGTCATCGAGATGGACGAGCCGGCCCAAAAGAATCAAACGGGCACTCAACGCGGCAGCAAACCCTACTGGGATGAGCACTTCCTATTGTAGGTCTAACAAATCCCAAATTCTTACCAGACTTATTTGAATTTGCTTTCTTTTCTTTTTAGTGAACTCTCCCCACAGTCTGCCGAAATACTATTTGAAGTCTATGACCGTCCAGTGATTGCATCGGATCCACCCAAGTTCCTCGGTCTCGGCCTGGTTGGCATCGATGAGCTGGCCGTAGGTCCGGCCTCCACACAGCTGCTCCAGCTGCAGCCGCGTCCCTACGAGACACAGCCCGTGGCTGGCGCCATCACCGTGGACTTTGTGTTCATCGAAGGTGCTGAGATTCCCGCTGGCGCTCGTCCAAATCGCCTGAAGGAGGCACTGCGTCTCAGCACGCCCGCAATCAATGAGCACATACGCAACGGCGCCGATTTAGCCGATGCCGCGGTCCGTGCTCTTCAGGATGGAGCACTCTCCGGCACAAGTGGAGGACAGCCCAGCAAGAGCACACTGATCATTCACAGCGTGCAGCGGGTAAGTGTCATCTTTCATTTACTTACAATCTCCCATCCTCCATTGCCCTTTTCAAAAGTATTTATTTAATTTAGAATTCCTTGCAGAGAGTATTGTATTTATGTTACGAAAAGAATTATTCAAAAATCAGACCTGAAAAAAATGAATTTAAAAATCCTTTATATACAGGGGTGCCAAAGGTATGAAAATTCATTAAAAATCTTCCAACAAGAATTTTTGTTGGTTGGTCTTGGTTTCTTAACCGAAACAAGCATTTTTTTAGAACACCGAAATTAATAACCGATTAGTATCGATTTATGTATAACGGCTAGCTTCGGTTTAGTCAATCATTAACTAATGTAATAATCGTTTTTCAAACTAATTTCGATCTCAAATTTGAATATTGATCTTATTAAATCAATCTTTTTTGAATTCAAAGAAATCATATAACCAGTAACCGCTACGAAACCGATAAACAAAGATATTAAGTAACCGATAACCAAAATACAAACATAACCGAATCCCTAACTTAAATCGATATACGGTTAAGTTTGAATCTTGAAATGTTTTCAAGGGATATCTTAAATAGAGCAAGAACTTGTATTTTCAATTTCTAACATCAAATTTAAATATCTGCTTTGATTATTGATCGGAATTAAAAAAAACTTGTGATTTTAGAACTATATCATAAATAGAACTCTGCAAGGGTATTAAACCTTCGGCATGCCGAAGATACGCTTTATTCCTTGTTCTTCAACTCTTTTGTTTTTTTTTTATTCCACTTTCATTTTTGATCCCGTCCAGAACTCGAGCAATCCCAATGCATACAAGGTAATGATTCTGCCATCTTCCTGTCTCCAGTATTTAGTTGATTTCAGTTATATTTGAACACTAATCGTAAACCGCCAGTCATATGAATACATCAAAATATGTCGAGCTAATCTGAATTTGTTTCCCGTTCTGTTTATTGATCGTTTTGCCTAACAATGCGCTTCTCTAACCGCACCACAACACAACACAACAACAACACAACGCAACGTCACATCATCCGTCAGGTCGAGATGAATAAAGATGGTCGCATCGAGGTGATCGAAACTCCTACAGCACTCGATAAAGCCGTTGCCGAGGCCTTTGAACGTGCCGCCAACGAGGCAACGGCTAATGTCGAGTCCATCGATACATCGGATCAGGTAGATAGTGGCCTGGTCAATGAAACCGCCAACGAAACAGGTAACCCCAACGAGGAGAGCACTGCCGAGGTGAGTAAATTTTTTTAATTGAGTTTTGTTGATTTTTTGCAATGCATGGCATGCAGTTTCCAAAGGGGAAATCCCTTCTACTGTAGTGTTATCTACTTCCTATTCTCCATTTGTTATGATTCCATTGCGATTCAATTACTTGCAGTTTGGCCAGCCAAATGCCGCTTCATCCCCTAATGGAAGTAGCTATCACAACAATTATAGCCTTAATGGCAGCAGCAATCTCACCGGACAACCCAATGGCAGCGGCTCCGGTTACAATTCGAATAGCTTGTCCAGAAATGGTGCCACCTTACCATATCCCGGACAGCAGATGGGAGCGGGAGTTGGCGGGGGAATGGGAATGGGAATGGGACCGGAGCTGGATGATCGCGGTCGGAGCAAAAAACGTAATTTCTTTGGCACCCTCAAGAAGCGGCTAAGTCGCTCCAAGACACGTACCCTATCGGCCGATCAGCCCAATAATAATCATAAATCAGTCACAAATACAACAACAACAACCACAGGAATAACAAGAACAACCACCGGACCCCTCAATGGTGAATCTTCCCGTTCATTATCTGTCGATCGTGCTACTCTGTCTAAAAGCAATTCACTTGGTAATTACCCACAACAGATCACGTGTCTCGAGTCACATCACACACATTAACACCACACACACACCACACAACCACACCGCACAGCATTTAACTACATGTCCCTAAAATGCTTCAACATTTGTGAATTTTGTGATTATCTGTTTGAATTCATTACCATTTCCAAGACTTCACTTACTCTTTTATTACTTAAAAACACAATATATAGAGTAGCACTTTTCTATTATTAAATGGTTAAAATTAGAACGAATATATATTTTACAAATTATTTTCAATTAAAATGGTTTGAAGATTAAATATGATATTAAAATTATAAGAGTTTATTGTAGATCTTAATACACTTACTCTTTTATTACTTAAAAACACAATATATAGAGTAGTACTTCTCTATTGTTAAATGTTAAAATTAGAACGAACATATATTTTACAAATTATTTTCAATTAAAATGGGTTGAAGATTAAATATGCTATAAAAAGTATAAAAGTTTACTGTAAATCTTAATATTCCTTTTGTGCATTTTAATTATCTACCAATTTGGTTTTCTAGAACACCAGATCACCTAAACTATAAATTTCTGAGTTCAGGCTTTGAACTAAAAAATATTTTTTCAATAAAAAAATATGTATTTAATTCAATTAATTCTGCGCTTGCATGCTTTAGAATATTTTTTTATAGGTGCAAATGGTATTATCAAATTCGATTTTAAAAGCTTAAACTAAATTCTTTTTGGAAAAGTTTTGACTCTTTATTGTAAACTGTTTTGTTTTCATATTCAACAAAGTTTAGAATTAAGTTGTAATTCTGCTCATAAAAACGATTTTAATTCATAACAATTCATTTCATTTGCCATAATAATTCCAATTACATGTCTTTGAACAAACCCAATTTATGCATTAAATATATACATAGATACCATATTTATTTCCATTCAACTGTCTGTCATTTTCTTTAAATGTTGTGTATTTATCTTTATGCAGTTGTTTGTATTACTCTTTCTCCCATAACTCTCTCTCTCTCTCTCTATCTATCTACAAACTGAACGCTAACCAACAACACACTCAAATCTAATCTGTATGTATTTTTCCATTTACTCGTATATACCCAATTCTTTACGTATACGTAATATTTTTAATGCTTTTAAAACTGCACAATATTAATGATAAACACAATACACATAATACACAATTAAATATTATTTCAAATATTTTGCATATTTAATTTAATTCATTTTCAACAATTCTTGATTATTATTTTTCTGGAATTTTCTTTATTTTTCTTTCATTTACTTTCATATGTGCATTAAATAAAATTTGGGTGATTTTGTGGGTCTTCACACTGTTTGGCTATGGATATAACACATTTATATATATATATATATAACAACAACAACAACAAAAACAGGACCCCGCATGGGCATTGGCTCGTCCATGACCGACCACTCACGACGCTCTTCAATTTCAGAATCTTCGGCCATCTCAGGTTTCTCCTCGGCCAGCAACAAAACCTACGTACACGAGGCCTCCACTCTCGTGCTCGAGACAGTCGAGAATGGCGTTAAGCGGTACAGTACAGTAGTCCATCCATAAATGTAACTAGCTATTTATGTATCTATTGTTGCAGTCATTTTGTTGTGCCTCTGGCGATTGCACAAAGACCTCGCTGGCGACGCAAGGGAACCAAGTTGCACATCTACAACGATCACACCTTCATCGCCAAGCATTTGAGCGGGTAAGTTTCCCCTTGACCCCTATGCTTATTTAAATCGGTGTGAACACATCGAAAAACAGCTGACTAAAAATATATACGAATGTTGGTAATTCTAAAAACATTTGTATCAAAAACCCAATTTCGGAAAAATTTTTGTAAATGGGGTTCGATATGATATAGTCATCCAAATTCACCCAAATTTGGTCAGGGTGTTACACATGATAAAAGCTAGGAGTTTGGTTGAGATAGCTCTAAAACCAACAAAGTTTTTTATACTAAATAGTTTTCTCAATGTGTGAACTTTGACCCCATTGCTGTTTGAATTCCACAAAACGCCGTTTAATTGCACTATAAAATTGTCTCGGCTTTGTTGTGTGAAAGTTCAGCCTTCTAGGTCTTATGGTTAGGCTGCGCAATGATCAGTGAGTCAGTCATTCAGTCAGTGAGTAAGTCAACACAAAGAGTATTACATATATAGCAAACACAATTTAAATGAAAAATTACTATAAATTATAAAAAATATAAAACTAATGACTAAAATTATATATAATTTTAAAGAGTAATGTGTTAAACTGCGGATTGTCGATATACATATTGACTTTTTTGAAAAGGCGATACTTTACAATTTTAACTAAATACCACATTTGCCAATTGATGCGCTTAAAATATCATAAATAGTTTTAATTTGATCAATGTGGTTTTAAATTTTATTAACATCTCACATTGTTGTCAATCTAAAATATATTGTTTCACTTATAAAGGTAGTGTTTAAATCTTTTATCTCTTAAATCTGTAAATCAAATGTACAAAATATATATTTTTTGAATACTATATCGATATTTTGGGAAGTACCATTATTTACTTATATTACTAGTGCCTCACAAAATGCCATTTTTGACCTCATTTCAATATTGTGCAATTACAGCAGCGGCTTACAGTGCTCCATCTGCATGAAGTCCATACCAAGGCGACCGGGCAAGCAGGGCTATGAGTGCCGCGACTGTCAGTTGATCTGCCACAAGCAGTGTCACATAAGGGCGCCACAGGCGTGTCCCAATCCAACAGTACTCTCCATGGAACTGTAAGTACATACGAGCATACACAGTGCAGATCGTGTGGGATGTGCCTGTTAACAGTGCCGTCTTCGCAATTGTGCTTAGCTATTCGATTATTACGTATTTATTTAATTATTTCATGAATTAATTTGATTATCTTTGATTTGGTGGTCGGCTCTAATACTTACCTAACTAATTTATAAATTTATTTTATTTTTTCTCTTTTCACACACACACAAATAAAAATCCACACACATATTTATATACAAAATTCCCCTCCGAACTCCTACGCAATAATAGAACCTCATATCCGGTACTCACAGAGCGAGATTTGAACCTAGTTAACTGAAGCAATATTTATCTATTTATACTTAAAAATCCAATATAATACTATTCTATCTATTTATTATAAAGTCCGCTAAATGCAGTTTAATATATATTTTCATTTCTATCGAAAACTTTCTGTTTGTTCAGCTTTTCAACTTGCAATTGGCGTCAGAATCACAAAAGAATATGTTAAAAAAATTTGCTGGCATTTGGTATTTATTTGCGGTATTTTATTGATATGGCTTGGCATATACTAACTTGTACTCAATTTATTAACACACACACACACACCAATATACGCACATACATATGTATATGGATTGCTTATGCAAAACGTTATCATTTCAACAGATTTCTAACATAAAATTTTAATTTTTCTATTTCACAACAAACAAAACAATACAAAAAAATAAAATAAAACTCATACAAATATTACCATCTGTCACAAAAAATACTGAAATCATGGAAACAGGATGCCTAATGATCAGTAAAATTAAAGCGCACAAAATAAACTGCAAGTTAAATATAGGAGCAAATATCTAACATCGGATTAATTCAGCATTTTGTAATTTTGACGCCAAGAGTGCGAAGAGTGTTTTCAAAATATACATACATACATTACGTATACAAATACATATATGTATTTAATCAGGCAGTCGATAGGCAAAACTTCCCGTCCGGTTGCCACCTGAAGTTTGGGGCTTAAGAGTATTGTTTTTAACTTAGGATATTATGGGTAAGACTTTCTTTCCACCATTTGCATGGAGTTCCACTTTCGTTAAATGTCATCTTGTTATAAACCAAATTAACACGCAACTAGTTCAACTGTTTTAGCATGACAGCTAAATACACAATATATATTTTATATTTTCTGAATTTAAAACTATCACTCAAAATTGTAAACAACAAATTTAATTGGAGTCTTCTGCTTATTGTACCGCCTGAAAATCCGTTTTGTTTATTGTTCAATATTATTATTCGATAATCTTTCTGTATGAAATTACTTATAATATTATCCATTTCTCTTTTCACAGAACGAAACTAAACTCAGCTGCGGCGGATCGTAGCATTAGGAAATTGTAAAAAAAACCTACAATATAACTGGAGATAACGAATCGAAATAATAATTTTAAATAGTTTGCATTATTAACACTAAGAAAAATGTCGGAAAAATATGAAAAATGAAGAATTGAAACTCCCGAACTCAGACAAACCGAAATGCTTGCATACGTATTTACAGAATGTATGTTTATGAATCTACTTAATGATATCTATAATTATGTTATTTATTATATACACGAGTGCAATATTTTGATTTTGTCTTTAAACTAAATAGTTTTTACTGCAATGCATCAACAAACCGAACGTAATGGAATTTTGAATTTCTGTTTTTTTTACCATCACGAATAATAATTGTACAATAAAAAAACCTTTTTGAATAAAAATTACTGGTAAACTGAAAATAGAGTTTGACTATAGGAACGCTTAATCTGTCGCTGTTTGAGTCCTCCTTGATCGGCTGTTGTTGGGGGCTTGGCGAACCTCATTAAAATGTTAATTTTAATTTTGTCTAATTTCTAAATTTTTATTTACATCAAATTTATTAATTTTTATTATTAAAATTCATAAAAATTTAAAATAAATTCTTTAAATTTCGCACCAAACTGATGATGGGCAGCACTATTTTGAACATCTGTTAGCCAAGTGGCAACACTGTGTGAACAGCTATCGATATGACTACACAGAACTATCGATTATGTTTACCAGTCCCAAACGAGTCAACAGTGGTTGTTGTAACAGACGCTTAAAAGAAGCAAATTAACTCGTTTAATTTAAGCACACTGCTCTAAAAGCACTTCAATGAACTTGTTATGAACTTGCTTGTTACTCGGTGGGCCGCGCCGACTAGCTCATCGGAACTCCTAACGGGTGTGTGTCCATCCCTGGCGAGCAGTTCACACAACAACCGAATTTTGAAGATGAAACATATGTACCTGTAAATAAGTAAAGAAGAAATAAATTATAATGTTGATGAAAATTAAGAAAACTGAATTATACTTACCTTGAAATGAATATGATGTTCGGCTAAGTTTACTGTAAAGAGGGAGAGGGGAAGTCGAAGTCCAACGCAGGTTGAGATTTGGTCCGTAGGGGTGGCCAACATATGGGAGACGAGGTAGGGAGGGTATTTCAAATGGATCCTATTTCAACATCGAGATGGATTTAGAGTGTTTGCCTGTAATTTTGTAATTTTTACTTAAGTGTTGTATTTATTGTTGCTGTCGTTCCTTTTAGCGTTGTTGTTTACCTTTCTGTGGATAGTGATGGTAGTTGCATCTGCAGCTGTTTGCAGTTAGTGATGATTTATCAATTGTATAAACTGCAGGCCAGGGATGGACACACACCCGTGAGGAGTTCCGATGAGCTAGTCGGCGCGGCCCACCGAGTAACAAGGTTTATTTCCAGTCTTACATTAAGTTAACAGCTCCAATTGAGTACAAACAAAACTGGTGGTGGCTCTCTGTTAATTAGCAGCACCTCAAAATGTTACGTTCTGTCGCTGTATTTGTGATTTTTTTGTGTTCTCGCGCTGCACTCGTCGGTTGGTCGCGCGCGTCTGTGTGTGTGTTTGCTTGTGGTGCGTAAAAATTATTCATTAAAAATTGGAAAAATTCATCGAGTGAGCACGTGTGCTGCAAAAATAAAAAAGTGCATTGTCGCAGAGTGCTTCGCAGCAAACGCCAGCAACAAGCAAAAATTATTGCTGCTGCGTTGTAAGTTTGCCAAAGAAACGACAAAGACACGCCTCGACATGTTCAAAAATCATACGGCAGTAAGCTGAGAGAGAGAGAAAAAAAAACAGCCAGCCGCAGCAGCGTTGCCGTCGCAGTCGCCGTTGAATTGTTTTCGTGTTGTTGTCGCGCGTGTGTGCCAGTGTGTGTGTGTGTGCGTTTGTATATGTGTCTATGCTGTTTGCCAACGCCGCCGTGTCTGTCGCCTGTCCGTGTCGTGTCGGTGTGTGTGTTTGTGTGCGATATATTTCCAATTGGCATCTGTTGACGCTTGCATATAAAATAAATATTAAATCATAAAACGCCAACCAAATAATATTTATAAAACACAAAAAGCAAAAGAAAAAAAAATGAAATAAATAAATTAAGCGCAAATTTTTTGTCATCGCTGCTGCGGCTGACACTTGTTTTTCCACTTTTGCGACCGCGACCGCGACGCCGCTGTCGACGTCGACGCCACCACCTCTGCCTCTGTCACCGCTCTCGCTTTCTCTCGCACTGCAACGCCAACGCCAAAACGTCGTCACCGCTGTCGCGTTTATCATTATTCTTGGCCGTTGTTATTGTTGTTGCTGTTGTTGTTTTTGTTTGCCGTGTATGCTTTGATTTCGTTTAGATTCTTCTGTTCTATTCCGTTGTTACGAGTATTTTGTGATTATTGAGAGAGTGCAAAAAGATATTCATCGAGTGTTGTTGTTGCTCTTAATAATTTCAATGTGATTGTGTTTTTGTGTTTGTGTTTTTGTTTGGTTTTTGAGCTAATTTCAATTTGTATTCAATTTCCAGTTCTATAAATACGCAAATAGTTAACGTTACGCAACTCTACACACTTTTTACTCCACACACCACCTACCAATAAAGGCCAACTAAAGGCCTCAAAAACAAAATGCAATACCTTTTATCAAATTAACAATTATTGAAATTAACAAAAAAAATAAATCAAATATAACGGCCAAAATAAAACAGTGCACAATTTTAAATATCAACTGCCGAATCAGGCATAGGCACAACAACAATAATAAATAGAGATAGCGCGAGAGAGAGAGAGAGAAGACAACAGCTAGAAAGAACTACAATAAGAAGAAGAAAATCAACAACAACAACAACTGAAGGAGCAGCTAATTTCACGCTCCCAACTCTCCACTCTCGTCTCTCGTCTCACCTCTCTTCTCGCCTCGTCTCGTCTCGTCATGGCCGCCGCTCACAGTCACCACAACGCCAATTTGCTCAGCTCGGACATTTCGCGAAGGAATCCGCAGGATGAATACGAGCTCATACAGAAAATTGGCTCTGGCACATATGGCGATGTATATAAGGTGAGTTTCAAAGTTGCACAGATCATTCACTCTCATTCATTCACGAGCTCTATCACTCAACCACACCCACACACACAGGCCAATGCACACGCACACTTCCACAGACAGAGGAAGAGACAGAGACAGAGACTAAGCGCCACTTTGTAGAAAAGAATTCCTCTCTTCCAAAACACACACACACACGCACACAAAACAAGCAAATGAAAGCATGTTTGCAATTTAGAATTTATGTATGAATGTATGTGCATACACTGCTCCACTCACTCACTCACCCACTCATTCACTCCCTCTTCACTCCTCACTCCTCACTCCTCACTCCTCTTTTCAGCCCACTCAGGCATTGCCTTTTGTTTTGCTTTGCATTCCTGATGCATACTCTATTGCTACTGCTGCTGCTCATGGTGCATCTGCATCTGCATGAGTGCACGTGCAGCCGCTTTGCGTTCTAACCACCCTCCCCCCCTACTGCCCCACCTTCCCCTCGCTGCGTCCTTCACTTATTTGTACATCTGTTTGCTCCGCATGGCTCCTTGTAAATATGTGGATTCTAAATAAGTATGCGCCGTTTTTTTCAGTTTTTTTTCAGCTCCTTTTCTTCTATTCTTCCTTTTGTTTATTTTGGTGCACGTCGAGTGTTGCAACGTTGAAGCTGCACAAAATATGACAAAATACTCTCGCACTCACTGTCAGTGTGTAGAGTTGCCCTTGCACTTTAAAGAGCGTGCGTGAGGTGCTGTGGTGTGTGGTGGAGGGAGGGGGAGGGGAGAGTGGGCAGTGGGCAGTGGGCGTGGTCATAATGCATTTCTGATGTAAGGCGCACGTAATTCACGCAAAGAGCAATGCGCCTTAGAAATTGAATCTAGTTGTAGAAATTGTGAATTGAAAATGGTAGAAAGCTGTCATTTTTATTTCCCTCCCTCTTTTTATTCTCCCCCCAAAAATTCCCCTCTCTTTTGGCACAGTGAGAGACGCGCTCGCATTGATTATGCGGATTAATTTCAATCTCGAACGTGCGTATTTATGTTTACACATCTGCATTTCGTTGTGTACTCAAATGTGATGATACAAATACAGTAGACACTCAGTGGGACAAACAATTGTTAATGCTGTTTATATATGACAACAAGTATTTATTTATGTGGTCGTAAAAATAAAAGACCCTCGCATATTTGGAGGCGAAAATATTAGTAATAAAATGTAGGCATACACAGAAATGTGGTAAAGGAATATTTGGTTTATCCAAAGTTATATTTGACAAGGAAATATTGCCTGGAAATTTCACAAGGTATTGTTTATTAATTTAGTGTGGGTTGGAGCGTTCGTTCCAGTCAGAATGCTCTTATAATATATTTAAAATTATATGCAGTTCAACTTCCTTATTTTTTTAAAGTTTTTTAGAAGAAATTAAAAAAAATATTCATGTTTATATTGTGATGTTTTTACTTGAAGTTCAAGCTAAATACAACTTAAAATATCGGAAATTTAATTTAATTTTTATGTTTTTCTGTGTTATTTTCTACAAAAATGGTCAATTTATTGATGATTTTCCCGAAAAATTCGATTTTTAGAAGAACTTGCCAAATGTTGATTTAACAAAGTAAATTATATTATTAATTTATATTAAGATGCCAATATTTACTAAAATTTTAATATTTTATTATTATATATAAATTAATAAATTAAGTTTCCAAAAGAGCAAGATACTAAAAATACTTGAAATTTGATTAAAAACTTGGGTATTGGAAAGGGCACAGATATTTACATACATATATAGGGAAACATATGTCTGCCTGTATTGCATTTGTGTCTGTGGGTCTGTAAATCTGTTGTTGTGTTGCATGCGTCATGCGGCAAAGCCAACTGCGCATGAATCCCAATGGTCGTCCGAGTCTCAGTCTCAGTCTCAGTCCCAGTCCCGTTGCCAGTGTTGGCACATTTATTTATTTGCACATACGGAATTTGTTGTACTCATGCTGGAATTTATGATGCCACACACACAGACTAACACATGAATATTATACACCCGTAGTCTCCGACTGTCTCCTCTTTCTCTCTCTTTCCCCTCTTTTCTCACTCCTTTACTCAGTCTTCATTCTTTCTATGTTTACCAAGAGCTGAAACAGAGGAGAAAAAACTTTTTGGTTCTCTGTTTTGAGTTTCGAATGTTTATTTATTTATGATATTTGATATGTTATGTGGGGACTTCCAAAAAAAAAAGAACAATGTTTTAAAATTTAAAAAGAGTTATTTTTTGTTCGGCATTTTTAAATTGAAAAATTCATTTAGAAATTATTTTCAAAATCTTGAACCAAAAAATGTTATTCCTTTAGTTACGCAGCTTACACATTGTCCAATCAATTTTTGTTATCGTTAGTATCATTAGTATCATTAATCGTTTTTCTATAATTATATTTCTTCTAGAGATAAAATGTAATTTTTTGCATTTTTCTTAAAGTTTTTTTTTAAGGAGAAATCAATTGTGGATAAAACTCATAAAATATCATCATAAAATTACTTTACATTTTTACAATTCTGTATATTTTATATCTAAATGTCTTTACCAAAGTTTTCACTTTGAAATAAAAGAACGAAATTCGATAATTTGAACAATCAAAACACACGTCATCATTATCGATGTCTGCCTTTGTCCGTGTGTGTGTGTGTGTGTGCTTTGGTGTTGTTGTTGTTGTTAACTTTATGACTTGTCGTCGGTATCAATTTACAGCTATAAAAACAACAATAGTTAGAACAACAACAAGACTGACTAAAGTTCAAATATTTCAATTTTTTGTTGCTGCTGAATCAAATAAAGTACACACACACACACACAACCATATACACAGACATGTGTGTGTGTGCGTGTGTATATATTGTCATTAGTCGGACAAAAGGTTGAAATTAGTGCGAAGGCAACCAGAAAATTCTTCGAAGGAGCAAAATGAGACCAACAAGCAAACAAAACAAACGAAAGCAGACAAACAAACAACCAAACAACCAAACAGTGCAAATAAATTGCACAATACAGACAGAGTTACTTCCGCAGTAGAAGTTGTAATGGATGGAAGAGAAGGGAATAAACGTGGAATGGGGGAATAGGACTTACCGAAGGAGCAATTCATTATTGAGGCAAAATGAGAATGGCGCAAAACAAAGTCTACTTAAAGGCGCGAATGAGAGCGAAAGGAAGCTGAGGTAGAATTAGAAGTGGAAGTGGAAGTTGAAATAGAAATAGATGTAGGTATAGGAATAGTGGAAGAAAGTGCCAGTTACAGTTATGCAATGAAATATGGCACACATACACATACACAAACACACACAAATACACAGGATGATTGCCTTAGCCAGGCACTTGACTTCGCTATACCATTGTTGCCATTGTTGCTGTTGTTGTTGTTGTTGCTGTTGTTTGCCATTGTTGCTGTTGTTATTGTGCTACACATTTTTACAATCAACGTCGTCATTGTTGAGTTTTTGTTTTTGTTTTTCTTGTGCACGCAACACGCATGAAAACATGAAAAAATTGGTGCAAACCACTCGACAAAGAGGAATAAGTGAGTGTGTGAGTGGGTGGATGAATTGTGGGTGGTGGGTTGGTTGTTTGGGTCGAGAATATAGAGAAAATTACTATAGAAAAGAACGAAGAACGAAGTGAATTGAAGCAGTGCACAGTGGTCCGGCTTGTATGGGGAGAGCGGCCAAAAATACTTCTAGTTGAGGTAGGGACTTGAAACTTTGCACAAAATTCTTTTATATTTATCCTAAAATAATATGTAAAAATCAGCCAGATCGGGCAACTATATCATATAGCTGCCATATGAACAATCGGTCTGATATTCAGTTTTTATATGAAAAACTATTGTTTTTTATTTTGATGCAACAATACTTTTTAAATTTTCGTATATAACCTGGGAAACTTCAGTAAAAATCTGGATACTATAGGTTATAGCTGCCATAGGAACAATCAGTGTAAAACGAGTTTTCGCCGGGAAACTATTTCGCCTTAAAATAATAATGACAGAAATTATAAATGTAATTAACAAAAACGAACATAAAATAAATAAATTTTTTTAATTTATATGTTTACCCTTTAATATTTACATATATGTGTAGTTACAAACGGCAACAAACAACAACACACAGCAGAAGCACGTGCTTTTTTTCAAATAGAGGTTAGGTTACCTTTTTGTATTTTGCAAGCCGCACGGCACCTTACGGCACTTGAACTAAACTTTCTTATATTCTTAAAATGCTTAAGAATATTATATAAAAAGATTTGTGAATGCCAAAGAGTGCCATCACAACTAAAACTCTAACCAAACACAGAAAAGACAAACTAAGAACGTTTACAATTATGTACTAAATACAACAATGATTTACACAAAACACAACAAATATTACATATACTTTTTATTGTAAAAAGAAAGTTAATACCTTTCTTCAAAATATTAATCACTTCCATGGCACAAACACTTGTTTTAAATATGTTTAACAATTTTTTTACGGAGAGCTTCCCTTGCACGTTGCTTACGCTGCAATACACAATGAATATCATGCTGTCTCTTTCGATGCTATTCTTGAAGCGGACAGACAGAGCAAAACAAAAAGATGAATAAATTCAAATAGCTAGACCAATTATAAATAAGAATTGGTACATTTAAAGTCAAAATTTGGACTTTGGTTTTTTTATTTTTGGCCTACGGGCTGGACCACTGTGCAGTGCAGTGAAGTGGCCCAGAGAATGGAATAGAAAATGGTTGAAAGGGGGTGGGAGATCAGAAGGCGGGTCACGTAACAGTATGTGTGTGTGCGTATGTGTGTGTATGTTTGTTTAGATGCGTTTATTTTGCATAAATTACAGCAACATGTGCGCACATACACATTTATATCCATATGCAACGATTTTATGGCACTCTCTGTGAAAATAAAATAGTTAAAAATAGCTTAAATATCGGATTTTATACGTTCTTCAATATTACATTTATTTGGAACATATTTTCAATAATTATTATAACAACTATGCAAAATGCATTTTACTTTTATCTTTTATATGCAGTTCTATTCATATTTCATGAATATTTACTATCTATTTTATTTCTAATTAATATTTTTTTAATTTTATTGATTCGAATCTGAATGATTATTCAATTTTGTGGTAATTAATTAACAAAATTGAAGCCCTCTTTAAGATTTATATTCCTTACTTTTCGAATTTTATTAAAACTAAACAAAACAAAAATGTAGATTTACGATTTATCTTTTTCCACTTTGCCACGTTAATTTTTTTGATTAAATATAACTAGCTTCAGTTTACTTGAATTTATGTTTTTAATTAAATTCAGTTATCACCAGCCAAAATCCAATTTATTTCGCATTCAGATTTTATGTAGGGAAAAAAGTGTTCCTGTTCCTCGTTTTTGGCAAGAGTCGACCAACGGGACAGTTTTTTTTTTTTTTTTTACCAGTTTTGCATCTTTTTTGTGCTGTTGGCATCGAAACACAAACAAATCAGCAGCAATCATTCGCACTATGTAAACGTTACAACTTTGTCAGGCGACACAGGCACAAAGGAGAAAAGATCGAGTAGAGGAAAAGGGGTTAGCGGAAACAGCCAACAGACTGCGACTAGCAAAAAAAAATATGCGCCTTGAATGGTGCTACGTCTCAATAAGCAATAAAAAAAAAAAAAATTGTGAAATTGAATGGACAACGAACGGGACAAAAGCAAACACAGATTTTGAAAGGGTTGCTTACGATTTCCCGGTATTTCTTCCCTCTCCTTGACACAAGCGAAAACAAAAACAAACACATGACAAAGCGTTTTGGTTTGAAGAGATGACTAACTGCTGGGAGATATGCAAATGGGCGGCTGACACGCCCACTTTCTACCTCTCGTGATTTAAATTTTTAATAAATATTCTGGGAAATACGTCGCAGTTGTGTTAAAGTTCAGAAGAGCGACAACAACAGCAACAGCGACAGCAACAGCAATAATGGGAGAAGGAGTTCAACCCAATGACCTAATTCCGCATCGTCGCAATAATTTGCACATCTTCTTTGTTGGAAGGGTTGACGGCGGTTGGATGGGGTGTGTGGAGCGGTTAGTTAGGCTAGGTTTAGGGGTTGGCATTGGGGTTGGGATTGTGTGCTCGTTTTGTGGACGCTTCTTGGCTGTGACAACGGAAACAAAACAACACGCAACTTACAAATCGCAACATGCCACATGCTGCTGCAACTGACTTGTGATGGTTGGAAAACTTATCAAAGAACGGAAATGACTCCGGGGAATACGAGTATAAACGTAGCTCATCTGCAATCGTTTAGAACTGGCAACTTCAGTTGACCCTAACTAATCCACTCGCCAAATCAACTTAAACGAACCAAATTTAAATAAAATGCCCGGCTTTATCCTTTTTCAAATCCCCATACCATCTCCTTTTTACACGGCTTTCCCAGCAATATTATTGCTCCCAATCTTGTCTCGCCCGCAAAACCCAAATCCCAGTTGTGCAAATATTTGGGGGAATGTCCCCTTCTATTACACCCTTTTCTTTTTTCTACTTTTTCAACTTGTCGCCTCATCCCATTTGGCTTTAAACCATTTCAGGAGTATTACACATTTTGTGCCACGCCCTTTAGTCCCATCACCGACATCAGCAAATGTCCCTAAGTCGACTAATAAAAAAAAGGTAATCCAGGTCTTTTTTTTATTTTATTTATTTTTGCTTGTTGTGTTTAAAGTCCTGTATTTGGTGGAGCTGAAGGGGAGGCAAATACATCCTTTTTATGCCATTTATCTGTCTGTCGTCTACTAGGTGTGGGCGTTGCCAGAGCTTAAATTTATCTCACTGTGATATCATTTTGGACAGCTTTGCCACTTAGAAAGAGATTCTTCACAGCCTTCTCTCTGCATTGTATACTATAAAAAAAACGGTAAATAATAGAAAAAATACAGAAACCCAATGAAAAACCCCATTTTTTAGGCTTTTCCTCTCAAAAATAAGTAAAAAAAAAACCCTTTTTTTTATCAGTGTATGCTCTCTTCAGATCTTTCACTTTATGCCTTTTTTTTCGCTCTTCGCCTTGTCAAATTCATCATTGTAGTTTTTGCTGGCAATCCTACGAGGGCTGTCTCTGAAGTACATAGCTACAAATATTAGGAAATTGTAGATCATTTATATTATTTTCAGGATTGCCAATATATTAAATATCTTCAATTTTTTTTTACATATAGAGCAACTTATATTTATTATTTTAGTTGAATAAAAGCGGTTTAAGGGTTACCATTGATTACAATAAACTTTAAATATTTGTTGTTCTCTTCAACTGATAGAATTTTTTCAACAACTTATGTATTTTTTGCACAGCCCTCGTGAGAGGCTACAGCTGCCCACTGAGTCTTTCTTATTTCCCTTTTTAGTCATTTTTACTTATTTTTTTTTTTTTTTGAAACTATCTCGTTTCGACATTTCTTTGACTATTGAGTCAGACATTCATCTATTTTTGCTTTTATTCTTTATTTCTCCATCTTGAGCTTGAACTCTATTTTTTTCTTGTTTTCCACTTGGCGAGTCGAAGGTTACACAGTCGCCATTTAAATTGGCTATATGCCATAGCTGTAAGCATCCTTATTTGTTCATTCTCTCTCTCTCGCCCTCTCTCTGTCTCTTTTACTCTCGCTGGGTGGCCTGTCCTTGGGGCACCATCCAAAAGGAAGTATTTACAGTTGTTGTGCTCTTCAGTTATGCGGCTCTTCAGCTTGTTATTTGGCCAATTTTGGCATCATTTGCCGAGGGGACAGCTGAGTTGAGCTGCTGGGATCTGTCCTCATCCTCATCCTCTGCCTCAGACTCGTACGTTGATTCCTACATGACGTTGCCAAAAACTTTGCCCTTTGCTTTTGGGCCCAAGACAAGTATAAGTCAAGCCTTTTAGCTGCGTCCGTTTCTTGGGCGAAGCCGGAAAAGTTTGCCACGGATTACAGCGTCGTCGACTTGGGCCAAGAATTTGCCATATTAAAATCGTCGAATGGCAGAAACTTAGTCAGAAATATTGTGAACTTGCCCCCCCCCCCCATCCAAATATTTGTAACATGAAGTCACTCCTCAGTGAAGATGAGGAGGAGGAGGAGGAGGAGGGGAGAAGGGGAGGTAACGCCTTCATTTCGACAGGCAACGCTGCGCATGCGCAAAAGAAGAAGAAACTGAAGAATAAAACTATCAATGTCTCTTGTCTCGAGATAAGGTTCAGTGAACTCTCATTTTAATTGCACAGCTCTAAGGCAAAGTGACAATAGTTGTAGCTGCAGTTGTTGTTGTTGTTGTTGTTTTACATACAACCAGAGAGGATGTGGCACAGTGTGGAAAGGCAACTTGACCGCGACTTGTTGTCGTTGCAAAGTTGTGATGCCTCCGGCTAGTTGATTATAAACTTGTAAAATTATGCAAATAAAATGAGCTATTTACAACGGCTGCTGCCTGTTTTTCTCCCCCTTTCTTTCCCACTCTCTGTACAGGGTGCTGTTGCGGGTCGGAAGAGGTTTCATAATCGAGAGCAAAAAGTTTTCGTTTGTTGCTTTCCATAATTTCATTAGTCGTTGGGCTGCTGAGCCAAAAACTTTTCCAAATTGCAAACAAATTCGCATTAAAATATGTAATTCCAATTTTAAACCTCCCCCATCCATTGTGAACCGAGCAACTGATGAGAAATGTGAATTAAGTGTTGTTGTTTGTGTATTTTGGGGAAACCGGAAAAAAGTTTTGCCTAGTAAATTCATTTGAGGCAGCTGCAATTGCAAAATCGATTAAAAGCCTCCAAGCAAAAGCAACAGCAACAGAAAAAGCAGCTGCGCATAATTATAAATAAGAAAAATCACTCAAGAACAATTCACAAATTGAGAGAGCATTTACGAGCATTAAACTAACGACTCAATATTCTCAACGTCGTCCCACACAAGTTTAAGAACTTGAGAGAGAGAGTGATGGAATAAGAAATCCAAGATGCAGATAACAATAAAGCCCCAGTCACACTTTATAAACTTCTTGTTTGTCGGAATTGCCTGCATTCCTCATTTATTTAAATTTTAAAACTATAAACTTCCTCTTGTAACTTTATGACAACTTTTAACCTTTTGTGGTCTCCGTTTATGTAACTGTCAAAATATTAGCCAAAAATGATTTCTTTGTGGTGCAGCTAAAACCAAAAATGTGTTCATCTAAATTATATTACAAATGCTGTAGAAAACTGCATAAAATTGAGTACATTTTCACTCAATTAGAAAAAAAGAAACAGTTGAATATTTGCAAAGGAATATTAATGAAAGATTTCTAGCACTAATCGGGGTACTCACACCAGATGGCGCCACAAGTTACTCTAAAATCTAAAAGCTATTCTGAACGTGGCTTTTTAATGATACTTGTGAAAATAGTGATTAACCCTAAAAGCGATTTGCATAAACAGCCTGCGCATAATTAATCAGCATTTTCGCCCATTATGAGCGAAAAGTGGGTGGAGTCGACGCCTACTTTTCTAGATAAAGCCAAAGATTGCGACGCAAAAAAACTGACACTAAACTGACTTTAATTGAAGAAGACATGATGAAATTATGAAAATTATAAGGCCTGACAGCTAGGAGAGGGTGTAAGTCAAGGACAGTAGTGGGAGTGGGTTGCTTGGGCAGTGGGAAAAACAAAAACGTGATGGAAATGATTCAAAGAAGATGCTATCAAAGGGCCAAAAGAGAAATACCTTCAGAGAGAACAAAAGACAGTGAGAAGAAGACACAAAAATACAATCAAGGAAAATAATTGCGTTTGAAATAAACTTTGTGAACCCAGAGAAAGATAGAGAAAGACTCTAGAGGAAATATAGAGAGAGAGAGAGAGAAGAAAACTTTGCCAAAGAATTGAACTTGTTTGCTGAAGCAATTAGCTAATGGAGTTGCCACACATATAAAAACATATTCGAAATAAAGTAAAAGACAGCAAGACAACAAAAAGAGAGTAGTGACTTAAAAAGTGTAACTTTTTTTTAAGAGCAGCTACTAAAGCTTATTGAAAGCAATAAAATAAAAACATAAGTCAATTAAATTCGAATTTTTAATTTGAACTTTTTATAAAAATTAACTAAAAAAGTAATATTTGAAAAGCTATTTGTATGACAGTGAGTATTGTACTTATTTCTTGGGAAAATTGTCAATAACAGTGGTATAATCAATAAGAGCTAGAGAGCGAGTTAAAGATACACAGAGAAAGATAAATATACCGAAAAAACAACAACAACAAAATCCACACAGAACAGAGAGACAACAGGAAACAAGAAAGACCATAAAAATGTTAGTAATACCAAAAGTTAAATAGAGAAAATGAAAGCGAAAAGAAAAGTTACAGCACACACAATGAAAATGTGAAAAATATGATAAAAATGAAGTACGAGCAACGACAACAAAAACAAATGAAATTAAATGAATGAAATGAAGAAACGCCTCGAGACAAAAGTCAAATAAAAAGTCTTTAGCGACGCTTTTGTATTTGGCCCCAGCTAATAATTTATGTGCCATTGTCTCTCAGTTTTCCGCTTCTATATGTAGTATATATTGACACATACATATGGTTATGTATGTGTGTACATATGTAGACTGTTACGACTATGTATCTGTATACTTATAAGTTGTCCTCGCCTTCTTTGTTGTCCAAGTTCAATGTTTAGCAGGGAAATGCGCTTCATTAGACCGAAGCAGCATGTGTAGGCAATGGAGAGACTGGACAGGGGGATGGGGTTGGGGTAAGGCAGGGTGTTGTGAGGTTGGTCAGGTCAAACTAACTTTACAACTCTTCGACTCGTTTTATAATTTTATTTTTTTGTTTGTTGACAGCTGATGATAATGATGAGAATTTGCTCAGCTCCCATTTCTCGCTCCGCTTTTCACATTCCCTTTTTTTTTTTTTTTTGCTTTTTGAAAGGGGAGAGGGGAGGGGCTGGCGCATCGGGGCCTTGACCTTGACAAATGTGTGAACAGCAGAAACCACGGAATGACTGATGAGGTATGCCTCGAACCAAACGATGCTGTGTAGCTGATGATAATGATGATGATGCTTATGCTGTTGATGATGAAGATGATAATGAAGTCAAGCGCAGCTCATTGCGAGACAGCTGAAAAGTTGAGCACGTAACTCACCGAGGGGCGCCGCAAAGTCTCTGATTTATGTCGGGGCCCATCGCGATTGCAGGAGAAAAACTGGAGGGTAAAGAAAATAGTCGAGCAAATCGGACTGTAAGAGACCCTGTAATTATTCTATCGAAAAAATCAGAATAATTAGAGAATAAAATATTAAAACTAAGTATATAAAATTTTATTTAAACAAAAACATTAATTTTAAAAAAAATACGAAAATTATTGTAGCTTAGTAAGTTTGTGTACAGTTGTAAGACCATTTGTACTTTTTAAGTGCAGGGTATAAAAAAAAGTTAATCAAGTTTACTAAAGGAGCCAACTTTCTGTGCAGCAAAGAATTCAGTAGTTTCTTTTTTCAAGGCATTACTTACGTAAATGATCGTCGGATGGCGACGCAGCAACTGTGCAACTGTGTCAATATTTTACGTGCAACGCCCACAACTATGCAACAATGGGCAGTTGAGGCAGACAGGCGGACAGACGGACGCCCTGTCCAAACCGCTGACCAATATTTCACAAACAATGCCAAAAGGCGGATGCAACCAAACAGCATCAAAACTACGGCCTGCTGTGGCATGCAACCGCTGTGAAAACCCAACCACCCAACGCACCCGCAATCCTCCGCAATCCTTGTTGCAAAGGTGGAGCTCTGTTCCTGCTCTGTGGGGCAGAATGGCAGTCAGGATTTTTCACCCAGCACAGATCCTTCAATTATGCAATTTTCTATTTTCTATTTTTGCACAATTTGTAACTATAGAGTTTAGCAGAGGCAGAGTGTGGTCGTCGGAGTAGGCGTGGCTACCTGTCTAGGCATGACCTATTTGGGAAATTCTACCATTATTCTCCAAATTTTTGATTAAGTTTTTTGTTATCACAATCAGAATTGCAACTTCAGTTGCAGCTCCGACTTGGGCGTGCTTTCAATTTGTGCTTTGCAATTGGAGCGCACACAATGTGGCAGGCATTGTTGCAAGCCCTCTATTGCCATTCTATTGGCTGTTGCATAACTCCAAAAAAACTCATCTCGTATACATAAATTATTTACTGTGTATATCCCCTTACGAAGAGGAGGCTTCACTTGTGTCACGTGCCATGCAAATCAATTTCTCTTATCGCTTGTTATCACTTGACTTTAAGAGTTGCTCGCAATGAGACAGATGCCAATTTTTCAGTACACATAAAAATAGGAAATAATTGACGTTGCTTCAAGTGCTTTTGCCCCCCTACCCTCTCTGCCCCCTTTCTAATGGATCGATATATGAAAATTTACATGAAGTATCCATTATCAACGCTCTGTTCTAGGCTCTTGTCGCTTTTGATTTCTAAGGCTCCCCCCAAAAGCATCATTTTGGCGATGGGAAGGAACAATATATATATATATATATATATAGTAGAAATAATGGCTGCCTGGGCGCCCAATTGATGGCTGGTTATGAGTTTTCCCATATTATTAATTTCAAGTGCCGCAAAATGCGGCAGTAAATTTTCACTGCCACTTGTGTACTTTGGCTTTTCTCCCTTGTTATTTTTGTGAATGTCGGCGGAAAATTGTGGCAAATAGATTGTAAATGTTGTGCAAATTGTGCTAAGTAGTTGCCACTTTATTGTACAACTGTATGCGGTAATTCTGTACTCCCAATAGCTGAAAACTTTTTGTTTTAAGGACTTTTCTTTGTCAAGACTTCAACCTTGATTTAATTTAACGATTTGTACACGGTTTGGGGAAGACGTAATTAATTTAATTTGTTACAATATAAAGGAGACCCAGTGAGGGTATTAAAATTAATGAGGTAGTCGAAAACTATTTGATTACAAATTGTTACAGATGTTTCTTGCTGTGAAGAATAACTCCAGTATATGCCAGACATATATATTGTAGACTATAGATTCTTATAAAACAATCAAAATCATTTTAATAATAAAAAAATGTTATTATCAATAAATCTTATTATCAGGGGTGCCACAGAAAGCGGAACCAAATGGAAATCTCCCAAAACTCAATAAATTTTAGGGAGATTTTCGGTTGGTTTCGTTTTAAATGCTTTTACCATATTGGTTAACTATATTTGATAGAGTATTAATTCGTCGGTAACCGGAAGGATAACAATTGGCTTTTCGTTTTTAAGTACTGTTAACTGTCATTGCCGCCGACACGTTGTTCAAATGGTCACGTTTCGATTTGGGAAACCGCCGTCAGGTAGAGAACACGCGCAGTTTTAGCCCCACCTCGTTGAATGTGATGAATGCGAAGGTGTTGTTGTAGTTGCTGAAAGAGAAATGAAGAGAAAGGAATATATATAGAGAGAGAGAGAAAGAGGGAGAGAGTCAGTGAATGAGTGCAGCACATTTGAAACAATAGATGGGTGTAGTGCGAAGTCAGCGCTAAATGAATAATGAAAAGAGAAAAGTGAAAAAGCACATGGAAAACTAAAATGATGAGGCAAATGAAGAACAGACGAAAAGCATACCTACGTTCGGGCGTAATGTCGAAGATTATATACTCTTCTTGATATATTAGTTTCAATTAAATCAAGACTAAACATTTTAAAAAGATATTCCACAATTCGAGCAACTAAAAAAATTTGTTTAAATATTTTTATTTATTATAGATGACAAATTTACATTTAACATAACTAATAAAAAAAAAAAATGTTTTACAGAATAGGAACAGTTTGAATAAGTGGTCAAATTATGATCAAAAATCAATTCAGCGTAGAAACCGGTTAAGTTTTTAAAAAGTTTGAATATTTACTTATTGATATTAGAAAGAAGTAAAAGTCGCGTCGATTAGATAAGGAGTTACACGAGTTGCTCGACAGTGGTACCAATTTATAGGCATATGTATCAAATTGTGTGTCTGTTGATTATAAGCACCTTTAACAGCTGTGTCGTTGCTTGTTATCTGCGGAAAGAGCTATAAAAGCTGAAGGTGTGACACAGCACGGAATGTGGCTCGATAAAGCGATATTCTGAATTAGCCAGGCGTCTGGTTTTGTTATCGCTTGAAGATTTAAAGACAGACAGGAGAGCTCACCGACCATCTACCCCGCTATCCCAACAAATGCCTGTTCTCTACCAACTAATTGAAAGAGCGGGCGCAGAGAGGCGAATCAACGCGTGCACTCATTCATGCACTCGACTCATTCATTGATTCGCCCGCCTGCTCGGTGAGTGGCACACTCACATCAACGGAGGAAATTAGCATACGGCTTTGACGATGAGAAGTCGTTGACAGAACAACGTTTGCCATTTATGATGAGACAGACTGATGGCAAACGGGGGCGGGGTTGAATGGTGTTTGCCACGCCATATCTACCATAGTCATGGATCGCTTCAGTTTGAGGTGCCTTTGCCTGGGGCAAACACTCAAACACTCAATGCAAACAAATCCTGATCCGGAGGAGAAACATTTATTGCATTTTGAGATTAAGCAGGCAGTTTAATGAGCAACCATGTTGCTACAGCGTTTGCTCGATAAATAAAAACAGTTTTAAATAAAATTGCCAGAGATTTGCAACAAATGAATAAATAATATAAATACAAATAATTAAACTAAATAATTTTCTAATAAAAACTAAAAGTTTTTTAATAATCCAACGCAAAGTTTTGACTCGATAATGATATACTTGTTATATAGGTAATTATGATTGGGGACATTCAGCGGGGTTTTCAATCAGTAATCGCTCCTTTACTTGTGATAGATCAGTAATAAGTATACTGCTAAATGAGATGATACCATTTTATGAAATCAGCCTACACTATTTGTACCAAAATTTGACATTTGAAAGTAGAAATCAAGTATCATGATTGGTGATCAACATTACCTGCTGAATGCCCCCATTGTTATTTTAAGTTTTACGTCATTATTAACCCCTGCTTACCGTACTGTTTAATATAAAACTAGTTCATTGTGTTTGGCAATAAAATGCACTTCGACTGCTGTTGCAGATTTTCAATTAGAGCATAGTTGAAAATTGTACAGATGTTTGACCTTAAACCGGTTAAGTCTCATCGTGATCTCTTTTAAAGCCAACTCAATGCAGCTTTGTCACGTGCCACGCCCTCCGCCCAACCGCATACAGTAGACCGTCATTCAACTGTGAATTGTCGATGTCAATCAATGGACATGTTTTAGTTGTAGTTGTCGTGGTCGTTGTCCTTGTTGTTTGTTATCGGGTCGGGGTCATTCGAAACAAAAGACAAATAAATGAAAAACATTCAGTGCAGAAGCAGAAGTAGAATTTAGATAGATACCTGGTGGCCAGGGTGATAACTGGCCAAAGCTGGGCAAAGCTTTTAGCTGAAGCCACAAAAAATAGAAAAGAAAAGAAAAGAAAAGAAAACACACACACAAAAATAAAAAGAACAACAAGGCACAAGAAATTAAAAGCAAAATCCTCGTTGCATCGTTGAGTTCAGGTCGAATGATTGGAGGAGTGGATGGACGAGTTTATTCAACATGGCATATTTGGTTTTTTATCCTTTTTAGTGTAAAAAGCATTTTAAATTTTCCTTACTGTGAAACTCTGCTTCTTTCTCGTCAAGCTCTCGAGAACCTTTCACCTTTTACGCACCACACTTGCCACAAGCACTTGACGCCCACACAGAGACAGTACAACAACCCAGCCTCAGTCAAATGACTGAATATAATTTTCCTGTGAGTATTTGAGTGTTCTCTGTGTGAGTGTGTGTGTGTGTGCTTGGTAGGTAGGTTAACTTTATTATACTCTGTCGTCTGCTGAATTTAGAAGAACTTGAAAGTCATAGATCATACATAAATAGACAGCTAAATAAAGATAAAATTATATGTGAAAGATTTTTTATTTTAAAATATCTTTAAATTTGATGCTTTATTTATGAATAAAGGGCACAATCACAATCTCTTAAGAAATATAAGTTTAAGCGCAATGTGTCTAAGGATGAACAATTATTTATTTTTTCCTAAAGAATTAAAGCTAAACTAAAGCGATACGTCAAAATAAATATGAACGGAAAGATGCATAAGGACTGATTTAAGAATATAACATTGAAATTATAATCAACGCATCTTTTAACGAATGGAAATATCAAAAAAAAATTTAAGTTTTCTAAAAGACTTGCTGTATAATACTTCAGTATTTTAACCAATATTGTGTCCCGACTGTGGACTGTATTTTTTAAACGTAGTTTATGATAACTTTTCAGCCAATGTCCATCGCTTTTTGCTACATCTTGTTTGTTTGCACTTGTCTGTGTTGTTCAGGATCTGGAAGCAGACTTCATCGTGTATTGCTTTCCTTTTGCATAAATATTTGGTCAGTCAACTTGTTAATATTTCGAAAATGCCAACGGCATTGAGGACATTCAGATCAACATCGACAACGACCACGACATCGAAAAATGCTTGTCCCTTGCATTTGAACTTTTCAATTTTATTTGAGGGCAAAAGGCATTTAAAAAACATGGGCAAAGGCGGTGACAGGGGGCAAGAAAGTGTATTGGGTCTCCCAAAGGTTCATTGGCTAAAAGTAATTAAAGCATTGCGATTTTAGTGGGTAGGATGTCAAAGGTCGATGCTAGGTGGAAAACGCACCGTCATTTGCACGACAAACGCCAAGAAATATGGAAATAGAGAAAGTTACAGTTGATATTCAATTTGTTGCAATTGTTTTGAAACAAAAAACAAAATCGAACTTTATCAAAGTAAAATATAAGAGAGGGAAAACAGAAACTCGACTCTGCATAAAACTAATGAACCCTAAGTACGACCAACTCTAATACGACTACTTTCAACTCCTGACCGACGGGGCGGAGCTACAGAGAAAACCATCGGGAGCAAAAACTTTGTACAACTCTTGAAACTCTGTTTCCATATCCTGCCCCTGTCCCTGCCCCAATTGCATTGCCAGTTCTTGTTTCAGGCCAATAATTGCAATTTGGTTAAGTGTGTGCGGGGCAAGTTGATACTTTTTCGACCAAGTTGCTCTCATAAAAAGACTGTGTATAGAGTGGCATTAGTTTAGCTAATTGAATTGTGTTGGGAACAGGTGGAAAATTGCTCTGGGAATAGTTACAATATGTATTAAGAGTTTGTTATATCACAACAAAGATCTGTGAAGAGTAAAAAATGTGTTTTATTTTAAAAATATTTTTATTTTGCTTAATAAAATTGTGATTTTTAGCTCGATACCCAAAAAATGGGTATAGAGCCTATTAGATTCGTGTCGATTATGGTACAGAATTTTGAACACATATATCTCCGCAACTATAAAAGTAAGAGCAACCAAATTTGGTGACAGTACTCCTAGGATGTTGATCTATACTAAGTTTGTATTTAAATTTGACCCCGCCCACGTCCGCCCACGTAAATGATATAAAATCTAATAACAAGAGCACTATTAAAGCTACAGCATTGAGACTTGGCACACAGGATGGGGGGACGAGTCCTGAGGTGTGCTGAAAATTTCATTGAGATCGGTTTATAAACAGGGAAGTAGTTTGAGAAAATATGATATATGGAGAAAATATAATCACCTGGATCTCAGAGACTATAAGAGATAGAGATTCCAAATTTGGTGACAATACTGCTATGTTGCGCACGCATATCAAGTTTATTTTAGAATTTTGCCACGCCCCCCAATTATCCTGTAATCGACAAAAAACTAAAATGTCCAAATACAAGGCCAATTTAATAGGTACAGATGTCAAAATCTGCACACACACTAAACACAATTTTGATAATGCATCCTGAAAACTGCATTGCAATCGGATAACAAATACAGAAGATATTAAATCAAAACTTCACATTTCTCATGCCTACGTGCAGTGGCCAGATTTTGGTACAAAACTTGCAGCAATGCATGCGATTTGTGGGTACATTGGACTCGGGATCAAAACAACTCTTTGTTTTGAACCAAATTATTTATTATTATTATTATTTTTATTTTTTTATTTTTTTTTTCATTGCATTAAATTAATTACATATTAATTAATAATTACATACTTTTTAAATGAATACTTTACATACTTAATCAATAATTTTATGTGATGCACATTTTGCAATCAGTACCATGAATTAGCAGCAAAACGAATTTGGTTCTATAAATAGCTTTATTTGCACATGTATGTATGTGTGTATGTAGGGCTTCTCTTCTAACGAGCGAGACATAATTGAAACAAAAGAAACGTGCAAAACGGACAACGAAAAAAAATGATATACATTGATATTGCCACATGCAAATATAATGCTCCGATGGCTCTGATGATAGAGCCGTGTATTTCGAGGCGATGAGTCGAGAGTTCGAATCCCGTTTCAATCTTGCACATGTGCAACTTTTTTTTTTTTTTTTTGTCAACTATTTCCTTTTTTTTTGTCAACTATTTTCTTTATTACAATTTGTACTTTTTTAACAACTTGTATTTTCTTTGATTTTGTAAAAAGGGTAACTAAATATATATATATAATATAATCTGTATTTTATTATTCACGTATTGTATTATAGTTAGTATTAATACCAGTTCTGTCACAGACTAGCACCCCTAACTGTAGGCTATAGGATAGCATATAGTCTGTAGCATTTTATGTTGACCATATTTTACTGAAATTGAATTAATCGGTTGTGAACGTTTGGGTATCGAGCAAGTTACTGTCGAGTGCGCTCGACTGTAGACATACCACACCTCATCGCGAGCGAAGCGAGCCGGGGGTAGGCGAGCGAAGCGAGCAGGGGGCGGAGCCCCCTTGTTTATTTTGTGAAAGCAATTAGTGTGTCTTATTAATACATCAATATGAAAAGTATAATGTTGCTGAACATAGATCGAGATTTATATTGATAACTGAGCTACAAACAGTCAGAAGATAGCTCTGGAAATGAAAGTATAAAAAACATTCAGAGGCTGAGCATTCAGTGGGATTAGTTTTGCTAATTGATTTGTTCATTGCTGTGAACAGACAGAAGATAGGACTGGGAACAGTCACTTTACGGTAAAGTAAATGGAAACATATGTCTGGATTAGAGACAAGGTCTAAGCCAACTTTGCAGCCTTCTCTCTGGCGTATGTGTGTGTGTGTGTATATATATGATGGAGTATGTGTGGGAGTTGGGTTGTTGAGTGTTTGCATTTTAGTGGTACATTTTGTATGAAGGTGGACAAGAAGCTGCTCGGAACCGTTTTGGGACGTTGTGTGTCCTCTAACATAATCGCTTATTTACGAGCTGTGCATGTGTGTGTGAACCGGAAATTCATGATGTTTTTTTGGTCTGTATTTTGAGCCGTAATTAATAAAACATGAATTCAATTAGTTTAAAAGGTACACAATGATCGAAATGCTTAAGCACCCTAGGGAGTTGGAACAGAGGGAGACAGACAAATAGAGAGGGATAGCAGAAAGAGAGCGTTAAGTCGCCATTTTTCACAAAGCTCTCTCTTCTGTTAACCTGTCACTTGAAAAATTCCGTCAGTTGGCATTCCGGAAATTGCGACGAGAAGCGTTGACAAATTGCTCAAATTTCGAGTGGAGTGAATAATGGGTGCACTCATTAGTGGAGTAATCCGACCTATGTGTACTTTGTCATTTGCTCCTGCTTTGCCCAATTGTTGCAATTAGTTGCGGCGATTTGAAAACGTCCAAAGTTTGTTCTTGCCCTTGTCAATCCTTTTGACTGTGAAATTAAATATATTTTCAATTACATTTCCGTCTGTGCTTTCCCTTCTTTGTTTTGTCCTTCTTTTCCTTTTCCAATTTAGTACTTTTCTTTACTCGCTTTTCAACTGGAACTGAGCAAGTTCAGGCCGGAAGACAACTTAATTTGGAAGCCATATAATTGTTAAATCTCATCCTGGTAAAGTTACCAACATGCTACCAAATGTTGCACATATCTAATTAGCTTGTAGCATAAAACATGGCGTATTCAAAAATATGTAGCATATATTAAAGAGCACTTGATTGCATTTTTCAATTTAATGGAAATTGAAAAGTTACTTCCGCTCGTTGAATAAAAAGTTGGCCAAACTCGCATTGAATTTTAAATTAAGTTTAATTTAATTTCACTTTGACTTGGTCGCCTTTTAATTGCCAGCGTAATCGTCTTTTGAGAACGTCGAATTGGAAATCAGCAAGAGAAAAACTTTTACCGTCAGGTAATTTGATTGAAGTTCCGTCTTTCCGCTCGCCAATTTAAGGCGTTTATTTTAATTGGCAACCGTCGAAGCGAGTCCTGGACCACGTCCAGTAGAAGGCGTCGTAAATCAGAGAGAAGGCCGACAAAACAAACACTATAAGCAGTATTTGTGGCGCCCTATCATGACACTGCATAATTTATGGCATGGTTATACAGAAAATGGGGGACAAGTCGGCTATCAGAAAGGTGAATGCACTGACACATATGAGACATAGAGAGAAAGAGAGGAAGACTGAGGCAGAGCAAAGGCAAATCTAAAATCAATATAACTAAAACTGTTGTGGCCGCTTTTCCGATCCCCCCGCCGCCCCCTGTGGCAAACCCGCCGGAATGAAATTAATAAAGGGAACCGCCGCTTGTAAGACAAGAAAATAGGACAGGAAACAGTTCCGATGGGGGCCAGGAAAGCAATTTTGCACGCAAACCCAGCCAGTAAATGCCAATAACAATGGCGAAATGTGTGTTTCAGCACAACAGGAAAAGGTTAAAGCAGCTCTGAGTGTAAAGCATACCCTCCCAGTGGTATTTCTAATGGGAACACGTCCTGGGTCAGTCCGTAATTGCTCCCCACCTTACTATATCTGTGTGTATGGGTGGGTGCAGCTGGTGCTCAACTGATTGCCAGGCTAATGAGTGCAGCAAATGAAACAAACGAAGTGTGCCCCATCACATGTGCTGCAAATGTAGAAAAATACCCATTTTCTTGGAAATTACCACTTCAAAAAGCTCAATTCTAAGTAACAGTTGATAATCACTGTATCAGTTAATGCATAAATTAATGTGAATATATCCACTACATATTTTTCCCTTATTAAAATTTAATCTGTTGGGAATTTACAGGAAACCAATCTCTTTTTATAGGGCAACCCCATTTTTAACATGAACAATTTAAAAGACTCAGAAATTTACATAAATTAGTATTGCAAAGAGGGTATTCTTTTTTATTATTTAAAATTAATAATACTAATAAAAATAATTTTATTTAAATTAGAATTATTCTTTAAATCAAATTTCTATAATTTTTAGACTAAAATAATATGAAGGTTGGAGTTCTGTAAGTCAACAAAAAGGGAATGATTTCCCAGACTATCCAGTTCTGCGAATAATGTTTTCTGATAAAAACCAGACTATTAGCAAACACTCACTTTGTGCGGTTCTTGCAAGCTGTGTATCTTCAGAAAGAGTCCAAATGAGGGTTATGTGAATCGTTTTGTCACTTCCCTTTTTCGCTTGCAGACACTAAAATGCCTTAAACATATTATAAGGGGTTTTTGAGCAAAGTGTCCCGCCCAAGTTTCGCACTAATTTAACCACAAACAAACTATATACATACGTACATATATACATACGTACATATATACATACGTACATATATACATGTGTTTGTGACAAGTTGTGTGTGTGGTTGTGGGTGTATGTGTCTCTCAAACTCTTTGTCTGTCGCCTGAATTGCCAAATTGTAGTTTTTGGTCACAATAGTTGAAACTCTTTTATTTGTATACTCTTACAGACAATAGAATAGTTTTTTCAACAATTTATGATTTTACTTTCTTTTTTTTTTAGAAATGTACTTTTTATTTTATTAAAATAAAAATGAAAAAACTAAACAACTTTTTTTTTATTAGATTTATAAATGTGTCTCTTACCTTAAAATGATATTAGCTTTATATAAAATTCGAATTTGATAAATAGAAGATAAAAACAATTAGAAGTGTTCCGGTTTTCACTTCGGAGGAATACTGTAAATTGGTGTATTTAAGTCCAACAATGTGAAAAACGATGTTTAAATACTTATCATAAGTGCAACGAAAATAAAAGTAAAATAAAAAGTCATTACCGCAACAGTCCTTAATATAATTTGAATTTTTATTACTACTAGTAGAGTCTGAGTATATCTTATCTAAGAACTACCACAATGGAAGAGTATTAAATGTTCTGTACTGTTTTTGCAATTTCCCACTTTTTCACTCTTTCATTTTGCCACTTTCAAATGTTATTTTGCGTAGTTTTCCGCCGTCTGACCGAATTCGATGTTCGTCAGGCGTTTTAGGTTTTTCTATTTGTCTGGTTTTTCATTTGTTCACCATTTGCACTAATTTCCCTATTGTTTACAACTATGCACATCACACAGCCAGAAAGCAAAAGACGCAGATAGAAGAGAGAGAGAGGGGTAGACGGAAAGTCAGAGGAACTTTACCACAGGCAGACAACAATGTCGCCCCGCTTTGTGTTGCATGCCACCAACGACATTGTGGGAGGGGAACAATTTTTGTTTTCTGTGGTTTGTTTCCTCCCTTTTACCATACACATATTGAAATTGTGGCCAGTTGGCATTGTTGTTGTTATTGTTGTGGCGTCTGCTGTCATCATCCTGATAAGACAATTTAAAGTTTTTAAGTGGTTTAAGTGTCGATTGAGCATCAGGACCAGCATCCGCGTGGGTCTCGTTACTCCCGATTAGTATAATGCGATCCTTTTTCCATCGTAGTATTTACAAAGTTAGTCTTCGATTAGATTAATACAGAGTATTTTGCATCCACTGGGAAACATCTTCAGAATTGCGACCACAAAACCAACTGAATGGAATTTTGTGGAGCATGCCAATTGATTGGAGCCAACATATGGTGAACAATGCCAGCAATGCGTTGTAATACACAAAAAAGAATTCCAATCCGGCTCCTCTGCAACATGCGTCGAGATTCGCGTTTCGCTTCCCCTCTCTGACTCCCAGCTCCCTCTAAGCTCCCTCAATATGTAGCGTGCCAAAAATAAAATGCGCACAGCGTAAACAAACAGTTGGTTACCACCGCCCTGTTTCCTCCTCGACCTCCTCGCCCTCCCAAACAGCGCCTCCAATGCCGCCAAATGGAATCTGTTTATGCCGAGACGCTGTCTGTGCCAAGGAGCAAGGGACTGCGAGGGGGGAGCCACAGTCACGGAGAATATCTCGAAGAAAATATGCTGAAGGTCTTATTTTTTGTGTATGATGAACTAAGTACACAACTATACGATGAGAAATACCTATAAGGTAACGAATTTCTGTTTGAATGCTTTCACATTTCAGGTAGAATGATAAATTCGAGTATATTAATACAGTAGTCGTTCGTTAAATAGACTTTATACAAGTCACATATTTTCCTTGGAAAATCTAATTTTTTCAGTTTTTGTGAATGCTTTTAAGGTTAAAATATTGGAAAGATGTACTTCAAACCAATTTATAATATAGAATTAATTTTATTTTTTGTACTTAAAGTTTTAATACTTTGAATTAAACACAAACTCTTATGTTGAATTAAGCCTATGTATTCAAATATATCGGGTTTCCCTTTATACACCAACTAAAACTAAATTAAATCTGCAAAATTTAGCCAAATTAGAGCATTTCACTTCCAAAAAATCTTACCGAAAGTGAAATGTGGAACAGGACTGATACAAGTTGATGTCAAATTTTAAATTATCATTTAAATAAATTTAATTTAACGTTTTGAAATTCGAACAAACTTAAAAAAAAGAATGTCGCGGCGAAATATTACGCGATATTTTGAACGAAAGGGGAGGAAAGAATGTCTATATTTATTTTTTCCACATTCTCCCACAATCATTTTCCTGATTATCCCTTCTCTCTCTATTTCTTTCTCTCGCTCTAATGGTGCCTCTAATACAACTTCCGCAAGTATCCAAAGACCAACTTTTAATTATGGACTTCAAAGGCTGTTTGAGCAAAAACCAATAGCGGCAGCAAAAAATGTGGAAAAAATTTAAAATTCAATTGGTAAAATTAACTGAAATTGAGCCCTAAACAATTTGAATTCGCTTATCGATGTAAGCTCGACGGTGGGCTTTAAAAGTGGGATGGAAGGAGGGCGTGTCGAGGTTGGTCGAGCAGCTTAATTAAATTGCAATTGCAATTTTCCCGCCGGCAATGGCGGCACAGGAAACAACAACAACAAGAGCAAGTAAAACAGGCAATGACAATGGCGTCGCCGTTGCCGTCGGAGTTTTTGGCAAAGTCGGCAAAAAAAAAGTAACTATTACGCCAAGGGCAATGTGAGGGGAATTTCGCCTGGGCAGCCAGACGTCCACAAGTTCCTGACGCTAGTGGAAAATCGTGCAAAAATTACAAAAAAAAAAATAAAAACTAAAAACTGGCCGAGAGCAGCAACAAATGCAAGGACAACAAAAACACAGTCAGCGTGAAAATTCATTATTTTCCCTGTAGAAACGCAACGCGACGGCGGCGTAAAAAATCTTTTGCTGATGCAAATGAAAAGTGTGCAAAGTGGGAGGGATGCTTGTCTGCCTGGTCTAAACCAGGCCAAGTCTTCGTTTAGTTCGCACTCAATCAACTCTTGTCGGTGTCTAATTTTCCTCGTCCGCTTTATACACTCGTTTCAATTTCTCTCTCTCTCTCTCTCTCTCTTACTCTCTCTCAGTATCTTCCTTTTTTTCTTTTCTTACATATTCTGAGTGCGTACGCGCTTTATCGCTTCATTCTGTGTACCAAATCTTGTGGTGTAAAGCAGCTGCAAATATAATTAGAATATTAGCCCAATTGTTATGATAATCAGCTAACAAATCGAATGAAGCTAATAATGATGATGCTGATAATGATGGCAATAATGATAATGATGATGATTAAGGCATGAACTGAAATATTGCCGAATTGTTACGCATAAACCTTGAACCCATGAACCGCCTACTCAACCCCAAAAGTGTGCAGTAAACAAAGCACAGAGCTTTGTCATAAATCAACAACGGCTCAGGCTAAAGATAATATGTTCAAACGCTTTGCCGCTTTTCCATATCATACAGAAATATGTCTAAATATATATAGTATATAATTTATATATCGCCAGTCGACTAATTGCATTGCCATTTTAAATATAACCCAAGGCTTATAAAAATTACCACAACTCTTTCTTTCGACTCTCTTTCTATCTCTCTTTTTCTCTGCGCTGGACGGTGTGAAAATGCTATAAAAGAAAATGCACATAAATTTCGCACAAACAGTTTCAGTTGCTACAGAGAGGGAAATAGGGGGTGTGGCGAGGGGAATTGGAGCTGGCAGCTGGAGACAAAAGTCGTCTGCTTTAAATATTATAGAATGCTTTCGGGCGTTCGTGCGCAAATCCTTGTAAAAAGTGCGCAAAAAGCAAAAGGCAAATGTCAGACAAGCAACGCGTGAAAAGAGAGAGAAGACGAGAGAGAGAAGAGAAGAAGAAAGAGCAAGGGTTTCTTGCTGCAGGGGATTGACGTGTAGCTACTTCAATATTTACGTAATAAAAAATTCAATTTAGCGAAAGTTTTAAACGTACGCCAAAAACATCGATGCGAATGTCGATTGAGGTCTGACACCGACACCGAAAAGTCCAAGTCGTCGTCGTAAAGTTTTCCATTCGAGTTTTTTGGCTGGCATCAATTTCTCATCTTGGCCCAATAAATTTGATTTAGCAAGTGCAAGGCAAATAGCAAAAATACAGCCATCGATTATCGTTAGTTAGTTTTGCTTGCTCTTTTAAATCCTGGATCCTGCTTTGCTGCGTTTGTTCAATTTTCAGCATGAAATGTTCAAAAAGTACCACACCAAATTGGAAACAGTTTGCGCTAGAGGCAAAAACACTCACACACACACACACACACATACACATAAGGTACACACACACACTCTCATTGATGTGTATGTGCATCACGTGCTGTCTGCCACTTTTACTGAGATTTTTGCTCTTTTGTCTGTCTTTTCTTTTTGTACTCTTGCAAAGGGTTTTAAAATTTTGCTAGAGAAACTTTATTGTTTCTTGAAATATCTCAAACAATGCCACAGCTTTTCAATTCAGTAAATGCTGAATAAATTCAAGTAATATTCGACTACTAAATCATAATGTTGTCATAGGAAGGATCAGTCTAAAATTGTAAGAGGGAGTGTATCAAATCTTTGGCATTCCCAAGATAACTTTTCTCTCTGTCTTATTTGGTTTTGGCAGCCACTTGCAACAGCTTCTGATTTCATTTTGGCAACAAACCCAGCTATCACATTGTGTATAACACACTGCGGATGCGTAATAATAATAATAATACGTAGATACTCATATTGATAAGGTCATTATATGATTATATGATTATGACAACGCCTTGGCAGTGGCAACGAGCAGCGATTGTTGATTACAACACGTACAAATTGACCAAAGTCAATTTATTGAATCCCCCCTTTTTCCCGAAAGAAAGCAACGACAGGCAGAGTGAAGACACTCATGTGTAATAAGTCCAATAAAGTAGATGAAGATGCCATTCGATTGGACCTGGGCCTCGGACCTGTCTGTCGTTGCTCTCGTTGGGGCTGTAAATAAATTAAATTTCCGTCACGCCGTAAACAGAGGACGCATATCGATGCTCAGATCAGGTGCTGAGCTGAGCGTTGAACTGAGAAGGAGGAGGGATGGAATGAAATGGAAGGGATGGGAAGGAAGGGCATGGGAAGATGTCGCTGTCCATGAATATTTCATAAAGCTTCCAGGTTGAGCTCAGCTATCCACCTTATCCGCTATCACATTGCACTTTGCTTTATTAGCAGCAAATTTATGGCGTATTTTGTATTTCCCGTGCGGCAAATGCGTTCAAGTGGTTGCCCCTTTTGCAGCTGCTGCTTCTGCTGTTGCTGTTGCAATTTGTTTATCAATTTATGCAAGAGGAGTGTTGGGTTGCCACTTAAGCTGGACCCCGCTAAACAATCCCAAAATATTGTGCAACTTTTATCACAACGCACAGTGGAATAACGAGATAAATATTAATATTGTATTAGAATGTAATAAGGGTATAGTCTGTATGTTTGTGTAAATCATAGAATTTTTGTAGAACGTCATATGGGCAAATTGATATATAAACTATACAACATTTTTCCAAATATTGTCATTCAAGTTGATTTTATAAATATTTTTGAGGTACTTAATTAATCGAAGTTCGTCTAGTCCCACTGTACGCCGGCTGCAGTGCATCAGCAATAGCATCAACATCAACAGCATCCACGGGGATGACCCAATTTCCGAGTACTCGCCGCCCAGGATAGTTTGCGGCTATTTTCAGACCAGGCCCGTTGACCAACCGACCACGTTCAATATTTAGACTCTGTTGTTGTTGTTGTTTTAGTTGCAAATGCTGTTCCCGTTGTTGTTGCTGTCATTCCACAGCTATTTTCGTTAGCCTCTGGGCTTTGTTGTAAATTTGCAGTGTCGCGGCAAGAGATTCCTCGGCATTTATCATCGGTGTCATTGAAGCAATGCTAATTGGCCTCCTCAGTGGCCATAAGTTGTTCAATCCCAGCGATTTGCTATGCGAATTAATGGTATCAATATGGAAGCATTTCAAGCCGTTGCCAAGTCGAGTGTCGAACGAAAAAGAAGAATGAAAAATTATAAAAATAAATGAAAATGCATAAGAAAATTATTTAAATATCATAATCAAAAGAAAGGAGACTATAAAACAGTAAAATTATGTAAAATGGGTAAGAAAGTTTACTCAAAGTTGATGAATACACAAGTACATTCAAATTTAATATCGAATAGAGATGGGGAGTTGTCACGAACACAAGCGATTAATTAAAGAAGTAAATGAAGAAAATATATAATTTCCAATTTTAATCCATATTTTTTATTGTTACGTCAGTTATCGTTTAAAAATTACACATCAAATGTGTAAATAGTCACAAATATTATTATATATAATATTATATTTAACTAATAGGCAGCTCATATTTTTAAATATCTACTTTCTTTGCATATATATAATTTTGTTTTAATATATTATATTCATTTAAGTAACTTAGCTTTTTAAATTAACATTCTTTTTTTATTCATGAACACTTAATAGGTTCGATTAGACTTCGTGTCACGAGGAGAAAAATATCCCACTCTCAGCTCAAATCCGAGAATTCTCTATTGGGTAAACAGAAGCCCAAGCATATGACAAGTATTTTCATTAGTATCATCTCACCTTAGAGCTTAGCGATGTTGGTTTAACCTTGGCACTTGGGACCCACATTTTAACACTCACCTGCCTCACCAAAATTATCTCTTCATTGTTGTTGTTTTTGCTGCTGCTTAAGTTGTTTTGGGTTGTTGTGCAAAGTTCAGTTTTAGCCTCGTGCGATTGGTAGTTTTATATGCATGGAAAGAGCATAATTTAATTTACATGATTATCCTACGGGAATTGCCAAATCGTGGCCTTCGTCCTTTACCTCTCCTCTGTCTCGCTCTCTATCTGTCTGTTCCGCCATCTCACACACGCACACGGTACTCCTTGGCGGATTGGTTAGACAGCCCAGGGATTTGGCCATGGCTAAATCGTGTACTGTTCAAGTCGCCAATTTTATTGTTTGCCCGTAAGCTTGAGCCGGTTTCTAATTGAAGTTTGTGCCGTGTTAAATCGTCTAGAAAGGCTGAATGGACAACCTTGGCGATTTCATCTGCTACATAAAAAAACAAGAACCTGAGCTTTAAGAAATTTTTTAAACCATTTAGACATTTTCTTTGTCAAGCTAAAGATGAACAGACATGAATGACATGATTACATTTAGAAATATACACCATCAATGTATCATAAATGGTTTTTAGTTAAATTACAACCTTTCCCGTCAAATATAGAATTAGATCTTTCATTTAGAATTAGATCTTGAATTATAACCTATGTGGAAAATTTGCACGCTGCCAACGTATTTGGGGTCTTCAACTTCTAAAATATTATAAAATATATATAATTCTTAACTCATGTTTTTGCCACAGATATAAAATGTTTATAATTTATCTAAACGTGAATTTGTGGTTCTTGCTTTTATTTCTGTTTATAAACGCAATTTGTTGTTGTTCCTTTCTTATTTTTATTTTGTGTGTTTTGGAAAATAAACAGTAAATACTGTTGTTGTTTTTCATAAAACATTCCATTAATTATGACCTTTGCCCTCAACTCTATTATCTAGATCGATTTGCTTAGTTTAGTTTTATTTAATTTTGTTTATAAGCTATTTCTAGTGCAAGTTCAGTGAACGCTATAAATTTTCACTCGTTTTTGTCTAAATTAAAATGCGGTCAACACTTTTGATGTCTAAATAAAATTGTTTAGTAATTACTAAATAAATAATATTTATAATTTTAACTCTAAAAGTAATCATGGATTTATTTTATGCTCTTAAAACTCTTGCACAAATTAGAAACTTTCGTTTTATTTACCAACTTTGCTGTATAACAAATTATGGCCAAGCGTTTTTTATGCGTGGTCATTAAATAAAATAGTGATGAAAAATTTGTGCTGAAGAGAACGTTTATTACTATTTCTGCTGTTTTTTGCTCCCAGCTTTCCCTCCCAAAATCAGATTCAAAAGTGAATCATGAGCCGGACTCACTTAGAGCTTAGTGCTCTCGAAACAGCTGCTCGTAAAAACCTGGCAAGAGTGGGGGAAGAAGAAGAGTGGAATAGAGGTAAGGGGACAGTTTTCAACTACAATAAAACGCGCTTTCATTTTGCAATCGCGACACGAAATCGCCATAGCAAAAATGTCGGAAGGATGTCGACCTCCAAGGCGTTAGCCTAAAAGCACGCAACAAAAAACAGCGACAGCGGGTCTCTAGAGGGCTGTGAGATGAGTGGGCGTGGCTGCCAGGCAGGTTGACAAACTTTAATTCATGCACATTAATTCGCCGCGTCGCCAGCTAAAAACTAAACTACTTCAATTGTATTTTTAGACCCTGTACATTAAAAGTGCAATGAATATATTAAATTTTTCACAAAAAAAAAAAAAATAAAAAAAACAACAATAAAATGTGAAATAAGCAGAAGCCCAATAAGAATATATATTGTTAAATATCAACAGGCAAGTGGATATATCACCTTAATATAAAGAGAATCCAAGAGCTAGATACACCTGTATGATCTTAGCATCGAAGCTTTAAATCTTAGAAAAAATTATTTACAATATTATTTTAATAGCTACATCCTTGAGTTTTACACAAATTAAGTAACAAAGCTCTGATGCGACATAAATAGATTAAAAACGAAAATTTTCAATATTATTCAATACATAAATGTTTTAAATATAATAGAGGAAATTATTTTGCGAAATGTTTGTTTGATTGTGCATGTTTCTTATACAGATTAGGTACAGGATCTTTCATAGTTAGGTTGTCTAAATTTTAGCCTTTTCTACCTGTTTTTTTTCTTTTTCTTCAACTATGGCACTTGTAACTAGGCGCTTCAGGCGACACCTTTTCACATTCTTCTTCTGCTTGTTGCAATCGTTGTAGTTATTCTTGTTGTAGTAGTTGTTGCTGTTGTTGCTGTAGCACTTGCTAAACGTTTGTCTCAACTTTTGCCATGTCGCAGACGCACTCAACCGAAGCAAATTAGTTTAGCAGCATGCAAAATGTGCCAGAACTTTATGTGACTGACTTAATGAGGTTGAGGCAGCCCCATATTTCCCCTTCTACCTTCCCACTGTCCCTTTCAGTGTCCTTTTCCCACTCTGTCATCTTACAAAGAGTTGCCTTGCCACATGTGGCAGGCACACACACACATACAGCTCATGCATTTATGCAGCGAGTTGAAAGGTGACTGTACACCTGCAACACACTCAAGCGGTTGACACACTTTGTTAACATGACAAACCCCTTATCTGCCTCCCAACCTTCCTCACCACTTCGTTCCCTGCTGCTTGTGGCCAGAAGCGTGTACACAATTTTATTGGTGCGTTTTGGTCAATGGGCCGCAATGGAGTTTGAGTTTTTGTGACTTTATCAAAGCAATTCGCACGTCGCAGAGTTTTCTCTATGATGGATGCGAGTATCCTTGTGTATCCCAGTGTTGTCCAAGGTTGTTTCCTCCGCTTCTCGTTTACTTTGTAAATGGGTGAAGGTTGAAGGCTCGCTCGTTGTCAATGCATAATGCTGTAAAGTAGCTCATGCATAAACCAGTTCGTTAAAAATTTAGCTGCTCTACAGCAGCAAAGGCAGTGGCAGCTAGTTACGCACGTTACATGGCGGTCTGTGGCACGACTTTGTGGCACGGGTGATAAACTTTTACACTGATAACTAACGGCAGGTGCAAGTGGGCGTAAAAAGGAAAACTCTCCTTCTTCTTGTTCTTCTGACAACCATATCCACATATCCATTTCCATTTCCACATTCTCAACCATATGAGAGTACGTGATTTGCGTGTGTTATGATCCGAAAAGAGAAAAGAATGGCAACAGATAGATGAGCTCTATGAGTGCTACAACAAGTACAACACATCTATGAGTAACAGTGCTGCCAAAACCGCTTTTTTCCCGTCAAATCTGGCTGTTTTTGAAAGCCAGCAGCGGGAAAAATTTTGAAATTGCGGGAAGCGGGATTTCTGGCTTTTTTAGAAATGTATTCAGCTTTTTTTCGGCTTTTTTTTAATGCTTCCAAAGGTTACATAAAAAGTATAAAAAAGTGACATCTTCATTACTATTTCTACCGATATTTCACAAAGTCAGCACCATTTTTGGCCATTCTATCATCTTTATACCAAAAGTCGGCGCCAACTGTAAAATTTTTTTCGAAATGCCAAAAGTCTCTGCTCGCTTAGTTCGCCTCTGATGCCGTCCGAACCAACATAAGTGGAAAAATATTCTATAAATTTACTTAAGATATTTCAAAGAACAAACAAATTGTTTATGCTTTTACTTGATTTTTGACCGATTGATGATTTGCGTACAGTATTCAAGAATCTACATACCAAGCCTCTAGCTCTTATAGTCTCTGAGATCGATTGCGTTCAAGCAGACGGACTCGACTGTTGAGCTGATCAAGAATATATATATTTTATGGGGCTGCCATGCCTTCTTCTGCCTTTTACATACATTCTGTTTAAAACTTTATACCCTATTTTGACCATTTTTAGTGAGCACAAGGTAAAAACATTTAATTTGTGAGCCCATAAGTACCGCTTTTTTTTGAGCTTTTTTCTTAAAATTTTTGGCTTTTTTTGCGGGTCCTTCCAGTCAAAAACGGCTTTTTTTTGGTCTCAAAAGTTGGCAGCACTGATGAGTAATGCCTTCCTTAAAGTTTTTATACCCATGCAGAAGGTATTAAAATATTGAAACGAAATGTGCGACGGTTCAAAAGGGTCGTGACAGACACAATAAAATTTATATAAAACTTTTTGTAAGAAAAATTTATTGTATCTTATAATAATATCTCTCAATCAAACTCACAGGTTGTACATTTGATATTGACTCATATAATAGATCCCATATCAACAACCGGTTGAAATCAACCTTTATTATGAAAAACATTGTTAATTATTAAGATATCGTAATCAATCTTACATAATATATATTTGATTTTGCCTTTGATATCTTGACCTTATTTGGTTAAAATCGGACCACTATATTCTATACCTGTCGTAGAAACTATAGCTCGACAATCAAGTTTTAGTACGAAATCCATTTTTGTGTCCTGAAATATATAACCAATCTTCCAGATTGAAGATTTTTTTCTGATTCCATATACATTCTGGCAAAAATGGATAACAGCACACTGTAAGGGTATCAAATCTTCGGCGTTCCGATAACAACCCTTCATTCTTGTTTTTATTTATTCTTTATCTGGGCAACATTTGCATATAGCCCTAGCCCTAATGCCAATGGCTTTAACAACCAGTCAACGTCCAAAGCAGGTTGAGGCCATGTTCAACCAAACTAATTTAAATGTAAATCATTTTGTATTTTCAATTAGCATTTCGTGTCTCTTACACACACAAATATAGAAGTTATATAATGTTAAACAGTCTCGCATTGTATATTGCTTGACCTTTCGGCACGCCCACACAACAAGCATCAATTGAGTCTGAGTTGAGTTTCTAATTTCAGCTTCTGTCTCCATTCTCATCTGTCTTCGTTGCTTCAGCAGCTTTTATTTTATAGAAATTAATGAGAAAAGCGCGCGAAATAAAATTAAAGAGTTAATTTTGAGCCAAATAACCGTAAAGTAAGAGATGTAAACAGAGAGTGCGTCAAGAAAGCTAGTTAAAGAGTTAAAGAGCTAATAAAACTCACGAACGACAATATTTCCTGCAGACAGCTCAGAGATTCTCTATAAGCAGCAATTTCAGAATATGGATGATGGCTTCTTTTCCCTTTTACTTAAATTTATAGGCAACTGTTACATATCTCTTTGCAAGGATGAAGCATATTAAAAAAACGGTGAAAATTAAAAGCAAATATAAGCTAAAGAAGCTCATAAAGAGATGGAAAATACGCTTGGGGTAATCAGTGAATGTACTCAAACACCGGACGGTGCCAGTGGGTCAGTTGAGTGGGTAAAAGAACGATCTAAATACACGTGACTGTAAAGTAGTTTGTTTGATTTGGGACAACGTCATCTCAGGGACAATCCAGCTATAATCTCAGGTATAAATATTATAGAAAGCGAGTAAACCTTAAATGAGCTTGCTTTAAGCTTTATATATTAATCAGGGCGAAGATATGTTATCCATATATATTTTAATAATATAATGTAAATTAAAGCCGTAGGTAGGAAATGAAAATCCTTAAATAAAAAGAAAAATTTAAATCGATTGTTTAACAAATATGTAAGTGAAATTCTTGAAAATTCGAAATTCAATAAATAAAAACCTTTCAAGCTTCAGGGACTTTTAACTCTGAAAGGTATTTGCAAAATAAATTCCAATTAAAAACCAAACTATAATTAGGTTAGCAATATTCGACAATTAGTTAGGCCATTAGATATTTTCACTACATTTCACAGTGGCAAATAAATAGCTGCAACATTCCTGTCATGTCCTGGCTATAAAACGCGATACTCATTAAACTAAACGTTACAGACAACTATGCTTTCGTGACCAGGCGATTAACACCCATTCCATTCACGTATACATATTCACTATTCGTACAATTACAAGTACATACGAGCACACTCCTACGGACTCGCATACATCCATTTTGGGTTCAAGAGTCTACACAGTATTGATCCTAGCATCGGATTTGAAAGTCCGTGAGTCCGTGTATTTATCGGGGGGTAAAAAACTCTGTCGAATCCCGCGGATGGAATAAATGCACTGTTACTGCGTTGCATTTGCAAATCATAAACTGTAATGGCGCCTCGAATGTGATTCGAACCGTTGACTCGCCAGGTTTAGGTCTGAGCATAGAGGTTTAGCTCCCGTCGACGGAGAAGCGCGCGATACGCTGATAATGATAATGATAATGACCCTGCACATATTCGTACTCGTAAAGGGTTCAAAGCACTCACATGGCTAAGCAACAGAAAATAAAGCTTTACACTGAATTTAGCTTCTACACAGAGAAAAATCTACTTCAATCCCATGAAAATATTTAGTAAGGAATGAATAAACACAAAAAATATAGATAATATAATAAAGGCAATCTTTTATTAAACAGTTATCACAATTTATGTATATTAATAATGTCGGTATATTTAATATTCTGTGAGTCGAGCTAATAATAATACAAAATATAGCATTGATAATTAAATTTTAAAATAAATATCTAAATAATAGCTAGTTTTAATTTATAAAAGTGTTAAATTTTAATACCAATAGTTGAATAAATCATAAGAAAGACCACAATGTATGTTAAAAAATCTGAATAATTCATGTTTTATTTGTAATTAATCTAATGAGTAATTTATGTGCATAAATGTTATGTTCTTGATTATATAAATCATAAATGCTGCATAATATTTCTCTCTGTGTAGGCGAGCTTTATCCACAAATCAAATGAACTACAGACATGGATAGGAATTGAAATGGGAAGAAGGCGTTGCCTTTCAGAACTGGACAACGTTGCTTTGTTTCGCTCGATCTTTCTTTGTTGTCTACACGTCTGCTCAAAATGCTCTACCCTAAACTAAGCTTTTTCCTCTGCTTTTCTCTCTTCCCCATTCTTTCTTCTAGTGGGGGCTTTTAGCATGCTTCCTTCCGCTGCGCCATATTTAACTCGTTTTATCTGACGCCGCGTCCAAGTGTGCGCTCATTATGAATATTATCAGACTGTGTGAGGAATAGTGGGCGGAAAAGTTGTCGTGTATTGTATGTAGAAGCTTAGTACATGTGTATGTATGTGTCTCATATTCTTTTCTCTTTATACTCTGCGCTTTACATTTTATATCTGTTTATTGAGTGTCAAGCGATAAAAATTCCTTTTTAATTGCCGGACAGCGTGAAATGAACGAATACACCAATACATGCACACATTGACTGGCTGTTTGTGTGTGTGCAATTGACGGTAGAATAGACACAATTATTGTCCGGTTCGGAAAATTGTTGTTATCGCGCTTTTCACGGATCTATGCGGCAATTAAGCTGCAATTAACTTAAAAAATAACGCAAAAAATATATATTGCATTTTCCATTATGGACTGTTGTGATGTGTACTTGGATAAAAAAAATAACAATAATTGTAATAATAGTAAAACATAGAAACGAAAGGAATCTTAACAATAAGACTAAATTTATATCGTTGTTAACATTCGGCAGGTGAATGCATGACTTTTTTTTGTGTCTCCCCATCTTCTCTCTCTTTGTTTCTTAGCCTATCTCAGTCTCATTCCATTCACGACACTTTCATACACGAATAAACAATTTGAAAAGCTGACATAATGCTCGCATTAAACGACAAAACCGACAGCGAAAAATGGCAAATATTTGCGGTGGAATGAATGAATGTATAAATGTCTGTATGTATGTACATTTTATATGCAAAAAATAAATAATACGACAGAATAAAAAGGAAAAAATAAGAGAAATTCTCCACATTTGGTTTGTTTTCATTTTATTTTTTTATTTTTTGGATTCCCAGGAAGGGGATGCTGCTTTAAAAATGACAACGAAAATTTTTGTCAATTGTTTTAAAAGATAAATTTCACGCTGGCTGGAAAAATGCCGGTAGACCCATTACCTTGTCTTTTTTCCCCGCTTTCCCGAGGGGCCATCTTTGTTTTGACGCGACACAATAGTCCGTTAAGAACCATTGAGTGTGTTATACTTAAAGATACCCTGTATCAAATATTCGGAGTCAAGGGCAAAGTTGTTGTATCCTTCATCCGTTTCAATTGAAGGGTATAATTAAGAATAGAAAGGGGCGGAGGGGAGATAGTTTCCATTTGTTGATATGTTTTTGTTTTGTTTTTTTTTGCCTGCACAAATTGAACTCATCGATTTGCTGTGTTGTCCATTGTGATTGATTGCCCGTTTTTGTTTTACGCTTTGTTTTGTTTTTCTTTTGCCGCCTCTGCAAGTGACAAATTTGATCAATTTTCAGTACTCTCTGTCTCCCAGCCCCTAATATCATGTCAATTGCAAGAAAGATAAAAATATGTTATTAAACAAGAACAAAAAAAAATTGCCTGACTTCGTCTTTGTTTTATGGTGTTCGTCTTGGCAATGACCCAGACCCTACCCAATTACTGCCACTTGAGCGTAACCACCGGGCTCTGCCCCAAGCATCAAGTTCTGTGCTGCAAGGTTTGCAATACCGTAAAATATATTAAAAAACAAAATTCCAACTTTTTTTGGGATTATCTTTTCGGAAATGCTGGAAAATTGTGCACTCATCGAGTGTGTAATATGAATTTTAAGTTTCGAGTACTCATATAATTGCTCTACATTGTGGTGGCCTTCGATTTCAACAATTGCCACTTGATCTGGCCTATTTTCCCGCAACTTTTCCATTTTCCGTGACTCACACGTTAAGTACTCGTATTAATTTCACTGGGAGAGTACGAGTATTATATGTAAATGTCAAGGCTTATTTAATTAAATTCTTAACTAATAATATGAATGCCGTTTGAATGCTTTCAGCTTATAACTTAATTTTTTTTTAAGAATTTCGTTTCGTGCTTAAACTGGTTGTTGAAACGAAATCAACTGGAATGCCTTAGCTACATTTTATAGAAATATATACATGCTTGCTTGCATATATGTCATTACAGTGAACGCTCGATTGCTGTAGAGACAATAAAATGAAACTTAAAAAATGTGCTCAACAACACAAAAGCAACGCTTTTATTTTCTAATAAAATCGGAAATGTATTAAGTTAAATTAAAATCAGTTTAAAATCGAAAAACAAATAAATTAATTAATAAGTTACTCTTGAAATGAATTTCTTCATTGTTTAAACTACTTAATTAATAATTTAGACAATATCTCAATTTTTACACTCGGAAAATTAAAGTTTTGATATTTTGACGAACATTGAAATTTTGTTTGGCTGTTTTCATTAAAATTTTTATATTTTGTAGAACCCACCTGAAAACATCGTTAGAGTTGCTGTTGTCGAGCATGCACTTTGTGTAGCTGCATGTCAGCATGTCCTGCAATCGAGTTACATTTGCATGTTTGGGTTCCTTTATATTAATTAATTACGTGAACTCAATGTGAAGGTCTGGTTTTTAGTGCAGTCACACATGCGGGTTAATACAATTGTTCTTATGATGCAATTAGCAAACAATGACAGCCAGCAGCAGCAACAACAACAACAACAATAACAGTAACAACAACAACGACAACAAGCAATTAAACAGTGTGTTTATTGCGCAAAATCCATTACGAAAAATATTGAAAGCCGAGGCAGCTTAAATGCGTCAGTCAAGAGGATTGAACGGCAACCCTTTTGTTTTTGAGGTCAACCATGGTATATTGTCTGTATATGTATGTAGTAAAATAAAATATGTAGCATATATGTGTATATGTATATGTTGCTGTGTGTGTATGAACATATACTGTACTTCTCTGGTTGTTGGTGTGTTGCTGTTAATGTTGTTGCTTATTCATGCATATGCATATGTCGGAAATTGTAACGATTATACGCCGGACACACACAGGAAACGGCGTAGCCCATCACCTTAACCACACCTCCCTCTGCTTTCCTCCCTTTCCCACCTTTGAGCAGTTTGTAACCATCTTACATCGTTCAAAATGCTTGTTGAGCTGATTATGCTTATTAGTGTTCATTTCAGCCAGGATCAGCACATGGTCAATAAGAGAAAATTGTATGTAGTCTACTTTATAGCGCCGGTTGTGAATACTCCAGTGTATTCGCCATACATAAACGAGTACTCGTAATTGCGAATACAAACATCATTCGTGCTAATGGCTTTTGAATTTATTGTGTAATATTTAATCCGTCTGACGATATGATAATTCTTGTTTTAATGTATTTTTAATTAAAGCAAATATAAGGCAGACCTATATCTCTTATACCATCACTCTCTTTATCTAAGTGTCTGAGGAAAACAACTGCTTGAAATAGAACTCAACAAAAAGATCATTAAAAGTTTTGCCATGATTTTTGTAGTTGCAAAAAAAGAAAACTTTAAAAGCAAGTTTTGCGGCATAAAGACTGAGTGATTTTGGGAGTGAGTGCGAGTGCAGAAGTGAATGCCAAAGTGAGTGTATGAGTGATTGGGTGTGGCATGAGAAATATACGTTGCGCTTATTTGCATCTTGCCTTTGATGCTGGCACAGCTCATTATAAATTTGTTGATGCTGCATATCTCAGGCTTTGGTTAGATGGAAGGATGTCAGGATAGCAGGATGTGCTGCGCTCGTTTCCTGCCAGCTTCTGCTGCTGTTATCCTGCTGTTGCCTTGGCCATATCAGCAGCTTTTTATGCTTACAGCAGCAGCAGAAGCAGCAGCATCTTTGCCATTTCATTTTTGCTCGGCTTACGAGCAAGCGAGCGAGGGCGAAACTTGTCTAAAAATCACGCATAATTTATTTACCATAAACAAGATGATGAACAAGTAAAGCCGACAACGGGCGGCCACGTCTCTGATGTCCTTGGACAAAAAGGCAGACAGACAGACATGACTGTCTCTGGTTAAAGTTGCTGCCTGTCAGCGTTACAATTTGCACATGTGCTAAGGAATATTACGTATACGCAGCGATTGCCTGCATTGCTTTAGGGATTGTTGTCCAATTTATGAAGGATGCTGTTGCTACTACTGAAACATTCCAATAAAATGTGAAAAATGCATGCAACGTGCAAAAATTGAAAAACAACATAGAACAACGAACAACAAACAACAGCATGAACCGAAGAATGAGTACAGCAATAAAATCCGCTTTATCTTCATTAAGGCAAGCAAAGATATCATTGCTTCTCACATACGCACACACACATACAGAAAAACAGATATAGAAACAGGCAACAAGCCAAACAACAAGGAGAGACAGCGCCGAGAGCAGTCTAGGACCAGTACGGTGCTCCCGTTACCACATTGAATAATAAATGCAACGAAAATAAAAATAAAGAAAAAGAAAAAGAAAAAGAAAAACTCGGCAGAGTCAGAGAGAACTCGCTCGAGCCAGAGGCAGAAAATATAATGTACAGGGATGTTTGGATAAATGGTAGAATCATGTACATACACGTGCACCAACTACCTCAAGGATAAACAGTGGATACATGAACGCTATGAGAACGTGAATTGTTTTTTAGCGGTGCAAACAAGTTCTGTTCCAGTTTCAATTGCACTTCCAGGAGGAGGTGTAACTTGCTTAACTTAACTTACTTCAGCTGTTTGACTAACGTGTGGTCAGACGAAGGGAAAAAGCGACAGAGTAGAGTAGAGAAGACAGATAAAGAGTGAGAGGCAGATAGACAGTCAGTTGGACAGTTTGGTCAGCTGTCATACCACGAAATGAACGCCTCATCAGAGTTGCAAATGAATACGACCATGAGGTGGATACAGCAACTATATATGTCATACATAGATGTGTGCACACACACACTCAACCACACTCAGAAACGAATGTGTCCTCATTTACTGCTAAAAGTCATTGAGATAGTGCAAAAGGTTAAACCCATTTAAGCGGCAATTGAACGCAATTAGCGTTGTCGCGACCACAGAAAGCGAAACACGGTTAAATCGTCTCAGCTATTTTTAAACTCTCACTTACATCTAACATCTTAATTACATTTGTTAATCTATTAGCTATTGATTTAAATAAAAAGTGTAAATATTTCATTAGCAAAATATTCTTTTAATTTTGAATTTTACAAAAAAAAAAAATAAACAAATTAATTATATAATAGAAGCATGGATAAAAAAAATCTATAATTTATTTTGTATTCTTTTGAAAATGTTATAAAACTAATAATATAGTTATACATTAAGATTTTAAATATTAATAGTATTATTCATTTTATGAAAATATTTTTTTTTTTGTTTAAAGAATACAGTGAGCTCTCGAAAATTTATGAAATTTTATTGTGTAGCTCATTCTCAGAAGATCATTATATAATTTTTATTTCAATTGTAAATTCATTTCAAATTTCCAAATTACGAAAATTCGTACAAGTCCTCTTAAAATGTATTATATCAGGCTATAACCCAATCGTATTGCAATGAAAATAGTTTTCATGAAAGATAAATGCAATTTGCCCTAAGTGCTTATTACTGAGTAAACACTGAATATGATATTGTAAATTTATTGATCGATATTCATATATCAGTTTAATGCCCATGAAGGTTGATGCTCTGTGTGAGCAGAATACTAATATACTCAGCAGGTGCTCACAGCTCTTTAGATGTTGATGTTGCATCTATCCACCGCCTTTTATGGCATGCATAGAGGGGCGTGGCAAGTGATTGCATTTTTATAGGCGAGCGCACAAAACAATTTATTGAAAACGAAAAAAAATATTTGCATGAATGAATCTGAACAACGGGGAAAGGCGGTAAAGCGCATATTTACAAATATAGTAGTGTGTGTGTGCGAACTGGGTAACAGTATTTGGAATGCGGGTAGCTTTATATACCAATTGATAGGCGATTGAAATTGCATTCTTTTGCAGAAATTAATAATGAATATATTCATTTCGTTCATTCTTACAGGCGAAACGCATACAGAGCAATGAGTTGGCCGCCATCAAAGTCATCAAATTGGAGCCCTCAGATGACATTGGGATCATCCAGCAGGAGATCTTTATGATGCGCGACTGTCGACATCCCAACATCATCGCCTACTACGGCTCCTATCTGCGACGGGATAAGTTATGGATCTGCATGGAGTTCTGTGGTGGTGGCAGTTTACAGGATATCTACCAGGTGACTGGACCTCTCACTGAAGTCCAGATCGCATACATGTGCCGCGAGACACTTAAGGGATTGGAATACCTGCACCAGATGGGCAAAATGCATCGTGATATCAAGGGTGCCAACATTCTACTCACCGAATATGGCGACGTTAAGCTGGCCGACTTTGGTGTCTCCGCACAGATAACGGCAACCATAAACAAGCGCAAGAGTTTCATAGGTGAGTGTGGGATAAAATAAAGAGTCGTCATAAATGCTGATTATATATTAAAGTAGAATCTCTCCCAAAAAAATACTAACTTTATTTAAGTCATTTAACATACTCGAACGTGGCTTTCTAATTAAGAAATTCTTTTATAAACGAAGCCAACTAATATTTCCTATGTGCTATGCGGCGTATGCGTGATGTAGCAACTGTAGAGCTAGAGCTGCAGTCAATTAGTTAGAGTTGTTGTGGAATTGTTTTATTTATTTATAAATTTTAATTGAATTTATGGAGTTGGCACAACAGTTCCCAGGACGATGACTGATGCCCTGTTGCTGTGCACGATTCGTATATCTGTTGAAAATTCGCACATATTGAGTTGAAACAAATTTGCAAACATACTGCCCCTCCTGTCCCTTTCCCCCTTTGCAACTTCCCTTCGGCTGCAACAGCTGCGCTCTCGATGCGGTATTTTGCCACTGGCTTTATGCAAATTTAATAGAGCCATTTTTACCATTAGACGAAAGAGATAGAAAAACTGTGATAGAAAGAGAGGAGAGAGGGGAAATGTGTTTGCTGAATATACAAGTAGCATTTTCGTATTTTGGTCAGATTTAACTGGCATAAAAAACCACAAATCTTAGTCACAGGCAAGTTGTAAAAAGGATACACGAAGGGAGACACAGAAACCAAACTGCAGACAACTTGAACAACCAAATGACAGACAGTTTTCATCAAGTTGGCATAAGTGTTTATCATGCTGTGTGTACTGGCATATTGTGTATGCAGAAATATATAAAATATAGAAAAGAGAAAGATATAGAGAGGTGTATATAAATATATATATATATATATATATATATAGAGAGAGAGAGAGAGAGACTGCCATAGTACGGAGTGCTAAGAAAACGGTTTCATAGTATTGACAGGACTCTGACAGTAACCACAATTGCTTTTCACGCTTTTAAACACACACACACAGCAGCTGTCAATAATAACGGACATAACACACAGAGGTAGAGAAAGAGATAGAGAGATAGAGAGAGAGGGAGAGATAGACAGACAGAGAGAATGAGAAGCAGAACGAAAAAAAATAAATTCAATAACAGCTAAGCAAAATATAATAAAGAGGAATAATACAAATAATAATACGTTTTATAAAAAATAATAAAATGCCATTAAGATACGCCAACCACTCGAGAGACCGACACTGACAGAAAGAGACAAAATATGAGAGTGTGGTTAAAGTAGCAGTGAGAGTTAAAGGAATTTTAAACAATTCAATTTGAAAGAAAATATCAAATGCAGACAATGTTACAACTCGAAATGGCAAAGCAGGGAATTGCAATAAAAGCAACCAAAGCGTCAACAGAACTGCGACAAAGACGACAACGAAAAACGAAGATGAAAAGATAAGAGAGAGAGAGAGAGAGAGAGAACTACAATTCAGTTGGGTCAGGTAGACGTTTTGGCAGACTTAGTATGGATTTTGGCCATTGTACGGCAACCGCTGTGCAGCTGTCGAGCTCCCGTTGAGTTGCCGTCAAGCACAAAGGAAAATATAATTTTCCTCGTTCTTATTTGTATTTTTTAAATGTCCTCCGTTTGTGTGCGTCTTTCTTTACGACTAATAGATTTCTGCTGCGATGCGTTGAGCAGCTTTGCGAATGCTTTCAACTGCTTAAAGCATCGTCCAGCAGCTGGACATGAAAATTTGTGTTTGTCGCGTCTTTAAAATGCTTCTGCCAAACGCGCTAAGCTGCAGTCAATGACACAAACAACGTGTCGTATACGCAATTTAAATGTAAATATCCAACTTATCAGTCCAGACACCCCGCACAGCAAATTGTTGGCATCGCGACAGACAGACAGCACAGGAAAAGCGGGAATATGGGAAAGCGGTACGTTATTCGTCAGCCATTTTGCAATTTTCATGACAACATGCAATCTCATGACACGCAGACCCTTAAATAAAACGAGTATATACTTATGTACTCACTGTGAGAGAGTCATTTGCATGAATTTTCATACCCTGTAGTCAGCAAATGACTCTAAAGGCTATAATAAAGCTGTATAATCTGGTCAAAGGAAAGAGTTCGCCTATATGCCTATAAAGTGAATACTTTTGTAACTGAAACTGGAATCATAAAATAGTCATTATAATGAGTCTCGCAATGTTTTTTTTTGCCAAGCTGGAATACGCAAAGCACGATAGTCCTTTTAAGTCATTTATTTTACCCTATACATAAATGGCTGCTATGACTTTCTGCAAATGTATGCAACAGACAGTTGAAAGCATCACGTTTCTAACAGTTTCAGGTTATTGAATTGTTTTAAATCTATATTGTTTAATAAAATGGTATATTTTGACATCATAAAAATCATTTATTTCCTTGAAAAATCTGAAGAAATATAATTAAGGAAATCCAATTATAAATTAATTTCAGGCGTTTATTTTCAGTTGACGGTATATTAACAAATAAATAAATAAAAACAGAAATTAATATAAAACATAAATCAAACTGTTGCGATGAACAACCGATTTTAGCATTAATTCTCCAGTGTTATTCTTAGCCTCAAAATCTCTAATAAATGCATATGAATAATAATAATTTTTTTTTTTACCTTATTTTATCAAAAATTCCACTATTCTGGTTATTAAATTAGGTCTTATTTATATTGTTTATTGCAAACATATATTTTGACATCGTAAGAATCATAAGAATAATCTGAAAAAATATAACTTTAAGGATATCGAATTATATATTACGTTCAGACTTTAATTTTTAGTTGACGGTATTGAACAAATAAATAAAAATGGAAATAAAAACATAAATCAAACTGTCGCGATGATGCATTAATTCTCCAGTCTTATTCTTAGCCTCAAAATCTCTATTAAATACTTGTGAATAATAATAATTTATTTAAGATACATGTACTTGCTATTCGATTACACTCTACTCATCCATTGTTGTTCTCCTGCTGAAGGTGACATGAAGGCAGAAGACGTTTATATAAAACGTTGTAAATCTTGACCATAAATCAGCCCACAGCTTTGAGTCGAACAATTAATTTAAGCCTTGAAATGCCCTGCGAGAGTGCAGTTAATGAAAACTTTTGAGCTTTGTTCGCTTAATCAGCAGTCAAGACCGGGCGTTAATTAAATTATGACATCAAACACGCCCCTGTCCCCTCGTTTTGACTCCCATTTGTCTTAAGCCTATTAAAGTGCTTCCTCCTTCCCGTTAAGTCCGACGACAATAAAGTGGGGTGACATTTGAGCTGTGATTGACATAAAAAAGCAGTATGAAAATGATTTGTTTTTTACGATTACCAACACTGAGAATGTGATTTATGAGAAGCCTTGACCTGGCTAAGGATGAGGCTAACAGGTTTGACTTTTAGTTCCTTCAAATCGAAATGCGTTTGCAGCCATCATAAAAATCAAAGTGCTTTGGCATAAATTCTTAGCTTTTACAGCATTTTCTGATCTTTATTTTTATTCCCTTTTTTGGTTTTCATTTTTATTGTTTTTGCAATTGCAAATTGCAATTGTTGCTAATTGTGCGAGCAATTTGAAATTTGCTGCTTCCAACGTTGGCCATTAATAATCTTTGAACTTGGGTGCAAAGTTCATTGCGCTCGATTGCCTTTTGTTGCCCACAACTTGCCACATGCCACTTGCCACTTTGTTGCACTTTATGACATTTTTTGAGAGCTCAACTTTCTTTTTTGTGGCAACAATTAGCGAGTTCTTGCGACACATTTCAATTGTGCGCCCAACGATGACGCTGCAAAGGAAAGACACAAAACCTTCCACCGACAAACAGTGGACATTTTAAACGAATTCATTGAAATCTTACCTTTCCAACTTCTTAATATATTTATTTCTTCAAAGCGATATAAAATGAATTGACAAAACAAAAGAATCGCAATGTAAAATGTTTAAAAAAAAATTATAAAAGTAAAAGTAAAGTAATGTTAATATTGCAAATTTTAACTAAATAAATCAATGGAAAAGAAATATGTTAAAATAACATGAAATACATAAAAATTCCTGTTTATCGTAATTAGCGATATTAGTCGAAAACTTATATTTCTATTTCTAAAATAAGTTCAACATAATCCTTAAATATCAATTATTATTTAAAAGTTACAAAACAAGAGTTATTCCGTAACTTTTATTTGAAAAATAACAAAATTAAACTTATGTTGAATATCTTTGAGCCAAGTGGTGTATAATTAAAATTTAAGGATATTCCCATTCTATAATTTAATACCTTTTATAATATACATCACGTGTCCTTCATGGACGAATATTAAGGATCCTACTTTTTACTATAATATTCGTCCCTGAAAATAATTGTTAGATTGCAAATTTTATATTAAAACATAAAACATTTACGGTCGTTGGATTTTCACAAAGTAAATTTCAGAATAAATCTTGAACAATTTTAAGCAAAGTTTTTAATTTATTTGAGCTTATATCACCCCTTGGTACCACAGTGCCACTGTAAGGACAACATAAGTGTAACTGTGAACGACGACCTATGACAGTGACTGTAAGGTATGTGGGTTGTGTGTATGTGGTGTGTGTGGGTGTTTATGTCTGCAGTTGTCAAACAATGTGACGTCGCTTACTGTTATCATCTCGAGTGCTTCTTCAATGCGACATTGTTGTTGTCGCAGATGCTGTGACAAATGTGGTGATAAGCACACAAACGTTGTCTGTCTGTCTGTCTATCTGTTCTCCCTGTCTATTGCTGTGTCTGCATATGAAACCACAAACAAGACAAATAAAACACACACACATTGTCAATACATGCCAGGAGGGTTGGCGACAGCTGCCTGCGTTTCATTATTAAATAAAAAAAATACGAAAGGATGCTTACGTTTGTGTTTAGTATCATTAAAAAGTCAGCGACAACAAACGACGCGTCGTTCAACGTCATCGTTGCCACCTTGCAACAAGCATCCACAACCATGTCTTGGCAACAGCTCCAAATGTGGTTGACTGTGTCCGTCCGTCTGTTTGTCTGTCTTTCTGTTGGATATGAGAGTCTTTACTGCCCATTGACATCAGATTAAGGAGCAGTTTAGCAAAACATTCTGTTTGAAAGTCCTATGAGACATCATTGTATACACTTTTCTTAAAAACTTTGATAAAAATGAAATGTAAATATTTAATTTTTTTTATAATTATTATGGATTAGAGTTTGTAAATATCGCACAACCCAATAAGGTTCTCTGTCAAACAAAACGAACACTCACTTTCAGTTTAGTCTTCTGTTTTCCGCGAGACACAATTTTTTGTTTTCTTTTCTACAATTTTACAAAATGAAGTCGTTTTATATTTACATATTTTCCGATTGAAAGAGAATCTCCTTTTTTCGAGTTCAACTTGCAGTTTCTGATTGTTTTTAGTGTATTCGCGAGTCTAACTCACATTGGCATTCACACAGTTGACACATGAAAATTAATAAAACGACACTTGAGTCAGGCTGATGCCAGTTTATGTTCGCATCTCTCACTTATTAATTAAATTGTGTGCCAACTGTGGCAGCTATCAACGCGTCACCTTTTACATTCAACGTTCAACGTTGCATATTGAATATGGAATTCCATAACGTTGAAAATTGTACGGCATTTAATTGAATTTTTGGGCTAATTCAATTATAAATACATTTAAAATCGGGAAAACACGACGTGGCAACACACACACACACGCACACAAACGACATCAACATGGCGTATGCGTAATTTACAGTGTCAGGTCATAAATCGGTAGGATTGCATAATTCAGCAAATTGTTTACTGCATAATTAGCACATATCGCGCCAATAAAGTTAATTCAATTAAAATTAAAGCAGCCAAAAAGGCAACATGAATAAATGACAAACAATTGAAGGGGAAAATGCAATGAAAATTCGCAAAAAGGGATAATTAGCATACGAATCGATAACAATGCAAACTCTGATCTCTTTTTTTTCTCTCTCTCTCTCTCTCATTTTCAGGCACTCCCTATTGGATGGCTCCCGAGGTGGCCGCTGTGGAGCGAAAGGGCGGCTACAATCAACTTTGTGATATTTGGGCCTGCGGCATAACAGCAATTGGTAAGTAATCAATGCAAGTTAATCTCGAAATGATGAGTTTATTAACTTTTTATCATTTGTCGATAATAGAACTGGCTGAATTGCAACCGCCAATGTTCGATTTGCATCCAATGCGCGCCCTGTTCCTGATGTCAAAGAGTGGCTTCAAGCCGCCCACACTGAGCAATAAGGACAAATGGAGTCCAACGTTTCACAATTTCATCAAGACCGCACTGACAAAGAATCCAAAGAAACGGCCGACCGCCGAGAGACTGTTGCAGCATCCTTTTGTCCAGTGCGAGATGCCACAGCGTGTGGCAAAGGAGCTGCTCCTCAAGTACCAGAGTCCCAATCAGCAATTCTATTATTGTCTCGATGGCGACGAGGAGGTAAGAAAATTGCTCCCTTTTACCATTCCGTCCCTTTTCCATCCACACCAAACTGTGGCAAGGCCAACGACTTTGTTGCAAAGCCACTTGCCACCTTTTATGTAATTTATTTGCGCTTTTAGTGTTGCCTCGTTGCCTCTAGAGTCTAGACCAGAGCCAAGAACGGAGCCACGTTCTTACTTACTTCGAGTTTGCTTTGTGTGGCGTACAAAATTGAAGATTTAGTGGGCCATTAGACACCTTAGAAGTCTAATAAAATGGTGGCTATCCAAAGTTAATGCCTGCCACGGTAATGATATGCCAACTTGCAACTCTTGCCACTGCAGTCTGAAAAATTGGGCAAAGTTTTGATACTTAATTGATAAACAAAAGAGTAATATTCCTATTCTAAGCGATGAACTTATAGTTTTATTCAGATGGACAAAACATAGATAAACTTCCATTTAGTAGAAAGTAGAAAAACAAACATAAAAATCTGTTTCAGTTTCACTACAAAAATGTTAAATTTTTGGTTGTGTTTCTGATTAAATATATTTAATTATGCATAACAACCGTTGAGTCGAACCAAAATAAAATATAAAAATTGTTTAATAAAATATTTCACATAACTTTCATTTGTCGACATAAATTAAGATTTTATTGATCATCATTTATTTATTTATTATTTATTTGACAGCTAAATGATATAGTGCTTTTATCCTGTAAAATACGACACAATTAAAAAGTATTTCTCCAAACTGAAAATAACGATTTAACTTTAGAAACATTCAAAGAATTTGGCATATACTTAAAATATATTTAAAATTTTAGAATTGAAATTTGAAATATGTACGCTTTGCAAAAAAGCTTTGTAAGATACTTGCTTATTATTTATTCTAAAAAAAATAAATCTACAAACTATTCTATCCTTAGTTTTTCAATGAAAATTTAACTAGTTACTGCTAACTTATATACCCAGTAAATTGGGAGGTCAAAAATTAATGCCACAGTCTAGACATGTAAATTCCGAATTCACAAACGCAAATTTAATGGAAGAGACACATTTTTGATACGGTTTTGTAAGGTTTTGTGTGCCGCATGTCAACTCATAAATCTTCAATTTGTTTGGATGTTTTGAGGCAAAACTTTTCACTGCCTGTCACGGACCAAGGGAGGTGAATGGATGATGAGGACCTAGAGGAGGAGAAGAAGTGTTAGGCTTGCACATATATACTTTTGTATATTCAAATTTTACTTAGCGCCAAGTTTTTGCCTAAATGCCTTAAGCGAAGGCAACACAGTGACTCTGGGCTCTGGGCAAAAGGCGAATATGATTTTGATTTTGATTTATGAGATTTTATCCGAAACTTGAAAACTTTGTCACTGCCTGACGATGGATCATAACGGCACTTTGGCTAACCCTCCGCCTAAGTCTGCTCTCTAACTCAATAACTTTATCTGCCCTCTTGCTCACACACTATTGCTCTCTCTCTGTGTCCTTCACAGACAGTTGCCGGTGTTCCACAGCGGATTGCCAGCAAGATGACGTCGCGCACCAATGGGATTCCAGCTCAGAATCACACGCTCAAAACAGGCAAGTTAGCAATTTCATCACCTGGCCCAAAAGGAACTCACTATTAATTACGTCTCCATCTGCATATATCTCTCTTCTTCTCTTTCTCTTTATGCTCTACTCTTTGTAACTTTCTGCAGGCATGATGACGAACTCGACGTGGTACGAGCGTTCTTCTAGTCCCGAAACGTTGCCAAGTGACATGTAAGTTGGTCCAGAATATACTATAACATTTCCATATACTATAAATATATATATATACTTACAACAGTATGTGTACAACAGTTACTTGAGTCGCGTTGCCTGAAAATTTGCTACAGCTTTAAATATTTGTTGCATTTGCTGCCTTTCGTTAACTGCTTCAGTTTGTCTTCTGTTTATAATTAATTTAACACTCATACAAAACATATACACTCACAATTACACTCAAACATAAACATGCATATACATCAGGGACCGTTACTGTTATAAAATTACAAATCAGAATGGCGAAATAACAGTTTGTAATATATTAAAAACAAAATTTTTTTTTTAATTTGTATCTTGACATTGCAAAATAATAATTAAATAGCGATTGTTATGTACAAATTTGGGATAAACACTCTATGGTTTTTTTTTTTACATAATTAATAGTAGTTCTGAACCTTTTACAATCATAAATAAGTGTTATTTTATCATATTTATTGAGAAACTTCAACGTAAAAATTAACTGAAATTAAATTAATATAATTTCGAAACTTTTAAAACAATAACTATGATAGTAAACTAACATAATATAATTATGTGATATCTGAAAAGTAAATTAAAAATTATTTATTTTATTAGTTTAAATTTGGTTAAATATAACAGTCATGCTCGGTCCCTGAGATATGTATACAGAAAAGTTCACCTGTAAAATTGCTGTTTCTTCCATTGCCTCTCGCTCATCTTGTATGTTGCCTCTTGTTCTCACACTGTTTCTATCACTCTCTCTTCCTCTCTGTATTTTTCTTTTAGTAGTCCATCGATAAAGCGACAGAGGTGCAGCGGCACTTTGATTATGAACATGTCCTTAAGGTTAGAGTCTGACTCAAAGCAGCCTCGCAAGAGAATTGCTCGTTTTGTTGCCGTTCCGCTTTTTGTGGCACAGCCAAGTTGTTGCTTCCGCAGTCGCAGCTCTTTTGTGTCTGTCGCGTTAATGACATTTAGCTTTAGCCCTGGCTGCCTGTAGCTTTTGCAACAGTGCTTGGCACCTGCAGCTTGCAGCTTGCCACATTTTTGGTGGCATATTTGACACAGTCGGCGAGGCACGCGCCTCTCAACAAGGCACAGCAACATTGGCCTGAGTTGCACGTATGCCAGAGCTGTGCTTACTACTTGTACTTGACGCATATTGTTGCATGCACACACAAACACACCCGCACACACACTCACAGAGAGTGAAAGACACGTACACACAATTGAAGTTACTCGTTCGCGTTACGTGCCTGCAACGTGGATTACGCCGTGATAAATAATTACCACTCGGCTGTGGCAGTTGAATTTCCTCCATCTTGCCACCCGGTGGCAATTCTGCAATTTGTAGCTAAGCTCCCTGGCTATTTATTTTGCTCTGACTCCAGGAGATGGAAAAGAAAAGTAAAGAATGAAAATGCTATACAATAAATGAAAGTCACTGCAACATTTGAAATGAAAATCAATTAGAAGGCAATTCGCGCAGCACACATACGCCGCGTTGTACGCTCAGCTGCCACATAAGTCACCATGTAATAATGATTACATTGTCGAAATCCTTTACCATTTGCTTTCTATATGCACATGAGCTTGAGCCACTTGCCACAATCCTTCTTGCCTCATGTTGTGGCTTCGTTACTTCTTTACTTATTTTTATTGTCGCCATAAAATTGACAGCATCAATGCTGATGTGTTGCCATAAAATCGCTTACTTGGCGAACTGCCACGCCCACCTTTAAGAGCACTGCTCCAAATGGCGCCCTAAAAGTTTGCTTTTAAAACATTCCAAGTAAATCCAAACAACAAGCAGCAAACAACATTAATTGGCCCAAAGTACTGAGAAAATATGAGCTCATATTTTTGCTGTTTTCCTTGATTTGTTATTTTCCTCATCTTGCTTTTAATATACCCATTTTGAGTTTGGCTTTCATTTATGTGCTGGAAAATGTGATATTAAAACAAATTATGGCCATTGAAAATTGGCTAATGCGTTTAATTGGCCGTAACAGCCAAGAGAGTGTGAGAGGCAGCAATTTTCCTCATCTTCTTTGTCGCCTTATTTTCTTCGTTTTCTAAGTATTTTCCCAATTTTCTATTTAACTTTTTTGCACGGTTTGCCTGATCCCAAGGCGTGTTTTCCTTGTCGCCTTTTCTTTGCTTTGCCTCTTACTAAATTTTGCAGCAAATCAACACCAAAATTTTTTAATAAAAGGTTATCATCATTTTATAAATATAATTAGTTGATTCAACAAACGATTTCGTAATGCTTCATCTACAAATTGTGGCTGTAGTTTTAATTATTTTTCAAATATTTTTTTCGATATTTCTCTATAACAATATTTGGGGCGATTTTAAATGATTTTTGATTTGTTACTGTTTATTACATAATTTGTTTCTTCATTTTGTTTTTAAACTGGACTCTTAACCACGATTTCTTTTTTATTTTCTTCGTTTTCTTTTTTCGTATATTTTTGTGTTTGATTTATGTAGGAGCCTCTTACAGTATATTGATGAGGAACTAAAGCTAAGGTAACTACACATGAATTAATTTCTAATGCGAAAACGAAAAACCCAAATTAGACTTAGCTGGGCAACTGACACCCTAGAAACAACACCCCACCTCCAACAATTACCAATACTTCTACACACACACAACACGCAAACGTATTGTAAACTAACGGATAAAGTACCTACTTTAATTTAGTGTTAAGTTTAATTTCCTCAGTGTGTTCATTAGTCAAATAAGCAACTTTATCATCAAAGCTCAGTCTCTATTTCACATTTGATTGTTTTTTTTTCGGTTATTGTTTACTTCCATTCAACTCATATTAAGTTAAGATTTTTCTATACAATTTCCAACTCTCTTTCTTTCATTATTTGTGGTTGTCTCTCTTACTTTTTGTTACTTTGTTACATTGTGTGTATTGTCTTTTATTTTGTGAATTGTCTATTGTTTGTTGTTGTGGCTCTATTCGGGAAAACTTTTGCTGTACGTATACGTAATTTGTTTTTTGTCTAGTACGCATATTACGCATACGCACTGTGCACGCCTTATGACTAAATTATGCACAGCAAACACACATAATACGACATCTAAGAACAAATCTCACAACAAATTTGCGATCGCTCAAAACACGAAACTTTACGGTCTTAACAGGCTCAAAGGAGTACGCTCCATTTGTCGCCTATTCGTGACCCCAAAGCATTTCGACCCTTTTTCAATTTTTACTGTTTATTTATTTTATGTGAATGTGTGTGTACGGGTGTGTGTGTGTGAGTGTGCAAATGGTTGTCCGCACATTGCTTTTATTGTTATTATTATTATTGGCGCGGCTAACTAGTGCCAATAATCCCAGGGTAAGCGTGTGTTTACTTTCTTTATTTATTTGTGTTTTTGTTTGTTCGTTTTTGTAAGAATTCTGGCAGAGGAGACATTTGTTTAATGAATTTTAAGAGAGGATTCCCTATATCTATTTCCATAATAATGCTTGCCATAAGACAATGTTTATTTTATTTCTGAGAAAATGTGCGGAAAGCAATCTAAGAAATTTAACAAGGAATATTTCCAATCATTATTCGCAAGACAACACGTATGAAAAACTGTTAAATTTGAAGATCGATTAAGTTATGTTTTCTTTAACAAAAGTATTTGAAATTTTTAGTTATAGGTTTTGCTTAGTTCTGTAAATCAAAACAAGATTAAGCAGGTAATTAAGATTTTCTATAGATTGGTCATCATTTCAAATTAAATATAAAAGTGAGAAGTTTAATATGTATATATATATATATTTTTTTTTATTTGTGATTTGGTTGTGACTGGAAATACAATAAGTATATAGATATTTGTGCATACCCTGCGGCTCCCTTTAGATGGTCAGCAATATAATCCATTTCTTTCGTTGCTTTTATTTGAGCAATTTTCATTTGCCTGAAGCAAACATTTTATTAAATAGAATGCAAAGCTTGTTAAAATATGCGCACAAGCGTAACTTTTTCTATTAGACCAACTAGCAAAGAATTTTCAAATATATAAAATGTACGCTCTCTTTCCAAAGCACCACCCTCTACATTCTATTTATTTTCTCTGACACTCTTGTGCTAATTGAAGAACTGATAAGTTGAGACATTGCGTGCCTCAGGACGAACAAATTGCAATTATGTTTACAGACAATCCAAGAAACTAATTTACAAATGAACAGACAACTCTATTCCATCTTTTTCACTTTTTTCCCGCTGTTTCACGCCCATCTTCTCTAAAGGCAGCAACACCTGCTGCTAGCATTTTACAGCACATTTATTTTCTTTTTGATACCCTGTACAAATTATAATAACTTAAATCGGGTATATTTGTTTACCATATATAGGGTTTAAATAGTCTGTATCTGCAGAAAGAGCCAGCTTAACTTTGGTTCTATTAATCCAGTACTCTCCCAAATTCTCACAGATAAAGAAACTATCGATATTTTAAATTTATTAATTTCTTAATTATTTATTAAAGCTTACTGGGTATATTTAGTTCGATCAGACTCTACTAGTTTTTCTTGCTGCTGCTGCATTTTATGTTTGTCTCATTTCGCATTTTATTTGGAAAATCTTTTACGTTTCGTTTATGAAGAATTAATTTTCCAGCATTTTCTTCATGTTCATGTTTCATTTTCTCTCTTCCTTTCTACGTTTTCTGTTTTTATGTGCATTCATGTGCGTAGCAATTTTCTATGTAGAGCTTGTATGAGTGTGTGAATGTGTGTGTTAGTGAAAATTTGCATGTGAATATGAAAGTGTATGTGTGTTTTTGTTGAGTGTATTTGATTCGCATTTGTTTTGCATCTCATGCATAACTTATGACTCATTTATTTATATTGTGTCTACTCAATAAAATACAATAACAACAACAACAAGAAGAGAAACAATAAACAACCACAAAAAGCACAAGTGGCGAGACAATAATTGAATTAAGATCTCCGAACCTTTGTTAATCCTTTCTTAACTCGTCCCGACCAGCTCTTAATTTCTTATTTTTAATCCTGCACGTTAACACCAATAACAACTAGAACCACCAGCACTATCAAAACTATAAGAAGATGCATAAAAAGTACACTAGTTGACGTCATAGTTTTTACAAAACAGACCAATGTCTTTTCTATTATTTATTTCGAATTTTAAACAGTGTAATATTTTTTTAAATAGATATAAATTAACAGGGAAATATATAAATTTTTGTTGTTTGTTTATTTTGAAGGTTTAGATAAAAGCGAACATCAGGATGAAATAATCCGCATAAAAAAAAAACACAAAAACAAACAAGGGTGTATACAGCATAAGTGTATGACTTTAATAATTTAATTCAGGGACCGTAATCATTATAAGTTATATAATAAAAATTACATAGTAATGATTATATTTTAATTTTAAACAATTTTGTTTAGTGATAATAATTATTTTAGAGTAATTTTATAAAACTTAGACCGTAATCATTATTTTTGATCAAAAAAAATAAAACTCACAAATAATGATTAGTAATGATTTTTACTTTTTTCTTCACTGATAATAATTATTTTTGAGTAATTTTATAAAACTTAGACCGTAATCATTATTTTTGATCAAAAAAAAAATAAAACTCAAAAATAATGATTATTTATGATTTTTATTTTTTTCGCTCAAAATAAAACTCAACAGTAATTTACGGCCTCTGGGTTAAATATTTTGCCAATATTATTTTTTATTCTTATAAATGGAACCTAAAGCTACCTCCCAGCATAATAAATAATATTTAGCAAAATATTTAACCCAGAGGCCGTAAATTACTGTTGAGTTTTATTTTGAGCGAAAAAAATAAAAATCATAAATAATCATTATTTTTGAGTTTTATTTTTTTTGATCAAAAATAATGATTACGGTCTAAGTTTTATAAAATTACTCAAAAATAATTATTATCAGTGAAGAAAAAAGTAAAAATCATTACTAATCATTATTTGTGAGTTTTATTTTTTTTTATCAAAAATAATGATTACGGTCTAAGTTTTATAAAATTACTCTAAAATAATTATTATCAGTGAAGAAAAACGTAAAAATCATAAATTTAAAAATCATGACGGAAATGCAGAGCCTAAGAAAAAATAAGGATTTTGGTGTGAACCATATTTTTCTAGGTCCATTAGAAGTGTGTGATTTTTTTAGTTAAAAAAATAAAAATAATCATTATTTACGGTCCCTGATTTAATTATATATATATATTTAATAGATACTATGGTCATTTCCTTAGAAAGGTCAACCAGAGCCAAAATCTAAACATTTATTAAAAGCTTACATCTTCCGAAATCTTGATTTATGAAACCATAATTTCGAAATTCTTCTATAAATTCCGATCCAAACCGTCTCCAAAATGTGTTATTACATAATTTAATTTGTATTAAACTTAAATCCTTAAACGTTAACATTAATTTCGTCTTATTTACATAACAATTTCTAACGTTATATTTTTCATTTAAAATTAAAAATTACACAGTAAACCATTAAAGGCAGCGGTGGGGGCAAGCCTTTGCTCTTGCTGCTCGCAGTACTCAAACAGTTATGTTTTGGAAAGTGGCGACAAATAGACGCACAAGCACTCGAACTTTTTCTGATAAATCAATATATTTTCTGCAATTATAAATTATTTTCCGATCTTTTACATTGCTTAAAATAAGAAATATAATGAAAGACGACAGTTTTGGTGCAATAATTCCATTAGTTAGTGTAGTCTAAGCCACATCTCCTTATTCACCCAAAGGGAGAGAGAGGGAGACACACACACACACACACACGCACACGCATACTGTAACCTGTCTGAGAGGAAAGGGCATGCAACTGACAACCACCACACACACACACCCCCGACTTTCTCCTTTACTAAACACAACAGTTGCAACACTAACTTCCCCTCCTCTCGCCCCAGCCAAAGTTTGCCCAATCCTTCCTAGAGGGATGAACACTAAAGTGTAAGTTTGTTGTGCGTGTTTCAACGAAAGAAGCTCAAACACCTTTGGCTTTCTCTTTCTCTCTTTCTCTTCCAAACGCGTCTCTCTTCGGTCTGTCTCGCTCTTAGAGCAACATTACCATTGAACGACACCAAAGATTCGGCACTCGGTGCCGAGTGCAGTTGCGCCCACAATGGCGTCACTGGAGGCGCCGTTGCAAGCGGAGGCGGCGGTGTTGGCGGCGGAGTCGGAGGTGGGGGCATGGCCTCAACAAATGGGGGCGGAGCAGGAGGAGGCGGCGGGGGTGGAGGCGGAGGCGGAGGCATCGGCAACAGCAGCCGCGCCAGCGTAATTGACAGCGGCAACGGTGGAGGACATTATCATCATCATCACCATCATCATCATCACCATCAACAGCAACAACAGCAACAACATTTGGGCACTGCAACTGGCACACAGCACAACCACAATCACCACCACCATCTTAACCACCAATCAAGCAGTGCACTGACTTCGTCCAGCACCAGCAGCGCCTTGGCCACATCGGTCAACTCCAACTCCAACTCGAACTGTAATTCCAATGCCAATGCCAATTCAAATTCCAATTCCAATTCGAATCCCTTGAGCATGTCCGCCTCGCTGGCCTCCATGCCCGGATTGAGCGCCTATCTGGGCTTATCTAATTTGCGTACGACCAGCATTGGCGATGGCGATGGCGACGACGATATCAGTCTGGACGTTGACATTGCCATGAATAATGCAGCTCCTCTCGGCTTGGGTGTCGCTCCTACCGCCGCCGGCTCTGGCCCTGGCTCAGGTGCCGGTTGCTCCGCCTCCGCTGCGCATTATTTGCGTCATAGCAGCAATTATCGCTCGGCGGCGGCTGCGGTCAGTTCAGCCGCTCAAGCATCAACTCATAGTGCTGATGGCCATGGTCTTGGTCATGGTCTTGGCCTTGGTCTTGGGTTGCTTTCATCAACATCGCTCGCATCCAGCAGCACAACAGCAACAACAACAGCAGCAGCAACAGCGTCATCAGCATCGTTTTATAATCGCCTACTACTCCTCGATAATTCCAGCGGCGATGCAGGCGGCGGTGGCAGCGGAATCGGTGGCAGCAATGGCCTGGACAAGCATGAGGTCAATGCCACGCCTCCGATTGTCACACAGTCAGCCGGTGATGGCTTCATGCATTCCAATTGCGCCTCCACAAGCACAGCAGCTGCAGCGGCTGAGATTGCAGCATCCACAGCAACTGGTGCTGGTTCCACAGCGGGCAACTCATCCCATCTCTACCAAAATCTACTGCGGAGCAGCGCTGCCAGCAGCACAGAGACAACAACACAGACGGCAACGGGAGCGGGAGCGGGAACGGGAGTGGGAGTGGGAGCGGCAGGAACGAGTGAGAACAGCAACTGTGATTACCGTAACGAGAGCAACCAGGTGAGTAACTGCAGCTTAATTCATCTTGGAGCTCTCAGTATAATTGATTCCCTCTTTAGAATGGAGTCGAGGACTCACCGCGTCGACATAGCTCAATGGATCAGCTGATTGGACTGCTTAATGACATGGGCAAGTCGTCGCGAACGCGCAGCCTCAGCGACGGCGGTGCCCAGGACGACGACGAGGGTGAGTTGAGTAGCACCTCATTTTAATAAGTATGTAGAACAGTGTACTAAAATGTTAGATAAAAACAAAAGAATGTTTCAAACAACACTTTTAAATTATTACAACACATATAAATATTAACTAATTCTTAGATCTAAATTTATTAAAAATCGCTCTCTAATAATTAAAGTCTAATTTGGGTTTTTTTTCAGAGATAGGCCCTTGCTAACGAACCATATGTTAAAAATAAAATAGGAATAGTTATACCCGTTACTTATAAAAAATAAGTATAAGGGTATATTGTGTTCGTTGGAATGTGCGTAACAGGCAGAAGGAGGCATCTCCGACCCCATAAAGTATATATATTCTTGATCAGCATCAATAGCCGAGTCGATATAGCCATGTGTGTCTGTCCGTCTGTCCGTCTGTCCGTCTGTCCGTCTGTCTGTCTGTGTGAGCGCCTAGATCTCAGAGACCATAAGAGATAGAGTAACCAAACTTTCACACGTAGATCAGAAATGCGTTGGAGCAGGTCAAGTTTGTTTCAAATTTTGGACCCGCCTCCTTCCACGCCCGTAATTCGCGAAAAACTGGTCATCCGTCTGTATAAGCACAAGGATCTCAGAGACTATAAGAGATAGAATAACCAAATTTGTCACACAGATTTCCATATACCTCACGCAGATCAAGTTTGTTTCAAATTTAAGCCACGCCCCCCTCCGCCCCCGCAAATCGCGAAAAACCACCTCACCCACAATTTTTCATATAATACGTATTTTTTGGTAATAACCGATATCTGTTATTATTATCTATTATCCCACTGATTCGCAACAAGATCGGACAAGTAGAACAGCAGTTATTGCGTGTCTAAGTTGTTGGATCAACAGGTTCCCCCTAGAGTATGCAATAGTTTTTGTATTGTTAAACCTTATTAGAATGCTTCAAATTCTCAAGTAGTTCTGGCAACGCAAGTATGACATTAGAATTGAATCGATAATGTATTGAAATAAGTAACGGGTATCCTATGGTCGGGATCTCGACTATAGCCTTTCCCACTTGTTTCTTATTAAAATTCTTATTATAAACATTGTAGTGGATCGTATATAGCTTAATTTTTTTCCTGTGTTTTCGTCAGACCTTGCATTAAATACTGAATCAGTTAAACTTTTCGAATATGAGAATATTATTGTAAATAATTTTTTCTTGTTTATTTCATTATTTGAAAATTGTTTCTTGCATTTACTTGATGTTGTGTAATAAATACATGGTAAGACATTCATATAGACAATTTTACTCGTACAATTTAAATATTAAGCAAAAAATTTAAAGAAAAATTATAAAAACTTATTATTTCTATTAATGTTTTTAGTTTTGTTTATATTTTTTACTATTTTTTTTTTAAATAAATGAATAATGTGAGGTAGCAAAAGACAAGCATATTAGTTACGATAAAAGTAGATGGAAT